>CM046951.1:57385710-58770444 GCA_025698515.1 Gossypium sturtianum | reverse complement strand
TCCACAACATCACAAGCTTAATGCTTACATTCATTCATTTGCATACTTCACTCAACACCACAATTTCTCATGATACAACACATCATGATTTCTCAATAATTCAACCACACAGCTAAATCACTCGGTGGTTTCGCACCTAGCCCACCACAATCAAATAGTAGGGTAGTATCGCACATATCCTACCAAATAGGATAATTATAGTGGTTTCGCACATAGCCCACTAAATAATATACTTAACGATAGCATCGCACACAGCCCATCGTAGTTAAGTATTAAGGTAGTATCACACTTAGCCCACCGTCAAGTATTATCACTACACATTCACACATCTATTTTGTAATTCATACATCAATTACTCAATAACTACTACATTCAATCCAATTGAACTGTATAGGTTCTCAATCATGCTATATACTAGTTAGCACCCACAATGAATATGTATAAATGCATTGTTTACACATAAACTTACCTCGGTAATTAAAATGTATAAAGACGTGAAATTTAGTCCACGACTTTGTTCTTGCCTCGGTTTTGATCCGAGCTTCGTCTTTCTTGATCTATATTGATAAATCAACTCATTTAATACACACATAGACTAAATTGACTCAAAACTCATACTTTGGTAAAATTACCATTTTTCCCCTAAACTTCCTCATATTTACACTTTTGCCCCAAGGCTCGTAAAGTGATTTTCATTCAACTTTCTAAAATTTCATGCTTAGCTGACTCATACTCTCAACTATAGCAACCTTCAATTTTCACTAAATCACTCATGTATGACCATTTTCAAGACTTTTACAAACTAGTCCTTACATGCATTTCTCATGGAATTCACTTAGTAAAAGATGTTTATTCTACATCCAACTCACATATTCTTCCATAAAACATCAAAATATATGCATGTCATACATGGGTATATTTTTGAACATGAATCCTAGCTCAACATATAGCTAAAAATAGCTAACTCATGTTACGAGGACTTCAAAAATACAAAGAATATAAAAAACGGGACTAGGATACACTTACTAGCAAGCTTGAAAGATGAACAAACCCTAGCTATGGGGTTCTTCAAATTTTCGGCACTAAGGAGGAAGATGAACATAAAATTTTGACTATTTCATCCTTTTTAATTATTTATTTGGCAAATGACCAAAATGCCCTTTTTGCCAAACTAATAAATCGTAATATATACATATTTTAATCCCACATTTAGAATACTTTTGGATGATTTAATCCCTTGAATTACGGAATTTGATGCTCCTAATCCCTTAATTTCATGTTTTATACTTAGGAGAGCATCGGTGGATGAAAAGAACGAGAAACGGGCCAAAAACGGAGAAAATAGGCCAAAGTAGGAAATCAACATGGCCTGGAGTTCACCACACGGCCATGCCACTTTAGCAGACTCAAACACGGCCTTGGGCTCGATTCACACGGGCGTGTCCCTGCCGTGGCCAAGATGACTTTTGTTCGGATTAAGATACTTGTGGGCCAAGTAAGGCATCCCGAAAGCCTATATAAACACCCTAGAGGGAAACCTAAAGGGGGAGTTTGACAAAAGCCTTCTGTCAGGCTTTTGACGAAGGGGGCGAAGCTAGAGAGGGCTGAACATAGGGAATTACTCTAAGAAAGCTAATTGATCCATCTCAGAAGCTGGAATCACGCTTAATACGGAAGATCTTCCCTTCAATTTCCTTCAGGGGGTTTTAGGGTTTTTCTTATGTTTTATTATTTACTTTCTTCTGAGATGTATTCTTCATTAAACATGAACTAAACCCCTCAAATACCTTAGGGGGATAAAACCTAAGACGGATCTTGTTATTGTTTTCTAAACTGTATGATAAACACTTGATTTGTTCTTAATTATGTGTTCTTAATTCTTGTTTTAATATTTCAGGATATTGATTCAAGTATTGATGTGCTTAGGCAGTGGAGCAAAAGTCCCTGTTTAAGAGTAGATCTAGCATAATTAAGCGGAGTTGATCGCAACCCTAGAGATAGGATGACAAAAATTTGCCGGATTAGGGTCAAACCTAATATGGGAGTCCATAGATCGAGTTAATGCAACACTAGGGGTTTTAATTAGAAAGAGATTTCAATTAATCAACCTAGGGTTAGACGTTAGTAGCCTCGAAAGAGGTATTAATATAAATTAGGTAATCCTATGGATCAAGTCAAGTGAATAAATCGTCTGGTTTAGAGTTAAATAACAAGTGAAGTCTAGGTGGATTCTTCCTCGGGTATTGTCTTAATCAACCTGGTTTTCCCAAAAGTATTTTCCAATTCACTCTCTGTGTCTTAGCATCCTTAGTTTAGTAATTAGTTAATTAAACATCGATTCCCTTAATACTTAGGCTAGATAATAAAAAGATAGTAACTACTAGTACTCTTGGTCCTTGAGGATACGATATTTTCGGTCTTTCCATAGCTATACTACCAAACGATAGGTGCGCTTACCTTATTCGTTGTCATAGTTAGTTTAGACACGATCAAGTTCTTGGCGTCATTGTCGGGGACTAAGATATTAGGAACGCTAAATTTTTATTACTTTAGCCATTTTTATATTTTTATTTTTAACTTTGCTAATTTTTCTCTTATTTGATTCTGATAGGTATCTCTAGTTTATGACTAGAAGAAACCCGTCAGGACCCTTGATTTTTGATAGTGAAATAGAACATACCGTTCAAACCGAAGAGATGTCACTGAATAATTATCAGTGGCAAGTCATGAGGACAAAGCCTAATAAAGCAGCCGGTGTTTTCAACCTAGACGCGGTCGCCATGTTATCAAACCAGGTAGAGCTTTTAAATAAAAAAATTGATGGTTTGTATGGTTCTACGCAGGTACACCCAATAATGAAATGTGACTCAAATCTAGGAGGGATGAGCAATACAGAATATCCACTTTACAACCCGAGCGCTAAAAACGAACAAGTTCACTATATGGGTAATAATCCTCGACCTCGAAATAATCTTTATAGTAACACTTACAATGCAGGTTGGAGGAATCATCCCATTTCTCATGGGGAGGTCAAGGAAATCCAGAAATCAAAGACCACCACCTCCGGATTTCAAAGAACCACCTTACCGACAGGAAAAGAAACCAAACCTTGAGGAGATATTGGAAAAATTCATCTCGGTGTCAGAGACTCATTCCCAGAATACCGAAATGGTGTTGAAAACTCAACAAGAATCGATTCAAATGATTGAGAATCAAATTGGACAATTAGTCAAGATAGTTTTCGAAAGGCAACCAGGTAACTTACATAGTAACTCCAACCCAAAAGAACATGTGAAAGCAGTTACACTAAGGAGTGGAAAGGGGTTGGTTGAAGCTAAAAATAAGATGCCACGAGAAATTAATAAGGAAAAAGGTGAGGAAGTAAATGAGAATGTAATATCGGAACCTAAAGAGTATAACCCACCGATCCCATATCCAGCAAAGTTGAAGAAGGACCGCATGGACGCACAATTCGGTAAGTTTCTCGAACTCTTTAAACAATTACATATTAACGTACCTTTTGTTGAAGCTATTTCGCATATGCCTACGTACGAAAAATTCTTAAAATATCTTTTAACAAATAAAAGGAAGTTTGAAGAGCTATCAACAGTGGAACTTAACAAGGAATGCTCAGCTATTCTCCAAAATAAACTACCAACAAAATTGAAAGATCCAGGGAGTTTTACTATTCCTTGTTTAATTGGTAGTTTAAATGTTAACCATGCTTTGGCTGATTTAGGGGCAAGTATTAATGTCATGCCCCGTAATATGCTCCTCAAACAACCATTATGCAAATAAATGTAAGTCTAGCTCAAGACTTTAACGAGCGCTTCTCGGGAGGCAACCCGAGCACTAACCCCATTAATTTTCATATTTTTGATTTTTAGCACCTAACTAAAAACTAACCAAATTTTTAAGCGCAGGTTTCCCTACCCACACGGCCTTGCACACGGGCGTGGCTGTGGCCGTGTGGAAATAGAGCAAACCTTTTCCCAAAAACACGGGCTACGATAAATGTAACACCCCTTACCCGTATCCTACGTCGAAACTGGGTACGAGGCATTACCAGACTTAACAATACATTCTACTAAATCCCGAGCCACAAAATTTCACTTATAATTTAAACTTTAACAAACACATGCATACACAAGAATTATAACTCCATGACCAATATGAGCCACAACTCGTGGCTAAATACAGAATAATCCTTATTACCGTTATGAAGCAATACATTTGGTCAAATTAATTAACACATATACAAAATGAATTAGTCAAGCCCCTATACATGCCATAACTTAAATCATTTATAAATAAAGATACCCATAGATAGCTTGATAGTGTGAAGCGATCTCCGATGACCTTCAGCCCGAGCTTGTTTAATAGGACTCTGAAACATGGGAA
Source organism: Gossypium sturtianum (assembly GCA_025698515.1). Taxonomy (NCBI): domain Eukaryota; kingdom Viridiplantae; phylum Streptophyta; class Magnoliopsida; order Malvales; family Malvaceae; genus Gossypium; species Gossypium sturtianum. The sequence goes on along the minus strand of CM046951.1, from coordinate 58,766,043 downwards.
AGAAAAGGGGGTAAGCTTATAAAGCTTAGTAAGTTCACATGTACAAATAATAAGCATTAGCAATGAATTTAGCTTACTACTAAGCTGTCATAACTTGCATAAATAATGCTAAGTTCTTACTTTCTCAACTTACTCATTTATAGCCTTACCAAAGCCTCAACGAGACAAATCCTCACAACAAGTTCTCAAATTGATACAATCATTAAATCACATGCTTATACCTTATTACTCATATTCACATTAATCCGTCTACTTGAATTGCTGTCACTAAATTATTTATTTCTTGAGCTACAGAGCTCCGAATTACAAACCGCTATTTTTTCCTAAAACTAGACTCACATATCTTCATACCATAAAATTTATAGAATTTTTTGTCTTTCCAATTAGTACAGTTTATTCATTAAAATTTCCCCTATTTCACTGCTCAACTATTCTGACCTCTCTTCACTACGAATCAATTTTATCCTCTTACAGAATTTAGATGACCTTCTTGTTTAGTTAATTTGAAACTAGACTCATTCAGGATTTCAGGCATATAAATTATATTGCATAATTATTTGTATAAAATTTTTAATGATTTTTCTAAGTAAGAACAGGGGATCACGTAATCATTCTGAACTAGTCTCACAAAAATTTAAATATCTCAAAATATACAAATTCTTTGTTTGATATATTTCTTTTATATGAAAATAGACTCAATAAGCTTTAAATAAACATCTCATCAAACTTATAATTCAATTTCTACTATTTTTGGTGATTTTTCAAATTCACATCACTGCTGCTGTTTAAAACAGTTTTATTGTAAATTTTTGCTCTCTCTCACTTTAGTTGTATTCATTACTTACCTATAACAATCTTTCAAATTTCCGATTACATATCGAGCATATTGCTCATACGTTACACATGCATATACCTAAACTTATCACTACAAAGTCACACATAATTTCACTTAATCGATTTTCCCATTGAATGCTTCGGAATAATAACGGATACGCGGTGGTTTCGCACACAGCCCACCATTGAAGTTGAAGCTCTCTTGTACACATAGTGGCCTTCACTTAGTACCACTCATGTGACCTAGCTTGATTGTACACATAATTCTGGATCTCTTGTACACATAGTGGCCTTCACTTAGTACCACTCATGTGACCTAGCCATCTCGTAGCTCTCTTGTACACATAGTGGCTCACACTACATACCACACATGTGACCTAGCTACGTATAGCTTTCTTGTACACATGGCGTACTCTCGGTACCACACATGTGACCTAGCTACGTATATATATGTATCTTGTAGCTCTCTTGTGCACATAGTGGCCTGCACTTAGTACCACTCATGTGACCTAGCTACATACCATTTATATCTTTCAATTCCGAAGGTTCAAACGGGAAGTATCTCACTTTCTAATACTTTATTCCATTCCTTCAATAGTCAATTATGATTCAAAAATCAGCTACAATACATAAAATATGCTGAAATATAAAAACGTCAATAAAAATAATGAATTATTTACATACAACTTACATAATTACATTCTCAATTGCACCACATCATCAATTTAACTTATCCTCCCCAAATTATTCTATTCAATACTTTCTTGATATTTTTGGTCTTACATGTAAACTTATACCAATTCTCATTAAAATGTCGAGTCATTATCGAACATTATAATTATATTGGAAAATCAATGCTAAAGTATTCATAACTAAAATTTCAATCTAACATTCAAACTTGCATCATTAAATGCTTATAAAACATATGAACTTACCTCGATACCAAAACGGTCATTTTACCAACTTTCTCGATTTTCAATTTTCCTCCCGTTCTAGGTCTAAATCTCGTTTTTCAGGATCTAAGACATCACATTTCACTTATTTAATTAATGTACTACTCAAAACAGTCCCTAATTCAAACTTTGGAAAAATTACAATTTTCCCCTAAACTTTTGCATAATTACCATTTTACCCCTAGGCTCGAAAATTAAACTTCATCCCTTATTCTTATGTTTTATAACATGCTGATCATTTTTCCCTTCTATGGCAACATCAAATTCTTACTCTAACATGCACTTATGTACATTAGGTATTTTTGTCGATTATGTCGTTTTACTCGTTTTCACTTAAAATCGCTTAGTAAAAGTTGTTTAACATAATTCTAAGCTTCATATTCTGCCATAAAACATCAAAATAAACACATTTCACCTATGGGTATTTTTCTAAATATGAACCCTAGGTTAAATTATTGCTAGAATAAGCTAAATCAAGTTACTGGGACTCCAAAAATGCAAAGAACATGAAAAACGGGGCTAGAATTGACTTACCATGAAGCTTAGAAAGCTTGAAAACCCTATCCATGGCTTCCCACATGTTAAATTCGGCCTAAGCTTAAAGATGGACAAATTTGGCATTTAAATTTTGTTTTTAATTCATTTAATTCACTAAATTACCAAAATGCCCCTTAAAAAAATCTTTTGAAACATACCCATCCATGTCCATTTTTGTCCACCAACTTAACCAATGGTCTAATTATCATTTAAGGACCTCCAGTTTAAAATTTCATAACAATTGGACACCTCTAACATGTAGAACTCAACTTTTGCACTTTTTACAATTTAGTCCTTTTGACTAAATTGAGTGCCCAAACGTTAAAATTTTCGAATGAGATTTTCACGAAATCATTCCGTGAAATTGTAGACCATAAAATATAAATAAAATAAATTTCTCAACATCGGATTTGTGGTCCCGAAACCACTGTTCTGACTAAGCCCAAAATTGGGCTGTTATAATAAATCACCCCGGCCGTGCGATTCGGCCGTGGTCGAAACTGAGAAATCTACACGGGCGTGTGACACGCCCGTGGGACCTTTGAGTCCCTTTATTTTTTTATTTTTCTCTTATTTTCATTTTTCATTTATTTTCTTTTATCTTTCTCGTCTTTAATTTATATTATTATATTTTCATTTCTTTAATTTAGGTTCAAGGGGCTGTTAACGAACGACCACACCACCACCGGAGTATCCTCCCCACCTTCACCTCTCTCCAACTTTACCGTTTCTTTTCATTGACTCCATCCAAAATTCAGGAAGTTTCACTTCTCTCCCTATCTTATGATTTTATTACTATATTGCTATTATCTATCTTTGTACATTGAGGACAATGTACATCTTAAGTGTGGGGGTTAACTACATGATTATTTGAAAATCCTCGAATTATGTCTTATTCTTAAGTAATTTTCTCATATTACTGTTAGAATGAAATTTCTTTTGATTTATGATTTTCATTGATATGTTTCGGTTTAAGTCATAGTTAATTATGCATTGATAATATAAACTTTAGGAGACTAGAGAATCAAGCATGATGAGTCTATTTTCAGAATTAAAAATTTGTTAGGTTGTCTACCTGAATCTAATTATTACCTTGACGTTTGAAATTTACAAGGTTGACATCAAAAACCATAATTTTTGTGAGATTTTGAGCCTTTTAGAGCATATTCTTTTCTTGCTCACTTTATTGATTATGAGTGTGTCAACATTGATTTGTTTTTCTAGAACTTGCTTCGATTATACATGTCGAGACCACACTTTTGATTTGATATACAGAGATGATAAAGGCACCTAGGTTTTAACCCACTTAGTCCACTAAAAAGCCTACCCATTTAATTAACCCTTAGTGAACCCCTTTGAATCCTAACAAACCATTTCTTGACTCACCCATTAATATTAACCCAAAACCCACTTTGTATTTGTTATCACCATTTCTCTTGACTACCCCTATATCGAGATTTGATTTGATCAGTTACTTAACTATTTTCTTTATTTCAGTTGTTGAATTCTATCTTATTATTATTGTATGTGATTTGTTCTAAAAAAAACGAAGTATATTCATTATTAGTTCTATGTTATTTGAGCTTAAACTGTTAATTTCATTATCTTTAGAAGAAGCTCATGTTATTAGTATTAAGTTTTCAATTGATGTAATTATTCAGTATTAGTCCAATTTTCTAGTTAGGTAATGTATCAATTCAATCTCGATACTAACCCTCTAATTCAGCCTTTATCCACACCTTTAACCCAAGCCCCATTACAACCCTGTTAAAGACCTTTTGATTTGTGTGTCATCTCATTTTACAGTGGTAGAGATTTGATTTTCATGCAAGCCTATGGAATTAACTTTTCATGTTTGACTCTTGAGTGCCTATATTTGAACCTTAAACACCTTGAGTGATTTGAGTGAACCCTTAGTGAGGATGTCAATTCTTGTTGATTTTGAATTAAAAGGTGATTATTTAGGTAAGGGTAAACACCTGTTTTTCGTACTATAAAAACTATGACTTTGATTGCTTGAATCTTTAGGAACCTTCTGGTTAAATTATCAATGTATGAATTACCTATGAATTATGATGAAACATTATTGATGAAGATTATGAATTGAGGAAATTCGATTTTAATTGTGAGTTGAGAATTTTGCTTGAGGACAAGCAAATGCTTAAGTGTGGGGGTATTTGATAAATCGTAATATATACATATTTTAATCCCACATTTAGCATACTTTTGGATGATTTAATCCCTTGAATTGTGGACTTTGATGCACCTAATCCTTTAATTTCATGTTTTATACTTAGGAGAGCATCGGAGAATGAAAAGAACGAGAAACGAACCAAAAACGGAGAAAATGGGCCAAAGTAGGAAATCAACACGGCCTGGAGTTCACCACACGGCCGTGCCACTTTAGCAGACTCGAACACAGCCTTGGGCTCGATTCACACTGGTGTTTCACACGGGCGTGTCCCTGCCGTGGCCAAGATGAGTTTCGTTCGGATTAGGATACTTGTGAGCCAAGTAAGGCATCCTGAAGGCCTATATAAACACCCTAGATGGCAACCTAAAGGGGGAGTTCGACGAAGCCTCACCGCCGTGGCTTTTGACGAATGAGGCGGCTTGAGAAGGTCGAACACAGGAATTACTCCAAGAAAGCCGCTTGATCCATCTCGAAGCTTTAATCACGCTCAAGACGGAAGATCTTCCCTTCAATTTCCTTGGGGTTTTAGGGTTTTTCTTATGTTTTGTTATTTACTTTCTTCTGAGATGTATTCTTCATTAAACATGAACTAAACCCCTCAAATACCTAAGGGGGATGAAACCTAAGACGGATCTTGTTATTGTTCTGAACTGTATGATAAATACTTGATTTGTTCTTAATTATGTGTTCTTAATTCTTGTTTTAATATTTTAGGATATTGATTCAAGTATTGATGTGCTTAGGCAGTGGAGTAAAAGTCCCTGTTTAAGAGTAGATCCAGCATAATTAAGTGGAGTTGACCGCAACCCTAGAGATAGGATGACGAAAATCTGCCGGATTAGGGTCAAACCTAATATGGGAGTCCATAGATCGAGTTAATGCAACACTAGGGGTTTTAATTAGAAAGAGATTTTAATTAATCAACCTAGGTTTAGACGTTAGTAGCCTCGAAAGACGTATTAATATAAATTAGGGAATCCTACGGATCAAGTCAAGTGGATAAATCGTCTGGTTCAGAGTTAAATAACAAGTGAAGTCTAGGTGGATTCTTCCTCGGGTATTGTCTTAATCAACTGGTTTTCCCAAAAGTATTTTCCCAATTCACTCCCTGTGTCTTAGCGTCCTTAGTTTAGTAATTAGTTAATTAAACATCGATTCCCTTAATACTTAGGCTAGATAATAAAAAGATAGCAACTACTAGTACTCTTGGTCCTTGAGGATACGATATTTCCGGTCTTGGCATAGCTATACTACCAAACGATAGGTGCGCTTGCCTTATTCGTTGTCATAGTTAGTTTGGACACGATCACAAACTTCCATATTTTACCCACTCATGCCCATTTTTGTCCAAAAATTAAAAATTGGGCAAATTTCTATTTAAGGACCTCCAATTAATAATCCAAAGTTATTTCATACTTAAAGCTTCTAGAATCTCACATTTTGCAACTTTTACAATTTAGTCCTATTGGACAAGTCAATCACAATTAGCAAAATTACTTCATGAAACTTTCACATAAACATGCAAACATCTCAAAATCCTTAAAGTTCATAATTTATACTTCGGATTTATGGTCTCGCACCACTATTCTGACTAGGCCCTAAATCGGGATGTTACATTATATGTGAGCAAATTGCTTGTGCTATGAAAATACACCTATGTCATGGATAAATACACTGAATTAAGAGTTAATAATGTTGTTTAGGCTTATGATAAGCATTGGGGACAGAATAGAAAGTAAGTAAATAGAAAGATTTATAATCTTATAAAATGTTGTTGATTATATATTATGTCTCATGAAATCCTATCATGTTTTGAATGGTCAATAAATATGCGACATTAATAAACTTACTCATTTCTGAGTTGATGATGATATCGATTTATGAATCTTATAGCATTGGCATAGATTTATATTTATTTTATAAAGTTTATTACTGAAATGGAATATTATGCTTAAAGTTTATACGAGCTTACTAAGCATTCATTGCTTACGTAGTTATTTTTCCTTTACCTTACAGTTTATTGGAAGCTCAATCGAGTTGGAAGCTAGTCGGAGATCCATCACACTATCCATCGATTCTATCGGTAGATTTCTGTGTTTTGGTCACGGTTATAATGGCATGTATAGGTGGAGTATGTCTAATGTTTAATTGATGAGTTTCATATATATATATTTCATTTTGGTTGTTGATTATGGCATGCAATGTTGTCTTGGATTTGAGGTACTTAAGGTACTATTGATAGCTTGTTGGTTGTGGTTAATATGTATCAATTATGTTATGTTTTGGCATGAAAACAAGTTAATTGATAATTGGTTAAATATGCACATGTATAGGTGTTTTGGTTGATGTTATAGCTGTAACACCCCTAACCCGTATCCATCGCCGAAGTAGGTTTACGAGGCATTACCGATCAATATACATCATAATGCATACATAACTCATACATTTATGCATTCATACTCAAATACCATTCAACACAATCACATTGTCCCTTATTAAGGCCTATGAGGCCTTAGACATGCTTTAGAAATGGTTCGGGATTAAACAGATAACATACGAAAATTTGGGAAAACATAGAAATTTTTCATCAATACAAGGGTCACACGCCCGCGTGCCTCACACGGCTCCAGACACGCCTGTGTTTCAGGCCGAATGGAAACAAGGCATATATACTGACTTGGGTCACACGGCCAACCACATGCCTGTTTGCCCTTCGAAGTAGCCACACACGCTCGTGTGCCAGGTCGTGCCAAAACTGTAGGGTATACTGACTTAAGCAACACGGCCAAGTCACACGCCCGTGTGCTAGGCCGTGTGCCAATTAGGGGGTATACTGACTTGTACCACACGGCCGGTCACACGCCCGTGTGTGAGACCGTGTGGAACACATTGACTTCATTTAAATTTCAACACCAGGGGACACATGGTCATGCAACATGACCGTGTGTCGCACACGGCTGAGACACACGCCCGTGTCTCTGCCCGTGTGGACAAAAATAGGCCATTTGCAAGACCAATTTGCCACCCCAACTCATGCTTACCTAAACAACCAAAATAGTACCATTTCATCATACAATTAGGCAGCCAAAATCATTAACCAAATGAACAATTCATACCATTATACTCTCATCTATTCCAATTCTCAATTCACTACCAATTATTTAACCAAACATATATCAAAACAATATCAATCAATATGGTTCATTTACCATAATTCACACATACATAACTTCCTTATAAATAATCAACACAACATCTAAAATCATACCTCCTCAAGGCATTTCTCAAGCATTTATAGTTCACAAAACAATTTACCATTTGAGCAATTATAAACCATAATCATATTCATACCAAACATGCCAAAATAAGCCATCACTCATGGCTAAATATATATAAACCATATCATATGCATTTACAAGCCAAATCTCATGGCTATAATCACAACCAAAATACCACATTTAGCCTTCACATGCCATATACCATATTTACACAACTAAAAAGTACCAACTTAGATGTTTGATAGTGCTATGATGTTCTCGACGACTCCCGGATCTGAGCTAGCCTTGATTCACTATAAAACATAGAAAAATAACACGAAGTAAGCTTCATAGCTTAGTAAGTTCGTATTAACGTAATGAGGAGCTTCACCAATCATTCACAATTCAAATAATATAAATGTAAGATAACAAAATACATTAAATCTCAAGCCATTCAATCATTCATTCACTAACTTACCAAGAATTCATCCATTTCATGGATTCAATGTTTATAAACTTTGCGTACATACCTGTACCAACTCGTACTAATCTCATTCTTGTCCATATCTTTCATTTTCCCATTGAACCATTTGGAATAGAAGTCAGATATTCAAGGATCTCAATTGATAAGTACCTATACCATGGCCCGTAGCCAAATCAAGGTAACTTATCCTCAGAGTACCTATACCATGGCTCGTAGCCAAATAAAGGTAACTCATCTCCGAAATACCTATACCATGACCCGAAGCCAAATTAAGGTATAACTCACACCCGAAGTGCCAATATCATGGCCCGAAGCCAACACAATAGCCTAATGACATGTCATTAACATCCTAGACCATTCCTAAGGTTCAACCGGGAATTTTCCAGTACCAAATTGTAGTCGAATCATTTTGAATTACTGTCAAATCATTCTCGAACTTGTCAGTTTTCACAGAATTACAATTCATGCTATACCAAAGCATATAAAATACAATTATAAATAAGCTCATTGCATACGAACTTACCTCGTATTCGGAATTGACGGATCGGATCGACTATTCGACAACCTTGCTTTTCCCCCAATCTAAATCTGAATTCTTTCTTTCTTGATCTATATGAATTCAAAATTAACTTATTTATTCATCTACTTATTCAATTTAGTCCAAAATTACTCATTTGGGCATTTTTACACATTAGCCCCTAAACTTCCACATTTAATCAATTTAGTCCCTATTTCACAAATACACAAAATTCACATAATTTCAACAAAACCCACGCTAGCCGAATTACCATAATGCCCCTAGCAGCCCATAACTTTCATTTATTTCACATTTCAACCACTCAATTTGCATATTTCACAATCTAATCCCTATTATGCATTTTCATCAAAAATCACTTAATAAAACAAGTAAAACTATCATCAAGCTTTCATAATCTACCATCAAACATCAAAGAACACATAGATTCAACAATGGCAACTCTCAAAATCTTTAACAATTTTGAAATTAAAGGTACGGGCTAGCTAGATTGAGCTGCAACGATTACAAAAACATAGAAATAATAAAAAATCAAGCTAAAACCGTACCTTAATCAAGCTAGGAATGTGCCGAAACCTAAAAGCTTCAAACCCTTCTTTTCTTTTCTAATTTTCGGTTGCCAAAGATGAATGAAAATGATTTTTTGGTTTTGTTTTGTTATAATTATAACTTAATTAATCAATTTACTAATATAACCTTTGTTATAAACATTATAAAAACATATAATGGATGTCCACTTGTAACACCCTGAATTTGGGCCTAGTAGAATTGGGCCTATTAGGCCTTGGGCATAAGAGCGTTTAAAATTTTTGAGAATAAGAGAACGGCACAAATGCATGTTGGATCTATTAGGCGAGTGATTTTGTAAGGTTAGGGGGCTTCTATGAAGTCTTGGGTTCAAGCCATGTCATTTGGAAAATTTTTATTTTTAGCATTAGGGGAACCATGACTCCAGGTATTAAGCCTTTTAAGTAATTGTGATTAAGAAGAGACATAAGAGAGCCAATGGTGGAGTGGTTGTGGCGTCATAGGTGTAGCAAGGAGAACAGAGGTTCAAGTCTCACTGCATGCAAATGGGATTATTTATTTTACTCTTATGTGGGCAAAAGTTTGTGCTGGATTTGAACTCTATGTTGGAGAGTTTGAATTGGTCAAGTGAGTGATTTAGGGGAGTGTTTCAAGGGATGAAGAGTGTATGAAGGAGTTTGATTGTAATTCAAACTCGGTTGGTGGCTGAATTCAAGGAAAAAATCAGGGAATTTGAAATGGGAAGCTGTTGGCTGAATATTGGGGTCCTTGCTCTTGGAAATTCGGCTAGTGTATGTAGGGATGCCATTTTTCTTTTAGCCATTTCAGCTTTTGACTCATTTTTTTATTTCTTTTTTTTTTTGCCTTTTGCCAAAACTGAGCAATACCCCTTTTCTTTGCTATTTTCTTTGCATCAATTGCTGCTTGTCTCGAATTCTCTTTTGCTAAATTGAAGTAAGGTTCCTCTGTTTTCTTTTTCTTCCAGTGATAGTCGAATACCCATTTTCCCTTTTCTCTCTTTTCCTTTGACTCTTTTCGAGTGTCCTTCCTTGTATTACTAAAGACGGATACTTTCACTTTGCCTATTGAGAATCTTCAGTCGACTTTTACACTTTCCTTCTTCTATTTTTTTTGTTTTCGTCATCCATCTCTAATCCTCTTAGTTTCAAATCTTCTACTGTTTAGCAAGTGAGCTCGAGTTAGGGATCTCTCCTCTTTGTCGAATGTGATAGTAAGTGATGGTTAATGCTTTTAACCATTTTCGGTATTAATGGTATTCCTCTTTATCTGCCGAATCTCCCTTTCTTATCTTGACTGATGATTGGTTTACTTTCCCCGAGGGGCGATTAAAGGGCAAGTGATTAATAGTAGTCGACTTCCTACTCTAAGGTTTTGATCAAGGTAAGTACTCGGTCAAGGAATTTTGGGTAAGGCCAAATGTTAGTCCTTGCTTGGGCATGTGTTTTCGTTGTATTACCATATGATTAACTCTAGTTAGTAGATTATGTTAACTGAAAGAATACGTTTGCGGTTCAGATAAGCCACGAGGAGGGGGAATCGATTCTTAACCAAGTGATCTAAGGAAAAGGATAGGTCGTTGCTATTCAGTCAAGGTAGGTAGTGGTTAATCGGTTTGGGGAAAGTGTTGTGATCTTTAAAGATGAAAAGGCTAACTATACCCCTTGACTAAATATAGGTTCGTTGCTAAGGGCTTGGAAGTACGCTTCATAAACCAGGTGTGTACGTACACCACTTAAACCGTAGTACGGCGAATGCCAAAATGCCGAAAAGCCGAAGTACCGGGGAATGATGCCACACGAGCGTGCGATCGCACGTGTGGTAGACCGAGCCCACAAATATGGGCGTAAGATGGTTGAGGCCACCATGAGTGTCCTTCTAGGTTTAGGCTGTTTTGGGGCCAAATGGACCAGATTGGGCCGAGTGGGCCCAATGGGCCCGTGGGCCCTACGCGAGTAATTTTGTGGATGGATAGGAAATAATAAGTCGGCCATGACGATCACATGGCCAAAGGAATTTTTGGGCTAAATGAGCCACAAAAGCGTGTGGGCCCATTTGGGCCGAATAATGGCCTTGGGCCCAATTACACCGTTTTGACCATATATGTTATCTGTGTCGCTCGAGGAGACTGTAGACCTTCGAAAAGGTCGTAAATTGACAGAAATACCCCCATAGGGTAAAATGACCGTTATGCCCCCTAAGGGCAAAATGACCAAAATGCCCCTACATGTGATATGATTGTTATTGTATGTTATTTATAGTATGTCTACATTCATGTGATATCATGCTGCATGGGGGATGGGATTATTTCTCTGGAGGAAGTATATGAATTGTTAGGGTCGCATGGTCGCTTGACGACTGTGGATCCACCTATGGCTTTAAGCCGATTATGTTATTGGCAGCTCTGCTGCAACATTGGTTAGTGCCGCAACCGGTGCTACATAAGGTGTGTAGGGATGGGTGGGTCGATTAAATCCCTACAGGAGTGCAGGGTTGGACAGGAGACGGAGTGCAAGGTTGGTATGGGCATTTGTGCATTGCATAATCTGATTTGACTGAGATATGGGTTAAGGCCCAATTGAGGCTATTATGGGCTAAAGCCCAATTGCCACCGTTACTGTGTTGGGCTTAGGCCCACATTGATTACTGTAACGGGCTTAGGCCCGAATTGATGTGATGCATTCTTTATTATAGATGAGGGTTGTACAAAATGAGTTTTCGTAAACTGACCCCCTTTTTTTAATTTTTCAGGTAATCCTCAGTAGGCGGTTCGACGTACTAGAGGACTCGGAGGTGGTTGCACTATGAACAGCTTTAAATTTTAGTATTCTATTTTACCTTACTTAAACCGTTTTCTTATTGGGTTGTAATAAGGCCTCTTTTAATTTCTCGATTTTAAATTTGGGATTTGATTTGATTATGATTTATATCTGCTAGATGTAGAACACGGTTTTCCAAAACAATAACTTTTTTCAAACGCTACGTTTTCTCTACTCAATTTTAAATACCACGTTTCTGTAAATCATTTGTTTTAAATTAAGCTTCCGCAAAAAATAAGATTTTAAAGGTAATAACATTTTAAAAGGTAATAAATTTTTAATAAACCATGATTGAAAATGAACAAACGCAAACTAAGGTTTTGTACAAATTTTAAATTTCAAGAAGGGTTTTCAATGAAAACATGGTTTTCGAAAAAAAACACTTCAATGTGACACGCCAGATTCAGGCCTAACTTCTAGGCCGGGTTTTGGGTGTTACATTTAGTGGTATCAGAGTCAAGTTGCAAAACTCGGGCTGTGAAGTGGGTTCAGTTTTTATCTTAAAGATGTTTACAAATTTGATTTTGAAGTAGTTTTGAAAAATTTTTGTGTGGCACACTGAGTCTCCGGCGTTGGACCAAGTAAGTTCTCCTGATACTGAAATTTGTTTAAAACTGTTATGCTATAAATAGTTACTGGGCTTACTTTAAATGATAGACTATACTGAGATTCTTTAGCTAGAGTAAACTAAGAAACTATAGGAAACTAAAACTGTAGTGAGATTGCGATTGCGAAAACAACTCTTAACTACTACTTCCATAAAACATTTGTTTAATTATTAAAACTATGAGCTAAATTCATAAAATTTCAAATTCAGATAATACGCAAAGGATAATGAGCGCTAGAATGGGTGCAAGAGGCCGCGGTAGGGGCCGTGGTAGTGCTAGGGCTGGATCTTCGGCATCAGGCCGTATGCCCAACGTTGAAGTGAGAGAGGCTCCGGCTTCACCGGTACCCGAGACAGGGTCGTATGATTGGGCAGCTGGGGATGACGCATTGTCCCAAGCAATGTTGAGGATTCTAGAAAGGGTTGCGAGTACTGCTAGGTCGAATACTGTTATTGTGGGCCGTGGGTCAGTTACAGAATGACTCCGGTCAAATGGAGAAGAGATCTTTAGGGGAGCTTCGAGGGTGGCCCCGAATGTGGCCGAATATTGGTTGGAGGCCACCAAAAGGATAATGGATGACTTGGATTGCACTCTGGAATAAAAACTGAAAGGTGCGGTATCGTGGCTGCGAGAGGAAGCCTACCAGTGGTGGCTTACCGTGAAAGAGGGCACTCAGCCTGACCGGGTCACTTGGGAGTTCTTTAAGTCCACATTTTAAGAGAAGTACGTGGGCGCAAGCTATATGGATGCCCGGAGGAAAGAATTCTTAAACTTGACTCAGAGAGACAGATCTATGGCAGAAGACGAGGCGGAGTTCCTACGACTCAGTCGGTATGCTAAAGGAATAGTGGCAACAGATTATGAATGTTGTGCTCGGTTCAAAGATGGCCCGAGAGACAGTCTTCGAGTGTTGATAGCTCCACAGAGGGAGCGGGACTTTGCTGCGTTAGTAGAGAAAGCTAAGATCGCTGAAGATGTGAAACGCTCGAAGCACCTAAACCGAGAAATAGAAAGGGGCAGGAACAAGAGGGATTCTGAGAATTCCAACTCTGATTAGAGACCTAAGAGAAGGGCCAAAGTGGATGGGCCAGTGAGAGATGGGCCCCCTGTTGCTACTACTTGGTTACCACCTTGTGCTTTTTGTGGGAAAGGTCATGTGGGCGAGTGCTGGAGGAGGACGGGAGCTTGTCTGAGTTGTGGTTCCATGGAACACTGTCTCAGAGAGTGTCCCAAAATACTGGACCATATGCAAATTTTTGGTAAGGGTGATGTACAGCCACCTAGGGGTGGTCAGCAGCCGCCTAGAGGCCGTGGACAGGCCAGAGGTGGAAACAGTTTAGGTCGTGGAGCTCCAGGTAGAGGTGCCGATCATGCGGAGGTGAGGCATCCAGCTTTGGTTTATGCAGCACGTTTCCAAGAAGACAGAGACGCTCCAGATGTGAATACTGGTACGTACTTTACCCATAGTGTACTATTCACCTAATTTGCAATTAGAAGAAGAGTGCGCAGCAAAAGCGTAGTGGTGTAACCTGTGTTGTGCGGCTATTTGATAGTTGGAAATTTCGAGGACAAAATTTCTTTAAGGGGGTAGAATTGTAACACCCTGAATTTGGGCCTATTGGGCCTTGGGCATAGGAGCGTTTAAAATTTTTGAGAATAAGAGAACAACACAAATGCATGTTGGATCTGTTAGGTGAGTGATTGGGCTTCTATGAAGTCTTGGGTTCAAGCCATGTCATTTGGAAAATTTTTATTTTTAGCATTAGGGGAACCATGACTCCAGGTATTAAGCCTTTTAAGTAATTGTGATTAAAAAGAGACACAAGAGAGCCTATGGTGGAGTGGTTGTGGCGTCACAGGTGTGGCAAGGAGGACAGAGGTTCAAGTCTCACTGCATGCAAATAGGATTATTTATTTTACTCTTGTGTGGGCAAAAGTTTGTGCTGGATTTGAACTCTATGTTGGAGAGTTTGAATTGGTCAAGTGAGTGATTTAGGGGAGTGTTTCAAGGGATGAAGAGTGTATGAAGGAGTTTGATTGTAATTCAAACTCGGTTGGTGGCTGAATTCAAGGAAAAAATTAGGGAATTTGAAATGGGAAGGTGTTGGCTGAATATTGGGGTCCTTGCTCTTGGAAATTCGGCTAGTGTATGTAGGGATGCCATTTTTCTTTTAGTCATTTCGGCTTTTGACTCATTTTTTTATTTCTTTTTTTGCCTTTTTCCAAAACCGAGCAATACCCCTTTTCTCTGCTATTTTCTTTGCATCAATTACTGCTTGTGCCAAATTCTCTTTTGCTAAATCGAAGTAAGGTTCCTCTGTTTCCTTTTTCTTCCAGTGATAGCCGAATACCCCTTTTCCCTTTTCTCTCTTTTTCCTTCTACTCTTTTTGAGTGTCCCTCCTTGTATTACTAAAGACGAATACTTTCACTTTGCCTATTGAGAATCTTCAGATGACTTTTACACTTTCCTTCTTCTATTTTCTTTATTTTCGTCATCCATCTCCAATCCTCTTAGTTTCAAATCTTCTACTGTTTAGCCAGTGAGCTCGAGTTAGGGATTTCTCCTCTTTGCCGAATGTGATAGTAAGTGATTGTTAATGCTTTTAACCATTTTCGGTATTGATGGTATTCCTCTTTATGTGCCGAAACTCCCTTTCTTATCTTGACTGATGATTGGTTTGTTTTCCTCGAGGGGCGATTAAAGGGCATGTGATTAATAGTAGTCGACTTCCTACTCTAAGGTTTCGATCAAGGTAAGTACTCGGTCAAGGAATTTTGGGTAAGTCTGAATGTTAGTCCTTGCTTGGGCATGTGTTTTCGTTGTATTAGCATATGATTAACTCTAGTTAGTAGATTATGTTAACTGAAAGATTACGTTTGCGGTTAAGATAAGCCACGAGGAGGGGGAATCGATTCTTAACCAAGCGATCTAAGGAAAAGGATAGGCCGTTGCTATTCAGTCAAGGTAGGTAGTGGTTAATCGGTTTGGGGAAAGTGTTGTGATCTTTAAAGATGAAAAGGCTAACTATACCCCTTGACTGAATAAAGGTTCATTGCTAAGGGCTTGGAAGTACGCTTCATAAACCAGGTGTGTACGTACACCACTTAAACCATAGAATGGCGAATGCCAAAATGCCGAAAAGCCGAAGTACCGGGGAATGATGCCACACAAGCGTGCGATCGCATGTGTGGTAGACCAAGCCCACGAATATGGGCGTAAGATGGTTGAGGCCACCATGAGTGTCCTCCTGGGCTTAGGCCGTTTTGGGGCCAAATGGACCGGATTGGGCCGAGTGGGCCCGTAGGCCCTACGCGAGTAATTTTGTAGATGGATAGGAAATAATTAGTCCTCCATGACGATCACATGGCCAAAGGTAGTTTTGGGCAAAATGGGCCCCACGAGCGTGTGGGCCCATTTGGGCCGAATAATGGCCATGGGCCCAATTACACCGTTTTGACCATATATGTTATCTGTGTCGCTCGAGGCGATTGTAGACATTTGAGAAGGTCGTAAATTGACTGAAATACCACCATAGGGTAAAATGACCGTTATGCCCCTGAAGGGTAAAATGACCAAAATGCCCCTACATGTGATATGATTGTTATTGTATGCTATTTATAGTATGTCTTCATTAATGTGATATTATGCTACATGGGGGATGGGATTATTTCTCTGGAGGAAGTATATGAATTGTTAGGTCGCATGGTCGCTTGACGACTGTGGATCCACCGATGGCTTTAAGCCGATTATGTGATTGGCAGCTCTGCTGCAACATTGGTTAGTGCCGCAACTGGTGCTACATAAGGAGTGTAGGGATGGGTGGGTCGATTAAATCCCCACAGGAGTGCAGGGTTGGACAGGAGACAGAGTGCAGGGTTGGTATGGGCATTTGTGCATTGCATAATCTGATTTGACTGAGACATGGGTTAAGGCCCAATTGAGGCTATTATGGGCTAAGGCCCAATTGCCACCATTACTGTTTTGGGCTTAGGCCCACATTGATTACTGTAATGGGCTTAGGCCCACATTGATGTGATGCATGCTTTATTATCTATGAGGTTTGTACACACTGAGTTTTTGTAAACTCACCCCCTCTTTTTAATTTTTCAGGTAATCCTCAGTAGGCGGTTCGACGTACTGGAGGACTCGGAGGTGGCCGCACTATGAACAGCTTTAAATTTTAGTAATCTATTTTACCTTACTTAAACCGTTTTCTTATTGGGTTGTAATAAGGCCTCTTTTAATTTCTCGATTTTAAATTTGGGATTTGATTTGATTATGATTTATATCTGCTAAAAGTAGAACACGGTTTTCCAAAACAATAACTGTTTTTCGAACGTTACGTTTCCGCTACTAAATTTTAAATACTACGTTTCTGTAAATCATTTATTTTAAATTAAGCTTCCGCAACAAATAAGATTTTAAAGGTAATAACGTTTTAAAAGGTAATAACTTTTTAATAAACCACGATTGAAAATGAACAAACACAAACTGAGGTTTTGTACAAATTTTAAATTTCAAGAAGGGTTTTCAATGATAACATTATTTTCGAAAAAAAACTTCAATGTGACACGCCAGGTTCGGGCCTAACTTCTAGGCCGGGTTTGGGGTGTTACACCATTAGTGTCCATTAACACTTAAAATGATCTAATTACCATTTAAGGCCATCATATTTAAATGCCAAAGCCAATTGACACCTTTAACTAACAGAATTAACATTTTACATTTTACGCGATTTAGTCTTTTTTTCTCAAATTGAGCAATTAAACGATAAAATTAGCTCACGAAATTTTCACACATACATGATATCATGCTGTAAACACATAAAAAAATATTAAAATAATTTTCTGACATCGAATTTATGGTTTCAAAACCACTGTTCCGATTTAGCTAAAATCGGGCTGTTACAATAGCCATAATGTTTTGGCTTGTAATTATGGTATATATATGTGACCTTATGATGGTTGATTTTATAGTCTTTATGATGCTTAAATGATGGAAGTTGAAATGGTATTTAAAATGTGTGCAATGGAATGTTCTTTTTGAATATGGTCATTTTTGTATTTGGAATGTAGTAGACATATATGGCTAACGGTGCTAAATGTCAAATGGCCAATTTGGTATTTTTGGTGTGAATTTGATAGGTAAATAAAGTGGTAAGTTTTGGCATAAAATTAGATATAAATTGATTGAACTTATGGCTAAACTATGCATATGGTTATACATGTTTAATTGATTTGATTGAGGTGCCTTTTGGGCATACTGGTTGTATGCACATATACCTTATTGGTTTACCTTGTGGATGCATTATTTGGTGCATTTTGAATGCTTGTTACATGTGGAAAATTGGTTGTAGGTGTGTGCATGATTGGGTGAGAAAAATATCTTGGAAATTGTCTATTTTTTGTTCACACGGCCAGGAACACGGGCGTGTGTAACACACGGCCATGCGACACGGTCGTGTGTGACACACGGCCAGGCGACACGGTCGTGTGTCCCCTGTAGATTTCAAAGGGTTGAAAGTCAGGCAGTGACACGGCCTAGTACACGGCCTGGAACACGGGCGTGTGAGGCCACTTTGAAGGGTACACGGGCATGTGGCCTGGCCGTGTGACCCAAGTCAGAGAGTCACACGGGCACGGACACGAGCTGGGACACGGCCATATTTCCCTACTTCGAATGCCCACACAGCCTGAGACACGGGCGTGTGTCTCAACCGTGTGACCCTTGCAGTTTGAAAATTTTCATCTTTTTCCTAAAAAATTATATGTTCCCGATTTAGTGCCGACTTGTTTCTAATGTGTTCTTAGGTCCTCGAGGGCTCGTATAAGGGACAATATGTATGTCATTGATTGGTTTTGCTGTGATTGATGTTGTGAATTAAAATTTTTAAAATTTTGTTAGTTTTGAAACGTAAACTTTGATAGTGCTCTGTAACCCTATTCCGGCAACGCATACGGGTTAGGGGTGTTACACATAGTACGCCCAATGGCATATACAGAACACAAACAAACTCAATACACCAACTTACTTATCACTTGGGCGTATTTGTACACCAATTTAACACAACTCAGATAACCCATCATCATGATAGCCACGTACCTAAAATATAGAATTAGAAGCATATCATATCTTCTCGTTCACATACATTCTATCACATCCTAAAAACTGGGTTAGAACAAATTGGGTTAGTGAAATCAAGAGTTGTCACGTCTTGATTTTTAGTTAAGATTGTGAAAATTGTATCAAGTGAATTAATTTGGTTTAGTGGTTCACGGATGTGAGTAGTGTGTGCGAGATTCCTGGTTTGAATCCTTTGCCTTGTATTTTTGTTAGTTTTGCCTAAATCCTTTCCTTTGAACATCTGATTTATAATTTTTTTTTGCTCATCTAATGGCAATGATGAGCCTAGTGGTTCAGTGGTTAAGCTTCTGTATACCTTTTTGTTCTGTGTTCGAATCCCTACGTAGGTAAAGTGGAAAAATTGTTTTTGTTTTGGACTCTTGGAAAATCTGTCCAGAGGAGGATCTAGTAGTGGGTAGTTTGAATTTGTTTCTATTTTATTATATTTATTATTTTATTTTATTCTATTCTCTTAAAATAATAATAAGTTGTTTTCCTTAATTTTTCCCAATTATCCCACTCCCTTTTTCCTTCATTCTTTTATCTTATTTCTGCCATTTTTTTTGTTTCATTTTCAAAATTTCTTTTGCAATTTTTGTTTATTCTTCACCTTTTTCCCAAATATGGCTATCACACAAGCCTTTCTTTTTAATTTTTTAATACTAATACAGTGCTTTTGAGGTGTTGGGTAAGGTTTTAGTTTCTTTTTAATGATGTTTATTTTTGTACTTATTAAGTTATTTGCGAAGGAGGTGATGTTAATATAGGTCTTTGTGCTTTGGTGCAATTAGGAAAAGATCGTGAGATGGTAGATCCTCTGACAAACTAAATTCTCTTTTTAGGTCGCTATTTCGTACAAGAGTAAGTAATTTTCGCTATGGTAAGAGTTGCTTTGTTCTATAAATAAGGTTCATTTGATGATGGTTGTACCGGTTTGGTCAATCGAGTTAGAAAAAGTCGTGTTAATTAATTTGTATGAGTTATCAGTTTAGTTACTAGACTAATTGTTCGTAAAGCTACATCAAGAAATATTAAGGTGTGTGATTCTAACACGAAACATCGATTGGAACTCAGAAAAACTCAAAAATAGAGGCTATTTCCAAAACTGTTCTATGTCACACGGCCGTCTGCCAAACTGTATGGACTACACGGTCTGGGAAATTTTGGTCGTGTGGGCTCATTTTTCAGAAATTTTCCACTTAGGCTTGTTTGACTCAAAAATGTGTAATTAGACCATCTGTGGGGTCCGTTTGGTATAAATAAGACTCGAAATGTGGCATATGTCAAGATGTGTTAGTATGTGCTATGGTTAAGGTAAGTGAAAAACTTGCGTACGATCTGTGCTTCAATAACTCTGAAAGTACAATTACGTGTAAAACGTGCATGACACATGTATGTAAAATAGTTGTTAGTATAAGCAATGTGATATGCTATAATTTGTATAAGTTATGTGTTATGTTATGCTCCGTATAATATAAGTTAAAAAATACAAAGACCTATAGTGTAAACTACCCAACAATGAAAAAAAATGAGTTGAACAAGCATTGATTAAGTCTTATATTATCAGAATAGTGTATGAGTACAAGCTTAAGGATTTTTTAAACTGAATTGAACGAAAATTAGAGTTCAAGGACTAATCATAAATTTTCCAATTTTATCAAGAAAAGGTCCTAAATGCAAAATTTTTCATGAAAAGCTCATAATTAATGTTGACAAGTATAAAATGTGGGAATTATAGAGGATTAAGTACCTTGAATGGAATAAAGTATAGTGAAGAGGCTAAACAGCGCAAATTGATATTTTTTTCATGAAAGGATATTTTTATTATTTCTCAAGTAGTGTATGATAAAAGTAATATATTGATTATATAATTGATGTAAGAAATTAATATGGACCTTCATGAGGTGATGTGAAGGTTAAATGTGCTAAATGTCATATTTGGATTTAATTGAAGTGAAATGATAAAAAAAGAACTAAAAGTACAATTTCTCCATCAACGAATATTCAAGACTCTTCATGAATATTACAAAGAGATATTTTGATGTTATATAAAAAAGGGGTCATAGTTTTTGGAATTCTTAACATAGAAAAAGGAAGGCCACATGTTTTAGAAATGAGGTTTGACTTTGACTAGATATTTGATTAAAGAAAGAAAGAAAAGATAAAAGCTTCATCCTTTTCCTATTCTTTGTGTCATCCTTCTCTCTTGAAGAATAGAGAAATTCTTTTCTCATTTCTTCATCTTGTCTCTTTAATCCCACAAAAATTTATACAACCCAAGTTATTTATTGTTAAAACCTTGAATAAAACACATTTTCAAGCTAGTTTTCACCATCATCTTCACCATTAAAAGGATGGGTTTTCATGAGCTAGAAAGAGAAAGCTTGAAGTAGAGTAAGAAAGTGAAGAATAAGATAAGAAAATATGTTTTTGTTATCTCTAGTATGATTATTTAAGCTTATATTGCATAAGTTTTACATGAACATAATTATGGGTATTATGTCACACCCAGAAAAGTCAAAGCTTTACTTGTAATAGTGATTTTGGGTACTAAATTGAAAAGCTTACAAATTTAGTGGGCTCTAATGCAAACAAGAGGGATTTACGGGCTGGTTGTGCAAAGGTTGGATTTCAACCTTTGGTTCGGTTACGCTTGAACCAAAGGTTTCTTGGTGGGAAACATGATAATTATGGGTATGTACACTTGGCTGTTGAATTGATATCAGTGAAGGAAGTGCGAGAGTATTATCATATAAGGGAGATTTGTTCTCCGGGCTGTTCTTTCATTACTTTCTAATATTCCTTCATCTTTTTCTCTGGTCTATTCTGGAAGAAAGAAGGGTTAATGTAACATCTTGAATCGGGGCTATTTGTGATTGAATTATTTTTCATGTGTTTGAACTTTTGTGTTATTAATTGTGGTGTGGTAAGGCTTAATTATGGACTTTGAGTAGGTTCGGTTTAGTAGAATAAATTTTTGTATGGTTTATTTAATGAAGTGGATTAAGTGAGCTTAGCACTTAAGTTAATTTAAGTGTTAATTAAAGCACATGAGGAATTAGTGGCAAAGTGGTTATGGTGTTTGAACTTATAGCTTGGGGTTAGAGGTTCGAGTAGCATGTTTAACATTTTGAAGGTTTATTTTTGAATCCTTGCATTGATGGACGATCAAACTTATTTATGATAGGTTGGACTATTCCTTTTGGTAAGTTGAAAATTTGTTATGGAAAGCTTGAAGATAGGGATAAGAATCTTGAGTTTATGGTATAATGAGGGGACAAAGGCATGGAAGGTGGGGGATGTTTTGGAAAGAAATCCTATGCCTTAATGCATGAATGTGGACGGCATGTAAGGCTAGGGGAGTGGCTAGAATTTTTGGTAGGTAGCTTGGAGGATGTTGACCAACCTTTTGTTTTGTGCATCATTTTGTGTTTGTTTTTCCTCTCCAAAAGCTCTCATCTTTGGCCGAATGTATAGGGTACTTTTGGTGCAAAAATATTTCTTTTGATGACAACTTCATTTTGTTGGAAACAAAATACCACTTTCTTTCTCTCATTTGTCTTTTGAACCAAACTAAATTTTTGCATCTTGTGCATTTTCTTCTTTGGTAAAGTTTGTGGTGACCGAATATCATTTCTTCCATTTCTCTTTTTCTTCCTTTGATCAATTCTTTTCATTCTCTTTTCAAATTTTATCAAAACCAAAAACCATTCTTTCTTTCTCTAAACTTTGGCGAATCTCCTACACCATTATCTTTCATCTACTACTTTTCTTTTCTTCTCAAAACCGAATCCCCTATTTCTCCTTTCTTCTCAATAATTTCTTTATTAGCCAAATATACTCCTTTGGGTGTGCCAAAACTCTCTTCTTCCATTTAGAAGTATCTTGGTCGAATATTGAAGGTGGTAAGGATTTATTTTAAGGGATTATTCTTTTGATTATTCAAAAGTCAAGGCTATTACATTAATGGTTGCCGATTGTAGGGAAGTGAAGCGGTTTAGCGTGCGGTTGCCGTAGTTAGTACTCGAAGGCGATTAGGTGAGGTTTTGGATTCAAATGATAACCCTCGAGATTATTTTAGTTTGGCCGAATGGCCTTGGTACTAACTTTGGGTAATGGCCGAATATAGGGCAAGGGAAACTTGTGTGGCCGATTGTCTCCTTAGGGATTTAGACTATCGTTGGTGACAGTGTGTACATACACACTTTATAATTAATTAACGTGCAAAGTATTATGTGTATGCTAATCGGATTTGTGTAGATTTGAGTTTAATACCATAAAGGTATAACAAGGCTTCAGGTAAGTCCTTGATAATATGATTTGCTATTTGATGCTTTTGGGAAGCATGACATATTTGGTATATGTGACTTATAAATGATTATTGGTAAATCCTATATATGTTGCTAAATGAGTATGTTGGCATGATTTTGTTAACTATCATTGATTGATGTGGGTTTTATGAGTGGAGGGGGCAGTGATATTCGTGGTCGACGGACGGCAGGTGTTTTGGTAACACATTGTGACTACGGTCACCAGAGGTTTGGCACCTCCAGAGGTTTGGCACCTCATAGCGTCTCGTCCCTGTGGCTTAGTACCACCGTGGGTTGGCCCCACATTTGAGATATGGGATTGACGCCAGTGATTTGGTATCACACGATGGGTTGGCCCCATCATTTGATTGTGACTTTGGGTCACCAGTGGTTTGGTACCACAATATTGACGGATTTCGTGACTATACGTCACGGTGGTTTGGCACCACCGGTGGTTTGGTACCACACGGGGTAGAGAAAGGCGTACGGATGGCTAGGTTGGGTGCATATTAAACTTGTGCATATTAAATTAATTATGATTTGTGTATGATGTTACATTAAACCGGGAAAAAGGGTTACACATTGGGTCTTGATGACTCACCTTTTTCCTTTAACATTTTCAGGTGACTCGTAGTTACAGATAAGGAGCCGGGATGAACTCGAGCGGCCATGCAATGAAAATATGGACTAGGTGGATTTGGAACTATTTTTATTTTAATATGGGTTTGATTTATTTTGTTTAAGATGTAATAAGGCCTCCTAAAATTTGCACTTGGATTATTTTATGTTTTGATAAATTGCTTAACTATTTTATGATATTAAAATGGGTACACATGTTTTTCTCAAATTAATTCGTAAAAATGTTTTATTGTGCCATCGGGTACACTTGAAAGCTGTAACAACCTAACTTAGTATATTTTTAAATGACATTAAGTAATGCTTTCTTCATAACACACCTGTAACACCTGATTTAGGGGTTATGCGTTTTGGGGCATAACCCGAGAGTGTTTAGTAGGCTTAGGGTCATGTTGGAGGAATTTTGAGGGGTTTGGAGAACCCTAGAAGGCAAAGAATGCTTTAGAAAATTTTTAGATTTTTAGGGCAAAAGGAATTGGGCCAAGGAGGCCTTAAGATTAATTTTTGGTAATTTTTGGCACAAGTGAGGCTTTGGCAAAGTGGTGTGTCTTGCTTGATTTAAAGAAATTTGGAGGTAGCGCTGTGAGGGTCTTAGGTTCGATCCAAGAAGGCAGCAGATGGGTTTTAATTTTTGGAGTATGGCGTTGCGGGGTAGAAGGCCTTAAAATAATTTGGGGGCGTGTTTGGTCGCAAGGAGCAGCTGGTCCAGGTGGTGCCTGTGCGGAACTTAGGCGCTGAAGGTGCGTGTGGGCGCTGGTTCGAGCAACGGAAGCAGCATTTTGGCGTTTCATTTTATGTGCGGCTGTGGGGCTGAGCTAGGAAGGGTTAAGATTTAATGCTGGGGGTTTCTAACATAAAAATCAAAGTGGCCGAGTGGCCTGGGCGTTGGGGGCAAGGTGTGCAGCAGACTGGTCCCAGGTTCGAACCAAGGGAGCTGCGTTTTGGAATTTAAATTTTTGATGCTTTTTGGCAGCAATTTTAGGAAGTGTTGGACGGCTAGAAGACTTTGATTTTGATAAGGATTATGTTTTTATTATTTTTTTTATTTATTATTTATTATTAAATTAAGTGGGATAATTATTATTTATTTTTTTGGGATAATATGAGCATTATTATTGGATTTTTATTTGGTTAATATTAAGGATAATATGAGTTTTTTTAGGATTGTTATAGGAGATAATCAAGGATATTATGAAGATTAAAAGAATTATTATTGGATTATTAGTGAAGTGTTTAAGTGGAATTAAATTAGTGAGGTGTTGGCCAAATTTTGGAGACTTCAAGGGGGGTTGGCCGAATGCTATAAATAGGGGAGGGTAGAGTGCTAGTTGTTCATCAAGTCTTTTGCCTCTCCCTCTTGGTGTGCCGATTTCTCCTTTGGCCTTGTAGCCAAGTATTTCTTTTATTTTCTTTTAGCCCTTGATAGCCGAAATCCTTAGCCCTCCATCTCTCTCCTACTTTATCAAGTTTGAAGCCGAACTGGTGAGGTGTAGTGCTGTCGACATTCAGATCTTGTAGCCAGCGCCAAGGAGTCTAAAGGAAGGTCTTGAATTGTTTGGACTCATCAAGGGGCAAGTCGACAAAAGTACAGAGGAGCCTTTGAGATTTAAGATCGTTTCGGTAAGTAGTTAAATTGTAGTTGTTCGCTTGAGATTTTGTATTATGGTGTTTAACCAAAGGGTTCTAATTAAGTGATTACGATGGACGTGGGTTCGAGTAGTACCGTACCAAGGTGGGCAAGGGAAAGTCCCCATCCCAAAGTTCAAGAAGAGATCCGTTTCTTTGTTCGAGATTGGCCACCGTGGTGTGGGCCAACAACAAGAAACGTTAGGCGTAAAGTCGTAGTTTCGCTAGACGATAGCGTCGAGGATCGAGAGTCTAGAACTCCTAGTGATAAGGTGTGTAACTAACCCCTTTGTTTCCGGGTTTTATGTGTTATATGTTTTACTAACAAGTGCGAGAAGGAGTGTGCCATATATACCCTAAAAGGGTATGATGATGACCAGAGTTAGTAGCAAATTGGCTAATATGTGATGATTGATTTTTAATATGTAAGTATGCCTATGATTGTGAATAGCATGCACATGCATCATCCTCGCATTATATTATGTTACATGTGCATGGGTGGGTTATGAAAAGAAGGTGCGGGTGTACTTCGAGTACGTGGTTGATGTCGACTTTGTGCTACATCGTGGATTGGCTGGCGATCGAGGTCGCGTTGTGGATCTTTGCGATTTAGTTCGCGTGGTTACCTTGATTGATATGAGCTTTATGCCATATCGTGGCTTGATGGATTCTCGTGTGTGCTGGTCGTGGATTGATGTTAGCTATACGCTACATCGTGGATGTCATTGGTTGCCTTTTTGGAGGGAAAAGGAGAGGGTGACTCGATAGTCCCCAGTGTGTGGTAGGTGGATAAGGGGGTGTGTAGCGGATGGACCCTAGGTTGGGTTGGGAATCATGTTGCATTATTTTTGTGATAATATGGAAATGGGCCAAGCCCAATATGACATGTGGATAGGTATGTTTTGGAAACATACGTGGAAATGGGCCAAGCCCAGTTGATATGTGGTTTATTGAGAAATGGGCCTAGCCCAAAGTGTTTGAGCATGATTTGAATGTAGGCCAAGCCAGCATTGTGGTAATTGTTAAAATGATATATATATATTACTTGTTGCATTTGGTAAGTGGGATATTTTGTGGCTAGCATGTGGGTGGATTTCAGTGGTTAACTTACACTTTGAGTCATTGTGACTCACCCAATTATTTATCCATCATCGCGGTGAGTCGTGACTAGTGGACGGGTTGGAGTGGATACAAGGTGGCCCATGCGAAGATTTTCATGCGCAGTTGACGTTTTGAATATTTTTATTTCAAGCATTTTAAGTACTTGGTTTATTTATTTGATGTACTAAGGGTCACTTTTGATTAAAGTACGCTATTTATAGTTGTTAAAGGTTATAACGTATTTAGCAATATTTTTACAAAAGAGTTATATTATAGTAAATTATAATAAAGTTTTAATTCATCCCAAGCATATATTACTTAATAATTTTAAATGGACATGACTTTACCGAAGATAATAAACTTTCATGTTTTAAATTCTAAGTAAAGAAACATATTTTCACTAACATAACCAGATTCGGTCGTAGTGAATAGGCCGGGTTTGGGGATGTTCTGATTTAATATCGAGCCCGGTTCAAAACTCGGCTTTGAGGGTTTTGGGCCCAAAAACGTTTCAAAATGGGCTTTTTTTTTGGGCTTTTAGGAAATTATTTTCAGGTTATTCTGGCATGGCACCTGTACCTTCAACCCGAGTCCACCAGGTAAGTACTTCAGACTTGTGAAGTAATTTGTTATATGAACTGTTATGGGCTTAGTTGGGCTCGTAGATTAGTGAACTAGGATCTATTGAATCCTAGGACTAGTCTACTCAAACATATACATAAAACTTAAAGCTACTAAACAAACCTGTGATTAAGTCGCCGAGTTAAGGTGTGGTAACCATTGTGCGCATGTCTAGGAGTGGATCCGGAAGAGCACGGTACTTAAGCGATCCTCGTGACTCACCTCCTCTTATTTGGAATCCTACCTGGTGCGTAGCTACGGTTCACCTTAACCAAGAGGACTTGTTCATAGGCTAAACCAATTATTAAAACCCGAAAGGGATTTGCCTCACTGTTTTAAAACCCTTAGTTTTAAAATTCTAAAAAAAATACCCCTGTAGGAAAATGACGAAATTACCCCTGGGTAGGGAAGGAAACTTGATTGCTCGAAAGAACTACTCTCGGAAACTTCATTGCATAAAATTGCTCGTGGATAAAATAGTGAAACAATAATTTCTAATGCATAAAACTTTTTTAAGCAGATTAAATCGCTGACGATAGAGATGAACTCTGGGGGACGCGGTAGAGGTAGAATGGCGACATCGAACCGATAGGGTGCGGCCATGGGTCGAGAAAGTGAAGTGCCGCCAGCAGTGGGACGTAGAGGGCAAGACCAGACGGGAGAAGATGACGCGATGATCGCGAGCCATGTTACGAATTTTTAGAGCGTGTAGCGGGAGCTAGTAGAGGAAATGGAACTCGAAAGTCGGTGTCGGAAAGGCTTAGATTGAGCGGAGTGAGATCTTTAGAGGAATATCGGAGTAGCTCGAACGTAGCGGAGTATTGGCTAGAAGCGATCGAAAGAATCATGGACGATTTGGACCGCACCAATGAAGAAAAGTCGAAGAGTGTTGTTTTGTTTCGCGACGGCTTATCGTTGGTGGCTCTTTGTCAAGCAAAGTGTACCGGCAGATCGACTGGATTGGGATTTCTTTAAGGAAAAGTTTGAAGGAAAGTACGTAGGAGCCAGTTATTTGGACTCGCAAAGGAAAGCGTTTCTAAACCTAGTACAAGGAAGTAAGTCGATAGCTGAGTACGAAGCAGAATTCGTGCGACTTAGTCAGTATGCTAAGGGAATTGTGGCCACTGATTATGAGAGGTGCGTCCGGTTTGAAGATGGATTGCGAAATGAACTTCGAATGGGGATTGCTCCGCAGAGAGAGAGAGACTTCACGGTGCTAGTAGAGAAAGCTCGGATCGCTGAAGAGGTTAAGAAGACTATAAGAGAAAACCGAGAAAAGAATAGGAGCGAGAATAAGAGAAATATTGGACCGTCAGTATCGCTTGGTAATGTCCAGAAAAGACCAAAGATCGAGAACCCTGTAAGTGTACTTGTACCAATGAATGGGAATCGTTCTTGTGTTCGATGTGGAAGACCTCACACAGGAGAGTGTTGGGGAAATAGTAAAGAATGCTTTCGGTGCGGATCTAAGGCACATTTAGTTAAGAATTGTCCTCAAGCGACGAGGGGTCGTGGTTCAAGTCATGGGAGGAATGGTTCTAGTCAAAGTCAACCAAGGATGTGATATTAGGTAAGCTCCTTTGCTTTGGTACATGCTTTAATTACTTTGTTGATTACGATTTAGCCTTTCCTGTGTTGCTAAGAAAGGTGTTTCGAATTTTGAGCATGAATTTAGAGATTGTGTAGGTACGATAGCCTTAGTAAGATCAGTGCTGTGACATAAGCGTAAGGTGGTAAGATAGGTTGTATGGACGTTAGTTAGTAAAGTAATTTCGAGGGACGAAATTATTTTTAAGGAGGGTAGAATTGTAACACACGATTTAGGGGTTATGCGTTTGGGGCATAACCCGAGTGTTTAGTAGGCTTAGGGTCATGTTGGAGGAATTTTGAGGGGTTTGGAGAACCCTAGAAGGCAAAGAATGCTTTAGAAAATTTTTAGATTTTTAGGGCAAAAAGGAATTGGGCCAAGGGAGGCCTTAAGATTAATTTTGGTAATTTTTGGCACAAGTGAGGCTTTGGCAAAGTGGTCGTGTGTCTTGTGATTTAAAGAAGTGGAGGTAGCGCCTGTGAGGGTCTTAGGTTCGATCCAAGAAGGCGGCAGATGGGTTTTAATTTTTGGAGTATGGCGTTGCGGGGTAGAAGGCCTTAAAATAATTTGGGGCGTGTTTGGTCGCAAGGAGCAAGGTGGTCCAGTGGTGCACGTGCGGAACTTAGGCGCTGAAGGTGCGTGTGGTATTTGGTTCGAGCAACGGAAGCAAAAGCATTTTGGCGTTTCATTTTATGTGCGGTGTGGGGCTGAGCTAGGAAGGGTTAAGATTTAATGCTTTGGGGTTTCTAACATAAAAATCAAAGTGGCCGAGTGGCACAGGCGTTGGGGGCAAGGTGTGCGCAGATTTGGTCCTGAGTTCGAACCAAGGAGCTGCGTTTTGGAATTTAAATTTTGATGCTTTTGGCAGCAATTTTAGGAAGTGTTGGATGGCTAGAAGACTTTGATTTTGATAAGGATTATGTTTTTATTATTTTTTTATTTATTATTTATTATTAAATTAAGTGGGATAATTATTATTTATTTTTTGGGATAATATGAGCATTATTATTGGATTTTTATTTGGTTAATATTAAGGATAATATGAGTTTTTAGGATTGTTATAGGAGATAATCAAGGATATTATGAAGATTAAAAGAATTATTATTGGATTATTAGTGAAGTGTTTAAGTGGAATTAAATTAGTGAGGTGTTGGCCAAATTTTGGAGACTTCAAGGGGGTTGGCGAATGCTATAAATAGGGAGGGTAGAGTGCTAGTTGTTCATCAAGTCTTTTGCCTCTCCCTCTTGGTGTGCCGATTTCTCCTTTGGCCTTGTAGCCAAGTATTTCTTTTATTTTCTTTTAGCCCTTGATAGCCGAAATCCTTAGCCC
This sequence comes from Gossypium sturtianum, assembly GCA_025698515.1. Lineage (NCBI taxonomy): Eukaryota > Viridiplantae > Streptophyta > Magnoliopsida > Malvales > Malvaceae > Gossypium > Gossypium sturtianum. Next base: position 58,735,939 of record CM046951.1, on the reverse strand, counting down.
TCCATCTCTCTCCTACTTTATCAAGTTTGAAGCCGAACTGGTGAGGTGTAGTGCTGTCGACATTCAGAGCTTGTAGCCAGCGCCAAGGAGTCTAAAGGAAGGTCTTGAATTGTTTGGACTCATCAAGGGGCAAGTCGACAAAAGTACAGAGGAGCCTTTGAGATTTAAGATCGTTTCGGTAAGTAGTTAAATTGTAGTTGTTCGCTTGAGATTTTGTATTATGGTGTTTAACCAAAGGGTTCTAATTAAGTGATTACGATGGGCGTGGGTTCGAGTACCAGTCCAAGGTGGGCAAGGAAAGTCCCCATCCCAAAGTTCAAGAAGAGATCCGTTTCATTGTTCGATTGGCCACGGTGTGGGCCAACACAAGAAGCGTTAGGCGTAAAGCCGTAGTTTAAGCTAGACGATAGCGTCGAGGATCGAGAGTCTAGAACTCCTAGTGATAAGGTGTGTAACTAACCCCTTTGTTTCCGGGTTTTATGTGTTATATGTTTTACTAACAAGTGCGAGTAAGAGTGTGCCATATATACCCTAAAGGGTATGATGATGACCGAGTTAGTAGCAAATTGGCTAATATGTGATGATTGATTTTTAATATGTAAGTATGCCTATGATTGTGAATAGCATGCACATGCATCATCCTCGCATTATATTATGTTACATGTGCATGGGTGGGTTATGAAAAGAAGATGCGGGTGTACTTGAGTGCGTGGTTGATGTCGACTTTGTGCTACATCGTGGATTGGCGTTTGACCGAGGTCGCGTTGTGGATCTTTGCGATTTAGTTCGGCGTGGTTACCTTGATTGATATGAGCTTTATGCCATATCGTGGCTTGATGGATTCTTTGTGTGCTCGTCGTGGATTGATGTTAGCTATACGCTACATCGTGGATGGCATTGGTTGCCTTTTTGGAGGGAAAAGGAGAGGGTGACTCGATAGTCCCCTGTGTGTGTGGTAAATTTGGATAAGGGGTGTGTAGCGGATGGACCCTAGGTTGGGTTGGGAATCATGTTGCATTATTTTTGTGATAATATGGAAATGGGCCAAGCCCAATATGACATGTGGATAGGTATGTTTTGGAAACATACGTGGAAATGGGCCAAGCCCAGTTGATATGTGGTTTATTGAGAAATGGGCCTAGCCCAGTGTTTGAGCATGATTTGAATGTGGGCCAAGCCCAGATTGTGGTAATTGTTAAAATGATATATATATATATTACTTGTTGCATTTGGTAAGTGGGATATTTTGTGGCTAGCATGTGGGTGGATTTCAGTGGTTAACTTACCTTTGAGTCATTGTGACTCACCCAATTATTTATCCATCATCGCAGGTGAGTCGTGACTAGTGGACGGGTTGGAGTGGATACAAGGTGGCCCATGCAGAAGCAGATTTTCATGCAGAAGTTGACGTTTTGAATATTTTTATTTCAAGCATTTTAAGTACTTGGTTTATTTATTTGATGTACTAAGGGTCACTTTTGATTAAAGTACGCTATTTATAGTTGTTAAAGGTTATAACGTATTTAGCAATATTTTTACAAAAGAGTTATATTATAGTAAATTATAATAAAGTTTTAATTCATCCCAAGCATATATTACTTAATAATTTTAAATGGACATGTCTTTACCGAAGATAATAAACTTTCATGTTTTAAATTCTAAGTAAAGAAACATATTTTCACTAACATAACCAGATTCGGTCGTAGTGAATAGGCCGGGTTTGGGGATGTTACAACACCTCAACTGTTTTAAATCAAAACAATATCTTTTATCAAAATTTAAAACGACTTAAAAAGGGATTTTCAAAAGTTTTTCCTCCAGTAGCATACCAAATTGGTCGTAATGTTTGGGCCGGGTTTGGGGTGTTACAAATTGGTATCGAGCCGGTTCAAAGCTCGGTGTAGGGCCCAAGGCCCAAAAATGTTTTAGTAGGTCTATTTGAAATATTTTGGTTTTGAATAAGCATGGCACCGAGTCTCCTAAGACCGATCCGCCCAGTAAGTACCTCTAACTTTTTGTATGGATTATTATTATAGAAGGGTAAGTAGGGAACGTAGTTAGTGTGATAGGTGTTGAACCTTAGGACTAGTCCACCCCAACAAAACTCACAAGACTTTAATGGCCTAATTAAAACCAACCCGTGACCAAGTCACCGAGTTAGGGGTGTGGTAACCTTAGTGCGCATGTCTAGGATTGGATCTGAAGAGCTTGGTATTTAAGCGGTCCTCGTGACTCACCTCCTCTTCGCGGGATTCCTACAGTGCGTAACCGGTTCACCCTAACCAAGAGGACTCGGTCATAGGCTAAACACGTTAAATAAAACCCAAAAGGGATTAACCCTGTTTTGTGAAAGCTCTAAGTTTTAAAAATCGTTATGATACTCATTTCAATAGTAGCAAAAATTTACTTCGGGAAAATTTTCAAAATATTCTTCAACTTACCAAAATTCTTGAAATTTCCTAGTGGCAAAATTACGAAAAATACCCACAGGATAGAAAGCGGACGATAATGCCCTAGAAGAGTGCATAGGTATGAAAGGTATAGGGAATGGATGTACTTTTCTATGTAAATTAGACAGAAGACTTAAAACTTTGATTGATCGAAAGAATCTCTATTAAATTCTTTTCATAAAATTTCTTCGCGGATAACCAAGTGAAACATGTACTAATTCATAAAAATTTCCTAATCGATTAAAGCGCGATAGTTAGAATGAGCTTTAGAGGACGTGGCCGTCGTGGACGCGGAAGGGTAGGATGACCGTGTCGAACACTGTCGCCGATCGGGTCGGGGATCCGAGAATGAGGTACCACCGCCACCACCACCCCCAACCTTTGGAGTTGAGGAGCAGGATCGGACGGGTGATGACGCAAAGTGTGTCAAGCGATACTGCGGGTTCTAGAGAGAGTAGCTGGAATGGGTGGAGGTGGAGGAGCTCGGAAGTCGGTACCTGAGAGACTTCGAGCTAACGGAGCTGAATTTTTCCGAGGTGTGTCTGGTGTAGCGCCCAATACGACTGAGTATTGGCTAGAATCGATCGAAAGAATCATGGATGAGATAGATCTGATGAATGAGGAGAAACTGAAAGGAGCGGTGTCGCTTCTCAAGGATGAGTCATATCGATGGTGGCTCACGGTTCGGGATGGTGCTACGGCAGATGATCTGACTTGGGAATACTTCAAAGCTGCTTATCAGAAGAAGTATGTGGGCACAAGCTACATTGATGCACAGAGGAAAGCTTTTCTAGGGTTGGTACAAGGAAATAAGTCTGTGTCGGAGTATGAAGCAGAATTCTTGAGGTTGAGCCGCTATGCTCAGGGTATAGTGTCAACGGAGAATGATCGTTGTGTCCGCTTTGAAGACGGACTTAGGGATGAGTTAAGGTTTCTGATTGCTCCACAGCAGGAGCGTGAGTTTGCTGTCTTGGTGGAAAAGGCTAAGGTAGCCGAAGGGGTCAAGGAGTCCGTGAGACAAAACTATGATAGGAACAAGCAGAAAAGAGGATTTGGGTCGTCTGGATCGGGTGGTAATGTTCAGAAAAGGGCAAGGCAGAGTGGGCCGAATTAGGCAGGAAGGCCCATGGCTGCTAACCAGAGACCGGCTCACTGTAATCGCTATGGCAAATCGCATTGGGGAGGTTGTTGGACCGGTGAGAAGGGTTGCTTTGAATGTGGGTCTTTGGACCACCGTGTAAGGGATTGTCCTCGAAAGTTAGCCAAGAATCAGTCAGAGGGTCGAACAGGTGCTCAAAGCTAGGAATGTAGGAGCACCACGAGAGGGTCGTGGTAATGGTAGAGGAGGAAATGGATCTAATCAAGGTCGCAGAATTTCGGGCAGAGGTACAAGCAGCACAGAAGCAAGGCAGCCTGGTCTAGTCTATGCGTCGAGAGGAAGGTGATGCACCAGACGTTATAACCGGTACGTTCTTAATCTTTGGTGTTCCATATACTGCTTTGATTGATGTGGGTTCGACGCATTCATACGTTGCTAGTAGTGTGGTAGAGACTATGAACTTAGACTTGAGGATCGCTTCTAGGAGATGACCGTAATTAGTCCTTTAGGTCACTCTGTAGTTGTTAATAAGCTATATAGAGATGTACCTCTAGAACTCCAAGGGGTCGTGTTTGTGGCTGATCTGATGGAACTGCCGTTTGGGGAGTTCGATTTGATCCTTGGTATGGACTGGTTGGTTAAGTATCAGGCAAGGTTGGATCTGTTTGCTAAACGCATGGTTCTTAAGATGGTGAGGGTGATGAAGTGGTCATGATAGGTAATAGAAGAGATTACCTATCTAATGTAGTGTCTGCGTTGAAGGTGAAAAGATGGTCGGGAAAGGTTGCGAGGCGTTTTGGTTGAATTTGTGCTTTGGAAGCTAAGGAGTCGCGGTTGAGAAGGTCCGAACGATAAGGGAATTCACCGATGTGTTCCTAGAAGAACTTCCGGTCCGCCTCCAGATCGGGAAGTTAAATTTGGTATAGACTTGCTACCTGGAACGGCACCTGTGTCAATAGCACCTTACCGAATGGCACCAAAGGAATTGGTGGAGCTGAAGGCTCAAATTCGGGAGCTTTTGGACCAAGGATTTATCCGACCAAGTATATCTCCGTGGGGAGCACTGTGTTGTTTGTTAGGAAGAAGGATGGTTCAATGCGGATGTGTATCGACTACCGCCAATTGAACAAGTTAACGATCAAGAAACAGTATCTGTTGCCTCGGATTGATGACTTGTTTGACCAATCAAGGGTGCATCGGTATTTTCAAGATAGATCTTAGGTCGGGATATCATCAACTCAAGGTGAAAGAGGTTGATGTGCACAAGACGGCATTAGAACAAGGTATTGGCATTACGAGTTTTTGGTGATGCCTTTTGGGTTGACTAATGCACCAGCGGCATTCATGGACTTAATGAATAGAGTGTTTATTGATACTTGGATCAATTTGTCGTGGTGTTTATAGACGACATATTGGTTTACTCAAAGACGGAGAAGGAGCATGACATGCATTTGCGTATAGTTCTACTAAATCGAGAGAGAAGCGATTATATGTCAAATTCGGTAAGTGTGAATTTTGGCTTAGAGAGGTGGCTTTCTTAGGTCATGTGGTGTCGTGGAAGGGATTAGAGTAGATCCTCGCAAGGTGGAAGCGGTGTTGGATTGGAAACCCCTAGGTCGATGGCGAGAAATTTGAAGCTTTTTGGGTCTAGTACGATATTATCGGAGGTTTGTGGAAGGATTCTCTTTAATCGCAGCGCCGTTGACTAAGTTGTTAAGAAAGGGAGTTCCATTTGTATGGTCGGAGAAGCAACAAGAAAGTTTTGACAAGCTAAGGAAGATTTTGTGGAAGCTCGGTTTTGGTACTGACTGAGGCGGGAAAGTTGTTTACGGTTTCATGTGGCGTGTCCCATCTTTGGTTTGGGATGCGTATTGATGCAAGAAGGGAAGGTAGTGGCCTATGCGTCTCGTCGCCTAAGACCGCATGAGGTTAACTATCCAACGCACGACTTGGAGTTAGCGATAGTTTTCGCTTTGAAAATATGGCGGCATTACTTGTATGGGGAAAAGTCAATAGTCTACACGGATCATAAAAGTTTGAGGTATCTTTTGACTCGAAGGATTTGAATTTGAGACAGCGTCGGTGGATTGAAGCTTGTAAAAGACTACGATCGTTCGATTGAGTACCATCGGGTAAGGCGAACGTGGTGGTCGATGCCTTGAGCCGAAAAGTCATGACAGACTTAAGAGCGATGTTTGCTCATCTCGTCTATACGACGACGGAAGTCTTTTGGCGAACGCAAGTTAAACCGACTTGGATCAAGGAGATTAAGGAAAAATAGTTGGTGGATGACGGTTTGAATGCAAGGAGGTTGCAAGTTCAAGACGGTGGTTTGGAAGGGCACGCTTTGTCCAGCGAGGAGTGTTATGTTTTCAAAGGCGAGCTTGTATGCCGAAAGATGTGGAGTTGAGGCAAAGAATTCTCCAAGATGCACATAGCAGCCCATACGCTATTCATCCGGAGGTAGCAAGATGTATGGAGATTTGCGGGAGCAGTTTTGGTGGCACAGGTTGAAGCGTGAGGTAAGCGAATTTGTGGGTAAGTGTCGGACGTGTCGATAAGTTAAAGCTGAACATCAGTTGCCATCGTGGTTACTCCAACCGGTGAAGATTCCTCAGTGGAAATGGGAGAGGATCACTATGGATTTTGTCGGTGGATTACCCTCATGCCTAGTAAGAAGAACTCGGTTTGGGTAATTGTGGATCGACTAACTAAGTCGCGCATTTCATACCGAAGAAGGGTAGATTATTCGCCGAGAAGCTAGCAAAGTTATATGTAGCCGAGATAGTAAGATTGCATGGTGTGCTAGTATCGATTATCTCGGATAGGGATCCGAGGTTTACATCAAGGTTTTGGAGAGTTTTGCATCAGGCCTTGGGAACGAGATTGGACTTCAACCATGGCTTTTCACCCGCAAACTGACGGACAATCGGAAAGAGTGATACTGATTTTAGAAGATATCTTTGAGAGGTTGCGTTTTGGATTTGGTGGTAGTTGGGAAGAGTATCTACCATTGGCGGAATTCGCTTATAACAATAGTTATCAAGCGAGCATTCAAATGGCACCATTCGAGGCACTGTATGGACGGAAGTGCCGTACTCCTACGTGTTGGACGGAATTAAAGGAGCGACATGTCTTGGGTCCAGATTTGGTAGCGGAAACTGAAGATAAAGTTAAGTTAATCCGGACTCGTCTCAAGGAGGCATCAGATAGGCAAAAGTCTTATGCCGACCTCAAGCGCAAAGAAATGGAATACGAGGTAGGAGATAAAGTCTTTCTTGAAGGTGTCGCCTTGGAAGAAAGTGTTGCGATTTGGGAAAAAGGGAAGCTAAGCCCTAGGTTCATTGGGCCATATACGATGTTGAAGCAAGTGGGACCGGTAGCTTATCATTTCGAGTTGCCGTAGTAGAGTTAAGGCAAATTCACGACGCGTCTTCCATGTGTCAATGCTTAGGCGATATCGGTCCGATCCATCGCACGCGTTGTGCCCTGTGGCGAGAGATTGAGGTTAATCGGACTTATCTTTCGAGGAGGAGCCGTTCGGATCTTAGATCGTGATGTCAAGGTTCTGCGTGAGGAAGTCAAGTACCTTTGGTGAAAGTATTATGGCGAAACCATGGTACGGAGGAAGCGACATAGGAACCCGAGAATGTGATACAGCAAACAATACCCCCATCTTTTCTGATCAGGTAATTTCGAGGTCGAAATTATTTTAAGGGGGTAGAACTGTAACATCCTGAAATCGGGGCTATTTGTGATTGAATTATTTTTCATGTGTTTGAACTTTTGTGTTATTAATTGTGGTGTGGTAAGGCTTAATTATGGACTTTGAGTAGGTTCGGTTTAGTAGAATAAATTTTTGTATGGTTTATTTAATGAAGTGGATTAAGTGAGCTTAGCACTTAAGTTAATTTAAGTGTTAATTAAAGCACATGAGGAATTAGTGGTAAAGTGGTTATGGTGTTTGAACTTATAGCTTGGGGTTAGAGGTTGAGTAGCATGTTTAACATTTTGAAGGTTTATTTTGAATCCTTGCATTGATGGACGGTCAAACTTATTTATGATAGGTTGGACTATTCCTTTTGGTAAGTTGAAAATTTGTTATGGAAAGCTTGAAGATAGGGATAAGAATCTTGAGTTTATGGTATAATGAGGGGACAAAGGCATGGAAGGTGGGGGATGTTTTGGAAAGAAATCCTATGCCTTAATGCATGAATGTGGACGGCATGTAAGGCTAGGGGTGGCGAATTTTTGGTAGGTAGCTTGGAGGATGTTGACCAACCTTTTGTTTTGTGCATCATTTTGTGTTTGTTTTTCCTCTCCAAAAGCTCTCATCTTTGGCCGAATGTATAGGGTACTTTTGGTGCAAAAATATTTCTTTTGATGACAACTTCATTTTGTTGGAAACAAAATAGCACTTTCTTTCTCTCATTTGTATTTTGAACCAAACTACATTTTTGCATCTTGTGCATTTTCTTCTTTGGTAAAGTTTGTGGTGACCGAATATCATTTCTTCCATTTCTCTTTTTCTTCCTTTGATCAATTCTTTTCATTCTCTTTTCAAATTTTATCAAAACCAAAAACCATTCTTTCTTTCTCTAAACTTTGGCCGAATCTCATACACCATTATCTTTCATCTACTACTTTTCTTTTCTTCTCAAAACCGAATCCCCTATTTCTCTTTTCTTCTCAATAATTTCTTTATTAGCCAAATATACTCCTTTGGGTGTGCCAAAACTCTCTTCTTCCATTTAGAAGTATCTTGGTCGAATATTGAAGGTGGTAAGGATTTATTTTAAGGGATTATTCTTTTGATTATTCAAAAGCCGAAGGCTATTACATTAATGGTTGCCGATTGTAGGGAAGTGAAGCGGTTTAAGCTGCATCGGTTCTTCGTAGTTAGTACTCGAAGGCGATTAGGTGAGGTTTTGGATTCAAATGATAACCCCTCGAGATTATTTTGGTTTGGCCGAATGGCCTTGGTACTAACTTTGGGTAATGGCCGAATATAGGGCAAGGGAAACTTGTGTGGCCGATTGTCTCCTTAGGGATTTAGACTATCGTTGGTGACAGGTGTGTACATACACACTTTATAATTAATTAACGTGCAAAGTATTATGTGTATGCTAATCGGATTTGTGTAGATTTGAGTTTAATACCATAAAGGTATAGCAAGGCTTGAGTAAGTCCTTGACAATATGATTTGCTATTTGATGCTTTTGGGAAGCATGACATATTTGGTATATGTGATTTATAAATGATTATTGGTAAATCCTATATATGTTGCTAAATGAGTATGTTGGCATGATTTCGTTAACTATCATTGATTGATGTGGGTTTTATGAGTGGAGAGGGGCAGTGATATTCGTGTCGACGGACAAAGCAGTGTTTTGGTAACACATTGTGACTACGGTCACCGTGAGGTTTGGCACCTCCGGAGGTTTGGCACCTCATAGCGCCTCGTCCACGTGGCTTAGTACCACCGTGGGTTGGCCCCACATTTGAGATATGGGATTGACGCCGGTGATTTGGTATCACACGATGGGTTGGCCCCATCATTTGATTGTGACTTCGGGTCACCAGTGGTTTGGTACCACAATATTGACGGATTTCGTGACTATATGTCACCAGTGGTTTGGCACCACCAGTGGTTTGGTACCACACGGGGTAGAGAAAGGCGTACGGATGGCTAGGTTGGGTGCATATTAAACTTGTGCATATTAAATTAATTATGATTTGTGTATGATGTTACATTAAACCGGGAAAAGGGGTTACACATTGGGTCTTGATGACTCACCTTTTTCCTTTAACATTTTCAGTGACTCGTAGTTGCGGATAAGGAGCCGGATGAACTCGAGAAGCGGCCATGCAATGAAAATATGGACTAGGTGGATTTGGAACTATTTTTATTTTAATATGGGTTTGATTTATTTTGTTTAAGATGTAATAAGGCCTCCTAAAATTTGCACTTGGATTATTTTATGTTTTGATAAATTGCTTAACTATTTTATGATATTAAAATGGGTACACATGTTTTTCTCAAATTAATTCGTAAAAATGTTTTATTGTGCCATCGGGTACACTTGAAAGCTGTAACAACCTAACTTAGTATATTTTTAAATGACATTAAGTAATGCTTTCTTCATAACACCTCAACTGTTTTAAATCAAAACAATATCTTTTATCAAAATTTAAAACGACTTAAAAAGGGATTTTCAAAAGTTTTTCCTCCGTAGCATACCAAATTCGGTTGTAATGTTTGGGCCGGGTTTGGGGTGTTACAGTTAAGGAGTGTTATGCATGGAGGAACAGACTAAAGTGTGAGCCTAAGAAACTAGAAATTTTGTAAGCTGGTAAGCTTCCTAACCTCTTTGTATTAACAGATTTAATAAAAGGAAAGAAATTTAAGGATTTTTGTTATCCTTTGGTTCTATTCTATTATAGGTAAGGTTGCGATTAATCATTTAAATGGCCTCTGCATGCAAGCAAATTATGGTTCTTATTATGATGAATTATCTTCGTTGGAAATTCTGAAATGGTTGTTATGTTTTGTAAGCTGAAGGCTCGGGTAGCAAAGGAAAAGCTAAGTAGATGGATTTGGCGTTAACCTTCAGGTGAGTTCCATAACTCAGGTCTTAGATGGTTGTTCTGGTATTTTTAGTATCGTGTGTTGGGTAGGTTAAATTTTATTCTCCAAATGATGAATTATTCTACAGCTGAATGATGATATATAGTGATGCATGTTGTGTGTAGATATGAAAATGTTATACTGGTTGTATGTTTAACCACGTTGAATAGATGAAATGTTTTGCGTAATGTGTGTTGTGCATGAAAAGTAGTATTGGTTGACTACTTCTGTATGAATGCATGTGTATGAATGATATGTGGAGTTGTGGAGGGCTGTCAAAGTGTGCTTATGATGGAAGGAGTAATGGAGAAGGAGAATATGATATGTCATAAGTTTTGCCTCTGGTATGGTATGTGAATGCAAATTGATATTGGCAAATAACCCCAGTCTTGCGGGGGAATACTTATGTGTTCATATTAACAATGAAGATTTGTGGAGGTTCGAGCGGACTTTACGGAGAAAGGTGTGCACCAATATATGAAAGTCTTTTATGGGTAGTATGAAAGCCCTTTAAGGGTGGTAAAAGACTCTACGGAGTCGGAGGATTTAAGCTGTATAAATGAAATGCAAGTCCATGGTCACGGTATGATCCAATGGAGGTCCGGAACTATGTTTCCACAATTATTGGACCCACTTTTATAATTCTGCCAAGAATGAGTTTGATTACTTGTAATCTACTACTATGTGTGAATCCAAAGGTACAAGCTATCTATCTATGTGAATTGTATGTGAGATGTGACAGTCCACCAGATTCATCTACTCAATTGAGATGAGCTATTTTTTTTTATTAATCCGTAATGGGGATCTTCTTCTAAGAATTTGCATTTTACAAGTCCGCATATGAAAGATATGACGATCCTTAGGACTATCTTACAAGTATGATTCCTTAAATAGGGGATTCACTCATATGAATCTGCCTACATGTTATTTGTTTCTAAGAGTAGACCAGTATGAATGGGCTATTTGTTATTGCGAGACAGATGCAGGTTATGACGGTCCGCCAAATATGTTCTTTAAGCTTAGTGTTGAAGATAGAGATGGAATTCTATCTTATGAATGTTTGCGAAACCGCTCGCATATTGGAATCCATTTCTATATAAAGATCTCTCTTATAAGTCTGGATCTAAATATATGAATCCGTAAGCCACTATCCACATATATTTGGCCTTGTAAGAAGGGGGCTAGTCACCAACATGGTCTATCTCTCAAGTAGAAGATGCAAAAACTATCCGTCAATGGAAATGTCCGCAGGATTTAACCGTTATGTGCTAATCCACCATAAGGTATTCAGCGAAGGTAGTCTACACCTGTACGAAAGGCGAGTTGGTAATACGATGTTAGTTATCCAATCTTTGAAAACGAGCAAGTAAAAAGTATTCCCCAAAGGGGTTCCATAAAAAAAAGTGAGGAAGTGGAAGTCTGTAATCCCCTAAACCCGGCCTAGACATTATGGCCGAATCTTGAAGATCACATTGGCCATATTGATGATGCAGAAAATCATTTAGTTGTTTTCTCTTAAAAATCTCCATTGCTAAAAACATCCTTGTTAAGAAAATAGAATTTTGTTTGAAATGGTTTATCTTTAGAAAACTCAAGTGTTGATATATATGTTTTTAGAAACAGTAGTACTTGAATTAAAACATCGCAGCGGATAATTTGCATATCTAAAACTTGTTTGTCATTTTCAAAACGTAGATTTAATATATATATATATATATATCTCATAAAATATAAATTTTGTGAGCAGATAGTGTTGAGTTTCGAAAACAAAGTATTGAATTTTGAAAACAACCCTTGTTGGGCCTTGTTTGACTTAGTTATGAAAAATCTATCATAAATTGTCAATTTCACAATCTTTTAAATGATCATTTTAAAACCTAAATCATGCAGAAAAATCAAAAATCAAAATAATCCAAAGTCCAAAAGAAAATCCCAAGAAAAAGTCCACAGTAATAAAAACACATCCCCAAAATATTGAGTACCAAAATAATATATTTTTCTGAAAATGACCGAGAGCACCTCCGTAAGCTGAGCCTGTAACACCCCTCACCCATACTCTGTAACACCCCTTACCCGTATTCAATACCGAAACCGGGCACGAGGCGTTACCGCATTAAAAACCTCAAGTTCGCCACTTAGGAACAACATGACCACTCTCTTTGGCCATCACAACAACCTCAATCCCGACTTACGAGGCCTCTCTCAAACACATGAGGGCTCTCGAGACCATATTGAAAACTCTTACGATCTTAAAATTTTTCCATCTATACATGGCTCACACGCCCGTGTAAGATTTGGCACACCCGTGGATGTCACACACGCCCATGGTCACTACCCGTGCATGAAAACTCAAGCATTCCACCAATGCCCCACGGTTAGGGCACACGCCCGTGCCTTCCACCCGTGGTGCACACTGACTACCTTAACACGGCCTAGAGTCTAGACACACGCTGTGTGGCTAGCCCGTGGCCAACATCGACACACACACGTTCTAGGCACACGCCCGTGTGACTAGTCTGTGGTCTATTCTGACTTCAAATACTAACATGCAGGGGACACATGGCCAAGTCACACACCCATGGGCTGACCGTGTGTCATACATGGCCTAGACACACTCCCGTGTGTCTACCCACATAGAAAAGAACAAAGCTATTTGCCAAGTTCTTTTCACCCTTCTAGCATACACAATCATGCACTCATTCAACACATCCATAATCAACTCAAAATCTTACAATCTCACTTAGATAACTACATCTTTTCATATAATAAAGTGCCAAAAACTATGGCATTATACAAAATAGATTATCCATCTAAAGGCCAACACATCATAGCCATATACAACAAAAATTCACTAACTTGTCTAGCCCCTATACATACCATATACAAAACATTGAGTCTCATGTACCAGAGTTTGCTGATAGTGTGGGCGATCTTCCAATTGATCCTCGTATCTCGATTCAACACTTTTGCTCTATAACACTCAAGATTTTTACAAACTAGTCCATACATGCATTTTCTATGGAAACTCATTTAGCAAAAGATGTTTCTACTACATCAAGCTTTCATAATCTTCCATAAAACATCAAAATACATGCATGTCATACATGGCCACATTTTTTAACATCCATCATAGCTCATCAAATAGCTAAAAATAGCTTACTCATGCAACAAGGACTTCAAAAATACAAAGAATATCAAAAACGAGGCTAGATGCACTTACTAGCAAGCTTGAAATTTTTGAAGAACCCTAACAATGGCTCTCTTAAATTTTCGGTAGCCTTGGAGAAGAAGATGAATGAATTTTGTCATATTTTCTCCTATTTTAATCACTTAATTGTTAAATGACCAAAATGCCCTTTTTGATAAACTTTCTATTTTAACTCATCCATGCCCAAATTTGTCCACAAATTAGAAATTGGAAAAATTGCTATTTAAGGACCTCTAATTAATATTCTAAAGCTATTTCACACAAATAGCTTCTAGAATTTCACATTTTGGAACTTTTGCAATTTAGTCCTTTTGGACAATTCAACCGTAATTTCACAAAATTGCTTCATGAAACTTTCACACTAGCATGCATTCATAGCATAAACCTCAAAAACCCATTCATAAACCTCGGATTTGTGGTCTCGCACCACTATTCTGACTAGGCCCTAAATCGAGATGTTACATACTCAACGCCAGAATAGGGTTGCGGAGCATTACCAGACTTATTATACAATTAAACAAACATTTATCATACAATTATCAATTTCATATACAAGTCATTCATAATCAATCAAATTTTCCCTAATACGAGCCTACAAGGCCCAAAAAAATGCTTTAGAAATGGTTCGGGACTAAACCAATAACTTAGAAAATTTTTCCAAAATACAGGGGACACACGCCCGTGTGGCCCGACCGTGTGTCTCACACGGCCAAACACACACCCGTGTCACAGGCCATGTGGAAATTCGAATTGGGATCACATGGCCGTGTCCCAGCCCGTGCCCAACCCCATGTAACTCTCTGACTTGGGTCACACGGCCAACCACACGCCTGTGTGCCCTTCGAAATGGCCTCACACGCCCGTGTGCCAGGCCATGTGCTAGGCTGTGCCAATCCTGTAGTGTATACTGACTTCTGCCACACGGTGTAACATCTTGGAAAGGGCCTATACATTTTCAGTTTAGTTCTACGACGTGACATGTTTTAGGTACTAAGAATAAATTTTGAATATTTTTGGAAACCCAGAAATGAATGAAAATAAGTTAGAAATGAACATTTTTGGAAACCTGAAAATGTATGGAAATGTTAAGTTTAAAAATGGAAGGTGAACATTTTTGGAAACTAGGAAATGTAAGGAAAATGGAAAGTGAACATTTTTGGAAACTTGGAAATGTAAGGAAATGTCAAGTTTACTGAGTCGAACGAAAATTTTGGAAACTTAGAAATGACCTAGAAATGACGAGTTTTAAGGTTTAAAAGGGAAATTAAGGCAAGGTGGCCTTAAAAGAAAAAGTTTGTGAAATTTGACACACAAACAGGCCTAGAAAAGTGGTCTGAAGATGCCACTTAGGGCCTATGGAAATGGCGCCATATGCAAGAGGAATGGGCCGAGTTCGAGTCACTTGGGAAGAAAATAAAGGAGGTTTTATTTTTTGCTTCCGTAAGACGGAGGTGGACGGCGCATGGCTATAAATTAGGAGCTTTTATTATTTTATAAATAGTGGATAAATAAGGATTTATTTATCATTATTTTCAAGAGATAATTGTTGGATTAAATTCTTTTAATTTGAATAAAGAAATAAAGAGGAAAATAAGGGAGAAGTGATGGCCAAGTAAGGGACTTTGAGTTTAATAATTTCGGCTAAGTAAGGATAGTTGCTTTGAATTATCTTTTATTTTAAGTGATAATTAAAGGATAAAATTATCGAGATAGAGGAGTGGTGGCCAAGTAAGGGACTCCTTAGATGATAATTCCGGCTATAAAAGGAAGGAAGGAGGGCTACTCATCAATTTGTGCTTCCTCCTTTCTCTGCCGAATTCTTAGTGCTCTCTTCTCTTCTCTTTTTCTTTTGTCAAGCCGAATCTTTGTGACTCCAAGCAAGGGTGCAATCGACTGAGGTATTAAGGTAAGAACAATGGATTTTTGTTCTTCAAATTCTTTAAATCGAGATCTAGGAACTGACCCTTTTGTTGTCTCTTGACCGAATATTAAAGGAGGAATTAGGAATTCATATCTAAGGAATTCTGCTAAGAGAGTTTCGGGATTCAAGGATTTAAGGTAAGACACATGTATATTCGGCCAAAGGCCATATTTTATGTGTTAAGGTTAGATTAAATCTAACATATGGTTATAGGAATTTCGACATCCCTAGGGAAGCAAGGATCAATTTCGGGAATTTCATCACAAGGTAAGTGGATGTAATCGGCATAGGTTCTCTCTTAGTATTTAGATCTATTTGCTTTAACCGAAAACTAACCAATTCAAGGGATCTAGTGGTTAGCCAACTTCAAGGGAGAATAATACAAGTCTCCGGGATTTGATTAATCCTCAAAACGGCGACAAGGTAAGTTTTAAGAATACAAATCCTACTAGGATTTGGTTTTATAGCCGAATAGGCCTTTGCTAAAGATTACCATGTTGACTGAATATAGGCATTAAAGATCTAAATCAGTAGATCGGTTCTTCGGGATTTCAAGGACTTCGTTAAACGAATCAGGTGTGTACCCCACACTAACTTTTAATAAGATTTATGGTAATATGTAATATATGCATGTTTATAAGAATGTGGCTAAGGTACCATAATATGGTACAAAGTACTCAGGTACGTTTCCTACACCTATTAGGATTACGAAATATGTTATATTTAACATGTGGAATATGATAAGAATGTGAATTTAAGTATGATATGCATGATATGAATAATATGGGTCATTCGGGATATATGAAAAAGGGGAAGTGAATGTGATGACTACGGTCTCACTATCTGAATGTGGTGACTTCGGTCACATTATCGAATGTGGTGACTTGGTCACATTATCCGAATGTGGTAACCCGGTTACATTATCTCGAATGTGGTGTCTCATGACACAATTATCTGGTAGCTATGCCACAAATTTTATATGGGCGATGAGAACGCCGATCGCAAATGATCGCCTTCGATGGAGTGTAGCGGATGGAGGGTTGACTTAGTAGTCCCACGGTGTGCGAGGTTGGTACGGGGATGTGTAGCGGATGGCACCTAGGTTTGGGTTTGGGTTGCATCATCATTTTATATCTGTTATATGAATAAGTATTGGATATGAAAAATGTATGCACGATCTATTGAATTTTAGTGTTGTGTACACATTGAGTCTGTTGACTCACCCCGTTGTGGGACTATTTTTCAGTGTGACGATCAATAATGGACCGGGCTCGGCGGAAGCTTAGGGATGGCCATGCTCAGCTTGAAGTTTTATTCAATATGGATATTTGAATTTATTTAAGTATTTTAATTTTATTTTTTGGATTCTACTTGATGTAATAAGGCCATAAGTTACACTTCTTTACTTTTATTTTTAATTACTATGTTATGAATTATTTTCAATTAAAGTAAAGTTTAAAATTTATTTCCTTTAAAATAAACCCTAAATCGTTTTGTCACCTTATTTAATGGATTTCAATATAAGATGACTTGGTTTTCAACACAAGCCCAAACCAAACAATATTTTTTTTAAAATCGTACAAGTTTTTCCTAAGGAACAAAAGAATTTGAAACCGGTTTACTTAAGGAACATACCAGATTCGGTTCAGGCTCACAGGCCGTGTTTGGGGTGTTTCAGTTTGGTATCAGAGCCCAGTTTTAAACTCTCGGCCTGTGGGCTAAGGCCCAAAATGTTTTCAAATCGAGCCAAGTAAGCTTTTTGAAAGAATTTTATGAAATAAACAGGTTTTCTGGCATGGCTCCTAAGTCTCCGACCCGCAGTCCACCAGGTAAGTACCCCTAACTATTTGTATGATTATGTGTAATGAATATTAGAAGGGTAGAAAAGGAATGGAACGTAGAATAGCATGATAGGAACTTGAACCCTAGGACTAGTCTACTCAAACACAAACACATAAGACTTAAGGAACGTTAAACAAACCCATGGCTAAGTCACTAAGTTAGGGTGTGGTAACCCTGTGCGCATGTCTAGGATTGGATCAGGAAGAGCACGGTATTTAAGCGATCCTAGTGACTCACCTCTTCTTCGCGCAGAATCCTGCAGTGCGTAGCTTCAGTTCACCCTAACCCGAGAGGGCTCGGTGAGGTGTGGCAACCTGCGTGCGCATGTCTAGGAATGGTTTTGGTGGGAGCTTGGTATTTAAGCGATCCGCGTGACTCACCTCTTCTCCACTCGAATCTGCTGGTGCGTAGCTTTGGTTCACTACGACCAAGAGGGCTCGGTCATTGGCTAAACACAATGACTAAAACCGAAAGGGAACTAGCCGTGTTTCTATAAAAACAACAAAACCCTAGTTTTAGAACTCTTAAAACTTTCTTCTAAATTCATGAAAACCATCTTTACAAAATTTTCTGAAAGATTTCTGATTTATACAAAATGCCCCTAGTGGTAAAATTACCAAAATACCCTTGGTTTATAAAATGACCAACTACCCAACAGTTTTGACAAAATTTCATTATTTTATCAATGTTCAAAAACCCTAATTTGCAAATTATCAAAAGTACCTTGAATTTTGGAAATTTCAAAATTGCCCCTAACTTATAAAATTACCAAAATGACCCTGATTTCCAAAATTTTTGCAACATCACCGTTTTGAAAAGTACAATTCTCAAAATGAACCCTCAAAGTTTTGCAACCTTTGAAATATCCCTGATTTATAAGATTTTACAAATTTACCACGGCTTGGAAAAAAAATCACCAAAATACCCCCGAGGTCCAAAATCACCGAAATGCCCCTGGATTTCAAAATTTTTCAAATTACCCCGGAATTTAAAAATACCAAAATACTTTATGACAAAATCACCAAGGAACTTTTTCCTTTTGAAAAATTACGAAAATACCCTGTGAGGGACAGAATACGAAAATACCCACAGGTAGTGGAAAAACAATAACAATGAAAACTACAACCTTTCTCTGAATGAACAAAAGTTCATAATTGTTTGATGGATGTACAAATGAATGGAAAGACTGTGTGCATGTATGAATACGAAAGAACCACTCCTAAAACTCTTGTCATAAAATTCCTTCGCGGGTAAACAAGTGAAAGAAAGACTAATTCATAAAACTTCTTAATCAGATTACGACGTTAGAAATGAGCTCTAGAGGACGTGGTCATCGTGGACGAGGTAGAGGAAGGATGACGGTGTCAGAACCCGTTAGATCGGGTCAAGGGTCTGACAACGAGATACCACCGCCACCACCACCCCTAGCTGTGGGTGTTGAGCGACAAGCTCGGGACGGGAGAAGATCTTTGTGTCGCAGTCGTCTGCTGCGAGTTTTGGAGTTGGTGGTGGTGCAAGAGGAAATTCGGGAACCCGTAAGTTCGCGGCTGGCGGCTCCAGAGCTAATGGAGTGAAATGTTTCGTGGGGTATCGGGTGTGGCACCCGGTTTAGCCGAGTAATCTTGGTTGGAAGCAACAGAGCGCATAATGGATGAGCTTGACTTGACCTCGAGGAGAAGTTAAAAGGAATGGTGGCACCGCATTACGCGATGAAGCGTATCGATGGTGGTTGACTGTCGGGATGGTGCCACGGCGGAGGATCCGACACTGGGAATATGTTAAGGAGGCATTCCAGAAGAAGTATGTGGGAACCAGGTATACTGATGAGCAAAGGAAGGCATTTCTGGGGCTGACTTAATGGAACTACCTTTCGGGGAGTTTGAACTTATACTTGGAATAGGCGGCTAGTAGAGCACCAAGCCGTGTTGGATTGTGCGGCTAAGCGAATAGAACTAAGGACCACGGAGGATGAAGTAGTAGTAATGATCGGAGAGAGAAAAACTACCTGTCCAACGTAGTTTCGGCGTTGAAGGCTGAGAAAATGGTTAAGAAATGGTGCAAGGCGTTCTTAGCCTTCGTAAGTGCGTTAGGTGGAAAGGAAGAAGGTGTCAGTGGAGTTAGAACGGTGAAAGATTTTGAAGATGTATTTTCGGAGGAATTACCAGGAATACCCCCGAGATAGGGAGGTGGAGTTTGGAATAGACTTGCCGAGTGAATGCACTCTGTGTCAATCGCTCCATACCGAATGGCGCCAAAGGAGTTAGTTGAGCTCAAGGCTCAAATCCAAGAGTTGTTGGATCGTGGGTTCATACGACCCAGCGTGTCTCCATGGGGAGCACCAGTTCTGTTTGTAAAGAAGAAGGACGGAACTATGCGTATGTGCATAGATTACCGTCGATTGAATAAGCCGACCATCAAGAACAAGTATCCTTTGCCAAGGATCGATGTCTTGTTCGATCGGTGAAAAAGGCCATGATATTCTCAAAGATAGACTTAAGGTCGGGATATCACGATTGAAGGTGAAGGAGGCGGATATCCATAAGACCGCTTTTAGGACAAGATACAACCATTTTGAGTTTGTGGTGATGCCGTTTGGATTGACGAACGCTCGGTAGCGTTCATGGATATGATAAACCGGGTTTTCCAACCATACTTGGATAGGTTTGTCATTGTGTTCATCGACGATATTTTGGTGTACTCCAAGTCGAAGAAGAGCATGATGAACACCTCCGAATTGTCTTTGCAAGTATTAAGGAGAAGAAGCTCATGCCAAATTCAAAGCAAGTGTGAATTTTGGCTTAAGGAGAGTGGCATTCCTAGGACATGTGGTATCCGCAGAAGGAATAAGAGTGGATCCTAGGAAGATCGAAGCAGTGTTGGATTGGAAACCACCTAAGTCCGTGGCTGAGATTCGAAGTTTCTTAGGTTTGGCAGGCTATTACAGAAGGTTCGTAGAAGGATTCTTGTCAATAGCCGCGCCTTTGACAAAGTTACTAAGGAAGGAAGTACCCTTTGAATGGTCTGATAAGCAACAGAAGAGCTTTGACAACCTTAAGAAGGTGTTGACGGAGGCTCCAGTGTTAATTCAGCCAGAGGCTGGGAAGGATTTTGTGGTGTATTGTGGCGCTTTGCATACGGGATTAGGATGTGTGCTAATGCAAGATGGAAAAGTAGTCGCGTATGCGTCTCGGCAACTAAGGCCTCATGAGGTTAACTACCCAACTTATGACTTAGAGTTGGCAGCAGTGGTTTTCGCCCTTAAGGTTTGGAGGCACTACCTCTATGGAGAAAGGTCAGTGATCTACACAGACCACAAGAGCCTTAAGTATCTGTTGACTCAGAAGGAGTTGAACTTGAGGCAACGAAGGTGGGTGGAGTTGTTAAAGGATTATGACTACTCGATAGAGTACCATCCGAGCAAGGCGAATGTGGTAGCTGATGCCCTAAGTCGGAAGGTTGTGTCAGATCTAAGGGCTATGTTCGCTCACTTGAGTTTATATGATGATGGAAGCCTGTTGGCAGAATTACAAATCAAGCCCACATGGCTGAAGGAGGTAAAAAGGGGACAGTTGGCTGATAAGGACCTAAGTGCTAAGTTTCAGCAAGTACAGAACGGAGAATTAAAGGACTATGGCATCAATGATGAAGGAGTATTGTGCTACAAGGGTAAAGTCTGTATGCCGAGAGACGAGGAGTTAAGACAAAGGATTCTTCGGGAGGCGCATAGTAGCCCTTATGCTATGCATCCCGGAGGCATTAAGCTGTACAGAGATCTAAGGGAACAATTTTGGTGGTCTGATCTTAAACGGGAAGTTACTAAATTCGTGGGAAAATGTCCGCGTGTCGACAAGTTAAGGTGAACACCAAGTTCCATCGGGATTGCTTCAACCAATCAAGATTCCCCAATGGAAGTGGGAGAGAATTACCATGGACTTCGTTAGTGGGCTTCCCCTTACGCCTACTAAGAAGGACTCGGTATGGGTAATAGTGGACCGTTTGACCAAGTCCGCGCATTTCATTCCGGTAAGAGTAAACTATTCTCTTCAGAAGTTGGCCAAGTTATATGTGGCAGAAATTGTGAGGTTACATGGAGTACCGATATCGATCATCTCTGATAGAGACCCAAGGTTCACATCTCGGTTCTGGAGGGCACTTCATCAAGCTTTAGGCACTAAGTTGGACTTCACTACGACTTTTCATCCACAATCAGACAGGCGATCGAGCGAGTTATACAAGTGTTGGAGGATATGTAGAGAGGCTGTGTGATGGATTTTCGAGGAAGTTGGGAAGACTATTTGCCTTTAGCTGAGTTCGCCTACAACAACAGCTATCAGGCTAGCATTCGGATGGCACCATATGAAGCATTATATGGTCGAAAGTGTCGAACTCCTACTTGTTGGGTGAGTTAGGAGAACGTCGAGTTTTGGGTCCGAGTTAGTGGCGGCAAGAGAAGGTTGAGATAATCCGAAAGCACGGTTAAAGGAAGCCTCGATAGGCGAGAATTCGTGATGCTTGGACCTTAAGTGGAAGGAAATAGAGTTTGAAGTGGGAGACCAAGTGTTTCTAAAGGTCTCGCCTTGGAAGAAGGTGATGAGGTTTGGTCGGAAAGGGAAGTTAAGCCCAAGTTTTATAGGGCCCTATAGAATACTGAAGCGAGTTGGAGCAGTGGCATACCAATTGGAGTTGCCACCAGAGTTGCAGCAGATGCACGACGTATTTCATGTGTCCATGCTACGTCGTTACCGATCGGATCCGTCTCATGTGGTACCAGTTGAAGAGGTAGAGCTAAGGCCAGACTTATCGTATGAGGAAGAGCCAAATCAAATATTGGAACGTGATGTGAAAGTGTTACGTAGGAAGTCAGTTCCTCTAGTCAAGGTGCTATGGCGCAATCATGGATCAAAAGAAGCTTCGTGGGAACCAGAAGAGGCAATGCGACAACAATACCCTCAATTATTTTAGTTAGGAAATTTCGAGGATGAAATTTTTTTTAGGGGGGTAGAACTGTAACATCCTGGAAAGGGCCTATGCATTTTCAGTTTAGTTCTACGAAGTGACATGTTTTAGGTACTAAGAATAAATTTTGAATATTTTTGGAAACCCGGAAATGAATGAAAATAAGTTAGAAATGAACATTTTTGGAAACCTGAAAATGTATGGAAATGTTAAGTTTGAAAATGGAAGGTGAACATTTTTGGAAACTAGGAAATGTAAGGAAAATGGAAAGTGAACATTTTTGGAAACTTGGAAATGTAAGGAAATGTCAAGTTTACAGAGCCGAACGAAAATTTTTGGAAACTTAGAAATGACCTAGAAATGACAAGTTTTAAGGTTTAAAAGGGGAAATTAAGGCAAGGTGGCCTTAAAAGAAAAAGTTTGTGAAATTTGACACACAAACAGGCTTGGAAAAGTGGTGCCAAGATGCCACTTAGGGCCTATGGAAATGGTGTCATATGCAAGAGGAATGGGCACGAGTTCGAGTCACTTGGGAAGCAAATAAATGAGGTTTTATTTTTGCTTCCAGGACCGAGTGGACAACACATGGCTATAAATTAGGAGCTTTTATTATTTTATAAATAGTGGATAAATAAGGGATTTATTTATCATTATTTTCAAGAGATAATTGTTGGATTAAATTCTTTTAATTTGAATAAAGAAATAAAGAGGAAAATAAGGAGAAGTGATGGCCAAGTAAGGGACTTTGAGTTTAATAATTTATTTAAGTAAGGATAGTTTCTTTGAATTATCTTTTATTTTAAGTGATAATTAAAGGATAAAGTTATCGGATAGAGGAGTGGTGGCCAAGTAAGGGACTCCTTAGATGATAATTTCGGCTATAAAAGGAAGGAAGGAGGGCTACTCATCAATTTGTGCTTCCTCTTTTCTCTGCCGAATTCTTAGTGCTCTCTTCTCTTCTCTTTTTCTTTTGTCAAGCCGAATCTTTGTGACTCCAAGTAAGGGTGCAATCGACTGAGGTATTAAGGTAAGAACAATGGATTTTTGTTCTTTAAATTCTTTAAATCGAGATCTAGGAACTGACCCTTTTGTTGTCTCTTGACCGAATATTAAAGGAGGAATTAGGAATTCAGATCTAAGGAATTTCGGCTAAGAGAGTTTCGGGATTCAAGGATTTAAGGTAAGACACATGTATATTCGGCCAAAGGCCATATTTTATGTGTTAAGGTTAGATTAAATCTAACATATGGTTATAGGAATTTCGACATCCCTAGGGAAGCAAGGATCAATTTCGGGAATTTCATCACAAGGTAAGTGGATGTAATCGGCATAGGTTCTCTCTTAGTATTTAGATCTATTTGCTTTAACAGAAAACTAACCAATTCAAGGGATCTAGTGGTTAGCCAACTTCAAGGAGAAGAATACAAGTCACGGGATTTGATTAATCCTCAAAACGGTGACAAGGTAAGTTTTAAGAATACAAATCCTACTAGGATTTGGTTTTATAGCCGAATAGGCCTTTGCTAAAGATTACCATGTTGACTGAATATAGGCATTAAAGATCTAAATCAGTAGATCGGTTCTTCGGGATTTCAAGGACTTCGTTAAACGAATCAGGTGTGTACCCCACACTAACTTTTAATAAGATTTATGGTAATATGTAATATATGCATGTTTATAAGAATGTGGCTAAGGTACCATAATATGGTACAAAGTACTCAGGTACGTTTCCTGCTCCTATTAGGATTACGAAATATGTTATATTTAACATGTGGAATATGATAAGAATATGAATTTAAGTATGATATGCATGATATGAATAATATGGGTCATTCGGGATATATGAAAAGGGGAAGTGAATGTGATGACTACGGTCTCACTATCCGAATGTGGTGACTTCGGTCACATTATCGAATGTGGTGACTTGGTCACATTATCCGAATGTGGTAACCGGTTACATTATCTCGAATGTGGTGTCTCATGACACAATTATCGTAGCTATGCCACAAATTTTATATGGGCGATGAGCACGTCGATCGCGGCAATGATCGCTTCGATGGAGTGTAGCGGATGGAGGGTTTACTTAGTAGTCCCCACGGTGTGCGAGTTGGTACGGGGATGTGTAGCGGATGGCACCTAGGTTTGGGTTTGGGTTGCATCATCATTTTTATCTGTTATATGAATAAGTATTGGATATGAAAAATGTATGCGATCTATTGAATTTTAGTGTTGTGTACACATTGAGTCTGTTGACTCACCCCGTTGTGGGACTATTTTTCTGTGTGACGATCAATAATGGACCGGGTTTGCGGAAGCTTAGGATGGCCATGCTCATCTTGAAGTTTTATTCAATATGGATATTTATATTTATTTAAGTATTTTAATTTTATTTTGGGATTCTACTTGATGTAATAAGGCCATAAGTTACACTTCTTTACTTTTATTTTTAATTACTATGTTACGAATTATTTTCAATTAAAGTAAAGTTTAAAATTTAT
This sequence comes from Gossypium sturtianum, assembly GCA_025698515.1. NCBI lineage: Eukaryota > Viridiplantae > Streptophyta > Magnoliopsida > Malvales > Malvaceae > Gossypium > Gossypium sturtianum. The sequence continues at coordinate 58,711,337 of CM046951.1, read as the reverse complement.
TTCCTTTAAAATAAACCCTAAATCGTTTTGTCACCTTATTTAATGGATTTCAATATAAGATGAATTGGTTTTCAACACAAGCCCAACCCAAACAATATTTTTTTAAAATCGCACAAGTTTTTCCTAAGGAACAAAAGAATTTGAAACCGGTTTACTTAAGGAACATACCAGATTCAGTTCAGGCTTGTGGGCCGGGTTTGGGGTGTTTCACACGGCCAAGTCATACGCTTGTGTGCTGGGCCGTGTGGAGCATACTGACTTGATTTTTAATTTCACACCAAAGGACACACGGCCGTGTAACCTGACCGTGTGTCACACACGGATGAGACACACGCCCGTGTCTCTGCCCGTGTGGACAAAAATAGGCTATTTATCTAGCCATCTTGCCACCCAAATTTGCATATACCTACACCAAATCAAATGGCACACAATATGGCATAAATAGGCATTCAATCAATCCTCAACAAAGCATGATTCATACCATTTCAATACTAAAAAAAAAGGCACATATGTACCACAGCATACCATTCAATTCATACCAATCCTACATTCTCAAATTACCTAAATGGTCACATTTCATTTATGCATCTCTTTTACCTAAATCACAAGCAAACCACTCTCACATTTCAATCGTTTAGTATACCTAATTGCTAAATCTCAACAAGCCTTACTTATTAATTATTAACCACACATTTAAAGGCCAATTACACATATTTATACATGAGCAATACATGCCAAATATAAGCCAAATCATATGGAAAAATGCATAACACATCATTCTTCATTTACAAGCCAACTTAAAAGGCTAAATCCATTACCAAAATATACCAAAATGACCATAACTCCTATACATACCATATAACCAAAACATAAGCTCAAAAGTACCAAAGTAGAAGCTTGATAGTATGATGAGGTCTCCGACGATTCCCAAATCTGAGCTAGCTTCAAAAACACTATAAAACACGGAAAATAAACAAAGTAAGCTATAAAGCTTAGTAAGCTCATATGCTTAATAAGTAAAACTTACCAACCAACAATTCAATAACATAAACATCATATAATGCAATTCAAATTTGAATCATAACTTAACATATGATTTCAATCTGTAACACCCCAAACCGGGCCTAGAAGTTAGGCCCAAATCTAGTGTGTCACATTGAAGTGTTTTTCGAAAACATTGTTTTCATTAGAAACCCTTCTTGTTTAAAAGCTTAAGTAAATTCTCAGTTACGCTAGTTTATTTTTAAAACGTGGTACATTGAAACACTATTAATTTTATTCCCAAATAACTTTTTAGTTGCAGAAGTAAATTTTGAAAGAAATTGATTTACAAAAAAGATTAAGTCGCGAAACCATTTTGAAAATGTTGCAAAAACGTAGTGTTGTTTAAAAATAGTTAACATTTTGGAAAATCATGATTTACTTCTAACGGATATAATTCAAACATAAATAAAACCCAAAGTTAAAATCCAAAAACTTAAAGAGGCCTTATTACAAAAATTAAAACCCAAAATAGAATCTAAAGCATAAATGAAATCCAAAGGCGATCGTGTGGCCATCTCCGAGTCCTCGCAAAGACCAATCCTCCTAAAGATGGGGATTACCTTTTGATTAAAAAGCAGAGTGAGTTTGCAAAAACTTCGGTGTGTAATCCTCCTAACTAAAGCGATTACTAAAGCAGCATGTAAATCATAATCGATGCGGGCCAAAGCCCAATTACAGTAACAGAACTATATGTGTGGGTCTAAGCCCAGTACAATTTCACTTGGGTCTCAGCCCTTATCAGAATCAATTCCATATGCATAATGTGTGATGCATGCTAACCCATCCCATCCAACCCTGCACTTGCCTCCGTCCAACCCTGCACTACCTGCGGGGAATAAATCACCCACGCCATCCCTACACTCCCAATGTTAGTACCGGTTGCGGCACTAACCAAAATCACAACAAAGCTGCTAGTATTTATGCGGCTTTAAGCCTTCAGTAATGGTCTCATGATTGGCACATAGCCATCAGCTATGGTAATATAATCTGCACACAGCCTTGGGTAAAGATGATCGACACAGAGTCATCGATATATATGTTAGGCAGATAACCACAGGTAAATACGATTGGCACAAAGCCATAATCAAGATGGCACAGAGCCATGTTTAGGTTGGCACAGAGCCATAATCAGATTACGTGGCTTTAAGCCGTCACGTTTGGTCCCACGATCGTCATGCGACCCGTGCGACCTTAACATATCAATCTTTGGATCCACGATCGTCATGCGACCGTGCGACCCTATCAGAACTTCCTCGTATCAAAGTCCCAACCCCAGTATTATGTCATGTATGCGAAATGTTATGCCCATAAACAATCATACATACATCCATGATCAATTACCGTCAAATCAGTCCAATCGTACCTCAAGTGAGTCAATTACCCTCGAAGGGCAAAACGATCATTTTACCCTTACAAGGGTATTACGGTAATCCTACCCTATAGAGGTATTTCAGTAATTCTACCCTACAGGGGTATTTCACAAATCAGGGGTATTTCAGTAATTTTACAAATCAAGGGTATTTTGGTAATTTCACAAATTCAGGGTATTTTGGTAATTTCATAAATAGGGGGTATTTCGGTAATTTTACAAATCAAGGGTATTTTGGGAATTTCACAAATTGAGGGTATTTCAGTAATTTCATAAATCGAGGGTATTTTAGTAATCAAACAAATAAGGGGTGTTCCGGTAATTTTGCAAATTAGGGGTACTTTGGTAATTTCGCAAACTGAGGGTATTTTGGTAATTTTGTAAATCGAGGGTATTTCGGTAATTTTGCAAATCGGGGGTATTTCGGTAATTTTCCAAACTGAGGGTATTTTGGTAATTTTGCAAATTAGGGGTACTTTGGTAATTTCACAAACCGAGAGTATTTAGGTAATTTTTTACAAATCGGGGGTACTTCAATAATTTTACAAGTCGAGGGTGTTTCAGTAATTTTGTAAACCGAGGGTGTTTCAGTAATTATGTAAACCAAGGGCATTTCAGTAATTTTGTAAACCAAAGGTATTTCAGTAATTTTGTAAACCAAGGTATTCTAAATAGAGATAACGATGCAAATGGGCCTAAGGCCCATTCTCGGCCCAAATGGTCATTTGGCCCAAATCTAACCACAGATATGAGATTCACATAGTCCACTCCAATATTTACTACACAATCATACAACTTATCCGATTGGGCCCACGGGCCTATTGGCCCCACATGGCCCCTTTCGGCCCATCGTGGCGCAAACAGCCTAAACCCACAAGAACACTAAAGATGGCCTCAACTATCGCGTCGAAGCTCCCACACGTGCGCTCGTACGCTCGTGTGGCTACCATCGCCGTGTGACCGACATTTCGGCATTTGCTGCTCTACAGCTAGAGTAGTGCGAAATACACACCTGATAGGAATCTGGAGTTAATCCGCGCTCCGAACACTCTTATGCCCAAATGGCAACCAAGGTATGCTTACTCTCCTCATAGATCGCTCTATTTAAAGCCAGCTTATCGCCTACTCTCATGCTAGCTTCCCGATGTGGGGTCCCTCCATCAATTCTCCAAAACCGTCCCAATTGCAAAATAAATTTCCCTTTTTGCTTGCAATGGGATTCGAACCCTTGCCCTCTCCTATGCTCCAGACGCTACATGCCACCACAACACAAGCTCCTTTTGTGACTTAAAACATGCGTAAATATTTATAAAACCTATGTGCCAGTGTCCAGATTCTTATAAGAGCCAAAAATTAAAGAAATTCTACAAGAGCCAAGATTTGAACCCAAGCTCCCTTACACCCTTAATGATGCCACAACCACTAGGCCACATGCTTTCTTGTGTCATTTTTTTTATCAAAATAATTTAAAAGGCCTACATTTAAGCATCTAGGGTTTTATTCACTTAAAACCAATTTTTTTTGCTAGAGCCGAAGTTTGAACCCAGGATTTTTCCAACACTTCTCAGGACCCTTAACAACTTGAGCAGACATTTAATTGTGTTATATCCTTGCACAATTAAATACCTATTTGCAGCCTCCTTACGGACCCATACCCAAGGCCCAATACTTCTAGGCCCAAATTTGGGGCGTTACACAATCCAAGATTAAGCAAAAATTCCATCAAATTCTTCGATTCAATGATCGTATAGTTCATGTACATACCTGTACAAGCTCGTATTGATCTCATACTCATCCATATCTTTGATATATGATAAACCATAAAAGTAACATATTCTAAGCCCACATTTAGTATGCTTTTGGATGATTTAAGCCCCAATTTATGTAAAAAGGTGCTCTTAATCCTTTCTTTTCATGTCTTATACTCAGGAAAGCACCCGATGACGAAAAGAATGAGAAACGGGCTTAAAACGAACCAAATTGGGCCAAGCCACGAAATTAGCACGGCCTGGACTTCAAGCCACACGACCGTGCCACCATTCCTACTAGAACACGGCCTTACCACGACTTACACGGTGGCCGTGCCTCATTCAACAGTGTCGAACACGGCCTGGCCACAATTTACACGGGCGTGTACCATGGCCGTGCCTCTTTCATTCGGGAAAGGATACTTAGGGAGAAAGAAACGTGTTTCAAAAGCCTATAAATACACCCTAGGTACCAGCTGAAAAGGGGGGGAGAGCTAGGCCAAGAAGCCAAGCCGAGAAGGTCAGACTTGTGGGAATCACTCGAAGATAGGCAGTTGATCCATCTCAAGAAGCCGGAATTCTACTCAAGATGGAGGATCTCCTCTTCAATTTCTTCAGGGGGTTTTAGAGATTTCTTATGTTTTGTTTTATCTTTTCTCTTGAGATGTTTTCCTTTATTGTTATGAACTAAACCTTCGGATACCCGAAGGGGATGAAACCTATGATAAATCTTGTTATTTGATTATTTGAATTATATGATAATAACTTAGTTTGTTCTTAATTGTGTGAACTTAATCCAAATCTAATGTGCTTAGGTGGAGGAGGAATAGACCACGCCTAAGAGTAGATCCAACATAATTAAGCGGAGTTGATCGCACGCCTAGAGATAGGGTGACGAGATTTTGCGGATTAGGGTGAAACCTAATATGGGAGTCCACAGATCGATTTCATTGCTATTCTAGGGGTTATTATAAGCGAAAGAGAGTTCCACTAATTAACCTAGGGTTAGACGTTATTCGCCTCGAGAGAGGGTTTAATATACGTTAGGGAGTCTCACGGATCAAACTAAGTAAATAAATCATATGGTTCAAGGTTAGATAACAAGTGAAGTCTAGGTGGATTTTTCCTAAGGGTATCGTTTGAGTCAACTGAGTTTTCCAAAAAGTTATTTCCCGAATTCATTCTTTTTGTCTTTGCGTCTTAGCTTAGTAAGTAGATTAGTTTTAGTTTAAACAACCATCACTTTATATTAAGGCTAAATAATAAAAAGACGGTGAGTATTAGTATTTTTAGTTCCTTCAGGTTCGACAATCCGGTCTTGCCTAAACTATACTACTTTTCGATAGGTGCACTTGCCTTTAATCGTTGTCAAAGTTGGTTTCCAGGTTCGATCATTCTTTTATAAATTTTAAAACTCTGATTTACAGCGATCAAGTTTTTGGCGCCGTTGCCGGGGAACTAAAATATTAAGAAAACTCTATTTTTATTACTTTAGCCATTATTTTTATGTTTCGCAATTTATTTTTATTTTTAAATTTGCTAAACTTTCTTTCTTTCTTTTCGTAGCAGGTACCTCTAGTTTATGACTAGAAGGAACTCGGGAGGACCTTTAGAATACGATAGTGATATTGAAGCTACCGCTCGAAGAAATCGCAGAGAAATTAGGCGAGCCCTAAATTACCAAGGAGAGCGAGAAGACAGATCCAATCCTACTGAAGGGATGGACGAAAATAATCTTCCACCACAAGATGTGGGAGAAAATAATGCTCATCGTACTATGTTTGATTATGCTAAACCTCATTTAACAGAGCCGAATCTAGTATTCTTAGGCTCGCTATAGTCGCTAATAATTTTGAATTAAAGCCTAACACTATACAAATGATTCAACAGTTTGTTCAATTTGATGGTTTATAGGACGAAGATCCAAACGATCATATAGCTAATTTTTTAGAGTTCTGTGATACCTTCAAAATAAATGGCGTTTCTGATGATGTCATACGTCTTCGGTTATTTCCCTTTTCATTAAAGAATAAAGCTAAGCGATGGTTAACCTCGTTACACACGGTCAATCACTACATGGGAACAAATGACCGAAAATTTTTTATTAAAATATTTCCCACCGGCCAAAACGGCCAAATTACGCAATGATATCTCTTCTTTTTTGCAGATGGATTTAGAGACATTATACGATGCATGGGAGAGATATAAGGATCTCTTGAGAAGGTGTCTGCACCATGGTTTACCTTTGTGGCTCCAAGTCCAAACTTTTTATAGCGGTGTGAATCCTTCAACGAGGCAATTAATTGATTCAGCCACCGGTGGAACCCTGAATAATAGAACTCCTGAGGCAGCCTATGAGTTTATTGAAGAGATGTTCCCAGAATAACTATCAGTGGCAAGTTACAAGAACAAGGCAAACAAAAACAGCCGGAGTTTACAACCTCGATGCAGTAACCATGCTATCAGATCAGGTAGAATTGATGAATAAGAAGATTGATAGTTTGTGTTCTTCGCAGGTACATCCAGTCATGCAGTGCGACGCAAGTGGAACTGTGGTGGATTCTGAGTACCCACCCTACCAACCAGGCACAGAGAGCGAACAGATGAACTATATAGGTAACAATTTCAGATCTAATAATAACCCATATAGTAATAGCTATAATCCAGGTTGGAGGAACCACTCAAATTTTTCGTGGGGAGGACAAGGAAATCAAGGAAATGAAAGACAACAACCTTCTCAAAATTTCCAAAATCAGCCCTATCCACAAGAAAAGAAGCCGAGTCTTGAAGAGACATTGAACAAATTCATAGCATCCACAGAAGCCCGTCTCCAAAAAAATGAGGTAACACTCGACACCCAACAAACGTCGATCAAAAAGATCGAGAACCAAGTTGGAGGACTTGCAAAGGCAATCGAGGAAATTACCCAATCAGTTGGAGAAATTGCAAAGCTATTATCCGAACGACCGCAAGGGCGTCTACCGAGTAATACTGAAATTAATCCAAATGAGCAAATCCAAGCCATAACAGCTCAAGAAAGCGAAGAGGTAGACGAACCCAGCCCAACACAACGAAACGAGGTAGAAAAAGATAAAGTTGAGGTAACACAAGACAAGCCAAAATCGGTAATCAAGGAGTACCAACCTCGCGCACCTTACCCCGAGGCATTAAGAAGAGACGACACACGAAGAACGAGTTGGTAAGTTTCTTAAACTCTTAAAGAAATTACATATTAACTTACCATTACTTGAAGCTCTATCGCAGGTGCCAGATTCTAGGAAATTTTTAAAAGAGCTTCTGACAAACAAACGGAAGTTAGACGAGTCGTCACATGTGGAACTTAACTCAAAGTGCTCAGCAATTCTCCAAAATAGGCTACCTCAAAAGCTAAAAGATCCAGGGAGTTTTACAATTCCATGTTTAATTGGTAGACTAACTATTGATAATGCGTTAGCTGATTTAGGGGCAAGCATAAATGTCATGCCTTATAAATTGTTTAAACAATTAGGTCTAGGGAAACCCAAACAAACTAGGATGAGCATTCAATTAGCTGATAAAACTGTTAGAATTCCTAGGGGTATTATCGAAGATGTTCTTGTGAAAATCGACAAATTCATTTTCGCAGTAGTCTTTGTTGTCTTAGACATGAATGAGGATAATTCGATCCCCCTAATCTTAGGAAGACCCTTTTTAGTGACTGCCAGGACTAAAATTGATGTTGATGCAAGACAACTCAAACTTTGTGTAGGTAATGAGACAGTCACCTTCAAGGCTCTTGACTCAGCTAGAACATCGAGTAATCAAGGTTAGAACGTAAATTCTACTAATAACCATTCGGTTAACCCTTATTTTCAGGAAGCACCACCAAAGAATACAACTGAATCCGATCCTAAACCCCATGCGAACAAAGAAATAACTCATGAAGATCGAGGGATTCAGTTCGATGATCTAGACGAGTGGAAGACACACTTCAAGGAGAAATTAGGGATACACGATGAAGAACCGGAACCACACGAGATAAAACCGAAGGAGCCCCCAAAAGATCTAATAGGAACAACAAATCACTTCAAAATAGGGGACCAAGTACTATTAGATCAGGTAAATCCTCGAATATCTCATCCAGACCCTGGCACAAACAAAGAAATATCTTTTAGGGTAACCAGTGTTTTCCCACACGGAACAGTCGAGGTAAGTAATCCTACTTTTGGTACTTTTACTACAAACACATCTCGACTTAATTTTTTTCACGAGGACACAGATAATAACATGAGGAAGGACTTCCAACTGCTCAAACCACCCTAAAGATGCAAATGAGAAGAGAGTCTAGCTTAAGACTATAAACGAGCGCTTCTCGGGAGGCAACCCGAGCACTAATACTAGTATTTTTTTTTATATATTCAGTTTATCTTAATTTTCCTTTTTATCTTCCTTTTTAGCAACTAACAACCAACTAACCAAGTGCAGAATTCCAGGCCACACGGCCTTACAAACGGCCGTGGCCGTGGCCATGTGGGTACTCCGATGCTTTGAACTAACAGAGCAGAGAAGGTACATGTCAGGGCAAAACAGATTTTCAAAATCACAGACCCAACTACTACCCCACGGGCATCGACAAAGTGGAACGGCCTTGCTTTACGGTCGTGTGAGGCTACTGACTTGCCAACCACGGGCTGAACGCACCCGTGCCGGATAACCGTGCCAAAATACTGACTTATCGAACACAAGCTGGACACGAGCGTGGGGAACCAACACGCCCTAGAGCACGGCCGTGCGAGGCGGCCGTGTAAATCGACACACCCTCAACCCACGGGCGTGGGAAACTGCCAGAGCTGAAAGTTTATTTAAACACCATACCCTTCTCCTTTCTCTTCTTAACCCACTTTCTTTCTTTCTTTTCTCCCTCTTTCTTTTTCCTTTTTCCTAATAAATCCTTAGACTCTTGAGCCACAACAATATCATATCCATGGCAAGGAAGCGTAAAAGGCCAATCACAGTCTCCTCAAAGGAGACCGATTCACATGAGTTCATGCCGGCAGCTTCATCCAAATAACAAGCCAAGGGTCTTTGAGACCAATTATCTATTCTTTTATTTTTATCTTCTCCTTTATTTTCCTTATCTTTACTTCTCTTCTACTTAATTTATTTTATTTTATCTTATTTTCTTAATTTTAGGTTCTAAAGGCTGCTTGGGAATCACGCCACCACCACCACCATAACCTCAGCCTTAGAAATCACACCCGACAATAAGGACCTCCCAGTCCATTCATCTTTTCTTTTAATTTTAGTTTTCTTCTTAGTTTCCTTCTCTTTATCTTCCTTGTCCTTAATTTTATATTTAGTTTACTTTAATTATGTCTTAATGATCCCTGGCTAATTCTCCACGAGCCTCCTAATTTCTTCATCTAGAGCAGGTTCGTCATCCAGACGGCCCATCACCACCACCAAAGGCACAATCTCCTCTCGAGGAATCATCCAAAAATTCAGGAAGTTTTCACTTATCCCCATATCTGATGATTTTATTACAAGGTTATTATATATTTTTGTACATTGAGGGCAATGTACATCTCAAGTGTGGGGGGGTGAACAACCTAAAAAGATACCTAACTTAAATCTCTGAATTTAGTCTTGCTTAAAAGTAATTTCTCATATTACTAATTAGGATGAAATTTCTGATGATTTCTGATTTTTATTGATATGTTTTAGATTAAGCCATTGATAATTGTGCATTGATAATTAAATTCCAAGAATACTAGAGAATCAAGCATGATAAGTCTATTTTTCAGAAATTAAAAATTTGCTTTGAAATTTACGAGGTTGACATCAAAATACCCATAAATTTTGTGAGTTTTTGAGCCTTATAGAGCATAAATTCTTTTTCTTGCTCACTTTATTGATTATGAGTATGTCAACATTGATTTGTTATTCTAGAACTTGCATCGATTATACATGTCGAGACCACACCTATGATTTGATATACAGAGATGATGAAGGCACCTAGGTTTTAACCCACTTACTCCACTAAAAGCCTACCTTCACAAATTAACTCCTAGTGAACCCCTTTTAATCCTAACTACCCTATTTATTGACATAACCACTAATATTAACCTAGAACCCCTTTGTTTTTGTTATAACCATTCCTTTTGACTACCCTTATATCGAGATTTGATTTGATTAATAGCCTAACTATGTTTTTATTTCAGTAATTATGTATTTATGATTGTTCTTAAAAAAATGAAGTATATCCATTATTTATTATTATTTATGTGATTAAATGAGCTTATACATAAATTCCAAATATCGAAGAAGAAGCTCGTATTATTAAGAACTATTAGTTTCAATTGATGTACTTATTATTAGTTCATTAGTTGTTAGTTAGGTAATTTGTCAATTCAATCTCGATTTTAACCCTCTAATTCAGCCTTACTCCACACCTTAACCCTAGCCCCGTTACAACCCTAACAAAGACCTTTTGATTTGTGTTTTCATCTCATATTACAGTGGTGGAGATTTGATTTTCATGCAAGCCTATGGGATTAACTCTTCATGTTCGACCTTTGAGTGCCTAATTGTGAACCTTAAACACTTTGAGTGATTTGAGTGAATCTTTTGTATGGATGTCAATCCTTGTTGATTTCAAATTAAAGGTAATTACCTAGATAAGGGGAGACGCCTATGTTTTCGAGCTGCAAAATCTATGACTTATACTGTTTGAATTTTTAGGACACTTTGAATTGAATTATCCATGTATAAATTATCTATGAATTCTGATGAGACACTATCAATGACTATTATGAATTGAGGAAAGTTCATTTTAATTGTAAGTTGAGAATTTTGCTTGAGGACAAGCAAAAGCTTAAGTGTGGGGGTATTTGATAAACCGTAAAAGTAACATATTCTAAGCCTACATTTAGTGTGCTTTTGGATGATTTAAGCCCCAATTTATGTAAAAAGGTGCTCTTAATCCTTTCTTTTCATGTCTTATACTCATGAAAGCACCCGATGACGAAAAGAACGAGAAACGGGCTTAAAATGGACCAAATTGGGCCAAGCCACGAAATTAGCACGGCCTGGACTTCAAGCCACACGACCGTGCCACCATTCCTACTAGAACACGGACTTACCACGACTTACACGGCTGTGCCTCATTCAACAGTGTCGAACACGGCCTGGCCACGATTTACACGGGCGTCTGCCATGGTCGTGCCTCTACCGTGGAGAAGAACAATTTCATTCGGGAAAGGATACATAGGGAGAAAGAAACGTGTTTCAAAAGCCTATAAATACACCCTAGGTACCAGCTGAAAAGGGGGGAGAGCTAGGCCAAGAAGCCAAGCCGAGAAGGTCAGATTTGTGGGAATCACTCGAAGATAGCCAGCTGATCCATCTCAAGAAGCCAGAATTCTACTCAAGACGGAGGATCTCCTCTTCAATTCCTTCAGGGGGTTTTAGGGATTTCTTATGTTTTGTTTTATCTTTTCTCTTGAGATTTTATTTATTGTTATTAACTAAACCTTCGGATACCCGAAGGGGATGAAACCTATGATGAATCTTGTTATTTGATTATTTGAATTATATGATAATAACTTAGTTTGTTCTTAATTGTGTGAACTTAATCCAAATATAATGTGCTTAGGTGGAGGAGGAATAGACCCTGCCTAAGAGTAGATCCAACATAATTAAGCGGAGTTGATCGCACGCCTAGAGATAGGGTGGCGAGATTTTGCCGGATTAGGGTGAAACCTAATATGGAAGTCCACAGATTGATTTACTGCTATTCTAGGGGGTTATTATAAGCGAAAGAGAGTTCCACTAATTAACCTAGGGTTAGACGTTATTCGCCTTGAGAGAGGGTTTAATATACGTTAGGGAGTCTCACTGATCAAACTAAGTAAATAAATCATATGGTTCAAGGTTAGATAACAAGTGAAGTCTAGGTGGATTTTTCCTAAGGGTATCGTTTGAGTCAACTGAATTTTCCCAAAAGTTATTTCTCGAATTCATTCTTTTTGTCTTTGTGTCTTAGATTAGTAAGTAGATTAGTTTTAGTTTAAACGACCAACACTTTATATTAAGGCTAAATAATAAAAAGACGGTGAGTATTAGTACTTTTAGTTCCTTTGGGTTCGACAATCCGGTCTTGCCTAAACTATACTACTTTTCGATAGGTGCACTTGCCTTTAATCGTTGTCAGAGTTGGTTTCCAGGTTCGATCATTCTTTTATAAATTTTAAAACTCGATTTACTGATCAAGTTTTTTGGCGCGTTCTTGGGAACTAAAATATTAAGAAAACTCTATTTTTATTACTTTAGCCATTATTTTTATTTTTCGCAATTTATTTTTATTTTTAAATTTGCTAAACTTTCTTTCTTTCTTTTCCTAGTAGGTACCTCTAGTTTATGACTAGAAGGAACCCGAGAGGACCTTTAGAATACGACAGTGATATTGAAGCAACCGCTCGAAGAAATCGCAGAGAAATTAGGCGAGCCCTAAATTACCAAGGAGAGCGAGAAGACAGATCCAATCCTACTGAAGGGATGGACGAAAATAATCTTCCACCACAAGATGTGGGAGAAAATAATGCTCCTCGTACAATGTTTGATTATGATAAACCTCATTTAACAGGAGCCGAATCTAGTATTCTTAGGCCTGCTATAGCTGCTAATAATTTTGAATTAAAGCCTAACACTATACAAATGATTCAACAGTTTGTTCAATTTGATGGTTTACAGGACGAAGATCCAAACACTCATATAGCTAATTTTTAGAGTTCGTGATACCTTCAAAATAAATGGCGTTTACGATGATGCCATACGTCTTGGTTATTTCCTTTTCATTAAAGAATAAAGCTAAACAGTTGGTTAAACTCGTTACCACACAGGGTCAATCACTACATGGGAACAAATGACCGAAAATTTTTTATTAAAATATTTCCCACCGGCCAAAACGGCCAAATTACGTAATGATATCTCTTCTTTTGCGCAGATGGATTTAGAGACATTATACGATGCATGGGAGAGATATAAGGATCTCTTGAGAAGGTGTCCGTACCATGGTTTACCTTTGTGGCTCCAAGTCCAAACTTTTATAACGGTGTGAATCCTTCAACGAGGCAATTAATTGATTCAGCCATGCGGTGGAACCCTCGAATAATAGAACTCCTGAGGCAGCCTACGAGTTTATTGAAGAGATGTTCTCTGAATAACTATCAGTGGCAAGTTACAAGAACAAGGCCAACAAAAACAGCCAGAGTTTACAACCTCGATGCGATAACCATGCTATCGGATCAGGTAGAATTGATGAATAAGAAGATTGATAGTTTGTGTTCTTCGCAGTACATCCGGTCATGCAAAGGCGACTTAAGTGGAACTATGGCGAATTCTCGAGTACCCACCCTACCAACCGAGCACAGAGAGCTGAATGATGAACTATATAGGTAACAATTTCAGATCTAATAATAACCCATATAGTAATAACTATAATCCAGTTGGAGGAACCACCCAAATTTTTCATGGGAGGACAAAGAAATCAAGGAAATAAAAGACAACAACCTCCTCAAAATTTCCAAAATCAGCAATATCCACAAGAAAAGAAGCCGAGTCTTGAAGAGACGTTGAACAAATTCATAGCATCCACAGAAGCCCGTCTACAAAAAAATGAGGTAACACTCGACACCCAACAAACGTCGATCAAAAAGATCGAGAACCAAGTTTGAGGACTTTCAAAGGCAATCAGGGAAATTACCCGGTCGATCGGAGAAATTGCAAAGCTATTATCCGAACGACCGCAAGGGGCGTCACCGAGAAGTAATCTTGAAATTAATCCAAATGAGCAAATCCAAGCCATAACAGCTCAAGAAAGCAAAGAAGTAGACGAACCCAGCCCAACACAAGGAAACGAGGTAGAAAAAGATAAAGTTGAGGTAACACAAGACAAGCCAAAACCGGTAATCAAGGAGTACCAACCTCGCGTACCTTACCCTAAGGCATTAAGAAGAGACAACACAGAAGAACAGTTCGGTAAGTTTCTTAAACTCTTAAAGAAATTACATATTAACTTACCATTACTTGAAGCTCTGTCGCAGATGACAGATTCTAGGAAATTTTTAAAAGAGCTTCTGACAAACAAACGGAAGTTAGACGAGTTGTCACATATGGAACTTAACGCAAAGTGCTCAGCAATTTTCCAAAATAGGCTACCACAAAAGCTAAAAGATCCAGGGAGTTTTACAATTCCATGTTTAATTGGTAGACTAACTATTGATAATGCGTTAGCTGATTTAAGGGCAAGCATAAATGTAATGCCTTATAAATTGTTTAAACAATTAGGTCTAGGGAAACCCAAACAAACTAGGATGAGCATTCAATTAGCTGATAAAACTGTTAGAATTCCTAGGGGTATTATCGAAGATGTTCTTGTGAAAATCGACAGATTCATTTTCCTAGTAGACTTTGTTGTCTTAGACATGGATGAGGATAATTCGATCCCCCTAATCTTAGGAAGACCCTTTTTAGCGACTGCCAGGACTAAAATTTATGTTGATGCAGCAGAACTCATACTTTGTGTAGGTAATGAGATAGTCACCATCAAGGCTCTTGACTCGGCTAGAACATCGAGTAATTAAGGTGAGAACGTAAATTCTACTAATAACCATTCGGTTAACCCTTATTTTTAGGAAGCACCACCAAAGAATACAACTGAACCCGATCCTAAACCCCATGCCAACAAAGAAATAACTCATGAAGATCGAGGGATTCAGTTCGATGATCTAGACGAGTGGAAGACACACTTCAAGGAGAAATTAGGGATACACGACGAAGAACCGGAACCACACGTGATAAAACCGAAGGAGCCCCCAAAAGAGCTAATAGGAACAACAAATCACTTCAAAATAGGGGACCAAGTACTGTTAGATCAGGTAAATCCTCAAATATCTCATCCGGACCCTGGCACAAATAAAGAAATATCTTTTAGGGTAACCAGTGTTTTCCCACATGGAACAGTCGAGGTAAGTAATCCTACTTTTGGTACTTTTACTATAAACGCATCTCGACTTAAATTTTTTCACGAGGATATAGATAATAACATGAGGAAGGACTTCCAACTCCTCAAACCACCCTGGAGATGCAAACGAGAAGAGAGTCTAGCTTAAGACTATAAACGAGCGCTTCTCGGGAGGCAACCCGAGCACTAATACTAGTATTTTTTTTATATATTCAGTTTATCTTAATTTTCCTTTTTATCTTCCTTTTTAGCAACTAACAACCAACTAACCAAGTGCAAAATTCTAGGCCACACGGCCTTACACACGGCCGTGGCCGTGGCCGTGTGGGTACTCCGACGCTTTGAACTAACAGAGCAGAGAAGGTACATGTCAGGGCAAAATAGATTTTCAGAATCACGAACCCAACTACTACCCCACGGGCACCGACAAAGTGGCACGGCCTTGCTTTACGGCCGTGTGAGGCTACTGACTTGCCAACCACGGGCTGAACACGTCCGTGCCGGATAACCGTGCCAAAATACTGACTTGTCGAACAAAGGCTGGACACGAGCGTGGGGAACTAACACGCCCTAGAGCACAGCCGTGCGAGGCAGCCGTGTGAATCGACACACCCTCAACCCACGGGCGTGGGAAACTGCCAGAGCTGAAAGTTTATTTAAACACCATACCCTTCTCCTTTCTCTTCTTAACCCACTTTCTTTCTTTTTTCTCCTTTCTTTTTCTTTCTTTCTTTCTTTCTTTCTTTTCTCCCTCTTTCTTTTTCCTTTTTCCTAATAAATCCTTAGACTCTTGAGCCACAACAATATCATATCCATGGCAAGGAAGCATAAAAGGCCAATCACAGTCTCCTCAAAGGAGACCGATTCACATGAGTTCATGCCGGCAGCTTCATCCAAACAACAAGCCAAGGGTCTTTGAGACCAATTATCTATTCTTTTATTTTTATCTTCTCCTTTATTTTCCTTATCTTTACTTTTCTTCTACTTAATTTAGTTTATTTTATCTTAATTTCTTAATTTTAGGTTCTAAAGGCTGCTTGGGAATCACGCCACCACCACCACCATAACCTCAGCCTTAGAAATCACACCCGACAATAAGGACCTCCCAGTCCATTCATCTTTTCTTTTAATTTTAGTTTTCTTCTTAGTCTCCTTCTCTTTATCTTCCTTGTCCTTAATTTTATATTTAGTTTACTTTAATTATGTCTTAATGATCCTTGGCTAATTCTCCACGAGCCTCCCAATTTCTTCATCTAGTGCAGGTTCGTCATCTAGACGGCCCATCACCACCACCAAAGGCACAATCTCCTCTCAAGGAATCATCCAAAAATTCAGGAAGTTTTCACTTATCCCCATATCTGATGATTTTATTACAAGGTTATTATATATTTTTGTACATTGAGGGCAATGTACATCTCAAGTGTGGGGGGGTGAACAACCTAAAAAGATACCTAACTTAAATCTCTGAATTTAGTCTTGCTTAAAAGTAATTTTCTCATATTACTAATTAGGATGAAATTTCTGATGATTTATGATTTTTATTGATATGATTTAGATTAAGCCATTGATAATTGTGCGTTGATAATTAAATTCCAAGAATACTAGAGAATCAAGCATGATAAGTCTATTTTTCAGAAATTAAAATTTTGCTTTGAAATTTACGAGGTTGACATCAAAATACCCATAAATTTTGTGAGTTTTTGAGCCTTATAGAGCATAAATTCTTTTTCTTGCTCACTTTATTGATTATGAGTATGTCAACATTGATTTGTTATTCTAGAACTTGCATCGATTATACATGTCGAGACCACACCTATGATTTGATATACAAAGATGATGAAGGCACCTAGGTTTTAACCCACTTACTCTACTAAAAGCCTACCTTCACAAATTAACTCCTAGTGAACCCCTTTTAATCCTAACTACCCTATTTATTGACATAACCACTAATATTAACCCAGAAACCCTTTGTTTTTGTTATCACCATTCCTTTTGACTACCCTTATATCGAGATTTGATTTGATTAATAGCCTAACTATGTTTTTATTTCAGTAATTATGCATTTATGATTGTTCTTTAAAAAAATGAAGTATATCCATTATTCATTATTAGTTATGTGATTAATTGAGCTTATACATAAATTCCAAATATCGAAGAAGAAGCTCGTATTATTAAGAACTATTAGTTTTAATTGATGTATTTATTATTAGTTCATTAGTTCTTAGTTAGGTAATTTGTCAATTCAGTCTCGATTTTAACCCTCTAATTCAGCCTTACTCCACACCTTAACCCTAGCCCCGTTACAACCCTAACAAAGACCTTTTGATTTGTGTTTTCATCTCATATTACAGTGGTGGAGATTTGATTTTCATGCAAGCCTATGGGATTAACTCTTCATGTTCGACCTTTGAGTGCCTAATTGTGAACCTTAAACACTTTGAGTGATTTGAGTGAATCTTTTGTAAGGATGTCAATCCTTTTCGATTTCAAATTAAAGGTAATTACCTAGATAAGGGGAGACGCCTATGTTTTCTAGCTACAAAATCTATAACTTATACTGTTTGAATTTTTAGGACACTTTGAATTGAATTATCCATGTATAAATTATCTATGAATTCTGATGAGACACTATCAATGACTATTATGAATTGAGGAAAGTTTATTTTAATTGTAATATGAGAATTTTGCTTGAGGACAAGCAAAAGCTTAAGTGTGGGGGTATTTGATAAATCATAAAAGTAACATATTCTAAGCCCACATTTAGTATGCTTTTAGATGATTTAAGCCCCAATTTATGTAAAAAAGGTGCTCTTAATCCTTTCTTTTCATGTCTTATACTCAGGAAAGCACCCGATGACAAAAAGAACGAGAAACGGGCTTAAAATGGACCAAATTGGGCCAAGCCACGAAATTAGCACGGCCTAGACTTCAAGCCACACGGTCGTGCCACCATTCCTACTAGAACACGGCCTTACCACGAGTTGTACGGTCGTGCCTCATTCAACAGTGTCGAACACGGCCTGGCCACGACTTACACGGGCGTGTGCCATGCCTGTGCCTCTACCGTGGAGAAGAGCAATTTCATTCGGGAAAGGATACTTAGGGAGAAAGAAACGTGTTTCAAAAGCCTATAAATACACCCTAGGTACCAGCTGAAAAGGGGGGGAGAGCTAGGCCAAGAAGCCAAGCCGAGAAGGTCAGATTTATGGGAATCACTCGAAGATAGCCAGTTGATCCATCTCAAGAAGCCGAAATTCTACTCAAGACGGAGGATATCCTCTTCAATTCCTTCAGGGGGTTTTAGGGATTTCTTATGTTTTGTTTTATCTTTTCTCTTGAGATGTTTTCCTTTATTGTTATGAACTAAACCTTCGGATACCCGAAGGGGATGAAACCTATGATGAATCTTGTTATTTGATTATTTGAATCATATGATAATAATTTAGTTTGTTCTTAATTGTGTGAAGTTAATCCAAATCTAATGTGCTTAGGTGGAGGAGGAATAGACCCTGCCTAAGAGTAGATCCAACATAATTAAGCGGAGTTGATCGCACGCCTAGAGATAGGGTGACGAGATTTTTCCGGATTAGGGTGAAACCTAATATGGGAGTCCACAGATCGATTTACTGCTATTCTAGGGGGTTATTATAAGCGAAAGAGAGTTCCACTAATTAACCTAGGGTTAGACGTTATTCGCCTCGAGAGAGGGTTTAATATACGTTAGGGAGTCTCACGGATCAAACTAAGTAAATAAATCATATGGTTCAAGGTTAGATAACAAGTGAAGTCTAGGTGGATTTTTCCTAAG
The DNA here is from genome assembly GCA_025698515.1 of Gossypium sturtianum. NCBI lineage: Eukaryota > Viridiplantae > Streptophyta > Magnoliopsida > Malvales > Malvaceae > Gossypium > Gossypium sturtianum. Next base: position 58,692,366 of record CM046951.1, on the reverse strand, counting down.
GGTATCGTTTGAGTCAACTGAGTTTTCCCAAAAGTTATTTCCCGAATTCATTCTTTTTGTCTTTGCGTCTTAGCTTAGTAAGTAGATTAGTTTTAGTTTAAACAACCATCACTTTATACTAAGGCTAAATAATAAAAAGACGGTGAGTATTAGTTCTTTTAGTTCCTTTGGGTTCGACAATCCGGTCTTGCCTAAACTATACTACTGTTCGATAGGTGCACTTGCCTTTAATCGTTGTTAGAGTTGGTTTCCAGGTTCGATCATTCTTTTATAAATTTTAAAACTCTGATTTACAGCGATCAATATACCCATTGAACCATTCGGAATACTATGGGATACTCATGAATCTTGCACACTAAGTGCCACATATATAGCCAAAGCTATCTCAATCTCATAACACATATAATGCTCACTCTCGAGTTATCAATGGGTCTACTCACACAAGCTAACGGTCATGACGAAGCTACACGGTGCTGCTAAGACAAGCTGACGAGAATATGCAACACATGTCGGATAACTCAGCCACTGGTAGAACGTACGAACCGGAACCCAGTCACATAAACCCTAATGACATGTCATTTGTATCCTAATCTATTCCTAAGGTTCAACCGGGATTTCACATATGCCGAATCACCGTAAAATATATTCGCAAGGTCGTATTCACAATTTATGCAATATTAAAGCATTTAAAACACAATTATAATAATGCTTATTACATACGAACTTACCTCGAATACAAAAATGGCGAAATAAGTCGATTAATCCGATACTTTGTTTTCCCCCGATCTAAATCTGAATTTCGCTTTTCTTGATCTATATGTAATAAAAATTAACTTATTTAATCATCACTCTAGTCAATTTAGTCCAAAATACACATTAAGGCAACTTTTCACTTTTGCCCCAAATATTTTAACATTTTTACAATTTAGTCTTTATCTCATAAATATTTAATTTCATGCAATTCAACCTATACCCATGCTAGCCGAATTTCAATTAAGTCCCTAGCAGCCCACATTTTTCATTTATTTCACAATTTAACCATGAATTTTACACATTTCACAATTTAATCCCTATTTGGACATTTTACTAAAAATCACTGAACAAATGTTGTTTATCTATCATTAAACATCAAAATACACATACTGGAAAAACCCTAAACCTTTAACAGTTTTGCAAATTAGTCCATGGGCTAACTAGATTAAGCTGCAACGATCTCAAAAACATAGAAATCATTAAAAACGGGACAAAAATGAACTTACATGCACAAGGAGACTTGGCCAAACCTTGACGCTCTATCTATGGTGTTTTTTTTTAGCTTAATTTCAGTTAGGGTGAAGAAGATGGACAAAAAAATGGTTTTATTATACTTATTTAATCATTAATTATCAATTTACAATATTAACCTTATTATAAAATTATTTAAAACATCCATTTGATGTCGATAAATGTCCACCCACTACATCAATGGTCTAATTACAACATAAGGACCTACACTTTAAATTTTTATAGCCATTAGAAACTTTTAGCTAATAGAACTCAAGTTTTACACTTTACGCGATTTAGTCCTTTTTATCAAATTGAGCATTTAAACGATAAAATTTCTTAACGAAATTTTCACACAATCACACTATCATACTGTAGACATTAAAATAATAATAAAATAATTATTTTGACCTCAGATTTGTGGTCTTGAAACCACTGTTCTGATTTGACTAAAAATAGGTTGTTACAGAGCCCGTGCTAACCTCGATTATTTTCTAAAAAGTCAGAATTAAAAAAGGGTGAGTTTTAAAAGCCCAATGTGAGATCAACACAAATATCATCACATACTTATCAAAATATCAATCTCATCATATCAATCATCATAATAATCACAAGTTCTAATATTGATACTTATGCATGAACATGTCGATGCATACTTTAAAACGAAGCACATTTTATAAAATTTCCTACCCATATCTACTGCACACCATATATCGAGTTCCCCAGAACTCATCCATCCAATAACACACCATTTGTGGACAAGCCACCACATAAATGCTGATAAATGGCCGCATAACACATTATGGACAAACCACCACATATTTGTCAATAACGATCACATAATCGCAGATAAACTGTCACATAACTTCCACCTTTCAAAACACCCCACCCCATGCATGTGGTATGGAAATTTTAATTTTTAGAACATATTATTCACTTTTACACTTAGGTATGTAAACATGCTCTCATAATCACATATCACTTATTGATCACTTATAATCACTTTAACATGTTAAACATGCTTTTCACATTAGATCGTGGATCTCAATTTTCACATACATATATAAGTCTCACATGCTTAAATCATCACATATATCACATAAGCCATACATCACATATCATGAGGATGAGATTTACACATACATCATAATCACAATCATAATCACATCAATTATCATGCATTTCATATAATCACTCGGTTATAGACACTTACTTGGTGTTCATCTTGTTAAGTTTTTCAAATCTTCATGAATATTTAGTGTACTCATGTTTTAATATAATTAAATTATTAAAGTAATAAAATAAATATATCACACGAACAAATGGTAACGATCCCACACCTTATATCGTAGATCCAATTTGCCACAATCCTTAATAATGATATCACTTTGATCTAGCTCGAAAGATTAATCTAACACATGAATAATGTTTATTAGTTAGGATCTGTTTGATAAATATTCATCACTAATAGATCGATTACCAAAGTCCTCACCAACACTTGCCCCATGGTTTTGGACTCTCAAAAAGATGATTCCCAATGCAAAACTAGGGGTCTCCCATACGATTATCGTTTTGTCCTTCAAGATGGTAAGGAGTAGTATTAGTACGATAATAAATAAATGATAATAAAATGTAAAATTGTTCCTATGGCCACTATACCATTCAGCCATGATATGAAACCACTAAGAGAAGGATTTTACGATCCAAACAACCACACTTACAACTTGATTCAATTCGGAATGGTCAATGAATCGAGAAAGGAACGAAATTGATGAATCAAGTGATCTAAAAAGATTGGTAGAATGAAGAGAATATGTAAGTTTAATCAATTAAAGAATCGACAAGTGAAAGCGGAAAAGAAAGGAAGAATTTTTTGTCACCACACGGCGACGTCGATGGTGGTCCGACGACGACGGCTTGGTGGTGGTCCAGCGATAGTGGAGTGGTGGTCTGACGATGGAGGGCTATGGGGTTTCGACGTAATGGGGAAAGAGAAATGAGACCCGCAGTGGCACAGTGTAGCGATGGGTGGAGAAAAAAAGAGGAGAGGAGGTGCGGCAGCCACGAGGTGTGGTGTGGTGGAGGGTTTGGTCACGGTTGAGGAAAAGAGCAAGGATAAAAAGAAATGGTGGTGGTTATTTTGCAACATGGAGAGAAAATAGATGTGAATAGAAATGAAAAAGAGATAAAATGGGAGTAAGAGGGAGATAGGGATGGCCAAGTGAGGTTGGGAGAGTGGAAATAGGTTGGTCAACTAGGTCCAAGTTCAATGAACCTCTTATATGGCAAGGGTGAGAAGTTTTGGCAAGGGAGGGAGACATGAAGTAAAAAGGGGGATCATGCACCCTCAACTTAAGGTAAGTTTGATCTATATTGGAGGAAAGGAATCCTCCTATTTATGGTGAAAAATGGGTCGACGACAAGCACTTAATCACATGGAAAAATTGTAAAAAAATAAAATTGAAATAGAAGAGTATGAACAATAGGACTTGAACCTTGGACCACTAAGATAGCTAAGGAGTTAATAAACCACTAGACTACTCACTCCCTTATTTTCAAACTTGCGTACATAAAAATAAAAATATGGGATGACATTACTAAGGGTTTGAAACAAATTTAAACCAAATAGAAATTAACGAGAGCGAAAGGATTCAAACTTAGATCATCAAGGACAGCTCCACTACTCAATCACTATAATTGATATTTATTTATTATCAAATGAGTAAATGATTATCTAAATAAATATTTAGTTGTGACCACTCTCATTTCATTAACCCAATTTATGCTAACCCAGTTTTTGGGGTGTGACAAAATTCGTGTCTTAGAAGATAGTATGTTGACTTCCGAGACACTCTGATATGTAAGGTGTCAAGTCTGTGCCAGTAATATTAAAAAAATATCCTTGTACGGATAGAGTCAACCTAAACCCAAAACCAGGAAGTCTATGCAGGTAAAAATTTTGTGATGACACAAGGTATGGATAACTCACTAGGTTCAATTTGAACTTACGCATATACTATCATGTATTGCAAGTAAAATGGATGTTTGAGAATTCGAGGAGGGACCAGGCCTGAATTCGTCGTGCTTAGGTAGTTTTACTTATTAATTGTTGTGCATACAGTGGGACAACCCAGAGACAGAGTCTTGGTCAGAATGGAATTGTAACTAAATGGCCACAAGATACATTTTTAAGACTAAATAAAATTGTCCGCATATTAATGCTAATTTTGTAAAATTTTATATCTTAAATATAATTGTATTAAATTCATATAGTTGGAAAAGTTAATTATTTTAATTTTGCTGGCATTAAATGAATCTATTAGGCAAAATGTGTTAAATGAATGTGTTAGTTAAAAATCTGGATAAGGAGCGTAGCACCTTGTAACCCAGATCCAGCGATTGGGTCGGGTATAGGGTGTTACATATTATGTGTCGTTAGAGAAGACGAGTAGTTGAAGGTGGTGAAGCTTGAGCATGAAAAGAGAAGCTTTGGATTAGTAAATAGAATATTTTGGTAGCTTTGCTCATTGAAAAAAATGTAAGTTTTCAAGGAATAATCCTTACCTTGTTTGTGTTTGAATCATATTAAATCTTGAGAGCTTAGACATTAGAATTTAATGTTGATGTTCATTAGTAAACAAAATGATTAATAAAAACATATAGAGACAAATATGAATGAGTCATAAATTTGGCCTAAATAGGAAAATTAGAGTTTTATGGTACCATGTGAACATTGAAATGAAAAAGTTACTTAAATGGTGGAAAATATAAATTTTAAGGAACTTGGGAATTTGTTAGAGGAAATGATAAATTTTGACACTAAGTGAACTAATAAGTAATAATGTGTACAAACATGAAAAAGAAGCTTAAATACATTGTTTAGTATAATAATAAGAATTTGGAAATGTAACATTTGCATACATAAAGATTGTTATGGAAAAGTCTAGTTGATGGCATGATTGGTGGCTCATAAAGGTTTTCAAGAAATTGTATTATATAATATGGTTCACATGTGAAATTAGTGTAACAAAGCATAACTATTAGTATCGGTGTTTTCATATCGAACATAAGAGAATGTAAGTGTAAACTCTTTAATTAAAATAAGAATAATTTCCAAATGATATTTGTCTATGAACATGGTATGTGAATTATAATTTGATAAGTACCAATTGACATATGTATACGAATGAATATGTGAATACATACGAAGAAATGTAGGTGATTGTGGAAATGTGAAGGGAACACTGAAAATGAGTTATGTCTTTAAGAAAGGTCTAAATACCCTTGTTATATGGTTATGAAATAATGAAATTTCATTGGCACTGTTGAATTATGAAAGAAATGTAAAATTTCGTTTAAATTTGTTTTTGAGACCATGTAAGCCTGGTAAAAAGGTTAGGATATGGTTGGCACGCCAATTAGGGTTATACGTGCATGATTTCATTGGATTTATGTATTTGTGTTACGTGAGGTTCGGAGTTGTGTGATACGTGTTTGTCTAGAGTTATGTTATGATACCTTTGGTTGAGCATCTACTGTCAACCATTAGGCTTAAATGACCCATAATTTTGTTGCCTCTAGGCAATTCACTTTACATTTATTGGTTTATGTGGAGTCTCGTAGTGTCTGAGTCCTATTTTACTGATATTACAATGGGCATAAGTCTGAAATTTGTTATGTAACACTCTATACCTAACCCGATTGCCAGATCCAAACTATATGGTGCTACGCTTCATGACCAAATCTAACTAACACATTCTTTAATACGTTCTGCAATTCATATTCACTTAAATATTACTTAACATGGTTAACTAATTAACTTTGCCACATACATGAATTCATTTCAATTATATACTTTTAAATTAAGATACAAAAATTTTACAAAGGTAACTTTACTATAGTGAAATATTTTCTTAGTTTTAGAAATACTATTCTAATCATACTTAAGTACAACTTTGACTATGACCCTGAGGCTCCGCCTCTTGGTCACCCCATTGTATGCATATTACAACTAAGAAGCATGTCCACTTGAGCATGCAAGATTCTGTCCTAGTCCCTCCTTGACACCTCGAATTTTCCTTTTTACCTACAATACATAATAACACATACGTAAGTTCAAATTGAACTTAGTGATTTGTCCATACCTTGTATCAACACAACACTAGCAAGCTTGTACTTCATGGTTCAGAATTCATGTTCAACTTTGTTTGTACTAGGATGGTTTTCCAATCTTATTATCGTAGTCTTGACATCATACAATTTTGGCTTGCTTGATTTCCTTGGATCCATCACAGGCGACCCAAAAATAGGAGATTTCATATTTGGACTATTCACGTTCTTGCCCCTATAAGGCTTCCACATGGGATTGTTGGATCTAGTGCCCTAAGTGTAGTATTTTCATCTAAGTACATTTCTAATCTTTCGAATAGATTGGCTAATAAAATTATTAATGAATTACATTAATACTTTGTATATTGTCCTCGCATGGTTTTTGCACATAAAGCAAAATGGAAGCAAATGTTGCTAACTGGTTGTCTAATGTTTAACTAATACTAAATAGTATTACATGGTCGGATCGTAATATAGAAAAGAAAGCTTATATTAGTAGATGAACCTAAACATGTCCTTATTGTAATCAGAAATTAGCAAACCAATTAAAAAACTAATATGTTGTTTATCAAGTCCAATTAAGGAGATGCCTTAACTTGGGCATCGGAGTGGATGACTCCTAGAAGATAGAGACATAGATGTGATTGACTGTACTGATAGTACATTGAACAGGACCTAAGAAGAATAGATCCTAAATCCATTTATGGATTTATTCACTTGTGACATTCATATTGTGACATACCTAAATCCTGAGTAGATGACAGACTATGTATGCATGACTCGTACACTTTGATGTAAGTAAAAGGGTAAGTTCAAATAGATAAGAAATCGAAAATTGGTGTGTTGGGTGTATGAGGAATTTTTCAGTATGTAGCATCATTCACAATAGTGGAATTCATAGCCTGAGACATGGGTAAATAATATCCTTTCATTGGCATTACATGGTTGATGAAAAGTAAACGTGGCCAGGGGTTGTTCATCTTTGCGATGAATGAATTGATCACTATTTGATAGTGATTGACTTTTCATGAAGAAAGATGTAATGGTTACCATGAGATAGAATAGGATCATATTGGGAGAGCAGATATTATCCCAAAGAGACCAAAGACATCCTATGAGGGTAACACACTTATGACAAGGCCATTGGACGAGCACTAATTAGTTGCTTTCATAATGGTATGTCGTTAGGGAGAGCTCAGTCATGATCATATAGTGGAATTATTTCATGACTAAATGAGTTTATAATTAATAGGTGAAAAGTCGAAACTTAATTATAAATCATTTGAGCCCTAATTACACATATGGCCAATTGGTCCCTCCATGTAACAGCCCATTTTTAGTCAAATCAGAACAATTGTTTTGAGACCACAAATCTGAGGTCAAAATAATTACTTTATTATTATTTTAATGTTTACAGTATAATATAATAATTGTGTGAAATTTTCATTAAGAAATTTTATCGTTTGAGTGTTTAATTTGATAAAAGGACTAAATCGCGTAAAGTGTAAAACTTGTGTTCTATTTGTTAAAGGTGTCTAATAGCTATGGAATATTAAAGTGGAGGTCCTTATGTGATAATTAGACCATTTTAATTGTCAGTGGACAATTATGTGCATGATTAAGTGATTTTAATGGTTAATATTAAAGATTAAAAATGTAATTGCATAAATAAAAGATAATAAAATAAAGAAAACAAAAGAATCACCTTGTTTGTTCATCTTTTCTACTGAAATTAAGGGTGGAAAACTCCATTGAAAGAGCTTTAACATTCGGCTACACTAATATCTTGCATGTAAGTTCATTTTTGTTCCATTTTTAATGATTTCTATGTTTTTGAGATCGTTGTAGCTTAATCTTGCTAGCCCAGGGACTAATTTGCAAAATTGTTAAAGGTTTAGGGTTTTTCCATTGATGAATTTTGGTGTGTTTTTATGTTTGATGATAGAAAATGCATGCTTGTTGTTAGATAAACAACATTTGTTAAGTGATTTTTGACAAAATTGTCATTTAGAGGTTAAATTGAGAAATGTTGAAATTTTGTGGTTAAATTGTGAAATAAATGAAAAATATGGACTGCTAGAGACCTAATTGAAATTCGGCTAGCATGGGTTTTGGTTGAATTGCATGAATTTGTGATTTTATGAAATAAGGACTAAATTGTAAAAAAATGTGAAATATTAGGGGCAAAAGTGTAAAGTGGCTTTAAAGTGTATTTTGGACCAAAATGAATAGAGTGATAATTAAATAAGTTAATTTTGATTGCAATTAGATCAAGAAAGGTGAATTACGGATTTAGATCGGGGAAAGAACAAGGTTTCGGATTAATCGACTTAATTCACCGTTTTTACATTTGAGGTAAGTTCGTATGTAATAAGCTTTGTTATAATTGTATTTTATATGCTTTGATATTGCATAAACAGTTAATACGACTCTACAGACATGTCGACGAAAATTCGGCAAGTGTGAAATCCCGGTTGAACCTTAGGAATAGATTAGGATACGGATGACATGTCATTAGGGTTATTATTATTTTGGGTGCTGGTCCATACGTCGTATCGGTGGCTGAGTTATCTAGCATGTGTTGTGGATTCTTGTCAGCTTGTGTGAGCAGCACCGTGTAGCTACATCATGACAGTCAGCTTGTGTGAGCAGACCCATTGATAGCTCGAGAGTGAATATTATTGAGATATGATATTGAGATAGCTTCAGCTATGTATTGGCACTTCGGTGCAAGATTTTATTGAGGTAGCTTCGGCTATATATATTGGAACTTAGGGTGTCAGATTCCAAAGTATCCTGTATTATTCAAAATGGTTCAACGGATATATTGAGGATATGAAATGGTGAGAAATAGATACGTATCAATACAGGTATGCACGGAAACTGAATATGCATTGAACATATGAAAGAATTGAGTTCATGTAACAGCCCGATTCAGGGCCTAGTCAGAATAGTGGTGCGAGACCACAAATCTGAGTTAGTAAATTGAGTTCTTAAGGTTTATGACATGTTTGCATGATAGTATTAAAGTTCCATGTAGAAATTTTGTGAAATTGACATGGAATGATGAAATAGGACTAAATTGCAAAAGATGCAAAATATGAGTTTCTAGAAGCTTTTTGTATGAAATAGCTTTAGAAAATTAATTAGAAGTCCTTAAATAGAAATTTGCCCAAATTATAAGTTTTGGACAAAAATGGACATGAGTTAGTAAATTGTAAATTTTTAAAGAGAAGGGCATTTTGGTCATTTACCAATTAAATGATTAAAATGGGAAAGAGATGATAAAAATTTCATTCATCTTCTTCCTTGTGCCGAAAATTGGGAGACTCCATAGCTAGGGTTCTTCGAATTTTTGAAGCTTGCAAGTAAGTCATCCTAGCCCCGGTTTTAATATTCTTCGTATTTTTGGAGTCCTCGTATTATGAATTAGCTATTTTTAGCTATAAGATGAGCTAAGAAGCATGTTCAAAAATCTACCCATGTGTATCATGCATGTAAAATGATATTTTATGGAAGATTAAGGGAGTTGATGTTAGATAAACATCTTTTCCTTAGTGAATTTCATGAAAAATGATAGTATGGACTAATTTGTAATAGTTATGAAATTGGTCATACCTATTAGAAATAGTGAGAATTGATGATTGTTATAGTAGAGAAAATGAATTAGCTAAACATGATGTTTAAGAAAGTTGAATGAGAATTATTTTACGAGCCTAGGGGCAAAAGTGCAAATATGAGAAAGTTTAGGGGCAAAATAGTAACTTTGCCAAAGTATGAGTTAAGAGTCAATTTAGTCAATATGGGTATTAAATGATCTAATTATTATTATAGATTAATAAAAATGAATCCCGGGCTGAAACCGAGGCAAGAACAAAGTCGAGGACTAAATTGCATAATCTACATACATTATGTATATTGAGGTAAGTTTGTATGATTTCTAAGCTTTATGATTATTATCATTGAATTGCTTAGTATAATATACATTATTACCATAGAAATGCTTATTGCTATGTTAAATAAAGAAATTAATGAGATTAAGCATGAGAAAGTCCCGATTGAAGTTGAATTACTTAGGATACTCGATCTACCACACGAGATAAGAAAGTCTGTATAAGACCAAGCCAAGGCATGGCATCGGCAATCAAGCAATTTATCATGTAAGTCCAAGACAAGTCTTGGCATTGAAGAGTTATTATGAGATGAAGACCCATGTAAGCCCAAGCCAAGGCATGGCATTGGTGAGTCTCCAAGCAAAGATGTCATGTAAGTCCAAGACAAGTCTTGGCATTGAAAAGCTATCATGAGGTAGAGACTCCATGTAAGTCCAAGCCAAGGCATGGCATTGGTGAGTAACAAGAAAGATTTCATGTAAGTCCAAGCCAAGGCTCGGCATTGACCAGTTCATGAGTAAAGATACCAAGACCATGTCAAGACATGGCATCAATACCAAGATGAGAGATCCCATGTAAGACCATATCGAGGATATGGCTTTGGCATCGAGTTATGTGGGATGAGATTCAGTATCCTCAGTTATTCATAGAAATTCATCGGGCAAGAGAGTAAAGCTCAAATGATATAGTAAGAAAGTTAAGTAAGTAAAGTTATTATCAAGTTATGCTAGTTAAGAGTATTATTCATGATATGAATGATGAAGTTGAGATTATACTTATCATAGTAAAGTATCTTTGATCTATGTGATCAAGTGATACAGGTATATTGTTTACCGTACGAGCATGAGAATAGTAAGTACCATGAGATATGTAAGAATTAGTAAGAGTAAGTAAGCTTGAATACTTGAGATTCATAATGCCATTGTTTATGATGAATGGTTAATGTTAAGCAAATATATTGCTATGAGAATTACATGCAAACTTACTAAGCTAAATTCTTACGTCCTTTATTTTTTCTTTCCATGTAGTCCCGCCTTGCTAATCTCGTGGATCATCGTCACCGGAGTTCGGAGCACACTATCAATCGCTATTTTGGTATAGCCAAGTTGTTTATATTAAGTATGGCATGTATAGGAAACATTTCAGTTTGAGTTATGTTTTAAAACTAACAAAAGTGTTGGCTATCAAGCTTAGTATTCTTTTTGTATATGGCCAAAGAGATGAGTCATGAATGATTAAGTATGTATGTATTAATCTATCAATGAAGTATGCATCCTTGTCCATGTTAGATGTAATACTTGAGTTGCTGAATTGAGCATGAGTTTGGTCTTGATTTCAGGGTGGCAATTGGCTTGGTAAATAGCCTCTAAGTGCCCACACGGATGGACACACGGGCATGTGTCTAGGCCGTGTGCACCCTGCACCTTTGTATCTTAAGTCAAAATAGACCACGGACTAGTCACACGGGCGTGTGCCTAGGGCGTGTGGGATTAATAAGTGTTGGCCACGGGCTAGCTACACGGGCGTGTGTCTAGACTCTAGGCAGTGTTAAGGTAGTCAGTGTGCACCACGGGTGGTAAGCACGGGCGTGTGCCTTGGCCGTGGGGCATTGGCAGAATGCTGGGGTTTTAGGCACGGTTTGGGGCCACGGGCATGTCCCGGCCGTGTGTAATTTGCCAGTATCCACCACGGGTGAAAGACACGACCATGTTTTAGGGGTGCACGGGCGTGTCCCAAGTCACACGGACGTGTGACCCCTGGTCGAGAGAAAGTTCCCAGATGAGTTCCAAAAGTTTTGGGACGTAAGTCTGAGGCCTCGTAGTCCCATGAAATGTCTGAATTGACTAAGAAAGAGAAGTTTTTAATTCAGAACGAAATTTTTATAGCCCGTAAGTACATGTTTAAGTGAGTTCAAGCATGGAAATGTCTCGTATCTAGTCTTAGTCTCAGAGTCGGGTATGGGGTGTTACATTTAGTGGTATCAGAGCTACAGTTTAGTCGGTTCTAGGACTAACGTAGCATGAGCACGAGTCTAGCTATACATGCCATATGTAAGAATGTTTTTATAATGATAGTGTGACGACTCTCGACGACTTAAATTATGTTTATACATTTAGTAAATGGATCCCGATAGAGTGTGGCGGATGACGAGAAAAGTAACGCCGGCTCCCGCTGAAGGGACGGTGTCGAACGAGAACGAGAATAGACCCACTACGGTAAGTCAAGGAGGAGGAGTAGAGGCTAGAGAAGCCTTCCTCCATATGATGAATTCCTAGTATACGGCGTTCGTTTGTACGAACCCGAATGCACAACCCTCTCCACCCCCACCTATTCCTCAACCTATCCCAGTAGCCCCTCAAGTAGTAAAGGTGGTAAGAGGAGAGAAGCCTTCGGTTTATAGGATTAGGAAACATGGGGCAAAAGAATTCTGGGCTAGAAAAGATGATTATCCGGAAAAGGCTGAGTTCTGGATAGAAAATACTATCAGGGTATTTAATGAGTTGTCATGCACATCTGAGGAATGCATGAAGTGTGTAGTCTCTCTTTTAAGAGATTCTACCTATCAATGGTGGAACACATTGGTGTCTGTGGTACCGAGGGAAAAGGTCACATGGGAATTCTTCCAAGAAGAGTTCAAGAAAAAGTATATCAGTCAAAGGTTCGTAGACCAGAAAAGAAAGGAATTTCTAGAGTTAAAGCAAGGCAAGATGTCTGTTACTGATTATGAGCGTGAGTTTGTACGGCTCAGCAAATACGCTCGAGAATGTGTGTCCACCGAGGCCATCATGAGTAAGAGATTTGAAGATGGGCTAAATGAGGACATCAAATTGTTTGTTGATGTCCTAGAACTAAAGGAATTCGTTGTGCTAGTAGAGAGGGCTTGTAAAGCCGAAGAACTAGTAAAGGAGAAGAGAAAGTCTGAAATAGAGTCTCGCGACTCTAAAAAGAGACAGTGGAATAAGTCATTCCAATCCTCATCCAAGAAGTCAAGAGATTTCTCCACCCGATCGGCTACTTCCACTGGGTTTTCAAGGAAGGACAAGAGTAGCGATTAGGAAGAAGTAAGGCACAGACGACCTCAGTTGCTAGTATGGGGAACATCCGATCGGATAGACCCGAATACCTACAGTGTGGTAGACATCATCTTGGAGAATGTCGAGCACATGAAAATGCATGTTTCAGATGTGGTTCCCAGGACCACTACATAAAAGATTGTCCAGAGACAATGAAAGAAGATAGAGCTCGAACCCGAGATCCGGGGTGTGGTCGAGGAAGACCGCAGAGGAACCCAGGAAGTGGGGCAAGTGGAAGAGGTAACCTTAGAGAGTAGGCTGCAAGACCCGAGGGTAGGGCGCCTGCACGGACTTATGCCATTCGCGCTCGCAAAGAGGCATCTTCTCCTGATGTTATTACGGGTACCTTTTCTCTTTATGATATCAAAGTTATTGCTTTAATAGATCCCGGATCCACACACTCTTACATTTGTATGAAACTAGTATCCAATATGAATATGCCTATAGATTCTACAGAATTTACGATTAAGGTGTCTAATCTTTTAGGCAAGAGTGTGTTAGTTGATGAAGTACGTAAGGATTGTCCATTAATGATTAGAGGTCATTAATTTAAAGTAAATCTTATGTTGCTACCATTTAATGAGTTTGACATCATTCATGGTATGGACTGGTTGACTGCCCATGATGTAATATTAAATTGTGGGAAAAAAGTACATTGAGATGAAATGTGAGAATGGGGGCATTCTCCATGTAAAATCAGATGAACAAGGTAGGCCACCGATAATGATTTCTCATATGACGGCACAGAGATACATAAGAAAGGGGTACAAGGCATATTTGGCCTTTGTGATGAATGATAAAGAAACAGAGTTAAAGATTGAGTCAGTACCGATAGTATGTGAGTACGTGGATGTTTTTTCCAAAGAATTACCAGGACTACCCCCAGTAAGAGAGATTGAGTTCGGCATTGAACTGACTCCCGGTACTGTACCAATATCTATTACTCCTTACAGAATGGCTCCAACGGAGTTGAGAGAGTTGAAGTCACAGTTGCAAGAGTTGATAGATAAAGGTTTTGCGAGATCAAGTTGTTCTCCATGGGGTGCTCCGGTTTTATTTGTGAAAAAGAAAGATGGCACCATGAGATTTTGCATAGATTACCGTCAACTTAATAAAGTGACGGTAAAGAACAAGTACCCATTGCCAATGATCGATGATTTGTTCGATCAATTGAAGGGAGCCACTGTGTTCTCTAAGATAGACTTGAGATCGGGGTACTACCAGCTGAGAGTAAAGGAATCAAATGTGTCCAAGATAGCTTTTTGAACAAGGTATGGGCATTACGAATTTTTAGTCATGCCCTTTGGTTTGACCAATGCTCCTGCGGTATTCATGGACTTAATGAACAGCATTTTTAGACCATACCTCGACAAGTTTGTAGTCGTTTTCATTAACGACATACTGATTTATTCCTGATATGAGAATGAGCATGCTGAGAACCTACGGATAGTTTTACAGACTCTTCGAGAAAATCAATTATATGCCAAGTCCAGTAAAAGTGAATTTTTGCTCAAGGAAGTAGGATTTCTGAGACATATTGTCTCGAGAGATGGAGTCTGAGTAGATCCAAGTAAGATTTCGGCCATAATGGATTGGAATCCACAGAGAAATGTCTCTAAGGTTAGAAGTTTTCTAGGCCTAGTTGGCTAATATAGACGATTCGTCAAGGGGTTTTCTATGATTGCAACCCCGATGACTAAATTGTTACAGAAAAATGTGAAGTTTGAGTGGATGAGAAAGATGCCAACAAAGTTTCGAGGCTGAAAGCGATGTTGTGAAGCTCTAGTTTTAGTACAACTTTGAGACAGGGGAAAGAATTTGTGATTTACTGATGCATCCTTAAATGGATTAGAGTGTGTGTACTTATGCAAGAAGGCAAAGTGATTGCTTACGCCTCAAGACAGTTGAAGCCACATGGGAAGAATTATCCGACCCATGATCTAGAGTTGGTTGCTGCTTAGTCTTCGCATTGAAGATATGGAGACACCACCTATATGGTGAGAGATGTCGGATCTTTACCGATCACAAAAGTTTGAAGTACTTGATGACGCAGAAAGAGTTGAACTTAAGGCAGCGGAGATGGTTAGAGTTGATAAAAGACTATGAATTGGTCATTGACTACCATCCCGGGAAGGCGAATATGGTCGCCGACGCTTTGAGTAGAAAGTCCCTATTTGCATTAAGGGCAATGAATTCACGGATGACTTTATCCGACGATGGTTCTATTCTAGCTGAGTTGAAAGCTAGACCAGTATTCCTCCAAGAGATTTTTGAGGCTCAGAAAGAAGATAGTGGATTGCAAGTCAAGAGAGCTCAGTGCGAGACAGATGTTGAGTCTGATTTCCGGATTAGTCCCAATGGAAGTCTGATGTTCAAAGATAGATTTGTGTACCAAGAAAGGACTAGCTTATTCAGAGAATTTTGCATGAAGCACATAACGGATGTTCATCTGTACATCCGGGTAGTACCAAAATGTTTAATGACTTAAAGCAATAGTTTTGGTGGTCGAGAATGAAGAAAGATATTTCAGAGTTTGTTTCCAAATGCTTGATTTGTCAGCAAGTAAAGGCTGAACACCAAGTACCTTCGGGTTTGCTTCAACCTATTTTGGTTCCGGAGTGTAAATAGGACCGTATTATTATGGATTTTGTAACGGGTCTACCATTATCTCTGAGCAAGAAAGATGCTGTATGGGTTATAGTTGATAGACTCACGAAGTCAGCTCATTTTATACCTATACGAGTTGATTACTCACTAGACAAGTTGGTAAACATGCGTTTGTAAATAGTAAGGCTTCACGGTGTTTCATTGTCAATCATCTCGGATAGAGATCCGAGGTTTACATCCAGATTTTGGAAGAAGTTACAAGAGGCCTTGGGTACAAAGTTGAAATTTAGTACAGCTTTTCATCCTCAAACTGACGGTCAGTCGGAGAGGTTAATTCAAGTACTCGAGGATATGCTCAGATATTGTATTCTTGAATTCCGAGGTAGTTGGGAAAAGTTTCTCCCATTGGTAGAGTTTGCCTACAATAATAGTTTTCAGTCGAGTTTAAAGATGGCTCCTTATGAGGCTCTATATGGGTGTAAGTGCAGAACGCCTTTATTTTGGACTGAACTCAAGGAAAACCAAATTCACGGGGTTGATTTGGTTAGAGAAGCTGAAGAGAAAGTGAAAGTGATACGAGAATGTTTAAAAGCTGGATCAGATAGATAGAAGTCCTATTCGGACTTTAAGAGAAAAGAGATAGAGTATCAAGTCGGAGATAAAGTTTTATTGAAAGTGTCACCATGGAGAAAAGTTCTCAGATTTGGCCGTAAAGGCAAGTTGAGTCCACGTTTTATCGAACCATACGAGATTACTGAAAGAGTTAGGTCGGTAGCTTATCGATTGGCTTTGCCATCAGAGTTAGAAAAGATTCACGATGTGTTTCACGTGTCAATATTGAGACGCTACCAATCAGATCCTTCACATGTAATTCCCCCGTCAGAGATAGAGATTCATCCTGACATAACATATGGTGAATAACCAGTTAAGGTTTTAGCTCGGGAAGTCAAGCAGCTAAGGAATAAAAATATTGCCCTGGTAAAAGTATTGTGGCAAAGACATGGAATAGAAGAAGCTACGTGGGAACCAGAAGAGAGCATGAGAAACCAAGTACCCAAACCTTGTTTCTTTGGTAAGATTTTCGAGGACGAAAATTCCTAAGAGGGGGAGAATTGTAATGACCGATTCGGGGCCTAGTCGAATAGTGGTGCGAGACCACAAATCTGAGTTAGTAAATTGAGTTCTTAAGGTTTATGACATGTTTGCATGATAGTATTAAAGTTCCATGTAGAAATTTTGTGAAAATGACATGGAATGATCAAATAGGACTAAATTGCAAAAGTTCCAAAATATGAGTTTCTAGAAGCTTTTTGTATGAAATAGCTTTAGAATATTAATTAGAAGTCCTTAAATAGCAATTTTCCCAAATTATAAGTTTTGGACAAAAATGGACATGAGTTAGTAAATTGTAAATTTTTAAAGAGAAGGACATTTTGGTCATTTACCAATTAAATGATTAAAATGGGAAAAAGATGATAAAAATTTCATTCATCTTCTTCCTTGTGCCAAAAATTGGGAGACTCTATAGCTAGGGTTCTTTAAATTTTTGAAGCTTGCAAGTAAGTCATCCTAGCCCCGTTTTTAATATTCTTCGTATTTTTGGAGTCCTTGTATTATGAAATAGCTATTTTTAGCTATAAGATGAGCTAAGAAGCATGTTCAAAAATCTACCCATGTGTATCATGCATGTAAAATGATATTTTATGGAAGATTAAGGGAGTTGATGTTAGATAAACATCTTTTCCTTAGTGAATTTCATGAAAAATGATAATATGGACTAATTTGTAATAGTTATGAAATCGGTCATACCTATTAGAAATAGTGAGAATTGATGATTGTTATAGTAAAGAAAATGAATCAGCTAAACATTATGTTTAAGAAAGTTGAATGAGAATTATTTTACGAGCTTAGGGGCAAAAGTGCAAATATGAGAAAGTTTAGGGGCAAAATAGTAACTTTTCCAAAGTATGAGTTAAGAGTCAATTTAGTCAATATGAGTATTAAATGATCTAATTATTATTATAGATCAATAAAAATGAATCCCGGATCGAAACCGAGGCAAGAACAAAGTCGAGGACTAAATTGTATAATCTACATACATTATGTATATTGAGGTAAGTTTGTATGATTTCTAAGCTTTATGATTATTATCATTGAATTGCTTAGTATAATGTACATTATTACCATAGAAATGCTTATTGCTATGTTAAATAAAGAAATTAATGAGATTAAGCATGAGAAAGTCCCGATTGAAGTTGAATTACTTAGGATACTCGATCTACCACACGAGATAAGAAAGTTCATATAAGACCAAGCCAAGGCATGGCATCGGCATTCAAGCAAGTTATCATGTAAGTCCAAGACAAGTCTTTGCATTGAAGAGTTATTATGAGATGAAGACCCATGTAAGCCCAAGCCAAGGCATGGCATTGGTGAGTCTCCAAGCAAAGATGTCATGTAAGTCCAAGACAAGTCTTGGCATTGAAAAGCTATCATGAGGTAGAGATTCCATGTAAGTCCAAGCCAAGGCATGGCATTGGTGAGTAACAAGAAAGATTTCATGTAAGTCCAAGCCAAGGCTCGGAATTGACCAGTTCATGAGTAAAGATACCAAGTAAGACCATGTCAAGACATGGCGATGGTAAGTTCCCAAGGGAACACACAAGGAAGACTTTGAGTAAGTCCATGTCAAGACATGGCATCAATACCAAGATGAGAGATCCCATGTAAGACCATATCGAGGATATGGCTTTGGCATCGAGTTATGTGGGATGAGATTCAGTATCCTCGGTTATTCATAGAAATTCATCGGGCAAGAGAGTAAAGCTCAAATGATATAGTAAGAAAGTTAAGTAAATAAAGTTATTATCAAGTTATGCTAGTTAAGAGTATTATTCATGATATGAATGATGAAGTTGAGATTATACTTATCATAGTAAAGTATACTGATCTATGTGATCAAGTGATACAGTATATTGTTTAATTTGAGCATTAGAATAGTAAGTACCATGAGATATGTAAGAATCGAGTAAGAGTAAGTAAGCTTGAATACTTGAGATTCATAATGCCATTGTTTATGATGAATGGTTAATGTTAAGCAAATATATTGCTATGAGAATTACATGCAAACTTACTAAGCTAAATGCTTACGTCCTTTATTCTTTCTTTCCATGTAGTCCCGCCTAGCTAATCTCGTGGATCATCGTCACCGGAGTTCGGAGCAGACTATCAATCGCTATTTTGGTATAGCATAGTTGTTTATATTAAGTATGGCATGTATAGGAAACATTTCAGTTTGAGTTATGTTTTTAAACTAGCCAAAGTGTTGGCTATCAAGCTTAGTATTCTTTTTGTATATGGCCAAAGAGATGAGTCATGAATGATTAAGTATGTATGTATTAATCTATCAATGAAGTATGCATCCTTGTTCATGTTAGATGTAATACTTGAGTTGCTGAATTGAGCATGAGTTTGGTCTTGATTTCAGGGTGGCAATTGGCTTGGTAAATAGCCTCTAAGTGCCCACACGGATGGACACACGGGCGTGTGTCTAGGCCGTGTGCACCCTGCACCTTTGTTTCTTAAGTCAGAATAGACCACGGACTAGTCACACAGGCGTGTGCTAGGGCGTGTGGGATTAATCAGTGTTGGCCACGGGCTAGCTACATAGGCGTGTGTCTAGACTCTAGGCCGTGTTAAGGTAGTCAGTGTGCACCACGGGTGGTAAGCACGGGCGTGTGCCTTGGTCGTGGGGCATTGGCAGAATGCTGGGGTTTTTGGCACGATTTGGGGCCACGGGCGTGTCCAGGCCGTGTGTAATTTGCCAGTATCCACCACGGGTGAAAGACACGGGCATGTTTTAGGGGTGCACGGGTGTGTCCTAAGTCACACGGACGTGTGACCCTTGTTCGAGAGAAAGTTCCCAGATGAGTTCCGAAAGTTTCGGGACGTAAGTCTGAGGCCTCGTAGGCCCATGAAATGTCTGAATTGACTAAGAAAAAGAAGTTTTTAATTCGAAATGAAATTTTTATAGCCCGTAAGTACATGTTTAAGTGAGTTCAAGCATGGTAATGTCTCGTATCCAGTCTTAGTCTCAGACTCGGGTATGGGGTGTTACAGTTCATGGTTAAATAGATGATTGAATATATATTAACATTGTGGTTATATATATTTTGTAGTATGTTATATGCATATTTTGAATGGTAACTAAATGGTGAGTTTAGCTTATTATTCTCATACGAGCTTACTAAGCTTTATAGCTTACATCGTTTATTTTTTCATGTTTTATGGTGAAATCAAGCTAGCTTAGATTCGGGGATCGTCAGAGACTTCATCACACTATCCAACTATCACTTTGGTACTTTTGAATTTAAGTATTTTAACTATATGGCATGTATAGGGATTTTGGGTCATTTTGGTATATGTGTTGATAATGAATTTAGCCATTTGAATTGACTTGAAAATGTCTAAATTTTGGTTTTGCATATAGCCATGAGAGTTGGCTTAATTTGGTTGGTTTGGTTGTGTATACATAGGTCTATATGTCTTTGGTTATGTGTTAAATGATGAATATGTGATGCTTGTTGATAATAGGTATTGTGGATGTCAAATGGTTGATGAATTGAGAATTAGTATGCTTGTGGGTTTAGGTAAATTGATTCATGTTTGAAAGTGTCCATTTAGTTGGTATAAAATGGAGTAGCATATTGTGGTACATGTGAGACTTGTTGTTGTTGGTATTGAAATGGTATGATTTATGCTTGGTTGAGTTAGAAGAATACCTATATATACTATGTTTTGGTGCCAAATGGGTTAGTTTAAGTGTGTACAAGTTTGGGTGGAAAATTGGCTTGGTAAATAACCTATTTTTGTCCACACGGGCAGAGACACAGGCGTGTGTCTCAGCCGTGTGTGACACACGGTTAGGTTACACGGCCGTGTGTCCCCTGGTGTTGAATTAAAAATCAATTCAGTATGATCCACAAGATTTAGCACACGGGCGTGTGACTTGGCCGTGTGGCATAAGTCAATATACCCTACAGGTTTGGCACGACCTAGTACATGGCCTGGTACACGGGTGTGTGTGGCCATTTTTAGGGCACACGGGCATGTGTGTTGGCCATGTGACCCAAGTCAGAGAGTTAGACGGGGTCAGACACGGGCTGGGACACGGCCATGTGATCCCATTTCGAATGTCCACACGGCCTGTGACACGGGCGCGTCTTTGGCCGTGTGAGACACACGGCCGGACGACACGGGCGTGTGTCCCCTGAAATTTAAAAAATTTTCTAAGTGTTTCAAATATTTCTTGAGCTATCGGTTTAGTCCTGAACCACTTCTAAAGCATGTTTAGGGCCTCGTAGGCCCGTGTTAGGGACAAATTGATCGAGTTTGAATGGTGATTACATGTGTAACACACAAAACCCAGCCTAGACGTTATGGCCGTATCTGGTGTGTCACATTGAAGTGTTTTTCGAAAACCATGTTTTCATTGAAAACCCTTCTTGAAATCTAAAACTTTGAAACCATGCAAAACTTGTACAAAACCTCAGTTCGCGTTTGTTCATTTCCAATCGTGGTTTATTAAAAATTTATTCCCTTTTTACAACGTTATTACCTTTAAAACCTTATTTGTTGCGGAAGCTTAAAAATCGTTGCGAAGACATAGTATTTTGAAAACAGTTATCGTTTTGGGAAAACCGCGTTCTACCTCTAACAAGTATAAGTCATAATGATTAAAATCTCAGATCGAAAGCTACAAAATTGGAGAGGCCTTATTACAAATATAAAAACCCAGATGAAAACTATTAGTAAATAAAAGCCAAGAAAATGAAAATAGGAGCCGTAGTGTGGCCATCTTCGAGTCCCTCGCAGCACTGAACCGTCTAACGCTGGGGATTACCTGAAAGGTTAAAAACGGGTGAGTTAACAAAAAAATTAGTGTGTAATCCCCTTATTAAAGAAACAGTCAGAAGTAAGAATCAGAATCAGTTTGGGCCTGAGCCCAGTAACAGTAACAGTTCAGTTCAGAGTATATGTGGGCGAAAGCCCAAAACAATATCAATTGGGTCACAGCCCATATCAGAACCAGTTGGGCTTAGCTCTTATCAAAAGTCACATATCACATATATTTGGGCCTAAGCCTATCTCAATATCAGAACCAGTATATGCAATGCATAAATACCCAAACCAACCCTGCACTCCGTCTCCTGTCCAACCCTACACTCCTGTGGGGATTAAATCGACCCACCCAGCCAACACACCAAGCTTAGCACTGGTTGCGGCACTAAGTCAACAGAACGGCTCGACGCCGTAGACAGAATGGCTAAAAGCCATAAATATCGCAGCACCGCTGTCGGTTAACAAAACGGCTAAAAGCCATAAATATCGCAGAATGGCTGAAAGCCTTGTACAGAATGGCAACGGCCGTACACTTCCTCCGTAACAATGTCCCATCCCCATGCAATATGTCGTGTATGTCATGCTCAATCATCCCAAGTGTGTGCAGAATGGCCATGCTCAGTAACAGTCATTTAAACATATATTAAAAGCATATCAGTCACACGACCATAGTCAAGTCAGTTAAAACACAGTCATACGATCACAGTCAAATCAGTCAAATTCATAATCTAAGTCCGTCATTTACCCATAAGGGCAAACCAGCCATTTACCCTCCAGGGCATTACGGTCATTTTACCCTACAGGGGCATTACGGTCATTTTACCCTACAGGGGTATTACGGTTATTTTACCCTACCGGGGAATTACGGTCATTCTACCCTAAAATGGTATTTCGATAATTCTACCCTACAGGGGTATTTCAGTAATTCTACCCTACAGGGGTATTTCAGTAATTCTACCCTACAGGGGTATTTTGGTAATTCTACCCTACAAAGGTATTTCGGTAATTTTACCTTAATAGTCAACAGTGCGTATGGGCCCAAGGCCCATTATGCGGCCCATGTGGGCCCACATGCCCGTGTGGCCCGATAAGCCCAAAAATGACCTTAGCCATGTGAACGACACAGCCGGGTCTAATAATTTCCACATGTCCTTGAGACTTGCCTGTGTAGGGCCTATGAGCCCATTGGGCCCACACGGCCCATTTTGGCCCAACGTTGCCCAAAACAGCCTAAGCCCATGAGATCGCTAATGGTGGCCTCTCTACAGTTAAACGCCCATTTTCGTGGGCTCGGTTCACCACACAAGCGTTCGCACACCCATGTGGCCTCAATCGTCGTATTTTTGGCTTTTCGGCTTTTGTCGTGCTACAGTCAGATCAGGGTGTGTACACACCCTTTCGACTTTACAATAGTAATAATTTACAGTGTATAGATACACACCTGATTACGTAGAGTACTAAAAATCCACGAGCGCCAGAACCTTGACTAGATCGGTCGACTGTGATTTGCCTACTTATTCCAGAGCTCGATGCAGCCACCATTCTGCATCCTGGCAGAAAATCCCGAACAGCCGACACCTTACACTGCTTAAACCTGGGAGTAGAGGCTACGCGCTCAGACTCAGCCGGTACCTTTGCCATCACTTTATTACTAGCACCCTCATCACCCATCGGAAGTTCGATTAACAGAGCCGTTGTAGAATCGAAACAGAGAGGGGAGAGCTTTCGACCACAAATCGAAGAAGAGAAAGAATCCCAAGACTAGGGTGGTAGGTTCGGCCGAAAGATTCAATATGCAAGAAAGGAGTTGGTCGAAACTTGTAAAAAAGAATAGAGAAGAAGAGAGGTTTCGGCAGATGTTGGTGCAAAGGAGGAAGAAAGGAAATGATCAATAGCCAGAGAAGAACAGCAGGAACCAAACAAAAAGGATGCACGAGTGGTATTGCAATTTTGGCACTCAGAGAGAAAAGGAGGAAAACAGGAATTGTGAGTCCTAAAATCAGTGACAAAACTGATCAAAATGAGGAAAACTCATCAGCAAGGAAATTCGGCACACCCAAAAGTGCCCCAAACCGAACAAAAGTAGAGAAAACACTCAGAAACCCCCTCCTAGCCGAAATTGCATGCTCCAGACTCCTTGTTCGGCTACAACACACCAACTTTGAATTTCCTTGATTCTCTCCACAATTTGCTCCTACAATCTCTCTATGACCAATTCAAACACCTCAACAGTAGTGTTTCAGTCAAACTCTTCCCTCTTTCCAGCTCAAGCAGCAAAATAAACTCTCCAATGCTTAACCCAGGATTTGAACCTCAGACCTCATAGATACCCAACACGCCACTTGCCACAAGGCCATAAGCCCTTTTTGTGTCACATTCTATCTTCAATTAACTAAAAGGTCCAAAGGCCAAAGTCCAGGTTCCTTTAAAAGAAAAACCAAAATAAATTGCAAGAGCCAAGACTTGAACCCAGGCTCCCATGCAACCTTAATGACGCCACAACCACTAGACCACATGCTTCCTTGCGTCATTTTTTTAACGCGTCATTTTTTTAACACAATAACTTAAAAGGCCTACATCTAAGCATCCAGGGTTTTATCCACTTAAAACCAAAATTTTTGCTAAAGCCCAGGTTTGCACCCATGACTTTTCCAACTCCTCCCAGAACCCTTAACCACTTGAGCAGACATTTAATTGTGTCATTTCTTAGCTCACATAAACCTTTATGCACAGTTTCCTAACCGTTCCCTTGCTTAAGGCCCAATACTTCTAGGCCCAAATTCCGGGGCGTTACAGCATGAATTTTGAAAATGTATGTGAAATTATTGTTTAATTATTTTATAAGTCTGGTAATGCTCCGTAACCCTATTTTGACATTGAATACGGGTGAGGGGTGTTACACTCCACTAGCTCACTAAAACCAAAAATGAATTGCGTGTTTGAATCAAAATGAACAAAACGAATAGAAACAGAGAAATGAAAAACATTCAGAAATGATTACGGTTTTCTTAGATATGGAGAAATTGAATCATTTGGAATGTGGTTTTCTCAAAATGGAAATGAAAACGGAAATGGAGAAATGATTCATTTGAAAATGTAGAAGAATCATATAAAAATGATCGGGAGAAAGAGCTTATGTTTTTGAGCTATTTTAGTGCTCGAAAATGAAAATAATTCATTCAATCTTAGTGAACAAGTTGAATTGTGAAATATTAAATATATTTTTTCAGGAATTTTACCAGGGGTAAAATCATCATAATTTTACTGGGAGGAAATTGGGATGAAAAATTTATTTAATATAAATATATTGAAGTTTAACTTTGGGAAATAGAAAAATAAATATTGGGTTGGATCAAATTATAAAGTATCGGGTTAAAAGCCTAGAAAGTAATTGTAAGTGGACCCAATATGGAAGAGGCACAATAGACATTTATGTTATAGGGTTGAAGGCTAACCCTAGTTAATATATTAACTGGGGTTGCTGCTACCTATACTCCTAATTAGACAAGGAGTTCAGTTTTCTAGTTGAAATAAACTTCTACAATTCAAAAAGGGTTCTACTTTCTCTTCCTATAAATAGATGGCACCGTTAGAGCTATTAACACAATTTTGAGAGATTGTTACTTTGCAAAAAAATAGAGAGAATTTGTTCTCAATAATTAAATATATTTTTCTATAATAACAATTCTACCAGTTTCTATTAAAGAAGAGAGAATTTTCGTTTTCACCCAAAAAAGAAAAAGAAAACTTCTTTCTAGTTATGTGTTTTGATTCAATTGGTTCGAGCCCACACTCGAAGTAGTTCATGATACGAGAATAGCGAAGAAGACCGTTTGGTTGAAAGCCGAAAAACATCAAGGATTCATTTATCTGAAATCACAAGTATGATTTCGGTCTAAGGATTATTGCTATAAATATCACAAACCGGGTTGGTTTTCAAAATTTTAATTTTCTACTATGCAAGAAAATTGTTTTCAGACCAGATTTTTTTCCAAAACTTGGTATCAGAGTTTTAGGTTTTACTTTGTTTATAGTGTAAACCAAGATCGAATCTCTCTCTTCATCTTGTTTGATTAATATTTGATAAGATGCGACATTCTTGTAATTATTCACATGTTTAGGGGAATTTATGTGAATGAATGTATATAATTATTTTATTGCTAGGGATGATAAAGTAATTTTTCCAAAGTTGTGATTCTTAGAAATTTATTTTTAATTTAACTTGTCTTTCAAGCATGTATTTTTAGATCTTGGACTATCATCTCCACGTAGTGTTTTATTTTATTAATTATTTATTTAGAATAAAATATGTGAGTCGGATATGGACATAGGAATTTTGTAACATATTTTTTCCCGACAAAACTCGAAAAACCAAGACAATAAAAATCGACCAAGCTAAGTCGACTGTGGTCCGACGAAAATGGCCGACGGTGAGCTGACGATAGGGGTCGATAGTGGCAGTGACACGAAAATAGCGCCAAAAACACGACAATGACAAAAATGTGAACTGGAACTGCAGTAGAAGACTGTTGTGGCAAAATTGAAGACCCAAAGGATGCTTTAAGGTGAATTTTGTAATTTTACATTTTTTATTTTCTAGTATAGAATCATGGAAACTTTGCCTTGTCAGAGTCATTTTATTTTATGTTTTTAATTTTATGAGATAAGCATGATGATGATTACATGACTGCGGAGATAAGCATGTCATATAGATTAGGGGAGAATGCCACATGTACTTGTCATGCATTTTTTGATCATTCACTATTGAAACCGGAAATTAAAAAATCTTGCATGTTTTTAAAATATTGAGTTGGAGAAGGTTCCTAACAAGCCCTACAGCCTCCATCAATGGTCTCTTGTGATGGCATGAAACGGACCTACCCCAAGGTAGACGTTGTCATGTGGATCTCATTGAGGAGATTTCCTTAAAGTAAGTAGAATTTTTTATGATACTATGATAGTTGGACTGGCCTCTGTGGTAGGTATTATCATACGATACATTAAGAAATTTTATCTTCAACGTGGACAACTAGTCATAGCATGCTACTCGGTGAGATTGTCCAGAAATGACACATTTGTTGTGCATGATGTGATAAGTGTTGAGTTGATGGTTATACACTCAAGATAATCTAGTTAAGTAACTCCCCAAGGAGCTATGCTTAAGTTAGAATGATGGCCAAACGTTACACGGTTATTAGTACATGTGAATGCCTAGGGAATTAGGTTCATGTACTAATGGGATGGAAATCCATGTTCTTACTAGATGACTATGATCACCCCAAGGTGGCTTGATTCAATAGGTGTAGGAATTATCATTGCAACGGCTTATAAATGTTTTCAAGGTTTAATGTAAGACGCATAAATCATCTTAGTGAATATAATAATGTTGCAAAACTTTTTCAAACATTTGCTTAATATAAAGATATTAATATATGAATGTTTTCTTTCAGTTCGAAAATGTCACCCACTCCCTTATTGAACATACTCGCTGAAAACAA
Organism: Gossypium sturtianum; assembly: GCA_025698515.1. Lineage (NCBI taxonomy): Eukaryota > Viridiplantae > Streptophyta > Magnoliopsida > Malvales > Malvaceae > Gossypium > Gossypium sturtianum. Next base: position 58,665,021 of record CM046951.1, on the reverse strand, counting down.
ACTGAACGGAAATAACTATAAGGAATAGGAAAAAAAACCTGATAATTGTCCTGAGTTGTGGGAAACTTAAAAGGTTATTGACAACAAGTGCCCACCGGCCACTCAAGTTGAGGCTAGAAAACGCTGGGAGGAGTCTGATGAGATAGTTCAATGCTATATGCTGGAAAGCACGGCCATCACCTTTAAGCAACTAGAGAGTTGTAAGACTGAAAAAGCGATTCTAGCTAAGCTAGAAGACAAGTTCAGAGGCCAAGCTACATTGGCTCGACAGTCTGCTATAACTAGCTTGATGAATGCCCAGAAAAAGCTTGACACTCCAATCAAAGACCATATGATCAATCTTATGGGCTACTTTTCTGAGGTCACAAGCAATGAGGTCAATTTGGACCAGAACACCCGAATTGAGACGGTGTTCAAAAGCCTAACCAAGGATTTTGTTGGCTTTCGAGCTACTTATAACCTTAGAAACAAGAACCTAATTCTTACGCAACTCATGAAGGAACTACAGTCGTACGAGTTGATGTTAAATGGTAGTCAGCCGGTCCAAAGAGAAAAAGCAAAAATAGCTATCATTTTTTCCTCAAAAGGGAAGGGAAAGCACGCTAAAAAAGGCAAGGCTAAGGTCTCTAAGCCACCACAAGTTGAAAGGAAGAGAACTAGAAAGCCTAAATACTTATATATGTCTAAATGCTTCTTCTGCAGTAAGAAATGGCACTTCAAGACAAGCTGTAAAGAGTGGAAGGAATACTTGGCCACCAAAGGTATGGAACTCTTTATGATAGAAGTTTGTTTAGTGGAAGACTCAATAGACCACTAAGTCATTGATTCTGGAGCCACTAATCATGTTTGTGTTTCTTTACAAGGGTTCAATGAGATGAAAGATCATAGAAATAAGTGTCTATCATTCCAGACCGGGAATAGGACAACTGTGGTAGCTGAAGCAGTGGGAAATGTACATCTTTATTTTGATAAGTTTAGGAAGATTATTTTAAGAGACATTTTCCATGTACCAAGTTTCAAAAAAACTTAATTTATGTTGCATGTTTATATAAAGACGGCTTGATAGTGAAATTTAATAATAGCACTATTATAACAGCCCGATTTTAAGCGTTACCAGAAACGATAGTTTCAGAACTCTATTTTTTGATGATCGAGTTAGTAAATATTATTTATTAATTTTACGAGGTTATTATAGTATTATACTGAATTTTGGTCTAATAATTTTAGTTATGTGGAAAGTTAATTAATGTACAAGTGTATCAATTCAAAAGTCAGTGGTTTTTGAAAATGAGGTATCGAGACCTTGTTTTTGTAAACTAAGCTCGTAAATATTTTTATTAAATATTTACGGAGTTGTTATATAGGTGAATTGAATTTTTTGTCTAGAAATTTTAGTAATTTGATGGCTAATTGAGGTGCAATGTGTAACCTCCCAAACCCGGCCTAGTCGTTATGGCCGAATTCGGAAAGCTACATTGGCCACCAGAATGGCCCAGAAAAAACTTTCCTGGTTTTCAAACATACTTTTTAAAACATTTGTGTAAATCTTTCAAAACTAGAGAAATAAAATATTTAACTTAATCTCGCAAAAATAAGAGAATTATAGAAATCAATGATTTCGATATTTTATTTGTAAAAGTTTGATTTTTATTCAAAACTTTCACAATTTCAATCATATTTAAAAATCATTCATATATTTATTAAAAACTAAAGAACTTGGTTATTCATCATTATTCGGGAAAAACATGTTAATTTCAGAAATCAAATGTCTTTAGAAAACACATTTGTAAACATTAGTAATTTTAAAAACTAAATCTAATTTTAAAAATTCATATCTTAAAATTGCAGCGGAAAATTTTTATTAAAACCATATTTTGTTAAAAATCAATATTTCATGTAAATTCAATAAAACATCAATAGACAATTTTAAACCTCAAAAACTATGTCCTACTTTTGTCTAAAACTCATTTTCATTGTCAAAGCAGAAAAGAGTAATTTTGTCAAGTTTTAATAAAAAAACAAGTTTCATGCATAATCTTATAAAATACTAATTTATGCAATTTTTTAGAAACTTAATGTCATGCAAGAAATTCATGCAAATCAGAATGAAAGCCCCAAAGTAATGTCCCATGCCATAGTCCATACTCAAACTTATTACAAACACAAAATATCAAAATAAAATTTGATTACTTTAATTTAAAAATAATTTCAAGAAACTTCTCCAAATTAATCATTGAATCCTAATGTAACGCCCCAAAAGTTAAGGGTTTGTAATTTTGCTTAAATTCATGTTGTGCTTGATCGGCTAGCTATTTGAGGGTGTTTGAGGGTCCCGAGGAGGCCTGGGTTCGAGTCTGAGCTTTAGAAAAATTTTAGTTTTTGGCCCTTAAGGGGGAGAGGGCTGTTTGCAGCATGACTTAAGTATATCTGTGTGGGTTTAAGTGTCACAAGTGAGCTGGTGGCAAGATGGCTGTGGCGTCATTAGGAAGGCAAGGAGGGAGGGGGTTCGAATCCAATGACTAACAAAAGGGGACATTTATTTTATGAATTGATGGAGCAAGAGGTAGAGTTTGGATCAAACTCTACAGAGGAGGTTCAAGACTTGGTCAACAAGTTTGAATGAGAGGCTAGGAGAGATCCAATGAGGAAATAGTGGAGTGAATCAAGGAAGTGATGAGTGAGGGAGAGTTGGTCGAATTTGGGAGTGTGGCTAAGTGGGAGATTTCGGCTAGGGGGTTTGCAATTAGGCAATTCAGCTGAGGGGTGTCATTTTGAGCATTTTTGGGTTTGTTTCTTTTGGCATTTCGTGCTTCTTTTCTCCCTAGTGTCAGTTGCACAAGTGATATTTTTTTATTTCCAGGATTGAAGTGGGGTGAGTTCTGAAATCTTCTTCTTTCTTCTTATTGTTTATTTGTCGTTTGGCTTGTGTGCAAGTTGTTCTTCCTCCTTTCGGCAGCACCTTAGCCGAATTTAGTCCTCTCTTTTCCTCCCATCTCCCTTTCTAATCTCTTCTTTCCATAGCCAAACTTCAACTCCTTTTTGCTCAAAAGAATCTGTCTTTGCCAAATCTGAATGGTAAGTAGTACTAACCGTTTTCTAGTTATTTCGTGATGGTACTAGTCTTTCTCCCTACTGCCGAATCTTCTCTTCTTCTTAAGTAGATGTGGGTTGGTGTTAAGGTCACTCGAGGAGTAGGAAGGGACAAGCGCTCGGAAGCAATCGATTCGTACTATGAGCCTTGAGCAAGTAAGCACTTTCACTTTGTTTTTGTCAAGGGTGGATGTTAACCACACCTTTATTCAAACTCTTTTATTAAGAGTGCTTTGTATCGCAAGATATTTTCAGGGATTCCTAATCTTCACTGAAATTTGGAAAGAGCATAGCAAAACCCGGTGAAACAAGGTAGGTGTTAATGGGGTTTCGATTTTGTTGTGTAATGGGAGGGTAACCCTCTTAACCGTTTGACTAAATATTGATCTTGTCTAACATAGGATCGATGCTAAGGGATTGGCGACACACTCATAATCAAGGTGTGTAATCTCACACTCCTGGTTGTTCTGTTAAGGCTATGATCTGTGAATCGGCTAAAAGTCAAAATACCGAAAAGTTGGGATATCGGCATCTGAGATCACTCAAGCGTGCGAGCACTCATAGTGATAAACCGAGCCACGAACGTTGGCGATAGACCTTTGAGAGTGCCACGAACTTCCTCATGGGCTTAGGGCGTAATGGGCCCTGTTGGGCCAAAAATTGAGCTTTGGCCTATATGCATCGTTTCGATCAAAAAGGGTATCTGTGCCGCTCGAGGCGACAGTAGGCTTTCGGAAAGGCCGTTTTAGGGGTAAAATTATTGAAATACCCTTAACGGGTAAAATTACCGAAATACCCTTCATGGGTAAAATTACCGAAATACCCTCTATGGGTAAAATTACCGGAATACCCTCGATGGGTAAAATTACCTAGATGCCCTTAATGGGTGAAATGACCGATTTACCTTAACCATCTAAATGACCGTTGTACCCTTAGTGGTAGTACTAGTGTTGTATGTGTATTTAAATGTATGATTGATTATGATTGAGATGCACTGCATACATGGATTAATTATGACATGACATAATGCATTGGGGTGGGTTTTTCTTATTTGGAGGAAGTATCGTTATAGTGGCATCGCCACGTATTCTGATTCTAGTGGCTCAGCCATGTATACCGTTGTTAGCAGCTAGACTGCACCATTGGAGAGTTTGGCTGGGTGGGTCGACATGGTCCCCACATAGAAAGATGGTTGGTACGGGTGGAGAGTTGGTTGGTATGGGTTGGGTTACATATCCATTGCATTGATATGATCTTGGGGCTTAGGCCCAGATTGTTACTGAATAGGGCTTAGGACCATACTGATACCGTATGGGCTCAGGCCCAGACTGTGACCGTATTAGGGGATTACACACTGAGTTCTCGTAACTCACCCTTTCTCTTTAACTGTGCAGGTAATCCCCAATTGTAGAGGATTTGGAGCTACGAGGGACTTAGAGGTGGCCACACGACCGACATGCTTTAAAGCTGAACTTAGTGACTCTATTTTTATTTTATTTTAATTATTGGGTTAATAATTTTTGTAATAAGGCCATTGGGATTTTCTTTTTAACCTTAATTTGGTATTTCTTTTAATTACAAATTGCTAGTCTATTAAACACGGATTTTTAAAAAAATAACTACTGCTTTCAAAATATCACGTTTCCGCAACTGTTCAAATCAAACTTTTACAATAAATAAGGTTTTAAAAATAATAATATTTTTGTAAGGGAATGACTTTGAGCAAATTTGTTTTGTTAATAAGCAACACAAATCGGGATTTTTAAAGGGTAGAAAGTTTTGATCCGTAGAAGGGTTTTCCAATGAACTTATAGTTTTCAAACATCACTTTGATGTGGCTCGTTAGATCCGGTCATAACATCTAGGCCGAGTCTAGGGTGTCACATATAGTGGTATCGAGCCCGGTTGCAAAACTCAGTGCATGCGGGTTTTGAAAATTTTTCCTTAATCTGTTAAAATTTTGGTTGGAAAGTGATAGTGTTATTCTTGAAAGTGTGGCACACCGAGTCTCCAAACACCAAATCTGTAAGTTTCCGACACTATACTACGTTATATCTTTGAAATGATCAGACTAAGAAACTACTAGGGATAGTAGTAGCATCTTTGAACTCTTAGTTATAGAAACTAAGACTATAGGAGACTGAAACTGTAGTAAATTCGATCTACGAGAACAACTTTAATTACTGTCTTTCATAAAATATTTGTTAATAATTATAAGAACTATAAGCTGATTCATAAAACTCTTAAATCAGATAAGTACGCTACGACGATATGAGCACAAGAGGTCACGGAAGGGGTACACGTGGCCGTGGTAGAGGCCGGGGTGCTAGGGTTGGGTCCTCAGCATCAGGACATATGCCTGAAAGGGAAGCACCGACATCACTAGTGACTGAAATGGGGTCTCATGACTGAGCCGCTGGGGATGATGCTCTGTCCCAAGCGATGTTGCGAGTGCTTGAGAGGGTTGCTGGAGCAAGTACTGGGTCAGTGGGCTGAGGGTTAATTTCTGAGCGACTCCGGTCGAACGGGGCGAAAATCTTCAAGGGCATCTCTGGTGTAGCCCCGAATGTAGCAGAATATTTTTTGGAGGCTGTCGAGCGAATAATAGATTATCTTGACTGCACGGTGGAGCAAAAACTGAAAGGAGCAGTGTCTTTACTGCGAGATGAGGAATATCAATGGTGGCTTACCTTGAGGGAAGGCACACAGGCCGACCGATTGACATGGGACTTTTTTAAGGCGGCCTTCCAAGGAAGATATGTCGGGGCAAGTTATGTGAATGCCCGGAGGAAGGAATTTCTGAGTCTGGTTCAGGGAAATAAGTCTGTAGCAGAGTATGAGGCTGAGTTTCTACGGTTGAGCCGGTATGCTCGGGGTATAGTCGCGACTTAGTATGAGCGCTGCGTTCAGTTCGAGGATGGTCTCCGGGATGAGTTACGAGTACTAATAGCCCCACAGAGCGAAAGGGACTTTACTGCCTTGATTGAGAAGGCAAAGATTGTCGAGGATGTGAAATGCTCTGAGCGTCAAAACCGTGAGAAGGAAAAGGGCAGAAATAAGAGGGATTTTGGGCCCTCAAGTTCTTCTAGTGGGCCTAAGAAGAGGCCTAGGTTTGATGGGCTAGCCCGAGCTGGGGTTCCAGTTGTTGCTGGTCGACCGCAGCTTTGCGTTGAGTGTGGGAGACCTCATTTGGGAGAGTGCTAGAAAAGAACCGGAGGGTGTTTCAGATGTGGGTCCAAGGATCATCAGTTTAGAAACTGTCCTCGGGAGCCTGTTCAGAGGCAACCAGTAGGTCAGGGCTATGTGTAGCCAGGGAGAGGTGGTCAGCAACCACCAAAAGGCCGTGGTCCACCCAGAGGGAGAAATGGGTTTGGACGAGGTCGTGTAGCACCGGGAAAAGGTGCTGGTAACACAGAGGCGAGACAGTCAGCATTGGTTTATGCTACTCGGGGCTGAGAGGATGGCGATGCACCTGACGTAATAATTGGTACGTTCCTCATTCATAATGTACCATATACCGCTTTAATTGATATTGGGTCTACGCACTCGTATGTTGCACGTACTGTGTCTGGAACTTTGGGCATACAGTTTGAAATTACTGATAGGGATATGTCAGTGTTTAGTCCACTAGGACAGTCAGATAGAGTGAATAAACTGTTTAGAGATGTGCCCCTAGAGGTCCAAGGGTTTGTCTTTCCGGTGGATTTGATGGAAACACCATTTGGCGAGTTCAATCTCATTTTGGGCATGGATTGGTTAATGAAACACAGTGCGAATTTGGATTGCGCTGCTAAGCGTATGGTATTTAAGTCTTTGGAGGTTGAGGAGGTTGTCGTGATAGGGGAGCGAAGGGATTATTTATCTAATGTAATCTCTGCATTAAGGGCCGAGAAGCTGGTTCACAAAGGTTGCGAGGCGTTCCTAGCTTATGTCAGCACATCTGATGTTAAGGGTTTGTCTGTTGGGGATGTTAGGACAGTAAAGAAGTTTTCGGATGTATTTCCTGAAGAGCTTTCGGGGTTGCCACCAAACCGTGAGGTTGAATTCGGCATTGAGCTCCTATCGGGGATGGCTCCGGTGTCCATCACCCCTTATAGGATGGCGCCGAAGGAGCTGGTAGAATTAAAGGCTCAAATCCAAGAGCTACTGGATCGAGAATTCATCCGACCGAGTGTGTCTCCTTGGGGAGCACCGGTATTGTTCTTGAAGAAGAAGGATGGGTCAATGCGCATGTGTATTGATTATTGTCAATTGAATAAACTGACGATTAAGAATAAGTACCCATTATGAAACACCCCAAACCCGGCCCACGAGCCCAGACCGGATCTGGTATGTTCCTCGAGTAAGACGTTTTAATTACATGTTTATTACATTGGAAAATTTGGGTGGTTTTATAAAAATACCGAGTTGTTTTGGGGTTAATCTTTAATTCGAAAATCGTTTGTGTTTAGGTGTCTAAACATTTAAAATTTATTTTTTTAGAAAAGTTGCTTAAACTTTAAATTGATAAAATTTGTATCATACTAAATAATTAAAGTGCATGCATAAACAGTTTCATACTAGTGGCCTTATTACATCAAAGAAAAACACGAAATAAATCTAAAATACTTGAAAATAGAAAGTCCAAGATAAAATAAATTTTGAGCTGAGCATGGCCACCACTGAGCTCCTGCCGACCCGGTCCATCACTGAGTGTCACCTGAAAAGATATCCCACAACGGGGTGAGTCAAACAGACTCAGTGTGTACAGCCAACACTAAATCCCAACGATTTAGGCATAACAAATCATACATGTACAAATAGCAATTAAATATAATGATGCAATCCCGAACCCAAACCTAGATGCCATCCGCTACACATCACCCGTACCAACCATCACACCGTGGGGATTACTAAACCGACCCACCCATCCGGTACACATCATCGAAGGCAATCGCTGCAGACGACGTGCTCATCGCCCTTATATATTGTGGCATAGCCACCGGATAATATATTTTGCGACATAAGTCACCACATTCAAATTATGTGACCGAAGTCACCACATTCATATATTGGGGTATAAAACCACCAATCACTTCCCCTTTCCATATAACCCATATGCCCATGTCATACAAAACATGCAATATCATGCCATATTCTTTATTCACATTCTTATAGTTTCACATGTGTGCCATAACAGATCATATTATACTCATAGTAGGAGTGGGTAAACGTACCTGAGTACTTTGTACCATTGCATGGTACCTTAGCCATATCTTTCACATTCTTATTAACACATGCATTAAAACATTACCATAAATCTATTAAGAGATAGAGTGGGGTACACTGGTTTACTTAACGAGTTCTTTGAAATCCCAAAATCCCGATCTAATACTCTAGATCCTCGGTTTTACACATTCGCCATCCTTAAGCATCTTAGCAACAAGCCATTCGTCTGGATAATCAAATCCCGAAGGATTATTACAACCAAATTCCTTACCTTGCTGCCGATTTGATTACTAATCAAATCTCGAAACTCTGTGATATTCCCTCTTGCAATCGGCTAGACACCAATTCCCTTAACTAGTTAGTTTTCGCTTTTGAATAAATAAGAAAGCAGATCTAAGTCACTAAATAGGGCCTTGGCCGAATATCACATGCACTTACCTTGTGGATCTAGATCCCGAAGTATCACTTGTCCTTGGTCTCTGTCGAAATCCCTACAAGCACTATGTCAGATCCAATTCCAACATTTGAATACATAGCCTTCGGCCTAATCTCTCACCTTACTTACCTTAGATCTGAAATCCCGAATGATCTCCCTAGAAGTCGGCTACTATGGAAATCCCAAAAGATCTTTCCATGTTTTGGCCAAGAACAAAAATAGATTAATCCTTAAGTTTCGGCTAAAAGAAAAGAATTGAAAATCGAATAACAACCAATCTTACCCTTAATACTATAGTCGACTGTACTCCTGCCTGACACCACCTGAGAGATTCGGCTATAGCTAGCTGTTGATCAACAATTTTTCAGCTTTTGGGGTTTAACGGACAATCGGCTAGGGGTTATTGGTATATTCGGCTTTTGATTGAGTTTGCAAAAGAAGAAGAAGGTTTTTGATGGAGATTCGGCTAGAACACGAGTATTTTCGGCTTTGACAAAATAAAAGAGAAGAGAGGATATTTGCTAGAGAATTCGGCAGAGGAACAAAAGAGAAAAGAAAAGAATTAAGAATGGCCTCACTTCCCCCATTTTGCCAAAATTACTCCACCTAGAGTCCCCTATTCGGCCAACTCCTCCTCTCACTATCAAATCCTTTGTTATTCTCCTATTTTTCCTCTTCCTTGCACAATCAAAATAATTTAAAATAAATCATCAATTATCCCTTACTTTAGCCGAAATTTTAAAAGGATTAGACCACATTTTAAACTCATCCCCTAGTGCCCCATTATCGTCCACTACTGCTCAATCTTGCAGCAAAATAAAACTCTCCTATTTGCTTCCCTTATGATTCGAACCTAGGCCCTTTTAACTGCTTGTGGCGTCACTTATAGAGGCTTTAAGTGGCGCCTCCAAGCCACTTAAACAAGCCCATTTTTGTGTCATATTTCCCCTACTAATTTTCTTAAGGCCTATCAAGCTTAGCTCCTCTTTAAAACTTTAAAATACAATATTTTCTAAGGCATTCACCTACACTTTTAAGTTCTCAAAATTCATAAAACATATTTATAATGCACATAGGCATGCTTTCACGTAAAATTCAGCAATAATTCATAAGCCCAAAATCTCGGATATTACAGTTCTACCCCCTTAAAATAATTTCGTCCTCGAAATTACCTGGCTAAAATAAGTGAGGGTATTGCTGTCGCATTGCTTCCTCTGGCTCCCACGAAGCTTCTTCCGATCCGTGATTACGCCATAACACTTTGACCAAAGGAACTGATTTCCTTCGTAGCACTTTCACATCTTGTTCCAAGATCTGAATCGGCTCTTCCTCGTAGGACAAATCTGGCCTTAGCTCCACCTCTTCAACCGGAACTACATGAGATGGCTCCGATCGATAACGACGTAGCATAGACACATGGAATACGTCGTGCATCTGCTTCAACTCCGGAGGCAACTCTAACTGGTATGCCACTGGTCCAACTCGCTTTAATACCCGATAAGGTCCTATAAACCTTGGACTTAGCTTCCCTTTGCGACCAAATCTCATCACCTTCTTCCAAGGCGATACAGCCGTAAACACTTGATCCCCCACGTCAAATTCTATCTCCTTACGCTTAAGATCTGCGTACGACTTCTGCCTGTCAGATGCTTCCTTTAACCGTGCCTGAATTACGTCAACCTTCTCCTCGAATTCTGCCACAATCTCTGGACCCAAAACTCGTTGTTCCCCCAATTTCGTCCAACACGTAGGTGTGCGACACTTCCGTCCATACAACGCTTCATACGGTGCCATTCAAATACTAGCTTGATAGCTGTTATTGTAAGCAAATTCCGCTAAAGGCAAGTATTCTTCCCAACTTCCTCTAAAGTCTATTACACAGCCCCTCAACATATCTTCCAACACTTGGATCACTCGTTCCGACTGACCGTCCTACTGCGGATGAAAAGCCGTAGTGAAATCCAATCTGGTGCCTAAAGCTTGATACAGAGCTTTCCAAAATCAAGACGTAAACCTTGGATCCCTATCTGAAATGATTGAAACCGGTACTCCATGCAACCTTACAATCTCCGCCACATACAACTTTGCCAACTTCTGCAAAGAATAATCAACCCGCACTGGAATGAAATGCACGGACTTCGTCAACCGATCCACTATCACCCATACCGAGTCCTTCTTAGTAGGCGTAAGGGGAAGCCCACTAACGAAGTCCATGGTGATTCTCTCCCACTTCCACTGCGGAATCTTTATCGACTAAAGCAACCCTGATGGAACTTGGTGTTCAGCCTTAACTTGCTGACACGTCAAGCATTTCCCTACAAATTCGGTAACTTCCCTCTTAAGACCAGGCCACAAAAACTGTTCCCTTAGGTCTCTATACAACTTACTACCTCCAGGATGCATAGCATAGGGGCTACTATGCGATTCCTGAAGAATTCTCCGTCTTAACTCCTCGTTCTTCGGCATACAGACCTTACCCTTGAAGCACAATACTCCATCGTTGTTAATACTATAATCTTCCAACTCTCCACTCTGCACTTGCCGTAGCTTAGCATTTAGATCCTCATCCATTAACTGACTTTCTTTCACCTCATTCAACCATGACGGCTTAACCTGCAACTCTGCCAGCAGACTTCCATCGTCATACAAGCTCAGATGTGCAAACATCGCCCTCAGATCTGATACTACTTTCCGACTTAGAGCATCAGCTACCACATTTGCCTTGCCCGGGTGATACTCTATAGAACAATCATAATCCTTAAGTAATTCCACCCACCTTCGCTGTCTCAAGTTCAACTCCTTCTGAGTCAGTAGATACTTAAGGCTCTTGTGGTCCGTGTAGATCACTGACTTTTCTCCATAAAGATAATGCCTCCACACCTTAAGAGCAAAGACCACCGCCGCCAATTCCAGATCATGCGTCGGGTAGTTAACCTCATGTGGCCTTAATTGCCGAGACGCATAACCGACTACCTTCCCATCTTGCATCAATACGCATCCCAATCCTGTGTGAGAAGCATCACAGTACACCACAAAGTCCTTCCCTGCCTCCGGCTGAATCAAAACCGGAGCTTTAGTCAAAACCCTCTTAAGCTTCTCAAAGCTTTCCTGTTGCTTATCTGTCCAAACGAAAGGTACCTCCTTTCTCAACAGCTTTGTCAAAGGTACGGCTATTGATGAAAACCCTTCTACAAACCTTCTGTAGTAGCCGACTAATCCTAAGAAGCTGCGAACCTCACCACGGACTTAGGTGGTTTCCAATCTAATCTTGCCTCAATCTTTCGAGGATCCACACTTATTCCTTCAATTGACACCACATGCCCTAAGAATGTGACCTCTTTCACCAAAATTCACACTTACCGAATTTGGCATAGAGCTTCTTCTCCCTTAATACTTGCAACACAATCCGGAGATGCTCATCATGTTCCTCCTCAGACTTGGAGTATACTAGGATATCGTCTATGAACACAACGACGAACCTATCCAAGTAAGGTTGAAAAACCTGGTTCATCATATCCATGAACACGGATGGGGCGTTCGTCAATCCAAACGGCATTACTACGAACTCATAATGCCCGTATCTTGTTTGGAAGGCTGTCTTATGGATATCTGCTTCCTTCACCTTAAGTTGATGATATCCAGACCTTAGATCTATCTTCGAGAATACTGCTGCCCCCTTCAGTTGATCGAATAAGTCATCTATCATTGGCAACGGGTACTTATTCTTGATGGTCAGCTTATTCAACTGACGATAATCTATGCACATACGCATAGTTCCGTCCTTCTTCTTCACAAACAAGACTGGTGCTCCCCATGGAGACACACTGGGTCAGATAAACCCACGATCAAGCAACTCTTGGATTTGAGCCTTGAGCTCAACCAACTCCTTCAGTGCCATTCTATACGGAGCGATAGATACTGGCGCCGTTCCAGGCAACAAGTTAATTCCGAACTCCACCTCCCTGTCCGGGGGTATTCTAGGTAACTCCTCCGAAAAAATATCCACAAACTCCTTTACTGTTCTAACTCCACTAACTCTCCCTTCTTTGGCATCCAATGCCCTAACAAAAGTCAGAAATGCCTTGCACCCTTTCCGAACCATCTTATCAGCCTTTAAGGCAGAGACTACATTAGATAAGTAGTTCCTTCTTTCTCCTATCATAATTATCGCCTCATCCTCCGGCATCCTTAACTCCATTCACTTAGCTGCACAATCCAATATAGCCCGGTGTTTTACTAGCCAGTCCATGCCAAGTATGAGGTCAAATTCTCCGAAGGGAAGTTCCATTAAGTCGGCAGAAAATATCACTCCCTGAATTTCTAAGGGTACACTCCGAAAGATCTTATTCACCACTACAGTTTGACCTAGTGGGCTCACTACAGTCATCTCCCTATCAGATAGTTCAGAGGCTATGCCTAGTGTTTCAACTACACTACTTGCAACATAAGAATGGGTCGAGCTCACATCAATCAAAGAAAAATAAGGCTTGCCAGATATAAGGAACGTACCGGTTATGACGTCCGGTGCGTCTCCGTCCTCCCTTCGACGAACCGCATACACTAGACCCGGCTGTCTTGCCTCTGCATTACCAACACCTCTGCCAGGTGTTCCACGTCCTCTTCCAAGACCATTACCTCATCCATTCGGACCACGACCTCGCTGAGGCTACTGTCCACCTCTACCAGCCTGATTACCGTTCTGCCCTATTGGTCGGCCCTCGTCTATCTTTATCGGACAGTTCTTAATCATGTGGTCCTTAGACCCACACTTAAAACATCCTCTCGTTTTCTTCCAACACTCTCCTAGGTGCCTCTTCCCACACTGATCACAAGTACGATACTGCCCCCTGTCACAACTTGCTGACCTCGCGGTCCATCAACTCTAGGCCTCTTCTGCACATTCCTAGATGTCCCTGACGACCCAAAACCTTTTTTTTGCCTATTCCGATCGGTATTCTGCCTCATAGAGTCCTTAATTCCTTCGGCTACTTTAGCCTTCTCTACTAACACGGCAAACTCCCGCTCCTGCTGCGGAGCTATCAACAACCTTAGGTCATCCCTCAGGCCGTCCTCAAACCAGACACATCGCTCATGCTCCGTAGCCACGATACCTCGAGCATACCAGCTCAACCTTAAGAATTCAGCCTTGTACTCCGCTACGGACTTGTTCCCTTGAACCAGCCCCAGAAATGCCTTCCTCTATGCATCAGTATAACTAGTTCCAACATACTTCTTCTGGTACGCCACTTTAACATACTCCCAAGTGAGATCCTCAGTTGTGGCACCATCCCGAACTGTGAGCCACCATTGATATGCCTCATCGCGAAGTAGCGACACCATTCCTTTCAGTTTCTCCTCAGCGGTCAGATCCAGCTCATCCATAATTCGTTCTGTCGCTTCCAACCAATACTCAGCCGTACTGGGTGCCACACCAGATACGCCACGGAATACTTCAGCTCCATTGGCTCGGAGTCGCTCGGGTACAAATTTTTGAGCTCCCATACCTCCACCTGCTCCAGCCACCATCTCCGTAACTCAGAGAATTGCTGCGACATCGCATCCTCCCCGTCGATCTTGTCGCTCAACACCAACGGTGGTGGTGGGGTGGTGGTACCTCATTTTGGACCCTTGTCCGGACCTAATGGGTTCCGATACGGTCATTCCGCCTCTACCACGTCCTCGCACATTACGACCGCGCCCCTAGAACTCATTTCTACGATCGCGCTTTAATCTGTTTTAAGGAATTTTATGCATTAGTCTTTGTTCCACTGATTATCCGCGAAGAAATTTTATGAAAAGAAGTTTAATAGCAGTTCTTTTGATCATTTCAAAGTTTTCGTTCCAAGTTTTCTATCCTAATTCAGAGAAACACAATCATTGAAGAGTACCCTCGCACACATTCACTATCCAAACATTTTTAAATCTGTTCCTACCCTGAGGTATTTTCGTCATTTCTCCTACAGGGGTATTTTGGTAATAAATCGGGGTCAATTTAAAAATTTATAAATCAGGGGTAATTTTGTAAATTTTCCAATTCAGGGTTTCTTGGTGATTTTATGAAATAAGGGTATTTGGTAATTTTTAAAATCGAGGTATTTTAAATTTTGAAATCTGGGGCATTTCGGGTATTTTTGAAATCCGGGGTATTTCAATTTTTTTCAAATTAGGGTATTGGTCCCTTTCGGGTTTTAATTATAGGGTTTAGCCCATCAACGAGTCCTCATAACTAGGGTGAATAGTCACCACGCACGGGTAGGATTCCAAAGAAAGAGGAGGCGAGTCGCTAGGATCGCTTAAATACCAAGCTCTCCCCGAATCCACTCCTAGGCATGTCTCGCCTATTGCGACACCCTAACTCGACTAAGGTGAGCAGTCACTACGCACTGCAGGATTCCAGCCAAGAGGAGGTGAGTCACTAGGGATCGCTTAAATACCAGCTCTTCCGGATCAAATCCTAGACATGCGTATGACGGTTACCACACCCTAGTCTTGCGGCTCGTTAACAGGTTTGTTTAGTGAAATTAAGTCTTATGAAAATTTAAGAAGTGGTTTAAACTAAGCCTATAGTCCATCAGAGTCTATTTAAACTAGTCTACACCCCATAAAGCCCATAAAGCCCACATGTATAACACACAACGGTTTAGGGTACTTACCTGGTGGACTTGGGGCGGAGACGCAGGTGCCATGCTGAGCTAACAGACCTGTTATCCTTTAAAAAGTCCATTTTTAGAAAACGATTTGGAGCCCAAAAACCCCATAGTCGAGTTTTGAACCGGGCTCTGATACCAATATGAAACACCCCAAACTCGGCCCACGAGCCCTGATCGGATCTGGTATATTCCTCGAGTAAAACATTTTAATTTCATGTTTATTACTTTGGAAAATTTAGGTAGTTTTATAAAAATACCGAGTTGTTTTGGGGTTAATCTTTAATTCGAAAATCGTTTGTGTTTAGGTGTCTAAACATTTAAAATTTATTTTTTTAGAAAAGTTGCTTAAACTTTAAATTGATAAAATTCGTATCATACTAAATAATTAAAGTGCATGCATAAACAGTTTCATACTAGTGGCCTTATTACATCAAAGAAACACACGAAATAAATCTAAAATACTTGAAAATAGAAAGTCCAAGATAAAATAAATTTTGAGCTGAGCATCGCCACCACTGAGCTCCTGCCAACCCGGTCCATCACTGAGTGTCACCTGAAAAGATATCCCACAACGGGGTGAGTCAAACAGACTCAGTGTGTACAGCCAACACTAAATCCCAACGATTTAGGCATAACAATTCATACATGTACAAATAGCAATTAAATATAATGATGCAATCCCAAACCCAAACCTAGATGCCATCCACTACACATCACCCGTACCAACCATCACACCGTGGGATTACTAAATTGACCCACCCATCCGCTACACATCATCGGCGATCCTCATCGCAGACGATGTGCGCATCGCTCTTATATATTGTGGCATAGCCACCGGATAATATATTTTGCGACATAAGTCACCACATTCAAATTATGTGACCGAAGTCACCACATTCATATATTGGGGTATAAAACCACCAATCACTTCCCCTTTCCATATAACCCATATGCCCATGTCATACAAAACATGCAATATCATGCCATATTCTTTATTCACATTCTTATAGTTTCACATGTGTGCCATAACAGATCATATTATACTCATAGTAGGAGTGGGTAAACGTACCTGAGTACTTTGTACCATTGCATGGTACCTTAGTCATATCTTTCACATTCTTATTAACACATGCATTAAAACATTACCATAAATCTATTAAGAGATAGTGTGGGGTACACACCTGGTTTACTTAACGAGTTCACTGAAATCCTAAAAATCCCGATCTAATACTCTAGATCCTCAGTTCCTACATTCGGCCATCCTTAAGCATGTTATCAACAAGCCATTCGGCTAGATAATCAAATCCCAAAGGATTATTGCAACCAAAATGCTTACCTTGCTGCCGATTTGATTACTAATCAAATCCTGAAACTCTGTGATATTCCCTCTTGCAATCGGCTAGACACCAATTCCCTTAACTAGTTAGTTTTCGGCTTTTGAATAAATAAGAAACAGATCTAAGTTACTAAATAGGGCCTTGGCCGAATATCACATGCACTTACCTTGTGGATCTAGATCCCGAAGTATCACTTGTCCTTGGTCTCTGTCGAAATCCCTACAAGCACTATGTCAGATCCAATTCCAACATTTGAATACATAGCCTTTGGCCTAATCTCTCACTTTACTTACCTTAGATCTGAAATCGCGAATGATCTCCCTAGAAGTCGGCTACTATGGAAATCCCGAAAGATCTTTCCATGTTTCGGCCAAGAACAAAAATAGATTAATCCTTAAGTTTAGGCTAAAAGAAAAGAATTGAAAATCGAATAACAACCAATCTTACCCTTAATACTGTAGTCGACTGTACTCCTGCCTGACACCACCTGAGAGATTCGACTATAGCTAGCTGTTGATCAACAATTTTTTGGCTTTTGGGGTTTAATGGACAATCGGCTAGGGGTTATTGGTATATTCGGCTTTTGATTGAGTTTGCAAAAGAAGAAGAAGGTTGCTGATGGAGATTTGGCTAGAACACAGGGTATTTCAGCTTTGACAAAATAAAAGAGAAGGGAGGATATTTGCTAGAGAATTCGACAGAGGAACAAAAGAGAAAAGAAAAGAATTAAGAATGGCCTCACTTCCCCCTTTTTGTCGAAATTACTCCACCTAGAGTCCCCTATTCGGCCAACTCCTCCTCTCACTATCAAATCCCTTGTTATTCTCCTATTTTTCCTCTTCCTTGCACAATCAAAATAATTTAAAATAAATCATCAATTATCCCTTACTTTAGCCGAAATTTTAAAAGGATTAGACCACATTTTAAACTCATCCCCTAGTGCCCCATTGCCGTCCACTACTACTCAATCTTGCAGCAAAATAAAACTCTCCTATTTGCTTCCCTTATGATTCGAACCTAGGCCCTTTTAACTGCTTGTGGCATCACTTATAGAGGCTTTAAGTGGCGCCTCCAAGCCACTTAAACAAGCCCATTTCTGTGTCATATTTCCCCTACTAATTTTCTTAAGGCCTATCAAGCTTAGCTCCTCTTTAAAACTTTAAAATACAATATTTTCTAAGGTATTCACCTACACTCTTAAGTTCTCAAAATTCATAAAACATATTTATAATGCACATAGGCATGCTTTCACGTAAAATTCAGCAATAATTCATAAGCCCAAAATCCCGAATATTACACATTACCAAGGATAGACGATTTGTTCGATCAGCTACGAGGAGCTTCGGTTTTCTCAAAGATAGATCTTAGATCGGGATAGCATCAGCTAAGGGTTAAGGAGGCAGATGTGTACAAGACAACATTCCAGACTTGTTATGGACATTACGAGTTTCTGGTCATACAATTTGGGTTAACGAATGCACCAGCTGCTTTCATGGATATGATGAACCCGGTTTTCCAACCCTATTTGGACCGGTTCGTGGTGGTGTTTATAGATGATATTCTGGTGTATTCAAGAACCGAGGAGGAGCATGATTCACATCTGCGGGTTATTCTGCAAATATTGAGAGAAAGGCAGCTTTATGCCAAATTCAGCAAGTGCGAGTTTTGCCTGCGAGAGGTGACATTTTTGGGTCATGTCGTGTCTGCCGAGGGAATTAGGGTTGATCCTCGAAATGTCAAGGTCGTGTTCGACTTGAAGCCACTGAAGTCGGTATCTGAGATTTGAAGTTTTTTGGGTCTGGCCGGGTATTACAGACGGTTTGTTGAGGGGTTTTCACTGATTGTTGTACCCCTAACTATGTTACTGCGTAAAGGAGTACCATTTTTTTGGGCTGATAAACAGCAGGAGAGTTTTGAGAAACTGAAGAAGATTCTAACTGAAGCCCCGATATTAATACAGCCTGAGGCTGGAAAGGAATTCAGTGTCTACTATGATGCGTCGCACACGGGTTTGGGTTGTGTGCTGATGCAGGAGGGTAAGGTGGTGGCGTATGCGTCTCGTCAGCTTAGGCCGCACGAGGTGAATTACCCAACTCATGACTTGGAACTAGCTGCGGTGGTGTTCGCACTGAAGATTTGGAGAACTACTTGCACGGGGAGAAGTCGATCATTTATACCGACCATAAAAGTCTCAAGTACCTCCTTACTCAGAAGGAGTTGAATCTTAGGCAACGAAGATGGATAGAGTTGCTTAAGGATTATGATTGCTTCATCGAGTATCATCCGAGAAAAGCTAATGTAGTAACGGATGCATTGAGTCGTAAGGTTGTATCTGAACTAAGGGCAATTTTTGCTCGTCTCAGCCTGTTTGAGGATGGTAGTCTGTTTGCTGAACTGCAGGTAAAACCGACTTGGATTGGGCAAATTAGAGAGAAGCAGCTACTGGATGAATCGTTGGCTCCTCGTTTTCAACTGGTGAAGAAGAGAGAGACTGTGGATTTGGGGCTAAATAGTGAAGGAGTATTATGCTTCCGTGGGAGAATTTGTGTACCGAGGGATTCTGGGTTAATGCAGTCTATTTTGCGGGAGGCGCATAGTAGCCCATACGCTATGCATCCTGGTGGAAACAAGTTATACCGAGATCTACGTAAACTGTACTGGTGGCCAGGACTTAAGCATGAGGTTGCCGATTTCATAAGTAAGTGTATGACATGCCAGCAAGTGAAGGTTGAACATCAGTTGCCTTCTAGATTGTTGCAACATGTTAAAATTCCACTCTAGAAGTGGGAGAGGGTAACCATGGATTTTGTTAGTGGGCTACCCCTAACGCCTACTAAGAAAGATTTGGTATGGGTTATTGTTGATCGACTGACTAAGTCCGCCCACTTCATACTGGTTCGCACTGATTACTCGTTGCAGAAGTTGGCCAAGTTATACGTGGCAAAAATTGTGAGGTTACATGGGGTACCAGTGTCTATCATCTCGGACAGGGACCCCAGATTCACATCACGATTCTGGAGGATGTTACACGAAGCTTCGGGTACAAGGTTAGATTTCAGTACAGCATTTCATCCTCAGACTGATGGTCAGTCAGAGAGGGTAATATAGATTTTGGAGGACATGCTAAGAAGCTATGTGATTGATTTCAAGGGCAGTTGGAAAGACTATTTGCCATTAGCAGAATTCGCTTACAATAACAGCTACCAATCTAGAATTCAGATGGCACTGTACGAGGTGCTATATGGTCGTAGGTGTCGTACCCCTACTTGTTGGATAGAACTGGGTGAGCGGCGAATATTGGGGCCAGATTTAGTTGCTGAAACTGAGGAGAAAGTAAAATTGATCCGGGGTCGGTTAAAAGAAGCATCTGATAGGCAGAAATCGTACGTTGATTTAAAGCATAAAGAGATTGCGTACTCGGTAAGAGATTTTGTAATCTTGAAAGTCTCACCATGGAAGAAGATTCTGAGATTTGGGCGAAAAGGCAAGCTGAGCCCTAGATTTATCGGACCTTACCGGATATTAAAATGTGTGGGACCGGTTGCCTACCAGCTGGAACTGCCTCCTGAGTTAAATCGTATACATAATGTGTAACATCCTAATTTAAGGCCCAGTCGAAATAGTGGTGCGAGACCATAAATCCGAGGTATATGTATGAGTTTTGAGGTTTATGCTATGTTTGCATGTTAGTGTGAAAGTTTCATGAAGCAATTTTGTTAAATTGCGGTTGAATTGTCCAAAAGGACTAAATTGCAAAAGTTGCAAAATGTGAGATTCTAGAAGCTATTTGTATAAAATAGCTTTGAATTATCAATTAGAGGTCCTTAAATAGTAATTTTCCCAAATTCTAATTTTTGGACAAAAATGGGCATGAGTGGATGGTATTGGAAAAGTTTGACTAAGGGTCATTTTGGTCATTTATCAATTAAATGATTAAAAATGGGAAAAGATGATAGAATTTCATTCATCTTCTTCTCCAAGCTGCCGAAATTTGAAGGGAGCCATTGTTAGGGTTCTTCAATTTTTCGAGCTTGCTAGTAAGTGCATCCAAGCCCCGTTTTTGATATTCTTCGTATTTTTAAAGTCATAGTAACATGAGTAAGCTATTTTTAGCTATATGTTGAGCTATGATTGATGTTCAAAAATGTAACCATGTATGACTTGCATGTATTTTGATGTTTTATGGAATAATATGAAGGCTTGATGTAGTAGAAACATATTTTGCTAAGTGAATTCTATGAAAATTGCATGTAGGGACTAGTTTGTGAAAGTCTTGAGATTGGTCATACATGAGTGATTTAGTGAGAATTGATGATTTCTTTAGTTGAGTAAATGATTCGGCTAAGCATGAAAGGCTAGAAAGTTGAATGAAAATCACTTTACGAGCCTTGGGGAAAAAGTATAAATATGAGGAAGTTTAGGGGCAAAATGGTAATTTTGCTAAAGTATGAGATAAGGTCAATTTAGTCAATGTGTGTATTGAACGGGTTGATTTTTCATTTTAGATCAAGAAAGACGAAGCCCGGATTATAACCGAGGCAAGGGCAAGGTCGTGGACTAAATTGCACATCTCCATACCTTTTAGAGTACCGAGGTAAGTTTACGTATGAACGATGCATTTATGCGTATACATTGTTAATGCTAGCTAATGTGTAGCATGATTGAGAACCTATTCGATTCTAGTGGAATGAATGAGATAGTAGTTGTGAATGGATGAATGTATTACAAAGTAGACATGTGAATGTGTAGTGATAATGTTTGATAGTGGGCTAAGTGCGATACCACCTTGATACTTAACAATGATGTGCTGTGTGCGATACTATTGTTAAGCATATTATTTAGTGAGCTATGTGCGAAATCACTATAATTATCCTTTGTGGTAGGCTATGTGCGATACTACCTTATGATCTGATTATGGTGGGATAAGTGCGAAACCACCGAGTAATTTAGCTGTGTGGATGTATTATTGAGAAATAATGATGTGTTGTATTTTGAGTAAATGTGCTATTGAGTGTAGGGGTGCATGTCAATAATTATGAGTATGTGACTCATGATGTGTTGGAGATGTGGTAAGGGATAGAAAGAGTAAGCATAGTAGTAGATGTGAATTACATATGTTAGTATAATGCTAATTGTTGTTTAGCTTATACTAGAATGCTTAAATTGTTTATGTGTAAAACTACTAAGCTCAAAGCTTACTCCTTTCTTTTCCCTTGTCTTATAGAGAACAAGGATTGAATCGTGATACGCGGATTAATCGAAAGATCGCCCACACTATCAGCATACTCCGGTACATTAGACTTAATGTTTTGTGTATGGCATGTATAGAGGCTAGACAAGTTAGTGAGTTTTGTTGTAATGGCTGAAATGTGTTGGCCTTTAGATGGATAATCTATTTTGTATAATGCCATGGTTGATGGCTAATTTATTATATGAAAAGATGTAGTTATCCATGTAAGATTATATTCATTATGAGTTGATTGTGGATGAGTTAAATGTATACATGTGTATGAGTTAGAAGGGTGAGAAGAGCTTAGCAAATAGCTTTGTTCTTGTCCATGTTGATAGACACACGGGCATGTGTTTAGGCCATGTGTGAAACACGGCCAGCCCACGGGCGTGTGACTTGCCCGTGTCACTTTGGCAGATTCGAGTGTTATAGGCCACGGGGCTAGCCACACGGGTGTGGGTCTAGGCTTTTGGCTGTGTAAAGTAGTCAGTGTTCACCACAGGTGAAGAGCACGAGCATGTGGCCTAGCCGTGAGACTTTTTCAAAATGCTTGGGTTTTCATGCACGGGATGGGGGCATGGGCGTGTGTGACCTCCACGAGCGTGTTTGATCTTACATAGGCATGTGGTCCCTGTATAGATGGAAAAATTTTAAATTTGTAAGAGTTTCCAATATGGTCTCGAGAGCCCTCGTGTATATGAGTAAGGTCTCGTAAGTTGAGAATGAGGTCGTTATGGTGACTAAGAGAGAGTAGTCACGTTGAGCCTAAGTGGCGATCAAGTGGTTTTATTTCGGTAATGCCTCGGGCCCGATTTCGGCATAGAATACATGTAAGGGGTGTTACATTTAGTGGTATCAGAGCTATAGTTTAGTCGGTTCTAGGACTACCGTAGCGGGTGTAAGGGTCTAGCTATACATGCCATAAGTGTACAATGATAGTGTGGTGGTTTCTGATGATTTTAAACCTTGTTTTATATAGTATATGGATCCCGATCAATCGATGGCGATGAAGCGACTACTAATGCGCGGCTCTGCGCAAGGAACCGCGCCTGTTGAGAGTGGACCCGAGGTTAGGGGTCAAGGGGAAGAGGCTCGGGAAGCCTTTCTCCAGATGATGAGTAATTGGTACTTGGATTATGTTCGAGCGAACCCTAATGCTCAACCTCCTCCACCTCCTCCTATACCTCAGCCAATTCCAGTGGCTCCTCAAGGTATTGATGTAGTGAGGATATCAAAACCTCCGGTGGATAAGATTAGGAAACAAGGGGCTGAGGAGTTTAGAGTTAAGGTAGATGATGACCCCGAGAGGGCAGAGTTCTGGCTAGAGAACTCAATGAGAGTATTCGATGAACTCTCTTGTACACTTGAAGAGAACTTGAAGTGTGCCGTATCTTTGCTGAGGGACTCGGCATACCATTGGTGGAAGACGTTGACATCGGTAGTCCCGAGAGAGCAGGTGACGTGGGACTTCTTTCTAGAAGAGTTCCAGAAAAAGTATATAAGCCAGCAATTTACTGATCGGAAACAGAAGGAATTCCTTGAGCTGAAGCAAGGAAGAATGACAGTAGCAGAATATGAGCGTGAATTTGTTAGGCTTAGCAAGTACGCGCAAGAATGTGTGTTGACAGTGACCATCTTGTGTAAAAGGTTCAAAGATGGACTAAATGAGGATATCAAACTCCTAGTTGGTATTTTGGAATTGAAAGAGTTTGTTGTGTTGGTTGAAAGGGAAAGTAAGGCCGAGGAATTGAGTAAGGAAAAGAGAAGGGCTTTGAGTGAAGCCCGAGATCCGAGAAAATGACCGATGGGCAAATCATATCAAGCCCAGTCAAAAAGATCCAAGGAAGTGAATCCTCGGACGACAACACCAGTGGGATATCCACGTCGAGACTTGGACAACACTCGTTTGGGTTCGAGAGTCCAAGCCACCTCGATGGAAAGTGTGGGCAATCCGAAGAACAAACCAGAGTGTCCAAGTTGTGGTAGGTATCATACCGGAGAGTGTTGGGGAAACAACCAAAGTTGTTATAAATGTGGTTCCCCCGACCATTTTATTCGAAATTGCCCCGAGAGGGATGACAAGGAAGAGAAGCAAGAGACAAGACCTAGCGATGTGTCTGCAAGGGGTACACCACCAAGGAACCCGAGAGGTGGGACTAGTGGTAGAGGTGCGTCCAAAGACTATACCGTGAGACCGGAGGGTCGGGCACCTGCGAGGACGTATGCCATTCACGCCCGCGAAGAGGCGTTATCCCCAGATGTGATAACGAGTACTTTTTCTCTTTTTGACACCTTTGTTATTGCTTTAATAGATCCAGGGTCTACTCATTCTTATATTTACATGAGATTGGCATCTAGTTTGAGTATTACCGTTGAGTTTACGGATATTGTGGTTAAGGTGTCAAACATGTTAGGTAAGCATGTGTTACTGGACAAGGTGTGTAAGAATTGTCCTTTGTTGATTAAGAGTCATTGCTTTCCGACAGACCTTATGTTGTTGCCGTTTGATGAGTTTGACTTAATTCTTGGCATGGATTGGTTGGCTACCCATGATGTCTTAGTGAACTGTGGTAGTTGGTTTATCGAATTAAAATGTGAGAATGAAGATGTTGTTCGGGTTGAATCAGGTGGATCGGATAGTCTACCACTGATGGTTTCTTCCCTAGTGGCTGAGAAATGTTTGAGAAAAGGGTGTGAGTATTATCTCGCCTTTATTTTGAATACTCAAGAGGTTGGAGTAAAGTTTGATACAGTGCCGGTGGTATGTGAGTATCCGGATGTATTCCCGGAAGAGTTACCCGGATTACCTCTAGAGAGAGAGGTCGAGTTTGGGATTGAGTTAGTTCCGGGAACGGCACCTATTTCAATTACTCCGTATAGGATGGCACCTTTAGAGTTGAAAGAACTGAAGGTTCAGTTGCAAGAGTTGACAGATAAGGGTTTTACAAGACCGAGCTACTCACCGTGGGGTGCTCCGGTACTATTTGTAAAGAATAAATATGGGTCTATGAGGTTGTGTATAGACTATAGGCAACTCAATAAAGTGACAGTGAAGAATAAGTATTCTTTACCAAGGATTGATGATCTTTTTGATAAACCGAAAGGAGCTACAGTGTTCTCCAAGATCGACCTGAGGTCTGGTTATTACCAGTTGAGAGTGAAAGAGTAAGATGTGTTGAAAACTGCATTTCAAACAAGGTATGGCCATTATGAGTTTTTCGTCATGCCGTTTGGTTTAACAAATGCACCTGCGATTTTTATGGATTTGATGAATCGTGTCTTCCGACCGTATGTGGATAAGTTTGTAGTTGTCTTCATTGACGACATATTGATCTATTCTCGGGATGAGAACGATCATGAGGAGCATTTGAAATTTGTCTTGCAAACTTTAAGGGATAAGCAGTTGTATGCTAAATTTAGCAAGAGTGAGTTTTGGCTCCGGGAGGTCGGATTCCTAGGACACATTGTGTCGGGTGATGGTGTCAGAGTTGACCCGAGTAAGATATCGACTGTTGTGGATTGGAAACAGCCGAGGAATGTGTCGAAAGTCAGAAGCTTCTTGGGATTGGCAGGATATTACAGACGTTTTGTAAAGGGGTTCTCTGTAATTGCTACCCCTATGACGAAATTGTTGCATAAAGATGTCAAGTTTGAGTGGACTGAGACATGTCAACAGAGTTTTTAGAGATTGAAAACAATGTTGACTGAGGCACCGGTTTTGGTTCAACCAAAATCGGGGAAAGAGTTTGTGGTTTTCAGTGACGCGTCGTTTAATGGTCTCGGTTGCATGTTGATGCAAGATGGTAAGGTAGTCACTTACGCCTCGAGGCAGTTAAAACCGCACGAGAAGAATTATCCGACTCATGATTTGGAGTTGGCTGCAATTGTTTTCGCATTAAAGATTTGGCGACATTATTTATACGGTGAGAAGTGTTGAATCTTTACGGATCACAAGAGTTTGAAGTATTTGATGGATCAAAAGGATTTGAATTTGCGACAGAGGCGGTGGCTCGAGTTATTAAAAGACTATGAGTTAGTCATTGATCACCACCCAGGAAAAGCGAATGTGGTTGCGGATGCCTTGAGTAGGAAATCCTTGTATGCTCTAAAAGTTATGAGCACGAGTTTAGCATTGCCTGATGATGGTGCTATATTGGCAGAGTTGAGAGCTAAGCCACTATTTGTTCAACAGATATGTGAGGCTCAGAGAAATGATAGTGAGATGCAAGCTAAGAGAGCTAAGTGTGGATAAGAAAGTGATTCTGATTTTCGAGTGGGTTTGGATGGTTGTTTGTTGTACCATGACAGAATTTGTGTGCCTAGAGATGAAGAATTGATCCGAAAGGTTTTGCATGAGGCACATAGTGGTTATTTGTCATTACACTCGGGCAGTACGAAAATGTACAATGACTTGTGGAAATTTTATTTGTGGCCGGGTATGGAACGAGACATTTCTGAGTTTGTGGCAAAGTGTCTGATTTGTCAACAAGTGAAAGCTGAGCATCAAGTACCTTCGGGATTGCTTCAGCCAGTGATGGTTCCCGAATGGAAATGGGATCGGGTTACCATGGATTTTGTGACGGGGTTGCCTTTCACTCTGAAAAAGAGGGATGTTGTGTGGGTTGTTGTTGATAGATTGACAAAGTCGGCTCATTTTATTCCAGTACGTGTTGATTATTCACTGGACAAGGTAGCCGAATTGTATGTTGCAGAGATAGTGAGGTTACATGGTGTGCCTGTGTCTATAATATCGGATAGAGATCCGAGATTTACTTCGAGGTTTTGGAAGAAGATGCAAGAGGCCATGGGTACGAGGTTAAATTTTAGTATTGCGTTCCATCCGCAAACAGATGGTCAGTCTGAAAGAGTGATTACAGTTCTTTAAGATATGCTTTGATGCTGTGTGTTAGAATTTGAAGGTAGTTGGGAGAGATATCTACCTTTGGTCGAGTTTGCCTACAACAACAGTTATCAGTCGAGTATACAGATGGCACCGTATGAAGCTTTGTATGGTAGTAAGTGTCAGACTCCTCTATATTGGACCGAGCTTAGTGAGAAGCGGATCCATGGGGTTGATCTAGTAAAAGAGACTGAGGAGAAAGTGAAAGTAATCCGTAATAGTCTAAAAGTTGCTTAAGACCGACAGAAGTCGTACGCAATTTTGAAAAGAAAGGAAATTAAGTTTGAGGTGGGTGACAAAGTGTTTTTAAAAGTGTCCCCATGGAAGAAAATCATGAGATTCGGACAAAAGGGGAAATTGAGTCCGAGATTCATAGGGCCGTATGAGATTACAGATAGAGTTGGGCCAGTAGCATACCGGTTGGCTTTACCGGTAGAATTGGACAAGATCCATAATGTGTTCCATGTGTCGATGTTGCGACGGTATTGCTTCGATCCTTCACATGTGATTCCTTCAACGAAAATTGAGATAAGACCGGATATGTCTTATGAAGAGGAGCCGATTAAGATCTTGGCTCGAGAAGTGAAACAGTTGAGGAATAAGAGCATAGCCCTAGTGAAAGTGTTATGGCAGAAACACGGTGTGGAAGAGGATACGTGGGAATTGGAAGAAAACATGAGAGAGCAACATCCAAACCTTTTTATCGGTAAGATTTTCGAGGGCAAAAATCTCTAAAGGGGGGAGAGTTGTAACATCCCGATTTAAGGCCTAGTCGAAATATTGGTGCGAGACCATAAGTCCGAGGTATATGTATGAGTTTTGAGGTTTATGCTATGTTTGCATGTTAATGTGAAAGTTTCATGAAGCAATTTTGTTAAATTACGGTTGAATTGTCCAAAAGGACTAAATTGCAAAAGTTGCAAAATTTGTGAGATTCTTGAAGCTATTTGTATGAAATAGCTTTGGATTATCAATTAGAGGTCCTTAAATAGTAATTTTCCCAAATTCTAATTTTTGGACAAAAATGGGCATGAGTGGATGGTATTGGAAAAGTTTGACTAAGGGGCATTTTGGTCATTTATCAATTAAATGATTAAAAATTGGAAAAGATGATAGAATTTCATTCATCTTCTTCTCCAAGCTGCCGAAATTTGAAGGGAGCCATTGTTAGGGTTTTTCAATTTTTCAAGCTTGCTAGTAAGTGCATCCAAGCCCCGTTTTTGATATTATTCGTATTTTTGAAGTCCTAGTAACATGAGTAAGCTATTTTTAGCTATATGTTGAGCTAGGATTGATGTTCAAAAATGTAACCATGTATGCCATGCATATATTTTGATGTTTTATGAAAGAATATGAAGGCTTGATGTAGTAGAAACATCTTTTGCTAAGTGAATTCCATGAAAAATGCATGTAGGGACTAGTTTGTGAAAGTCTTGAGATTGGTCATACATGAGTGATTTAGTGAGAATTGATGATTGCTTTAGTTGAGTAAATGATTTGGCTAAGCATGAAAGGCTAGAAAGTTGAATGAAAATCACTTTACGAGCCTTGGGGAAAAAGTATAGATATGAGGAAGTTTAGGGGCAAAATGGTAATTTTGCTAAAGTATGAGATAAGGGTCAATTTAGTCAATGTGTGTATTGAACGGGTTGATTTGTCATTTTAGATCAAGAAAGACGAAGCCCGGATCAAAACCGAGGCAAGGGCAAGGTCGTGGACTAAATTGGACATCTCCATACCTTTTTGAGTTTCGAGGTAAGTTTACGTATGAACGATGCATTTATGCGTATACATTGTTAATGCTAGCTAATGTGTAGCATGATTTAGAACCTATTCGATTCTAGTGGAATGAATGAGATAGTATTGTGAATGGATGAATGTATTACAAAGTAGACATGTGAATGTGTAGTGATAATATTTGATAGTGGGCTAAGTGCGATACCACCTTGATACTTAACAATGATGGGCTGTGTGCAATACTATTGTTAAGCATATTATTTAGTGAGCTATGTGCGAAATCACTATAATTATCCTTTGTGGTAGGCTATGTGCGATACTACCTTATGATCTGATTGTGGTGGGCTAAGTGCGAAACCACCGAGTAATTTAGCTGTGTGGATGTATTATTGAGAAATAATGATGTGTTGTATTTTGAGTAAATGTGCTATTGAGTACAGGGATGCATGTCAATGATTATGAGTATGTGACTCATAATATGTTGGAGATGTGGTAAGGGATAGAAAGAGTAAGCATAGTAGTGGATGTGAATTACATATGTTAGTATAATGCTAATTGTTGTTTAGCTTATACTAGAATGCTTAAATTGTTTATGTGTAAAATTACTAAGCTCAAAGCTTACTCCTTTCTTTTCCCTTGTCTTATAGAGAACAAGGATTGAATCGTGATACATGGATTAATCAGAAGATCGCCCACACTATCAGCACACTCCAGTACATTAGACTTAATGTTTTGTATATGGCATGTATAGAGGCTAGACAAGTTAGTGAGTTTTGTTGTAATGGCTGAGATGTGTTGGCCTTTAGATGGATAATCTATTTTGTCTAATGCCATGGTTGATGGCTAATTTATTATATGAAAAGATGTAGTTATCCATGCAAGATTACGTTCATTATGAGTTGATTGTGGATGAGTTGAATGTATACATGTTGTATGAGTTAGAAGGGTCAGAAGAGCTTAGCAAATAGCTTTGTTCTTGTCCATGTGGATAGACACACGGGCATGTGTCTAGGCTATGTGTGACACACGGCCAGCCCACGGGCGTGTGACTTGGCCGTGTCACTTTGGCAGATTCGAGTGTTACAGGCCACGGGCTAGCCACATGGGCGTGTGTCTAGGCTTTAGGCAGTGTAAAGTAGTTAGTGTTCACCACGGGTGGAGAGCACAGGTGTAACACCCCTAACCCGTATCCGTCGCTGGATTAGGGCTAAAGGCGTTACTGGACATATCGAAAACATTTTCAGAAGTTCATACATTCATCCATCAAACTCAAACATAATGTCCCTTAATATGGTCAACGAGACCTTAAACATGCTTATAAATCGGGTCGGGACTAAACCAGAACACATACGAAATTTCACGAAAATTTAAAACTTTTCTAAGTTTCAGGGGTTACACGCCCGTGTAGGCAAGCCGTGTGCCTCCCACGGCTGCTGGACACCCCTGTGTGTCCTCCTCGTGGTCGAATCTGACCTCACATCCACGGCCACCAAGCACGACCATGTGCCTTAGCCGTGGTCGAAACTGACTTCACATCTACGGCCACCAAGAACCCGTGTGCTAAGGCCGTGTACTCTTGGGCCATATACTAACTTTCTCACACGACTACTAGACACGCCCGTGTGTCTTGGCCGTGTGTTATTAGGCTAGCTACTGACTTAGCCCCACGGTCACTAGGCACGCTCGTGTGCCACAACCGTGTGACAATATAGGCCATTAGCAAGGCCAAAATGTCACCCAAAGGGTCATACCTATTAGTAAAATCATCAAGACATCTCATGCTTATTTGACAACCAAAATCATACCAAAATAACCATCCAAATTACAAGGCTAAAACTCATCTCATCACAAGCATAATTCATTCCTTTGCTTAATTAAAACTTGACCATTTCATGCATCAACTAATCATACCAAATACATACTTCATGCATCACATACATTCAAGCAAATTCTCAACCCATAGCTAGCCAAATCACATGGCTAAGTTCATATAACAAACTCATATCAAATACTAGCCTATACATGCCATATCAAGCTATATACATATCCAAAGTGTACCAAAAATGAGTTTAGTAGTGTGATGACGATCCTTGATGGTCCCGAGCCTTCAGTAGCTTTAACGACCTATAAAACAGAGAAAACACACACACAGAGTAAGCTTTCCAAAAGCTTAGTAAGTCATAAATACAAACAAACTTAGCAACTATCACATATATACTTTGGTCCATATACTTGACCATATTTATCACATTAATCAATTTAAAGTCTTATATAAACATAGCTCATTCATGCTTACTCTCACATATCATATTGTTATTCCAATATACATAATCATCATAGTATGACCACATAAGTACTTACCTTATATACACACTTAGTGTATAAATCAAAGTACCTGAAACGGATATACCATTCACTTAACCATTCGTATCACAGACTTGCCCGTTGAACCGATAGGAACCTAATAGGATACTCAGAAAGCTCAGAATAGTTGTACAATGCCAACGTCCCAGACAAGGTTTTACGTGTACTCATATAACGATGCCACTGTCCCGGACAGGGTCTTATACGAATCAATATGATGCCGATGTCCCAGACATGGTCTTACACGAAAAGATAATATCGATGCCAATGTCCCAGACGTGGTCTTACACGAAAAGATAATATCGATGCCAATGTCCCAGACGTGGTCTTACACAAAAAGCTCATAGCGATGCCAACGTCTCAGATGTGGTCTTACACAAAAAGATAATATCGATGCCAACGTCCCAGACGTGGTCTTACACGAATGTCAAATCAACGCCAACATCCCAGACGTGGTCTTATTTGATAAAACAGAACAGATACCTATGTATTCCTAGGTTCATACGGGACTTCTCGGACATTGTCGCTAAGTCGATCTTATCTCGAAAATCATTTGCATTACAACTCATAAGCATTTAATATCGACAATAGGCATATGAATATGCTCAACTCAATACAATTACATTTATTTGCAATGTGACTTACCTCGGATTCGATTTATCGAAAATGGAAACGACTACTCGGTTACTTTCGCCTTCCCTCGGTCTAAGTCCTTTTTCCTCGGTTCTTGATATATAAATATTCAGAATTAACTCTTTTATTCACTAACTCATTCAATTCAATCCAAGGACACACATTTAGGGCTATTTGCAATTTAAGCCTCACATTTGCGCAATTTATCAATTTAGTCCATTTTTCTCAAAACAACAAATTCACAAAATTAATACATACACATGCTTAGCCGAATATTCATACATATCATACAAGCCCATATTTTCCATCAAATTTACAATTTAGTCCTTCAAATTACCATTTTCTCAATTTAGCCCTATTTAGCTAAATTCATCAAAATTCCAAGAACAAAGTATGTTCATCTAGCTCAAATCTTTCATTTAACACCATAAATCAACACAAAGCTCAACATAACATTAATGGCATTTCTCATGGACAACATCAATACACAAAATTTAGACATGGGCTTGATAGTAGACTAAGCAACGATCGTAAAAACGTAAAAATTATCAAAAACCATATCAAAATCATACCTTAAATTGAGCTTGTTATGGCCGAAACCTAGCTCAACTTTCTTCTTTTTCTTTCTTTCAATTTCGGCTAGAATGGATGAACACATCCACTATCATATTCATTTGTTTTACTTAAATTAACATAATTATTCAGTTACTATTTTACCCATTTATTAAACATATATGACAAAATAATACTATGGCCTTTATGTCATTTAAACTCCCACTATCTTATAATTGGCTTAATTGCCACATAAAACCTCCATACTTTTAAAGACATGACAAATAGGTATCTTTTCATGAAGCATGCTAATTTTGCATTCAATGCAATTTAATCCTTTGCTCAAATTAAACACACCGACAGACAAATTAGCTCACGGAAATTTACCACATACTTAGTCACATATCAACGGCACAGAATATAATATTAAAATATTATAGGGACTCGGATTTGTGGTCCCAAAACCACTGTTCCGACTAGGGTATAAATCGGACTGTTACAACTCTCCCCCTTATGGATTTTCGTCCCCGAAAATCTTACCGTTAAACAAAGTCGGATATTGCTGTCTCATAGAATCTTTCGATTCCCACGTAGCCTCTTCTATTCCGTGTCGATTCCACAATACTTTCACTAACGGAATTCTCTTGTTTCTTAACTCTTTTACTTCACGAGCTAAGATACGGATCGGTTCCTCTTCGTATGACATATCAGATCGGATTTCAATTTCACATGGGGCAATCACATGCGACGGATCGGATCGATATCTACGGAGCATCGAGACATGGAATACATTATGTATCTTTTCTAGCTCGGAAGGCAACAACAATCGATATGCAACAGGTCCAACTCACTCAATGATTTCATATGACCCAATGAGTCTCGGACTCAACTTGCATTTACGTCCGAAACGAAGTACTTTCTTCCATGGTGACACTTTCAGAAACACTTTGTCGCCGATCTTAAATTCTATATCTTTTCATTTTAAGTCCGCATAAGACTTCTGATGATCAGATGCTGCTTTCAAACAGTCTCGTATCAGTTTTACTTTCTGTTCTAAATCTTTTATCAAATCGACCCCATGTATCTTATTTTCACTGAGCTCAGTCCAATACAGAGGTGTATGACATTTACGTCCGTACAAAGCTTCATATGGTGCCATTTTGATGCTCGACTGAAAACTATTATTGTATGCAAATTCAATCAATGGCAAATACTGTTCCCACGAACCATTAAACTCAAGTATACAACATCTTAACATATCTTCGAGAATTTGAATAATCCGCTCAGATTGACCATCTGTTTGCGGATGAAAAGCTGTACTGAAATGCAGTTTCGTTCCCAAATCTTCTTGCAATTTCTTCCAGAATCTCGATGTAAACCTCGGATACCTATCTGACACAATAGATAGTGGCACACCGTGCAGTCTAACAATCTCAGAAATATAAAGATCGGCTAATCTATCAAGTGAATAGTCAGATCTTACCGGAATAAAATGGGCAGATTTCGTCAATCGGTCAACTATGACCCAAATCGCATCTTTCTTTTTCAGAGTCTGAGGCAAACCAGAAACAAAATCCATTGTTAATCTATCCCATTTTCACTCAGGAATCAAAATCAGTTGTAACAACCCAGACGGAACTTGATGTTCAGCTTTGACTTGTTGATAGATTAAACATTTTGAAACAAAGTCAGAAATATCACGATTCATACCAGACCACCAATAATGTCGCTTCAAATCATGATACATTTTAGTACTCCCCGGATGAACAGATAGATGACTATTATATGCTTCACTCAAAATCAACTGAATCAATTTCAGATTTCTCGAAACACGGATACAATCTTGGAATCTCAAGCAATCATCAACCATTCAAAATTTCGATTAATAATTCGAATCACACTGAGCTCGTTTTGCTAATAACTCATTATCATATTTCTGAGCATCACATATTTGCTGTATAAACAATGGTTTTGCTTTTAATTCAGCTATCACAGAGCTATCATCAGACATATCTAACTGAGCATTCAAAGCACATAGTGCAAACAATGATTTTCTACTCAATGCATCAGCAATAATGTTTGCTTTACCCGGATGAAAATCTATCACAAGTTCGTAATCTTTTAATAGCTCTAGCCATCTTCTTTGACGCAGGTTCAAATCTTTTTGAGTCATCAGATATTTCAGACTTTTATGATCCGAAAACACGTGACATTTCTCACCATACAAACAATGGCGCCAGATCTTTAGTGCAAACACAATCGCAGCTAGCTCGAGATTGTGTGTCGGATAGTTCTTTTCATGAGGCTTCAATTGTCTCGAAGCATAAGCTACAACTTTGCCTTCCTGCATCAAAACACATCCCAGACCGTTTAATGAAGCATCACTGTAAATCACAAATTCTTTGCCCGGTTCTGGTTGTACTAACATTGGAGCTTCTGTTAACAGAGTTTTCAACTGATCAAAACTTTTCTGGCATTTGTTTGACCATTCAAATCTAACATCTTTCTGAAGCAATCTAGTCAACGAAGTAGCTATCATTGAAAATCCTTTCACAAATTGATGGTAATAACCAACTAACCCCAGAAAACTACGGACTTCAGATACGTTCTTCGGGGGTTTCCAATCCAGAATAGCAGAAATCTTGCTCGGATCAACTCGAATCCCAGAAGCTGACACAATATGCCCCCAAAAAACTAACTTCATGCAACCAGAATTCACATTTGCTGAATTTTGCATACAATTTCTTTTCTCGTAGAGTTTGCAATACGATTCTCAGATGCTCAGCATGTTCAGTTTCATCACGTGAATAAATCAGAATGTCATCAATGAATACAACAACAAATTGATCTAGATACGATCTGAAAATTATGTTCATCAAATCCATAAAAATAGCAGGAGCATTGGTTAGTCCAAATGGCATAACTAAAAACTCGTAATGCCTGATAATAACCTGATCTCAGATCTATCTTCGAAAACACAGTAGCTCCTTTTAACTGATCAAACAAATCGTCAATCCTGGGCAACGGATATTTGTTCTTTCTGGTCACTTTATTCAACTGACGATAATTGATGCACATTCTCATCGTGCCATCTTTCTTTTTCACAAACAGAACAGGAGCCCCCCAAGGCAAGAAACTCGGTCTAGCAAACCCTTTATCGGTCAATTCTTGCAACTGTGACTTTAACTCTTTCAACTCTGTTGGTGCCATTCTATACGGAGCTATCGATATAGGTGTAGTACCAGGTAACAACTCAATGCCAAACTCAACTTCACGAATCAGAGGAAAACCCGGTAACTCTTCAGGGAATACATCAGAAAACTCACAGACAACAGGCAGGCGATTCGACTTTCTTATCGGACACTTTCGAATCAATCACATAAGCAAAATATGCCTCATAACCCTTTTTCACATAACTTTGAGCTTTCAATACAGATATCACAAAGAGTAAACCATTCAAATCATTAGATTCAATTGCATACAATTTCATCATCCAGGACATCTCAAATCAATAGTCTTTCTTTTCTGATTCACAATAGCATCATGCAAAAACAACGATCCATACCTGAATGATATCAAACTCATCAAATGGAAAAAGCATCAAATCAGCAGGGAAACAAATATCTCGAAACATTTAATGGACGGTTCTTGAATACTTTGTCAACAGGACACTTTTACCTAAGGGGTTCGATACTTTTATAACAAACTCGGTAGACTCTCTACAGCAAAGTCTTCATCGAACACTAAATTCATGCATATATACGAATGCGTAGAACAGTGGTCTATCAATGCAATCATAGAAGTATCATAAAGTGTAAAAGTACCCGTTATAACATCTGGTGATGAAGCTTCCTCACGAGCTCGAATAGCATACGCTCTAGCAGGCTCTCTAGCTTCGGATCTCGCAACATTCTCTCTCATAGTTCTCTGACTACCACTAACATTCCTTACATTCTTCGAAGGTCTACCTCTCACAGCTGCATTATCAGATCTAAGATTTTGAACATTCTCAGGCCCGACAGACTCAGGGCAATCACGGATAAAATGATCAAGTGATCCACATCTGAAACAAGCTCTGTCATTCATTCTACAGCTTTCCGGATGTCTTTTCCCACAATGCTTACACTCTGGTTTCTCGGATCGTACATTCCCAACACTTGCCACTGCAGTTGCTGGAGCTTTGAAACTCATTTGTGATCTATCTCGATTTTTATTTGAATATCCCATATTACCTCTCGAACGGCTTTGATCATCTCAAAATTTCTTTGAAGCAGAATGAAACGATCTATTCTGAAATCTCTTTCTCACATCTCTAACTTCAGACTCGACTTTCTTTTTATCTTTCCCAAGTGCTTCAGCTTTGCACGCTCGATCAACGAGTACAACAAACTCTTTTATCTCTAAAATCCCAACTAATAAACGGATGTCTTTATTAAGCCCATCTTCGAACCTTTTTCACATTATTGCTTCAGATGATACACATTCCCGAGCATATTAACTCAGTCTGACAAACTCCTGTTCATATTCCGTAACAGTCATACGGCCTTGTTTCATTTCCAGAAATTCCTTTCGTTTCTGATCAACAAATCTCTCACTGATATATTTCTTTCAGAACTCAATCTGAAAGAAGTCCCATGTCACCCGTTCCTTTGGAACAACAGAGATCAAAGTTTTCCACCACTGATAAGCCGCGTCTCGAAGCAAAGATACAACACATTTTATGCATTCTTCCGGAGTCAAAGACATCTCATCGAATACTCAGATCGTATTTTCTAACCAGAATTCGCCCTTTTCAGCATCATCATCATTAGTAGCCCTGAATTCTTCAGCCCCGTACTTACGGATTTTGTCAACCGGAGGCTTGTTCAACAGATTTATACCCCTCACCGGAGGCATAACTGAGGTTTGAGGGGGATTAACCGGGGGCGAGGGTTGTGAAACAGTCGGGTTATTCTTTACGAATTGAGTGAACCACTCACTCATCAAATGGACGAAAGCTTGTTTAGCTTCTTCCCCTTGACCGCTAGTAGTCAGTCTCGGATCAGAGGGCGCTGTCCCTTGCGCGGGAGCAGACGCATTACTTTCACGCCGTCGACTCACGGCTCTTTCAGGATCCATTACTATACATAAATCACATTTATACATCAGGATTCATCACACTATCACAATTCGAAAATATGGCATGTATAGCTAGACTCTGACACACTACGTTAGTCCAAGAATCGACTAAACCATAGCTCTGATACCAACCAAATGTAACACCCCTAACCCGTATCCGTCGTCGAATTAGAGTTAATGGCATTACCGGACAGATCAGAAACATTTTCAGAAGTTCATAGATTCATCCATCAATCTCAAACATAATGTCCCTTAATACGGTCAACGAGACCTAAAACATGCTTATAAACTGGGTCGGGACTAAATCGGAACACAAACGAAATTTCACGAAAATTTAAAACTTTTCTCAGTTTCAGGGGTTACATGCCCATGTAGGCAAGCCGTGTGCCTCCCACGGCTGCTGGACACCCCCGTGTGTCCTCCCCGTGGTCGAATCTGACCTCACATCCACAACCACCAAGCACGCCCATGCGCCTTAGTCGTGGTCAAAACTGACTTCACATCCACGGCCACCAAGCACCCGTGTGCTAAGGCCGTGTACTCTTGGGCCATATACTGACTTTCTCACACGGCTACTAGACACGCCCGTGTGTCTTGGCCGTGTGCTATTAGGCTAACTACTGACTTAGCCCCACGGTCACTAGGCACGCTCGTGTGCCACAACCGTGTGACAATATAGGCCATTTGCAAGGCCAAAATGTCACCCAAAGGGTCATACCTACTAGTAAAATCATCAAGACATCTCATGCCTATTTGACAACCAAAATCATACCAAAATAACCATCCAAATTACAAGGCTAAAACTCATCTCATCACAAGAATAATTCATTCCTTTGCTTAATCAAAACTTGACCATTTCATGCATCAACTAATCATACCAAAAACATACTTCATATATCACATACATTCAAGCAAATTCTCAACCCATAGCTAGCCAAATCACATGGCTAAGTTCATATAACAAACTCATATCAAATACTAGCCTATACATGCCATATCAAGCTATATACATATCCAAAGTGTACCAAAAATGAGTTTATTAATGTGATGACGATCCTTGACGGTCCCGAACCTTCAGTAGCTTTAACGACCTATAAAACATTGAAAACACACACACAGAGTAAGCTTTCCAAAAGCTTAGTAAGTCATAAATACAAACAAACTTAGCAACTATCACATATATACTTTGGTCCATGTACTTGACCATATTTATCACATTAATCAATTCAAAGTCTTATATAAACATAGCTCATTCATGCTTACTCTCACATATCATATTGTTATTCCAATATACATAATCATCATAGTATGGTCACATAGGTACTTACCTTATGTACACACTTAGTGTATAAATGAACGTACCTGAAATGGATATACCATTCACTTAACCATTCGTATCACAGACTTGCCCGTTAAATCGATAGGAACCTAATAGGATACTCAGAAAGCTCGGAATAGTTGTACAATGCCAACGTCCCAGACAAGGTCTTACGTGTACTCATATAACGATGCCATTGTCCCAGGCAGGGTCTTATACGAATCAATATGAGGCCAATGTCCCAGACATGGTCTTACACGAAAAGATAATATCGATGCCAACGTCCCAGACGTGGTCTTACACGAAAAGATAATATCAATGCCAACGTCCCAGACATGGTCTTACACGAAAAGCTCATATCGATGCCAACGTCCTAGACGTGGTCTTACACAAAAAGATAATATCAATGCCAACGTCCCAGATGTGGTCTTACACGAATGTCAAATCAATGCCAACATCCCAGACGTGGTCTTATATGATAAAATAGAACAGATACCTATGTATTCCTAGGTTCGTATGGGACTTCTCGGACATTATCACTAAGTCGATCTTATCTCAAAAATCATTTGCATTACAACTCATAAGCATTTAATATCGACAATAGGCATATGAATATGCTCAAATCAATACAATTACATTTATTTGCAATATGACTTACCTCGGATTCGATTTATCAAAAATGGAAACGGCTACTCGGTTACTTTTGCCTTCCCTCGGTCTAAGTCCTTTTTCCTCGGTTCTTGATCTATAAATATTCAGAATTAACTCTTTTATTCACTAACTCATTCAATTCAATCCAAGGACACACATTTAGGGCTATTTGCAATTTAATCCTCACATTTGCGCAATTTATTAATTTAGTCCATTTTTCTCAAAACATCAAATTCAAAAAATTAATACATACACATGCTTAGCCGAATATTCATACATATCATACAAGCCCATATTTTCCATCAAATTTACAATTTAGTCCTTCAAATTACCATTTTCTCAATTTAGCCCTATTTAGCTAAATTCATCAAAATTCCAAGACCAAAGTATGTTCATCTAGCTCAAATCTTTCATTTAGCACCATAAATCAACACAAAGCTCAGCATAACATCAATGACATTTCTCATGGACAACATCAATACACAAAATTTAGACATGGGCTTGATAGTAGACTAAGCAACGATTGTAAAAACGTAAAAATTTTCAAAAACCATATCAAAATCATACCTTAAATTGACCTTGTTATTACCGAAACCTAGCTCAACTTTCTTCTTTTTCTTTCTTTCAATTTCGGCTAGAATGGATGAACACATCCACTATCATATTCATTTATTTTACTTAAATTAACATAATTATTCAATTACTATTTTACCCATTTATTAAACATATATGACAAAATAATACTATGGCCTTTATGTCATTTAAACTCCCACTATCTTATAATTGGCTTAATTGCCACATAAAACCTGCATACTTTTAAAGACATGACAAATAGGTATCTTTTCATGAAGCATGCTAATTTTGCATTCAATGCAATTTAATCCTTTGCTCAAATTAAACACACCGACAGACAAATTAGCTCACGAAAATTTACCACATACTTAGTCACATATCAACGGCACAGAATATAATATTAAAATATTATACGAACTCAGATTTGTGGTCCCAAAACAACTGTTTCGACTAGGGTATAAACCGGACTGTTACAACGGACGTGTGCCCTAGCCGTGGGACTTTGGCAGAATGCTTGGGTTTTCATGCAGGGGATGGGGGCATAGGCGTGTGTGACCTCCACGGGCGTGTTTGATCTTACACGGGCATGTGGTCCCTGTATAGATGGAAAAATTTTAAATTCGTAAGAGTTTCCGATATGGTCTCGAGAGCCCTCGTGTATATGAGTAAGGTCCCATAAGTTGAGAATGAGGTCGTTATGGTGACTAAGAGAGAGTAGTCACGTTAAGCCTAAGTGGCGATCAAGTGGTTTTATTTTGGTAATGCCTCGGGCCCGGTTCTGGCGTAGAATACAGGTAAGGGGTGTTACATAATGTGTTCCACGTTTCTATGTTGAGATGATACCATTCTGATCCTTTTCATATAGTGCCGGTGGAGGAGATCATGGTAAGACATGATCTGACTTTTGAGGAAGAATCGGTGTAGATAATGGATCGTGATGTTAAAGTGCTGAGGAGGAAATCTGTTCCATTTGTCAATGTGTTGTGGCGTAATCACGATTCAAAGGAAGCCACGTGGGAGCCTGAGGAGGCGATGCGACAGCAATACCCTCACCTCTTCTGATCAGGTAAATTTCGAAGCCGAAATTTCTTTAAGGGGGTAGAGTTGTAATGCCCTAAAAGTTAGGGGTTTGTAATTTTGCTTAAATTCATGTTGTGCTTGATCGGCTAGCTATTTGAGGGTGTTTGGGGGTCTCGAGGAGGCCTGGGTTTGAGCCTGAGCTTTAGAAAAATTTTAGTTTTTGGCCCTTAAGGGGGAGAGGGTTGTTTGCAGTAGGACTTAAGTATATCTGTGTGCGTTTAAGTGTCACAAGTGAGCTAGTGGCAAGATGGCTGTGGCGTCATTAGGAAGGCAAGGAGGGAGGGGGTTTGAATCCCATGACTAACAAAATGGGACATTTATTTTATGAATTGATGGAGCAAGAGGTAGAGTTTGGATCAAACTCTACAGAGGAGGTTGAAGACTTGGTCAACAAGTTTGAATGAGAGGCTAGGAGTGATCCAAGGAGGAAATAGTGGAGTGAATCAAGGAAGTGATGAGTGAGGGAGAGTTGGTCGAATTTGGGAGTGTGGCTAAGTGGGAGATTTCGGCTAGGGGGTTTGCAATTAGGCAATTCGGCTGAGGGGTGTCATTTTGAGCATTTTCGGGTTTGCTTCTTTTGGCATTTCGTGCTTCTTTTTTCCTTAGTGTCAGTTTCACAAGTGATATTTTTATATTTCCAGGATTCAAGTGGGGTGAGTTCTGAAATCTTCTTCTTTCTTCTTATTGTTTCTTTACCGTTTGGCTTGTGTACAAGTTGTTCTTCCTCCCTTCGGTAGCACCTTAGCCGAATTCAGTACTCTCTTTTCCTCTCATCTCCATTTCTAATCTCTTCTTTCCATAGCCGAACTTCAACTCATTTTTGCTCAAAGGAATCTGTCTTTGCCGAATCTGAATGGTAAGTAGTACTAACCGTTTTCTAGTTATTTCGTGATGGTACTAGTCTTTCTCCCTACAGCCAAATCTTCCCTTCTTCTTAAGTTGATGTGGGTTGGTGTTAGGGTCACTCGAGGAGTAGGAAGGGACAAGCTCTCGGAAGCAATTGATTCGTACTCTGAGCCTTGAGCAAGTAAGCACTTTCACTTTGTTTTTTTCAAGGGTGGATGTTAACCACACCTTTATTCAAACTCTTTTAATAAGAGTGTTTTGTATCGCAAGATATTTTTAGGGATTCCTAATCTTCACTGGAATTCGGAAAGAGCTTAGCAAAACCCGGTGAAACAAGGTAGGTGTTAATGGGGTTTCGATTTTGTTATGTAATGGGAGGGTAACCCTCTTAACCGTTTGACTAACTATTAATCTTGTCTAACATAGGATTGGTGCTAAGGGATTGGCGACACACTCGTAATCAAGGTGTGTAATCTCACACTCCTGGTTGTTCTGTTAAGGCTATGATCTGTGAATCGGCTAAAAGCCGAAATACTGAAAAGCTGGGATATCGACATCTGAGATCACTCGAGCGTACGAGTGCTCGTAGTGATAAATCGAGCCACGAACGTTGGTGATAGACCTTTGAGAGTGCCACGAACTTCCTTGTGGGCTTAGGACGTAATGGGCCCTGTTGGGCCAAAAATTGGGCTTTGGCCCATATGCACTGTTTCGATCAAAAAGGGTATCCGTGTCGCTCGAGGCGACAGTAGGCCTTCAGACAGGCCATTATAGGGGTAAAGTTACCAAAATACCATTCACAGGTAAAATTATCGAAATACCCTTCACAGGTAAAATTACCGAAATACCCTCTATGGGTAAAGTTACCGGAATACCCTCAATGGGTAAAATTACCTAGATGCCCTTAAGGGGTGAAATGACCGATTTAACTTAACCGTCTAAATGACCGTTGTACCCTTAGTGGTAGTACTAGTGTTGTATGTGTATTTAAATGTATGATTGATTATGATTGAGATGCACTGTATACATGGATTAATTATGAAATGACATACTGCATTGGGGTGGGTTTTTCTGATTTGGAGGAAGTACCGTTATAGTGGCATCGCCACGTATTCTGATTCTAGTGGCTCAGCCACGTATACCGTTGTTAGCAGCTAGGCTGCACCATTGGAGAGTTTGGCTGGGTGGGTCGACATGGTCCCCACATGGAGAGATGTTTGGTACGGGTGGAGAGTTGGTTGGTATGGGTTGGGTTACATGTCCATTGAATTGATATGATCTTGGGGCTTAGGCCCATATTGTTACCGAATAGGGCTTAGGCCCAGACTTATATCGTATGGGCTCAGGCCCAGACTGTGACTGTATTAGGGGATTACACACTGAGTTCTCGTAACTCACCCTTTCTCTTTAATTGTGCAGGTAATCCCCAGTAGTAGAGGATTTGGAGCTGCGAGGTACTCAGAGGTGGCCACACGACCGACATGCTTTAAAGCTGAACTTAGTGACTCTATTTTTATTTTATTTTAATTATTGGGTTAATAATTTTTGTAATAAAGCCATTGGGATTTTCTTTTTAACCTTTATTTGGTATTTCTTTTAATTACAAACTGCTAGTCTATTAAACACGGGTCTTTAAAACAATAACTACTGCTTTCAAAATATCACGTTTCCGCAACTGTTCAAATCAATCTTTCGCAACAAACAAGGTTTTAAAAATTGTAATATTTTTGTAAGGGAATGACTTTTAGCAAATTTGTTTTGTTAATAAGCAACACAAATCGGGATTTTTAAAGGGTAGAAAGTTTTGATCCGTAGAAGGGTTTTCCAATGAACTTATAGTTTTCAAACATCACTTTGATGTGGCTCGTTAGATCCGGTCATAACGTCTAGGTCAGGTTTAGGGTGTCACACCTAACCTCAGGTTTAACTGTAAAATCAGAAAACTAAAGGGAGTGAGCTATAAAACTCAATGTGAGTCTTATAACAAGTATTAAGCAGGAATTTAGCATACAACTCAAAATATTATAGCGAAATTATATAGCTTATTTCCACATATTCTTAGCTTGGGTAACGATCAGTAATCAAAACATACATTTCATAAAAGTAATAGAATTTATATATAACATCACAATTTCACAATTTGCAGTATGAAGTATGCATAAGGATGTCAATGCAGAGCTTTTAAAA
Source organism: Gossypium sturtianum (assembly GCA_025698515.1). Lineage (NCBI taxonomy): Eukaryota > Viridiplantae > Streptophyta > Magnoliopsida > Malvales > Malvaceae > Gossypium > Gossypium sturtianum. Next base: position 58,621,111 of record CM046951.1, on the reverse strand, counting down.
AATCGGTGCAAGTTTTTCAGAAAACGTTCGTACCCATCTCTGTTACACTCCATAATCGAGTTCCCCAAAACTCGTCCATCCAAAACACTCCAATTTGTGCACAAGACACCGATAATGCAAACAAGCTGCCAGTAATGTGGACAAGCAACTAGTAATACAGATAAACTGCCAGTAATGCAGACAAGCTATCAGTATTGCAGATAAACTACCAATACTTCCTCTTTACATAATTGTCCCAACCCTATGCAGTATGACATGTTTTTTAATGATAACTTTGAAGAACAATACAATATAATTAGCATGATTAAAGTATAATGAGCATGATTAACATGAAACCAGTGGCACATTTAATGATGCTTTCAGTGTTAATAGTACCACAGACATCTTTTTAACATGTGACTAAAATTTCAGTAACAGTGTACATGATTAATCATGTACTCGATGGCAATAACCAAACAATAGCAATATCAAATATCAATAGGCATGTCTTGAGCATGTAATCAATTTAAACATCACAAATCACAAAAATATTACCAAATCATACAATGATGTTTCAACCATTTTCAGCAACACAATTTCCTTAGTTTAGGGGTACTTACTTGTAAACAATCCTATTAAAGGATTTATAGTCATCGTTTACTTCATTAATAAGCTTATATATTTTTATAGTCATGGATTTATCAGAGATTAGAATGAATGTTGATAAACAAACTCTTATAATATTTAAGGATAATATATCCATGTTAAAAGCGGTTAGGACCCACACCTAATAGTAGATCTAATGCAAAACACCACTCTTAAGAACACCCACACTTTAATCTAACCAAAAGAATACCGATCTATTATAAAGAGTGATCTTTCATTAGGGCGTCATTTATCATTTTTTATGAAATAACTTAATTAAACTATATCTTCAATCCTTACTTACCCTTGTAATTAATCGATCGTAATGATGATTTTGTTTCCAAAGTCAAGGACTTTCCAGGATGGTATCGATCAACCCTTCACATAAGATCAATATATGACATGTTAATATCGAAGAATAATGATGTCTAACATTAAACTAAATTCAGTTATAAATAAAAAGAGGAGGAAGAAATGATGATTTATACCCAATATCATCCCATACTTACGTTTTTCCTTAATTGAATCTTTGTTGAATCTATCGATCAAGAGTGAAGCAAAGATAAATTGAAGAAGTAGATAATAGAAAACGATCTATTAGGGATAAATAAAACAAAATTCCGCAAGGTTTTATCAAAATAAAAAGACAAATACTAAGGTGGAAGTGGCAACTTTTTGAGAAGAGAAAAGAAAAATATAGAAAATGGTAGTCACGGTGGTGGTCCAGCAGTGGTGCGGCGGTGGTGAAGTGGTGATTCGGTGGTGGAGAATGACATCATGTGTTGGTGAAAAGAATGAAATCGGCTATGCAAATGAGGAGGTTTAGAGGCTAAAAATTGAGAAATAGAGGAGCAATGGGGAGGAATGGTTACGAGAGGTGGAGGAGAGTAACAAAATGAAAAAAAAAATGTGAGTGGTGGCTACCTTAGGTGGAATGGGCAGTTCAAGGTAGAAAATTGAGAAGAAAAGGAAGCTTTGGGGGACAAAGGCTTGAAATGTGAATCATGGGGAACATGTGGAGTGAAAAGGGGGTTTATAACACCCATACTCGGCCTAGTCGCCAATCCCGAATACTAGGATGCTACATCACCATCTCACATCGATTTCATTGTAATTACCAGAATTGAAATACATGCAGTTTTGTTTTACTTTAATTACTCTAGAATTTATGATAATATAAAGTCATGCAAACTTAGTTTAGTGTTTAATCATACTAACATACGACAAACAAACATAAAATGTACATATCTCGAGCATTGGGACTACTTAGAAAATTTTCCCAAAAACATTACATAGGTCGATACTAAAGGAGCGGTACCGATATTTCTTTTAAGTGGTGTCGATACCACATGAAAAATCAATACCAAACTTGCATTATGTTTCCCAATTAAAAACCCAACTATTGGAAAATATCAGTACCACTGAACAAGTATCGATAATTTCACCCCCGAGTATCGATACTCAAGCCAAGGTATCGATACCAATTAGCAAGACTGACTTCCTACACTTCAAAATTTTCAAACGTATCATTTTTAACATACGAATATTGATACCTCTGCTTTAGACCAAAAAAATACAACATATATGAGCATTCCAATCGTCCATACTTATACCAAAACAACATGTAACGATTATAACTCCTAAAAATCATCATAACGCTTATATAATAAGTTTTAAAGGTCGAATCATATCTGTATAACCAGGCGATGGATCAAGCACCAAGTCTCATAAATCTTAAAACCACTAACTCTAAAGTAACCACCATAATAACATAGCAAATATCAATATATGTCCACCACATTGCCTTATTCGCCAAAACATAATCAATGATTAAACACCTACTAAAAGAAAAGACTTGCTTGGATCACCCCTCGAAAAGCCACATCGCTCACACCGGTACAGAACTAATCTACAAAGTTTAATAAGGGAGTGGGTGAGCTTAACAAGCTCGGTGAATGCTCAGAGTAACCACAATGTACACACAATATCAAAGGTCAGTCAAGAGCATACTACAATACATTCACAACCATATTCCATTCGAGTCATAATTACATGTTCATGCTTATGGCAGCTTTAAACTAAACAAAACTACACAAACTACACAAAACTACATGTTTTAAGGTATCAAAATTTTCGACATGTTTATGGCAACTTTCATGAAAATTCATTAAATCCTTAGAAATCCATAACAAAACTTTAAAGTAAGTTTAGAAACCTTTTACTCATGTCAAAACTAATTGAAAAAACACTTTGAAACCATGTTTTTGCTCAAAATCCCAAAATTTGCAATTAACGACCCAATTTTCGGCTTTTATTTAAAACATATAATTTAATGGCTAATAATTAAGTTTTTAAAGACTAGATAACATTAAAAACTCATAAGGAATCAAATCATTACCTTCGATGATGAAAAACAGAGTGTTTGATCGAAAACTCGAAAAACCCACAAGCTTGACAATGGAGGAAACTATGGTGTTTTGGGTGCTTTTTCTTGGTTTTTATAAAGGTTTATAAATTAAGAGATGATAGAAATTAAAAGGAATTAGGATTTGGAGTTCAATATTAATTGAAATAGCAAGAGAGAACAAGGGACGACAAGCACAAATTTTGGGGTTGTTTTTATGTGAAATAACTTGGAGAACGAAATCTGGTTAAATTGCTTCATAAAAACTCACAATTTTAACTCTTTTTACAAATCAATCCTATTTTCAAAAATTAAAGGTATTTAAAACTCGTTTTCAAAAATTGATTTAATTTTCTAAAAACCATAGTAAAAAAACATAACTGATAAACCATGTCGCAAAATTCTGAACACTCTAAGGCTAAAATTCCTAACATACCCCTAAAAATCGTAGGCCCTATTTGTGGTGTTACAGGGTTTATGAGGGAAAGTTGACTAGTTAAAAGAGGAAAAAATCTTCCTTTGCATGATAACTAGGAGTGGACGGTTATGGAAGCTTTGACCAAGGCTTTATGGGCCAATATTTAATAACAAAATGGAGATGTGGGAAATTGATCATAGCACCTTTGGGAAACTAATTAAGCTCTTAACCATTAATCTAACTCACTTACTTGTTAATACTCCAACGTCATTTATTTTAAAAACATGGTGTGACATTCGCAAAGGTTTGAAGTAAAATTACACCACATAGAAAATAATAAGAGGGAAGGGATTCAAACTTAGATCATCAAGGACAGCTCCACCACATAGAAAATATAAAAAATTTGGGCGCGACCTGTAACAGCTCGGTTTAGACCCTAGTCAGAACATTGGTTTTGAGACCACAAATCCGAGGTCAGAAAAATATTTTAAAATTATTTTTGGTGTTTACAATATGTGATTGAGCATGTGTGAAAGTTCTGTGTAAAAATTTTAACGTTTGTGTGCTTAATTTGCAAAAAGAATTTAATCGCATAAAATGCAAAAGCTGTGTGCTGATTGTTAAAGTACTTAATTGGCATGGCTTAATAATGGTGAAGTCCTTAAGTGGATATTAGACCATTGAACAATGTAGTGGGCGGTTATGGGCTTGTAATATATAGTTTCTTTTATTAATTCATTAAGGCTATTATGGTAAAATGTAATTATAATAAAAATAAAGACAAAATGGTGGCCATTTTAATTGTGTTCATCCACCAAAAATAAGAAAAGAAAACAAAGGGGGTTTGAGTTCTTAAACATTCGTCATTGGTAAAGATTGATTAAGGTATGTTTTGGTTTCAGATTTTGATAATTTCTACGTTTTTGTAATCGTTGCTTCGTGCTCTCTCAAGCCCATGCTTTAATTTTGGAATTTGATGAAGATTTTGAGATGTTCCATTGATGAGTGTTTGAGCTTTGTGATGTTAGTTGATGAAATATGAAATATTAGATTAACATGTTTTGTCTTTGGATTTTTGGTGAATTTGAGTAATTTGGACTAAATTGTGAAAATAATATTTTGAGGGACTAAAATGTGAAATAAATGAAATGTATGGGCTTATATGAAGCATGTGAAAATTCGGCTAAGCATGGGTACAAAGAAATTATGTGTATTTTGTGATTTTGTGAGATAGGGACTTAAATGTCAAAATGTGAAAATGTGAGCGATAATTTGTAAATTGCCCTAAATATGTGTGTTTGGACTAAATTGAATGATTTGGTGATTTAATGAGCTAAATTTGAATATGTATAGATCAAGAAAATATGGATTTGGATCGAGATCGAGGCAAAGATAAAGTGCTCAATTAAAATGTGAAATAAATGAAATGTATGGGCTTATATGAAGCATGTGAAAATTTGGCTAAGCATGGGTACAAAGAAATTATGTGTATTTTGTAATTTTGTGAGATAGGGACTTAAATGTCAAAATGTGAAAATGTGAGCGCTAATTTATAAATTGTCCTAAATATGTGTGTTTGGACTAAATTGAATGATTTGGTGATTTAATGAGCTAAATTTGAATATGTATAGATTAAGAAAATATGGATTTGGATCGAGATCGAGGCAAAGATAAAGTGCTCAATTAATCGACTCATTTTGTTACTTCGACGTCCGAGGTAAGTTCGTGTATAATACGAATGGTTTAAATCGTATTCATGTATTATGTAATGAATGAATATATGTTTTTTGATGAATTGGTTATGCTATATGTGAATTTAAGAAATATGGCACTAAGTGTGCGTATTTAGAATTGAGACAGAGGTGAATGGCACTATGTGTGCGAAATAAAGAAAGCTTAGGCTGTATTGATTGGCACTGTGTGTGTGATACCGAGTTAAATTCGGTTTAACATAAAGGCACTAAGTGTGAGATGATAATTTAGTTTCGGTTATGCAATTTGGCACTAAGTGTACGATTAAATCGAATGAATGATGAATAGTGATCGAAGTGTGGTATCGAGCATTGATTAGCAAGAATGTATGTTAACTAAGTGTTGGCAAAGGTATGCTTGTAATCTACATGGTTGATGATATCATTTATGGATAAATGGATTGTTGTGTGAGCATATGGCTAAGGATGATATTGTATATAGTTGTGAATCTATCTAAGTGATGGTTTATTTTGTATAATGATAATTTATTAATGAGTTATTTGTATTATCTAACTAACTTACTAAGCTTTAAAAGCTTACTGTGTGAAGTGTTTCTCTATTTTACAGTGTCTTTAAAGCTAGCTCGGATCTGGGGATCGTCAGCGACTAAATCACACTATCGGCTATCTATTTTGGTACTTTTGAGACATATATATATTTGGTATATGGCATGTATAGACTAGTAGATATAGCATGTTTTGAAGTGTGCAAGCTTTTCCATGTGATATGGCTTGGAAGTTGAATGATGTTGGTTTATATGTGTGGGTTACGTGAATGATAAATATGGAATGAGTTAGTGAAAATGGATATGTATGTTTCACGCTTGAAATGGTTGATGAAAAATGTGGTTTAAATGTGAACTTATGGTATAAATTACATGATGTTTGATTTATATGAATTGGGGTGCGAAATTGTTATTTTAGATGGACTTATTTGAGTTGAAATTGAGTATGGAAATAAATGGTGTGGTTGATGACTAATTTGTGCATATATTAGTATGTTTTGGTTGCCATTTGAGGTATAAATGTATATGGATTGAGGACTGTAGGTGGTTCCAAAGTGTGGTTGACAAATTGGCCTCTCAAATGGCCTATAATTGCCCACACGGTTGAGCACACGGGCGTGTGGCTCGACCGTGTCTTTCAAGTTTGCAAATTGAAGCAAGTCAGTTTCGACCACAGGCTAGACACACGGGCGTGTGACTGGCCATGTGGTGCAAGTCAGTGTCGACCACGAGTGAGATACACGGGCGTGTCTCAGGCCGTGTGGACAAGTTAGTATATATGCCCTCTTTTCCCACGGCTTGGACACATGGGCGTGTCCGAGGCCGTGTGAGGCACACGGTCTGCCCACACGGGCGTGTGACCTCTGTAGCTTTGAAAAATGTTAAATTTTTTAGAAATTTTCGTATATGTTCAGTTTAGTCCTGACCCCTTTCTAATGTGTGATTAAAGTCTCGTAGACTTAATTAAGGGACTATATGAATGTGAATTGCTATGTTTTGATGTGAAATGAATTTAAATGTTGTGAAATGATAAGTAATGCCTCTTAACCCTATTCTGGCATCGGTTACGGGTTAGGGGTGTTACATTTTATTGGTATCAGAGCTACAGTTTAGTCGATTCTATGACTAACATAACGCGTGTGAGTCTAGCTATACATGCCATATATATAATTGCGATAGTGTGATGAATCCTGACAGTTAAAAACATGTTTTCATATAGTAAATGGATCCTGATCGAGCAGTTGCTGATGATGTTGAGAGCAATGCGCCTGCTCCCGCTCAAGGGATAGCACCGGCCGAGTCTAGGCCGATTGCTAGTAGCCAAGAGGGAGAGGCTAAGCAAGCCTTGAATGATGAGTGAGTGGTTTTCGGAGTTCGTTCGAACGAATCCGGCTGCTCAACAACCTCCACCCCCACAAGTACCTATAGTGCCACAAGTGACAGATCCAATCTGATTGAGTAAGCCTCTAGTGGATAAAATTCGAAAGTATGGGGCTGAAGAGTTTAGAGCTATGGTTGATGATGGTGCTGAACGAGCTGAGTTTTGGCTCGAGAATATAATTCGAGTGTTTGATGAACTGTCATTGACTCTCCTGATGAATGTTTAAAATTTGTTATTTCATTGTTGAGAGATACGGCATATAATTGGTGGAAAACGTTGATATCTGTGGTTCTGAGAGAGAGAATTACCTGGGATTTCTTTCAAGTTGAATTTCGAAAGAAGTATATCAGTCAACGATTCATAGATCAGAAACGTAAAGAATTCCTTGAGTTGAAACAGGCCGTATGTCGCCATCGAATATGAACGGAGTTTGTGAGATTAAGTCAGTATGCACGAGAATGTGTTTCGACCGAAGCTACTATGTGTAAACGTTTCATTGAAGGGCTGAATGAAGACATTAAATTGCTGGTCGGAATACTTGATTTGAATGAATTTTTAGTGTTAGTTGAAAGAGCCTGCAAAGCTTAAGAACTGAGCAAAGAAAAGAAGAAAGCAGAATCCGAAGCTAGAGAGGAAAGAAAAAGATCGATAAGCAAGTCGTATCAACCTTCATCAAAGAGATTTAAAGATGCAAGCAATCGTTCAAATGTTTCGTTTGGACATTCGAGTAGAGATCATGTGAGACAAAGTGTTGGTCCAAGAACTAAAATTCCGATTGAATCAAGTGTTGGAAGTGTCAAAAGCAACAAGCCTGAATGTAGACAGTGTGGAAGACATCATATCGGAGAATGCTGGGGCAAGTATAATAATAGAGCTTGCTACAAATGTGGATCACGAGATCATTTTATTTGGAATTGCCCAGAGTTAGCTGAAAAAGATAATGTTCAGAGTGCGAGGCCGAGAAACACGACGGCTAGAGGTAGTGTAACAGTCTGAATTTGACCCTAATCGGAACGGTGGTTTCGGGACCACGAATCCGAGTCTGAGAGATATTTAAATATTATATTCTGTGCTTATTATGCGTGAATTAATGTGTGTAAATTTCGTAGAAAAATTTTATCGTTTGTGTGTTCAATTTGACAAAAGGACTTAATCGCGTAAAGAGTAAAAGTTGCATACTATAGTGAAAAGTGCTAGAATGATGATGGCTTTTTAATATGAAGTATTAAAAGGGCAAATAGCCCATTTTTAAGTTAGTGGGTGGCATATGACAAGATTGACCTTAATTTATATGTTGTTTTTATTTTTTTATTAAAGGTTAAAATAGTAAAACATTAAAAAAATGTTATTATATGTTTAATAATATGAAATTAAAAGCCGTCATGTTTGTTATTTCTTCTTCATTTCCGTATGTGAGCTAGGAAATAAAGGTTTAAAGGTTTTGAGCATTCGGTCATACATTCAAGCTAAATCGGGTATGTATTTTTAGTCGGTTTTGATAATTTTACGTTTTTGTGATCGTTGCTTCGTATACTATCCGACCCATGTTAAAATTTTTGAATCTAAGCATGCTTGATGTTCGGCTATTGATAGGTTCATATGGTTTTGATGTTTGATGATTTTAGATAAAAGATAAGTTAAGGATTAGTATTTTATGTATTGGAAGTTTTGATGAATTTTTGTTTTTAGGGCCAATTTGTAAAAATAAAATTTTAGAGGGGTTTAATTGCAAAATAAATAAAATGGAAGGGCTTGTAAAGCCCCTAGGAATATTCGGCCCTTGTATAGTCTTGGCAAATTGGGAGTATTTTGTGTTTTGTGTAATTAGTACCAAAATGCAAAATTTTGAAATAAGTAGGGTAAAATAGTAAATTGCATGTTGATGTGTTTTGGGACTAAATTGAAGTGATTTGTACTTGAATAAGCTGAATTTAATGTGTTTTAGATCAAGAGCAAAGAAAAATGGAATTAGATCGGGGAAGACGAAGGTTCTCGAATAGCCGATTTGCACGGTCTATCGACAGCCGAGGTAAGTCTTTAAGCGAATATATGTTAATAAATTATTTATAATTATATTGAATGATAAAATTTGAATACTTTTGGCATGAATATGTGAACTAGCCGAATACAAGGGTGCTAAATTGAATTGATTGAAGTGTTATAAAATGTGATGTGAACAAATAAAATTTTTGATTGGATATGTGAAAATAATTGGTGATATATGAGTTGTTGTAAAGTTAGCTCTATGGACTGTGAATTGAAGAATAACCACACTGATATTCGGGCTTTGAGCCTAGCAGGCCTCGTGCCGGTGACATATTTCGGGCTTTGTGCCTAGCGAGCCTCGTCTTGCGGTGACATATTTCGGGCTTTGTGCCTAGCAGGCCTCGTCTTGGTGACATAAGTCGGGCTTAGTGCCTAGCGAAGCTTAATGCCGGTGTTATGATTTCGGACCTCGAATCAGCAGGCTTAGTGCCGGTATGTGTGAGATTCAGGTAATGTTAGTAATATCTAGCTAATGAATTAAGTATGCCTAAGCTTTTGGGAGTGAATTTGCAATTCGGTTATAAGGTATGTATTAAGCATACTTTAATGTTAGGATTATATGCTATATTGCTAAGTAAATGAAATGGTGAAAGAAAGTGGTGTGTTTATAATAGATGGAATGTAATTATGATGTATACTATGATTGAAATGTTTATAGAAAAGCATGAAAGTAGTAAATATTTGTATAAGTAAAATTATAAGTATAAGTGGATAATTATTTTATTCAATTATATAATATACTACGGTGAAGAAATGAAAGTTGATATATGTACAGGAGAAGAGATATTCGGTTTGGGTAAATTAAATATTAAGTCTTGAATGTTTCATGTTAAGAAATGTTCTATTGAATGCTTGTATACTCGATTGTCATATTGAGGTTGCTTAAGACTTACTAAGCTAGCATGCTTACCTTGCGTGTAACCCTTGTTTGTTTTATAGATTTCGTTTAAGCTACGGGCTCAAAGGATCGCGTCGAAAGTATCAACCACACTATCAACTCCTTTTGGTACTTATATATTTGGTTTTTAAATAAAAGGCATGTATAGACTAACTCTATGTCTGAATATTGTTTTGATGATGTATAATAGCCATGCGAAAATGGCTAGTTCTTAATGTTAATATTAAATGATGTAAATCTATCCTTGGTGTGTGATGCGTGCATGTTTCGGTTGGATAAATAAATGAATGCATGATATAGGTGTAATTATATTTATATATGTTTCATGCTGAATAGGTAGGATTTATGACATATATCCATGAAACTATTTGGTTTATAAATAAGTCCTGAGTAATAATTAGTATTATGGTTGCTCGGTTATGAAATGAAGTTATTAGAAGTGTATTTTTTTTTATGAAGAGTGGGTGTGAAAATGAATAAATGTCTCGGCTTGCAGGTTATAAAATGGAATGATCGAGTCTTATATTTATGCTTCATAAATCTATGGATGCAGGATATCTTTGTCATAAATGGGAAAATTAGATAAGAGCATATGTGCATGCATTATATGTTCGGATAAATTAATTGAGTAGTAAGTTTGGGTTAGAAGTGCATGAAACTGCAATGTTTAAATGTTATGAAACGAAATGAAAGAAATAGGTTTGTATTATGTGGAATTCGAATATGTGGTTGATTAAATGATAGGTTTGAAATGGTAAAGATGATGAGTTTATAAATCATGGTAAATGCGAACCTAGATTGAGTCTTTTGTATGTGTGTGAGATATACTATAAAATGATATGAGAGTTTATGATTAACTATGCATGTGCATATGAGTTATGAAATGACAAGTTGATAATTGAATAAAGTGATAGGCGCATACTCAAACTTATGATAAACATTTAAATGACATATAATCTTTAATTCAACGGTTGATTTGTACAAGCATGAATTAAATCTTTTGAGTTTAATAAACATATGAATTGTGATAAATGGTTTGTAATGATCTGTATTGAGTCCAGTAATGCTTCATAACCCTAATCCCGCGACGGAGTGCGGGTTAGGGGTGTTACATTTTAGTGGTATCGAGCTTACGGTTTAGGCGATTCTAGGACTACCGTAGAGCGTTAGAGTCTAGTTATACATGCCTTTGTTACATATTGATAGTGTGGTGACTTCGACATTACAACTGTGTTTTATATAGTAAATGGACACCGATCCACGAAAGAGCCGTAGCGGATGATGTAGAGAGTGTGGCGCTGACCGTGCGCACGAGGATCGGTCTTGGTAGACTCTCGACCGATTTCGGGTAGCCACGGGGAGGCTAAACAAGCCTTCTATTAGATGATGAAGCAGTGGTTTACCCAGTTTATTCAGACTAACCCAGCTGTACAACAACCTCCACCCTTGAATAATCCAACTCCGATACCTTCAAAGACTTCGATGATAGATCCGATGAGATCTAGTAGGCCTCCAGTTGATAAAATCAGGAAATTTGGGGCCGAAGAATTCGGGGCCAATGATGATGATGACGCAGAGCGAGCCGAAATGTGGCTTGATAACACTATTCGGGTACTTGATGAGCTATCTTGTACTCGCACGAATGCACGAAGTGTGCTATATCTTTACTTCGGACACTTTGCATCCTTTGGTGGAATACACTAGTATCGATGGTTAGAAAGAAAAAGTGACGTGGGATTTCTTCGAATGAATTCCGCAAGAAATATATCGATCAAAGATTCATTGATCAAAAGCGAAAAGAATTTCTTGAATGAAATAGGGCGAATGACCGTGACAGAATATGAACGGAAATTTGTCAGGCTCAGCAGATATGCTAGAGAGTGTGTTTCTACTGAAGCCATTATGTGCAAAAGGTTCGAAGACGGTTTGAATGAAGATATAAAGTTGCTTGTTGGTATTCTTGAAATCAAAGAGTTTGTGACTCTAGTCGAGCGAGCTTGCAAAGCTGAAGAGCTCGGGAAGGAGAAAAGAAAGGGTGAGGCAGAAGCTAGAGACACTCGTAAGAGATCGTCGGGTAAGACCTTCCATTCTACATCTAAGAAAGTTCAGAGATGACTTCACCGACATAAAGCTACTTGGACTTACCTAGACGAGATCGACCTCCGGTGGGCTCCCAAGCTACCTCGATGGCGGTGTTGGTAACGCTCCACGAATCGAGTTGAATGCAAGCACCGTGGGAAATGGCATTCGGGAGTTGTAGATTCCGCGTGATCGGTCTTGTTTTAAGTGTGGATCGTCAGATCATTTTATTAGGGAATGTCCGATGTTAGTTGAGCAGAATACAGTTCAGAACATTAAGTCGGGCAACACGTCAGCGCGAGGTAGACCACCCAGACATTCAGGTAATGTAGGTGGTAGTCAGAGAGGAACGAAGAACACTGCAGTTCAATCTGAGGCTAGAGCTCCAGCTAGAGCTTATGCTACACGAGCCAGAGAGGATGTTTCCTCCCCCGATGTCATTACCGGTACTTTCACCCTTTATGATACTACTGTGATTGCATTGATTGATCCTGGTTCGACTCATTCATATGTGTGTGAAACTCTAGTATTCGGTAAGACTCTGCCAGTTGAGTCTACTGAGTTTGTGATTCGTGTGTCCAACCCTTTGGGTAGATGTGTGCTTGTTAACAAAGTGTGTAGAGGTTGCCCGTTGATGATTCGGGATTCTTGCTTCCACCGATTTAATGTTGTTGCCCTTCTATGAGTTCGATATAATTTTGGGAATGGGTAGTTAACTTCACATGATGCGATGGTGAATTGCAAAAGAAAGCTTATTGATTTGAGATGTCGAGCGGGAGATCATCGAGAATCGAATCCAGTGATTTAAGTGGGTTTCCTCTGATAATATCTTCGATGTTATCCCGAAAGTACGTGAGAAAAGGGTGTGAAGCTTATTTGGCCTATGTACTGGATAATAAAGTGTCTGAAAAGCATATTGAATCTATACCGGTTGTGTGTGAATACCCAGATGTGTTTCCGGAAGAACTACCGGGTTTGCCACCAGTACGAGAGATTGAGTTCGGCATTGAATTAGTACCGGGAACGACTCCGATTTCAATAGCTCCGTACCGGATGGCACCTACTGAGTTAAAAGAGTTGAAAGCGCTGTTGCAAGAGTTGACAGATAGGGGTTTTGTACGACCAAGCTTTTCCCCTTGGGGTGCACCAGTTCTTTTTGTGAAGAAGAAAGATGGAACGATGCGAATGTGTATTGATTATCGACAACTGAATAAGGTAACTATAAAGAATAAGTACTCGTTACCTCGGATTGATGACTTGTTTGATTAGTTGAAAGGGGCTTCAGTATTTTCGAAGATAGATTTGAGATCGGGCTATTATCGATTCTGTAGTCGAGAGATACAGATGTGCCAAAGACTGCATTCCGGATGAGGTACGGACATTTTGAGTTTCTGGTTATGCCTTTTGGACTCACTAATGCACTGCTTTGTTTTTATGGATCTAATGAATCGAGTCTTCAGACAGTTTTTGGATCGGTTTGTAGTAGTGTTTATTGATGATATCTTGATCTACTCCAAAGATGAAACCGAGCATGTCGAGCATTTGAGATTAGTGCTACAAACTTTGAGAGATCAACGAGTTGTATGCGAAGTTTAGTAAGTGTGAGTTCGGATGAAAGAGGTTAACTTTTTGGGACATGTTGTTTCAACATCGAGATATTCGAGTCGATCCGAACAAAATCTCGGCTATACTTGATTGGAAGCCACAGAAAAATGTTTCGAGATTGAAGCTTTCGGGACTTGTGGGCTACTACTGACGGTTTTTGTGAAAGGTTTTTTCGTGATAGCTACACCTTTGACAAAGCTACTATAGAAAGATGTAAAGTTCGAGTGGTGGAAAAGTGTCGGAAGAGTTTCGATCGGTTGAAAGCCCCGTTGGATCAAGCTCGATTTTAGCTCGGCTGAATCGGGTAAGGAATTTGTCGTGTATTCTCGATGCTTCCTTAAGTGGTTTGGGCTGCGTATTGATGCAAGAAGGCAAAGTAGTAGCCTACGATCGAGACAATTGAAGCCGCATGAAAGAAATTATCCGATGCATGATTTAGAGCTTGCGACCATTGTGTTTTGCATGAAGATTTGGCGTCATTACTTATCCGGTGAGAAATGCCACGTTTACTCGGATCACAAAAGTCAAGTATTTGATGACTCAAAAGACACTGAATTTAAGGCAGTAGCAGTGGTTGGAATTGCTAAAAGATTATGAATTGGTAATTGACTATCATCCGGGAAAAGCTAACGTTGTTGCGGATGCACTAAGTCGAAAATCATTGTTTGCTCTTCGTAAGTTGAACGTACATGTGGTTATATCTAGAGATGGGTCGATCATAGCTGAAATGAAGGCTAGACCGTTGTTTATTCAACAAATTTGTGATGCACAGAAAGTTGACAAAGATATGACTTCTAGACGAGCACAATGTAAAAATGATTCAGAGGCAGAGTTTCGAATTGATAAAAATGACTGTTTGAGCTATAAAGGCCGATTGTGTGTACCGAGAAATGCTTATTTGATTCAGATGATTCTGAGCAAGGCTCATAGTGGTCGATTATCAATACATCCAGGTAGCACAAAGATGTATAATGATTTGAAACAGTTCTATTGGTGGCCGGGCATGAAACGGGATATATCTGAATTTGTTTCGAAATGCCTAGTTTGTCAGCAAGTAAAAGCTGAGCATCAAGTGCCATCCGGATTACTTCAGCCAATCATGATACCTGAATGGAAATGGGATAGAGTTAAAATGGTTTTTGTATCCGGTCTCCCTTTGACACCAAGTAAGAAAGATGTTATGCAGGTTATAGTTGATAGGACCGACTAAATCAGCTCATTTTGTGCCGATTCGTTCGGACTATTCACTCGATAAACTCGGTTGAATTGTGCGTATCACGATTGTGAGATTGCATGGTGTACCGAGTTCCATTGTTTTGACAGAGACCAGAGATTTACATCAGCGGTTTTAGAAGAAGTTGCAAGATGCATTAGGTACTAAACTTCATTTTAGTCTGACCTTTCATCATGCACGGATGGTCGATCTGAGCGAACTATTTAGATACTTGAGGACATGTTGAGATGTTGCGTTCTTGAGTTTGAAGGTGCGTGGGAACGATACCTACCTTTGATTGAATTTGCTTACAATAATAGCTTTCAATCTAGTATCAAAATGGCGCCTTATGAAGCCTTATGCGGGCGAAAATGTCGAACACCATTATCTTCGGGTGAGCTCGTGAGAATAAGATACACGGGGTTGATTTGATTAAAGAAACAGAGCAGAAAGTAGCTATTATTAGAGACAATTTGAAAGCTGATTCGGATCATCAAAAGTCCTATGCTAATTTGAAACGTAAAGACATTGAATTTCAGGTCGGAGATCGAGTATTCTTAAAAGTTTCTCCGTGGAAGAAAGTACTCCGATTTGGTCGAAAAGGCAAGTTGAGTCCGAGATTTATCGGACCGTATGAAATCATCGAACGTATTAGACCTGTTGCATATATATTGAGGTTACCCTCTGAGTTGGAAAGGATACACGATGTATTTCACGTTTCGATGCTTCGTAGATATAGATCAGATCTGTCACATTTGATTGCTCCATCTGAGATTGAAATCCGACCCGATATGACATACGAGGAAGAACCGATCCGTATTTTAGCTCAGGAAATGAAAGAGTTAAGAAACAAAAGAATCCCATTAGTGAAGGTACTATGGCATCGGCATGGAGTTGAAGAGGCTACGTGGGAGCCCGAGGATTTAATGAGGCAACAATATCCGACTTTGTTTAAGTGGTAAGATTTTTGGGGACGAAAATCCCTTAGGGGAGAGTTGTAATGATCGAATTTGACCCTAATCCGAACGGTGGTTTCGGGACCACGAATTCGAGTCTGAGAGATATTTAAATATTATATTCTGTGCTTATTATGCGTGAATTAATGTGTGTGAAAATTTCGTAGAAAAATTTTATCGTTTGTGTGTTCAATTTGACAAAAGGACTTAATCGCGTAAAGAGTAAAAGTTGCATACTATAGTGAAAAGTGCTAGAATGATGATGGCTTTTTAATATGAGGTATTAAAAGGGAAAATAGCCCATTTTTAAGTTAGTGGGTGGCATATGACAAGATTGACCTTAATTTATATGTTGTTTTTATTTTTTTATTAAAGGTTAAAATAGTAAAACATTAAAAAAATGTTATTATATGTTTAATAATATGAAATTAAAAGCCATCATGTTTGTTATTTCTTCTTCATTGCCGTATGTGAGCTAGGAAATAAAGGTTTAAAGGTTTTGAGCATTCGGTCATACATTCAAGCTAAATCGGGTATGTATTTTTAGTCGGTTTTGATAATTTTTACGTTTTTGTGATCGTTGCTTCGTATACTATCTGACCCATGTTAAAATTTTTGAACCTAAGCATGCTTGATGTTCGGCTATTGTGAGTTCATATGGTTTTGATGTTTGATGATTTTAGATAAAAGATAAGTTAAGGATTAGTATTTTATGTATTGGAAGTTTTGATGAATTTTTGTTTTTAGGGCCAATTTGTAAAAATAAAATTTTAGAGGGGTTTAATTGTAAAATAAATAAAATGGAAGGGCTTGTAAAGCCCCTAGGAATATTCGGCCCTTGTATAGTCTTGGCAAATTGGGAGTATTTTGTGTTTTGTGTAATTAGTACCAAAATGCAAAATTTTGAAATAGTAGGGGTAAAATAGTAAATTGCATGTTGATGTGTTTTGGGACTAAATTGAAGTGATTTTGAAACACCCCACACCCGGCCCACGAGCCTGGACCGGATCTGGTATGTTCCTCAAGTAAACCGGTTCAAAATTCTTTTGTTCTTAGGAAAACTTGTGTGATTTTAAGAAAAATATTGTTTTGGGTTGGGCTTGTGTTGAAAAGCAGTTCGTTTTATATTGAAATCCCTTTTTCTTAAGTGACAAAATATTTAGGGTTTAGTTTAAAAGAAATTTTAATTAAATTTTAATAGATAAAATTCATAATCATAATAAATAAAAATAAGTGTAAAGTAATTCAACTATGGCCTTATGGCCTTATTACATCAAATAATTCCCAAAATATTTCAAAGTACTAAAATAAATTCAAGAGTCCTCAAAAATATAAACTTCATGTTGAGCATGGCCACCACAAGTTCTCGCTAGTCCCGGTCCATCACTATTCATCACTGAAAAATGTTCCCCAACGGGGTGAGTCAAAACAGACTCAATGTGTACACGACACTAAATCATAATAGAATCGGGCATATCACATATTACACATTCAAAACATAGAATACAAGTTATGATGCATTCCCAAACCCAAACCTAGTTGTCCATCCGCTACACACCCCGCATTGCCGGTCACACCGTGGGGACTACTAAGTCAACCCTCCATCCGCTACACACCATCGAAGCGATCATTTGCGATCGGCGTGCTCATCGCCCATATAAAATTTGTGGCATAGCCACCAGATAATTGTGTCATGAGACACCACATTCAGATAATGTAACCGGTTACCACATTTGAGATAATGTGACCAAGTCACCACATTCGAGATAATGTGACCGAAGTCACCACATTAAGATAGTGAGACCGTAGTCATCACATTCACTTCCCCTTTTTCATATATCCCGAATGACACATATTATTCATATCATGCACATCATACTTAAATTCTCATTCTTATAAATTTTCACATGTTATAAATAACATATTTCATAATCCTAGTGGAAGTAGGAAACGTACCTGAGTACTTTGTACCATATTATGGTACCTTAGCCACATTCGTATAAACATGCATATTTTACATATTACCATCAATCTTATTAAAAGTTAGTGTGGGGTACACACCTGATTCGCTTAAAATTTCCTTGAGATCCCGAAAAGCTTGATCTAATGCTTGGATCCTTAATCCCTACATTTGATTAATCACCTACTACTTTAATAAAAAGCCATTCGGCCATAAATCAAAATCCTAGTAGGATTAGTATACTTAAACTTACCTTGTGGATTTTAAATCCCGAAACTCACCGAATAACTAGGGAACACGTGGCCTATGGTGTACCTTCGGGAAAAGAACTTCTCCTTCCTTGTAGTCGACACTTAGTAAATCCCGAAAGATCTCTTCAAAGATTCGACAACAAGATATTAATGGGGTTAGTCCTAGATTTCGGCAAATCTTAAGAAAAAAGGATGAAACCGAATGAGATCTTACCCTTACTTGAAGAAATTGATTGCACCTTCACTTCAACCTTCAGAGATTCGGCTATGGCTAGATGATGATCTCACAACTTTCGACTTTTGGAGGGATTAGAAAGAAAAGAGAAGGAAGAATAAAGATGGAGGATTCGGCTAGAACACAAGGTATTTCGGCTTGGCAAAAATAAAAGAAAGAAAAGAAGAGAAGAGAGCACTAAGAATTCGGCAGAGAAAGGAGGAAGCACAAGTTGATGAGTAGCCCTCCTTCCTTCCTTTTATAGCCGAAATTATCATCTAAGGAGTCCCTTACTTGGCCACCACTCCTCTATCTGATAACTTTATCCTTTAATTATCACTTAAGATAATTCAGCAACTATCCTTACTTAGCCGAAATTATTAAACTCAAAGTCCCTTACTTGGCCATCACTTCTCCCTTATTTTCCTCTTTATCTCTTTATTCAAATTAAAAGAATTTAATCCAACAATTATCTCTTGAAAATAATGATAAATAAATCCCTTATTTATCCACTATTTATAAAAGAATAAAAGCTCCTAATTTATAGCCATGTGCCGTCCACCTCTCTCTTCTGGAAGCAAAAATAAAACCTCCTTTATTTGCTTCCCAAGTGACTCGAACTCAGGCCCATTCCTCTTGCATATGGCGCCATTTCCATAGGCCCTAAGTGGCATCTTGGACCACTTTTCCAAGCCTGTTTGTGTGTCAAATTTCACAAACTTTTTCTTTTAAGGCCACCTTGCCTTAATTTCCCCTTTTAAACCTTAAAACTCGTCATTTTTAGGTCATTTCTAAGTTTCCAAAAATTTTCGATCGGCTCTGTAAACTTGACATTTCCTTACATTTCCATGACATTTCCTTACAAGACATTTCCTTACATTTCCAAGGTTCTAAAAATGTTCACTTTCCTCTTTTAAACTTAACATTTCCATACATTTCCGTGTTTCCAAAAGTGTTCAAAATATATTCATAACACATAAGATATGTCATTTCGTACAATTAAACCAAAAATGCATAGGCCCTTTTCAGGATGTTCTGAGTTCTACCCTCCTTAAAAATAATTTCGTCCTCGAAATTACTTATTAACGAATAATCGTACATCTTAACTCACCAAGACTACGCTTATGTTGCGCACTCTGATCTTAATAGAACCATCATACTTTCTAGGCATAGTCTCTAAGTTCACGCCCCTAGAACTCATTTATAACGTCGCAATTTAATCTGATTAAAAAGTTTTATGCATCAGAAATTTTGGTTCCATCGATTATTCGCGAACGACTTTATGAAAAGAGATGTTGAAGTAGTTATTTCGATCAACCAAAGTTTCTAGTTTAAGTTCACTACTCTAACTCAGTGGAGTCACATTCACATTCATAAGCGAGAGACACATGAAGTCACATTCATTCACAACATCATTCACTACACTTTTATGGCCATTCCATCCATTTCCCTACCTGGGGGTAATTTCGTCATTTTCCCTACTGAGGTTATTTTGGTAATAAATCGGGTCAATTCGAAAATATTTTCCAAATTAAAGGTATTTCAGAATTTACAAAATCTCAGGTTATTTTGTTTTCCAAATCAGAGGTGTTGCAAAAATTTGAGAAATCGAGGTTATTTCGGTAATTTTGGAAGTCGGCGATTCAGTAAATTTTCCAAATCAGGGTATCTTGTTATTTGTAAAATGAAGTTTTGATATCTTTGTAAAGTAGAAATATTGTAGCAAACGTCGAGGGTATTTTTGAAAATCTTAAGAACTAAGGTTATTTTAGTAATTTACAATACAGGGCATTTTTGTAATTTTGTAAATCGGAGATATTTTGGAAAAAATTTTCACAATAATCTTTTACTACAATTAAAAGGGTAATTTAGGGATTTTAAAACTAGGAATTTTATAAAAGCTGCATGGCTAGTCCCTTTCGGGTTTTAATGATTGGTTTAGCCGTGAATAAGTCCTCTTGGTTAGGGTGAACAGTTTACTACGCACGGTAGGATTCGAGTAAAGAGGAGGTGAGTCACTAGGATTTGCTTAAATACCAAGCTCTTACTGAATCCACTCCTAGACATGCGCTGTGATTGCCACACCCTAGCTCGCGACTTACTTCACTGAGTTTGTTTAATAGTCCTTAAGTCTTATGCATGTGTTTGAGTGCACTAGCCCTAGGGTTCAATAGCCCTAATATTCTAATCTACGAGCCCAAATAAGCCCATAACAGTTCACATAAACAAGTCACTTCAATAATTAGAAGTACTTACAGTGGACTTCGGGTAGGAGATACAGTGCCATGCCGAATAACTGAAAAGTTTATGAAAGCCCATACTTTTGAAAAGCCCATCTTTGAAAAAAATTTATTTTTGGACCCAAAACCCTCAAGGCCGGAGTTTTGAATCGGGCTCGACTCAAATCTGAAACACCCCACACCCTACCCACGAGCACGGACCGGATCTCAGTATGTTCCTCAAGTAAACCGGTTCAAAATTCTTTTGTTCTTAGGAAAACTTGTGTGATTTTAAGAAAAATATTGTTTTGGGTTGGGCTTGTGTTGAAAAGCGGGTTCGTTTTATATTGAAATCCCTTTTATCTTAAGTGACAAAATATTTAGGGTTTAGTTTAAAAGAAATTTTAATTAAATTTTAATAGATAAAATTCATAATCATAATAAATAAAAATAAGTGTAAAGTAATTCAACTATGGCCTTATGGCCTTATTACATCAAATAATTCCCAAAATATTTCAAAGTACTAAAATAAATTCAAGAGTCCTCAAAAATATAAACTTCATGTTGAGCATGGCCACCACAAGTTCTGCCGTCCCGGTCCATCACTGTTCATCACCTGAAAAATGTTCCCCAACGGGGTGAGTCAAACAGACTAAATGTGTACACGACACTAAATCATAATAGAATCAGGCATATCACATATTACACATTCAAAACATAGAATACAGGTTATGATGCATTCCCAAACCCAAACCTAGTTGTCCATCCGCTACACACCCCCGTACCTGCCAGTCACACCGTGGGGACTACTAAGTCAACCCTCCATCCGCTACACACCATCGAAGGCAGTCGCTGCAGTCGACGTGCTCATCGCCTATATAAAATTTGTGGCATAGCCACCAGATAATTGTGTCATGAGACACCACATTCAGATAATGTAACCGAAGTTACCACATTCAGATAATGTGACCGAAGTCACCACATTCAGATAATGTGACCGAAGTCACCACATTCAGATAGTGAGACCGTAGTCATCACATTCACTTCCCCTTTTTCATATATCCCGAATGACCCATATTATTCATATCATGCACATCATACTTAAATTCTCATTCTTATAAATTTTCACATGTTATAAATAACATATTTCGTAATCCTAGTGGAAGTAGGAAACGTACCTGAGTACTTTGTACCATATTATGGTACCTTAGCCACATTCTTATAAACATGCATATTTTACATATTACCATCAATCTTATTAAAAGTTAGTGTGGGGTACACACTGATTCGATTTAAAATTTCCTTGAGATCCCGAAAAGCTTGATCTAATGCTTGGATCCTTAATCCCTACATTTGATTAATCACCTACTACTTTAATAAAAAGCCATTCGGCCATAAATCAAAATCCTAGTAGGATTAGTATACTTAAACTTACCTTGTGGATTTTAAATCCCGAAACTCACAGAATAACTAGGGAACACATGGCCTATGGTGTACCTTCGGGAAAAGAACTTCTCCTTCCTTGTAGTCGACACTTAGTAAATCCCGAAAGATCTCTTCAAAGTTTTGGCAACAAGATATTAATGGGGTTAGTCCTAGATTTCGGCAAATCTTAAGAAAAAAGGATGAAACCGAATGAGATCTTACCCTTACTTGAAGAAATCGATTGCACCTTCACTTCAACCTTCAGAGATTTGGCTATGGCTAGATGATGATCTCACAACTTTCGACTTTTGGAGGGATTAGAAAGAAAAGAGAAGGAAGAATAAAGATGGAGGATTCGGCTAGAACACAAGGTATTTCGGCTTAGCAAAAATAAAAGAAAGAAAAGAAGAGAAGAGAGCACTAAGAATTCGGCAGAGAAAGGAGGAAGCACAAATTGATGAGTAGCCCTCCTTCCTTCCTTTTATAGCCGAAATTATCATCTAAGGAGTCCCTTACTTGGCCACCACTCCTCTCATCGATAACTTTATCCTTTAATTATCACTTAAGATAATTCAGCAACTATCCTTACTTAGCGAAATTATTAAACTCAAAGTCCCTTACTTGGCCATCACTTCTCCCTTATTTTCCTCTTTATCTCTTTATTCAAATTAAAAGAATTTAATCCAACAATTATCTCTTGAAAATAATGATAAATAAATCCCTTATTTATCCACTATTTATAAAAGAATAAAAGCTCCTAATTTATAGCCATGTGCCGTCCACCTCTCTCTTTTGGAAGCAAAAATAAAACCTCCTTTATTTGCTTCCCAAGTGACTCGAACTCAGGCCCATTCCTCTTGCATATGGCGCCATTTCCATAGGCCCTAAGTGGCATCTTCAGACCACTTTTCCAAGCCTGTTTGTGTATTAAATTTCACAAACTTTTTCTTTTAAGGCCACCTTGCCTTAATTTCCCCTTTTAAACCTTAAAACTCGTCATTTCTAGGTCATTTCTAAGTTTCCAAAAATTTTCGATCGGCTCTGTAAACTTGACATTTCCTTACATTTCCATGACATTTCCTTACAAGACATTTCCTTACATTTCCAAGACATTTCCTTACGTTTCCATGACATTTCCTTACAAGACATTTCCTTACATTTCCAAGGTTCTAAAAATGTTCACTTTCCTCTTTTAAACTTAACATTTCCATACATTTCCAGGTTTCCAAAAGTGTTCAAAATATATTCATAACACATAAGATATGTCATTTCGTACAATTAAACCAAAAAAGCATAGGCCCTTTTCAGGATGTTACAGATTTGTACTTGAATAAGCTGAATTTAATGTGTTTTAGATCAAGAGCAAAGAAAAACAGAATTAGATCAGGGGAAGACGAAGGTTCTCGAATAGCCGATTTGCACGGTCTATCGATAGCCGAGGTAAGTCTTTAAGCGAATATATGTTAATAAATGATTTATAATTATATTGAATGATAAAATTTGAATACTTTTGGCATGAATATGTGAACTAGCCCAATACAAGGGTGCTAAATTGAATTGATTGAAGTGTTATAAAATGTGATGTGAACAAATAAAATTTTTGATTGGATATGTGAAAATAATTGGTGATATATGAGTTGTTGTAAAGTTAGCTCTATGGATCTGTGAATTGAAGAATAACCACACCGATATTCGGGCTTTGAGCCTAGCGAGGCCTCGTCTTGGTGACATATTTCGGGCTTTGTGCCTAGCGGGCCTCGTCTGCGGTGACATATTTCGAGGCTTTGTGCCTAGCAGCCTCGTGTGCGGTGACATAATTCAGGCTTAGTGCCTAGCAGGCTTAATGCCGGTGTTATGATTTCGGACCTCGAATCAGCAGGCTTAGTGCCGGTATGTGTGAGATTCAGGTAATGTTAGTAATATCTAGCTAATGAATTAAGTATGCCTAAGCTTTTGGGAGTGAATTTGCAATTCGGTTATAAGGTATGTATTAAGCATACTTTAATGTTAGGATTATATGCTATATTGCTAAGTAAATGAAATGGTGAAAGAAAGTGGTGTGTTTATAATAGATGGAATGTAATTATGATGTATACTATGATTGAAATGTTTATAGAAAAGCATGAAAGTAGTAAATATTTGTATAAGTAAAATTATAAGTATAAGTGGATAATTATTTTATTCAGTATATAATATACTACGGTGAAGAAATGAAAGTTGATATATGTACAGGGAGAAGAGATATTCAGTATGGGTAAATTAAATATTAAGTCTTGAATGTTTCATGTTAGGAAATGTTCTATTGAATGCTTGTATACTCGATTGTCATATTGAGGTTGCTTAAGACTTACTAAGCTAGCATGCTTACCTTGCGTGTAACCCTTGTTTGTTTTATAGATTTCGTTTAAGCTACGGGCTCAAAGGATCGTCGGAAGTATCAACCACACTATCAACTCCTTTTGGTACTTATATATTTGGTTTTTAAATAAAAAGGCATGTATAGACTAACTCTATGTCTGAATATTGTTTTGATGATGTATAATAGCCATGCGAAAATGGCTAGTTCTTAATGTTAATATTAAATGATGTAAATCTATCCTTGGTGTGTGATGCGTGCATGTTTCGGTTGGATAAATAAATGAATGCATGATATAGGTATAATTATATTTATATATGTTTCATGCTGAATAGGTAGGATTTATGACATATATCCATGAAACTATTTGGTTTATAAATAAGTTCTGAGTAATAATTAGTATTATGGTTGCTCGGTTATGAAATGAAGTTATTAGAAATGTATTTTTTTTTATGAAGAGTGGGTGTGAAAATGAATAAATGTCTCGACTTGCAGGTTATAAAATGGAATGATCGAGTCTTATATTTATGCTTCATAAATCTATGGATTCTGGGGTATCTTTGTCATAAATGGGAAAATTAGATAAGAGCATATGTGCATGCATTATATGCTCGGATAAATTAATTGAGTAGTAAGTTTGGGTTAGAAGTGCATGAAACTGTAATGTTTAAATGTTATGAAACGAAATGAAAGAAATAGGTTTGTATTATGTGGAATTCGAATATGTGGTTGATTAAATGATAGGTTTGAAATGGTAAAGATGATGAGTTTATAAATCATGGTAAATGCGAACCTAGATTGAGTCTTTTGTATGTGTGCAGATATACTATAAAATGATATGAGAGTTTATGATTAACTATGCATGTGCATATGAGTTATGAAATGACAAGTTGATAATTGAATAAAGTGATAGGCGCATACTCAAACTTATGATAAACATTTAAATGACATATAATCTTTAATTCAACGGTTGATTTGTACAAGCATGAATTAAATCTCTTTGAGTTTAATAAACATATGAATTGTGATAAATGGCTGTAATGATCTGTATTGAGTCCGGTAATGCTTCATAACCCTAATCCGGTGACGGGTACGGGTTAGGGGTGTTACAGGTAGACCACCCAGAAACACCAAGAATGTAAGCGATAGTTAGAGAGGAACATCAGATACAGCTGTGAGATCTGAGGCGAGAGAACCTGCCTGAGTGGAAACAAGAAAATTTATACACTTTTTCATGCCCTTTTTAACTCAAATTTATGCAGTTTCGATTAAATTCTTGTCGGAAAATAATTAAATATTATAAAATAATTAAATTGTGCTAAAAATATGAACATGATGAATTTTAATTAATTTTATAGTTAATTTTGATTAATTTTGACTATTTTCGACAGATTCGCACAAAGGGCGAAAATTAACTCGGCAGACACTACTCGAAGAATAAACCCGAGAAACAATTTGAAGTATCGAGGCACATTTATTTCCAGCCCAAGACGGTCCGATTATGAATATTAAATCATAAATAATTAATTTTAATTTATTCCCAATATAATTTGGGCTAAATAAATTATTATTAATTAATTATGGAAAAAGGGCCCATTTGAACCGCACTGGTTGAACCAATTTCAGTGAACCGAACCGAGCAAAGAATTGGGCAACCCAAGCCGTCCATATGCTTACCCAAATCAGCTTATTATCTGATTAATTAAGCTTGCAAAGAAGCCCTTGAAGACTTGTCAAAGTTGCATTTAACCCCCTCCACAATTAGTGGCTTTGTAGATTTGCCCCATGCCATATTTAGCAAAGTTGAAGCCATCAACTTTGCCACATAGATGGCCGGCCAAGGGGAGTATCTTTGGCTGATGGGATTTGCTATTTTTTGCAGCCACAATCAGCTATAAAAGCCACCCCTTGCTGATCATTCAAAGCATCCCTCACACCACAACATTCTCTCATTCTCTCTTCTCTTCTCTCAAGTTTTCTCTCTTCTTTTCCATTCCATTTCCCTTTTCTCTTGTGCCGATCTCTCCTCTTGGGAAAGAGGTGTTCTTCAGCCATATTGGGCAGCAATCAAGTATTCATAGAAGCCTTGCTCGGCGAGGACAACGGAGACGAAGAACGGAGCAACCAGTCAAGCCATGGAGAAACACCGGATTTGCCTCTTATTCCCTATCTTTTTAATTTCTGTTGTTTATACGATGAACATATCTATGAATATTATTGTTGTTGAAATGGTTATTTTAATCAATTTAGTTTGAATTTAGTTCGTGTTGGGTTGATTGCATGACGTCCTTTTGAATTATTAAAATTATGTTTATGCTGTTATAGGTCTCGATAAATTGCTTGATTAAGTAAAATCATGCTTAAGTTATTCTGCCATTATAATTGTTTAGATAACTAAAGAATTAATTATTTAAACGGATTGAAATCGTAATTAATTGACACAGTACTTAATCAGTGCATGTTTAATTCTTCTAAGGTAGCTGAAGATTAAATTAGCATTGTATTTGGCAATACATATGCCTTGCATAACTTGCAAGATTGTTGTGATTAAATTGTTTCAAGGTAATGATACTTTGTTACTTCACAAAGTCTTTTATATGCTTATTAGGTTGAATTAATCGTTTGAATCGACATAGGAATATGCGAAAGATTGTTTAATTTAATAAGTATGTATGTGCAATAACATGTTTACCTTTATAAATCGGTTTAATCGGTCGAATGAACATAGAAATATGTACGAGAGATGAATGGATTTTTTATTTGTAAATATGTTCATAAGTTAGCAAATTTCTGAGTTGCATTGAATTTATTCGTAACAAGTATAAGCATAGGTTTAATAATTCTAAGGTAAGAAATGCAATTAATCCAACACAATTATATCCTCTTGATTAAAATCGGATTTTGAAATCGTGCATTAGAACTTTATTTTATTTTATTTTTATTTTTTTTAGTTTTTAAATATTTCTTAAATCCAAATATTTTCTCTTCACCAAAGTGTTTGAGATCATTTTCATAAATAATTCTTTTACAGTCCCTGTGGGTACAATAACTCGACATTTACTTGTCACTTTATTACTTGTTACGGTTGTGTACACTTGCACATTTCCACCGTTCCAAGTTTTTGGCGCCGTTCTAAGGGTTTGCTTTTTCAAAGCCATTATTTGTGAATCATTTTACATTTTGGTTTATTTATTTCCCTATTGAAATTGTTACTTACTTAATTTTTCTGTGATTATTTCAAGTGTTTATGAGTATTGACCAGATTATTGACTTACTCCCTGTAGACCCTGAGATAGAACGAACCTTTCGACAGCAAAGAAGACAAGCGAACCAGAGAAGGACCGAAGAGATGAACTTGAGAATATGAATCAAGGAAGCGGAGTAAACCACGCTCGAGAATCCTATCCTTATTCTTGATGATAGGGATAGAGCCTTAAGACAATATGCCGCGTGCGGTGTTCAATGATCTTAATCCGGGTATCAGAAGACCTGAGATCGAGGCATAACAATTCGAGCTGAAGCCAGTAATGTTCCAGATGCTTCAGACAGTGGGCTAATTTAGTGGAATGCCTACTAAAGATCCTCATCTTCACTTAAGACTATTTATGGAAGTGAGCGATTCTTTAAAGCTCGTGCCTGGTTGAACTCATTGCCACTGAATTCCATTTCTACATGGCAAGAATTAGCCGAGAGATTCCTCATGAAGTATTTCCCGCCAAGCAAGAATGCTAAGCTGAGGAACAAGATCACTGCCTTCCACCAAATGGATGATGAGTCCTTGTATGCGGCATGGGAAAGATTTAAAGAGTTATTACAAAAATGCCCTCATCATGGAATCCCACATTGCATCCAACTTGAGACGTTTTACAATGGTCTCAACGCTCACACGAGGATGGTAGTGGACGCTTCTGCTAATGGTGCTCTCCTTTCTAAGTCTTATAATGAGGCTTATGAAATTATCAAGAGGATTGCTAGCAACAATTATCAATGGCCAACCAGTCGAGCAGCGTCAGGAAGACGAGTCGCTGGAATACATGAAGTAGACGCCCTTACTTCACTCGCATCTCAAGTATCTTCAATTTCCTCAATGCTTAAGAATCTTACCACTAATGGGTCTAATAGTTTTGCAGCACAGCCGCCTAATCAATTTGAGAATATAGCCCGTGTCTATTGTGGGAAGGGAAATTTGTTTTAAGAATGTCCGTCGAACCCAGAATCTGTATACTACATGGGTAATCAGAACCAAAACTGAGGAAGGTAAGGGTTGCAATCAAATTTTTATAACCCATCGTGGAGAAACTACCCGAATTTTTCCTGGAGTAACCAAGGGGCTGGAACCAGTACTACTTACACCCAACCCAGACCAACCCAGCTACCTAGTTTCCCTCAACAAGTTCAGAAACCAGTTCAAGCTGAAGCATCCAATAGCTTGGAGAGTTTGCTGAAGACATACATAGCAAAGAATGATGCCTTAATCTAGAGCCAAACAGCTACATTGAAGAATTTGGAGAATCAAGTGGGCCAGCTTGCTACTGAACTCAGAAATCGAACACAAGGTGCTCTACCTAGTGACACGGAGAATCCGAGAAATTCGGGGAAGGAACATTGTAAAGTGTTGACATTGAGGAGTGGAAAGACGATAGAGCCCAACACTGTCGAAGTTGAAAAGGAGCCAGCTGTCGCTCAAGATTTAGAAGAAGTTCAACCAAGTGTTGAAATCCCAGTTTCACCAGAACCAGAATCTGCAAAACCCAACAAAGTAACAGCAGTACCAGCTAATTCTGATCAACTAACAACTTTGTTAGGTGTAGAATTGTCGCCAAAGACGAATCAATCAAAACCAGTTCCGGTAATGAAACCACCACCACCCTACCCTCAAAGACTTCAAAAGCAGAAGCAGGAGATTCAATTCAAAAAGTTCCTTGATGTACTCAAGCAACTTCACATCAACATCCCGTTGGTTGAAGCACTTGAGCAAATGCTGAACTACGTCAAGTTCATGAAAGATATCTTGTCTAAGAAACGAAGGCTTGGAGAATTTGAGACGGCATCTCTGACGAAGGAATGTAGTGCATATCTTCAAGACAAACTACCCCCAAAATTGAAGGATCCTGGATGTTTTACCATACTGTGCAACATTGGAGCAACATATTGTGGTAAGGCATTATGTGACTTAGGTGCAAGTATCAACTTGATGCCTATGTCAATATTTAGAAAGTTGGGGATAGGAGAAGTTAGACCAACTATGGTTACGCTTCAACTAGCAGATCGATCCTTAGCACATCCAGAAGGAAAAATCGAGGACGTATTGGTACGTGTAGATAAGTTTATCTTTTCTGCTGACTTTGTAATTCTAGATTTTGAAGCAGACAAAGAAGTACCAATCATCCTAGGAAGGCCGTTCCTAGCAACTGGAAGGACCCTCATTGATGTGCAGAAGGGCGAGCTCACTATGCGTGTTTAGGATGATCAGGTAACATTTAATGTCTTTAAGTCTATGCGATTTCCTGACACAATGGATGATTGTTCTGCAGTATCTGACTTAGAGGAATTAATAGTGGAGAAGGAACTCAACTGTATTGAGGACCCACTGGAAAGAATTTTGACATCGGATCCCCCAATTGAGGAAGAGGAGGAGCATCAATCGATGATCCACCTAAATTAGAACTCAAGGTATTACCTTCTCATTTAAAATACGTTTATTTAGGTAACGCTTCTACTCTGCCTGTGATTGTTTCAGTAAAATTAACTACTGAACAAGAAGAAAAACTTATCTTAGTTTGGAAACAATTCAAGAAGGCCATCGGATGGACCATAGCCGATATTCGTGGTATTAGTCCGTCTGTATGCATGCACAAGATTATCCTGGAAGATGGCGAAAAAGGGACGATCGATGGACAACGGAGACTGAACCCCATCATGAAGGACGTAGTAAAAAAAGAGATCATCAAATGGTTAGATGCAGGTATTATCTATCCCATCTCAGACAGTTCATGGGTAAGTCTGGTCCAGTGCATGTCAAAGAAAGGAGGTATCACGGTCATAGAGAATGAGAACAACGAGTTGATACCGACTAGAACGGTTACGGGATGGAGAATCTACATCGATTACCGGAAGCTGAACAAGGCGACTAGGAAAGATCACTTTCCTTTGCCGTTCTTGGACCAGATGCTGGATAGACTCGCAGAATGGGATTACTACTATTTTCTCGATGGATACTCAGGGTATAATCAGATTACAGTAGCACCGGAAGATCAACACAAAACGACATTCACTGTCAAAATGCGATACGTTTGCATTTAGACGCATGCCATTTGGTTTATGTAATGCACCTGCTACATTTCAAAGATGTATGATGTCTATTTTTACTGACATGGTTGAGAAGTACTTGGAAGTTTTTATGGACGATTTTTCAATATTCGGAGATACTTACGATGATTGCTTAGCCAATCTAGCTAAGGTACTAAGGCGTCTGAAGAAGCGAATCTCGTACTCAAGCGGGAGAAGTGCCATTTTATGGTACGAGAAGGAATTGTTCTAGGCCATCAGATAACGAGGCATGGGATCGAGGTAGACAAAGCAAAGGTAGATGTTATTGAGAAACTCCCACCTCTAACATCTGTAAAAGGTGTTAGGAGCTTTTTGGGCCACGCCGGTTTTTACCGAAGATTTATCAAGGACTTCTCCAAAGTTGCTAAACCCTTATGCAAATTATTGGAGAAGGAATTGATATTCAAGTTTGATGAGGAATGCTTAAAAGCCTTCAATAATTTGAAGAGTCGACTAGTCACGGCACCCATAATCGTCACACCAGACTGGGATTTGCCATTCGTATTGATGTGTGACGCAAGTGACTTTGCAATTGGAGCTGTCTTGGGCCAGCGAAGGAACAAAGTTTTTCATCCCATCTACTACGCAAGTCGAACTCTAACTGGAACTCAACTAAATTATACGGTAACGAAAAAAGAGTTACTTGCTATTGTGTTTGCTTTCGACAAGTTTCGATCTTATCTTGTAGGTACCAAAGTGATTGTTTATATAGACCACTCGGTAATTAAATATTTACTGGCCAAGAAAGATGCTAGGCCGAGATTGATCCGGTGGGTACTACTACTTCAAGAGTTTGATCTAGAAATTAAAGATCGAAAGGGAGTAGAGAACCAAGTAGCAGATCACTTGTCTAGGTTGGAGCCGCAAGAGGGAAATTCTACACTTGTACCGATCCAGGAAACATTTTCAGATGAACACATACTGAAGGTAAATCATGTCCATAATATTCCTTGGTTTGCTGATATTGCTAACTATTTAGCTTGTGGTTTGATACCGACTGACAAAACATATCAGCAAAGGAAAAAGTTTCTTCACGATGCGAAGTACTATTTCTGGGAAGAGCCATATGTGTTTAAAAAATGTGCAGATCAGATGATCAGGAGATGTGTGGAAGAAGATGAAATACCAAAGATTTTATACCACTTTCACTCAGCTCCGAGTGGGGGACACTTCGGAGGTACACATACAGCGGCCAAAGTATTGCAAGCCGGGTTCTTTTGGCCAACACTATTCAAGGATGCATACACTAACGTAAAGAGCTGCGATCGATGTCAAAGGGTTGGAAATGTCACCAACATAAATGAGATACCTCAAACAAATATCATTGAGGTAGAATTGTTCGATGTTTGGGGTATTGACTTTCTTGGTCCTTTCCCTCCGTCTTTTGTTCACAAGTACATATTGGTAGCAGTAGATTATGTGTCCAAGTGGGTCGAGGCTGAAGCTTATCTAACGAACGATGCTAAAGTTGTGACGAAGTTCTTGAAGAAACACGTGTTCACAAGGTTTGGAATCCCAAGAGCTATTATCAGCGATGAAGGAACCCATTTTGTGAACAAGTGGTTAAAATGGTTGTTAGATAAACATGGAGTGAAACACAAGGTTGCTACAGCTTACCATCCGCAGACAAATGGGCAAGCTGAGCTGGCGAATAAGGAGATCAAAGGCATACTTGAGAAGGTAGTTTGCCCGAACCGACGAGACTGGTCCAAGAGACTAGATGATGCTTTATGGGCTTACAGAATAGCATACAAGACACCTTTAGGAATGTCACCCTACAGGTTGGTCTTTGGAAAAGCCTGTCATCTACCTCTGGAGTTAGAGCATAAAGCTTATTGGGCTCTTCGACAACTCAACCTGGATCTTAAACTTGCTAAAGAGAAACAGATGCTCCAACTCAACGGGCTAGAGGAATTCTGAATGTTCTCATAGGAAAATACCAAATTACTCAAAGAAATACTCAAGAAATGGCATGACAAGCACATTCGAGTTAGAGAATTTGAAGCAGGGCAGCAAGTCTTATTATTTAATTCCAGATTAAAGTTCTTCCCAGGTAAGTTAAAATCACGTTGGTCCAGTCCATTCATGATTCATCACGTCTATCCATATGGAGTTGTTGAACTCCAAGGTAAAGGAGGTAATTTTCAAGTCAATGCTCAGCGTTTGAAACATTACTACGGAGAAAAACCTAAACGGGATCAAATCTTGTTCAGTTTATTTGATATTTAGATTTTCTTGTTTTTAATAAATTATTTAGGGTATATTTTCGGGTTTAGTATGTTTAAATAAATTCTATCTAGGAGATTGGAACTTAAGCGGGACCGCTTGTGACCCTCCAATCTTTCCTGGGAATTGATTTTTACATAATTTTCTGAGAAATTATTCCCTAAATGACAAAAATAAAAATTTTTGGTTTTTCAAATAAAAGGTTAATTTTGACCCAAGGCTTAAATTGCAACTCAATTTCAAATTTTCATGAAGTCCAAGGACTTAAGTGAATTATTTTTAAATTTTGGTTGCTATTTTCGTAAATAATAAAAACTAGGTGCCTCTTTTTGTACATATTTCCAAAAGGCATCTAAAATAAATATTTTTACTTAATATATATATTTTTATATGATAATAATAATATGATAAACTTTAATATATAATTATATCCATTATAATTTATATTTTAACTTTTATCAACTTAGCTTAGAATTAGGATTAATTTTATTTAATTATATTTATGTTTATCTTAATAATTTAATAGCAATTGATAATTTCATATGCATATTATTAATTGTTGTTAATTTTGAGTAGGATTAGAATTAGAATATTTTAATTATTAAATAACTCTAAGAGTTTTACTCTAATTCCTATTACTCTCACTATAAATTCCACCCATGCCTCTTCCTATTCATTCATCACTCAAAACCCAAAACCCAAGTGCCGAAACCTCCTAGCTGAAGCACCTAGTCGCACGCCCAAGCGTCCAGTAGCTCGCGCACACAGGCGTGCCAGTGGCCTCCCCGTGCCGCTACACTTATTGTTCCAGCCCAGCTGCCCAGGCCATGTCCTGCTCCTGTGCACCGCACCTGCACACGCCCGTGGCCTGCTTGCCGCAAGGCCTTGCACGCTGCTGCTTGCGCGCAGCCCCTACCACACGTTGCAGCTTACTTCCGCACCCATCCGCCCGCACACCTAGCAGCCTTCCAACACCCGACCAGCACATCTCTTTCACCCACACATCAAGCCCTTAAGCCTTCCACCTTCCTTTTAAATTTCCATCTTTTGTTTCATAAGTATATTTTAGCTTAGGAGTTCTTAATTTCTACAAGGAAGGTGGTAAGAACAATTTCTTTTCTTAAGTTTAAATTTTATTCAATTATTTAATTTTTTAATTTATTGAAATATTAGTAATTTTTATATTAAAATTTTTGAAAGTAATTTTTCCCATATTATGTTCAGGTCAATCATGCCTCGCAAGAGAACTCGTGCTTCCGCTCAAATCGATGAAATGCAAAATAAGTTCCACTGTGAAGAAGCCAAAGTAAGATAAGAAAGTATCTTCAAAAATCAATAGATGCATCCAGAGAAAGGCTTCACATTGAAGGAAAGCAACTACAGAGACTTTATGGCACGTATTCGTCAAGTTACTGAAGCCCTCAATTGGGAATTATTTTGTGAAAAGAGACCAAGTGTGGATGAGGAACTAGTTCGTGAATTCTATGCGAACTTAACCTCAAGCGAATTGACCGAAGTTCCAGTTCGTGGAATCAAGGTACCAATAAGTTCAAATGCTATTAATGAGTTCTTTGAATTACCTGATTTCGAAAACGATGAATATTATTCTCTGTTGAGCAACATCAAGCCTGGAAATCTGCAAGAAATTCTCGAGGAACTTACAATTCCAGGTTCTAAGTGGACTATGTCAAAGCAAGGAATCCACACGTTTCGAAGAGAGTACTTGACACCAATTACTAAGGTATGGTTCTATTTCATCCATTTCAGCCTTATGCCTAGTTCGCATGGGACTATAATCTCATTAGAGTGAATGGTCCTATTATACTCGATTCTAACTGGAAAGACCATTGATGTGGGCAAAATCATCCTAAGAGAAATGCGAAATTGTGTCGTTAGACGTTCTGGCTTGACCTATTTCCCCTTTACAATAACAATTCTGTGCTTAAAAGCAAAAATCCTTGCGGACATGAAGAAGACAGGGTATAGTCAAGGCACAATCACTGATTGGGACCTCTACCAGTAGAAATGGAGATTTCTGTTTCTACAAACAATGAGTTAAAGAGAGTGAGGATCCCGAAGAAGCAGAAGATGATCCCACATAGATCCCGCCAAAGCAATCAACTGAAGTCCCCAATGAGGCAGAACCAATGGAACCAGAAGCTGAACCTGATATCGAGACCTCAATGTTTGGAGCTCCACCACCTAGCCCAGATCTTCGTGAGGAGCTGTTAAAGCTGATGGACTTAATACAACACATGCAATGGCAGCAACAAGCCTACTGGAGATACTCAAAAATAAGGAATGACTCGATGAGGAGTGCCCTCAAGAAAATTTATAATGATCCGTTTATTTTTGTTCCTGAGTTTTAAGATTTCATATTTGAACCATGGATTTCATCATCGAAGAAGGAGCAAGGCGATTCATGCAAAGGCAATACTGATGAAGCAAAAGATGAGTCGAATTCGGAAGGATCGACAAACAAATAAAAAAAAAGGGGAGGACTTCAACTTTACTTTATTTTATTCTTAAGTTATTTTAGGATTAGGTTAATTAGGAATTTTTATCTTTGCACAATAAAACAAGAGATAGGAATCATGAATAAAATCTGAACAAGTCACAAAAGCTAAATTGTGGCAATAGATATATACATGTCTAGGATTGGATTTTAGAGAGAGCTTGGTACTTAAGCAGTCAATTTGACTCACCTCCTCTTTTCTAAAAATCCTACCTGGTGTATAGTATCTATTCACTTTAATCAATGAGGACATTGTTCACTTTAAGTAGGGGGGACCGAAAATTTGAATTAATTCCACTCAGAATAAATTCTTCTTTTAATTATGATTAGTATATATTTTGTTCAATAATTTTGAATTTTGTTAAGTATGCTAAACTTCAATATTAATAAAGTTCTATTATTCCAATAAGTTATTATGTTAGCTTAATAATGATATGAATGTATTTTTAATAAACCATGCAAATTCGTACCATAAAATTTTTAGTTCACTGCGAAAAAATTAGGCATGCATGAAAGTTTAAGTCTTTAGAATTGACTTAGTAGTTTCTTGAGGTGAAATCCTAGGAAGCATGGAACGTTGAAAATGATTTAGGTAACTGTTGTTTGGACCGTTTGAGCCTTTCAAGCCCACCCTGATGACATTTTTATCCTTTGAAACCCAACTTTGAGACTATATAGCCTAGTTTTATTTGGACCTTTGCAATATTTAGCCATCACTTTTCTCTTCATTATCTTTAAAATTGTCCCAAACACTAGACTCAGTACTATTCAGAGTATCATTTGAAAATAAGTTTGGGGGAGTTAAAAAGAAGTATCAATTGCTCAAAAATTATAGTACATGAAGCAAGTGCTCGATTTAAAAAAAAAACATGTACTCGAAATAAAATAGATGTACAAAAGAGCATGTGTCAGTAAAATAAGTTGGTGTATCGAAGGTAAAAATTCCGAAGGTTCGATTTATGCTGAGTCTAGGGTTTTTTAAGCCAAAATTTATCTATCTTTTACCTACCCCTAAGCCCATCCACGTTACAACCTTATTAAAGACCTATTGATTCAAAGTTCCAATGTTACCTACATTTGTAGAGATAAATTGCTCGGTTCAACATATGAAGACATAAGTTAAGCTTAACGACTGCAGTTTAATTTTTGAATAAGGAATTAAAATCAAAATGGTAGGGATTAACATGTCTTTATTAAGAAACATTTAGTCTAATTTTGCTATCATAATAGTTGTTGGATGTAATTTGAATGATATATATACTTGAGTAGCATAATTATCGAATTTCATATTTTTGAGCATAAGTATATTAATTTCATGATTTTGGGAAAAATGTTGTTCTGAAGGACTTTTTCAAAAGTGTTTCTGAGAAAATTCTTTTCAATTTTGCGCATTACTTGGGACGAGCAATAAATTAAGTTTGGGGGTGTGGAAACACGAAAATTTATACACTTTTTCATGCCCTTTTAACTCAAATTTATGCAGTTTTGAGTAAATTCTTATCGGAAAATAATTAAATATTATAAAATAATTAAATTGTGCTAAAAATATGAACATGATGAATTTTAATTAATTTTATAGTTAATTTTGATTAATTTTGACTATTTTAAATGATTCGCACAAAGGGCGAAAATTGACTGACTCAGACACTACTCGAAGAATAAACCCGAGAAACAATTTGAAGTATCGAGGCACATTTATTTCCAGCCCAAGATGGTCTGATTATGAATATTAAATCATAAATAATTAATTTTAATTTATTCCTAATATAATTTGGGCTAAATAAATTATTATTAATTAATTATGGAAAAAGGGCCCATTTGAACCGCACTGGTTGAACCAGTTTCAGTGAACCGAACCGAGCAAAGAATTGGGCAGCCCAAACCGTCCATATGCTAACCCAAATCAGCTTATTAGCTGATTAATTATGCTTTCAAAGAATCCCTTGAAGACTTGTCAAAGTTGCATTCAACCCCCTCCACAATTAGTGGCTTTGTAGATTTGCCCCATGCAATATTTAGCAAAGTTGAAGCCATCAACTTTGCCACATAGATGGCCGGCCAAGGGGGGTCTCTTTGGCTGAT
Source organism: Gossypium sturtianum (assembly GCA_025698515.1). Classification (NCBI taxonomy): domain Eukaryota; kingdom Viridiplantae; phylum Streptophyta; class Magnoliopsida; order Malvales; family Malvaceae; genus Gossypium; species Gossypium sturtianum. The sequence goes on along the minus strand of CM046951.1, from coordinate 58,583,652 downwards.
GGGATTTGCTATTTTTAGCAGCCACAATCAGCTATAAAATCCACCCCTTGCTGATCATTCAAAGCATCCCTCACACCACAACATTCTCTCATTCTCTCTTCTATTCTCTCAAGTTTTCTCTCTTCTTTTCCATTCCATTTCCCCTTTCCCTTGTGCCGATTTCTCCTCTTGGGAAAGAGGTGTTCTTCAGCCATCTTGGGAAGAAATCAAGTATTCATAGAAGCCTTGCTTGGCGAGGACAACGGAGACGAAGAACGGAACAACCAGTCAAGCCTCGGAGAAACACCGGATTTGCCTCTTGTTCCCTATCTTTTTAATTTCTGTTGTTTATACGATGAACATATCTATGAATATTATTGTTGTTGAAATGGTTATTTTAATCAATTTAGCTTGAATTTAATTAGTGTTGGGTTGATTGCATGACGTCCTTTTGAATTATTAAAATTATGTTTATGCTGTTATAGGTCTCGGTAAATTGCTTGATTAAGTAAAATCATGCTTAAGTTATTCTGCCATTATAATTTTTTAGATAACTAAAGAATTAATTATTTAAATGGATTGAAATTGTAATTAATGGACACAGTACTTAATCAGTGCATGTTTAATTCTTCTAAGGTAGCTGAAGATTAAATTAGCATTGTATTTGGCAATACATATGCCTTGCATAACTTGCAAGATTGTTGTGATTAAATTGTTTCAAGGTAATGACACTTTGTTACTTCACAAAGTCTTTTATATGCTTATTAGGTTGAATTAATCGTTTGAATCGACATAGGAATATGCGAAAGATTGTTTAATTTAATAAGTATGTATGTGCAATAACATGTTTACCTTTATAAATCTGTTTAATCGGTTGAATGAACATAGAAATATGTACAAGAGATGAATGGATTTTTTATTTGTAAATATGTTCATAAGTTAGCAAATTACCGAGTTGCCGTGAATTTATTTGTAACAAGTATAAGCATAGGTTTAATAATTCTAAGGTAAGAAATACAATTAATCCAACACAATTATATCCTCTTGATTGAAATCAGCTTTTGAAATCGTGCATTAGAACTTTATTTTATTTTATTTTTATTTTTTTTAGTTTTTAAATATTTCTTAAATCCAAATATTTTCCCTTCACCAAAGTGTTTGAGATCATTTTCATAAATAATTCTTTTACAGTCCCTGTGGGTACGATAACTCGACATTTACTTGTTACGATTGTGTACACTTGCACATTTCCACCGTTCCACTGAGCCTACGCTATTCGTGCTCGCGAAGAAGCGTCATCTCCAGACGTCATAACTGGTACTTTTACTCTATTTGATACCGATGTGATTGCATTGATAGATCTAAGATCTACTCATTCATATGTATGTGTGAATCTAGTATCTAGTAAGACTCTGCCTGTTGAGTCTACTGAATTTGTAATTAGAGTATCGAACCCCTTAGGCAAGTGTGTTCTGGTTGATAAAGTATGCAATAACTGTCTATTGATGTTTCGAGATGTTTATTTTTCGGCTAATTTGATGCTTCTACCATTCGATGAATTTGATATAATTCTGGGTATGGATTGGCTCACTTTGCATAATGCTATTGTGAATTGTAAACGAAAGAGTATTGATTTGAGAAGTCAGAATGGTGAGATAGTTTGAATTGAATCCAGTGATTTGAATGGGTTACCAGCTGTGATCTTAATGATGAAAGCTCAGAGTTATGTGAGAAGGGGTTGCGAAGCCTATCTTGTATATGTGATAGATACAAAAGTGACTGATATGAAAGTTGAATCTGTACCTGTAGTTTGCGAGTTTCCAGATGTGTTTCCTGAAGAACTATCGGATTACCTCTGATATGAGAAGTTGAGTTTGGTATTGATTTAGTGTCGGGAACAACTCTTATCTCAATAGCTCTGTATAGAATGGCATCGAAAGAATTGAAAGAGTTGAAGTCTCAGTTGCAAGAGTTGACAGATAGAGGATTTGCATGACTGAGTTTCTCACCTTGAGGTGCTCCTATGTTGTTTGTGAAAAAGAAAGATAGAACTATGAGGATGTGTATTGATTATCGACAGTTGAATAAAGTAACGATAAAGAATAAATATCCTCTACTGCGAATTGATGATTTGTTTGATCAGCTGAAAGGAGTTACAATGTTTTCTAAGATAGATTTGAGATCGGGCTATTACCAGTTACAAGTTAAAGAATCAGATGTGCCGAAAACTACTTTTAGAACGACGTACAGACATTATGAATTCTTAGTTATGCCTTTTGGACTAACGAATGCTCATGGATTTGATGAATCAAATATTCAGACCGTATTTGGATCGACTTGTTGTGGTGTTTATTGATGATATTTTGATTTATTCTTGTGATGAGACGCAACATGTCGAGCATTTGAGAATCGTGTTACAGACTCTGTGTGAAAAGTAATTGTATGCAAAGTTTAGCAAATGTGAGTTTTAATTGCGTGAGGTGGGTTTTATGGGACATATTGTATCAGCTGTGGGAATACGAGTTGATCCGAACAACATTTCAATAATTTTAGAGTGGAAGCCTCCGAGAAATGTGTCTGAAGTCTGTAGTTTTCTAGGACTAGCGGGATATTATAGGCGATTTGTGAAAATATTTTCGATGATTGCAACTCCGTTGACGAAATTATTAAAGAAAGATGTTAAATTCGAGTGGTCAGAAAAGTGCTAGCAGAGTTTTGAACAGTTGAAAGCATTGTTGACAGAGGCACCAGTGTTAGTCCAACCTGAATCGGGTAAAGAATTTATAGTTTACAATGATGCATCGTTGAATGGTTTGGGCTGTGTGCTGATGCAAGAGGGCAAATTTATAGCTTATGCTTCGAGATAGTTAAAGCTGCATGAAAAGAACTACCCGATGCACGATCTAAAATTAGGTGCGATTGTATTTGCATTGAAGATTTGGCGTCATTACCTATTTGGTGAGAAATGTCACATTTATACTGATCACAAGAGTTTGAAATATCTATGACTCAAAAAGAATTAAATTTGAGACAGCGGAGATGGTTAGAATTACTAAAAGAATATGAATTAGTAATTGATTATCATCCGGGAAAAGCTAATGTTGTTGCTGACGCTTTGAGCCGAAAGTCTTTATTTTCTTTGCTAGCAATAAGTACTTAAATAGATCTGTGTGATGATGGTTCGGTTTTGGCTGAGTTGAAAGTGAGGCCGATGTTTATACGTCAGATTTGTGATGCCCAGAAAAGTGAATGAGATGATGATAAAACGAGCTCAATGTGGTTTGAATTCTGATTCAGAATTTTGAGTGGATAATGATGATTGTTTGAGATTCAGAGATCAGATTTGTGTTCCGAGGAATTCAGAGTTGATTCAGTTGATTTTGAACGAAGCTCACAATAGTCGTTCGGCTGTTCATCCGGGAAGTACAAAAATGTATAATGATCTGAAACAATTTTATTGGTGGCATGGAATGAAACAGGATATCTCAGAGTTTGTTTTGAAATGTTTAATATGTCAGCAAGTTAAAGTTGAACATCAGGTTCCATTCGGTTTGTTACAACCGATTATGATTCCTGAGTGGAAATGGGAGAGAATCACGATGGACCTTGTGTCGGGACTACCTTTATCTCCGAGGAAGAAAGATGCAATCTGGGTGATAGTTGACAGATTGACGAAATCAGCTCATTTTGTTTCGGTGAGAACAGATTATTCACTTGATAAGTTAGCTTAATTGTATATTTCTGAGATTGTGAGATTGCACGGGGCGCCACTATCTATTGTATCTGACAGAGATCTGAGATTTACCTCGCGGTTTTGGAAGAAATTGCAAGAGGCTTTAGGCACAAAGCTACATTTCAGTACTGCATTTCATCCGCAAACGGATGGTCAATCTGAGTGGATTATTCAGATTCTTGAGGATATGTTGAGATGTTGCATCCTTGAGTTTGAAAGTACGTGGGAAAAACATTTGTTGTTGATTGAGTTTGCGTACAATAACAATTTTCAATCTAGCATCAAAATGGCACCATATGAGGCTCTTTACGGTCGAAAATGCCGAACTCTATTGTATTAGACTGAGCTTAGCGAGACTAAGATTCACGGGATTGATTTAATCAAAGAGACCGAGCAGAAAGTGAAAGTGATTCGTGACAGTTTGAAAGCGGCCTCAGATCGTCAGAAGTCCTATGCAGATTTGAAACAGAAAGATATTGAATTTGAGATCGGTGATAAAGTGTTCTTGAAAGTGTCTCCGTGGAAGAAAATACTTTGTTTTGGCAGAAAAGGCAAGTTGAGTCCAAGATTCATCGGGCCGTATGAGATTATTGAATGAATTGGGCCAGTTGCTTGAAAATTGTTGTTGCCACCTGAGTTAGAAAAGATTCGTAATGTGTTTCACGTATCGATGCTTCGACGATACAGATCTAATCCATCTCATGTGATTGCTCCTACTGAGGTCGAGATTCAGTTAGATTTATCATATAGTGAAGAATCGATCCAAATTTTGGCACGAGAGATTAAAGAGTTGAGAAACAAGAAAATTTCTTTAGTGAAAGTGTTGTGGCACAAACACGGATTTGAAGAGGCTATGTGGGAGCCTGAAGATGTAATAAGAGAGCAATATCCGAATTTATTCACTGGTAAGATTTTTGGGGACGAAAATCCCTAGGGGGAGAGTTGTAACAGCTCGGTTTAGACCCTAGTCAGAATAGTGGTTTCGAGACCACAAATCTAAGGTCGGAAAAATATTTTAAAATTATTTTTGGTGTTTACAATATGTGATTGAGCATGTGTGAATGTTCTGTGTAAAAATTTTAACGTTTGTGTGCTTAATTTGCAAAAAGGATTTAATCGCGTAAAATGAAAAAGCTGTGTGCTGATTGTTAAAGTACTTAATTGGCATGGCTTAATAATGGTGAAGTCCTTAAGTCGATATTAGACCATTGAACAATGTAGTGGACGGTTATGGGCTTGTGTTATATAGTTTCTTTTATTAATTCATTAAGGTTATTATGGTAAAATTTGAATTAATGTGATTATAATAAAAATAAAGACAAAATGGTGGCCATTTTAATTGTGTTCATCCATCGAAAATAAGAAAAAAAACAAAGGGGGTTTGAGTTCTTAAACATTCGGCATTGGTAAAGCTTGATTAATGTATGTTTTGGTTTTGGTTTTTGATAATTTCTACATTTTTGTAATCGTTGCTTCGTGGTCTCTCAAGCCCATGCTTTAATTTTGGAATTTGATGAAGATTTTGAGATGTGCCATTGATGAGTGTTTGAGCTTTGTGATGTTAGTTGATGAAATATGAAATATATGTGTTAGATTAACATGTTTTGTCTTTGGATTTTTGGTGAATTTGAGTAATTTGGACTAAATTGTGAAAATAATATTTTGAGGGACTAAAATGTGAAATAAATGAAATATATGGGCTTATATGAAGCATGTGAAAATTCGGCTAAGCATGGGTACAAAGAAATTATGTGTATTTTGTGATTTTGTGAGATAGGGACTTAAATGTCAAAATGTGAAAATGTGAGCGTTAATTTGTAAATTGCCCTAAATATTTGTGTTTGGACTAAATTGAATGATTTGGTGATTGAATGAGCTAAATTTGAATATGCATAGATCAAGAAAAGTGGGATTTGGATCGAGATCGAGGCAAAGATAAAGTGTTCGATTAATCGACTCATTTTGTTACTTTGACGTCTGAGGTAAGTTCGTGTATAATACGAATCGTTTAAATCGTATTCATGTATTTTGTAATGAATGAATATATGTTGTTGATGAATTGGTTATTCTATATGTGAATTTAAGAAATATGACACTAAGTGTGTGTATTTAGAATTGAGATAGAGGTGAATGGCACTGTGTGAAGAAAGCTTCGGCTGTATTGATTGGCACTGTGTGTGCGATACCGAGTTAAATTCAGTTTAACGTAAAGGCACTAAGTGTGCGATGATAATTAAGTTTCAGCTATGCAATTTGGCACTAAGTGTGCGATTAAATCGAATGAATGATGAAGAGTGATCGAAGTGTGGTATCGAGCATTGATTAGCAAGAATGTATGTTAACTAAGTGTTGGCAAAGGTATGTTTGTAATCTACGTGGTTGATGATATCATTTGTGGATAAATGGATGGTTGTGTGAGCGTATGGCTAAGGATGATAATGTATATAGTTGTGAATCTATCTAAGTGATGGTTTATTTTGTATAATGATAATGTATTAATGAGTTATATGTATTATATAACGAACTTACTAAGCTTTAAAAGCTTACTATGTGAAGTGTTTCTCTGTTTTACAGTATCTTTAAAGCTAGCTCGTATCTGGGGATCGTCAGCGACTAAATCACACTATCGGCTATCTATTTTGGTACTTTTGAGAGATGTATATATTTGGTATATGGCATTTATAGACTAGTAGATATAGCATGTTTTGAAGTGTGCAAGCTTTGCCATGTGATATGGCTTGGAAGTTGAATGATGTTGGTTTATATGTGTGGGTTATCTGAATGATAAATATGGAATGAGTTAGTGAAAATAGATATGTATGTTTCACGCTTAAAATGGTTGATGAAAAATGTGGTTTAAATGTGAACTTGTGGAATGAATTACATGATGTTTGATTTATATGAATTGGGGTGTGAAATTGATATTTTGGATGGACTTATTTGAGTTGAAATTGAGTATGGAAATAAATGGTGTGGTTGATGACTAATTTGTGCATATATTAGTATGTTTTGGTTGCCATTTGAGGTATAAATGTATATGGATTGATGATTGTAGGTGGTTCCAAAGTGTGGTTGGCAAATTGGCCTTGCAAATGGCCTATAATTGCCCACACGGTTGAGCACACGGACGTGTGGCTCGACCGTGTCTTTTGAGTTTGCAATTTGAAGCAAGTCAGTTTCGACCACGGGCTGGACACACGGGCTTGTGACTGGCCGTGTGGTGCAAGTCAGTGTCGACCACGGGTGAGACACGCGGGCGTGTCTCAGGCCGTGTGGACAAGTCAGTATGTATGCCCTGTTTTGCTACGGCTTGGACACATAGGTGTGTCCGAGGCCGTGTGAGGCACACAGTCTGCCCACACGGGCGTGTGACTTCTGTAGCTTTGAAAAATGTTAAATTTTTAGAAATTTTTGTATATGTTCGGTTTAGTCCCGACCCCTTTCTAATGCGTGATTAAGATCTCGTAGAGCTAATTAAGGGACTATATGAATGTGAATTGCTATGTTTTGATGTGAAATGAATTTAAATGTTTTGAAATCATAGGTAATGCCTCTTAACCCTATTCTGGCATCGGTTACGGGTTAGGGGTGTTACACGACCACTCTCTCAGTTCATTAACCCAATTTTTAATAACCCGATTTTTGGGATGTGATACAATGACTAAATAGTAAAAACTATAAAAGTTAACCATTATTGATTTTGTAACAGTCCGGTTTAGACCCTAGTCAGAAAAGTGGTTTCGAGACCACAAATCTAAGTCAAAAAATTTTTTAATATTATTTTCTGTGTTTGAAGTATGTGATTAAGCATGTGTCAAAAGTTTCGTGAAATAATTTATCCGTTTGTGTGCTTAATTAGAGAAAAGGACTAAATCACATCAAAGGTAAAAGTGGCCTTCTATTTGATTAAGTGTTTAATTGATGTGTCTTTCTAAATGTGAGGCCTTATGTTGTAAATTGGCCATTAGACTTTGGGATGGACGGTTATGGGCTTAATTTATATGGTTTTCCTATTTAAATTCTAAGGTTAATTTAGTAAATAATCTATTAATATGAAATAAATAAAAACAAATGAAAATGTTTGTGGTTTGTTCATCTTTATGGAATCGAAATTAAGAAAAGAAAGAAGGGTTTGAAGCTCTTTTATATTCGGCCAACATTTAGTTTGATTCAAGTTTAGTTTTTGTTCGATTTTTGATAATTTCTACGTTTTTGTAATCGTTGCTTCAAGTACTTCAAAACCCATGCCTTAATTTTGGAAATTGATGATGATTTTGAATTATGCCATTGATGAATGCTCGAGCTTTGTGATGTAAGTTGGTGAAATATGAAATATATGTGTTAGATTAACATGTTTTGTCTTTGGATTTTTGGTGAATTTGAGTAATTTGGACTAAATTGTGAAAATAATATTTTGAGGGACTAAAATGTGAAATAAATGAAATATATGGGCTTATATGAAGCATGTGAATATTCAGCCAAGCATGGGTAATATGAAATTTTGTGTATTTTGTGATTTTATGAAATAGGGACTTAAATGTTAAAATGTGAAAATGTGAGGGCTAATGTAACATCCCAAATGTGGGGTTATTTGGAAATAAATTATTTTCTTATGTATGAACTGCTGTGTCATTATTTATGGAATAATAATGATCAATTTAAGGCTTTGTGTTGGCTCGATTTGGTAGGAAATTTTAGTTTTTAACTTTTAAAAGAAGGGAGCCTTAGTAAGTGGGTGTTATAAGAATAAATGTGGGTAATTTAACACAAATAGGCCTTGGTAAAGTGGCAAAGCAAGCCCACTTAAGAGCTATATGTGACGCCACCAAGGAGCAAGGGAGAGCTTGTGTTCGAATCACGGAAATTCCCCTTTTTGTTTTTATTTGGACGGCACAAGGAGGGAGAGTTTTTCTCCCTTCAAACTCTTTTATTAGGTGTAATTATTAAAAGATATTATTTAGATTATTAACTAGATATTATGGGGAATAATCTAAAAAGGGTGGCAAGAGAAAAAGTAGGCATGTGTTAATTCAAATTCTTTTGAATTATTTCAAATTAGTGGCCAAGAGAGAAATAAGGAGTTGGCCGAATGTGGGACTCCTTGTTGAAGAGGAGTGGACGGCTAGAGATCGAGTATAGGGGAGAAGAGTGCCCAAGTTTCTTTGGTTTCTTTTCCTATTAGCCGAATTCTCCCAAAAGTCTCCCATTCACTATTTTCTCTTCTCCATCCTCTCCAAACCGAAAGCACATCCCCTAGAACCTTTCTTTTCTTTTCCCAACCTCTTTAACCGAAACTCCACATGCAAACTCCCTTTTCTTTATTTCTTTGTTAACCGAACCTCTACTCCTTGTTGCCGAAACTCCAACACCCTTTGTCTCTCCATTATTTACCTCTTGGCCGAATATTCAAGCAAGGGTAATCTTCTCAAAACTCATCTCCAATCGGTTCATAAGGTAGGTAGGTATGGCCGAATGCCATCTTTCTTCTCCTCTGTGTTTTGTCGATTTCTATTAGGGGGGAATAGGTGCCGATTTCGGCAATAGTTAAGTCTTCTAAACAAGTGGTAACCGATTCTTGTTAGGTACTCAGGGAAGTGAAGCAGTCGATTCGGGCCCGATCTCTAGTATTCGGTTTGTGGTACGTAACGGTGAGATCTACTTTAATGGTCGGGTTGATATTCGTTTTTTAGCCAGAAGGCTACTAACTTTGAGTGCCGATTCATGAAATCGTAAGCGATTTGGGAGTTGGGTGTTGCGGTTGGTGTCCAAAAGTGTGAAGGTGAGATTTCGGGTTCACAAGGAACCCCTCCCAATAATTTGATTTGGCCGAATAGGCCCTAAGACTAATCCCATAGTTGGCCGAATATAGGTACAGTGAGATCTAGGGTGGCCAACGTTTCTTTTCGGGATTTAGACTTCTCATCAACATCAGGTGTGTACATACACACTTATGATAGTTAATAAAGTGTATTAAGTGTATGTTATGTGTAAATCTGCTCTATGTAGATATGGCATTAGTACCTTAATGGTACAAGCGAGGATCCCGGTAAGTCTCTATTTGTATGAGATTGATAATATGCTTTTGGGAAGCATGGATTATTTGATACATGTGATATATGTATGTTCTGTTATTAACTGCTTGGCATGGGTTGATGAGAGGAGGGGGTAGTGATATCGTCGACGTGAGCACCGGTGCTTTGGTAGCACATCGTGACTATATGTCACCAGAGGTTTGGTACCTCCAGAGGTTTGGTACCTCATAGCGACTTGTCCACGTGGTTAACACCACCGTGGGTTGGCCCCACTTGAGATATGGGATAAATCGCCGGTGATTTGGTATCACACGATGGGTTGGCCCCATCACCCGATTTGTGTCTCACGGACACCGGTGCTTTGGTAGCACATTGTGACTCTATGTGGTTTGGCACCACCGGTGTTTTGGTAACACATCGTGACTACGGTCACGAGTGGTTTGGTACCACGTGGGGTAGACAAAGGTGTTTGGTTGGCTAGGTTGGGTACATGATACCATGCTTAATTAATCGTTATATGTTGTGTATGAAATGTTGTATTAACCGGGGAAGGGTTACATATCGAGTCTTGGTGACTCACCTTCTCCTTTAACATTTTTGGTGACTCGTAGATGGCGGTTGAGGAGCGGTGGGACTCGAGGCGCCATGCAAAGGATTTTAATTTACGAACTTTAAATTTGTTTAATTTTATTTTGGGTTGTAATAAGGCCTCCATAAACTATAGTTGCGTTTTATTCTTTTTATGTTGGATATTTACTTAAAACTATATCATTAAATTGAATTAAATCACATGTTTTCTTAAGTTAACACGAGAAAGTTTAATCGTGCCATCGGGTACACTTGAAACTGGTATAACAATTGGACCTTATTAAAATTTCAAATTAAATCTAAGGGTAGCTTGACTAGACAACCAAAACGAGGAGTTGTCAATGCAAATTAAATGTTTTTGAAATGGTGTTCACAAAGTTTTACTCGGTAACAAATCAAATTCGGTCGTAGTGTTTTGGGCGGGTTTGGGTTGTTCTGAGAACTGGTATCGAGCCCAGTTCAAAGCTCCTTGTGGGGCCCAAGGCCCAAAAATGTTTTTGGTAGGCCTTATGGTATGATTTCTCGGACTTCTAAGCGGCATGGCCCGAGTCTCAAAGACCGATCCGCCGGTAAGTACATCTAAACCTTTTTGTGAAATATATTCGTAGAAGGGTAGGAAGCATGGAACGTAGATAGACTTATAGGACTTGGACCCTAGGTTTAGACTACTCAAACACAAATGAAGCATAAGACTTAAGGAACTAAACCAACCTATGACCTAGTCAATGAGCTAGGTGTGGTAACCCCACAGACGCATGTCTAGGATTGGATCGGAAGAGCTTGGTATTTAAGCGATCCACGTGACTCACCTCCTCTTTCGCAGTATCCTACAGTGCGTAGCTTCCGGTTCACCCTAACTCGGAAGGCTCGGTGGTGTGGTAACCTCTGTGCGCATGTCTAGAAAGGTTGGTGAGAGCTTGGTATTTAAGCGGTCCGCGTGACCCACCTCCTCTTCACTTGAATTCTGCCTGGTGCGTAGCTTTGGTTCACCCTGACCAGGAAGGCTCGGTCATAGGATAAAAACAATGATTAAAACCCAAAAAGGGAATTAGCCTTGTTTTTGAAAGGAATGAATAAAATGACCCTAATGTTTTCAAAACTTATCCAATAACCCTCTCAAACCCTAGAACACTTAGTATACAATGTTTTTCTCGGAAAACTTGACTTGTGGAAAATTACAAAAATACCCTTAGGAGTAAAATTACCAAAATGCCCCTGATCCATAAAATATTGATTCGACGGTTTTGCCCAAAAATTTAGCTATTTTACAAATATTCAATAACTTAGCTTTGGAAATCATCAAGTAAAATATTTTGGTTACGGAAAATTACGAAAATACCCTGTAGGAAAAAGACGAAAATACCCCTGGGTTAGAAATGGGCAGAAATGTCCGATGAGTGAATAGGTATGGAAAGTATTAAGGAATGGATGCATGGACTTCTTTGTGTGAACTAGGATAGGAAACTGAAACATTGTTTGCTCGAAAGAATCTCTGATTAAACCTTATCCATAAAACTTCTTCGCGAGTAATAAAGTGAAACAAATGCTAACGCATAAAATTTTTCTTAATCAGATTAAAAGCGCGGTAGATAGAATGAGTTCTAGAGGACGTGGGACGCCGTGGGACGTGGTAGGGTAGGATGACGGTGTCCGAACCGAACCCGTCAGTCGGGACAAGGTTCGGAAAATGAGGTACCATCGCCACCACCACCTCCTACTTTTAGAGTGAGGAGCGGAGGCGAGACGGTGGCGAGAGTCGATCGCAAGTCGTGTTGCGTAGTCTTGGAGATGGTGGTCGGGCTGGTGGAAATGTTGGAGCTCGAAATCTGTCCCGAGCGACTCCGATCTAACGGAGCGGAGGTATTCCGAGGTGTGTCGAGTGGCACCAGGCTGTGCGGAATATTACCGGAGTCAACCGAAAGAATTATGGATGACCTTGACTGGACCGAGGAAGAGAAGTCGAAAGGGGCGTGTCGCTTCTAAAGGATGAAGCGATCGGTGGTGGCTTACGGTTCGAGATGGGGCTACAGCAGATGATTTGACTTGGGAGTATTTCGAACCGCCTATCGAAAAAGTATGTGGGCATTAGCTACTCGACGCCGCAGAGAAAGGCTTTTTAGGATTGGTTCAAGGAACTAAGTCCGTGTCGGAATATGAGGCGGAATTTCTAAAAGGTGAGTAGATATGCGAGAGGCATCGTGGCTCACGAGCATGAGCGATGTGTCCGCTTTGAGGACGGACTCGAGATGACTTAAGGTTACCGATTGCCCCACAAAGAGTTCGTGAGTTCTCATCTCTAGTGGAGAAGGCTAAGGTAGCGAGGGAATCAAGGAGGCCGTGAGGCGAGCTATAGTAAGAACAATCGTAAGAGAAGTTTTGGGTCGGTGGGTCAAGCGAAGTATGCTCGTAAAAGGCTAGGCCAAGTGGGCCCAATCAGCAACGAGGCCCACGATCGCTAATCGAGGCCGACTCGGTGTGCAATCGCCGTGGAAAGACCCATTGGGGAGGATGTTGGACCGGTGATAAGGGATGTTTTGAGTGTGGGTCTTTGGAGCATCGCGTACGAGATTGTCGAAACTAGCTAAGAAGCGGCTAGAAGGACAGAACTGCCGTACAGGATAGAAATGTAGGACCACAGAGGGTCGTGGTAATGGTAGAGGAAACAACGGTCCTAACCGAGGTCGTGGAACTCAAGGCAGAGGTCCAGCAACACGAGAGGCTAGGCACTGGCTTAGTTTACGCAGCAAGGTGTCGCGAGGAAGGTGACGCACCGGATGTTATAACCGCACGTTTCTAATTTCGGCTTTCCTTATGTTGCATTGATTGATGTGGGTTCGACGACTCGTACATTGCTAGTAGTGTGGTAGGAACTATGGACCTAGACTCAAACCGCTTCTAGGAGATGACCGTAGTTAGCCCCTTAGGTCACTCCGTAGTCGAGATAAACTCTATAGAGGCGCACCCCTAGAACTTCAAGGGGTAGTATTTGTAGTCGATCTAATGGAACTACCGTTTGGGGAGTTCGATTTGATCCTTGGTATGGATTGGTTGGTTAAGTACCAAGCGAGTTTGGATTGCTTGTGACTAAAGCGCATGGTCCTTAAGACGATGAAGGTGATGAAGTGGTTATGATAGGAGATAGGAGGAATTACCTATCCAACGTGGTGACCGCCTTGATGGGTGAAAAGATGGTCAAGAAGGGTTGTGAGGCGATTTGGTTCAAATCGTGCTTTGGAAGCTAAGGAGTTAGTAATTGAAAAGGTCCGAACGGTTGGGGAATTTCTTCGATGTGTTCCCGTAAGAACTTCGGGTTTGCCTCCGGATCGAGAAGTCGAAGTCGGTATAGACTTGCTACAGGAACGGCACTGTGTCCATAGCACCATACCGAATGGCACCAAAGGAATTAGTGGAGCTAAAGGCTCAAATTCAGGAGCTCTTGGATAGAGGATTTATACGACCAAGTATATCTCCGTGGGGAGCACCTGTGTTGTTTGTCAAGAAGAAGGACGGTTCTATGCGGATGTGCATCGACTACCGTCAGTTGAACAAGTTAACGATCAAGAACAAGTATCTGTTGCCTCGGATTGACGACTTGTTTGATCAACGAAGGGTGCCTCTGTTTTCGAAGATAGACCTTAGGTCGGGTTATCACCAATTAAGGGTGAAGGAGGTCGATGTTCACAAAAGCAGCATTCGAACTTCGGTATGGGCATTTCGAGTTCTTGGTGATGCCATTTGGGTTGACTAATGCGCGGCAGCATTCATGGACTTGATGAATAGAGTATTCCAAAGAAGACTTGGACCGATTCGTCGTGGTGTTCATAGACGACATATTGGTTTACTCAAAGACGTAAGAAGAGCATGACAAGCATTTACGGATAGTTACGCAAGTATTGAGGGGAAGTAGATTATATGCCAAATTCAGTAAGTGTGAATTTTGGCTTAGGAGGTGGCTTTCTTAGGTCATGTAGTATCGGTGAAGGAATTAGGGTAGACCCTCGCAAGATTGAAGCGAAGATTGGAGTGGAAACCACCTAGGACGGTGGGTGAAATACGAAGTTTTCGGGTTTAGCGAGGATACTATCGGAGATTCGTGGAAGGATTCTCTCTAATAGCGTGCCAATTAACTAAGTTGCTAAGGAAAGGTGTCCCGTTTGTATGGACGGAGAAGCAGCAAGAAAGCTTTGATAAGTTAAGGAAGATTTTGACTGGAAGCTCGGTTTTAGTGCGGCTCAAGCAGAAAGTTATTCACGATCTATTGTGATGCATCTCACACCGGCTTGGGGTGTGTGTTGATGCAGATGGGAAGGTAGTAGCCTATGCATCTCGTCGATTAAGACCGCATGAGGTTAACTACCCAACTCACGACTTAGAGTTAGCAGCGTGGTCGTCTTCGCTCTCAAGATATGGAGACATTACCCGTATGGAGAGAAGTCGATGGTCTACACGGATCACAAAAGCTTGAGGTATCTTTCGACTCGAAAGATCTCGAATGACGAGCGGCGTCGATGGATTGAACTCGCTAAAGGACTATGATTGTTCAATCGAGTACCATCGGGTAAAGCTAATGTGGTAGCCGACGCATTGAGCGGAAGGTGGTGACGGACTTAAGAGCAATGTTCGCTCGGTTAAGTCCGTATGATGATGGGAGTCTTTTGGCGTAACTTCAAGTAAAGCCGACTTGGATTGAGGAGATTAAAGAAAAGCGGTTAGTGGATGAAAGCTTGAGCGCTAAGGAGTACAAGTTCAAGGCGGTGGTTTGGAAGGATACTGATCTGTCTAGTGATGGAGTGCTTTGTTTTCAAGGACGAGTATGTATGCCAAAGGATCCGAATTAAGGCGGAAAATTCTCCAAGATGCACATAGCAGCCCATACGCTATGCATCCCGGGGAAGCAAGATGTATGGAGATTTGCGAAACAGCCTCGTGGCACAGGTTGAAGCGTGAGATAACGGAGTTCAGTAGGAAAGTGTCCGACGTGTCGCCGTGAGTTAAGGCCGAACATCGGTCACCATCGGGACTACTTCAACCGATAAAGATCCTCAATGGAAATGGGAGAGGATCACCATGGATTTTGTTAGTGGGCTACCCCTTACGCCCACCAAGAAGGATGCGATGCAGGTAATTGTGGATCGCCTAACTAAATCAGCTCACTTCATGCTGGGGTGAGAATGGATTACTCTCTCCGAAGCTAGCAAAGTCGTATGTGGGTGAAATAGTGAGATTGCATGGCGTGCGATGTCAATTATCTCGGATAGGGATCCCGATTCACGTCAAGGTTTTGGAAAGCGTTGCATCAAGCTTTGGGTACACGGTTAGATTTCAAGATCGGCTTTCCATCCACGATCGACTGGACGATCGGAAAGGGTGATACAGGTTCTAGAGGACATGTTAAGAGGCTGTGTCTTGGATTTTAGTGGTAGTTGGGAGGAGTACCTACCATTAGCGGAATTCGCCTATAACAACAGTTATCAAGCGAGTATTCAAATGGCTCCATACGAGGCCCTATATGGACGAAAGTGTCGTACTCCTACATGTTGGACGGAGTTGGGAGAAAGACAAGTTAGGTCGAGGCGTAACCGAGACGGAAGACAAAGTCAAGGTGATTCGGTCTCGTCTCAAGGAAGCATCGGATAGACAGAAGTCTTATGCCGATCTCAAACGCAAGGAATTGGAGTATGCTGTGGGAGACAAAGTTTTTCTGAAAGTGTCGCCTTGGAAAAAGGTGTTGAGATTTGGACGGAAAGGGAAGTTAAGCCCAAGGTTCATTGGGCCATATACTGTTGTGAAGCGAGTAGGACCAGTGGCTTATCAGCTAGAGTTGCCGGCAGAACTAAGTCAGATACATGACGTCTTTCATGTGTCAATGCTGAGACGGTATCGGTCAGATCCTTCGCACGTTGTGCCAGTGGCAGAGATTGAGGTGAACACGGATTTATCTTTTGAGGAAGAACCGGTTCAGATTATAGATCGAGATGTGAAAGTTCTACGAAGGAAGGCAGTGCCTTTAGTAAAAGTGTTATGGCGGAACCACGAAGTGGAAGAAGCTACGTGGGAGCCCGAGGAAGTGATGCGGCAGCAATACCCTCATCTCTTTTGATCAAGGAATTTCGAGGACGAAATTTATTCTAAGGGGGGTAGAACTGTAACATCCCAAATGTGGGGTTATTTGGAAATAAATTATTTTCTTATGTATGAACTGCTGTGTCATTATTTATGGAATAATAATGATCAATTTAAGGCTTTGTGTTGGCTCGATTTGGTAGGAAATTTTAGTTTTTAACTTTTAAAAGAAGGGAGCCTTAGTAAGTGGGTGTTATAAGAATAAATGTGGGTAATTTAACACAAATAGGCCTTGGTAAAGTGGCAAAGCAAGCCCACTTAAGAGCTATATGTGACGCCACCAAGGAGCAAGGGAGAGCTTGTGTTCGAATCACGGAAATTCCCCTTTTTGTTTTTATTTGGACGGCACAAGGAGGGAGAGTTTTTCTCCCTTCAAACTCTTTTATTAGGTGTAATTATTAAAAGATATTATTTAGATTATTAACTAGATATTATGGGGAATAATCTAAAAAGGGTG
Organism: Gossypium sturtianum; assembly: GCA_025698515.1. Lineage (NCBI taxonomy): Eukaryota > Viridiplantae > Streptophyta > Magnoliopsida > Malvales > Malvaceae > Gossypium > Gossypium sturtianum. Next base: position 58,566,740 of record CM046951.1, on the reverse strand, counting down.
GCAAGAGAAAAAGTAGGCATGTGTTAATTCAAATTCTTTTGAATTATTTCAAATTAGTGGCCAAGAGAGAAATAAGGAGTTGGCCGAATGTGGGACTCCTTGTTGAAGAGGAGTGGACGGCTAGGAGACTGAGTATAGGGGGAGAAGAGTGCCCAAGTTTCTTTGGTTTCTTTTCCTATTAGCCGAATTCTCCCAAAAGTCTCCCATTCACTATTTTCTCTTCTCCATCCTCTCCAAACCGAAAGCACATCCCCTAGAACCTTTCTTTTCTTTTCCCAACCTCTTTAACCAAAACTCCACATGCAAACTCCCTTTTCTTTATTTCTTTGTTAACCGAACCTCTACTCCTTGTTGCCGAAACTCCAACACCCTTGTCTCTCCATTATTTACCTCTTGGCCGAATATTCAAGCAAGGGTAATCTTCTCAAAACTCATCTCCAATCGGTTCATAAGGTAGGTAGGTATGGCCGAATGCCATCTTTCTTCTCCTCTGTGTTTTGTCGATTTCTATTAGGGGGGAATAGGTGCCGATTTCGGCAATAGTTAAGTCTTCTAAACAAGTGGTAACCGATTCTTGTTAGGTACTCGGGAAGTGAAGCGATCGATTCGGGCCCGATCTCTAGTATTCGGTTTGTGGTGCATAACGGTGAGATCTACTTTAATGGTCGGGTTGATATTCGTTTTAGCAGAAGGCTACTAACTTTGAGAGTGCCGATTCATGAAATCGAAGCGATTTGGGGAGTTGGGTGTTGCGGTTGGTGTCCAAAAGTGTGAAGGTGAGATTTCGGGTTCACAAGGAACCCCTCCCAATAATTTGATTTGGCCGAATAGGCCCTAAGACTAATCCCATAGTTGGCCGAATATAGGTACAGTGAGATCTAGGGTGGCCAACGTTTCTTTTCGGGATTTAGACTTCTCATCAACATCAGGTGTGTACATACACACTTATGATAGTTAATAAAGTGTATTAAGTGTATGTTATGTGTAAATCTGCTCTATGTAGATATGGCATTAGTACCTTAAGTGTACAAGCGAGGATCCCGGTAAGTCTCTATTTGTATGAGATTGATAATATGCTTTTGGGAAGCATGGATTATTTGATACATGTGATATATGTATGTTCTGTTATTAACTGCTTGGCATGGGTTGATGAGAGGAGGGGGCAGTGATATCGTGCTGACGAGCACCAGTGCTTTGGTAGCACACTGTGACTATATGTCACCAGAGGTTTGGTACCTCCAGAGGTTTGGTACCTCATAGCGACTTGTCCCTGTGGTTAACACCACCGTGGGTTGGCCCCACTTGAGATATGGGATCGTCTGCCAGTGATTTGGTATCACACGATGGGTTGGCCCCATCACCCGATTTGTGTCTACGGACACCAGTGCTTTGGTAGCACATTGTGACTCTATGTGGTTTGGCACCACCAGTGTTTTGGTAACACATCGTGACTACGGTCACCAGTGGTTTGGTACCACGTGGGGTAGACAAAGGTGTTTGGTTGGCTAGGTTGGGTACATGATACCATGCTTAATTAACTGTTATATGTTGTGTATGAAATGTTGTATTAACCGGGGGAAGGGTTACATACTGAGTCTTGGTGACTCACCTTCTCCTTTAACATTTTTTCGGGTGACTCGTAGATGGCGGTTGAGGAGAGCGGTGGGACTCGAGCGGCCATGCAAAGGATTTTAATTTACAGAACTTTAAATTTGTTTAATTTTATTTTGGGTTGTAATAAGGCCTCCATAAACTATAGTTGCGTTTTATTCTTTTTATGTTGGATATTTACTTAAAACTATATCATTAAATTGAATTAAATCACATGTTTTCTTAAGTTAACACGAGAAAGTTTAATCGTGCCATCGGGTACACTTGAAACTGGTATAACAATTGGACCTTATTAAAATTTCAAATTAAATCTAAGGGTAGCTTGACTAGACAACCGAAAACGAGGAGTTGTCAATGCAAATTAAATGTTTTTCGAAATGGTGTTCACAAAGTTTTACTCGGTAACAAATCAAATTCGGTCGTAGTGTTTGGGCCGGGTTTGGGTTGTTACAGCTAATTTGTAAATTGCCCTAAATGTGTGTTTTTGGATTGAATTGAATGAATTGGTGAATAAAAGAGTTAAATTTGAATATGTATAGATCAAGAACCAAAGAAAACGAATTTAGACCGAGGAAAGTCGAAAGTGATCGAGTAGTCGAATCTGTCCGTTTATTCAGAAATACAAGGTAAGTCTATATAAAAATAAATGTATTTGAGTTGATTTATTTATGATTTTAATGAAATTGAATTGTGATGAATGATTATGGAAGATATACATATGTAATCCGAGAAAGTATCGACAAGGTGTCAAAGTCCGAAAAGTCCCGTACGAACCTAGGAATTGATAGGATTCATATGTCATGACATAGGTTTCTGATATGTGATATCGTGTAAGACCACGTCTGGGACGTTGGCGTCAATTTGAGATTACGTGTAAGACCATGTCTGGGACATTGGCATCGTACTTGATTCGTGTAAGACCCTGTCTGGGACAGTGGCATCGATATTTGATTACATGTAAGACCACGTCTGGGACGTTGGCATTGTACGAGTATTCCGAGTATCCTATTTGATTCCGAATGGTTCAACGAGAAACTCTGAGAAATGAAAGACTATGTGAAATGTATGATCGTTTCAGGTACGTTTGAAGTGTATGCTACGATTGAGCATATAAGGTAAGTATATATGTGTATGTGCACAAGTGAGATATGTGCATAGGCTTGATGAGATAAAATGTGAAATATGTATGGAGTTGCTATGATCAAAAGAGGTATTTAGAGATATGATTTGTTGGTAAGCAATGGCTAAACAAATGAGCCAAAGAAGAATTATGAAATTACATTTGAGATATATTAATGATCTTGTATTTGATTTGATTATGAATATGTAAATGTTAAGTTTATTTGTGTATGGCTTACTAAGCTTTTGAAAGCTTACATTGTGTATGTTTGCACTGTTTTATAGATCGTTAAAGCTACGGAAGGCTCGGGGATCATCGAGGATCATCACCACACTATCAAAATCTATTTTGGTACCTTTTGAAAGTGTATATATTAAAGTATGGCATGTATAGTCTAGTAAGTTTTGATTATGTTTTGAAAGGTGTAAAGATAGCCATGTGATATGGCTAGATAATGAATATGGTGTGAATGAGTAGATTATGCTATATGATGCATAGTTTGGTATGGTTTGATGGCTAATAGTTGGTCTAATAAGATGGTCAAATTTATGATTAGGTTATTGGTGCAAAGTTGGTATGTTTTAGATGAATGGCTAGTATATTGAATTGGTAAGTTTTGGTTGGTTTATACTTAGAAATGTTTGTGATGATAATGAGATAAATTGTACATAAGTTGGTATGTTTGATATGCTCTTGAATGGTTAGAATAGATTGTCAATTTGGTATGTTTTGTTTGCATTTAATGCTTGGAATGATGCTTATTTGTGTTTATAGGTATAACCAAAGTGTGGTGGCAAATTGGCCTTGCAAATGGCCTATATTTGCCCACACGGTTGAGTACACGGGCATGTGGCTCGACCGTGTCCTTCGTGGTTGTATTTCAAAAAAATTCAGACTCGACCACGGGCTGGACACACGGGCATGTGACCGGCCGTGTGGTCCAAGTCAGTGTCTGTAACACCCCCAAACCCGGCCCAGACGTTATGGCCGAATCCGGGAATGTCACATTAAAGGCACAATTCAAACGATTTCGCTAAGTGAAAATTTAAGACCCAAAAGCCCAAAATCCTTAAGTCTTGTTAAGTAATGAAAAAAGTCCATTATAATATTTTAAGTATTTTGGAACCCAAGTTTAAACATAAGAAATTTGCTTAGGTTTAGTAATTAAGTAAACAGTTGGAACAATAAAACCCAAAATTTCTAAAGTCAAATCGAAGTTCAAGGCCTTATTACATCCAACGAAAATAAAGCAATTAAAACCATGTCTTTTGAAACAAATAAATAAAAATTTAAACATCTTGTAGTGTGGCCATCTCCGAGACAAACACCGGGCCTGTTTAGCCACTTTCGGCTTTTCAGCTTTCCGGCATTGCCGACATCGTGTGTGTAGTGTTTGTACACACCTGATCACTGCGATGTGCTATCCTATCCTTAGCCTTGATCCTAAAACCAACCAACCTTCAATCAACAACTCATACTTAATCAAAAATATTTACTCAAAAGCCGAAACCTTACCGTAACCTTACCGTGTGCCACCGGGTTCTAATAGCCCTTCCTTAGCTACTAATCACAAGTGTTCCCTAGATCTGCACACGCACATACGCCATCAAAAGTTTGGGTGACTCGTAATCCACACTAGTCATCCACACATTCGGCCATTCACTTCAACCATAATCAAGTTGAGTACACTTACCCTTGCTAACGATCCTACCACGCTTGCGATCTTGGAACCGTATCCTTTTTATCACAGAATTAACGACAAGATAGTTAGATAGCCTTTCGGCTTTTAACAAAACGTACAAGAGAGGTTAACCGAATACTTACCAAATCCACTTTTGATCCGGCCTAAATTCGGCTTTTTAACCTTGATTGATAGTGAATAACAATCAGTTTGTGATGGAGGAAAACAACAAGGGTTTGGAACAAATAGGAATTTCGGCAAGAGAAGATGATGGCAATTCGGCAGTAGAAGGGTTTGGCTAAGAGAGAATTTGGCAAAAAGAAATTCGGCTTTAGGAGATTTCGACAATAGAGAGAATTCGGCTATAGGAAAACCGATTAAGGGGGAAAAAGAAAAACTAAAGAGAGCTAAAAAAAACCTTTCAAGCATTCGGCCCCCTCCTTTTATAGCCACCAGCCGAACACACCTTTCCCCACAGTCCCCTTCGGCACCAACTCCTCCCTCTCCTCATCTCCTAACTTTTCTCCCTAACAACACCTCAATCTTATCCGAAATTTCCTCTACATCCAACACACATGCTTACTTCAAACTCTCCACGGTAAGAGTTCAAAACCAGCACAACTCTGGCCGTCCATACTGTAAAATAAACACTCCACAAAATGCCACTCCTAAGCCTCGAACCTTGGATCTCTTCAGCTTACAAACACGCCACCTTATAGCTCCCAAGTGACGCCACTTACCACTGGACCACAAGCCCATTTGTGTCCTATTTTCTCTTAGTCTGCTTAAGAGGCCTAATGCCTGAGACTAGGGTCCACTAAAGCAAGAAAAATTAAAATTTTCCCTATCTCTAAGACTTCAAATAATCCCGATAATACCTTAAAATTAATATTCTAAGTGCTACTCGTACATACCAACCTCGGTGCACAGAAATTTAAAGTTTCGAGATTTTTAGGGCGTTACAACCCAATAGGCCCAAATCTACTAGGCCCAAATTCAGAGTGTTACAGTGTCGACCACGGGTGAGGCACACGGGCGTGTCTCAGGCCGTGTGGACAAGTCAGTATGTATGCCTTGTTTTGCCACGGCTCGGACACATGGGCGTGTCTAACCTCACACGGCCTGCCCACACGGGCGTGTGACCTCTGTAACTTTGAAAAATGTTGGATTTTTGGAAAAATTTTGTATAATCCCGGTTTAGTCCCGAACTATTTCTAATGCATGTTTAAAGTCTCGTAGACCTCATTAAGGGACTATATGCTTGTATTCTACTATGATTTGACGATGATATATATTATGATGCAAAATGTTCGTAAAAGTTTTCGATTGTCCGGTAATGCCCCTTAACCCTAAACCGGCGATGGTTACGGGTTAGGGGTGTTACAAATTTTATTGCCTAAAAAGGCCAACTAATATAACATTAAGGCTTTAAATGGTAATAAGCCCACTTTAAACTTATTGAATGGTTAAGAAGAGAATTTTGATTAAAAAATACGGAAAAAAAATTAAAGTAAATTAATAATAAAATAGTTAAAACAAAAAGATGAAAGGATGTTCACCCATTTTCTCTTTTATTATTTCTTCTCTACATCAAAATTAAGAACTTGAAAGGGGTTGAAGCTTCAACATTTCATCTTTGCATGATAAGGATTTGAAGCTCATTTTTTTTTTTTTAATTTTTATGTTTTTGAAATCGTTGTAGCCCAATCTATCTAACTCGGGAATTAAATCGTAAAACTGTCAAAGTTTTAAAAGTTTTTCATTGATAACTTATGAAGCTTTTGATGTTAAATAGCTTGGCATTAAGCTTAGATTTGATTAAAGACTAAATTGTAAAGTGAATTTTGTTAATTTTGAGTATATGGACTAAAATGTGAGTAAGTCAAAATTGATATGAAATTTTTGTAATTATTTTATTAGAGGGATGTACAGGGATGAAATTGAATTTTGATTGAAAAACGAAGCTTGAAATTTAAAGATATAACTATTTTGATTTTAGAGACTAAATTGAATAAAATGAAATAGGTTGATATATGCATATAATAAGATGTTATAAGGTTGTTGGAATTGATAAATTGTAATGAATTATTGTAGATTTGAAATTTAATCAATCGAAAGTTAATCGAGAAATAAGAGAAATTGCAGATTAGTCCTTGACACTTTATGGTTGTTGTTTTCCAGGTAAGTTCATATGGAACTTACTGCATTCTATTATTATGTTTGAATTGTGTATTTATACATATTAATTGTATATATATACAAGTGTAATTTTTATTAATACATCTATCAAACTAAATTGTAAGATAAAAAATTTAAATGATAATAGTGAATATATGAATAGTATTGACTAATCATGTAACACCCTCAACCCGATCCGATTTGCCGAATCTGAGTCTTGGGTATTACCACACGAATACAAAAAAAAACTTAATCTACTTATACAATTTACAATTAATTACAACTTTACTACAGATTGACTCAAACTAATTTACATATGAATACACAATAGGAAAATAAAAATGTAGTAGATGGTAATTTAATTACAAGAAATCTAAATTGAAATCCTCATCTATTACAGTTATCCCAAAATTTGAATTTCTAATTAACATTTCTGACTTGAACATGCCACCAAACTTGCTCTGTATGCATAATAACATGATCGCCAATTCATTTGGTGTAACCCTGGCATCGTCCCTCCTGGCGCAGACTCACATTGTCTCACCTGAAACACAATACACACAAGATAAGCTCATAAGAACTGTGTGAGGGAAGCATCATTTCCCTGAGTAATACTTTCACATTGTAACTGGAGAATCATAATGACGATCTTGTCGCTCTTAACCTTTAACTTTGTCTCTGGCGAGTAATTCCTCTAACTCTATTCTTGTACACATCAGATACCATACCTTACTCTGCAATCATTTCTTTTTCCATCACTGCCTTTGATACATCAGTACATCCTTTAATCTCTAAGCCATCATATCTTCACAATCCAAGAATGAACACATACAGAAATGACAGATACCTCATTTGAACAATAAACTTAAATCCTTATTTGGTTCACAATTTCAATAAAACCACTTTACTTATCTATATCTCTTTCATTCATTATTTTCAATCGATTCACCATCTTATAAAATACTTTACCGTGTAAACCATAAAGGCATTATACCTTAATGGTCTCACTGATTACACTTAAGAACTATATTGATTACGCCAATCAACTTAATACAGAATCTGCCACAAGGAACATTTCTTTAGGGTACGCCACAAAAGCCATTCCTTCAGAGTACGCCACAAAAGGCATTTCTTTTAGTTTATCACCACAAGGTCTATCCTTTTAGAGATTGGCACAAAGGCTATTCTTTCATAATTTTCCACAAAAGCTATTCTTTCATGACGTTTTTACGACACGAATTTGCCTAAACTCACAATACGTAAGGTTTGCCCATCATTTTCTTGGGACACGTAGAGAACCGCATTGGGTAATCACCTTCCTTTAATTCCATTCAGAGGGTACCATGGCCATGGGCTTTTCCTTCAGAGGTTCATATCAGTGTTCGTGTTTTTAGTCTCGACAGACCCCTTTAGACTCCACCGCGGTGAATAGACACAGACTCACTTGATAGACTCTTCATGTATTGTCATCATTTAAGACTTAACACTTTAATTCACTAACATACACCCAAACTAACACTCAACTCATAGCACACAATTTAGGCATAAACATACAACCATACTTTGACATCAGTACTCATACACTATCCATTTCACATTCATGTATACAAAACTCAGCATAACAATTACTCATGCACCAATCATCATGCAATCAGACTCTACCTGCATACTTATCAATCAATTTTTAAGTCATGAAAGTTCTACATATACTATACTTGCTCTTGCCTCATTTTTCTAAAGTTTTACCCGTCCACTAAATACTCCAGGTCTATCATTGTTCAGTAAATTCTTACGCAAGTGATTCAAAAATAGGAGCCAGAGTGGAGACTCACCTGACACCCACTTACTGCAGCTTAAACGCCAGATCCAAACATCTCACTTGAAATTAGCAATCATCACTACTCAAAGAACATAGAAACATAATCAAAACTCATTCATATACATTTTACCATCTTCTCAAACATTGACAACCCTAATACAAAGCCCCTTTTTCCATTATTCTTACTATTCACCAAAGTTAACAAACTTACTCTTCAGGATTCCACATGCATAACTGAAATACTAACCTAGGATATGATGAAATCTCCTACTTAAGATCTGATCTTCAATTCCAGCTCAAAGGTAACAAACTGTATTCAACTTCTAAAGGAAGCCTATGGCAACATCCTAATGGGAGGAAGAAGGAAAAATATTTTTCTCGAGCCCATTTAACTAATATATATTTTTAGATAAGACCCATGTTCCCGTAGTGAAACTTGACATGTGTCACGCTCTTTCAAAAATATCTTCATTAATTGTCTATAGTTGTAAATATGATTATAAATAAGAATACAATATAGAATATATCTAGTTACCCTAACCAGAGGGTCCCTAACTACTACACTTACAATACAACTAGCACAATAACTCTAATAACATGATGCACTATGCCTTAGGAGAGTACTCCCTCCATATTCATCTCTTCTCTTGGTTGTTATCTCATACCAAAAAACATAATGATCTATCATTAAACCACCATCGACTTAAACACTATTAGGAATACGCCCATTCAGTACGTTAAAGGAAACTCTTGGGCGGATACTACCCCGCCAAATATATTAATTTGAGTCCACTCACCAAAACCTTGCACACGCCAGAATTGGAGTGCTACAAATCGAAGTTGTGATATGATTGAATGATGTTTATATGATGACATTATACAGTTTAAATTCTTTTTGCATTACTTTTTGAAATATGAAAACATGTATATGGCTACAGAGAATGAATTAGTATGAATGCGATAATAATACTGTTGAAATGAAACATTATGTGAAACAATGATATGTATAGAATGATGATACAAAGATTAAAATGTTATTATAATGGTGTTAAGGCCTGTGTGAACTTAGTGAATAGCTAGTATACAAATGACACGTCATTAGGGTTTATCAAGCACTATGTGCTGGTGTTATATTTATCAGGTGACCATATTATCAGGTACTTTGTATCGGTGTTATATTTATTAGGCATTATGTGCCAGTGTTATATTTATTAGGTACTATGTACCGGTGGTGGATACCATACCGATGGCTAGAATCTAACATTTGTTACAGATTCTCACCAGCTTGTGTGAGCAGCATTGAGTAATGGTTAATGTCTTGATTGTCAGCTTGTGTGATCAAAAGTTATCCCAAGTATCCAAAGTTAATTTACTATAGTTCTTTGGGCAAAAATAGTAAGTAATTGATTTCTGAAATGAATAGAAAAATTAAATATAAAACTAGTTATTATATGTATGAATTGTTTGTGAAAGGAAGAGTGAACGAATTAGATTGAAATGTTGCAAAACGAGCATGATTGAATATGATATGAAAGAGAACATAATTATATGTGTTTATAAATTGAGGATGAATTGGATATTACATGTTTTTCTGTATTAAATCATACACAAAGTATATGTGCTTTGCATTAGTAGCTCTTGATGTATAAATAAACTAACCTATTACTTGTTTTTGTGGAAATGTATATGAAAGTACAAGGAAGACAAGGATGTCATATTAATTACCAAATTGGTTTATTAATTTATTTTATTTTAAGGTCAAGGTATGATGTGTAAATTTCATACGAGTTTACAAAGCATTTGTAATGCTTATTTTATTATCTTTTATATCTCTGAATAGATTATTTTGTGGCACACGTCGATCGGATCAACTCAGAGCTTACACTATCCAATCTCTGATTTGATAATCTTTATTTATTACAGATCCGGTTATGTGGCATGTGTTTTGAGTTATCTTAGATGTTCATGATCTTGGTTTAATGATAGTAATGATGTTGTATGATTTGGTATTATTATGAGATATGTAAGTGGCAAGTGAATAGCGAACTTGAAATGTGATTTACTCTAGCTAATGGATATGCATATGTGAATGAGATTGAAACTTATGATTTGGTTCATTTTGATGTGGATACAAGTGAAATGTTTGAATGTGATGATCTTATTTTGGTTGGTTTGCAACACGAGTGCATATATGTTTTAGTCAATTTGGTGTATTTTTCTTGATGAGTTTTGACAGTTAGAAGGGATGAACTTTGTTGATGAAATCTTAGCTTTTGGAATAAGGAACATATGTGAATGCTAAGTATGAATATTGAAGCATGAATGATGATGAATGGTAGGATATGAATTGTTGAATTGAGGTGCCAATTATGGCATATTTGTTAGGCACTTAGGATGAATGATTTATATGATGTTTTGGCATGTTTTTGGTGTATTTGAATAGGTTCAGAAATGGTATAATGCATGGTTGTGGTATATTTGGATGTTTGGTCTCTAACTTGCTTTGTAGGGTACCATTTAGGCACACATGGCCGTGTACCATACACGGCCATATGGCACAGTCATGCGGTCTATATATTTTGGGTAACAAATGATGCACATAGTCACAGTCTCTCACATAATCTAGCAACACGATCTTGTGAATCTTACAAAGTTCTACAATTACATCCAACAAGGCCATAATTAGTTACACGGCCTGCCGAGACGGTCATGTGTGTAACACCCCCTAATCCGAAACCGTCGCCAGAACAGGGTTACGGAGCATTACCAGAACTTACAGATTAAATAATATATATTCTACACCATATAGTATTCATGTCAGAAACCAATCATAAAGTCCCTTATATGAACCCTCGAGGTTCAAAACATGCATTAGAAACGAGTCGGGACTAAAGCTGGTACTTAGAGAATTTTTTGCAAAATCTAAAAAAATTTCCTAGGTGCAGTGCAACAACCTATTTTTTAGTGAAATCAGAACAGTGGTTTCGGGACAACAGATCTGACCCGAAATATAATTTATTTTTATTTTATTATATGGTCCGTTATATGGTAGATATGTCGAGTGAAAATTTTATCGATTTAGTGCTTAATTACGAGGAGGACTAAATCGCATAAAATGTAAAGTTGAATTCTAGTAGCTATAAGGATCAACTAGCTATGGAATTGAAAACTAGAGGTCCTTATATGGTAACTAGACCATTAAGAAAAGTATGTATATTTTTCATGGTGACTCATCCATGGAATTATAGAAAAAAGTCAAGGACTAAATTGGAAATAGCAAAAATTTAATTAATTAAAAGTTGATAAAAGAAAATATCATCTTATTTTGTCATCTTCAACTTTAAAAATACATGGAAACCCTAGGAGAGATAAAAGCAACTTTTAAGGCTTAATTGGGTAAGTTCTCTTGTCCCGTTTTTAGTAATTTTGGTATTTTTGAAACTGGGATAGCTTAATCTCTCTATTTGAGGGATTAATTTGAAAAGTTATCAAGGTATGAAAATGGGTCATGGATGTATATGCTAGAAATTAGAAATTTATGGTAGAAAATGAAAGATTATTGATAGATAAACAACTTTTACAAAGTGGTTTTTGATGAAAACATGATTTAGGGACTAAAATGAAAAGTTGTAAAATTTAATGAAAAATTCTTAAATTTTATGAATACATGTGCTGTAAATTTTGTAATGGGGCTTTGGTTAGGCTTGGAATAGGGAGTAATTTGCACAAGTTTTATTTTCTAGGCCTAGGGACAAAATCGAAATTTATGGAAAAGTTAGTGGCAAAATGGTAATTTTGCCTAGGACATAAATTGATTCTATTTAAATATGAAATATATGAAATTGATAGTTAAATTCATTTATATAGATAAAAAAACACAAACTCTAGGCTAGATCGAGGAAAAGAAAAGATTTTGGGTTAGTAGATTATTACGCGGACAAGTGTCGAGGTAAGTTCATGTAAATTAATCGGACATGTAATTATGTTAATTGAATGTTGTGCTTGTATGTAATGTGATTTATGTTAATGTGCTTTACTTGTACGTAATAATGGAAAATTTGCTACATGCTTGAAATGGTGATAAAGGGGTTAGTCCCGATTGAATGTTGAATTCCGATGATTTTATGCGCTTTCCCGAAATTAATAAGGTTTTGCATTTATTGCGGACGGGATTTAGCTCAGACGAGTAATCTCATTGATCTTGTTATATAAAGGATTTAGCCCGAATGGGTAATCCTAATATAATACCTCTCGAGTATGCATTAAGATTAGGGTTTAGCCTAGACTGGTAATCCAAATCGATCTCCTCCGAGCTTACGTTATATAAAGGATTTAGCCTGGACTGGTAATCCTGTTATACGATATGTGGCTCGAGAGTGTGTTTCTTGGTTAAGTGCCCTAAGGGGTACTCTTGAATAAGAAATTGACGGATTATGGAACCATACACTTCGAGTGTACTGCTTAAGCATCCATCAGAATTCAATGATTCGACGGACATAAAACTCTTGACATGGCATGAAAATCTTGAGATGACATGATAATGACTTGAAAGAATATTGCTTGATGAGCTCGTCTATGTTACTTTATTGATATGAAGATTTTGGTGACTAACATGTTTGATTGAATGTATGTGATTAGGCAATTTAGCCAAATGGATGGAAACATGACATTGTATGCCTAGATTTTAATAACAGGATTGGTAAGTTTAGTTTCCGTTATACGAACTTACTAAGCATGTAATGCTTGCTCCATTTATTTTTCCCTTGTTTTATATTACTCAGAAGCTCATGAAGGTTGGAAGATCATTGGAGCATTGTCACACTATCAACTAGCATTTTGGGTATATTTAGTGAAATCATGTTGAGTATAATGGCATGTATAGGATAGCTTGGCCAATAGTGGCTTAAAATGTTATTTTGTAACCTAGCCATTGGAATGGCTAGTATTGGTTCATTTTGGTATGACTAAGTAGATTATTATGATATACATATATACACATGTGTTATGTTATGAATATGTTATCAAAGGTGGCTATTGCCTAAGTCAATCCAAGGTAAGTTTATAAACACATATGCATGTAGTGACATACCTTGTTAAATGATGTGGATTGCCCAATTTGAATGCTTGAATTGGTTGGTATTGGATGTGTGTTTCAAGTATAGGTCTTGGATGAAATTTTGGGTGAGAAATGAAGCTAGAAATGGCTTCATTTTGTCCACACGGGCAGACACACAGGCGTGTGTCTAGACTGTGTGTCACACATGGCTTGGTAACATGGGCATGTAGTTAGGCCGTGTGTCCCCTGCACCTTAATTTTGAGAAACAGAATGCTCAGAATTGGGCTCACGGGCAGAGACATGGGCGTGTGTCTTAGTCATATGTGCCACACGGGCGTGTGTCTTGACCATGTGAAACCTGCACCTAATTCGAATTAATTTAATTTAACCACATGGCCTAGCACACGGGCGTGTGGCATGGCCGTGCAGTGCAAGTCAGAGAGCACCTTAAATCGAACACGGCCTGTAGCACGGGCATGTTCTAGGGTCACACGGGCGTGTCCCTTAGACTACACGGGCGTGTGAGTCCTGCAGCTTAGAAAAATTTTGTAATTTTGCGAAAAATTCTTAGAGGTTCTGATTAAGTCCCGATTTGATTCTAATGCTCGTATTGGGCCTCGAGGGTCCATTTAAGGGACATTATGGATGATCTCGGTAAATAAATAGTAAATTTACGTAGTTTAATAGAAAAATGTTCTGAATGTTCTGGTAATGCTTTGAAACCTGGTTCCGGTGACGAGTACGGGTTAGGGGTGTTACATGCATAGGTCACACGCCCATGTGGTCTAGCCGTGTGGCTCACATGGCCAAGGACACGCCCGTGTCTCAGGCCGTGTAACTCTCTGACTTGTGTCGCACGGCCAATCCACATGCCTGTGTGCTAGGTTGTGTGTGGCTGCAGGGGTCACACGGCCAATCCTGTAACATCCCGATTTAGGGCCTAGTCGGAATAGTGGTGCGAGACCACAAATTCAAGGGTTATGAATGAGTTTTTGAGGTTTATACTATGTATGCATGCTAGTGTGAAAGTTTCATGAAGCAATTTTGTGAAATTGTGGTTGAATTGTCCAAAAGGACTAAATTGCAAAAGTTGCAAAATGTGTGTTTGTAGAAGCTATATGTGTGAAATAGCTTTAGATTATTAATTAGAGGTCCTTAAATAGTAATTTATCCTAATTCTAATTTTTGGACAAAAATGGGCATGGATGAGTTAAAATTTGAAGTTTATCAAAAAGGGCATTTTGGTTATTTAGTTATTAAGTGATTAAATAGGTGAAAAGATGAAAAAAATTCACTCATCTTCTCCCCCAAGCTGCCAAAAATTTCAATAGCCATTGTTAGGGCTCTTTCAATTTTTCAAGCTTGCTAGTAAGTGCTCCTAAGCCCGGTTTTTGATATTCTTCGTATTTTTGAAGTCCTAGTAGCATGAGTAAGCTATTTTTAGCTTTTTGGTGAGCTATTATGGATGTTCAAAAATGTACATATGTATGACATGCATGTATTTTGTTGTTTTATGGAAGATTATGAAAGCTTGATGTAGTAGAAACATCTTTTGTTAAGTGATTTTCCATGAAAATGCATGTAGGGACTTGATTGTGAAAATCTTAAGTTTGGTCATACATGTGTGATTTAGTGAGATTTGATGATAGCTTTAGTTGAACAAGTGGTTCGGCTAAGCATAAAGACTAGAAACTTGAATAAAAATCACTTTACGAGCCTTTGGGACTAAAGTGTAAATATGAGAAAGTTTAGGGGCAAAATAGTAATTTTGCTAAAGTATGAAATGTGGGTCAATTTAGTCAATGTGTGTATTGAATAAGCTGAATTATTCATTATAGATCAAGAAAGACGAAGCCCGGATCAAAACTGAGGCAAAAGAAACGTGGTGGACTACATTGCATATTTCCATACTTTTAAGTATCGAAGTAAGTCTATGCATAAATAATGCATTCATACTTACAATTTGTTAATGCTAGCTAGTGTGTAGCATGTTTGAGAACCTATGTGGGATGAATGTAGTAGAAAATGTGGAATGAATGTATGATCGAGAATGATTAAGTAAGTAGACTCGTGCATGTGTTGTGATAATGCTAGATGGTGGCTAAGTGCGATACCATCCTAATGCATATTGACGATGAGCTAGCTATGTGCGATGCTATCGCGAGGTATATCGTTTGGTGAGCTATGTGCTGAATCACTATGAATACCTTTGTGGTAGGCTAAGTGCGATACCACCTTATTAATCAATTGTGGTGTGCTAAGTGCGAAACCACTGAGATATTGGTTGTGTGGATTAACTGTGTGTATTAGCTGTGTGGATTAGTTATGTGAACTAGCTGTGTGGATAGACTGTGTGGATAAGTTATGTGGATAAACTGTGTGGATAGACTGTGTGGATAAGTTATGTGGAAAAACTGTGTGGATAGACTGTGTGGATAAGTTATGTGGATAAACTGTGTGGATGTATTACGAGAAATAATGATGTGTTGTATATTGTGTAAATGTGACATAGAATGCAGGGGTGCATTTTGATGGTTATGAGTATGTGACTCATGATGTGTTGGAAATGTGGTAAGGGTCAGAAAGAGTAAGCAAAGTTGTTTATTACTTTTGGTAGTATAATGCTAATGGTTGCTTAGCTTATACTATGTTGCTTAATTGTTTATGTGCAAACTTACTAAGCTCAAAGCTTACTCTCTTTCTTTTCCCTTGTCTTATAGATTAAAAGCGTTGAATCGAGATACGAGGATCATCAGAAGATAGCCTACATATCAGCACACTTTGGTACATGAAACTTAATGTTTTGTTTATGGCATGTATAGGGGCTAGACAAGTTAGTGGATTTTGTTGTAAATGGCTAAGATGTGTTGGCCTTTAGATGGATAGTGCTGTTTGTATAATGCTATAGTTGTTGGCTATTACATTATATGAAAAGTTGTAGTTATCTATGTGGGATTGCAATTCAATTTGAGTTGATTATGATTGTGTTGGATATATATGTTGTGTACGTTAGAGGGGTGAAAAGAACTTGGCACTTAGCCTTGTTCTTGACCATGTGACAGAACACTGCAGGCGTGTGTCTAGACCATGTGTGACACTACACAGTCCACGGGCAGGCGTGTTGCGTAGCTATCGCCCCTGCATGTTAACATTATAAATCAGAATTGGCCACAGGCTAGCCACACGGGTGTGTGTCTAGACTCTAGGCCGTGTTAAAGTAGTCAGTGTGCACCACGGGTGGTAAGCACGGGCGTGTGCCTTGGCCGTGGGCAAATTGGTAGAATACTGAGTTTTTAGGCACGGTCTGGGGACATGGGCGTGTATGTCTATGCACGGGCGTGTCTAATCTTGCAAGGGGGTGTGAGACCTGTATAAAAGAGAAAAATTTTAAGGATTGTAAAAGTTCCGGATTAGTCTCGAGAGCCCTTGTATGTATGAGTGAGGCCTCGTAAGTCGAGAATGAGGTTATAGAGAGTAATGACGTTGAGCCTAAGTGGCGATTAAGTGGTTTGAGTTCGGTAACGCCTCAGGCCCGGTTCTCGGTGTAGAACCCGGGTAAGGGGTGTTACAAATCCACACGCCCGTGTGCTAGGCCGTGTGATCAATTCTGAGCATTCTATTTTGACATTTTAAAGATGCTGGGGACACACGGCCAGGTCACACGCCCATGCACGACTGAGACACACGCCCGTGTGGACAAAAATAGGCTATTTTCTAAGCCACATTTCTCACCCATTTTGTCTTCCTCCTACACCAATACTTTAACATATTCACAAGCCATTTTAAACAATTAATTCAAGTCAAAACCGAGTCTCATGCATGACATATCATCACATATAACCAATGTGCTCTTAAGCACCTCAGATGACACTTTACCATCATGTAACCAAATATACAAACTTACTTAATTTATCAATTTCACCTATATGCATATTTTTACCAAGTATGCTAAACTTAATCATCAATATGCCAACATGATTTCTATCAATCAACAATTTAAACACACACCAAACATATCATAGCCTCATTTATACATATCAAAACATGTTCATCACAAGCCATTCTAATGGCTAGTTATAACCAAAACATTTACATGCCAAAATTGGCTAATTAACCTATACATGCCATTATAACCATAATTGATTTACCATAAATACCAAAATAGGCCGATGGATAGTGTGAGTGATCTTCGCCAAGCTTCCAATCTAATAAGCTTCCGAATTACTATAGAACAGGGGAAAAATAAAATAGAGTAAGCACATAATGCTTAGTAAGTTCGTATAACATGGTAATTAACTTACCACTCATTTAAATTCAATATAAACATACAAGGTACATTCAATCATCTTGATCATGAGCCCTAACACATATCCTCATCACCCTTTTTAGTCATATATTTCATATAAATATCAAGAAACCTGTATGGGCTCAACAATAATTAGATTTCCATGTACATATACTTTCCACATCATGTATTCATATAACATATACAAATCATATCCTTGTATTTCAAGTACATTTTCATAATAATTTGTCTCGAATTCAGAGTATTTCATGTAGAAACTTTGCCCATTAAATCATTTGAAACGTTAGTGTCACTCGGGTAATACACTCAAGGTGTACAAATCTATAATCATGGATGAACATATTCATCAAACAAATTCCATATTCATATATCATCATCTCATATTTCCATATATCATGTATTTAACACCCCTTACCCGTATTCGAAGCCGGATCAGGGTACGATGCATTACCGGGCATAAACACAAGAAATAACACAAAATCGAGAAGTGAATCTCCATCCAAATTTAAAACTTTTCATTTACATTCCTATCGTCCGTAAAACGAGCTTACGAGGCCCAAAACATGCTTTGGAAGCGGTTTGGGACTAAATTGAGAACTTTAGAAAGTTTTACGACACTTAGAATTTTTTTGCTAAAATAAGTGTCACACGCTCGTGTGGGTTCGGGACACGCCCATGCGACCCTGAGACACGCCTGTGCTACAGGCCGTGCTCAAAATAGGGTGCTCTCTGACTTTGCCACATGGCCATGCCACACGCCCGTGTGCTAGGCCGTATGGTCGATTTAATTTTCATAATTTTTCATAAAATAGGTGCAGACTTCACATGGCCGGGGTACACGCCCGTGTCCAAGGCCGTGTAGCACACACGGATGAGACACATGCCCGTGTCTCTGCCCATGTGCTATATTCTAGAAATTCTATTTTGCATCAATTACGGTGTAGGGGACACACGGCCAGAACACATGCCCGTGGGGCAAACCGTGTGTCTACCCGTGTGGACAAAAACAAGGCTATTTACCAAGCCATTTTGTCACCCTTCCATGCACATACCTACACAACAAAACATAGCACCAATCCAAACATATACACTCAACCAAATCAGCCACATCATTCACATGCTATTTTTTATCACATACAACATCACATACTTGTCAACTCAAACCATGCAAATTCTCACATCCATGAAAGACATCATCATATGCATATATAACTAAACCAATATTAGCCAATTCCAATGGCTAAGTCACAAAATATTACTTACAAGCCTTCATCTAAGCCAAGTAGCTTATACATGCCATTATACCAAAATGAATCATTTACCTATACCAAAAAGGAGATTTGTGGATAGTGTGATCTTGCTCCGACCGAATCCTCCAACCTTTGTGAGCCTTACGAGCACTATAAAACAAGGAAAAATAAAACGGGGTAAGCATTTTCATGCTTAGTAAGTTCGCGTAATAGAAAGAAACTTACCGGTTATAATTATTCAAATAAGCATATATATATGCATTCATTCCATCAATATTTTGACAAGTTACCTAAATACATTCACTCATTAAACAAGTTAGTCATACACATCATGAAGTTATCAAACCAACATAGATGAGCTCACCATAGTATAAACTTTCATATCATTTCACTATTCCATTTTTTTAGGATTTCTTTTCATTGAACTATTGTAATTTCGATGGATACTCGGGTAGTATACTCGAGGTATACATGTCAATCGTTTGTCAATTCACATCCAAAGTGCTCCTTAAGCACATATTCATAGAGCACACTCTCAAGCCACATTTATATAACAGGATTACCAGTCCAGGCTAAATCCCATCTTTAACTTTCACTCCCAAGAGCTTATTCATGATTACCAGTCCAGGCTAAATCCTTTTGGTAAAGTTAGCTCTAATGAGCCTACTATGGATTACCCATCCGAGCTAAATCCATTTCATAACATTCACTCAAGAGAGTGTAGCTTAGGATTACCCGTTCGGGCTAAATCCTTTCTATATCATTTTGTTCATTTCAAGAAAATTATTATAATCCATCGAATACAACGTTCAACCGGGACAATGACATTTTATTCGTGTTTATCATCTTATGATTATTTCATAGGGTATATCATCACATATATATTATCTCAATTACACAATTTAATTAAAACATAATGACATACCAAATTAAATTACACGAACTTACCTTGAGAATGGTTCGTATCTGAAACTCAACTAATCGAGACTTTTCATTTTCCTCGATCTTGTTCTGTAATTGGTTATTCCGGGTCTATATAAGAAAATTTTGAATATCAATTCATCATTTTATATGCAAATTTACATTAATTTGCATCCTAGACAAAATTACTATTTTGTCCCTAACTTTTTGACATTTTACATTTTAGTCCCTAGGCTCGTAAAATGAAATGTAACATCCCAATTTAGGGCCTAGTCGGAATAGTGGTGCAGGAACACAAATTCGAGGTATATGTATGAGTTTTGAGGTTTATGCTATGTTTGCATGTTAGTGTGGAAGTTTCATGAAGCAATTTTGTTAAATTGCGGTTGAATTGTCCAAAAGGACTAAATTGCAAAAGTTGCAAAATGTGAGATTCTAGAAGCTAATTGTATGAAATAGCTTTGGATTATCAATTAGAGGTCCTTAAATAGTAATTTTCCCAAATTCTAATTTTTGGACAAAAATGGGCATGAGTGGATGATATTGGAAAGTTTAGTGAGAAGGGGCATTTTGGTCATTTATCAATTAAATGATTAAAAAAAGGGAAAAGATGAAAAAATTTCATTCATCTTCTTCTCCAAGCTACCGAAAATTTCAAGAAGCCATTGTTAGGGCTCTTCAATTTTTCAAGCTTGCTAGTAAGTGCATCCAAGCCCCGTTTTTGATATTCTTTGTATTTTTGAAGTCCTAGTAACATGAGTAAGCTATTTTTAGCTATATGTTGAGCTAGGATTGATGTTCAAAAATGTACCCATGTATGACATGCATGTATTTTGATGTTTTATGGAAGAATATGAAAGCTTGATGTAGTAGAAACATCTTTTGCTAAGTGAATTCCATGAAAAATGCATGTAGGGACTAGTTTGTGAAAGTCTTGAGATTGGTCATACATGAGTGATTTAGTGAGAATTGATGATTGCTTTAGATGAGTAAATTATTCGGCTAAGCATGAAAGGCTAGAAAGTTGAATGAAAATCACTTTACGAGCCTTGGGACAAAAGTGTAAATATGAGAAAGTTTAGGGGCAAAATGGTAATTTTGCTAAAGTATGAGATAAGGGTCAATTTAGTCAATGTGTGTATTGAACGGGTTTATTTATCATTATAGATCAAGAAAGACGAAGCCCGGATCATAACCGAGGCAAGGGCAAGGTCGTGGACTAAATTGTACATCTCCATACTTTTTGAGTACCGAGGTAAGTTTACGTATAAACGATGCAGTTATGCGTATACATTGTTAATGCTAGCTAGTGTGTAGCATAATTGAGAACCTATTCGATTCTAGTGGAATGAATAAGATAGTAGTTGTGAATGGATGAATGTATTACAAAGTAGACATGTGAATGTGTAGTGTTAATGCTTGATGGCAGGCTAAGTGCGATACCACCTTGATACTTAACAATGATGGGCTGTGTGCGATACTATTGTTAAGCATATTATTTAGTGAGCTATGTGCGGAATCACTATAATTATCCTTTGTAGGAAGCTAAGTGCGATACTACCTTATGATCTGATTGTGGTGGGCTAAGTGCGAAACCACCGAGTAATTTAGCTGTGTGGATGTATTATTGAGAAATAATGATGTGTTGTATTTTGAGTAAATGTGCTATTGAGTGCAGGGGTGCATGTCAATGATTATGAGTATGTGACTCATGATGTGTTAGAGATGTGGTAAGGGATAGAAAGAGTAAGCATAGTAGTGGATGTGAATTACATATGTTAGTATAATGCTAATTGTTGTTTAGCTTATACTAAAATGCTTAAATTGTTTATGTGTAAACTTACTAAGCCCAAAGCTTACTCCTTTCTTTTCCCTTGTCTTATGGAGAAAAAGGATTGAATCGTGATACGCGGATTAATCAGAAGATCGCCCACACTATCAGCACACTCTGGTACATTGGACTTAATGTTTTTTATATGGCATGTATAGAGGCTAGACAAGTTAGTGAGTTTTGTTGTAATGGCTAAGATGTGTTGGCCTTTAGATGGAGAATCTATTTTGTATAATGCCATGGTTGATGGCTAACTTATTATATGAAAAGATGTAGTTATCCATGTAAGATTATGTTACAATATGAGTTGAATGTATACATGTTTTATGAGTTAGAAGGGTGAGAAGAGCTTAGCAAATAGCTTTGTTCTTGTCCATTTGGATAGACACACGGGCATGTGTCTAGCCCATGTGTGACACACGGCCAGCCCACGTGTAACATCCCTAACCCGTATCCGACGCATGATTAGGGTTAAAGGCGCTACCGGACAGATCAAAAACTTACACAACATTTCATACATTACATTCATCATTAACGATCATAGTGTCCCTTAGATGAGTCATCGAGACCCAAAGCATGCATATAAATTGAGTTGGGACTAAACTGAAACACATATGAAATTTCATGAAAATTAAAAACTTTTCTAACTTTCAAGGGAGGCACGCCTGTGGTAAGAGACCGTGTGCCCTCCACGGCTTCTAGACACTCTCGTGTGTCCATTCATGTTTACATACTACTATATCAACATGGTTACTTGGCATGTCCGTGTGCACTGACCGTGTGCTACCAAACCATATACTGACCTTTCCAACATGGCCAACAAGCACGCCCGTGTGCCATGGCCGTGTGCTCTTAGCTAGCTCTTGACTTATACACCACGGCCGGTGACACGCCCATGTCGAGGCCGTGTGCTATTAAAGCTACATTACGCCAATTCAACCACGGTCTTAGCACACGCTGCAGAGTATGCCTGGCCGTGTGGCATTATAGGCCATTTACAAGGCCAAAATGCCACCCATAAGGGTCAACCTACAAGCCATATTTTCCAACATATCTCATGCACATATAACCATAAAAAAACATACCAAAATAATCATTCAAACCATGCATTCAATACCATTTCCAACCATGACCATTTCAAAGAATAAAACTCATATAATTAGAAGCATAATTCATTCATTTGCTCACTCAAACCTTAGCCATTTCACATGCTTTCACCATACCAAAATATGCATCAAATATCATAATCATTTAAGCAAAGTCTTAATTCAAAAATAGCCAAATCACATGGCTAAGATCACATAATATCTTGTACTAAAATACTAGCCTATACATGCCATATCTAACTTTATACATTTTCAAAGAGTACCAAAATGATTTTAGTAGTGTGATGACGATCCGTGACGGTCCCGAGCCTTCAGTAGCTTTGACGACCTATAAAACAGAGAAAACACACATAAAGTAAGCTTTCCAAACGCCTAGTATGTCAATTATACAATCAAACTTAGCATGGATTAAGCTTTCCAAACGCCTAGTAAGTCAATTATACAATCAAACTTAGCATTGATTTCACATAACCAATTTAATAAGATGATCAATATGGTTCTAATGACAAAAATCACTTCATTCTTTCTCAAGCTCATATGCTTATCCATAACTTACCATATATACATATAGTTCATATAGTCAAGACTTTACATATCATATTATAAATCCCATATACATAACATCATGATATAATCACACGGATACTTACCTTATATACACAATTAGTGTATAAACCACGTACCTGAAACGGATGTTCATTTATTAATTTTATCAAAGTTCGGATTTGCAATTCGTACCATAGACTTACTGTTGAACCGCAGAAAGAATCTAGAAGGTACTCGAAAGCTCAGAATGGTCGTACAATGCCAACGTCCCAGACGAGGTCTTACATGCACTTAGACATCGATGCCACTGTCCCAAACATGGTCTTACACGTAAAACTCATATCGATGCCAACGTCCCAAATGTGGTTTTACACGTAAAACTTATATCGATGCCAACGTCCCAAACGTGGTCTTACACGTAAAACTTATATCGATGCCAACGTCCAAAACGTGGTCTTACACGTAAAACTTATATCGATGCCAATGTCCCAGACGTGGTCTTACACGTGTCGGATATCGATGCCCTTTGTCCCGATGCGGTCTTACTCGTATTCGGATATTGATGCCCTTTGTCCCGATGGTGGTCTTACTCATATTCGAGATATTGATGCCACTTGTGTCACGGCGTGGTCTTACTCATATTCGAGATATTGATGCCATTGTCCCGAATAGGGTCTTACTCGTATTGAGATATTGATGCCTTTGTCCCGCATGGTCTTACTCGTATTGAGATATTGATGCCTTTGTCCCAGATGTGGTCTTATTCGTATTTAGATATTAATGCCACTGTCTAGACAGAGGTCTTACTCGTATTCAGATATTGATGCCACTGTCCCAGACAGGGTCTTACTCGTATTCAGATATTGATGCCACTGTGCCAGATAGGGTCTTAAACGAGTCTTAAATCAACCCCAACATCCCAGACGTGGTCTTACATGATAAACAGAACAGATACCTATGTCATGACATAGCTAATCCTACCTATTCCTAGATTCGAACGGGACTTCTCGGACATTTTCATTATATCAATCTTATCTCGGAATTCATGTACAGATTGTATTGTAAGCATATATATATAGCAACTGTCATAAGAATGTACATAATTCAACACGAATACGTTTTTTTGCATAATGACTTACCTCGGATTCGATATGTCGGAATGAAAACGGCTACTCGGTTACTTTCGCTTTCCCGCGATCAATGTTCGTTTTCCTTGGTTCTTGATCTAAACATTTTCAAAATTAACCCTTTTATTCACTAATTCATACATTTCAATCCATGGACACACATTTAGGACTATTTGCAAATTAACCCTCATATTTGTACACTTTATCATTTTAGTCCATTTTTCTCAAAACATCAAATTCACAAAATCCACAGATACACATGCTTAGCCGAATGTATATACATCTCATACAAGTCCATATTTTCCATCAAATTTGCCATTTAGTCCCTCTAGTTACTATTTTCTCAATTTAGCCCTATTTAGCTAAATTTATCAAAAGTTCAAGAACAAAGTATGTTCATCTAACTCATATCTTTCATTTAACACCAAAAATCATCAAAAAGCTTGACATATCATCAATGGCATCTCACACAAACATTATCAATTCATCAAATTGAAACATGGGTTTGATAGCTCTCGAAGCAACGATTACAAAAACGTAAAAATTATCAAAAACCGAAGCAAGACATACCTTGATTTTTGCTTAATTGTTGCCGAAAATCAAAAGAGCTTAGCTATTTCTTCTTTCTTTTATTTTCGGTGAAAGATGAATAGTATATAGCTATGTCTCATGTTTTGTTTATTAACTATTATAATATTTTACCATTTATTAATATAACCTTAATGAAATATTAATAATTTAGCATTCAATTATGGACATAATGGTCCATCCATCATCCACTATCTTGTAAAGTGGTTTAATAACAACTTAAGGCCATAACTTTTAAAAGCCACAACATATAGGTGTTTTAACAAATGGCATACCAGTTTCACATTTAATGCAATTCAATCCTTTTGTCAAATTAAACACACAGACGGACAATTTAGCTTACGAAATTTCAACACATACTTATTCACATATCAACGACACAGAAAATAATATTAAAATATTATTTAGACTCGAATTTGTGGTCTCGAAACCACTGTTTCGACTAGGGTATAAACCGGACTGTTACAATTCTCCCCCTCTTAGGGATTTTCGTCCCCGAAAATCTTACCGTTAAATAGATTCGGATATTGCTGTTTCATTGAATCTTCCGGTTCCCACGTTTCCTCTTCAATTCCATGCCGATTTCATAGTACTTTCACTAACGGAATTTTCTTGTTTCTCAACTCTTTTACTTCACGAGCTAAGATACGGATCATTTCCTCTTCATATGACATATCAGATCGAATTTCAATTTCAGACGGAGCAATAACATGTGACAGATCAAATCGATAGCTACGGAGCATCGGGACATGAAATACGTTGTGTATCTTTTCTAGTTCAGAAGGCAACTTCAATCTATATGCAACAGGCCCAACACGTTCACTGATCTCATATGGTCCGATGAACCTCGGACTTAATTTGCCTTTACGTCCGAATCGAAGCACTTTCTTCCACGGATACACTTTCAGAAATACTTTGTCGCCGATTTCAAATTCTATATCTTTTCGTTTCAAGTCGGCATAAGACTTCTAACGATCAGATGTTACTTTCAAACAATCTCGGATCAATTTAACTTTCTATTCTGAATCCTTTATCAAATCAACGCCATGTAGCTTATTTTCACTAAGGTCGGTCCAAAACAGAGGCATACGACATTTACGTCCGTACAAAGCTTCGTAAAGCGCAATTTTGATGCTTGACTAAAAACTGTTATTATATGCAAATTCAATCAAAGGAAAATATTATTCCCATGTACCGTTAAACTCAAGTATACAGCATCTCAACATGTCTTCAAGAATCTAAATGGTCCGTTCAGACTGACCATCTGTTTGCGGATGAAAAGTTGTACTGAAATGTAATTTCGTGCCCAAAGCTTCTTGCAATTTCTTCCAGAACCTCGATGTAAATCTCGGGTCTCTATCTGACACAATGGATAGTGGCACTCCGTGCAATCTAGCAATCTCAGAAACATAAAGTTCAGCTAATCTATCAAGTGAATAATCGGACCTTACCGGAACAAAATGGGCAGGTTTCGTCAATCGGTCAACTACGACCCAAATTGTATCCTTCTTTCTCGGAGTCTGAGGAAAACCAGACGGAACCTGATGTTCAGCTTTCACTTGCTGACAGATTAAACATTTCGAAACAAAGTCAGAAATGTCTCGTTTCATACCTGACCACCAGTAATGTTGCTTCAAATCATGATACATTTTAGTACTCCCCAGATGAACAGATAAACAAGTATTATGGGTTTCACTCAAAATCAACTGAATCGACTCTGGATTTCTCGAAACACAGATACAATCTAGGAATCTCAAACAATCATCAATAATTTGAAATTCAGATTCAGAATTCGAATTACACAGAACCCGTTTCGCTAACATTTCATTGTAAATTTTCTGAGCATCACATATCTCCTAAATAAACAACGGTTTCACTCTTAGTTCAGCCATCACAGAACTATCATCAGATAAATCTAACTAAGCATTCAAAGCACGTAGTGCAAATAATAATTTTCTACTCAATGCATCAGCAACAATGTTTGCTTTACCCGGGTGATAATCTATTACAAGCTCATAGTCTTTCAATAACTCTAACCATCTTCTCTGTCGCAGATTCAAATCTTTCTTTTTCACAAATAGAACAGGAGCACCTCAAGGTGAAAAACTCGGTTTTGTGAACCCTCTGTCGGTTAATTCTTGCAACTGTGACTTTTAACTCTTTCAATTCCATTGGTGCCATTCTATATGGAGCTATAGAAATAGGTGTAGTACTCGGCAACAACTTAATACTAAATTCAACTTCACGTATCGGAGGCAAACCCGGTAGTTCTTCCGGAAACACATCAAAAAACTCACATACAACAGGCACTGATTCCACTTTCTTTTCAGACACTTTCGGATCAATAACATAAGCAAAATATGCCTCATATTCCTTTTTCACATAACTTTGAGCTTTCAAAATAGATATCACAGTAGGCAATCCATTCAAATCATTAGATTCAACTCGTACTATCTCATTATTCGAACATCTCAAATAAATAGTCTTGCTTTTACAGTTCACAACAGCATCATGCGTAAACAACCAATCCATTCCCAGAATAATATCGAACTCATCAAATGGCAAAAGCATCAGATCAGCAGGGAAACAGATATCTCAAAACATTAACGGACAGTTATTGCATACTTTGTCAACCAGGACACTTTTACCTAAGGGGTTCGATACTTTTATAGCAAACTCGATGAGACTCTACGAGGCAAAGTCTTCACT
The DNA here is from genome assembly GCA_025698515.1 of Gossypium sturtianum. Classification (NCBI taxonomy): domain Eukaryota; kingdom Viridiplantae; phylum Streptophyta; class Magnoliopsida; order Malvales; family Malvaceae; genus Gossypium; species Gossypium sturtianum. The sequence continues at coordinate 58,538,890 of CM046951.1, read as the reverse complement.
TGAATACTAAATTCATGCATATATATACGAATCGTAGAACCGGGGTCTATCAATGCAATCAAAAAGTATCATAAAGTGTAAAAGTACCCATTATAACATCCGGAGATGAAGCTTCCTCCCGAGCTCGAGATAGTATACGCTCTGGAAGGCGCTCAGCTTCCGATCTCGCACTTGATATCTCTAGTAGTTCTCACGACTACCATGACGTTTCTTTCATTTTGAGGAGATCTACCTCTCTTTGAAATATTCTCGGATCTCGGGTTCTGAACAATCTCTTGTTCAACAGACTCTGGGCAGTCTCGGATGAAATGGTCTAATGATCCACATCTGAAACAAGCTCGATTATTCAATCTATAATTCCCCGAATGTGTTTTACCACAACGCTTACACTTAAGTCGCTCGGATCTAACATTTTCAACACTCGCCATCTTCGAGCAATCTCGAATGAAGTGATTTCGTGATCCACATTTATAACAAACTCTATTGTTATACTTGCCCCAACATTTTCCCACATGTCGTCTTCCACACTTTCCACACTCAGGTTTGTTGCTTTTAGTACTTCCATTATTTTATTCAATTGGAGCTTGAGTTCTCATACCAACATTTGGTCTCACACGATCTCTACCCGTATGTCCGATTGGAACATCTAATCTATTGCTTGCATCTCTATATTTCTTCGTCAAAGGTTGAGAAAATTACTGATCGATCTTTTTCTTTCATTACGAGCTTCAGAATCGACTTTGTCGGTATTATCATCATTAGTATCCCTAAACTCTCCGACCTCATACTTATGAATTTTATCAACCGGAGGCTTGTTCGTCAAATTCAGATTCGTAATCAAAAGCGTAGCAGATGTCTGGGGGAGGTTAACCGGGGGCGGAGGTTGCAAAACAGTCGGGTTATTTCTCACAAATTGAGTGAACCACTCCCTCATCAACTGGAAGAAAGCTTGTTTAGCTTCTTCCCCTTGACCACTAGTAGCCGGTCTCGATTCAGAAGGCGCTGTCCCTTGCACGGGATCAGGCGCATTGCTTTCTACGTCGTCAACTACGGCTTTTTCAGGATCCATTACTATACAGAAATCACATTTATACGTCAGGATTCATCACACTATCTCAATTCAGAAATATGGCATGTATAGCTAGACTCTGACATGCTACGTTAGTCTGAGAATCGTCTAAACCGTAGCTCCGATACCAACCAAATGTAATATCCCTAACCCGTATCCGACGCCGAATTAGGGTTAAGGGCACTACCGGACCGATAGAAAACTTACACAACATTTCATACGTTGCATTCATCATTAACGATCATAGTGTCCCTTAGATGAGTCATCGAGACCCAAAGCATGCATATAAATCGAGTTGGGACTAAACTGAAACACATATGAAATTTCATGAAAATTAAAAACTTTTCTAACTTTCAGGGGAGGCACGCCCGTGGTAAGAGACCGTGTGCCCTCCATGGCTTCTAGACACTCCCGTGTGTCCATTCATGTTTACATACTGACTATATCAACACGGTTACTTGGCACGTCCGTGTGCAATGACCGTGTGCTACCAAACCATATACTAACTTTTCCAACACAGCCAACAAACACGCCCGTGTGCCATGGCTGTGTGCGCTTAGCTAGCTACTAACTTATACACCACGGCCAGCTGACACGCCCTTGTTGAGGCCGTGTGCTATTAAAGCTACATTCTGCCAATTCAACCACGGTCTTAGGCACGCCCGTGTGCCACAACCGTGTGGCATTATAGGCCATTTACAAGGCCAAAATGCCACCCATAAGGGTCAACCTACAAGCCATATTTTCCAACATATCTCATGCACATATAACCATAAAAAAACATACCAAAATAATCATTCAAACCATGCATTCAATACCATTTCCAACCATGACCATTTCAAAGAATAAAACTCATATCATTACAAGCATAATTCATTCATTTGCTCGCTCAAACCTTAGCCATTTCACATGCTTTCACCATACCAAAATATGCATAAAATATTACAATCATTTAAGCAAAGTCTTAATTCAAAAATAGCCAAATCACATGGCTAAGATCACATAACATCTTGTACTAAAATACTAGCCTATACATGCCATATCTAACTTTATACATTTTCCAAGAGTACCAAAATGATTTTAGTAGTGTAATGACGATTCGTGACGGTCCCGAGCCTTCAGTAGCTTTGACGACCTATAAAACAGAGAAAACACACATAAAGTAAGCTTTCCAAAAGCCTAGTAAGTCAATTATACAATCAAACTTAGCATGGATTTCACATAACCAATTTAATAAGACGATCAATATGGTTCTCATGACAAAAATCACTTCATTCTTTCTCATGCTCATATACTTATCCATAACTTACCATATATACATATAGTTCATATAGTCAAGACTTTACATATCGTATTATAAATCCCATATACATAACATCATGATATAATCACACGGATACTTACCTTATATACACAATTAGTGTATAAGCCACGTACCTGAAACGAATGTTCATTTATTAATTTTATCAAAGTTCGGATTTGCAATTCGTACCACAGACTTGCCTGTCGAACCGTAAAGAATCTAGCAGGGTACTCAGAAAGCTCAGAATGGTCGTACAATGCCAACGTCCCAGACGAGGTCTTACACGCACTCAGACATCGATGCCACTGTCCCAGACATGGTCTTACACGTAAAACTCATATCAATGCCAACGTCCCAAACGTGGTCTTACACGTAAAACTTATATCGATGCCAACGTCCCAAACGTGGTCTTACACGTAAAACTTATATCGATACCAACGTCCCGAACGTGGTCTTACACGTAAAACTTATATCGATGCCAACGTCCCAGACGTGGTCTTACACGTAATCAGATATCGATGCCACTATCCCAGACAGGGCCTTACTCGTATTCAGATATTGATGCCTTTCGTCCCCACATGGTCTTACTCATATTCATATATTGATGCCACTTTGTCATTGGCGTGGTCTTACCCATATTTAGATATTGATGCCATTGTCCCAGATAGGGTCTTACTTATATTCAGATATTGATGACTTTGTCCCGCAGCGGTCTTACTCGTATTCGGATATTGATGCCACTTTGTCCTGCATGGTCTTACTCGTATTCGGATATTGATGCCTTTGTCCCGCAGACGGTCTTACTCGTATTCGAGATATTGATGCCTTTGTCCCGCATGCGGTCTTACTCGTATTCGGATATTGATGCCACTTTGTCCCGGACATGGTCTTACTCGTATTCGAGATATTGATGCCCTTCGTCTCGCATGGTCTTACACAGTCTTAAATCAACCCCAACATCCCGGCACGTGGTCTTACATGATAAATGCAGAATCGATACCTATGTCGCGACATAGCTAATCCTACCTATTCCTAGATTGAGCAGGACTTCTCGAACATTTTCATTATATCAATCTTATCTCGTAATTCAAGTACAGATTGTATTGTAAGCATATATATATAGCAACTGTCATAAGAATGTACATAATTCAACACGAATACGTTTTTTGCATAATGACTTACCTCAGATTTGATATGTCGAAATGAAAATGGCTACTCGGTTACTTTCGCTTTCCCGCGATCAATGTTCGTTTTCCTTTGTTCTTGATCTAAACATTTTCAAAATTAACCTTTTTATTCACTAATTCATACATTTCAATCCATGGACGCACATTTAGGACTATTTGCAAATTAACCCTCATATTTGTACACTTTATCATTTTAGTACATTTTTCTCAAAACATCAAATTCACAAAATCCACACATACACATGCTTAGCCAAATGTATATACATCTCATACAAGTCCATATTTTCCATCAAATTTGCCATTTAGTCCCTCTAGTTACTATTTTCTCAATTTAGCCCTATTTAGCTAAATTCATCAAAAGTTTAAGAACAAAGTATGTTCATCTAACTCATATCTTTCATTTAACACCAAAAATCATCAAAATGCTTGACATATCATCAATGGCATCTCACACAAACATTATCAATTCATCAAATTGAAACATGGGTTTGATAGCTCTCGAAGCAACGATTACAAAAACGTAAAAATTATCAAAAACCAAAGCAAGACATACCTTGATTTTTGCTTAATTGTTGCCGAAAATCAAAAGAGCTTAGCTATTTCTTCTTTCTTTTATTTTCGGTGAAAGATGAATAGTATATAGCTATGTCTCATGTTTTGTTTATTAACTATTATAATATTTTACCATTTATTAAAATAACCTTAACGAAATAATAATAATTTAGCAGTCAATTATGGACATAATGGTCCATCCATCATCCACTATCTTGTAAAGTGGTTTAATAACCACTTAAGGCCATAACTTTTAAAAGCCACAACATATAGGTGTTTTAACAAATGGCATACCAGTTTCACATTTAATGCAATTCAATCCTTTTGTCAAATTAAACACACAGACGAACAATTTAGCTTGCGAAATTTCAACACATACTTATTCACATATCAACGGCACAAAAAATAATATTAAAATATTATTCAGACTCGAATTTGGGGTCCCAGAACCACTGTTTCGACTAGGGTATAAACCAAACTGTTACACCACGGGCGTGTGACTTGGCCGTGTCACTTTGGCAGATTCAAGTGTTATAGGCCACGGGCTAGCCACACGGGCGTGTGTCTAGGCTTTAGGCCGTGTAAAGTAGTCAGTGTTCACCACGGGTGGAGAGCACAGGCGTGTGCCCTATCCGTGGGGCTTTGGCAGAATGCTTGAGTTTTGTGCACGGTTTGTGGACATGGGCGTGTGTGACTACACACGGGCGTGTATCATCTTACTCGGGCGTGTGGTCCCTGTATAGATGGAAAAATTTTAAATTCGTAAGAGTTTCCGATATGGTCTCGAGAGCCCTCGTGTGTATGAATGAGGCCTCATAAGTCGAGAATAAGGTTGTTGTGGTGACTTAAGGAGAGTAGTCACGTTGAGCCTAAATGGCGATCAAGTGGTTTTACTCCGGTAACGCCTCAAACCCGATTCCGGCGTAGAATACGGGTAAGGGGTGTTACATGAAATGTGTTTAATTTCTTGGTAACCCAAGCCTAGCCGAACCATTTTCATGCTTATAGCAGTCCATCTTTTCCATATCAGATTTTTACTACCCACTTTATAACTTTTTACAATTAGGTCCTTTTTATGCATTTTCATCAAAAATCACCTAGTAAAAGTTGTTTATCACACATCAAACATGCATAATCTACCATTAAACATCAAAATACACATATTTCTATCATGGGTCGAACCCTTGACATCAACCACATCTTAAATTAATGGCAGAAATAGGTAGATCGGATGATAACGACTTCAAAAATGTAAAGAGCAGTAAAAACGGGGCTAGGATGTACTTACAATCAAGCTTGAAAGTTGAACAAACCCTAGCTATGGTGACCTTTAAATTTTCGGCACAAGGTAGGAGAAGATGAACAAATTTTTGCTTTCATTTTGCTTATTAATTCATTTAATTACAAAATGACCAAAATGCCCTTTTTGCCAAACTTTAAAATTTCACCTAATCATGTCCATTTTTGTCTATAAACTTAACTAATGGTCTAATTATCATATAAGGACCTCTAATTTAAAATCTCATAGCAATTGGACACCTTTAACATCTAGAATTCAAGTTTTTCACTCTTTACAATTTAGTCCTTAAAACTAAATTGAGTGACCAAACGTCGAAATTTTCGAACAAGATTTTCAGAGGATAGTTCCATAAAACTGTAGACCATAAAAACTATAATAAAAACTAATTTTACTGCGTCAAATTTGTGGTCCCAAAACCACTATTCCAACTAGACCTAAAATCAGGCTATTACAATGTATCATCATTTTCATGTATTTCAAGCAGATACGTATAATGATTGGTTTCATGTTCATATTTTCTCATGTCAGGATTTTGCCCGTTGAATTATTGAAAACATCGATGGATACACAAATAGTACATTCGAAGTGTACAAATCAAAAATCCATCAATTCATATTCAGGAGTGCTCTTTAAAGCACATAATCGAAAAATCCTCTCTCGAGCCATATAATAGGAAGCTCACAAAGAGCCATTGATCGGGAAGCTCACAAAGAGCCTATCAGGAAGCTTATCCATGCTATATAACAAGAAACTCATAAGTGTTTAAATTAGGAAGCTCATTGAGCTTAACAGGTAACTCCGAAGAGTTATTATTAGGGAGCTTCGGATAGCCATATATCGAGAAGTTCAAGCGAGCCATATCAGAACGCTCACGAAGAGCTGCGTTTGTGTCTGCAACATATGCAGGATCACAACTGATCGTATAACAGGACACTCATAAAGAGCTGCGATAGTCCGCAACACATGCAGGATTACTATCGATCAGGATGCTTGCAGGAACCATATATCAGGAACCTCGAGAGGACTTATAACGGGAAGCTCGTAAGAGCTGTGGTGTGTCCGCAACATATGCTGGACCACAACCAATACGGGAAATCATGTATCCATTGACTTTCATTTATTCAAACGGGACTTGACATTTTTTGGGCATTGTCGGATATATGATCATTTCATATATTTATGACATTTATACAATTCACATAAACACATTCAATTCAAGCATATAAATATTCACAATTTAGTTACACGAATTTACCTCGACAAATGTTCCTATACATAAAATCTACTAATCCGACATTTTCTCTTTTCCTCATTCTAACTTTGAATTTGGTCTATCCGGATCTATACGAGTAAATTTAACATCAATTCAATACAATTCATACTCAATTCAGTCCAATTCACATCTTAGGAAAATTACCGTTTTACCCCTAAACTTTTAATTAATAATAATTCCGTCCCTAGGCTCGAAAAATGAAATTCATGCAATTTAATCCTTATTCCAAGCCTAGCCGAGTTTTACATGTAACATTTGCAGCCCATGTATTTCATAAAATTCAGAAATTTTCCATAGATTTCACATCTTTACAATTTAGTCACTAAATCACAATTTCATCAAAATTCACTTTGCAAAAGTTGTTTATCTTTCAATAAACTTTCATTTTCTACCATAAATTTCAAAATTTCAGCATACTCATCCATGGAAAAACCCTAGTACTTTGATAACTTTACAAATTAGTCCCCGAGATAGCTAAATTAAGCTATTACGATCTAAGAAACATGAAAATTACTAAAAACGGGACTTGAATACTTACCCAATTAAGCCAAAATAGCTTGCTTGAGCTCACTTTCTCTTAGATAGGGTTTTCATGTTTTATTTGGGAAATATGATGATAAAATGATGATATTTTTTTTTATCATTTATCATCTTTTATTATTTCACTTTCCAATTTCATCCTTTTCTTTATTTTATTTTCCATGGATGAATCATCATCCTTAACCACTAAGCATTTTTAAATGGTCTATTTACCATATAAGGACCTCCACTTTAAAGTTCTATAGCAATTTAATCCTTCTAGCTATTAGAACTCAACTTTTGCACTTTGTGCAATTTGGTCCTTTATCAAATTAGACATGTAACCGGTAAAATTTTCTTTACGAAATTTTCATATAACATTTCCATCATACTATAGACCATAAAATAATATTAAAATAAATTTCCCTTTCGAAATCGAATTTGTGGTCCCAAAACCACTGTTTCAATTTTATCGAAAACGGGCTATTACAACTCTCCCCCTTAAAAATTTTCGTCATAAAAAATCTTACCAGTAAAGAGATTCAGATATTGTTTTCTCATGGTATCTTACGGTTCCCAGGAAGCATCTTCTATACCATGTCGTTGCAAAAGAACTTTTACTAAAGCTACCTTTTTATATCATAATTATTTTGTTTCACATGCCAAAATTTTAATTGGCTCTGCACTGTAAGTCATGTCAGGCTGAATCTCAACTTCTGTCAGAGAAATAACATGTGAAGGATCTGATCAATACCATCGTAACATATACACATGAATAACATTATGAATTCTATCAAGCTCTAGCAACAATGCCAATCGGTACACAACAAGTCTGATTCTTTTCAATGATCTCATATGACCCGATAAGCTGCGAACTTAATTTGCCTTTACGGCTAAACCAGAGAACTTCTTCCATGACAAAATTTTCAAAGATATTTTTTCGCTAACTTGGAACTCTATTTCTTTTCATTTAAGATTTGCATAAGATCTCTGACGATCAGAAGTTGCCTTAAAACTATCTCGGATCACTTTCACTTTTTCTTCGGTTTCATAGCTCAAATCAACTCCATGTATTCTTTTTCTCACCAAGCTCAGTTCAATACTACGGAATTTTACATTCATGATCATACAGAGCTTCGTATGGTGCCATTTTAATACTTGACTGAAAACTGTTATGTATGCGAATTTGACTAACGGAAATTATTTCTTTTCCAATTGCCTTTAAATTCTAAAATACAGCACCAAAATATATCTTCAAGAATCTGAATCACACATTCAAGTTGACCATCCATTTGAGGATGAAATGCGGTACTAAAATATAACCGCGTACCCATAGCTTCTTGTTACTTGTTCCAGAATCGAGATGTGAACCGTGGATCTCAATCAGAAATAATGAAAACTGACACACCATGTAATCTAACAATCGCAAAAACATATATTTTAGACAAGCTATTAAGGAAGAAATCCATTCATACCAAGATAAAATGTGCAGATTTTGTCAAACGGTCGACTATTACCCTAAATAGCATCTTTCTTTTTCAGAGACAGGGGTAATCCTGATTCAAAATCCATAGTAACTTTATCCCATTTCCATTTTTGTATCGTCACTGGCTGTAATAGTCCTGAAGGTACCTAATGTTCAGCTTTAACTTGCTGACATAACAAACATCTAGATTACAAAATCAGAGATATCATATTCCATTCCCAGTCACCAGTACATCTGTTTCAAATCATTACACATTTTATTATTTCCAGAGTGAACAGACATAATACCATTTTAAGCTTCGTGTAAAATTTTCTGTATCAGCTCTGCACTTTTCGATACACAAAATCAATTTCTGAATAACAAATAATCATCGGGTCCGATCTGAAATTCTGACTCAGAAGTTGGTTCACATTATACCCGTTTAGTTTTTTAACTCATTGTCATTTTTCTAAGCTTTGTGAACCTGTTGTAGAAATGTTAGTTTAGCTTTAACTCAGCTAAAATCGAGCCATTATCAGACAATGACAATCAGGTATTCATAGCTTACAAAGCAAACAAATATTTTCTACTCAGAGCATCCGCAACCACATTTGTTTTTCCCGGATAGAAATCAATAACCAAGTCATAATCTTTCAATACAAAGACAATAACTGTCAATTCTAGATCATGTATTAGATAATTATTTTCATATAGCTCTAACCTTCTAGGAGCATAGACTATTGCTTCACTTTCTTGCATCAAAATACTGCCTTAACTGTTCAATAACACATTACTGTAAATCACAAATTTCTTATTGAATCTCAGGCTAAGCCAGAGCTGGTGCTTTGGTTAACAAGGCTTTCATCTGACCAAACTTTGTTGACACATCAGACCATTCAAATTTCACATCTTTCTATAATAAACGGCTAGTATTAGAAAACTTTTGACATTATATACATTTTTCAATGTTATTTTCGATAAAATTCTATAACAAATTCCAACTTCTCTAACTGACAGTAATCCAGGTAACTCTTCTGAAAACGTATCAGAATATTCACATACCATTGGCACTAATTTAAACTTTGACTCAGATACTTTAATATCCAACACATAAGCAAAGTAAATATTATAACCCTTTTTTGACACATTTCTGCGTTGACTTGGCTGATATCACAGTAGGCAAATCATTCAATTTTTCTGATTCATGACAGAACATTTCATCATCCTGACATTTCAATACAATATACTTTTGCTTACCATTTGCCTCGACATCATGCAGAGTTCACCTGTAACACCCCAAACCCGGCCTAGAAGTTAGGCCCAAATCTGGCGTGCCACATTGAAGAGTTTTTTGAAAACCATGCTTTCATTAGAAGCCCTTCTTACCATTTAGAACTTTCTGCCATTCAAAACCTCAAATTTTGTTTTCTTATTTTTAAAACGTGGTTTATTAGAAATCAATCTTACAAAATGTTATTATTTTTAAAAACCTTGTTTGTTGCGAAAGTTCGATTTAAACAGTGGCGGAAACGTCATATTTTTAAAACAGTAATTAATATTTTAAAAACCCGTGTTTAATAGACCAGCAGCTTGTAATTAAAGAAAATACCAAATAAAAGTTAAAAAGAAAAACCCAATGGCCTTATTACAAAAATTATTAACCTGATACTTAAAAAGTAAATATAAAGCCGCTAAGTTCAGTTTAGAGCATGTCGGTTGTGTGGCCACCTCTGAGTCCCTCGCAGCTTCGAATCCTCTACGACTGGGAATTACCTGCACAGTTAAGAGAAAGGGGTGAGTTACGAGAACTCAGTGTGTAATCCCCTATAACGATCACTATCTGGGCCTGAGCCTATACAGAATCTGTAACATCCCGGGTTAGGGGCTGTTTTGTTGATTGCATGACATTGCATGTGTCTAGTGTGCTGCGTGGCTATTTCTATGTTTTGGGGGCTTAATTGAAGTCTAAGTGTATGCCTGAGTGAATGGGAAAATTTTGATTTTTTGGGTGTTAAGTCGGAGGATTTGTTGGAGCTAGGGTATAAGTGTTTTATTTGGTGTTTTGTTGAACAAGAAAGGAGTGGTGGAGTGGCGGGGATAGGCCCCACTAAGGCTTGTGTGTGTGGCGTCATTTGCGGGAGGGAGAGATCTTGTGTTCAAGCTCATGAGTGGCCACCTTTTGGCTTTCTTTTTGATGCCTAGGAAGGGAGAGTTTGTAGGCGGTTCAAACTCGCCATGGACTAGGTCAAAGTGTTCAAATGATGGGTGGAGAGTGAATTTAGGAAGGAGACTTGTTCAAAGTGTTTTGAATGGATGGTTGTGAGCAAATATGGGTAGTGGCCGAATGTTGGGGTGTGTGTGGAGAGAGTGGCCGGTTTTGGCAAGGGGGATATGGGAGTGCCGAAATTCATTTTTGAATTTTAGTGCATATTCGGTCAATTTGTGTCAAGCAAAAATCCTCTCTTTTGTTAGCTAGCCGAATTTGTTTTCCAAGAGAATTCCTCCATCTTTCTTCCTGAAACCGAAAGATCAAACCTCCCTAAAGCTTGCCAAAATTGGTTTTGTGTGTTCTTTCAATATTGTTGATAGCTGAATGCCCTTCCATCTTTCTTCCTTTTCATTTGTGTTGAGCCGAAACCATTACCCTAGTGTTCTCATATTTTCTTTCTCCTATTAACACTTTGATAGCCAAAAGTTATCCCCTAAAAGTTTTTCTTCATTTCTTCTTCTTTTTCCCATTTCTATTGTTGGCCAAATATCAACCCCTCTCTTTTCATCATTCTCTTGTATTTCTCCCTTTGTGTAAAGCCGAATTCTTTTCTTATTTTTTTTCTAAGTGTTGACCGAATCTATCCCCTCTCCTGGTGGTTGTTGGCCGAATATTGGTTGGTGTTGGGTAAGTGCTTGGTCGAATGGCCATTCCTCCTCTCCTGTCTTCTATCGATTTGGGTTTGATTAAGGGCCGATTTCGGCATTGGGTGAAGGGTGTTAATCTCTTGTGTTTAATCGATTTTATTATAGGACATTTGGATTTTGGGATACAATCAAGAGAAGCCTTCTCTCTTTCGTTAAATTTGTTGGTAAGTGGTGGTAAGAACGAGTTCTTTTAGTATATTCTTTTAGTTTTCATTAAGTCAAGTTATTAAAGGATTAACCGTTGTCATTTGTTAAAGGGTGGCCGATTGGTAAGGGGACCATTGTTGGTTCGAGTTTGGTAGGAAACCAAACCATCTGCAAGGTAAGGGTTTAAGTGTTAACCCTCTTGTGTTATCTCGATATCGCCGAATGGTATAGATGGCTAACCTATGTTTGGTCGATTATAGGAGCAGAGTAATCGAGGGATTTAGGACCGGTTCTTTGGAGCTAAGGCTTTCGTGTTAGCGGTGTGTAACTAACACACTATACTTAGTAATATTGTTATTAAACCTGTTTGCCTATTAAAATCATGACAGTATGATGGATTATTGGATACCCAAAGCGGGGTATGTGTACGTATCCGGGTAAGTCAAGTATTGTTACTAGATTCTCGATGATCTATATGGTATCATGACTATGTATGTATGTGATATGGGGCATGAGTCAAACATATTGGCATGATATGCATAATTTGTATGATATGCATGATTACATGAGTTGGTTTGTTGATGGGTGATATGAGTGGAGGGGGCAGTGATGATTTATGCTGACGAGCACCAGTGTTTTGGTAACACACTTTGTGACTACGGTCACCAGTGCTTTGGTAGCACATTTGTGTCTTTGGGACACGGAGGTTGGGCACCTCATTGCGACTTGTCCTCGTGGTTAACACCACCGTGGGTTGGCCCCACTTTGAGATATGGGATCGTCGCTAGTGATTGGGTATCACACGATGGGTTGGCCCCATCCTTCGAATATTGTGACTACGGTCACCCAGTGCTTTGGTAGCACATTTGTGTCTTTGGGACACCAGAGGTTGGGCACCTCATTGCGACTTGTCCCTGTGGTTAACACCACCGTGGGTTGGCCCCACATGAGATATGGGATCGTCTGCTAGTGATTGGGTATCACACGATGGGTTGGCCCCATCATTGGATTTGTGACTTGGTCACCGGTGCTTGGGTAGTACATTGTGTCTTTGGGACACCGGTGTTTTGGTAACACATTGTGACTATATGTCACCAGTGGTTTGGCACCACCAGTGGTTTGGTACCACACGGGGTAGAAAAGGCGATACGGATGGTTAGGACCGGGTTGCATTAATCATGTTACTATGTATGATGTGTGTTAGCATGTTGTTTCATCAGGAGCGGGATTTATGCATCGAGTCATTCGACTCACCCTCTCCTTTGACATTTCGGGTGACCCGTGACGCGGACATGGAGTCAGGGGTGGACTCGGGGTGCACATGCCATGCTTTAATAAAAGTTTTGCTCCGACTATTCACTTTGGGTACTTTAGCTTATTTTTTTTTGATTTGAGATTTAATTTGGATTTGTAAAAGGCCTTTAAATTATGTTTTATGATGGGTATGTTTTAATTAGATTCTCAATCTGCTTAACAAATAACTTGGCATGAAATTTTACTAAAACTTGGAAAGACAACGTTTTCAAAATTATATCGCAATGTGTTTTAAACTATACCATCGGGTATCTCGCTATGTTTTGCTATACAATAAACTCAAATGATCTCCAAATCAAACTCGATTTTTCTACTAAGTCTAAAATGTTTCGAAATAGTACTAAGAAACTATTGGAAATGCTAAATGAAAATCAACTCGTTTTAACTATATACTTCGGATAAGTTTTCAAAACCTAATCAAACAACCCTACTCAATCTTCCTCAAATTCACTATGTTCTCACCCCGCTTTTAAACGAAAAAAATCTGATCACTCAAAGACGTTTTCCCCGTAACATACCGGATTCGGGCGTGGTGTCTTGTCAGGAGTTTGGGGTGTTACAATTGTGGTATCGAGCCAGTTCAAAGGCTCATTTGTGGGCCCTGAGGCCCAAAATGTTTTCAAAAGATTGTTTTGTTAGTCTTTATTCTTAAAGTATGGTTTGAAAGGCATGGCACCGAGTCTCGGCGCCCGATTCGCCCGGTAAGTACCTTACTATTGCTTGTGAATTGATTGGATGTGATATGATAGCAATAGTATACTACTTTAGAGATTGAAACTGATAGGACTCTGTGAACTCGCGAGAACAAATCCTCTTAAAATATTCATAAGACTTGCTTTTAAACAAGTGGAATAAATATTGATGCATAAAATTTTTAATCGAATCACGTAGAAAGATTAGTCATGAGCGCTAGAGGTGGACGTGGTCGTGGGCAGGTCGTGGTAGGATGACGTTTTCGAGCCCGTAGGATCCTGGTCGGGGTTGAGAAAATGAGATACCGGTTCCGCCGCCTTGGTGGAGGTGGTGAGTTCCAAGATCGACCGGGACGACGCAGTGTCACGTGCGCGATGCTACGAGTGTTAGAAAGGGTAGTGGTGTAGGTGGTGGTGCGGGAGTTAGGAAATTGCATTTCTGAGCGACTTCGGGCAAATGGGGCCGAATTCTTCCGAGGTGTTTCGGTGTTGCTCCCAAACTTCTTGAATATTGGCCGGAGGCAACCGAGCGGATCATGGATGATCCGGACTTGATTGGTGAAGAGAAGTGAAGGGCATCGTATCGCTTCCGTGATGAGTCATATCGGTGGTGGCTCACGGTTCGAGAGCGAGTGTGGCGTGCAGAGGATCTAACATGGGATTATTTCAGGTGCATATCAAAAGAAATACATCGGAGCTAGTTATATCGACTCCAATAAAGGCGTTTTCGAGGCTTGTTCAGGGAGTAAATCGGTTCTTGAGTACGCAGGTGAGTTCCTGAAGTGAGTAGGTATGCCGGGGGCATTGTGGCCACCGAGCATGAGAGGTGTGTTCGTTTCGAGGATGGTCTGCGAGACGACTTGAGATGGCTGATTGCTCTCGCCAGGAGCCTTGAAGTTCATTGTCTTAGTTGAGAAGGCTAAGGTAGCCGAGGGTGTTAAGGAGTCGGTGAGGCGGGGCATGGATAGAAATAGGCATAAGAGGAGCTTTGGGTCTTCGGATCGTCAGTGTCTGCAGAAGAGAGCTAGACCGAGTGGGCCGAACCCGCACTGCTAGGTTTGTTCTTTGCTAGGCGGGGACCGCCATGTGATGTGATGGTGTGGAAAATCTCATTGGGGTGTTTTTGGATCGAGGAAAAGGTTGCTTCGAGTGTGGTTCTCTGGAGCACCGTGTGAGGGACTGTCCGTGTAGGTTGGCTAGGATTCAGTCTGAGAGTCAGGGCCGTAATCAGTTCAGAGGTAATGGACCGCCACCGCAGAGGGGCCGTGGTAATGGCAGAGGCGGTAATGGTTCTGGTCGGGGCCGTGGAGCACCGGGCAGAGGTGCGGCTAGTTCTGATGCTAGACAACCTGGATTAGTGTATGCTGCGAGGCGCCGAGAGGAGGGTGACGCACCGGACGTCATAACCGGTACGTTTTTGATTTTTGGTTCTCCTTATACTGCTTTGATTGATGTGGGTTCAACGCACTCTTATGTTGCCGTTAGCATAGTAGAGACCATGGATTTAGACTCGAGATATCTTCTAGGCGGAGATGATCGTGATTAGCCCTCTAGGTCACTCTTTAGTAGTAGATAAACTGTTTAGAGAGGTACCCTAGAACTCCAAGGGGTAGTGTTCATTAGCGATCCGATGGAACCGCTGTTTGGGGAGTTCGACTGATTCTTGGGATGGATTGGTTGGTCAAGTATCAAGGCGAGGTTGGATTTGCGGCCAAGTGCATGGTTCTTAAGACGGTTGAGGTGAAGAGGTGGCTATGATAGGTTATAGGAGAGATTACTTATCAAATGTGGTATCCGCTCAAGGCGAGAGAAGATGGTCGAGGAAAGGCCGTGAAGCGTATGTAGTTCATGTGCATGCATTGGAGGCTAAGGAGTCCTTTGTGGAGAAGGTTCGCACTGTTAAGGAGTTTCTTGATGTTTTTCCGAGGAGCTTCCGGGTTTGCCGCCGGATCGCGAGGTAGAGTTCGGAATAGATCTATTATCTTAATCGCGCGAGTGTCTATTGCTCCGTATAGGATGGCGCCAAAGGAATTAGTGGAGCTTAAGGCTCGAGATCCGGGAGTTATTGGATCGAGGTTTTATTAGGCCTAGTGTTTTGTGGTAAGTGCGCCGGTACTCTTTGTCAAGAAGAAAGATGGCACGATGCGGATGTGTATAGACTACTGCGCCGATTGAACAAGCCGACGATTAAGAACAAGTATCCGTTGCCATGGATAGACGATTTGTTTGATCAGCTGAGGGGTGCTGCGGTATTTTCGAAGATCGACTTGAGATCTGGGTATCACCAGTTAAGAGTTAAGGAGGCTGATATCCATAAAACAAAGCGTTTGGACTCGGTATGGGCACTCTGAATTTACGGTAATGCCGTTCGGGTTGACTAACGCACCGCAGCGTTCATGGATATGATGAATAGGGTGTTTCAACAATGATCTGGATCGGTTCGTCGTGGTTTTCATAGACGACATCTTGGTGTACTCAGGGACAGAGGAAGAGCATGTTAAGCATTTGCAAGTGGTGTTGCGATTTTGAGGAAAAGCGACTCTATGCTAAGTTCGATAAGTGCGAGTTCGGCTTAGAGAAGTGACTTTCTTGGGTCATGTAGTGTCGGGTGAGGGGATTGAGTAGATCCTCGTAAGATTGAGGCGATTTTGGAATGGAAGCCGCCTAAGTCGATGGTGAGATTCGGAGTTTTCTGGTTTGGCGGATACTCACCGAAGGTTTGTTGAGGGTTTTTCGTTGATAGCGCACCGATGACCAAGTTCTTTGAGGAAAGAAGTTCCGTTTGTATGGACCGAGAAGCAAGCAGGAAAGCTTCGATAAGTTAAAGAAGATTTTGACCGAGGCTCGGTTTTAATTCAACCGAGGCTGGTAAGGAATTCACGATCTATTGCGATGCATCACATACGGGCTTGGGTTGCGTGGTTGATGCAAGAAGGTAAGGTTGTGGCTTACGCTTTCGCGGTGAGGCCACATGAGGTCAACTATCCGACGCACGATTTGGAGCTAGCAAATGTAGTCTTCACTTTGAAGATTTGGAGGCACTACTTGTACGAGAGAGATCGATAGTCTACACAGATCATAAGAGTTCAAGTATCTACCGACTCGAAGGATTTGAATTTGAGGCAGCGCAGATGGGTCGAGTTGCTGAAAGATTACGACTGTTCGATTGAGTATCATCCGGCAAGGCTAACGTGGTGGCCGGACGCGTTGAGCCGTAAGGTCGTTTCGGACTTAAGAGCATTGTTTGCCCATTTGAGTTTGTATGACGACGGAGTATTCTCGCAGAGTTGCGTTGTTAAGCCTACTTGGGTTGAGCGATCGAGAGAAAGCGATTATTGGATGAGGTTCCGAGTGCGCGAAGGTTGCAAGTGCAGGATGGTGGTTTGGAGGGTTACAGCTTGTCTAATGATGGGGTTCTGTGTTTTCAAGGTAAGGCTTGTATGCCTAAAGATGTTGAGCTGAGGCAGAAGATTCTTCAGGACGCACATAGCAGTCCTTATGCTATGCATCCTAGAGGTAGTAAGATGTATAGGGATCTTAGAGAGCGATTTTGGTGGCTGGCGGCTTGAAGAAAGAGGTGTGAGTTTGTTGGGAAGTGTCCGACTTGTCACAGTCAAGGTGAACATCATTCTTGCCGTCGGGTTTGCTTGACTGTGAAGATTCCTCGGTGGAAGTGGGAAAGGATAACCATGGATTTCGTCGGTGGGTTACCGCTACGCCAAGCAAGAAGGATTCGATTTGGGTAGTGGTGGATCGATCGACTAAATCAATTTCACTTTATTCCGGTGAGGGTTGACTACTCACTTGAAGCTAGCGAAGATATATGTGTGTCGAGATAGTGAGGTTGCACGGCGTGCGATCTCGATCATCTCGGATAGGGATCCCGATTCACGTCAAGGTTCCGGAAAGCGTTGCATCAAGCTCTGGGTACTCGTTTGGATTTCAGCACGGCTTTTCACCCGCATGATCGACGGTCAATCGAAAGGGTTATTCAGGTCTTAGAGGATATCTTTGAGAGGTTGTATCTTGGATTTTGAGGTAGTTGGGAGGAGTTTCTACCATTAGCTGAGTTTGCCTACAACAACAGTTACCAAGCGAGCATTAAGATGGCACCATATGAGGCGTTGTATGGTAGGAAATGTCGCTCACCTACGTGTTGGACGGAGTTGGGTGAACGTCAGTTGTTGGGACCCGAATTGGTTGTTGAGACCGAAGACAAGGTTAAGTTGATTCAGTCTCGATTGAAGGAAGCTTCGAACCGAAAGAAGTCTTATGCCGATCTTAAGCGGAGAGATATAGAGTTCGCTGTAGGGGATCGAGTTTTCCTGAAGGTCTCACCTTGGAAAAAGGTGTTGAGATTCGGGAAGAAAGGCAAGCTAAGTCCGAGGTTTATTGGACCGTATAAGGTACTGAGACGAGTTGGACCAGTGGCGTATCAGCTTGAGTTGCCAGCAGAGCTTAGTCAGATTCACGACGTATTCCACGTTTCGATGCTTCGACGCTTATCGCTCGATCCGTCGCATGTGGTAGCAAGATGGAAGAGATCGAGGTAAATCCGGACTTGACCATGGAGGAGGAAACTGCGTGCGATTCTTGATCGAGATGTGAAGGTTCTGCGTAAGAAGTCTGTGCCTTTGGTTAAGGTTCTTTGGCGGAATCATGGCATAGAAGAAGCTACGTGGGAACCCGAGGATATGATGAGACAGCAATACCCGCAACTCTTACGATCGATCGTAATTTCGAGGTCAAAATTATTTTAAGGGGTAGAACTGTAACATCCGGGTTAGGGTCTGTTTTGTTGATTGCATGACATTGCATGTGTCTAGTGTGGCTGCGTGGCTATTTCTATGTTTTGGGGGCTTAATTGAAGTCTAAGTGTATGCCTGAGTGAATGGGAAAATTTTGATTTTTGGGTGTTAAGTCGGGGAGCCGTTGGAGCTAGGGTATAAGAGTTTTATTTGGTGTTTTGTTGAACAAGAAAGGAGCTGGTGGAGTGGCGGGATAGGCGCCACTAAGGCTTGTGTGTGTGGCGTCATTTGCGGGGAGGGAGAGATCTTGTGTTCAAGTCATGAGTGGCCACCTTTTGGCTTTCTTTTTGACGCCTAGGAAGGGAGAGTTTGTAGCGCAGTTCAAACTCTACCATGGACTAGGTCAAAGTGTTCAAATGATGGGTGGAGAGTGAATTTAGGAAGGAGACTTGTTCAAAGTGTTTTGAATGGATGGTTGTGAGCAAATATGGGTAGTGGCCGAATGTTGGTGTGTGTGAGAGAGAGTGGGCGGTTTTGGCAAGGGGATATGGGAGTGCCGAAATTCATTTTTGAATTTTAGTGCATATTCGGTCAATTTGTGTCAAGCAAAAATCCTCTCTTTTGTTAGCTAGCCGAATTTGTTTTCCAAGAGAATTCCTCCATCTTTCTTCCGAAACCGAAAGATCAAACCTCCTAAAGCTTGCCAAAATTGGTTTTGTGTGTTCTTTCAATATTGTTGATAGTGAATGCCCTTCCATCTTTCTTCCTTTTCATTTGTGTTGAGCCAGAAACCATTACCCTAGTGTTCTCATATTTTCTTTCTCCTATTAACACTTTGATAGCCAAAAGTTATCCCCTAAAACTTTTTCTTCATTTCTTCTTCTTTTTCCCATTTCTATTGTTGGCCAAATATCAACCCCTCTCTTTTCATCATTCTCTTGTATTTCTCCCTTTGTGTAAAGCCGAATTCTTTTCTTATTTTTTTTCTAAGTGTTGACCGAATCTATCCCCTCTCCTGGTGGTTGTTGGCCGAATATTGGTTGGTGTTGGGTAAGTGCTTGGTCGAATGGCCATTCCTCCTCTCCCTTGTCTTCTATCGATTTGGGTTTGATTAAGGGCCGATTTCGGCATTGGGTGAAGGGTGTTAATCTCTTGTGTTTAATCGATTTTATTATAGGACATTTGGATTTTGGGATACAATCAAGAGAAGCCTTCTCTTTCTGTTAAGCTGTTGGTAAGTGGTGGTAAGAACGAGTTCTTTTAGTATATTCTTTTAGTTTTCATTAAGTCAAGTTATTAAAGGATTAACCGTTGTCATTTGTTAAAGGGTGGCCGATTGGTAAGGGGACCATTGTTGGTTCGAGTTTGGTAGGAAACCAAACCATCTGCAAGGTAAGGGTTTAAGTGTTAACCCTCTTGTGTTATCTGATATCGCCGAATGGTATAGATGGCTAACCTATGTTTGGCCGATTATAGGAGCAGAGTAATCGAGGGATTTAGACCGGTTCTTTGGAGCTAAGGCTTTCGTGTTAGCAGGTGTGTAACTAACACACTATACTTAGTAATATTGTTATTAAACCTGTTTGCCTATTAAAATCATGACAGTATGATGGATTATTGGATACCCAAACGGGGTATGTGTACGTATCCGGGTAAGTCAGTATTGTTACTAGATTACTGATGATCTATATGGTATCATGACTATGTATGTATGTGATATGGGGCATGAGTCAAACATATTGGCATGATATGCATAATTTGTATGATATGCATGATTACATGAGTTGGTTTGTTGATGGGTGATATGAGTGGAGGGGGCAGTGATGATTTATGCTGACGAGCACCAGTGTTTTGGTAACACACTTTGTGACTACGGTCACCAGTGCTTTGGTAGCACATTTGTGTCTTTGGGACACCAGAGGTTGGGCACCTCATTGCGACTTGTCCCGTGGTTAACACCACCGTGGGTTGGCCCCACTTTGAGATATGGGATGAAATCGTCTGCTAGTGATTGGGTATCACACGATGGGTTGGCCCCATCATTCGATTATTGTGACTACTGGCCACCACCGGTGCTTTGGTAGCACATTTGTGTCTTTGGGACACCGGAGGTTGGGCACCTCATTGCGACTTGTCCCCGTGGTTAACACCACTGAGTGGGTTGGCCCCACATGAGATATGGGATAAATGCGCTAGTGATTGGGTATCACACGATGGGTTGGCCCCATCATTGGATTTGTGACTTCGGTCACCAGTGCTTGGGTAGTACATTGTGTCTTTGGGACACTAGTGTTTTGGTAACACATTGTGACTATATGTCACCAGTGGTTTGGCACCACCAGTGGTTTGGTACCACACGGGGTAGAAAAGGCGATACGGATGGTTAGGACCGGGTTGCATTAATCATGTTACTATGTATGATGTGTGTTAGCATGTTGTTTCATCAGGAGCGGGATTTATGCACTGAGTCATTCGACTCACCCTCTCCTTTGACATTTCAGGTGACCCGTAGACGCGGACATGGAGCTGGGGTGGACTCGGGGTGCACATGCCATGCTTTAATAAAAGTTTTGCTCCGACTATTCACTTTGGGTACTTTAGCTTATTTTTTTTTGATTTGAGATTTAATTTGGATTTGTAAAAGGCCTTTAAATTATGTTTTATGATGGGTATGTTTTAATTAGATTCTCAACCTGCTTAACAAATAACTTGGCATGAAATTTTACTAAAACTTGGAAAGACAACGTTTTCAAAATTATATCGCAATGTGTTTTAAACTATACCATCGGGTATCTCGCTATGTTTTGCTATACAATAAACTCAAATGATCTCCAAATCAAACTCGATTTTTCTACTAAGTCTAAAATGTTTCGAAATAGTACTAAGAAACTATTGGAAATGCTAAATGAAAATCAACTCGTTTTAACTATATACTTCGGATAAGTTTTCAAAACCTAATCAAACAACCCTACTCAATCTTCCTCAAATTCACTATGTTCTCACCCCGCTTTTAAACGAAAAAAAATCTGATCACTCAAAGACGTTTTTCCCCGTAACATACCAGATTCAGGCGTGGTGTCTTGTCCGAGTTTGGGGTGTTACAGAATCAATTTGGGCCTAAGCCCTATTCGGTAACAGTTTGGGCCTATGGCCCCAAAATCATGGTAATGCAAATAGAGAATGCAACCCAACCCAATCCAACCAACACTCCACCCGTACCAACCCTACACTCCTGTGGGGACCAAGTCAACCCACCCACTTACACACCAAGAATAACCGAAGCCGCTAAGATAAATGCACGCAAAGCCGCGCAAGAATGTGAGATACGTGCATTGGGCCACTAAAATCAGTATATCATGGCGGAGCCACTGAATTAGTATAACGTGGCATAGCCACCAGTACAACACTTCCTCCAAAATACAAATCCCAACCCTATGCAATATGTCGTGTATGTCATGCACAATCATTACACGTGTATGCAAAATGGCCATGCTCAGTAACAATCATTTGGACATAAATTAACAAAGATAATGATCCACACGACCACGATCAAGTCAATTAAAAACGATCATACAATCACAGTCCAAATCAATCAAATTCATAGTCTAGTCAGTCATTTACCTACAAGGGCAAAATGGTCATTTTACCCTACAAGGGTATTTCGGTGATTTTACCCATCGATGGTATTTTGATAATTTTACCCACCGAGGGTATTTCGGTAATTTTACCCACCGAAGGTATTTCGGTAATTTTACCCACCGAGGGTATTTTGGTAATTTTACCCACTAAGGGTATTTCAGTAATTTTGCCCATCGAGGGTATTTCGGTAATTTACCCACTAAGGGTATTTTGATAATTTACCCACTGAGGGTATTTCGGTAATTTATCACCAAGGGTAATTCGGTAATTTACCCCTCGAGGGTATTTCAGTAATTTACCCACTGAGGGTATTTCGGTAATTTTACCCATCAAGGGTATTTCAGCTTTTTATCCGGTTCACAGATCATGGCATTAACAGAACAAACAAGAGTGTGAGATTACACACCTTGATTATGAGTGTGCCGCCAACCCCTTAGCATCGATCCTCGTTTCACCGGGTTTTGCTAAGTCCTTTCCGAATACCAGTGAAGATTAAGAATCCCTGAAATTATCCTGCGATACAACGCACCCTAACAGGAAGAAATGAGATAACGATGCGATTGGGCCAAGGGCCCATTCTCGGCCTAAATGGACCCACACGCTCGTGTGGCCCATTTAGCCCAAATTTAACTACAGATATGAGATTCACATTTACCAGCCCAATATCTACTACACAATCATAGAATTTATTCATATGGGCCCACGGGCCCATTAGGCCCACTTGGCCCCTTTCGGCCCAACATGGCCTAAATAACCTAAACCCACAAGAACACTATGATGGCCTCGACTATCAAGTCGAAGCTCCCACACGTGCACTTGCACGCTCGTGTGGCTACCATCGTCGTGTGACCGGCATTTCGGCATTTGCCGCTCTACAGCTAGAGTAGTGCGAAATACACACCTGATAGGAATCTGGAGTTAATCCGCACTCCGACCACTCCTGTGCCCACCAAGGTATGCTTACTCTCCTCATAGATTGCTCTATTTAAAGCCAGCTTCTCACCTTCCCCCTTGCTAGCTTCCCGATGTGGGATCCCTCCTTCAGCAGAGTTTAATTCCAACACAAACCCTGGTCGTCCCCACTTAGCAAAATAAATATCCCTTTTTGCTTGCAATGGGATTCGAACTCAGGCTCCCCTATAACATAATCCACGCCGCTAGCCACTTTACCAACTAGCTCATTGTTGTCTTAAAACATGCGCAACTAAATATAAGCCTATGGCCCAAAGTCTAAGTTCATTTAAAAAGAAATCAAAATGAAATGCAAGCGCCAAGACTTGAACCTTGGACCCCTTGTTTCCTTGTGTGGCGTCATTCCCTTGTCTCCCATGTGGCACCATTTGCCACTAGACCACAACTCCTTTTTGTGTCATTTTTCTCCACATTTTATTCTTAAAGCTTACCTACTAACTCCCAGGGTTTTATTCACCTAAAACAAAAATTTTCCTAAAACCCAGGTTTGATCCCGGGACTTCATGAAAGCCCCCTAACCTTCCAAAATCCCTCACCTGATAGGTCCAACTTGCATTAGTGCCGTTCTCTTGTTCTCAAAAATTTTAAACGCTCCCACGTCCAAGGCCCAATGGGCCCAATTCTACTAGGCACAAATTTGGGGCGTTACATCACCAGTCCATTCTCAGAATCACATCAAGTTCATCCAACAGTAATAGCATCAACTCAAACAAGAAACAGTAGTTTCATATCATTAACAGACAATTCTTGCAATTTTATCAACCCATATGTACTGGTCTAGAGAGTTTGATGCTTTAATCATGAATTCAATGAACTCAACAGGCAAATCTTTACTAGAAAATAAATTTATACAATCAATCATATGAATAAATCAAACCAGGATCAATTAAAATAATCATATCAGTATCAACAAGGAAGAAAGTACCAGTAATGACATCTGGTGCATAAATATCTTCCTATATACGATTTACATATGCCCTAGCTGATGTTCGTTTTCCAGATTTTACAGTAAAGTCCTCTGTCATACCTTGACCACCACTCGTATTTCCAGGATTACGAAGTGGTCTACCTCTATTAGCTATGTTACTTGATCTTAAAATTTAAATAATATCTTTTTCAACTTCCTCTTGGAAATCTCTAAGATAGTGATCAAAGGAATCATATTCAAAACATGTTCCACTCTATATTCTCCACAATGTAGTTTATTACAGTACTTGCACTTGGACTTAGTGTTTCTAACACTTCCCGCACTTGCTACAGATGTAGTCTGAGATCTTGGACTGGAGTGTCGGGTACTTTTGTCTTTACTAGAGTATCCCACAGAGATAGTAGAAAGATCATAATATTTCTTTGATTTTTTTGAAGTTGAATGATCTAACTTTTCTGTAAATCTTCTACTTGAAGTTCTGGTTTTCATCCCAACCTGACTTTTCTCTTTGCTAAGCTTCATCGACTTTATATTCCCGATCAACTAGTACAACAAATTCTTTCAATTCAAGAATTCTGACTAAACTTTTATGTCGTCATTTAAACCTTTTTCAAACCACTTGCACATTGCAGTTTCAATCGAGATACATTCTCTAGCATACTTACTCAGTCAGACAAATTCCCTTTCCTACTCAGATACGGTCATATGACCCTGTTTAAGCAATAGGAATTCTTTACATTTCTAATCAAGAAATCTCTGACTTATGTATTTCTTCTGAAATTCAATTGGGAAACAGGTCCATGTTGATACGATCGTACCCCGGAGTGCATCAAGTTCGAGCAAGGATTCAATGGTGCTGCCCCAAGGACCAATTACGCGAGCTCAAGCTAAGTAATTCAAAGAGGCCATTTCAGCCTTAGTTAACCAAATGTGGGGTGAGACTTTGGTTGGAGAAATAGATCGAGTTGGGATCAGCTCAATGAAGTTTCCTTTCAACTTGTTGCAAATCGATTTCAGCTCAATTTCAACTCTTTGAACTGTTCCAACTAAATTGAACTTTTTATTTAATATTTAGCATTGCATTTAGTTTGCATTTTTAAATATTTGCATTTAAGCATCTTAGTTAATAAATGAGTGCTGCTCATTAATTCATCTTAGTTTAATTAGTTGAGTTTCTTTTAATGAATTTAATTTAATAGTTGCTTCATTAATTAATCTAGCTACTAGGTTAATTTATTGATGCATGAGTTAAGTTCAATTAATAATGCTTTACTTAATTAAACTAGTTGCTGGAATAAATAATGCTTAAGTGTTAGTTCATTTATTTAAGTTAGTTATTAATTTGTTTTAAGTTTAATAATTGTATTAATGTGTCGGTTACATGTGTTAATTGCAGGTGACTTTTCAACTCACATCCATTACTTCTAAAAGCTGTTATGCATTCAATGGGATGGCTTTTCAAGTGAATTCGGTTACACAAGAGGGGGGTTGGTATAAAGAGGCTTAATTCATCATTAAGAATTTGTTTTATTAATTAAAGAATAACATTATTCTTCTTTAATTTCGTCAGCCTCTTTGTTTTCAACTTCCATAACCGTTGCTTCATGAGTAGTCAATACTTGCAATCAATTCTTCATCAAAGAGGCTGGTGAATTTTTGACTGGTCATGGAGACTTCAAAGGACTTTAACAGCAACTTAATTGAAGAAATTATTCACATTGAATATGGGAGTTACTTGGCTAGAATTTTAAAAGATGAGACTCTTCATTTGATCTCATTAGTAGCTTCATTAAAAATGACCATTCAGCTAGCATCTTTTGATACTATAAATACATGTAATCAACCTATTGTAGGGAGCTTTTGATCTTTTTGCTTAGTTTGAAAACATTATTGAACTTATATGAAATTTGTGAGATTTCTTTCTCTCATATTTCGTTGAAGAACTCGTTGGCTTATCTAGGTCATTAGTGGCGTCAACCTGCATTCTTCTTTATCCTGAACTTATCACTATCAAATAGTGTGGCGTTCACCCTTATACCAAGGTTCCTACTTTACTAAGTAGTGGGTCGAGGTTCTCCTATTCACCATCCGACCATCTTGAAAACTTATAAGCAGTTGGGTCAATATTTTCTAACATTGGTTCATGCTTGTTTTTGAGATCATTTTCATTCCATTCCATCTTTTCCTTTCATCATAATCGATCCATTCATTTCCCTTTCTATCCATTCTTTGTTATCCAACTTCTATTTTTATTTCCATAATTATATTCTCTAAAATTGAACCTATACATATTTTTCACAACTATAAACCCTCTTTTTGAACCCTTAAATATAGCTTCCACCATCATTTTTACCTTAAGATATCCTCTTAAAAAGAGCCGAACGATACTTCTTCGTAGATGATTGGGCAAACTCGCATACGACTCGACTCATCCCGAGGCGGATCGTATCATTTGGTATCAGAGCTACTAAAATGAGGAGTACCGACGTTCGTATTCAATCCCGAAAGTAGGTTCGTATTAAAAAAAGTTAAAAAAAATTGAAAAAAAATTCAAGTTGTATTTTACTTCTTTTGAAATCAGCATATTATATTTGAAGCGGAAAAAAATGAAAAAAAAATTCGAGTAAAACAAAAAGTGTGCATTTTTGAAAGTTCTTATTTTTTTTTTGTTTTCATCTATTCTATTTCCCGATCTTCAAAGCCCTTTTATTATTATTCACCCCCTACCCCAATGCCACACTCCAAAACTATTTCCATTTTCTTCCAGCCAACCCTTAATCCCTTATCATAATACTTTGTTAAGCCATTTGCAACCGATCCCTAAGCCTACGAAAAGGCCTTGGTGAGTCCGACTACGAAATTGCGAGAGAAAGTTTGAGTGGTAAAAGGCACGAGCGTGTGAGACTATTCGAGCAGAGGTAAAAGCCAAACGAGTGTAAACACAAGCGAGAGTGCAAACCATTAATTTTTTTTCGAGTGAAATTGTGAGGATTTTGTTGTGAGGAATTTAATTTTTGTTTTACTTAACAAATTTCTTTTCAGCAATCAAAGATGTCTCGCGAAGAATTTACTAAATCAGAGTTCCAATTTTTGGTGCAAGAAATGTGAAGAATGGTGAATTCTAAATTAGATTCATTGCACGAGAGATTAGACCGTGTGAAGAAAAGAGACCAATGGGAACGAATGTCTTCAAGTCAGAAAGTGGAATCAAGAATATTACGATGACATACATTCAATGATCATTCAAGAAAAGATTTCCATTGTGATTCCTATTCATCATTGACTTCGAAACGAAGGGATTTCAATCGAGATTTCTTTTCGTTAAGGAATTCAAGACGACGAGAGTCTGACCTCAATTTTGAAACCGTCCAAGATGACATCCGAAGAGATAGGCATACCTCTTTCCGATCTTCAAAGAAATCCTACTCGGAGTATTTTTCACGAAGCATTGATTAAGATTCTTATGCAAATAATTTTCTTTCTTTTGAACAAAATCATTGTTTTCATGATTCTTTTGAATCTTCTTGTAAAAAGAAAACGAGAAAAGAAAAAGAAGAAAAAGAAAAAGAAATAAAAGAGAGGCAAGAGGTGAGTAAGAGAGAAAATGAGAGATTCTTGAAAGAGCTTGAGAAAGTCATTGAAAAAGCCAATGAAAAAGAAAAAGAACAAAAAGAGAGTGAAAATGAGATTGAAAAAGAAATTGAAAAAGAGAATGAAAAAGAGTTTGAGAGAGAAAAAGAAGTTGAACAAGAACAACGAGTGGAAAAAGAGATTGAGAAAAAAGAAACGAGAGATCTCGAGAAAAAAGAATCAAGTGAAAAAGAAAGTGACCAAGCAAGGATTGTTTCCACTAACCCACCTGTTCGATCTTCTTGTGATGTAACTTTTCAGGTTCCTAACGTCTTGTACGACCAATTCCAGCTTCACTACCTTCCAAACGAGAGAAGTTTTCTGTTATTTGAGAAAGGTAAGTACGCAAATGATGACCACCCACTTGTGATTAAAGGGAAGAAAGGTAAGGATTCTATGTTTATCGAATCAAGGATTGCTCATAAAGATTTTGATGGGTTAATTTCTAATATGCCTCCATCATTTGATTTGATTAGTCCTTGTTCATCTCTTGATGAACCTGCTTCGAAAAGTGCCGTGAAAATTCTATTTTGTGACACGTTTGATCCTTCTATTTGAATGGCTCACCCTAATCGAATTTTAGATGTGTTTGATAAAAGCTTTGCACATACTAATTTTGGTTATATAAACTCTTTGAAGTCATGTGTTAAATATGTCTGTTTAAACATGCATGTTCATTTGGTTCGTGATAGATTTGAATCTTTGAATAGTTATATGTTCACCATGTCTTTGTTTGACATACATGTTAAAAGGCTTTCGCATGCAATGTTCAAACCGTTTGATTTTGGCCTTCAAGATAAAACTTTGAATTTTTATATGAGATTCTCATATCTTGATCTGCTTGGTTTTGTCAACTCTACATGTTTGTTTGATCGAGTGGAATTTAAGTCTTGTAGTGAGTTGATTACATCATTTTCTAACATGTTGTGGACATTGGAAATTATTCAAAATATGTTGCATGTTGGAACGAATGATCAAGTTCGTGTGTTCAAACCTGGTATTTGTTACTTTGATTCGTTTTATAGAAACTTCAAGCAACTTGTTTGTTGTACATCTTATTTAAGTTTGTTTGATATTCATACTTTAATTAAGGCAATGAAACTTAATGACTTTGGTTTTGTTTTGTTCCTTAATTATATTGTTTGGCCACATATGAAATATTTGTTTCATTTTGAAAGGGAAGGCTAACATATGGACTTGAATCGAATTTCCAATATGATCTATCTTTCCCTTTTAAGTCCATCAATTCTATTAATACTAACCAATCTCGTTTTTGTGAATTCCACACTTCGAGGAGCATGAGATGTCATGGTGTCTCATCACCCATCCAAGTTGTTCGAGATAAAAGGTTTGTATTACATTACATTTCCGAGGAGAGAAGATTTGTCTTGATTGACAAAGGTAAAACCAATCATAAATTTTCTTCTCTTCAAGATTGTCAAGGTAAAGTCTCTGAAAATTTTCAAATACCTTTGCTTCATTTAAATGAAGATGAAATTTTGTTGATTGGATGTTTGGAAATTATTTGAATCATGATGTGTTTGATTGTAGTTTTTAGCCTAGTATTGATTCGTTTGTGTTAGATTGTGACAATGGACATAATGTTTTCACAAATTATGATAATAAGCAAATTATTGAAAGATGTTGGCCATGGTACACTTTGCGTGTACAATCACATGAATTTCTATTTTTGAATAAACATATTGAAAAGTTTTGGATGTGGATTAGTATGCTTAACTTTTTGCAAATATTCATGACTAAGTATCCTTTTATCCAATTGAATTCACATGTTTGCATTGATGGAATAATGAAAATTTTCAATAAATTGAAGTATGTTTGCTTTTTCCAATTGAGATTATTGCCATATGATCTTTGGACTACATTCTATAAGAGCTATTTGGATTTGAATACTTTGCACTTGTCATTGTCAAAATTGATAAGTCATTTTGGCAAAATAAAATTAGCTTGTTGCTCAGCATTTAGTTTATCTTTAGGTTTTTATTGTCTTAACCCACTATTACTTATCTATGATGGTGATGTGCTTTCTTGTCCATTGATAAATCATTTCCAGGATTGTGTGATATCTTCCATTCCATTCGATTGAAGAAAGCTGAACGAGAGGAAATATTTTCCAACAGAGGAACAACCCAACTTGAGGACTAGTCACCTAAAAGAGGGGGGAATGATACGACCGCGCCCCGGAGTGCATCAAGTTCGAGCAAGGATTCAATGGTGCTGCCCCAAGGACCAATTACACGAGCTCGAGCTAAGCAATTCAAAGAGGCCATTTCGGCCTTAGTTAACCAAATGTGGGGTGAGACTTTGGTTGGAGAAATAGATCGAGTTGGGACCAGCTCAATGAAGTTTCCTTTCAACTTGTTGCAAATCAATTTCAGCTCAATTCCAACTCTTTGAATCGTTCCAACTAAATTGAACTTTTTATTTAATATTCAGCATTGCATTTAGTTTGCATTTTTAAATATTTGCATTTAAGCATCTTAGTTAATAAATGAGTGCTGCTCATTAATTCATCTTAGTTTAATTAGTTGAGTTTCTTTTAATGAATTTAATTTAATAGTTGCTTCATTAATTAATCTAGCTACTAGGTTAATTTATTGATGCATGAGTTAAGTTCAATTAATAATGCTTTACTTAATTAAACTAGTTGCTGGAATAAATAATGCTTAAGTGTTAGTTCATTTATTTAAGTTAGTTATTAATTTGTTTAAGTTTAATAATTGCATTAATGTGTCGGTTACATGTGTTAATTGCAGGTGACTTTTCAACTCACATCCATTACTTCTAAAAGCTGTTATGCACTCAATAGGGTGGATTTTCAAGTGAATTCGGTTACACAAGAGGGGGGCTGATATAAAGAGGCTTAATTCATCATTAAGAAGTTGTTTTATCAATTAAAGAAGAACATTATTCTTCTTTAATTTCCGAAGCCTCTTTGTTTTCAACTTCCATAATCGTTGCTTAATGAGTAGTCAATACTTACAATCAATTCTTCATCAAAGAGGCTAGTGACTTTTCGGCTGGTCATGGAGACTTCAAAGGACTTTAACAGCAACTTAATTGAAGAAATTATTCACATTGAATATGGGAGTTACTTGGCTAGAATTTTAAAAGATGAGACTCTTCATTTGAGCTCATTAGTAGCTTCATTAAAAAAGACCATTCAGCTAGCTTCTTTTGATACTATAAATACATGTAATCAACCTATTGTAGGGAGCTTTTGATCTTTTTGCTTAGTTTTAAAACATTATTGAACTTATATGAAATTTGTGAGATTTCTTTCTCTCATATTTCGTTGAAGAACTCGTTGGCTTATTTAGGTCATTAGTGGCGTCAACCTGCCTTCTTCTTTATCCTGAACTTATCACTATCAAATAGTGTGGCGTTCACCCTTATACCAAGGTTCCTACTTTGCTAAGTAGCGGGTCAAGGTTCTCCTATTCACCATCCGACCATCTTGAAAACTTATAAGCAGTTGGGTCAATATTTTCTAATATTGGTTCATGTTTGTTTTTGAGATCATTTTCATTCCATTCCATCTTTTCGTTTCATCGTAATCGATCCATCCATTTCCCTTTCTATCCATTCATTTTTATCCAACTTCCATTTTTATTTCCATAATTATATTCTCCAAAATTGAACCTATACATATTTTTCACAACTATAAACCCCTTTTTGAACCCTTAAATATAGCTTCCACAATCATTTTTACCTTAAGATATCCTCTTAAAAAGAGCCGAACGATACTTCTTTGTAGACGATCGGGCAAACTCGTATACGAATTGACTCACCCCGAGGCAGATCGTATCACATGTAACCCTTTATTTAGGCACAACAGAAATCAAGGTATTCCACCACTAATAAGTTGAGTCTTTTAACAGAGACACCGCATCCTTTAAGCATTCTACTAGTGTATAAGATAGTTCATCAAGTACCCTATCAGTATTTTCTAGCCAGAATTCAACTGTTTTCAGAATCATCATCAACTATAGCTCTAAATTCTTCTGCATCGTATTTTCAGATTTTTATCTACAAGTGACTTACCAATTCAGACAAGTTCTATACCTTGTGGCATTTCGGGAACCGATTGAGGAACAGGAGGGGGTGGAGGTTGTTGAACAACTAGATTCATTCTTAAAATTTCAGTAAACTACTTATTCATCATTTGGAAGGAGGCTTCTTTAGCCTCTACTCCTCGGCCCTCAGATACGGACCTTTTATTACTCAAGGCTGCTCTTTATACTGAAACTTGAGCATTACTCTCAGCTTCTTCGGAATCAGCTTGGTTGGATAACATTACATTATGAAAACATGTTTTAAAATGGTCAGGAGATATCACACTATCACAGGTTATATAATGGCATGTATAGTTAGACTCATATATGCTACGTTAGTCTGAGAATCGGCTAAACCGTAGCTCTAATACCAATAAATGTAACACCCCTAACCTAAAACTGTCGCCAGAATAGGGTTATGAAGTATTACCAGAATTTATAGATTAAATAATAGATATTCTACATCATACAGTATTCATGTCAGAAATCAATCATAAAGCCCCTTATATAAACCCTCGAGGTCCAAAACATGCATTACAAACGAGTTGGGACTAAACCAGGTACTCAGAGAATTTTTCGTAAAATCTAAAAAAATTTCCTAGGTGTAGGGGTCACACGCCCATATGGTCAGGCCCGTGTCTCAGGCTGTGTAACTCTCTGACTTGTGTCGCACGGACAATCCACACGCCCGTATGCTAGATCGTGTGTGGCTATAGGGGTCACACGGCCAACCCACACGCCCGTGTGCCAGGCTGTGTGATCAATTCTGAGCATTCTGTTTTGAAATTTTAAAGATGCAGGGGACACATGTCCAGGTCACACGCCCATGTGCTAGGCCGTGTGTCACACACGGCTGAGACACACACCCGTGTCTCTACCCGTTTGGACAAAAATATGCTATTTTCCAAGCCACATTTCTCACCCATTTTGTCTTCCTCCTACTCCAATACTTTAACATATTCACAAGCCATTTTAAACAATTAATTCAAGTCAAAACTGAGTCTCATGCATGACATATCATCACATACAACCAATGTGCTCTTAAGCAACTCAGATGACACTTTACCATCATGTAACCAAATATACAAACTTACTTAATTTATCAATTTCACCTATATGCATATTTTACCAAGTATGCTAAAATTAATCATCAATATGCCAACATGATTTCTATCAATCAACCATTTAAACACACACCAAACATATCATAGCCTCATTTATACATATCAAAACATGTTCATCACAAGCCATTCCAATGGCTAGTTATAACCAAAACATTTACATGCCAAAATTGGCTAATTAACCTATACATGCCATTATAACCATAATTGATTTACCATATATACCAAAATAGGCCGATGGATAGTATGAGTGATCTCCGCCAAGCTTCCAATCCAACGAGCTTTCGAATTACTATAGAACGGGGGGAAAATAAAATAGAGTAAGCACATAATGCTTAGTAAGTTCGTATAACATGGAAATTAACTTACCACTCATTTTAATTCAATATAAACATACAAGGAACATTCAATCATCTTGATCACGAGCCCTAACACATATCCTCATCACCCTTGTTAGTCATATATTTCATATATATAACAGCCTGGTTTTAGCTAAATCAAAAAAGTGGTTTCGAAACCACAAATTTAAGATCAAAAAAATATTTTGATATTATTTTTAGCGTCTATGACACGTGATTATATATGTGTGAAAGTTTCGTGATTTAATTTTATCGATTGGTTGTCTAATTTGATAAAAGGACTAAATCGTGTAAAATGCAAAAGTTGCATTCTACTTGTTTAAAGTGCTTAATTGCTATGGTTTATTAAATGAAAGGTCCTTATGATGTTATTTAACCGTTGATAGTGGAATTTGACATAGTTGGCCTTATATTAAGTGATTTTATATGTTTATTATAAAGGTTAAAATGGTAATTAAGTTATTAAGTTTAATTAAACTAAAACAAAAACCATATCATCTTTATTTCATGATCTATAGCCGAATATTAAGGGAAAAGGAAAGCTTCCATGTCCATCTACGGTTTGGCTCTTATTATTTTTTATTAAGGTATGTTCTTTGCTCGGTTTTTGATGATTTTTACGTTTTTGAGATCGTTGCTTTATATTCTAGCTAGCCCGTGCCTTAATTTTTGAATTCGTCAATGATTTTGTGAAGTGACATTGATGAATGCTTGAGGTCTTGAATGTTTAATGAGGGAAAATGAATATTTGTTAATAGTTATACAAGTTTTGTAAAGTGATTTTTGACAAAAATGTCAAATAGGGATTTATTTGTGAAAATGTGAAAATGTGTGGTTAAATGTGTAACACCCCAAACCCGGCCTAAACGTTACGGCCGGATCTAGCATGCCACATCAGGTGATGTTTAAAACCTCATGGATGTTTGAAAAACACCTTGTCAAATTCCAACTTAAACGTTCAGAATTTCGTTTCTCGTTGCTTATTCACAAAAGAAGTTTACTCATTGTAATACCCTTTTCAAAAATGCACGTATTATCTTGTTTATTAAAAACCGTGTCAGTTACAGAAGTTTGGTCTAGTAATAATTGCGAAAGTGTGATATTTGACAACTGGTTGTTTATTGTTGTGAAAACCCCGTGTTGTTTAAATTTGCAGTGTTTAAAGAAAATCCAAAATAAAAGTTAAAACAGTTCCAATGGCCTTATTACAACAATTATAAAACCCAATAATTAAAAGCAAAGTAATCCCAAATTAAAATATTAAGTTCACCCTCGAAGAAACATGCATGTACGTGTGGCCACCTCCGAGTCCTCGCGCTCGAAATCCTCTAAGGTCGGGATTACCGCACGATTAAGGAAAGGGGTGAGTTACAAGAACTCAGTGTGTAATCCGATTCATGATCATAGTCCGGCCCGAGCCCATGCGAAGATCGGGCCGGGCCTAAGCCCCAAAATCATGGTATTGCAAACAGAGAATGCAGCCCAACCCAAACCAACCAACACACCACTCGTACCAACCCTACACACCTGTGGGGACCAAGTCAACCCACCCAGCCCTACACACCAAGAACGCAGCCGAGCTGCTAATATCAACACAAACAAAGTCGCCCGAATGTGATATCGTGGTCGAGCCGCTAAAATCAGTATATCGTGGCAGAGCCACTGAATCAATATAACGTGGCATAGCCACCAGTACAGTACTTCCTCCACATACATAACCCAACCCAATGCAACATGTCATCACATATTAGTCCAGTGTACGCAACAATTTACCATCATAGTAATTAAACAGATTACACTTAAACATACTAAATCTACCCATAGGGGTATAATGGTAATTTGGTCGGTAGGGGTAAAGCGGTAATTTACCCCTCAGGGGTATAACAGTAATCTCACCCATCGAGGGCATTTCAGTAATTTCACCCTTTAAGGGTATTTCAGTATTTTATCCACCGAGGGTATTTCAATAATTTACCCACTAAGGGTATCTCGGTAATTTTACCCACCGAGGGTATTTCAGTAATTTACCCGCTAAGGGTATCTAGGTAATTTTACCCACCAAGGGTATTTCAGTAATTTGGCCATCTAACGGCCTTTTCGTCGCCTCGAGCGACTCAGGACCCCTTTTTGGTCAAAACGATGTAGTTGGGCCTAAAGTCAATTTCGTCCCCAACGGGCCCACACGCTCGTGTGGCCTATTTTGCACGTTTTTGGTCTCAGTTTTGCGAACTTCGCAGTCATAGCAGTTATTCGGTAATTTTTCCCATCGATTTTGCTCATACGGGCCCGTTAGCCCATTGGGCCCACTTAGCCCGTTTTGGCTCGATAAGGCCCATACACGGCCTCAGATTCGCGAGAGTGCTCGTGACACTCTCAACGATCTACCACCATCATTAGTGGCTCAGTTTAACACTACGAGCACTCGCACGCTCGAGTGTCTCGGTTGCCAATACTTCGACTTTTCGGCTTATGCCCAAATCACAGAACCTCACATTGTCACAATCAATAGTGTGAGATTACACACCTGACTACGAGTTTTGCTTTTCCAACTTTTTTCAAAACACCTATAGTGATAATTGTCAACATGTTAGTCTCCACTTTGATACACGTAACTAGGAACACTTACTAGGCTAACTTCACTTACCACAATGCGATCTCCTTGATTGCACCAAAACAATTTCGGCCCTATCCCTTGGCTAAAGCAAACGGATTCCTAAAATAAGCGATGCACAAAAAGGAGTTATCATCCACCCACATTCGATGAATAGGGAGAAACCTGCATCACGATTAGTACTACTTACCCTCATTCGGCAGCAGGACAGATTCTTGAGCATAAAGGAGTTGAACACGCACGACCCTCGGAGATGATAATCAACTAGGAAGAAGAGGGAGAGATTAGTTTCAGCTTGATCAATTAGAGAACAAGATATGAAGTGCTAGGGGAGAATAGATTCGGCCCTACTAAAAAAGGGTCAAGATTGTAAGTATTTGGGCTTATGCTTTGAATGGAGAGGGAAAGAACAATAAGAGGAGAAGAATATGTTGTATTCAAATGGGGAGAAAGAGTAATCATGAACGAGAAAAGAAAAGAAAATGGAAGTGGAGGCTTACCTATTCGGCCACTAGCAGGAGAAAGAAATGATGAAGCAGAGTATATTCGGCACTTGACAAGAGAAAGTGAAAGAGACAAAAGGTTGAAGAAAAATTATGCACGAGTGGTCAATTCACAAAAGATTTGGTAAAGAACACAATTGAGAGAAGAAAAGAAAGGGGAAAAGAGTACCCAAAACACTAAGGGAAAATTCGGCACTCTCCCCTCTCCCAAAACCGAATATACCCTCAAAGACCCCACACCAAATTGAAATTCCCCTTAGCTAGCTTCTCACTTTCGGCCAACACTACCACTCTCCCCTATCCCACGATTTTCTCCCTTTTTTCCTCCCACAAACCCCCTCCTTCATCCATTCAAATGCTTTGACCCATTCTTCAACTCCCATAGCAGGGTTTGATCCCATCCCTGCTTCCTCCTCTCCCAAAGTACAAAATAAAAGCTACCAGTGCAGCTTGAGGGATTCGAACCCCATACCTCCTTGCATGCCCAACACGCCACTTGCCAATACAACACCAGCTCACTTGTGTTAGTAAAACACATGCAAATTCCCTTAAGTCTTGCTTCCAACAGCCCTCTCCACTAAAGGGCCAAAAACCAAAATTTTTCCAGGGCTTGGACTCGAACCCAAGCCTCCCTAGAACCCCTAAACAACCTCAAATAACTAGCTAATCAAGCCCAACACATGCAATATGCAAAAATCACAAACCCCTATTTTTGGGATGTTACAAAATGTATGAATAAATAATAAATATGGGCTGATATGTGCACTAGGAAAATCTGGCTAGCTTAGGAAGGTATTAAATTGCATGAATTTTGTGTATTTGTGAAATAGGGACTAAATTGAATAAATGTGGAACTTTAGGAGCTAAAGTGTAAAAATGCCCAAATATGTGTTTGTGGAATGAATTGAATGATTTGATGAATAAATGAGTTAATTTTGAATATATATAGATCAAGAACGAAAGAAACCGGATTTAGATCGGGGAAATCAAAGGTTATTGAATAGTCGATCCATTTCGTTTATCCCAAAAATAAGGTAAGTTCATATGCAAATAAATGTCTTTAAATTGAATTATATATGTTTAATTGTCATTGAACTATTATGAATGTTGAATGATCAAATACAAGCAAGAATTGACAGGGTTACAATATCTAAAAGTCACGTACGAACCTTAGGAATAGTATAGGATACAAATGTCATGACATTAGGATTACCGAGATGTGATACATGTAAGACCATGTCTGGGACATTAGCATCATTATATGATTTTGTATAAGACCCTGTCTGGGACAGTGGCATCAATATGTGATAACATGTAAGACCATATCTGGGATATGGCATTGTACGAGTTATATGTGATTTTCGAGTATCCTTAACGATTTCAAATGGTTCAACGGACAAAGTCAAGTCGAGAAAGAATGTGTGAATGAGTTAAGTGGCTCAGGTGCGTACGAGATTCATATAAGTACTGAAAAGGGAAGTATTTGATGAATTCACTTATGATTTTGAATATGTGTTCAATGGGAAAGGTTTGTGAGCTTTTATATGCTTATTCATGATTTGCCTATTAATGAAAATGATGTTGATTCATGTGTAATTTTATTTGTATGTTCCTTTAAAGCTTTTAAAGCTTACTTTGTGTGTTCTTTCCCTATTTTATAGATAATCGAAGCTAGCTCAGACTCGGGGATCATTAGGAACATCGTCACACTATCAAACAACTTGTTGGTACTTTTGATGCTTTGTAAATAAGGTATATGGCATGTATAGGCTAGTATTAAGATGTTATGTTTTGAGTTATGATATTAGCCATGAGATTTGGCTTATAAATGATGTAAATTTAGGTGTATATTTGGCCATTTGAGTTGGCTAAATTTATGAATTTGGTAAGTGATATGTGATGTATATATGGCCTTGTGTTTTGGCATGTTTGGTATGGTTGAAGATGAAATGGCATGTTGTGGCTTGATTTTAAGATAATGATTTGGTATGTTTTATGACATGGATTAGTTGATAAGATGATGAGAAAAATACATAGAGAAGATAGGTGAAATTGTTGGTAATGGCATATTGTTTAAGTATGTTTTGGATTATGATTTGAGTAGTGAAATGGATGGATTTTAAATGGCGTGATTTGTATATGAAATAGCATGTTTTGGTTGCCTATAAATGTGTTGAAATGGTATTATTTTGGATGTTTAGGTGAGCATGAGAAAGGGTGGAAAATTGGCCTTGCAAATGGCCTATTCTTGTCCACACGGGCAGAGACACGGGTGTGTGTCTCAGCTGTGTGCGACACATGGTCATGATACATGGGGGTGTGTCTCAGTCGTTTGCGACACACGGTCATGATACACGGCCGTGTATCCCCTGGTGTTGAAATTGAATTGAAGTAAGTATGCTCCACACGGTCTCACACACGGGTGTGTGACTGGCCGTGTGGAACATGTAACACCCCAAACCCGGTCAACACACCACGACCGAATCTGGCATGTCACAGAGGAAATTGTTTTGAAGGAAACAGGTTACCGGTTTGTTTTCAGTGAAAAACTATTTGTTGTTTTATGTTTGTAGAAACCAGGTGCATGATTAGTTAAAAACCCATGATATACTTTGAAATCCCGGTAATAAATCTTTAAAACTTAGTTATCGACCCATAGGTTTAGAAAATGCTTATGTCATTTTAAAACCCGTTGTTCCTTCCTTAACTATTTAGAAATCGTTAAGTTGAATGTGGAGAACTTAAGTTTGAAATCCATTTGAGTTGTTGTTGTTATCAGGTTGATTTGTTTTACCCAAAGGTAAAGATTTGAAAACCATTGCGTTCTTTAGTTTAGAAAACCTTGGCTCAAATTATTAAGTTAACCATGTGACTTACTTAGCTAAGTTTAACACAATTTCAAGCATAAAAATAATCCAAACATAATCAAAAGGCGTATTACAAACCCAAAGTAAAAGTGAAACCAAATTAAAATGAAATAAAGTATCCAACCAAAGTCCACGTGAAAATCGCGAGTTTATTTAATGCATGGCCACCTCGAGTCCGTCAGGCGGCCTCATCCGCGATCTATGAATCACCTAAAAGATAAAGGGGAAGGTGAGTCACCAAGACTCGATGCATAATCCCCTCCGATTAATGCAACGTACTTACACAAATCATAACCAAGCAATATATATAATGCACCCAAACCTAGCCATCCATAACTCCTTTTCTACCCCGTGTGGTACCAAACCACTTTGGTGGTGCTAAACCACCGGTGACCCAAAGTCACGATATCCAATAATAATGTGGTGCCAAACCTTTGGTGACCCAAAGTCACGAGTAATCCATCCGTGGGGCCAACCCACGTGTGATACCAAATCACCGGGCGTCAATCTGTTATATCAAATGTGGGGCCAACCCACCGCGTGGTGCTAAGCCACCGGGACGAGACGCTATGAGGTGCCAAACCTCCGTGACCCAAAGTCACGAAATATCAATAACTGAGTGTGGGGCCAACCCACGTGTGATACCAAATCACCGCGACGATCCCAAAATATCATCCGTAGGGCCAACCCATCGTGGTACTAAGCCACTGGGACAAGTCGCTATGAGGTGCCAAACCTCCGTGACCCAAAGTCACAAAATAATCTGTGGTACCAAAACTTTGGAGGTGCCAAACCTCCGTGACCCAAAGTCACGGATATCATCTTCCCCCTCCTCTCATATCACCCATACCAATGCATTACAAGTGCAAATCATGCCATCATGCTTTAACGTGCAACATAAAGCAAATATATCATAAATCATATTATTATG
Organism: Gossypium sturtianum; assembly: GCA_025698515.1. Lineage (NCBI taxonomy): Eukaryota > Viridiplantae > Streptophyta > Magnoliopsida > Malvales > Malvaceae > Gossypium > Gossypium sturtianum. The sequence continues at coordinate 58,498,771 of CM046951.1, read as the reverse complement.
CACCATATCGCAAAAGTCATATCGAAACGGACTTACCGAATCCTTGCTCATACCCATAAGGCATCATATTAAGATCTACACGCTTTGGCTTTTAACACATTTAGGTTATTAACATATTTACTTAGTTATAAAGTGTGTAAGTTTTTGTCACTAACGTAAGCACTAAATCCCGAAGGACCGATCTCCGCACCAAATCCCTTGATCCTACATTCGCCAACACCAAGGTTAGTAACATAGGCCATTCGGCTTATACCAACAAATCCCGAAGGGTGAGATCACGCATAAACTACACCACCCTTACCTTCTCGCCTTACGAAAACAAATCACAACGCAAGGTATGCGAGGCGCTCCTCCCTACAATCGACCAACAACCAAACTCACTTTCAATAGCATTCGGCTTAACCAAATAACAACAAGATTGATTAAAACATCATGGATCCTTACCACTTGACTTACCGAATCCGATTGACAGAGAAAAGATGCTTAGATCGTCTGCTTCCAAAACCCCGAAGAACCTAGGAGAAATTGGTTCCTATAGATGATTAGAACCTTGTTAACAGATGCCAAAATTGGCTTTTACGTTTATGAAAATCGACAGGAGAAAAGAGAGAAGAAGTAATGGGTTTCGGCCATGGACACATACCTTCTCTTAAAACCGATTGAAGAAACAACCAAAAGAGATCAAGGCCTAATTGAGATTCGGCTAAAATAACAAAAAAAGAAGAAGAAGAAGATTCGGCTATGGTTGCTTGAAAACAAACAATTAAGATTCGGCTAGAGTGGGAAAAAGAGAAAGGGAAAGAAAAATAAGAATAGAAGAGGGAAGAGATGTGAGGAGAAGAAGAAAGAAGAAAATGGGAAGAAGAAAGAAAATCAAAAGGAAGAGGATACTTTCTGGCTTTGAGCAACAAAGGAAGAAAGAAAAGATGAAGCGAATAAGGGTTCTTTTTGGCTACAAAGAAAATAAGAGATGAGAAGAAGGCTCCTAAGGAGATTCGGCCAAGTGCCTAGGGGAAAAATCGGTAAATACCTATGGAGTTTCAGCTTTTGGTTCACTATGGTGCACTAGGGAGAAATCGGCACAACTCAAAAGGATGTCTAAGCTAGCCGAAATTGCACAATAAGGCACCCAAGGAAATTCGGCACTCTCCTCCCCTTAGCCTCCAAACCGAACACTCTCTCTCTAGCAGGAGTTCAAAATTCGGCAACCACCTAAATTTCTCTCCGGGCAACAATTCAAATGAGTATGAACTCATCAAACTCCTAAATTTTTCTTTGCCACCTATTTGAATTAATTTGACTGAGTCCAAACTTATCTCGACAGAGTTTGTGCCGAGTACAACTCCTTCTCCCATTGGCGTCAAAATGCAAAGCGTAAAATGGGATTTCTGGCCGCTCGAACTCGAGTTCTCCCACCTGCTTGTGGCGTCATTCTCAGGGCCCTAAGTGGCGTCTCCTTGCCACTTTACCAAGGCACTTTTTGTGCTAAAATACCCCACGAATTACACTTAAGCCCTAGCTCCTTCAGCTCCCCTTACTTACAACTTAAAAACAAAAATTTCCTGCAACTCGGGCCCACTCTAAACTTATAACTAGGTCTTAAAACACTACAAATAATAACACAACAGTCCAACTCTCATGCAAAACAATTCAACCACAGATAACCCCTATTTCAGGATATTACAGTTCTACCCCCTTTAAAAATAATTTCAGCCTCAAAATTACCTGGTCAAAAGAGTTGAGGGTATTGCTGTCTCATCACATCCTAGGGTTCCCACGTAGCTTCTTCCGCGCCATGGTTTTGCCATAATACTTTCACCAGTGGAACGGACTTCTTACGCAAGACTTTCACATCTCGATCCAGAATCTGCACTGGTTCCTCTTCCATGGTCATATATGGACTCACCTCTATTTCTTCCCATCGCTACAACATGCGATGGATCGAACGATAATGCCTAAGCATGGAGACATGGAACACATCGTGAATGACTCGACTCACCGGCAACTCGAGTCGGTGATAGGCTCACTGGTCCCACTCGCCTCAAGACTTCATACGCCCAATAAACCTTGGACTTAATTTGCTTTTCCTTCGAACCTCAATACCTTCTTCCACGGCGAGACCTTCAGAAAGACCTTGTCGCCCACGGCAAACTCTATATCCTCCGCTTGAGATCGGCATATGACTTTCGCCGTCAGGAAGCTTCCTTCAATCGAGCCTCGAATCAACATAACCTTGTCATCGGTCCTCAGAAACCAACTCTGGTCCCAACATCCGACGTTTACCCAACTCCGTCCAACATGTAGGTGTGCGACACTTCCTACCATACAACGCCTCGTATGGTGCCATCTTGATGCTTGCTTGGTAACTATTTTTGTATGCGAACTCAGCTAATGGTAAAAACTCTTCCAAACTACCATCAAGTCCAAAACACAACCTCTCAGCATATCCTCCAAAATCTCTATAACCCTTTCCGATCGCCCGCCGATCGTGGATGAAATGCCGTACTGAAATCCAACCGCGTACCCAAAGCCTGATGCAACACTTTCCAAAACCTCGACGTAAATCTAGGATCCCTATCCGAGATGATCGATACTGGCACACCATGCAACCTCACTATCTCTGACACATACTGCCTTAGCTAACTTCAGGCGAGTAATCAACCCATTATCGGTATGAAGTGAGTCGACTTAGTCGACGATCCACAATTACCAGCATCGAGTCCTTCTTACTAGGCGTAAGGGGTAATCCACTGGAAAAATCCATAGTGATCCTCTCCCACTTCCACTATGGAATCTTCACCGGCTGAAGCAAACCTGACGGCAACTGATGTTCAGCCTTGACCTGCCGACACGCCGACACTTTCCCACAAACTCCAAGTACTTCCCGTTTGCACACGCCACCAAAATCGCTCTCTTAAATCCTCAGACATCTTACTACCTCCAGGATGCATAGCGTATGGGCTGCTATGTGCATCCTGAAGAATCCTCTGCCTTAACTCGACATCCTTCGGCATACAAGCTTTTCCTTGAAAACACAGTACTCTATCACTGGACAAACTGTAATCCTCTAAACCACTATTCTGAACTTGCAACCTCCGCGCATTCAAACCCTCATCCACTAATTGTTTCTCCTTGATTTGCTCTACCCAGGTCGGCTTAACCTGCAATTCCGCCAAAAGACTCCCATCGTCATACAAGCTAAGACGAGCAAACATCGCTCTTAAGTCTGGTACAACCTTACGGCTCAACGCGTCTGCCACCACGTTAGCCTTGCTTGGATGATACTCGATTGAAATCGTAGTCCTTCAACAACTCAATCCATCTACGCTGTCTCAAGTTCAAATCCTTCTGAGTCAAAAGATACTTCGGACTCTTGTGATCTGTGTAGACTATCGACCTTTCTCCATATAAGTCATGCCTCTAAATCTTCAAGGCAAAACCATCGCTTTGCTAGTTCCAAGTCGTAAGCGCCGGATAATTAACCTCATGCGGTCTTAGCCGCCGAGATGCATAAGCCACTACCTTCCCGATCTCCGCATCAAAGCACACATCCCAAGCCGATTATGTGATGCATCGCAATATACCGTGAATTCCTTCCCCGCCTCCCATTTGAATCAAAATCGGAGCTTCAAATGTAATCCTTTTCAACTTGTCAAAACTTTCCTGCTGTTTCTCGGACCACACAAATGGAACCCCTTTTCTCAACAACTTGGTCATCGGTGCTACGATCAAAGAAAATCCCTCTACAAACCTCCGATAATACTCCCGCTGGACCTAGAAAACTTGAATCTCTCAGAATCGACTTAGGCGGCTTCCAATCCAACATCGCCTCAATCTTTCGAGGGTCCACTCTAATCCCCTCGGCTGATACTACGTGACCCAAGAAAGTCACCTCCTTAAGCAAAAACTCGCACTTACTAAATTTAGCAAATAACTGCTTCTCCCCTAGGGTCCGCAACACTACTCGCAAATGCACATTATGATCATCCTCCGATTTCGAATACACCAATATGTCGTCTATAAACACCACGACAAACTAGTCCAAATACTGCTGAAACACCCGATTCATCATGTCCATGAATCTTTCGCCGCGCGTTAGTCAACCCAAACGGCATCACCAGAATTCGTGAGTGCCCATACCGAGTGCGAAACGCCGTCTTATGGATATTAGCCTCTTTCACCTTTAGCTGATGATATCCTGACCTTAAGTCGATCTTTGAGAAAACCGATGCACCCTTTAGCTGATCAAACAGGTCATCTATCCTGGGCAACGGATACCTGTTTTTTATCGTCAGCTTATTCAATTGGCGGTAGTCTATACACATCCGCATCGTACCGTCCTTTTTCTTGATAATGAGTACTGGTGCTCCCCAAGGCGAAACACTTGGCCGGATGAAACCCCGGTCAAACAACTCCTGAATCTGAGCCTTTAGTTCCACTAACTCCTTCGGCGCCATCCTATACGGGGCAATAGACACTGGTGCAGTTTCGGGTAGCAAGTCTATGCCAAATTCAACCTCACGATCTGGAGGCAGTCCCGGAAGTTCCTCTGGAAATACGTCAGCAAATTCCTTTACTGTTCAGACATTCTCCACAGCAGACTCCTTAGCCTCCAAGGCACACACATGAACCATAAATGCTTCACAGCCCTTCCTGACCATCTTATCAGCTTTCAAAGCAGATACCACGTTGGATAGATAATCTCTTCTATTACCTATCATAAACACATCTTCACCCTCAACCGTCTTCAAAAACATGCGCTTAGCCGCGCAATCCAAACTTGCCTGGTACTTCACCAGCCAGTCCATCCCAAGAATCAGATCGAACTCCCCAAATGGCAGTTCCATCAGATCAGCTACAAACACTACCCCTTGGAGTTCTAGGGGTACATCCCTATACAGCTTATTTACTTCTACAGAGTGACCTAGAGGGCTATTTATTGTCATCTCCCTAGAAGTAGTCTCACAGTCTAGGTTCATGGTCTCTACTATGCTACTAGCAACATACGAATGTGTCGAACCCACATCAATCAAAGTAGTATATGGTAATCCAAAGATCAAGAACGTACCGGTTATGACGTCCGGTGCATCGCCCTCCTCTCGACGCCTCGCTGCATATACCAACCCAGGCTGTCTTGCCTCAGTGTTACCTGCACCTCTGCCCGGTGCTCCGTAGCCCCGACCAGAACCATTACCTCCTCTACCGTTACCACGACCCCTCTGCGGTGGCGGTCCCTCATTTCTAAACTGAGCACGACCCTGACCCTCAGACTGAATCCTGGCTTGCTTACATGGACAGTCCCTCACACGATGGTCCAACGAGCCACACTCGAAGCATCATTTTCCACCGGTCCAACATCCTCCCCAATGAGATTTCCACATCGCTATTACACTGCTACATTTGGTCCATGATTGGCAAAGAATGGACCTTCCAGATCGATTGGCCCACCATGTCTAGCCCTTTTCTCGGGAATTACCAGTGACCCGGATGATCCAAAACCTCTCTTACGTCTATTCCTATCCATATTCTACCTCGCCGACTCCTTAACCCCTTCGGCTACCTTAGCCTTTTCCACGCAGCAGTAAACTCACGCTCTGGCTGTGGAGCAATCAAGAACCTCGGCTCATCTCTCAAACCGTCCTCAAACTCGACACACCGCTCATGTTCTCAGAGCCACGATACCCCTAGCATACCGGCTCAACCTTAAGAATTCCGCCTTGTACTCCGACATGGACTTACTCCCGAACGAGTCTCGTAAATGCCTTTCATTTTGTGCATCAATGTAGCTAGATCCAATATATTTCTTTTGATACGCCGCCTTAAAATATTCCCAAGTGAGATCATCCGCTGCAAAGACTATCCCGAACCGTGAGCCACCATGGTATGACTCATCTCTCAGAGCGATACTATCCCCTTTAGTTTCTCCTCGGCAATCAAATCCAAATCGTCCATGATTCGCTCCGTCGCCTCTAACCAATACTCAGCTGTACTGGGAGCCACACCAGAAACACCTCGAAAAACCTCAGCTCCATTGGCTCAGAGTCGCTCAGATACAGACTTACGAGCTCCCGTGCCTCCACCGCTCCACCACCCTCTCAAGAACTCGCAAAGATCGCTCGCGAGCACACGGCATCATCCCCGCCCGATCCTCGAAACTCAACACCAGCAGTTGGTGGTGGTGGCATCTCATTCTCCGACCCCTGACCAGATCCCACTAGTTCAGACACAATCATCCTACCCTGACCATGTCCACGTGTATTACGACCACGACCTCGAGTGCTCATGTCTAATGTCTCAACTTATTTGATTTGTAAGTTTTATGCGTCCGTCTTTATTCCACTTTGTTATTAAAGCACAGTCTTATGAATAGTTCTTATTAAAGAGTTTTGTTTTTCGCGGGTTCATAGAATCCTATAGGTTTCAGTCACTAGGGTAGTCCACTATCACTAGTCATTCATAGCATATCATCATAATCAAATGCAAACATCAGTTAGGGGTACTTACCTGGGGCGAATTGGTGCCGGAGATTCGGTGCCATGCGTTTCAACCCATGTATTTTCCAACAATACCATACTTTAAAACATTTTGGGCCTCGAGCCCACAGTCGAGCCTTTGAACTTAGCTCTGATACCAAAAATGTAACACTCCAAACCCGGTCAACACACCACGACCAAATCTGGCATGTCACAGAGGAAATCGTTTTGAAGGAAACAGGTTACCGGTTTGTTTTCAGTGAAAAACTATTTGTTGTTTTATTTTCGTAGAAACCAGGTGCATGATTAGTTAAAAACCCATGATATACTTTGAAATCCTGGTAATAAATCTTTAAAACTTAGTTGTTGACCCATAGGTTTAGAAAATGCTTATGTCATTTTAAAACCCGTTGTTCCTTCCTTAACTATTTAGAAATCAGTTAAGTTGAATGTGGAAAACTTAAGTTTGAAATCCATTTGAGTTGTTGTTGTTATCAGTTGATTTGTTTTACCCAATGGTAAAGATTTGAAAACCATTGCGTTCTTTAGTTTAGAAAACCTTGGCTCAAATTATTAAGTTAACCATGTGACTTACTTAGCTAAGTTTAACACAATTACGAAGCATAAAAATAATCCAAACATAATCAAAAGGCCGTATTACAAACCCAAAGTAAAAGTGAAACCAAATTAAAATGAAATAAAGTACCCAACCAAAGTCCACGTAAAAACTTAGTTTATTTAATGCATGGCCACCTCGAGTTCGTCCGGCTCCTTATCCGCGATCTATGAATCACCTGAAAAGATAAGGGTGAAGGTGAGTCACCAAGACTCAGTGCATAATCCCCCTCCCGATTAATGCAACGTACTTACACAAATCATAACCAAGCAATATATATAATGCACCCAAACCTAGCCATCCATAACTCCTTTTCTACCCCGTGTGGTACCAAACCACTGGTGGTGCCAAACCACTGGTGACCCAAAGTCACGATATCCAATATTAATGTGGTGCCAAACCACTGGTGACCCAAAGTCACGAGTAATCCATCTATGGGGCCAACCCATGTGTGATACCAAATCACTGGCGTCAATCCCGTTATATCAAATGTGGGGCCAACCCACTGTGGTGCTAAGCCACTAGGACGAGACGCTATGAGGTGCCAAACCTCTATTGACCCAAAGTCACGAAATATCAATAATCTGAGTGTGGGGCCAACCCACGTGTGATACCAAATCACTGGCGACGATCCCAAAATATCATCTGTAGGGCCAACCCACTGTGGTGCTAAGCCACTGGGACAAGTCGCTATGAGGTGCCAAACCTCTGGTGACCCAAAGTCACAAAATAATCTGTGGTACCAAACCATTGGAGGTGCCAAACCTCTGGTGACCCAAAGTCACGGATATCATCTTCCCCTTCCTCTCATATCACCCATACCAATGCATTACAAGTGCAAATCATGCCATCATGCTTTAACGTGCAACATAAAGCAAATATATCATAAATCATATTATTATGCACCATATCGCAAAAGTCATATCGAAACGGACTTACCGAATCCTTGCTCATACCCATAAGGCATCATATTAAGATCTACACAGTTTCGGCTTTTAACACATTTAGGTTATTAACATATTTACTTAGTTATAAAGTGTGTAAGTTACACACCTGTCACTAACTTAAGCACTAAATCCCGAAGGACCAATCTCCTGCACCAAATCCCTTGATCCTACATTCGGCCAACACCAAGGTTAGTAACATAGGCCATTCGGCTTATACCAACAAATCCCGAAGGGTGAGATCACGCATAAACTACACCACCCTTACCTTTCTGCCTTACGAAAACAAATCACAACGCAAGGTATGCGAGACTGCTCCTCCCCCTACAATCGACCAACAACCAAACTCACTTTCAATAGCTTTCGGCTTAACCAAATAACAACAAGATTGATTAAAACATCATGGATCCTTACCACTTGACTTATCGAATCTGATTAACAGAGAAAAGATGCTTAGATCGTCTGCTTCCAAAACCCCGAAGAACCTAGGAGAAATCGGTTCCTATAGATGATTAGAACCTTGTTAACAGATGCTGAAACTGGCTTTTACCTTTATGAAAATCGACAGAGAAAAGAGAGAAGAAGTAATGGGTTTCGGCTATGGACACATACCTTCTCTTAAAACCGATTGAAGAAACAACCAAAAGAGATCAAGGCCTAATTGAGATTCGGCTAAAATAACAAAAAAAAAGAAGAAGATTCGGCTATGGTTGCTTGAAAAAAAACGATTAAGATTCGGCTAGAGTGGGAAAAAGAGAAAGGGAAAGAAAAATAAGAATAGAAGAGGGAAGATTCGGTAGGAGAAGAAGAAAGAAGAAAATGGGAAGAAGAAAGAAAATCAAATGGAAGAGGGATACTTTCGGCTTTGAGCCACAAAGGAAGAAAGAAAAGATGAAGGAATAAGGGTTCTTTTTGGCTACAAAGAAAATAAGAGATGAGAGGGAGGCTCCTAAGGAGATTCGGCCAAGTGCCTAGGGGAAAAATCGGCAAATACCTATGGAGTTTCAGCTTTTGGTTCACTATAGTGTACTAGGCAGAAATCGGCACAACTCAAAAGGATGTCTAAGCTAGCCAAAATTGCACAATAAGGCACCCAAGGAAATTCGGCACTCTCCTCCCCTTAGCCTCCAAACCGAACACTCCTCTCTAAGCAGGAGTTCAAAATTCGGCAACCACCTAAATTCTCTCCTGGCCAACAATTCAAATGAGTTTGAACTCATCAAACTCTTAAATTTTCTCTTTGCCACCAATTTGAATTAATTTGACTGAGTCCAAACTTATCGCGAGAGTTTGTCTTGAGCACAACTTCTTTCCCTCAAGCGTCAAAATGCAAAGCAAAAATGGGATTTGTTTGCTCGAACTCGAGTTCTCCCACACCGCTTGTGGCGTCATTCTCGGGGCCCTAAGTGGCGTCTCCTTGCCACTTTACCAAGGCACTTTTTGTGCTAAAATACCCCACAATTACACTTAAGCCCTAGCTCCTTCAAACTCCCCTTACTTACAACTTAAAAACAAAAATTTCCTGCAACTCGGGCCCACTCTAAACTTATAACTATGTCTTAAAACACTACAAATAATAACACAACAGTCCAACTCTCATGCAAAACAATTCAACCACAGATAACCCCTATTTCAGGATATTACAGAACAAGTCAGTATACCCCTAAATGGCACACGGCCTAGCACACGGGCGTGTGACTTGGCCGTGTTGCATAAGTCAGTATACCATACGGATTGGCATGACCTAGTGTAACAGCCCGATTTAGGGCCTAGTCAGAATAGTGGTTGCGAGACCACAAATCTGAAGTAGAAATATGTGTTTTATGACTTTTATGAGGCTTATGATGTGGTTACATGATTGTGTGAAAATTTCATGAGGAAATTTTATTTATTAGTGATCAATTTGTCCATTAGGACTAAATTGCAAAGATTAGAAAATATGAGATTCTAGAATATTTAAGTATGAAATAGAATTATAAAAATTACTAGAGGTCCTTATTTAGTAATTAGACCATTAAATTTCAAGATGGACAAAAATGGACATGGGAAGGAAAAATCTTAAGATAGGGCCTTAAGGGCATTTTTGTCATTTGGTTAATAAAAGAATTAAAAGGGAAAAAGAAGTCAAAATTCATGTCCATCTTCTCTAAGCTTGGCCAAAAATCACAAGGACTCCATAGCTAGAGTTTCTTCAACTTTCAAGCTTGATTGTAAGTGTCTCCTAGCCCCGTTTTTAATGTTCTTCGTATTTTGGAGATCCTCGTAGCTCGACTTAGCTATTTCTAGCTATATTTTGAGCTAGGGTTTTTGTTCAAAAAAATTTACCCATGTATGACATGCATGTATTTTGATGATTAATGGAAGAATATGAAAGTTTGATGCATGATAAACATCTTTTTCTAAGTGATTTTCATGAAAAATGCATAAAAGGACCAAATTGTAAAAGTTATAAAAATGGTCATACATGAGTGAAATAGTGGAAATTGGGGGCTGTTGTAGTTAAGAAAATAATTCGGCTAAGCTTAAAATACAAGAAAGTTGAATAAAAATCATTTTACGAGCCTAGGGGCAAAAGTGTAATTATGTGAAAGTTTAAGCGCAAAATCGTAATTTTGCTAAAGTATGATTCATGAGTCAATTTAGTCAATGTGAGTATTAAACAAGTGAAATTGTTATTATAGATCAAGAAACACGAAGCCCGGATTGAAACCGAGGCAAGAACAAAGTGTTGGACTAAATCGAACAACTACACACATTTTGAGTACCGAGGTAAGTTTGTGTGAAATTAAAGTTTTATAGTGTTTTTATATTTTAAATTGCTTGATCTTATGATAATGAATATCATTTCATGAAAATCGACTAATGAAGCCTCGATGAGAAAATGATGAGAAAATATTAAGTTGAAGTCCCGGTTGAAGATTCGGAATAACGAGGATACCTATGTCACAACATGATATAAGGAAGGTCCCGTATAAGACCATGTCCGGGACATGGCATCGGCACCGAATGTAGGTCCCGTATAAGACCATGTTTGGGACATGGCATCGCCACCGAATGTAGGTCCCGTATAAGACCATGTCTGGGACATGGCATCGGCATCGAATAAGGAAGGTCCTATGTAAGACCATGTCTGGGACATGGCATCAACACCGAATAAGGAAGGTCCCGTGTAAGACCATGTTTGGGACATGGCCTCGGCACCAAAGGAAGATCTCGTGTAAGACTATGTGTAACATCCCGATTCAAGGCCTAGTCGGAATAGTGGTACGAGACCATAAATCTGAGTTAGTAAATTGAGTTCTTAAGGTTTATGACATGTTTGCATGATAGTATTAAAGTTCCATGTAGAAATTTTGTGAAATTGACATGGAATGATCAAATAGGACTAAATTGCAAAAGTTGCAAAATATGAGTTTTTAGAAGCTTTTTGTATGAAATAGCTTTAGAATATTAATTAGAAGTCCTTAAATAGCAATTTTCCCAAATTATAAGTTTTGGACAAAAATGGACATGAGTTAGTAAAAGGGAAATTTTTAAAGAGAAGGGCATTTTGGTCATTTGTCTAATAATTGATTAAAATAGGAAAAAGATGATAAAAATCTATTCATCTTCTTCCTCTTGTGCCGAAAATTTGGAGACTCCATAGCTAGGGTTCTTCATTTTTTCAAGCTTGCTAGTAAGTTCATCTTAGCCCAGTTTTTAATATTCTTCGTGTTTTTGAAGTTCTTGTATTATGAATTAGCTATTTTTAGCTATAAAATGAGCTAAGATGCATGTTAAAAAATCTACCCAAGAGTGACATGCTTGTAAAATGATATTTTATGGAAGTTTATGAGAGTTTGATGTTAGATAAACATCTTTTTCTAAGTGAATTTCATGAAAAATGCTAATAAGGACTAGTTTGTAAAAGTTATGGAATTGGTCATACCTATTAGAAATAATGGGAATTGATGATTGCTATAGCAGAGAAAATGAATCAGCTAAGCATGAAGTTTAAGAAAGTTGAGTGAGATTCATTTTACGAGCCTTGGGGCAAAAGTGCAAATATGAGAAAGTATAGGGGCAAAATAGTAATTTTGCCAAAGTATGTGTTAAGAGTCATTTTAGTCAATTTGAGTATTAAATGATCTATTTGTGATTATAGATCCAGAAAAATGAAGCCCGGATCAAAACCGAGGCAAGAACAAAGTCGAGGACTAAATTGCATATCTACATACATTTTTGTATATCGAGGTAAGTTTGTATGATTTCTAAGCTTTATGATTAATATCATTGAATTGCTTGGTATAATGTATAATATTATCATGAAAATGTTTAATGTCATGTTAAACAAAGAAATCAATAAGATTAAGCAAGAGAAGTTTCCTATTGAAGTTGAATTACCTAGGATACTCGATCTACCACATGAAATGAGAAAGCCCGTATAAGACCAAGCCAAGGCATGGCATCGGCAACCAAGCAAGTTATCATGTAAGACCAAGACAAGTCTTGGCATTGAAGAGTTATTATGAGATGAAGACCCATGTAAGTCCAAGCCAAGGCATGGCATTGGTGAGTCCCCAAGCAAAGATGTCATGTAAGTCCAAGACAAGTCTTGGCATTGAAAAGCTATCAAGAGATAGAGATCCCATGTAAGTCCAAGCCAAGGCATGGCATTGGTGAGTAATAAGAAAGATTTCATGTAAGTCCAAGCCAAGGCTCGGCATTGACCAGTTCATGAGTAAAGATACCAAGTAAGACCATGTCAAGACATGGCAATGGTAAGTTCCTAAGGGAACTCACGAGAAAGACTTCGTATAAGTCCATGTCAAGACATGGCCTCGAACCCAAGATGAGATATTCCATGTAAGACCGTATCTAGGATATGGCTTTGGCATCAAGTTATATGTGGAGTGAGATTTAGTATCCTCGGTTATTCATAGAAATTCATCGGGGAAAACGAGTAAAGCTCAAATGAGATAATAAGAAAGTTGAGTAAGCAAAGTTATTATCAAGTTGAAAATGAGTATTATTCATGTTATGAATGATAAGTTAGAGATTATGATTATTATGCTAAAGTATGCTGATCAATGTGATCAAGTGATACAGGTACCTTGTTTACCTCACAAGTGTGAGACTAGTAAGTATCATGAGATTTGTAAGAATCAAGTATGAATAAGTAAGCTTTATAGCTGAAATTTATGATACCATTGTTTATGTCAAATGGTTTATATTAAGCAAGTATGTTGCTATGAGCATTATGCAAACTTACTAAGCTAAATGCTTACATCTTTTATTCTTTCTTTCTATGTAGTCTCGCCAAGCTAACTTGTGGATCGTTGAAGTCGGAGCTCGAAGCACACTATCAATTCTTATTTTGGTATAGCCAAGTTGAAATTATATTAAGTATGGCATGTATAGGAAACATTTCATTTTGAGTATATGTCTTAGAAAGGGAAAAAGTATGGGCTATCAAGTTTATTATTCTTTGTAAATGGCTAAGTGATTGGCCAAGATTGACTAAGTATGTATGTTATTGATATTAATGAAGCATGTTGTATTGTTCATGAAAGATGTAATACTTGAGTTCTTTGAATTGAGCTTGAGTTTGGTCTTGATTTTGTGGTGGCAATTGGCTTGGTAAATAGCCTCTAAGTGCCCATTATTGAGATGGACACACAAGCGTGTGTCTAGGCCGTGTGCACCCTACACCATTGTATATTAAGTCAGAATAGACCACGGACTAGTCACACGGGCGTGTGTCTAGACTCTAGGTCGTGTTAAGGTAGTTAGTGTGCACCACGGGTGGTAAGCACGGGCGTGTGCCTTGGCCGTGGGGCATTGGCAGAATGCTGGGGTTTTAGGCACGGTTTGGGACCACGGGCGTGTCCAGGCCGTGTGTATTTTGCCAGTATCCACCACGGGTGAAAGACACAGGCATGTTTTAGGGGTGCACGGGTGTGTCCCATACAACATGGGCATGTGACCCCTGCTCTAAAGAAAAGTTTCTGAATAAGTTTCAAAAGTTTTTAGATAAGTGTTTAAGGCCTCGTAGGCTTATGAAAGGTATGAATAGACTGAGAAAGATAAGTTTTTAATTCGGAACAAAATTTTATAGCCCGTAAGCACATGTTTAAGTGAGTTCAAGCATGGTAATGTCTCGTATCTAGTCTTGGTCTTGGACTCGGGTATGGGGTGTTACACCATGTCTGGGACATGGCATTAACATCTATGTATGATCTCATATAAAACCATGTCTGGGACATGGCATCGACATCAAGTTAAAGGATCCCGTGTAAGACCATATTTGGGATATGGCATCGGCATCAAGAGGTGATCCCATGTAAGACCATATCTTGGATAAGGCATTGCCATCGTGATACATGTATGATGAGATTGAGTATCCTCCGATATTCCGAGTAGTTCAATGGGCAAAAGAGCTAAGTATGCAAAGATGACAAAGAGCTAAGCTATACAAAGATGACAAAGAGTTACATTCAAGTTAAGGATGATAATGATTTAAGCTTATGTTCATGATAGCATTAGTGCTAAATTATGTGATGAAGTGATACAAGTACCATGAGTAAAACACAAGTTATGAAACCGTAATGTGATATGTGATGGGTAAGCGTAAGTATGAGTAAGTATGTCAAAGTACTTGAGAACTTGTTTTGTTATTGTTCTATGAGATGAATGGATCCTACCATGAGTACTTATGTTGCTATTTTAATTCATGTAAACTTACTAAGCTATATGCTTACCCCTCTATTTTCCCTTTTCCTTATAGTATCGCCAAGCTAGCTCGGGGATTGTAGAACGTCGGAGCTCGGATCACACTATCAATCATTCTTTTGGTATAGTAAAGTTGATTTATTTTGGGTATGGCATGCATAGGAACTTGGTCATCTTGTGTTATGTCATATTTGAAAGCCAAAGTGTTGGCTATTAATGTTATACACTCATTTTGTAAATGGCCATTAAGAATTGGCCGATGTTTGTCAAGTTTTATAACTTAATGATGATGAGTTTTATGAAGTGAAAGTTCATGCAATTGATTGAGTAAAGTGTGAAGTGCATGTATGATAAATTAGTGATTGTTCATAGTATATGATTGTTATGTTATGTGTTGCTTGTGGTGTATAAGTGTGTTTATGTTTCAGGGTGGCAATCGGCTTGGAAAATAGCCTTTTAATTGTCCACACGAGTAGACACACGGGCGTGTGCCTAGGCCGTGTGCCCTTAAGAGCTTGCTGATGTCATAAACAGAATACCCATGTTTTTCACACACGGATGAGGACATGGGCGTGTCTAGGCCGTGTGAGGGACACGAGCCATAGACACGGGCGTGTTTCCGGCCGTGTGAAAACCCCTGTAGGTTCGAAAGAAAAATAAATTCCACACAGGCTAGGAACATGGGCGTGTGTGACCACACGGCCTGCCCACACGGGCATGTTCCCTTCCACACGGGCGTGTGGCCCTATTTTAGGTAAAAAATTTCTAAGTGCACAAAAGTTCCCAGTTTAATTCTGAAACCTTCCGTATGTATGTTTAGGGCCTCGTAGGTCCATAATAAGGATGTTATGAATATGAATGAAAAAATTTTAAAGTTGAAACAAAATTTTATGGCCCGATGTTGTATGTTTAAGTAAGTTAAGTCCGGTAATGCTCGTACCCTGTCCCAGCGTCGGACACGGGTAAGGGGTGTTACACCTAGCACACGGCCTGGCACACGTGCGTATGTGGCCATTTTGAAGGGCACACGGGCTAGACACAGGGGCGTGTGGTCAGCCGTTTGACCCAAGTCAGTATGTATGCCCTGTTTTCACACAGCATGGGACACGGGCGTGTTAGGAGCCGTGTGAGGCACACGGGCGTGTGACCCTTGTATGTTTGAAAAATTCCTAAGTTTTTGAGAATTTTCGTAAGTTATTGGTATAGTCCCGAACCACTTCTAAAGCATGATTAAGGCCTCGTAGGCCCTTATAAGGGACATTGTGATTATGATTGAATGGTGTTTGAGAATAGATGCATAAATGTATGTTGTATGTTGTGATTTGATCGATAATGCATCGTAACCCTATTCCGGCTACGGGTACGGGTTAGGGGTGTTACAATATAAATATCAAGAAATATGTATGGGCTCAACAATAATTAGATTTCCATGTACATATACTTTCCACATCATGTATTCATATAACATATACAAATCATATCCTTGTATTTCAAGTACATTTTCATAATAATTCGTCTCGAGTTTAGACTATTTCATGTAGAAACTTTTCCCATTAAATCATTTGAACCGTCAGTGTCACTCGGGTAATACACTCAAGGAGTACAAATCTATAATCATGGATGAACATATTCATCAAACAAATTTCATATTCATATATCATCATCTCATATTTCAATATATCATGTATCATCATTTTCATGTATCTCAAGCAGATATGTGTAATGATTTGTTTCATGTTCATATGTCCTTATGTCAGGATTTTGCCCGTTGAATTATTGAAAACATCGATGGACACACATATAGTACATTCGAAGTGTACAAATCAAAAACCCGTCAATTCATATTCAGGAGTGCTCTTTAAAGCATATAATCGAAAAATCCTCTCTCGACCATATAATAGGAAGCTCACAAAGAACCATTGACCGGGAAGCTCACAAAGAGCCTATCAGGAAGCTTATCAAGGCTATATAACAAGAAACTCATAAGTGTTTAAATCAGGAAGCTCATTGAGCTTAACAGGTAACTCCGAAGAGTTATTATCAGGAGCTCCGGATAGCCATATATCGGGAAGTTCAAGCGAGCCATATCAAAATGCTCACGAAGAGCTGCGTTTGTGTCCACAAGATATGCAGGATCACAACCAATTGTATAACAGGACGCTCACAAAAAGCTGCGGTAGTCTGCAACACATGTAGGATTACTACCGACTAAGATGCTCGCAGGAACCATATATCGGGAAGCTCGTAAGAGCTATGGTGTGTCCGCAACATATGCTGGATCATAACCAATACAGGAAATCCTATATCCATCGACTTTCATTTATTCAAACGGGACTTGACATTTTTCGGGCATTGCCGGATATATGATCATTTCATATATTTATGACATTTATACAATTCACATAAACACATTCAATTCAAGCATATAAATATTCACAATTTAGTTACACGAACTTACCTCGATAAATGTTCGTGTACGTAAAATCTACTAATCCGACATTTTCTCTTTTCCTCATTCTAACTCCGAATTTGGTCTATCCGGATCTATAAGAGTAAATTTAACATCAATTCAATACAATTCATACTCAATTCAGTCCAATTCACATCTTAGGCAAAATTACCGTTTTGCCCCTAAACTTTTAATTAATGACGATTTCATCCCTAGGCTCGGAAAATGAAATTCATGCAATTTAATCCTTATTCCAAGCCTAGCCAAATTTTACATGTAACATTTACAGCCCATGTATTTCATAAAATTTAGAATTTTTCCATAAATTTCACATCTTTATAATTTAGTCCATAAATCATAATTTCATCAAAATTTACTTTGCAAAAGTTGTTTATCTTTCAATAAACTTTCATTTTCTACCATAAATTTCAAAATTTCAGCATACTCATCCATGGCGAAACCTAGTACTTTGATAACTTTACAAATTAGTCCCCGAGATAGCTAAATTAAGCTATTACGATCTCGAAAACATGAAAATTACTAAAAGCGGGACTTGAATACTTACCCAATTAAGCCAAAATAGCTTGTTTGAGCTCACTTTCTCTTAGCTAGGGTTTCCATGTTTTATTTGGGAAAGATGATGATAAAATTATAATATTGTTATTTTTTATCATTTATCATCTTTTATTATTTCACTTTCCAATTTCATCCTTTTCATTATTTTATTTTCCATGGATGAATCATCATCCTTAACCACTAAAAATTTTCAAATGGTCTATTTACCATATAAGGACCTCCACTTTAAAGTTCTATAGCTATTTAATCCTTCTAGCTATTAGAACTCAACTTTTGCACTTTGTGCAATTTGGTCCTTTATTAAATTAGACATGTAACCGATAAAAATTTCTTTACGAAATTTTCATATAACATTTCCATCATACTATAGACCATAACATAATATTAAAATAAATTTCCCTTTTGAAATCAAATTTGTGGTCCCGAAACCACTGTTTTGATTTTATCGAAAACGAGCTGTTACAATGTGATTTTGCATACATGGTTCCCACACACGGTTAGGCTACATGGCTGTGTGTTTTAATCCCACATGGCCTCAGCCTATCACACGGTCTGGCCACAGGGCTGTGTGACTCTTATTTTTTCTTTTTACCTATCTTTTCGTAAAAGTTTCAAATTAGTCCTGATTTGTTTCTGAGTTGAATTAAGAGCTTCATAACCTCGATTAAGGCTCACTTTTAATTGTAAATCATATAATACTTGTATTATTAATTTTTTATGTTTTGGATGATTATCATGTTAAAATTAATGAATGATATTGATTGTTAACTGTCGTAATACCTTATAGCTTGGGTCTAACAACCAGACTGGGTATAGGGTGTTACAATTGCAATATTTAGAAATCACAATCTTAGCTGTAATGTATGGATGTCAAATAATCTCTATTTTATCAAACCAAATACATACACATTGTTTGAGACCGAAATATCAAATAAAAGACTTAAAACTTCTCACTCTAATTAGATGTACCTTTGGCATTTGATACCTGGTCATATTAACCAAGAAAGAATCACTAGACTTGTGAAAGACGGCATCTTAAGTTCACTTAAAGAAGTTAATCTTCCACAATGTGAATCTTGCTTGGAAGTAAGATGACTAAGTGATGTTTTAATGCAAAAGGAACGAGGGTCGAAAAACCCCTAGAACTTCTGCACACTGATGTATGTAGCCCTATGAGTGTTAGTGCAAGAGGTGGTTACGAGTATTGATGACTATTCCAGATATGGGTATGTATACCTAATGTACCACAAGAGTGAAATCTTTGATAAATTCAAAGAGTTTCACGCGGAAGTAGAGAAACAACTAGGTTTACTCATAAAGGCACTTCTGTCAGACCGAAGTGGGGAATATTTATCTGATGAGTTCTTAGGGTACCTCATAAATAATGGAATTCTATCTAGGGTAACTACGTCAGGCACTCCACAATAGAATCAGGTGGAAGAGGGAAGGAATCGAATGTTGTTAGACATGGTATGTTCGATCTTAAGTTATTCGAAGTTGTCAATATCTTTTTGGGGATATGTAATACAAACGGCTTACTATATTCTGAATAATGTGCCAAGTAAGGCATCATCAAAAACTCCATATGAATTGTGAAAACATTTTAGGATTTGGTGTAACAGTCCGGTTTAGACCCTAGTCAGAATAGTGGTTTTGGGACCACAAATCCGAGTCAGAGAAATATTTTAATATTATTTTCCGTGCTTATAGTATGTGAATTGACATGTGTGAAATTTTCGTGATTTAATTTTATCGTATGTGTGCTTAATTTGCAAAAAGGACTAAATCGCGTAAATTGTAAAAGTGGCATTCTAATTGTTAAAGTGCTTAATTGCTTTGATTTATTAAAGATGGAACCCTTATGTTGTAATTTGTCCATTAGACCATGGGATGGACGGTTATGGGTTTATTTTATATGGTTTGCTTATTAAATTTCAAAGGCTAATTTAGTAAATAATATATTAACATGAACTAAATAAAACAAATGAAAATGTTAGTGGGATGTTCATCTATTATTGCCAAAAATAAGAAAAGAAAAAGGGTTTTAAGATTCCTTAATATTCGGCCATTGAAGTGCTTTGATTGAGGTATGTTTTGATTCGATTTTTGATAATTTCTACGTTTTTGTAATTGTTGCTTTGAGTACTACAAAGGCCATGCTTTAATTGTGGAATTAGATGAAGATTATGAGATGTGCCATTGACGAATGTTTAAGCTTTGTGATGTTAGTTGATTAAATATGAAATATATGTGTTAGATTAACATGTTCTGTCTTTGGATTTTTGATGAATTTGAGTAATTTGGACTAAATTGTGAAAATAATATTTAGAGGGACTAAAATGTGAAATAAATGAAATGTATGGACTTGTATGATCATGATGATTATTAGGCTAAGCATGGGTACAAAGAAATTATGTGTATTTTGTGATTTTGTGAAATAAGGACTTAAATGTCAAAACGTGAAAATGTGAAGGCTAATTTGTAAATTGCCCTAAATGTATGTTTTTGGATTGAATTGAATGATTTGGTGAATAAAAGAGTTAAATTTGAATATGTATAGATCAAGAACTAAAGAAAACGGATTTAGACCGAGGAAAGTCGAAAGTGATCGAGTAGTCGAATCCGTCCATTTATATCTGTACGAGGTAAGTCTATATAAAAATAAATGTATTTAAGTTGATTTATTCATGTTCATATATTATTGAATTGTGATGAATGGCTTTGGAAGATATACATGTGAAAACCGAGAAAGTATCGACAATGTGTCAATGTCCGAAAAGCCCCGTACGAACCTTAGGAATAGATAGGATTCATATGTCATGACATAGGGTTTCGATATGTGATATCTTGTAAGACCACGTCTGGGACGTTGGCATCGATTTGAGAATTATGTGTAAGACCATGTCTGGGATTTCGAAACCATTTTTTTATTTTTGGAAAAATGGGGATCGACTTTAAAAAATATGGAGTCGCCACTAATCTTTTTGTTCCGGTGTGATCGGATCACCTATAAAACATTTTGTTTTATTTTTAAAAGAAATTAATTTTGGTCTACAAATTTCAAGAAGAAAATGGGTTCAGGAGTCGGTTATGTACGAGGAAGGATTAGCACCCTCGCAACGCCCAAAATTGGTACCAAATTGATTAATTGATGTCCTTATGTTGAAAAGTTTGAAGCGATTTTAAAACTTCATTTTTTTTGAAAAACTTTAAATAACTCGAATTGGATATTGAGATTCTCTTGTTCCGGAGGAATAAAATATCACATCCAGCACGATAGGATATGATGTTTCAAACCTTCGATGCTAAGATCCTCTCATGATTTCAAAAATTCATACATTGAGATTTTTATAAGGATATTCGATTATTTGGAGAAACGAACAAAAATCGAGATCCAGCACGATAGGACACGATTCCTCGAGTTTCCAAACACGAAATATTGCCTTATTTTGAAAACATGGGCAAGATTTTGAAAGGATACTCGATTATTTGGTCAAACAAAAAATCGAAACCCAGCACGATAGGGCACGATTTCTCGAATTTCCAAACACAGGAATATTGCCTTGTTTGAAACTTTGAGTAAAAATGATTTTAAAACTTAAATGGTGTTAAAACATGGTGTTTTTTAAGTGAATAAAACGCGATGGCATAATAACATGCAATATGGAGCAATTATTTACAAGTGAAATACAACACTATCGAATCACAAATAGCAAATAGATATGCAATGAGAATTAAGACACACATAATAGCAATAATCAATTATTTACAAGTGAAATACAGACTATCGGATCACAAATAGAAAATAAATATAAAATGAGAATTAAAACACACATAATAGCAATAATCAATTATTTACAAGTGAAATACAGACTATCGAATCACGAATAGCAAAACAATAAAAATAATAAAATACATACAGGTATAACATATGTAAGACATATTCGAAATAAAAAAAAGCAATTTTAAACATGTTTTAATACAAAAAGATTTTAAAAGATTAAAGGAAAATATAAAATGTGCATGGATTAAAAAAATATATACATGAAATAATGAGGAATTAACAAGGTATTAGGAATATCATATAAATTTTGAATCAAAAGATGTATATATAAAAATAACTAAGTGAATCAATAAAATGTTTTTATAAATGAAAATATAAAAAGATGAAATGGTTCAAAATAATATGTTAAAACGATTTTTAGGAAAAAATAAACTACAAATGGATCAATAATGAAAATATAAGTAAAAATGTGACAGGTTCAATCGAAACACATTCAAAATCCAATGACCAGTTTAAAAAGAAACTTATAAAGTCAGTAGGTTAAAAATAAGGACCAAAATAAAAGACACCCTGATATACAAGGACTAAAAGCGCGAATATTCAAGTCCCCTAAACGCAGCGTTTAAAAGCGGACGAAATTGAAACGTCATATAAAATCCGGGTGCAAAATTAAGGAAATAGGGAACATCTATATGACTTAATAAAAATGCGGCTAAACAGGGAAGGATTAAATGCGCAATATTCCCTTAGAGACCGATACACGCGGATCTTGGCCGGATTCGGGTCGGGTCATTGGGCAATGGCCAATACGGTGTCGTTTCTGTAATAGGTTAATACCAGGTTTAAAAATGAATTAACCCTCACTTTAAACCGAACCCTAGCCCTCTTTGTTTTCATTTTCGGCCGCAAAGAAGAAAAGAAATCCGGCCACTTCAACACCATATTAATCGACGATCAGTGACCGATTCAGTCTTGATCGACTACCTCCTTTCAAGCCAGACTCGAATACTAACCTCAATGACCACCCTTGCTTCGATTTCGACGAAGAAGGCAGACCGTCAGTTCAACTTTCGAAGGTAAGTTCTTTTTTTTTATTTCGTGTGTAGAAATAGAGAGAAAAAAAATGCTACCGAAATAGACAAAAAAACAATAAAAGGATGAAATCGAAAAGAAACCTTTTCTGAATCTCTATTTCTAGTTTCTATTGCTGTATTCTGTGTGTGTGTAAAAAGGTTACAATGGATTTTTCCCTTTTTAAAGGCCGAAGATCGAAAATCAAAAAAGAAAGAAAAAAAACCAAAAATACATTTCTCTTTGTCCATTTTTTGTTGTTTCTCTGCTATTTGCCTGCAGGTACGAAAGGCGGACGTGGCGTATGGAGGCTTGCTGGCGGTACGGAGGTGGTGTGGAGGTGCGCGTAGGGGCACACGCGCGCGCTGGGATGGCTTCGGAACCCTAAGGGTTTGATGCCGCCAAAGTTATTTGGGCGCCTTCAGTGGGTGGTGGATTGGGCTTGTAATAGGGTTTTGGGCTAAAAGACTGTTGATTAATTCTTTGGACTGGTAAAACTTTGGGTTTATTAATGTTTTTTTAATTTTGGTTTTTTGTTTAATGATTTTGGTTTATTCGGGCCCGGGCAGATTGGGCCTGCTACAGCTGCCCCTCTTTGCTCGTTGTCGTGTAGCGAGAATGGAGCAAAGACTTATAAGAAGGGTCAATCTTGCCCGGTCTCATCGAATCTTGACTTCTTTCAGTGCCTTTCTTCTTCGAGTAGCTTCATTTCATCCCACTGTATCTTCATGGGCGTACTAGCGCTTCGATCCAATTCAAAGATATTAGACTTGTAGCTTTGATCTGCTCCACTGTAACTTCATGGAGATAAGATTTGTATCTTCGATCTGCTTCGCTCAGGAAGGCAAGATCTGCTATTTCTAATCTGCTCTACTGCAAACTCAGGGATGCCAGACTGGTATCTTCGATCCGCTTCGCTCAGGAAGGCAAGATCTACTATTTTCAATCTGCTCCACTGCAAACTCGGGGGCCTTGATGGTATCTTCGATCCGCCGCTCGGGAAGGCAAGATCTCGCTATTTTCAATCTGCTCCACTACAAACTCGGGGATGCGGTGGTATCTTCGATCCGCTTCGCTCGGGAAGGCAAGATCTGCTATTTTCAATCTGCTCCGCTGCAAACTCGTGGATGCCGGTGGTATCTTCGACCCGCTTTGCTCGTGAAGGCAAGATCTACTATTTTCAATCTGCTCCACTACAAACTCGGGGATGCGGTGGTCGTATCGATCGACCTTCGCTCGGGAAGGCAAGATTCGCTATTTTCAATCTCGCTCCATCGCAAACTCGTGGACGCCTTGATGGTATCTTCGACCGCCATTTCGGGAAGGCAAGATCTCGCTATTTTCAATCGCTCCACTGCAAACTCAGGGATGCCAGACTGGTATCTTCGATCCGCTTCGCTCAGGAAGGCAAGATCTGCTATTTTCAATCTGCTCCACCATACACTCAGGGACACCAGACTGGTATCTTCGATCCGCTTCATTCAGGAAGGCAAGATCTGCTATTTTCACCGATGTTGCGACACTGTCCTCTAGGGGACCTATCCTGTAAAATCGGTTTTATGTGTTTATGCTTATGCGAAATGGTTAGGATGCAATGATCAGAATGAATCTAATGCTCCGAACTAAATGTATTATGGACGACATTTGCGTGAATACAGAATGTCATGAGAGTGATTTTTTTTATAATGATTAGGATGCAGTGATCAGAATGAATCGAATACTCCTAACTAAATGTGTTTTGCATGAATGCAGAATTTCATGAGAATGATCCTTTTCAAATGTTTAAGGGCATCCCTACTCGCATCATGTTGTCCTTGTTTGGATGGTATTTTGACCCAAAAACCGAAGGAACACTTATACTTTGCTCAACTGATTCGCCCTCATTGTAATTTCAGGGTCCATTCCATCATTTTTCGAAGGCGCAAGGTTTGTGTTATTGTATTGCCACTTGCCGTGACTCAAGTGTATAGGACCCAAAACAATCTGTTACGCCACTCTCTAAGTGTTAAGCCTGAACACAGAATTTCATCTTTAAGAACAGTCTCCTTCTTGTTGTTTGTTTGTTAAAGCCTCATCTCTGCCGTGGTATAAAAATGAAGGGATCATCACTATTTAGACACCTCCTTCTCAAATATTATCAAGCCTTTAGATCTGGTGAGTTCTAGACAATAGTCCTGTTTTAGGTTCTTGTATTATTTAAAAACCTCTAGAGTAATATGCGGAACTTCTTCTATGAAAGCATTATTAGTTCATCCATCATTATTTCAATGCAACATGCTTGCATAGAGGTAATAACAATAGATGAGAATATAATTGGTATTAACAAAGAAATTAATCAAAAATGCACAGCTTGAAAACAACAAATTATTCAAAGATAGCACATTCAATGTGAATAAAAATGAATACTATGCGCCCTCTAGATATCGCAGCCTGAGCTTCTCTGCCTGAGCGTCTGGAAGACTATTTTGAGTTCGACATGTGTTTAGGAGATCTTGAGTACCTTGTCGATGCACCAAGACGCAACATACCCCTTCCTTGTTAATTCAAGTATAGCAAGGTCACCACATGTCATAATTTGAGCCGCCCTTTTCGGGTTTTCAACTCAAATCCCTTTTGGTCTCAAAGCACCCTTTACGGTTTTCACCTTGACCTCTTCATTTTTTTTTTGAATTTAGGGTCTTAAAGTGCCCTTTGCGGGTTTTCACCTTGGCCTTTTCCTTCTTCACGTGTAGTACTTCTTGACTGAATCTGAATTTATAGGATTGGGCAAGTTTTTCCCATCCATTTCGGCCAAAATTAGTGCCCCTCCGGAGAAAGCCTTCTTTACCACGTAAGGTCCTTCCCAATTTGGCATCCATTTTCCTCTGAAATCTCTTTGTATAGGGAGAATCTTTTTCAATACTAAGACTCCCTCATGAAATTCCCTTGGGCGGACCTTTTTATCGTAAGTGCGCATCATTCGTCTTTGATACATCTGCCCATGCTGGATAGCCCTTAGCCTCTTTTCCTCAATTAAGTTCAATTGATCATATCGATAATGGATCCATTCTGCTTCATCTAGCTTTAGCTCTGACAGAACTCGGAGGGAAGGTATCTCTACTTTAATAGGTAAAACTGCCTCCATCCCATAGACCAACGAGAAAGGTGTTGCCCCAGTAGAAGTCCTGACAGATGTTCGATAGGCATATAAAGCAAAGGGCAACTTCTCGTGCCAATCTCTATAAGTTTTTGTCATATTTCCTACAATTTTCTTAATGTTTTTATTAGCTGCTTCTACTGCACCATTCATTTTTGGATGATACGGCGACGAGTTGTGGTGTCTGCTCTTGAACTGACTACAAACTTTCACTATCGTACTGTTGTTCAGGTTGAGTGCATTATCAGAATGATCTTCTCAGGCATCCCATATCGGCATATAATTTCCTTCTTTAAGAATTTGCTAACTGCCGATTTAGAGACGCTAGTGTATGAAGCAGCCTCTACCCACTTGGTGAAGCAATCAATGACAACAAAAATGAACCGATGCCCGTTTAAAGCTTTTGGCGAAATTGGTCCAATAACGTCCATGCCCCACATAGAGAAAGGCCATGGAGAAGTCATAACATGCAGAGGCGAAGGAGGTACATGAATTTTGTCCCCATAAATCTAGCCTTTGTAACATCTCTTGGCGTAGTTGATGCAGTCACCTTCCATGGTTGACCAATAGTATCCGAATCTCATAATCTGTCTGGCCATTGTAAAGTCGTTAGCGTGAGTCCCACAGACACCCTCATGGACTTCTTCCAAAATTTTCTTAGCTTCAATAGCATCCACACACCTCAAAAGTACTTGATCCTTTCTTCTTTTATACAGGACCTCCCCGCCTAAGACGTAATCACAGGCTAACCTTCTCAATGTCCTTTTGTCATTTTTCGTTGCTTGATCAGGGTATTCACGGTTCTTCACATATCGCAGAATGTCATGATACCAAGGATGATCATATCTCCTCTCCTCTTTGTCAATATTACAGCAGTGAGCCAGAGCCTCACAGATACTCATTTAGATGGGCTTCATACTTTCCTACTTATTTACTCTGATCATAGAAGCTAATGTGGCCAAGGTGTCAGCCATCTGGTTTTCATCACGCGGGAGGTAAAAGAATGTGATATCATCAAACTCCTCAATTAACTCCAAAATTAACTTTCGGTAACTGATCAATTTGGGATCCCTCGTTTCGCATTCTCTTTTGAGCTGATAGATCACCAATGCGAAATCTCCATATACCTCTAGCACCTTGACTCTGCAGTCTATGGCTGCTCGAATTCCCATGATACAAGCTTCGTATTCTTCCATATTATTTGTGCAATCGAAATCCAACTTGCAAGTGAATGGGTAATGATCTCCATTTGGGGATACCAGAACTGCCCCAACTCTATTACAAACGGCATTTGATGCTCCGTCGAAGTTCAACTTCCAAGGACAATCTTCTAGGGTATCTTCCTCAGTAGCCGCTACAAATATTAGATCTTCATTGGGAAAATCAAAGTTCAAGGGTTCGTAATCGTCTAGTGCACTGCTGGCTAGAAAATCCGCTATTGCACTCCCCTTCACAGCCTTCTGGCTCACATAGACTATGTCGAATTCTGAGAGCAAAATTTGCCACTGGGCCATTCTTCCATTCAAGGAGGTTGACTCCATCATGTACTTAAGAGGATCTAGTTTCGAGATTAGCCAGGTCGTGTGGTACAACATGTACTGCCTCAACCTTTGAGTTGTCCAGATCAAGGCACAACATAATTTCTCAATTGGTGGATATCTTATCTCACATTCAGTGAATTTCTTGCTGAGGTAATATATCGCCTTTTCTTTTCTCCCCGAGTCATCATGCTAACCCAGTACACACCCCATAGAATGATCAAACACTGTCAAGTACAGGATTAGTGGCCTATCTGGGCAAGGGGGTGACAAGACTGGAGGATTTGACAAGTACTGTTTGACCCTATCAAAAGCTTTCTGGAATTCATCATCCCACACACCTGGATTATGTTTCTTCAGAAGACGAAATATGGGGTCACATTTTTCGGTTAACTGTGAAATAAACCGAGCAATGTAATTTAACCTTCCAAGGAAACCTCGAACTTCTTTTTGAGTGCGCGGTGGAGGCAATTCTTGTATAGCCCTGACCTTATCTGAGTCAATCTCAATTCCCTTCTCACTAACTATGAAGCCTAACAATTTTCCCGATCTAGCTCCAAAAGTGCATTTTGTGGGATTGAGCTTTAACTGGAATTTCCTCAGTCACAAGAATAATTTTCTCAAAACTTGGATATGTTCAACCTCTGTTCGGGATTTTGCAATCATATCATCGACGTAGACTTCAATCTCCTTGTGCATCATGTCATGGAACAAGGTCACCATAGCTCTTTGGTATGTAGCCCCCGCATTTTTCAACCCAAATGGCATTACTTGGTAACAGAACGTACCCCACAATGTTATGAAGGTAGTCTTTCCCATATCTTCAGGATGCATTTTTATCTGATTGTACCCCGAGAATCCGTCCATAAATGAAAACAACGAATAGCCT
Source organism: Gossypium sturtianum (assembly GCA_025698515.1). Taxonomy (NCBI): domain Eukaryota; kingdom Viridiplantae; phylum Streptophyta; class Magnoliopsida; order Malvales; family Malvaceae; genus Gossypium; species Gossypium sturtianum. The sequence goes on along the minus strand of CM046951.1, from coordinate 58,470,584 downwards.
GCTGTGTTATCCACCAGAGTATCAATATGAGGTAAAGGAAAATTATCCTTTGGGCTAGCCTTATTTAGGTCTCTATAATCTACACACATTCGCACTTTCCCGTCTTTCTTAGGGACAGGCACGATGTTGGCTACCCATTCTAAATATTTGATCTCTTGCAAGAATCCGACGTCAAACTGCCTTTTGACCTCTTCCTTTTTTTTAGCACAATATCCGGTCTCATCTTCTTGAACCTGAATCGGCTTGCAATCCTCTTTTATGGGCAGGCGGTGTACTACGATGTCGGTGCTTAAACCGAGCATATCCTTATATGGCCATGCGAAGACATCCTTGAATTCCTACAGCAACTCGACAAGATCCTGTCTCGTTTCTTCGACTATACACGTCCCAATATTTACTACTTTCCCTTCCTCCAATGTCACAGTCTCTACTGTTTCCTTATGAGGTAGAATTTATTTCTCTTCCTGTTCTACCATTCTTAACAAGTCAGGAGATAAGTCACCGTCCGTGTCATCTTCAAAATCCTGTGATCCTTCTAAACACATGCCTTGCTCAAAAGGATATTCTGAGTCCCTGGCAGCGTCGCTCATGTCATTGATATCCGGGGACCTATTGTAAATTCAAAAGAATATGGAAAGAATTGAATGAATTTATGAATGATTATTTGTATGTATAATTGTGAATAATTATGAAAGAATGATTTGAGGGAATCACAAAATAAACAAAAGAATGGAAGAATGTTTGCTTCAAATGATAGCAAAGATGTACTTCATTAATATAATAATGTTTGAACATGCGCCTATTTCACAAAAGAAATCTTATCGCTTCTAGGCTTAAAGCAATAAGTGCGTTCTGAACATTACTCTGAATAAGCTTTAAATACTACAGGTATTTCCTCTGCAGTCCAATTGTCTAAAACACTTCCCGGTTCGTAAGGTCGAATATCTGATAAGGTCCCTTCTTCAATTGCCTCCTCGGATATGGCATTAATGTAGACATTGCCCAACATCACTACAATGTCTTCTCCCTTCGGCGCCTTCGGCTCAGCATGAATTACCCCTCCCGACACAAAGGTTTTGGATATGTACGGAATTATCATGGGTTCCCACTTGGTTTCTTCGCCACTCAAACGAGCACGTCTTCTTTCTTGCCTTTTTTTCTAATTCTTTCTTTTTTTGTTTTGCATCTGGCCTAAACCCTAAGCCAAAGCGATCTTGCTTTTCTTTCAATATTGGGGCCAAAATTCTCCCCTGAAGATACTTTCCAAGCCCTTTTCCAGGCGAAGCTCCTTTTCCTATGGTCATCTGCAATCCCATTCTTGTGGTTTTGGAAATTCTCGGCACTAGAATTCTGTTTCCTTCCGTAATGAAAGTTGCATTCACAAATTCTAAGGACCGAAAAGAACATTCAGTTGTCTCATCGTTTATCTCCAAATACGGCATATCACTAGTCACAGCTGCAATAATATCCTCTTCAGCCTTTATTGTTATTAGCCGGCCATCCGCCACAAACTTCAACTTCTGATGTAATGATGAAGGTACTGCTCCTGACGAATGTATCCACGGTCTTCCTAGTAAGCAGTTATAGGACGGCTTGATATCCATGACCAAGAAATCCACCTCATAAGAAGTCGGGCCAATTAGTAAGGGTATCTCAATCCTCCCCATGACTCTTCTTTGGGTGCCATCAAATGCCTTCACTATGCTCTGGCACTCTTTCATGTGCGAATTGTCCACCAGTAATCTATTTAGAGTGGACAAGGGTAATACGTTTAATGCCAACCCGTTGTCTATCAAGACTCCTGGTAGCGTGTACCCTTTGCATCTAGTGGTAATATGCAAAGCCTTGGTGGATCCTCTACCACCTGGTGGTATCTCGTCGTCATTGAAATAGATGAAGTTGTCAGCACTTATGTTACCAATCAATCGATCCAGTTTATTAACCGAGATATCATTGGCCACGTAAGTCGCATTCAAAACTTTCATCAATGCATTTCTATGTACCTCCAAACTCTGAAGCAAAGCTAACACAGATATATGCGCTGGCTATTTGTGCAGCTGTTCTACAACACAATATTCACTGTGTTTCAGAAATTTTAGGAACTCCTTAGCTTCTTCCTATTTCACTGGTTCCTTGATAGGCGACTCAGGCTCGACTGATTTTTCTTTCTCCTGCTCTACCATTGGAGCTTTCCCTTTTGTCAAATCATAGCGTCTCCCGCTACGAGTATGAGAACCTACATCTAGATCCTCCTTCGGAGCACTAGCCAAATTCTCCTTCCCCGGGACTGCCACATTGCACTCATTGTTCTAGGGAACCCTCTTACTATCTTTATAAGCAAAGGCTGCGGGCCTCTGTATTATCACTTTCGGTGCTGTCTGTATTCCAGCTCCATTGCTTTTGGGTCGCGAAATAATGATTACTGGAAAGTTGACTTTTGAGCTCTTTGTTGTTGACTCTGACGCGCATATGCTCTTCTCTTCCGCTCCCTCTTCACAAAACTCAATTTCTTTATTGTTCATCAAATTTTGTACCCAAGTTCTAAATTCCTTACAATTCTGAATCTCATGTCCCATTTCATGGTGATACTCGCAATAATTTATCAACTTTCCCTGACTCTCTTCTACAACAATTAGTCTCTGTTTGACCATTTCTTTCCAGACCAATCTTAAAGGAGTCTTAATCTCTGCGACACTTGCCTTGATTCTTCTCTCCGAACTTTCACTAATTGCATTGACCCCGTTATTAGTATGATTGGGTAATGGAGTTTCTGCTTTTGGCGCGTCGTCTAACTTCACAATACCCATGTTAATGAATCTTTCTACCAATTTCTTAAAGGTGAGGCAATTTTCTATTGAATGCCCCGTGATCCCCGCATGGTATTCACACTGCACATTTGAGACATACCATTTGGGATACAGAGGCTGCATTGGTTTTTGATAGTAAGGAGAGCGTCGAATAAGCTTTGATACAACTCCTTGTACGTCATTGGGATTGGCGTAAATTGGAGTTTCTCATTGCTTTATCTTGTGGTGCCAGATTCTTTCCTTGATGAACCCTGATGCCCCGTAGTCACTGCTTTTGGCTGATTAACGATGATCCACTTCGAGTACCCTATGCTTGCATTATTCACTTCGCTTTCTTTCTTCCTTGTGGCTGTTCTCTTGTTGCTTTCTCCTGCCTTGATCCTTCCACTTTTTATGGCATTCTCGATCATTTCTTCGGTCATTACAATGTCCAAGAAACTCTTTGTAGCACTTCCTAGCATATGCGTGATAAATGGGGCCTTCAGTGTATTTATAAAGAGCATTGTGGTCTCTTTCTCCAGAAGTGGTGGCTGGACTTGGATGGCAACCTCCCTCCACCTCTGTGCGTATTGCCTAAAGCTCTCATTTCCTTTTTTCTCCATGTTTTGAAGAGTAATCCTATCGGGAGTCATGTCTGTCACATGGTATGCATTGTTTCATGAATGCTTGAGCCAAATCTCTCCATGAACCAATTTCGCACGACTTAATCTGGTTATACCATTTGGTCTGCGGCTCCCACTGAGCTATCACGAAGCAATGAATCAACGATTGGTCATTGTTAATGTATACCGTCATCCTTCTACAAAACATAGTAATATGGGCCTTGGGGCAACTTGTCCCATTGTATTTCTAATTCGGGCATCTTGAAATTGTATGGGAGCACCAGTGCGGGACCAAGCTTAAATTTTTGGCATCGATTCCATAACAAACTATCGGCATTTTCTATTGCCTTAAACTTCTCTTCCAACCATTTACATCTATCTTCTAGTTGCTTTGGTAATTCCACTGCCCCTCTCTCCTTGACTATCTCATCCAAATCGGGGACATTGGGATTGATTGGATTACGGCCAGGGTTAGAGCCTGAGCCGTCCTGGAAATTCATCGGTATCGAGGCTACGGCTGGAGTCTGTTGCGGCCTGATATAGACAGATGGCCCTTGTGGACTTATCTCTGGTGGTGCATGTACACGCGTTGGAGTAAAGTCAGGAGGATATTGATTACTTTCCGTGATGTTATCCATAGGGCTTTTCCCTTTGTCTATTCCTCCTGCCAGTAATTGAGTCAATTGAGACATCATGTTTTTTTGTGATTCCATCATTTGATCCATCATATCCTGTTGGATCTTAGCAAGCTGTTCCTGCATCTCCCTTTGGAGTTGTTCAAGCTTCTCTAATCTCTGATCCATATCTTTCATTTTGGTTCGAGTACCGTAGGGATTTTTGGTTTTACCGATGTCCAGGTTAATGCTGAAATAATTTTTAATCCATTAGAACCCTTCCATGACCTTTAATGCATATGAAATGAAAATGAATGTAAGTGCATGAATGCAAAGAAGGTGTCAGTTCTGATTCAATTTCATTTAGAAAATTTTACTAGAGAACAAAATCCTTTACATAAAATCAAGTTACAAATAAGGCCTTGCCCTAGTACCTAAAACTTTAATTTTCCTAAGTAGTGAAGCTAACTACTGTCCACGATCTGACCGCGTCTCAAACTGTACGTTCAATATATCAGTTTGTACAACCAAAGTCTGCAAGTAATCTGCTATCTCTCGCATCTGGGCTATGGCTTCTCCCATGATGTAATCCCTATCTTTGACTTGATTCTGAGAGTAATGAAGCTCCTCTTTCCATCGTTCTTCATTCAGCTCTAGAGACTCGATACGGTTTTGACAATTCTGCAATGCCATTTCTAATTCTTCAATCTTCTTCTTCATTTCTTCAATTTGGCTCAAACTTGCTCTTAATTCTTTCATAGAGTTACGGCTTCGATGATGATGAAGCGATCTCTCGAGTTTCGCGACTCTAGCCTTTAACTTGATTTGTTCACTTCGGCTTTTTGAGAGGCTCTTTTCCAGAGATTCATTTCGTGCTTGTGCCTCTCAGAACTTCTCCTCCCATTGATCAGCTTTAGTCCTTTCGTCTTGCATCTCCTGACGCCACTGCTCTGAAGTCTTTCCTAAACCAGCAGTCCTCATTGATAGACGCATCTTTTTATAGTCGGTCTTTAAACTATCCAGGTCTTCTTCAACTCTATTATTCCCTTTCCTCAACTTCTCAGCCCCTGACTTCTGCACTTCCACGTCTAATTTCAAGTGCACTTTCTCTTCCTCTAGCTGCTCGATCCTTTTCCCGAACTCGAGACTCTTCTTTTCAAAGTCTTGCCTTATAATCTCTGATTCTGACGGGATGACTTGTAAGCATTCTTCTATTGATCGAGCACCTTTTAAACTCAGCCCAGGTATATTATCGTTAATCCTTCGGCTGAACAAATCATTATATTCAGGCGTCGTCATAGCACCAACAGCCAATCTCTTCATCAGACGAGTCTGCTTCCAAGCGTCATAAACCTCCCAGACCCTTTTCTTATAATTGTCTGCTTTATACGAGAACTCAGATTGAGCAAGCCCATAAGTCACTGGTAAAAATTGCCTCGACTTGTATTGCCTTAATGCAAGCAATGGAGTGTATCCAGTAACCCCCCAAATTCTGGGAAGAGGGACATAATCAAAGTTCCCACATCGATAAAGAATCTCATTGGGGACCATCCAAAAGGCTCTCCATTCAACATCCTCTTCTTTGAGATTTTGAAGGATTGCCATCCATCTTTCTTCTGAGATGTCGCTTGTCCTTTGCGTAGCTATCTCTTCCTTTAATGGGGAATAACCTTCGGAGAAAACCCGGTAAGAGACCTTGTCCACCCTCCAGAAATGTCCGTGAAACCATGCTAGTAACAGTTGCACACATCTAATAAATCTTCCTTCGCCTGCCTTCCGACACAAGCTCAAGGATCTGAATGTCTCAGCTAGAATTGTGGGTACCGGCGTGATTCTTTTATCCAGACGATCGAATAGGTCAGTGACCGCTTCATCTATGTGCCTTAGAGCTTTAGGAAAAATCACCAAACAATGAATGCTCAAGGCGAAGATATCCACTTTCTTCTTTGCATCCGGGTGTGCTAAGATCAAATCTCTCAAAATCACCCAATGGATAATTTACCATCACCTTTCTGCTAAATTCGAGCCGTAACCCAAGGCCCGCTCATCCCGGTGATACTTATTAACTTCTTTACAAAAGTCGAGGCATTAGTGGCCTTAGAGTAAGCTTTGTCCACTAGGATCCTTAAACAACGAAGCAAAGTCGTATGCTCCTCTATAATAGGCACCAAATCTACTTTCCCGAAGGTGAAATAATTATACGCAGGATTCCAAAACTGGGTCATGGCTCGAAACAAATGTTTATCTACCTTGACATCTAGAAAATAGGGTATATTGCCATACTTCTAGTAAAACCAATGCTTAGTTCTCTCGTCCCAATGGGCCCATATATCTCTCAACTCTTGCAGCACATTTTGTAATACTGCTTGTGGGTAAAGTCCACACTCGATATGTATCCTTTAGCCAAACTATCCCCTTTCTCTAATTGTAGCCTCTCCGACCATGTGCAGACGGCCGCGTTATCCTCGACTCTATCAAGGAATTCATTCTCCATGTTAAGCCTTCTAACTTAGTAATCGAACACGAATCGACTCCTCCTTAAATATGCAATGTCATGTAATCACAAAAAAAAATACACAAGTCAGTATCAAATAACAAGATTTAAGGCAAATGGAAAATAATCAAGCATCTATATAGGTAACCACTAACATTCAGCACTACTACGTCTGGTGGGTTCCTACGGTCCACTATATGAGGTAAAGTTCTAAGGAAAAGGGTACCTGAACCAGTCGATTCCTCAATCCTCACCCATTATAGGCTCATATGGATCAAGTTTGGTTCAGGGGAATACATTTCCCTATGCCCATGCAGAGGTGAAAACCTCACGAAGACATAAGTACGGATGTATCCCAGAAGTGGTCCACTAGCCCATGCGGAGGTGAAAACCTCACGAAGGCATAGTTTCTCACTCCCAATTAATAGGTGCGACCACAACGGTCATGCAATGCAATGTGTGCAAGGAAATAACAATCAAATGCAATGACACCAACAAATGCAACAATTATATCAAATTTCCAAATTTTCAAATCGAATTTTCAAATTCTCGATAAAGGACAGAAAGTAATCAATTTTACGGCCTGACTCTCTCCTGTCCCCAGCAGAGTCGCCAAGCTGTCGAAACCATTTTTTTATTTGTGGAAAAACGGGGATCGACTTTAAAAAATATGGAGTCACCACTAATCTTTTTGTTTCGGTGTGATCGGATCACCTATAAAATATTTTGTTTTATTTTTAAAAGAAATTAATTTTGGTCTACGAATTTCAAGAAGAAAATGGGTTCGGGAGTCGGTTACGTACGAGGAAGGATTAGCACCCTCGCAACGCCCAAAATTGGTACCAATTTGATTAATTGATGTCCTTATGTTGAAAAGTTTGAAGCGATTTTAAAACTTCATTTTTTTTTTTGAAAAACTTTAAATAACTCGAATTGGATATTGAGATTCTCTTGTTCTGGAGGAATAAAATATCACATCCAGCACGATAGGATATGACGTTTCAAACCTTCGATGCTAAGATCATCTCATGATTTCCAAAATTCATACATTGAGATTTTTATAAGGATATTCGATTATTTGGAGAAACGAACAAAAATCGAGATCCAGCACGATAGGACACGATTCCTCGAGTTTTCAAACACAAAATATTGCCTTATTTTTGAAAACATGGGCAAGATTTTGAAAGGATACTCGGTTATTTGGTCAAACAAAAAACTGAAACCCAGCACGATAGGGCACGATTTCTCGAATTTCCAAACACACAAATATTGCCTTGTTTGAAACTTTGAGTAAAAATAATTTTAAAACTTAAATGGTGTTAAAACATGGTGTTTTTTAAGTAAATAAAACGCGATGGCATAATAACATGCAATGTAGAGCAATTATTTACAAGTGAAATACAACACTATCGAATCACAAATAGCAAATACATATGCAATGAGAATTAAGACAGACATAATAGCAATAATCAATTATTTACAAGTGAAATACAGACTATCGAATCACAAATAGAAAATAAATATAAAATGAGAATTAAAACACACATAATAGCAATAATCAATTATTTACGAGTGAAATACAGACTATCGAATCACGAATAGCAAAACAATAAAAATAATAAAATCCATACAGGTATAACATATGTAAGACATATTCGAAATAAACAAAAGCAATTTTAAACATGTTTTAATACAAAAAGATTTTAAAAGATTAAAGGAAAATATAAAATGTGCATGGATTAAAAAAATATATACATGAAATAATGAGGAATTAACAAGGTATTAGGAATATCATATAAATTTTGAATCAAAAGATGTATATATAAAAATAACTAAGTGAATCAATAAAATGTTTTTATAAATGAAAATATAAAAAGATGAAATGGTTCAAAATAGTATGTTAAAACGATTTTTAGGAAGAAATAAACGACAAATGGATCAATAATGAAAATATAAGTAAAAATGTGACAGGTTCAATCGAAACACATCCAAAATCCCTATGACCAGTTTAAAAAGAAACTTATAAAGTCAGTAGGTTAAAAATAAGGACCAAAATAAAAGACACTCTGATATACAAGGACTAAAAGTGCGAATATTCAAGTCCCCTAAGCGCAACTTTTAAAAGCGGACGAAATTAAAACGTCATATAAAATTCGGGTGCAAAATTAAGGAAATAGGGAACATCTATATGACTTAATAAAAATGCGGCTCAACAGGGAAGGATTAAATGCGCAATATTCCCTCAGAGACCGATACACGCGGATCTTGGCCGCATTCGGGTCGGGTCATTGGGCAATGGCCAATATGGTGTCGTTTCTGTAATAGGTTTATACCAGGTTTAAAAATGAATTAACCCTCACTTTAAACCGAACCCTAGCACTCTTTGTTTTTGTTTTCGGCAGCAAAGAAGAAAAAGAAATTCGGCCACTTCAACACCATATTAATCGGCGATCAGTGACCGATTCAGTCTCGATCAACTGCCTCCTTTCAAGCCAGACTCAAATACTAACCTCAACGACCACCCTTGCTTCGATTTCGACAAAGAAGGCAGACCGCCAGTTCAACTTTCGAAGGTAAGTTCTTTTTTTTTATTTCACGATTAGAAATAGAGAGAAAAAAAATTCTACCGAAATAGATAAAAAAATAATAAAAGGATGAAATCGGAAAGAAACCTTTTTTGAATCTCTGTTTCTGGTTTCTATTGTTGTATTCTCTGTGTGTGTAAAAAAGTTACAATGGATTCTTCCCTTTTTAAAGGCCAAAGATTGGAAATCAAAAAAGAAAGAAAAAAAAACCAAAAATACATTTCTCTTTGTCCGTTTTTTGCTGTTTCTCTGTTATTTGCCTGTAGGTACGAAAGGCGAACGTGGCGTACGGAGGCTTGCTGGCGGTACGGAGGCTGCATGGTGGCGCACATAGGGGCACGCGTGCTGTATTTGGGCAGCTCACGGAACCCTAAGGGTTTCGGTCTGCCAAAGTTATTTGGGCCGTTTGGGCCAGTTCCAGAATTGGGTGGTGGATTGGGCTTGTAATAGGGTTTTGGGCTAAAAGACTGTTGATTAATTCTTTGGACTATTAAAACTTTGGGTTTAATAATGTTTTTTAATTTTGGTTTTTTGTTTAATGATTTTGGTTTATTCGGGCCCGGGCAGATTGGGCCTACTACATGGGACATTGGCTTCATATATGATTTCGTGTAAGACCCTATCTGGGACAGTGGCATCGATATTTGATTACATGTAAGACCACGTCTGGGACGTTGGCATTGTACGAGTATTCCGAGTTATCTGAGTATCCTATTTGATTCCGAATGGTTCAACGGGCAATTTCTAGAAAGGAAAGACTATGTGAAATTTGTAACCAATTCAGGTACGTTTGAAATGTATACTATGTTTGAGTATGAAAGGTAAGTATATGTGAATTTGAAAAAGTGAGATATGTGCATTGACTTGTTGAGAAAAAATGTGATATATGTATGAATGTGCTATGATCTAAGGAGATGCATGGAGATGTAATTTGTTGTCTAGCAAATGGTTAGATACAATTAAGCTAAAGAAGAAATATGAATATACTATTGAGATATGTTAAAGTTCTTGTAATTGAAATGGTTATAAATGTTTTATATGTTAAGTTTATTTGTATATGACTTACTAAGCTTTTGAAAGCTTACTCTGTGTGTGTTTTTATTGTTTTATAGATCATTAAAGCTACTGAAGGCTCGGGGATCTTTGAGGATCATCACCACACTATCAAACTCTATTTTGGTACCTTTTGAATATGTACATACTTAAGTATGGCATGTATAGTCTAGTTGAATTGGATGATGTTTTGAGTTGTATATATAAGCTATGTGATATGGCTTGTAAATGGGATGTGAATATGGTAAATTTTAGTCTATGTTTTGTGATGCAAAGTTGGTATATTATTGATGAAAGGTTGTCATAATGAATTTGTAAGTTTTTGAATGGATTATACTTAGAAATGCTTGTGATTAGAATGAGAAATGGTACATAAGTTGGTATGTTTGATATGCTCTTGAATGGTTAGAAAAGATGGTCATTTTGGTATGTTTTTGTTGCTTTTGGTTCTTGAAATGATGATTGTTTTTACATGTAGGTTTGACCCTAAAATGGGTGGCAAATTGGCCTTGAAAATGGCCTATATTTGCCCACACGGTTGAGCACACGGGCGTGTGGCTCGACCGTGTCATTTGAGTTTGTAATTCAAAACAAGTCAATGTCGACCACAGGCTAGACACACGGGCGTGTGACTGGTCGTGTGATGCAAGTCAGTGTCGACCACGGGTGACGTACACGGGCGTGTCCTCGGCCATGTGGACAAGTTAGTATGTATGCCCTATTTTCCACGGCTTAGACACACGGGTGTGTCTGAGGCCGTCTGAGGCACACGGCCTGCCCACACAGGCGTGTGACCTCTGTAACTTTGAAAAATGTTTGATTTTTAGAAAATTCCGTATGTGTTCGGTTTAGTCCCGACCCCTTTCTAATGCATGTTTAAGGTCTCGTAGACCTATATAAGGGACACCTTGATTATGAATTGTTAATTTATGATGTGAAATGTACGTAAAAGTTCCGAATTGTCCGGTAATGCCTCTTAACCTTAGACCGGCGTTGGTTACGAGTTAGGGGTGTTACATTTAGGGATGCCCAGCCCACGTACTGGACAAAGATGCAAGGAAGCTCAACTCATAGACGTAATTGTGTATGTTTATAGGATTTCTGAACGTAACAAAGGGTGGTTTGGTTTATAAACCAAAAGAGCAAATTGTTATAGTTTCAACTCTTACTACTTTCCTTGAAGAAATTTACATGAATGACTTCAAACCTCGAGGAACATTCGGGAATTATAGAAAACCCTAACGAAATGGTTACAGCACCAACTAATAACAGTATACCTGCAAACAATCAACAACATAGGGGGCTTCATTGTAACACCCCTAACCCGTATCGGTTACCGGACTAGGGTTACGAGGTATTACCGATCAAATCATAACCTTTAACCTCATAGTTCATGCAACATTAAACCATAATCAATCAATGTCATTAAGTCCCTTAATAAGGTCTACGAGACCTTAAACATGCATTGGAAATGGGTCGGGACTGAACCGAGCATGTAACATCCTGGAAAGGGCCTATGCATTTTCGGTTTAATTGTACGAAGTAACATGTTTTATGTACTAAGAATAAATTTTGAACAATTTTGGAAACCTGAAAATGTATGGAAATGTTAAGTTAAAAAAAATGGAAAGTGAACATTTTTGGAAACTTGGAAATGGATGGAAATGATTTGGGAATGATTCAAAATAGGAAAGTGCACATTTCTAGAAACTTGGAAATGTAAAAAAAATGTCAAGTTACAGAGCCGAACGAAAATTTTTGGAAACTTAGAAATGACCTAGAAATGACGAGTTTTAAGGTTTAAAAGGGGAAATTAAGGCAAGGTGGCCTTAAAAGAAAAAGTTTGTGAAATTTGACACACAAACAGGCTTGGAAAAGTGGCCTGAAGATGTCACTTAGGGCCTCTGGAAATGGCACCACATACAAAGGAATTGGGCCAAGGTTCGAGTCACATGGGAAGCAAATAAAGAAATTTTATTTTTTTGCTTCTAGAAGCAGAGAGGTGGACGGCACAAGGCTTTTAAAAAGAGGAGTTTTATTCTCTTTAAAATAGCTAAAAGATGGATAAATGAGGGATTAATTTTAAATAAAGAAATAAGAAGGGAAATAAGGATAAGTGTTGAATTATCTTTTATTTTCTCTTAGGTGATAATTAAAAGATCAAATTAGCACATATGAAGAGTGGTGGCCAAGTAGGGGACACTAGCCTAGTAATTTCGGCTAAGAAAGGAAGAGTAAGGCCATTCTTCATTCACTCTTTTCTCTCCTACTCTCTGCCGAATTCCCTAAGCAATATTCTCTTTTCTCTTTTTATTTTGACAAGCCGAAATCTACTTTTTCTTTAATCCACCATTGCCGAATCTTTGAGCCTCAACACCCTCTCTTTTCTCTTCCTTATTAAAGCCGAATCTCCCTGTGAATCTAAGCAAGGGTGTAATCGACTGAGGTATTAAGGTAAGAACAATGGATTTTTGTTCTTCAAATTCATTAAATCGAGATCTAGGAACTGACCCTTTTGTTGTCTCTTGACCGAATATTAAAGGAGGAATTTCGGGATTTCAGATCTAAGGAATTTCGGCTAAGAGAGTTTAAGATTCAAGGATTTAAGGTAAGACACATGTATATTCGGCCAAAGGCCATATTTTAAGTATTTGGATTTATTCCTAAAAGCCGAAACTAACCTATGATGTGTTTTAATGTTGGCCGAATGCAAGAAGGAATACAACAAAATTTTGGGACTTGATTCTTAAGTCAATCGGCAACAAGGTAGGTTTTCAGTATACAAATCCTACTAGGATTTGGTTTTAAAGCCAAAAAGGTTTATTAATGTGTTTAAATGATTGGCCGAATATAGGAGTTAAGGATCTAAATCAGTAGATCGGTTCTTCGGGATTTCAAGGACTTTGTTAAACGAATCAGGTGTGTACCCCACACTAACTTTTAATAAGATTGATGGTAATATGTAAAATACGCATGTTTATAAGAATGTGGCTAAGGTACCATAATATGGTACAGAGTACTCAGGTACGTTTCCTACTCCTATTAGGATTACGAAATATGTTATATTTATAACATGTGAAAATTTATAAGAATGTGAATTTAAGTAGGATATGCATGATATGAATAATATGGGTCATTCGGGATATATGAAAAGGGGAAGTGAATGTGATGACTACGGTCTCACTATCTCGAATGTGGTGACTTTGGTCACATTATCGAATGTGGTAACCGGTTACATTATCTCGAATGTGGTGTCTCATGACACAATTATCTGGTGGCTATGCCAAAATTTTATATGGGCGATGAGCACGCCGATTTGCAATGGCGCCTTTGATGGTGTGTAAGCGGATGGAGGGTTGACTTAGTAGTCCCCACGTGTGTGCGAGGTTGGTGCGGGGATGTGTAGCGGATGGCACCTAGGTTTGGGTTTGGGTTGCATCATCATTTTTATCATTATATGAATAAGTATTGGATATGAAAAATGTATGCTCGATCTATTGAATTTTAGTGTTGTGTACACATTGAGTCTGTTGACTCACCCCGTTGTGGGACTATTTTTGGTGACGAGCAATAATGGACCGGGTTGGCGGAAGATTAGGGATGGCCATGCTCAGCTTGAAGTTTTATTCAATATGGATATTTAAATTTATTTAAGTATTTTAATTTTATTTTGGGATTTTACTTGATGTAATAAGGCCATAAGTTACATTTCTTTACTTTTATTTTTAATTACTATGTTACGAATTATTTTCAATTAAAGTTAAGTAAAATTTATTTCTTTAAAAATAAACCCTAATTGTTTTTTTCATCTTAATTAATTGGACTTTAAAATAAGATAAATGGGTTTTTAACTCAAGCCCAACCCAAAACAATAGTTTTTAAAAATCGCACAAGTTTTCCTCTGGTAATAAAAGAATTTTGTAACCAGTTTACTTAAGGAACATACCAGATCCGGTCCAGGCTCGTGGGCCGGGTGTGGGGTGTTTTAGTTTGGTATCAGAGCCCAGTTTTAAAACTCTCGGCCTGTGGGCCAAGGCCTAAAACGTTTTCAAAGCTAGCCCAAATGAGTTTTTTTGAAAATATTTTATGAAACAAGCGCGGTTTTTTCCGGCATGGCACCTAAAGTCTCCACCATGATCCCACGGTAAGTACTCCTAACTATTTGTGTGATTATGTGTTATGAAATATGGAAGGGAAGAAAAAGGAATGGAACGTAGAAAAGCATGATAGGAACTTGAACCCTAGGACTAGTCTACTCAAACACAAACACATAAGACTTAAGAGGCGTTAAACAAACCTATGGCTAAGTCTTTGAGTTGGGGTGTGGTAACCCACAATGCGCATGTTTAGGATTGGATCCGAAGAGCACGGTATTTAAGCGATCCTAGCGACTCACCTCCTCTTCGCAGGAAACCTACCTGGTGCGTAGCTTCGGTTCACCCTAACCCAGAGGGCTCAGTAGGTGTGGCAACCTCTGTGCGCATGTCTAGGAATGGTTTCGGTGGGAGCTTGGTATTTAAGCAGTCCGCGTGACTCACCTCCTCTCCATTCGAATCCTGCCTGGTGCGTAGCTTTGGTTCACCCTGACCAAGAGGGCTCGGTCATAGGCTAAACACAATAACTAAAACCCGAGAGGGAATTAGCCGTGTTTTATAAAAAACAACAAAACCCTAGTTTTAGAACTCTTAAAACTTTCTTCTAAATTCATGAAAACCATCTTTACAAAATTTTCCAAAAGATTTTCGATTTATACAAAAATGCCCCTAGTGGTAAAATTACCAAAATACCTTTGGTTTATAAAATGACCAACTACCCAACAGTTTTGCCAAAATTTCATTATTTTATCAATGTTCAAAAACCCTAATTTACAAATTATCAAAAATACCTTGAACTTTGGAAATTTCAAAATTGCCCCTAACTTATAAAATTACCAAAATGACCCTGATTTCCAAAATTTTTGTAACACCACCATTTTGGAAAGTACAATTCTCAAAAAGAACCCTCAAAGTTTTGCAACTTTTGGAAATATGCCTGGTTTATTAAATTTTTCAAATTTACCCCGGCTTGTGAAAAATTACCGAAATACCCCCGAGGTCAAAATTTCTGAAATACCCCCGGATTTCAAATTTTTTCCAAAATACCCCGGGAATTTAAAAATACCAAGATACTTTGTGACGAAATCACCAAGGAACTCTTTCTTTCGAAAAATTACGAAAATACCCATGTAGGACAAAATTACGAAAGTACCCCTGGGTAGTGGAGAAGCAATAACAATGAAAACTACAACCTTTCTCTGAATGAACGAGAGTTCATAATTTTTTGATGGATGTATGAATGAATGAATGGAAAGACTGAGTACATACGAAAGAACCACTCCTAAAACTCTTGTCATAAAATTCCTTCATGGGTAATCAAGTGAAGCAGGAAGCACTAACTCATAAAACTTCTTAATCGAGTTCGACGTTAAAAATGAGCTCTAGGGGACGTGGTCGTCGTGGATGAGGTAGAGGAAGGATGACGGTGTCAGAACCCGTTAGATCGGGTCAAAGGTCTGACAATGAGATACCATCGCCACCACCACCCCCAGCTGTTGGTGTTGAGCAAAGCAAGCTCGAGACGGGGATGATCTTTGTGTCGCAGGATGTGCTGCGAGTTTTGGAGTTGGTGGCTGGTGTAGGAGGAAATTTGGGAACCCGTAAGTCTGTGCCTGAGCGGCTCCGAGCTAATGGAGCCGAAATGTTTCATGGAGTATCTGGTGTGGCACCCAGTTCAGCTGAGTACTGGTTGGAAGCAACTGAGCGTATCATGGATGAGCTTGACTTGACCTCTAAGGAGAAGTTAAAAGGAATGGTGGCACTGTTACGTGATGAAGCGTATCAGTGGTGGTTGACTGTCCGGGATGGTGCCACGGCTGAGGATCTGACCTGGGAATATGTTAAGGAGGCATTTCAGAAGAAGTATGTGGGAACCAGGTATACTGATGAGCAAAGGAAGGCATTTATGGGGCTGGTTCAAGGGAACAAGTCCGTGGCGGAGTATGAGGCTGAATTCCTAAGGTTGAGCTGATATGCTCGATGAGTAGTGGCAACTGAGCATGAGCGCTGTGTCCGTTTTGAGGACGGGCTAAGGGATGATCTGAGACTGTTGATAGCACCGTATCAGGAGCGGGAGTTTTCTGCTTTGGTAGAAAAGGCCAAGGTGGCTGAGGGAATCAAAGATTCTACAAAGTAGACTGTGGATCGAAATAGGCCCAAAAGAGGTTTTGGATCGTGCGGGAAGGCTCAAAAGAGGACTAGAGTTGATGGGCGCAAAATCGCAGTAAGCTCGGTACAGGATGGCGATGATCGTCCTTGTGAACATTGTGGGAAGAAGCACTTAGGGAGGCTTTGGAAAAGACGGGAGGATGTTTTGGTGTGGGTCCAAGGACCATATGCTCAAGGATTGTCCTAAGAAACCGGATGAAAGTCGACCGGCCGCTCGGAATGTTAGTCGTTGGTAGAGGAGGGACAAAGAACCTCAACGAGGTCGTGGTTTGAGTAATCGAGGTAACGGTGATGGTAGAGGACGTGGAGCACAGGCGAGAGGTGTCGCTAATGCGGAGGCAAGGCAACCGGGTTTGGTTTATGCGGTTCACCGTAGGGAGGATTCGAGACGCACCGGATGTTATAACCCGTGACGTTCCTTATTTATGGCAAGCCTTATTATGCCTTAATTGATGTGGGCTCGACCCATTCATATGTTGCATGTAGTGTAGTGGAAACACTAGGCCTAGACTCTAAACTTTTACGATAGGGAGATAATCGTAGTAAGCCCATTAGGCCAAAGCGTAATGGTGGATAAGATCTTTCGGAATGTACCCCTAGAGATTCAGGGAGTGAACTTTCGGGCAGACTTAATGGAACTACCTTTCAGGGAGTTTGAACTTATACTTGGAATGGACTGGCTAGTAGAGCACCGAGCCGTGTTGGATTGTGCAACTAAACGAATGGAACTAAGGACCCCGGAGGATGAAGTAGTAGTAATGATCGAGAGAGAAGAAACTACTGTCCAACATAGTTTCAAGGCGTTAAAGGTGAGAAAATGGTTAAGAAAGGGTGCAAGGCGTTCTTAGCCTTCGTAAGTGCGTTAGGTGGAAAGGAAGAAGGTGTCAGTGGAGTTAGAACGGTGAAAGACTTTGAAGATGTATTTCCGGAGGAATTACCAGGAATACCCCCAGATAGGGAGGTGGAGTTTGGAATAGACTTGCTGCCAAGAACAGCTCCTGTGTCAATCGCTCCATACCGAATGGCGCCAAAGGAGTTAGTTGAGCTCAAGGCTCAAATCCAAGAGTTGTTGGATTGTGGGTTCATACGACCCAGTGTGTCTCCATGGGGAGCACCAGTTCTATTTGTAAAGAAGAAGGACGGAACTATGCGTATGTGCATAGATTACTGTCAGTTGAATAAGCTGACCATCAAGAACAAGTATCCTTTGCCAAGGATCGATGACTTGTTCGATCGGTGAAGGGGGCCGCAGTATTCTCAAAGATAGACTTAAGGTCAGGATATCACCAGTTGAAGGTGAAGGAGGCAGATATCCATAAGACCGCCTTTAGGACAAGATACGGCCATTTTGAGTTTGTGGTGATGCCGTTTGGATTGACAAATGCTCCAGCCGCGTTCATTGATATGATGAACCAGGTTTTCCAACCATACTTGGATAGGTTCGTCGTTGTGTTTATCGACGATATTTTGGTGTACTCCAAGTCTGAGGAAGAGCATGATGAACACCTCCGAATTGTGCTGCAAGCATTAAGGGAGAAGAAGCTCTATGCCAAATTCAGCAAGTGTGAATTTTGGCTTAAGGAGGTGGCATTCCTAGGACATGTGGTATCCGCAGAAGGAATAAGAGTGGATCCTAGGAAGATCGAGGCAGTGTTGGATTGGAAACCACCTAGGTCCGTGGCTGAGATTCGAAGTTTCTTAGGGTTGGCAGGCTATTACAGAAGGTTTGTGGAAGGGTTCTCATCAATAGCCGCGCCTTTGACAAAGTTACTAAGGAAGGAAGTACCTTTTGAATGGTCTGATAAGCAACAGAAGAGCTTTGACAACCTTAAGAAGGTGTTGGCGGAGGCTCCAGTGTTAATTTAGCCAGAGGCTGGGAAGGATTTTGTGGTGTACTGTGACGCTTTGCATACGGGATTAGGATGTGTGCTAATGCAAGAAGGAAAAGTAGTCGCTTATGCGTCTCGGCAACTAAGGCCTCATGAGGTTAACTACCCAACTCATGACTTGGGAAGCGCAGCAGATGGTTTTTCGCCCTTAAGGTTTGGAGGCACTACCTCTATGGAGAAAGGTCAGTGATCTACACAGACCACAAGAGCCTTAAGTATCTGTTGACTCAGAAGGAGTTGAACTTGAGGCAACGAAGGTGGGTGGAGTTGTTGAAGGACTACGACTGTTCGATAGAATATCATCAGGGCAAGGCGAATATGGTAGCCGATGCCCTAAGTCGGAAGGTTGTGTCGGATCTAAGGGCTATGTTCGCTCACTTGAGTTTATATGATGATGGAAGCCTGTTGGCGAATTACAAATCAAGCCCACATGGTGAATGAGGTGAAAAGGGACGGTTGGGTGATAAGGACCTAAGTGCTAAGTTACTGACAAGTGCGAGCGGGAATTAAAGGATTATAGCGTTAATGATGAAGGAGTATTGTGTTACAAAGGAAAAGTCGTATCTGCAGAAGGACAAGGAGTTAAGACAAAGGATTCTTTGGGGGCGCATAGTAGCCCTTATGCTATACATCCCGGAGGTATTAAAGTCGCAGAGATCTAAGGGAACAATTTTGGTGGTCTGATCTTAAACGGGAAGTTACTAAATTCGTGGGAAAATGTCTGACGTGTCAGCAAGTTAAGGCTGAACACCAAGTTCCATCGGGATTGCTTCAACCAATCGAGATTCCCCAATGGAAGTGGGAGAGAATTACCATGGACTTCGTTAGTGGGCTTCCCCTTACGCCTACTAAGAAGGACTCGGTATGGGTAATAGTGGACCGTTTGACCAAGTCCGCGCATTTCATTCCGGTAAGTAGACTATTCTCTCTTGAAGTTGGCCAAGTTATATGTGGTGAAAATTGTGAGGTTACATGGAGTACCGGTATCGATCATCTCTGACAGAGACCCAAGGTTTACGTCTGCATTGCGGAGGGCACTTCATCAAGCTTTAGGCACTAAGTTGGACTTCACTATGGCTTTTCATCCACAATCGAGGCCAGGCGATGCGAGCAGAGTTATACAAGTGTTGGAGGATATGTTGAGAGGTGTGTGATGGATTTCCAAGGAAGTTGGGAAGACTATTTGCCTTTAGTGAGTTCGCCTACAACAACGGCTATCGAGGCTAGCATTCGGATGGCACCATATGAAGCATTGTATGGTCGGAAGTGTCGAACTCCTACTTGTTGGAGTGAGTTAGGAGAACGTCGAGTTTTGGGTCCAGAGTTAGTGGCGGAAATCGAAGAGAAGGTTAACACAATTCGAGCACGTTTAAAGGAAGCCTCTGATAGGCAGAAGTCGTATGCGGACCTTAAGCGGAAGGAAATAGAGTTTGAAGTGGGAGACCAAGTGTTTCGAAAGTCTCACCTTGGAAAAAAAGGTAATGAGGTTGATCGCAAGGGAAGTTAAGCCCAAGGTTTATAGGGCCCTATTGAGTGCGAAGCGAGTTGGAGCAGTGGCATACCAATTGGAGTTGCCACCAGAGTTGCAGCAGATACACGACGTATTCCATGTGTCCATGCTACGTCGTTACCGATCGGATCCGTCTCATGTGGTACCAGTTGAAGAAGTAGAGCTAAGGCCAGACTTATCCTATGAGGAAGAGCCGATTCGGATATTGGAACGTGATTTGAAAGTGCTACGGAGGAAGTCGGTTCCTCTAGTCAAGATGTTATGGCGCAATCATGGATCGGAAGAAGCCGTGGGGAACGAGAAGAGGCAATGCGACAACAATACCCTCAATTATTTTAGTTAGAAAATTTCGAGGACGAAATTATTTTAAGTGGGGTAGAAGCTGTAACATCTGGAAAGGGCCTATGCATTTTCTGGTTTAATTGTGCGAAGTAACATGTTTTATGTACTAAGAATAAATTTTGAACAATTTTGGAAACACGAAAATGTATGGAAATGTTAAGTTAAAAAAATGGAAAGTGAACATTTTTGGAAACTTGGAAATGGATGGAAATGATTTGGGAATGATTCAAAATAGGAAAGTGCACATTTACGGAAACTTGGAAATGTAAGAAAATGTCAAGTTCTGAGCCGAACGAAAATTTTTGGAAACTTAGAAATGACCTAGAAATGACGAGTTTTAAGGTTTAAAAGGGGAAATTAAGGCAAGGTGGCCTTAAAAGAAAAAGTTTGTGAAATTTGACACACAAGCAGGCTTGGAAAAGTGGCTGAAGATGTCACTTAGGGCCTCTGGAAATGGCGCCACATACAAAGGAATTGGGCCAAGGTTGAGTCACATGGGAAGCAAATAAATAAATTTATTTTTTTGCTTCTAGAAATGAGAGAGGTGGACGGCACAAGGCTTTTAAAAAGAGGAGTTTTATTCTCTTTAAAATAGCTAAAAGATGGATAAATGAGGATTAATTTTAAATAAAGAAATAAGAAGGAAATAAGGATAAGTGTTGAATTATCTTTTATTTTCTCTTAGGTGATAATTAAAAGATCAAATTATCACATATGAAGAGTGGTGGCCAAGTAGGGGACACTAGCCTAGTAATTTCGGCTAAGAAAGGAAGAGTAAGGCCATTCTTCATTCACTCTTTTCTCTCCTACTCTCTGCCGAATTCCCTAAGCAATATTCTCTTTTCTCTTTTATTTTGACAAGCCGAAATCTACTTTTCTTTAATCCACCATTGCCGAATCTTTGAGCCTCAACACCCTCTCTTTTCTCTTCCTTATTAAAGTTGAATCTCCCTGTGAATCTAAGCAAGGGTGCAATCGACTGAGGTATTAAGGTAAGAACAATGGATTTTTGTTCTTCAAATTCTTTAAATCGAGATCTAGAACTGACCCTTTTGTTGTCTCTTGACCGAATATTAAAGGAGGAATTTGAGATTTTGGATCTAAGGAATTTCGGCTAAGAGAGTTTTGATTCAAGGATTTAAGGTAAGACACATGTATATTCGGCCAAAGGCCATATTTTAAGTATTTGGATTTATTCCCAAAAGCCGAAACTAACCTATGATGTGTTTTAATGTTGGCGAATGCAAGAAGGAATACAACAAAGTTTTGGGACTTGATTCTTAAGTCAATCGGCAACAAGGTAGGTTTCAGTATACAAATCCTACTAGGATTTGGTTTAAAAACCAAAAGGTTTATTAATGTGTTTAAATGATTGGCGAATATAGGAGTTAAGGATCTAAATCGGTAGATCGGTTCTTGGGATTTCAAGGACTTCGTTAAGCGAATCGTGTGTGTACCCCACACTAACTTTTAATAAGATTGATGGTAATATGTAAAATATGCATGTTTATAAGAATGTGGCTAAGGTACCATAATATGGTGCAGAGTACTCAGTGCACGTTTCCTACTCCTATTAGGATTACGAAATATGTTATATTTATAACATGTGAAAATTTATAAGAATGTGAATTTAAGTAGGATATGCATGATATGAATAATATGGGTCATTCGGGATATATGAAAAGGGGAAGTGAATGTGATGACTACGGTCTCACTATCTCGAATGTGGTGGCGTCGGTCACATTATCTCGAATGTGGTAACCGGTTACATTATCTCGAATGTGGTGTCTCATGACACAATTATATCAGTGGCTATGCCACAAATTTTATATGGGCGATGCGATGAGCACGTCATTCGCCGCTGCGCTTCGATGGTGTGTAGAGATGGAGGGTTGACTTAGTAGTCCCCACGATTGTGCGAGTTGAGTACGGGGATGTGTAGCGGATGGCACCTAGGTTTGGGTTTGGGTTGCATCATCATTTTTATATCATTATATGAATAAGTATTGGATATGAAAAATGTATGCCTGATCTATTGAATTTTAGTGTTGTGTACACATTGAGTCTGTTGACTCACCCTGGTTGTGGGACTATTTTTGGTGACGAGCAATAATGGACCGGGTTGGCGGAAGCTTAGGGATGGCCATGCTCAAAGTTGAAGTTTTATTCAATATGGATATTTAAATTTATTTAAGTATTTTAATTTTATTTTGGGATTTTACTTGATGTAATAAGGCCATAAGTTACATTTCTTTACTTTTATTTTTAATTACTATGTTACGAATTATTTTCAATTAAAGTTAAGTAAAATTTATTTCTTTAAAAATAAACCCTAATTGTTTTTTTCATCTTAATTAATTGGACTTTAAAATAAGATAAATGGGTTTTTAACTCAAGCCCAACCCAAAACAATAGTTTTTTAAAAATCGCACAAGTTTTCCTCTGGTAATAAAAGAATTTTGTAACCAGTTTACTTAAGGAACACACCAGATCCAGTCCAGGCTCGTGGGCCGGGTTTGGGGTGTTTCAGAGCACATACAAATTTTTTCCAAAAACTTAACATTTTTCAAAGTTACAGAGGTCACACGCCTGTGTGGGTAGGTCGTGTGCCTCACACGGCCTCAGACACACCCGTGTGTCAAAGCCGTGTAAGAACAGGGCATACATACTGACTTGTCCACACGGCCGAAGATAGGCCC
This sequence comes from Gossypium sturtianum, assembly GCA_025698515.1. Classification (NCBI taxonomy): domain Eukaryota; kingdom Viridiplantae; phylum Streptophyta; class Magnoliopsida; order Malvales; family Malvaceae; genus Gossypium; species Gossypium sturtianum. The sequence continues at coordinate 58,447,726 of CM046951.1, read as the reverse complement.
GTGTGCTTAACCCGTGGTCGACACTGACTTATTTCACACGGCCAGTCACACGCCCGTGTGTCCAGCCCGTGTGCGAGTCTGACTTGTTTCAATTAGAAAACTTAAGAGACATGGTCGAGCCACACGCCCGTGTGCTCAACCGTGTGGGCAAATATAGGCCATTTGCAAGGCCAATTTGCCACCCACACTTTGGGTCACACCTACAAGCATCAAACCATATGAATTCATACCTCAAATGGCATCCAAAACATACCAATTTATGCACCAATTAACCTTCAACTATATCATATATTTCCATACTCAATTCCAACTCAAACATACCTACCCAAAGTATCAATTTCACATCCAAATAATATAACCCATTCATCATTCAATCCTTACCAAATCTAAACATGAAACATACCATTTCCATTTTACTAACTTATGCCAAAATGATCATTCAAATAGAACATATATACACATAATAACCATCCTTTACACATACCCAAAGCATATACCAAAATCATTCATCTATCAAGCCATATCACATGGCAAGATATATCCATCTCAAAACATACCATGATCACTAGCCTATACATGCCATATACCAAGTATATAAAACTTCCAAGAGTACCAAAATAGATAGTCGATAGTGTGATTGAGTCGCTGACGATCCCCAGATCCAAGCTAGCTTTAATGACTGTAAAACAGAGAAACACTTCACACAGTAAGCTTAAAAGCTTAGTAAGTTCATCATATAATACATTTAACTTAACAAATCAATTTCAATATACAAAATAGACTATCTCATGGTTCAATTCACCATAATATACAATCTCATCCATTTATTCAATCACGAGATCATCAACCACATAGGTTCCGTACATACCTATACCATCACGTATTTAACTACCACATTTTCCATTCAATGCTCCAAACCTTTACTCATTCGATTCTCTTTAAACATTCGATTTACTCACACACTTAGTGCCAATTCTTTAGCCGAAGCTTTAATATCATCGTACACTTAGTGCCTTTACATTTAACGGAATTTAACTTGATATCGCACACACAATGCCAATCAATATATTCGATACTTTCTTTATTTCGCACACACAGTGCCGTTCATACTGTATTAATTCTATTTCGCACACTTAGTGCCACATCTCTCAAATCCACATATAGCATTACTAATTCATCAACCACATATTCAATTCATTTTTTAACACATGAATATAATTTAAACAATTCGTATTATACACGAACTTACCTCGGACGTAAAATCACAATATAAGTCGATTAATCGAGCACCTTGTTCTTGCCTCGATCTAAATTCGAGTTCCTCTTTTCTTGATCTAAACATATTCAAATTTATCTCTTTTATTCACCAAATCATTCAATTTAATCCAAAAACACAAATTTAAGGAATTTTACAAAATAGCCCTCACATTTGCACATTTTGACATTTTAGTCCCTATTTCATAAAATCACAAAATACACACAATTTCATTTCACACATGCTTAGCCGAATTTTCCCCTAGCTCAAATAAGTCCATATATTTCATTTATTACATATTTTAGTCCTTCAATTTTTCATTTTCACAATTCAGCCCATAATACTCAAATTCATCAAAAATTCAAAGACAAAATATGTTAATCTATCACATTCTTTCATATTTCATCACCAACTATCACAAACCTCAAGCATTCATCAATGGCACATCTCAAAATAATCATCAAATTCTAAAATTAAGGTATGGGCTTGATAATATGCTAGGCAACGATCACAAAAACATAAAAATCACTAAAAATCAAGCTTAAACATACCTTGATTGAGCTTATCAATAGCCGAACCCTAGCTTTCTTTTTCTTTTTCCTTTTATTATTCGGCTGAGGAAGATGATAATGGCTTCCTTTTTCTTATTTGTTTTATTTATTAATCATTAAAACATAGTTTACCAAATTAACCCTTTTAATATAACATAGAAAACATGTGTATTTAATGTCCTTAACCATCCATGCAGGCTTCAAATGGTGTAATTTCAATTTAAGGACTCCATAATTAATAAGCCATGACAATCAAGCACTTTAACAACTAGCACATAGCTTTTACATTTTATGCGATTAAGTCCTTTTTCATAATTCGACACACAAACGATAAAATTTTCACAGAATTTTCACACATGCTTAATCACATACTGTAAACACTAAAAATAATATTAAAATATTTTTCTGACCTCGGATTTGTGATCCTAAAACCACTGTTTCGACTAGGGTATAAACCGGACTATTACATTCATCGCAATGGGAAGGTCTCTCGTAGGCCTGAGTTCTTCTAATCTGGCAGAAGTGTTTTTAACACTAAGTTTGTCGAATAGGAAGATGATGATCCACTCACATATGACGAAGCAATGCAGAGTGCTGAATTCAAGCTCTGAGAAACAACTATAAAAGCTGATATGGACTTTATGTATTCCAACTCAATGTGGGAAGTTGTAGACTTACAATAAGGGATAAAACCCATCACCTACAAGAGGAAAAGAAATGTGGATGGAACAATGGAAACTTATACGGCCAGATTTGTAGCAAAAAGTTATACTGAGAAAGAAGGTACCGATTACGAAAAAAACCTTATCTCCGGTTGCCATGGTCAAGTCAATCCACATATTGCTATCCATTGTGGTGGCTCTCAATTACGAGATTCGGCAAATGGATATCAAGACAGTGTTTCTGAACGACTATCTTGAAGAGAGCATCTATATTATGCAACCCACCGGATATATGAGCATAAAGCTTGCAAACTACTTAGATCCATTTGTGGACTGAAGCAAGCATCCCTTTCATGGAATCAAAGATTTGATCAAATGATCAAGACTTTTGGATTTGAGCAAAACATAGATGAACCTTGTGTTTATAAACATTTAATAGATAGAAAGGTGCTCTTTCTCTTTCTATATGTGGATGACATTCTACTCATTGGGAATGATGTAGGGACATTGCCATTGGTTAAACTGTGTTAACCCAATAGTTTAGCATGAAGGACTTGGGAGAAGCTAATTTTTTTCTAAGCATTCACATCCTAAGGGATAGAAAGAAAAAAGTGATAGCACTGTCTCAAGCTTTATACATAGACAAGATATTGGAGCATTATGCAATGACCGATTTAATGAAGGGAAATCAACCCGCTGTATTGGGATTTCATCTCTCTTTAGAGGATTGTCCTAAGACAATGGAAGAAAGAGAGGACATGAGAAAGGTTCCTTATGCTTCCGTAGTAAAAAGTCTCATGTATGATATTTATGCACACGCCCAAATATCTATTTTGCAATGGGTTGGTAAATTGATATCAGGAGAATTTAGGACCAAGACACTAGTAACCAATTACGAACATACTCAAGTATTTACGGAGAATGAGGGATTATATGCTTTTTTATTCTTGAGGAGATCTTACTCCCATCGGATATATTAATTATGATTTCCAAACGTGTCAGGATTCAGCGAAATTGACATCGGGCAGTGTTTTTTCCCTAAATGGTGGGTTCATAGTGTGAATAAGTGTCAAACGGGGTTACACTGCTAACTTCACAATTGAGGGTCGAATATGAGGTATGGAAAAGCTATGGCACTATTAAAATATGGATATAGCTAAACCTAAAAGAAACCAAATAAGAACAAAACACATTAAGAGAGACGGTAGTGTTTGACGAAGTAGTGGATGCTGTCAAAGAACACATTGTGGACATACCCTAGGGTTTGTTTTACCAAGACTCTACTAGTTAGAGAGTTCTTTGGGAAACATGTAGAGGGGCATAGGAAAGTGAAACATGACTTGTACCACCCCAAACCCGGCCTGGACGTTATGGCCGAATCTGGCGATGTCACATGTTAGTGCTTTAGAAAACGTAACTGCGTTAAAACCATTTTTAGGTATCTTAAGCTATCGCCAAAACGTGTCGTTTATATATTCATTATCCATTTTCAAAACTTTATACGTTGCGGAAGCTTTTTAAAACGATTTGCAAGGTCGTACGTATTTTGATAAAACCTTTGCTTATTTTAAAAACTAGCATCTTGTCCTACTACTAGCAGTTCATAAAATAATTATCCCAAAATTTAAGCAAAAATCCGTAAAGGCCTTGTTACATGAAATTTACCCAAAAAAACCAAATCATAACTAAAAATAAACTTCAAAAACAAATATCCAAAATCGTGGTCACCGGCGAGTCCTCTGCTGCACCGATCCGTCTACTGCTGGGGATTACCTGAATAGATTAAACGGAAAAGGGTAAGTTTTCGCAAACTCAGTGTGTAACCCCCACAGAAAACATACACATAATAATATCAGAAAACAGACATCATTCCACAGTTTGGGTTTGAGCCCGTTACAGAAACGGTGTGGACCATAGCCCACTCAGATTCAGAATCAGACATATCATAGGGCCTTAGCCCATTCCAGACAGAATATGCAGAAAACAAAGTCCTACCCACAAGCCTCTAAACACCAACTCCGACCAACCCTACACACGATGTGGGGATAAAATCAACCCACCCAGCCCTACACACCATGTTGTACCGAATGCGGCACATAATCAGAAATTTGCAGCTGAGCTGCCAGATAACAGGCTTAAGAGGCTTTCAGATACTTCCTCCAATCATAATCAGCCCACCCCGATGCAATGTGATCGTTGTAAATCAGAGTTTTAAAATTTATAAAAGAATGATCAAACATGGAAACTAACTCTGACAACGATTAAAGGCAAGTGCACCTATCGAACAGTAGTATAGTTTAGGCAATACCGGATTATCGAACCCAAAGGAACTAAAAGTACTAATACTAACTTTCTTTTTATTATTTAGCCTAAAATAAGTGAAGTTTGTTTATTAATCTAAATTAATTAACTACTAAACTAAAGACTCTAAGACAAAGAAGAATGAATTTGGAAAATAACTTTGGAAAAACTCGGTTGATTTCGACGATACCCTACGAAGAATCCACCTAGACTTCACTTGTTATCTATCAACTGAACCATATGATTTTATTTACTTAGTTTGATCCGTCGGACTCCTAACGTATATTAAACCTCTCTCGAGGCAAATAACGTCTAACCCTAGGTTAATTAGTGGAACTCTCGTTCTCTTATAATAACCCCTAGAATAGCGAAGAAATCGATCTGTGGATTCCCATATTAGGTTTCACCCTAATCCGACAAAATCTCGTCACCCTATCTCTAGGCGTGCTATCAACTCCGCTTAATTATGTTAGATCTACTCTTAGGCAGGGTCTATTCCTCCTCCACCTAAGCACATTAAATTTGGATTAAGCTCACATAATTAAGAACAAACTAAGTATTTATCATATAATTCAAATAATCAAATAACAAGATTCATCATAGGTTTCATCCCCTTCAGGTATCCGAAGGTTTACTTCATAACAATAAAGGAAAACATCTCAAGAGAAAAGATAAAACAAAACATAAGAAATCCCTAAAACCCCCTAAAGGAATTGAAGGAGAGATCCTCCGTCTTGAGTATAACTCTGGCTTCTTGAGATGAATCAACTGGCTATCCCTGAGTGAATCCCCACAAATCTGCCTTCTCTGGCTTAGCACGACGCCCCTAGACGATAGCTTTGGGCTCCCCCTTTCAGGTCATACTTAGGGTGTATTTATAGGCTTTTGAAATATGTTTCTTTCTCCCTAAGTATCCTTTCCCGAATGAATTTGCTCTTTTCCACGGAAGAGGCACGGTCATGGCACACGCCCGTATAAATCGTGGACAGGCCGTGTTCGGACTTCTATAATGAAGCACGACCGTGTGAATCGAGGGAAGACCGTGTTCTAGATGATCAGTGAGGCACGGCCGTGTTATCTTTGGTCCAGGACGTGTCGATTTCATGCTTTGGCCCATTTGTCTCGTTTTAAGCCCGTTTTGCATTCTTTTCATCCCCTGGTGCTTTCCTGAGTATATATCATGAAAAGAAAGGATTAAGAGCACCAAATTACAAAAAATAAGGGATAATTCATCCAAAAGCATACTAAATGTGGGCCTAAAATATGTTACTATTTTGGTTTATCAAATACCCCCACACTTAAGCTTTTGCTTATCCTCAAGCAAAATTCTCAACTTACAATTAAAACGAACTTCCTATAATTCATAATAGTCATTGATAGTGTTTCATCCTAATTCAAGGATAATTTATACATGGATAATTCAACTCAAAGAGTCCTAAAATGTCAAACATTATAAGTCATAGATTCTGTAGCACAAAACATAGGTGTTTCCCTTCATCTAAATAATTACCTCTGATTCGAAATCGATAAGGATTGACATCCTCACAAAAGATTCACTCAAATCACTCAAAGTGTTTAAGGTTCAAAATTTAGGCACTCAAAAGTCAAACATGAAGAGTTAATCCCATAGGCTTGCATGAAAATCAAATCTCCACCACTGAAATATGAGATGAAACACAAATCAAAAGGTCTTTGTTAGGGTTGTAATGGGGCTAGGGTTAAGGTGTGGAGTAAGGCTGAATTAGAGGGTTAAAATCGAGATTGAATCGACAAATTACCTAACTAATAACTAATGAACTAATAATAATTACATCAATTGAAAACTAATAGTACTTAATAATACGAGCTTCTTCTTCGATATTTGGAATAAATGTATAAGCTCATTTAATCACATAACTAATAATGAATAAACTTCATTTTTTTTTGTAAGAATAATCATAAATACATAATAAAAGATAAATTACTGAAATAAAAACATAGTTAGGCTATTAATCAAATCAAATCTCGATATAAGGGTAATCAAAAGGAATGGTGATAACAAAAACAAAGGGGTTCTGGGTTAATATTAGTGGGTGAGTCAATAAATTGGTTGTTAGGATTAAACGGGGTTCACTAGGGGTTAATTGTGAAGGTGGGTTTTTTAGTGGAGTAAGTGGGTTAAATCCTAGGTGCCTTTATCATCTCTATATATCAAATCAAAAAAATGTGGTCTCGACATGTATAATCGATGCAAGTTCTAGAATAACAGATCAATGTTGACATACTCATAATCAATAAAGTGAGGAAGAAAAAGAATTTATGCTCTATAAGGCTCAAAAACTCACAAAAAATTATGGATATTTTGATGTCAACCTCGTAAAATTCAAACTTCAAAGTAGTATTTAAACTCAGTTTGACAACCTAGAAAATTTTTAATTTCTAAAAAATAGACTTATCATGCTTGATTCCATAGTATTCTTTAAATTTAATTATGAATGCACAATTATCAATGACTTAATCTAAAACATATCAATAAAAATCATAAATCATAAGAAATTTCATCCTAATTTACTTTCAAACAAGACTAAATTCAGTGATTTGAGTTAGGTATCTTTTTAGGTTGTTCACCCCCCACACTTGAGATGTACATTGCCCTCAATGTACAAAGATATATAATAACCTTGTAATAAAATCATCAGATATGGGGATAAGTGAAAACTTCCTGAATTTTTGGATGATTCCTTGAGAGGAGATTGTGCCTTTGGTGGTGGTGATGGGCCGTCTGGATGACGATCCTGCGCTAGATGAAGAAATTAGGTAGCTTATGCAGGATTAGCCAGGATATTTAGGGTAATATTAAAACTATACTAATAATGTAATTAAAGACAAGAAAGATAAAGAGAAAGAGACTAAGAAGAAAACTAAAATTAAAAGAAAAGATGAATGGACTGGGAGGTCCTTATTGTTGGGTATGATTTCTAAGGCTGAGGTTATAGTGGTGGTGGTGGCGTGATTCTCAAGCAGCCTTTAGAACCTAAAATCAAGAAACTAAAGCAAAATCAACTAAATAAAGCATAATATAGTCAAAGTTAAGAAAATTTAGACAAAAATAAAAGGAAAAATAGAAATTAAATGGTCTCAAAGACCCTTGGCTTGTTGGTTGAGTGAAGTTGCCGGCATGAACTCATTTAGATCATTCTCCTTGGGGGAGATTAGCCTTTTACGCTTCCTGGACATTGTAGGTTTTGAGGATATTGAGAGCTTAGGAGCCTGAGATAGGAGGTGTTTGAGAGAGTGGAAAGAAAAGAGGAGGAAAGGAATAAATTGGATGGAAAAGAAGGTGGGAAGAAGGAGAACTATTTAAACATTTTTTTTGTGTCTGTCGCCCTCCCACGCCCGTGTGCATAGGGTCTGTTGATTTACACGGCCACATCACACGGCTGTGTCGTAGGGTGTGTTGATTCTCTACGTTTATTTTCGAGTCGACCATGGTCGGAAGACACAGGCGTGTTCTGCCCGTGGTGGCAAGTCAGTAGCTTCACACGATCGTAAGGCACGGGCGTGCTCTTCCCGTGGTTGGAAAGTCAGTAGCTTCACATGGTTATGGGGCACGGGCGTGCCCCTTTGTCGGTGCCCGTGGTGTAGTGGTTGGATCCGTGACGTCGAAAAGTGGTTAGAATTGATTCGCACGGCCTCTGCTATGTTAGTACGGGGATTCTTATGGTCCACACGGCCACGCCACGCGCGGCGGCGTGTGTAAGGCCGTGTGTCTGGAATTCTGCGCACCTTGTTAGTTTATAACTAAGTGTTCGAAAAGAAAAGAAGAAAAGAAAAATAAATTTAAAGCAAAATGTGAGACTAAATTATGTTAGTGCTCGGGTTGCCTCCAGAGAAGCGCTAGTTTATAGTCTTAAGCTAGACTCTCCTCTCATTTGCATTGTTAGGGTGGTTTGAGGAGTTGGAAGTCCTTCCTCATGCTATCAATTCCGTCTTCGTGAAAAAATTTAAGTCGAGATGTGTTTATAGTAAAGTACCAAAAATAGGATTACTTACCTCGACTGTTCCGTGTGGGAAAACACTGGTTACCCTAAAAGATATTTCTTTGTTTGTGCTAGGGTCTGGAAGAGATATTCGAGGATCTGGCTGATCTAACATTACCTGGTCCCCTATTGTGAAGTGGTTTGTTGTTCCTATTAACTCTTTTGGGGGCTCCTTCGATTTTATCTTGTGTGGTTCCGGTTCTTCGTCATGTATCCCTAATTTCTCCTTGAAGTGTGTCTTCCACTCGTCTAGATCATCGAACTGAACCCCTCGATCTTCATGAGTTATTTCTTTGTTGGCATGGGGTTTAGGATTGGGTTGATTGTATTCTTTGGTGGTGCTTCACGAAAATAAGGGTTAACCGAATGGTTATGTGAGAATTTACATTCTCACCTTGATTACTCGATGTTCTAGCCGAGTCGAGAGCCTTGATGGTGACTGTCTCATTACCTACACAAAATATGAGTTCTCCTACATCAACACCAATTTTAGTCCTGGCAGTCGCTAAAAAGGGTCTTCCTAAGATTAAGGGGATCGAATTATCCTCATCCATGTCTAAGACAACAAAATCTACTGGGAAAACGAATCTGTCAATTTTTACAAGAACATCTTCGATAATACCCCTAGGAATTCTAACAGTTTTATCAGCTAATTGAATGCTCTTCCTAGTTTGTTTGGGTTTCCCTAGACCTAAATGTTTAAACAAATTATAAGGCATGACATTTATGCTTGGCCCTAAATCAGCTAACGCATTATCAACAGTTAGTCTACCAATTAAACATGGAATTTTAAAACTCCCTGGATCTTTTAGCTTTTGTGGTAGCCTATTTTGGAGAATTGCTGAGCACTTTGTGTTAAGTTCCACATGTGATGACTCGTCTAACTTCCGTTTGTTTGTCAGAAGCTCTTTTAAAAATTTCCTAGAATCTGGCATCTGCGAAAGAGCTTCAAGTAATGGTAAGTTAATATGTAATTTCTTTAAAAGTTTAAGAAACTTACCGAACTATTCTTCTGTGTCGTCTCTTCTTAATGCCTCGGGGTAAGGTACGCGAGGTTGGTACTCCTTAATTACCGGTTTTGGCTTGTCTTGTGTTACCTCTACTTTACCTTTTTCTACCTCATTTTCTTGTTTTGGACTGGGTTCGTCTACTTCTTCACTTTCTTGAGCTGTTATGGCTTGGATTTTCTCCTTTGGATTAATTTCAGTATTACTCGGTAGACGCCCTTGCGGTCGTTCGGAAAATAGCTTTGCAATTTCTCCGACTGACTGAGTAATTTCCCTGATTGCCTTTGTAAGTCCTCCAACTTGGTTCTCGATCTTTTTGATCGATGTTTGTTGGGTGTCGAGTGTTACCTCATTTTTTGGAGACGGGCTTCTATGGATGCTATGAATTTGTTCAACGTCTCTTCAAGATTCGGCTTCTTTTCCTGTGGATAGGGCTGATTTTGGAAATTTTGAGGAGGTTGTTGTCTTTGATTTCCTTGATTTCCTTGTCCTCCCCACGAAAAATTTGGGTGGTTCCTCCAACCTGGATTATAATTATTACTATATGGGTTATTATTAGATCTGAAATTGTTACCTATATAGTTCATCCATTCAGCTCTGTGCCCGGTTGGTAGGGTGGGTACTCAAGATTCGCCACAGTTCCCCTTGCGTCGCACTGCATGACTGGATGTACCTGCGAAGAACACAAACTATCAATCTTCTTATTCATCAACTCTACCTGATTTGATAGCATGGTTACTGCGTCGAGGTTGTAAACTCTGGCTATTTTTGTTGGCCTTGTTCTTGTAACTTGCCACTGATAGTTATTCAGCGACATCTCTTCTATAAATTCGTAGGCTGCATCAGGAGTTCTATTGTTCAAAGTTCCACTGGCGGCTGAATCAATTAATTGCCTCGTTGAAGGATTCACACCGTTATAAAAAGTTTGGACTTGGAGCCACAAAGGTAAACCATGGTGTGGACACCTTCTCAAGAGATCCTTATATCTCTCCCATGCATCGTATAATGTCTCTAAATCCATCTGCACAAAAGAAGAGATATCATTACGTAATTTGGCAGTTTTGGCCGGTGGGAAATACTTTAATAAAAAAATTTTGGTCATTTGTTCCCATGTAGTGATTGACCCTCGTGGTAACGAGTTTAACCACTGTTTAACTTTATTCTTTAATGAAACGGGAAATAACCGAAGACGTATGGCATCATCAGAAACACCATTTATTTTGAAGGTATCACAGAACTCTAAAAAATTAGCTATATGAGCGTTTGAATCTTCGTCCTGTAAACCATCAAATTGAACAAACTGTTGAATCATTTGTATAGTATTAGGCTTTAATTCAAAGTTATTAGCAGCTATAGCAGGCCTAAAAATACTAGATTCGGCTCCTGTTAAATGCGGTTTAGCATAATCAAACATAGTCACGAGGAGCATTATTTTCTCCCACATCTTGTGGTGGAAGATTATTTTCGTCCATCCTTCTTGATAGGATTGGATCTGTCTTATCGCTCTCCTTGGTAATTTAGGGCTCGCCTAATTTCTCTGCGATTTCTTCGAGTGGTAGCTTCAATATCACTATCGTATTCTAAAGGTCCTCTCGGGTTCCTTCTATTCATAAACTAGAGGTACCTGCTAGGAAAAGAAAGAAAGAAAGTTTAGCAAAATTAAAATAAAAACTAAAAATAAATTACGAAAAATAAAAATAATGGCTAAAGTAATAAAAATAGAGTTTTCTTAATATTTTAGTTCCCAAGAACATGGCGCCAAAAACTTGATCGCTGTAAATCAGAGTTTTAAAATTTATAAAAGAATGATCGAACTTGGAAACTAACTCTGACAACGATTAAAGGCAAGCGCACCTATCGAACAGTAGTATAGTTTAGGCAAGACCGGATTATCGAACCCAAAGGTACTAAAAGTACTAATACTAACTTTCTTTTTATTATTTAGCCTAAAATAAGTGAAGTTTGTTTATTAATATAAATTAATTAACTACTCAACTAAAGACTCTAAGACAAAGAAGAATGAATTTGGAAAATAACTTTGGAAAAACTCAGTTGATTTGACGATACCCTAGGAAGAATCCACCTTGACTTCACTTGTTATCTATCACTGAACCATATGATTTTATTTATTTAGTTTGATCCGTAAGACTCCCTAACGTATATTAAACCCTCTCTCGAGGCGAATAACGTCTAACCTTAGGTTAATTAGTGGAACTCTCGTTCTCTTATAATAACCCCCTAGAATAGCAGTAAATCGATCTGTGGATTCCCATATTAGGTTTCACCCTAATCTGGCAAAATCTCGTCACCCTATCTCTAGGCGTGTGATTAACTCCGCTTAATTATGTTAGATCTACTCTTAGGCAGGGTCTATTCCTCCTCCACCTAAGCACATTAAATTTGGATTAAGCTCACATAATTAAGAACAAACTAAGTATTTATCATATAATTCAAATAATCAAATAACAAGATTCATCATAGGTTTCATCCCCTTCAGGTATTCAAAGGGTTTAGTTCATAACAATAAAGGAAAACATCTCAAGAGAAAAGATAAAACAAAACATAAGAAATCCCTAAAACCCCCTAAAGGAATTGAAGGAGAGATCCTCCATCTTGAGTATAACTCTGGCTTCTTGAGATGAATCAACTGGCTATCCCTGAGTGAATCCCCACAAATCTACCTTCTCTGGCTTAGCACGATGCCCCTAGATGATAGCTTTGGGCTCCCCCTTTCAGGTCATACTTAGGGTGTATTTATAGGCTTTTAAAATATGTTTCTTTCTCCCTAAGCATCCTTTCCCGAATGAAATTACTCTTTTCCACGTAAGAGGCACGGCCATGGCACACGCCCGTGTAAATCGTGGACAGGCCGTGTTCGGACTTCTTTAATGAAGCACGGCTGTGTGAATCGAGGGAAGATCGTTTTCTAGATGATCAGTGAGGCACGGCCGTGTTATCTTTGGTCCAGGCCGTGTCGATTTCATACTTTGGCCCATTTGTCCCGTTTTAAGCCCGTTTTGCGTTCTTTTCATCCCCTGGTGCTTTCCTGAGTATATATCATGAAAAGAAAGGATTAAGAGCACCAAATTACATAAAATAAGGGATAATTCATCCAAAAGCATACTAAATGTGGGCCTAAAATATGTTACTATTTCGGTTTATCACAATGCAACATACAAGAATGACATGCCACTATGCAATTTTAAACTCATATATTCAGATAAGTATACATGCTTAGTACAGAAATCAGACAGATAGATCATTCATATAGGGGTCTAAGTATTGCTTACAGACCCTACGATAGGTCCACAGTCGACTTGGGCGACCCGTGCAACCTTACAGAGTTTCTCAGAAAAATGGGCTCTAACACCCATGTGGCCCGTCCATGTGGGCCCACACACCCGTGTGGGCCCACAAGCCCGTGTGGCCCACACGGCCCAATTGGTCGAGCCCATGTGTCGCACACGGCTTCGTACGGCGTACGATCAGGCTTGTCGATCACACGGCCGTGTGGTGACTTACAGTCTTGCACACGACCTACCACACGGGCGACCACACGCCCGTGTGGCGTCGACAGGAAGGTTTTTGGCTTTCGTCGAAACCTTGTTTTTTGTGTGTTCGGGTACACACCTATTTCGATTTTGATGCGTAAGCACTCCCGAGCCTTCAGGAACCTATAATTAACATTACCAAAGCCAATTTTTAGTGGCACTTATTGAAAACTAAACCGAGAATATTCCACAATGAGACCCTAGAATATTGAAAAAAGTGAACCTGATCACTTACCAACAGCGAATCGAGAACCCAATCGTTCAAAAACTGCAGAAGCCCCAATCGCTACTTGATTTCCACCTAATCCAAAAGAACCAAAACATACCCTTTGTAGAAAACTAACTATGAACGAGAGGAAGAGGCAAAACAGTTACTTACCGAATCAAGTGGATTCACTCGTCGAACAAGGTGGAAGCGAGAAAGAAATCAAAAGAGATGAGGAAGAAAATAATGAAAATTCGACAGAGGAAGGGTGAAAAGATCAGAATGATGGAAGAAGTTTGGGGAAGAGAGAACAAAATTTTCTTTTGGATGAACCGAAATTAGCAAACAGATTTTGATAGGATCCCGAAACTCCTTAATTTCCTCCCTTAACTCCCACTACACATCCACTACTCAGTGTCCTCTTCCAACACAACTCTAGCCGAACCTTTAAGTAAAAATAATGCCTACGCTCCAGCATGGATTCGAACTCAAGGCCTCATGCAATCCAACACCCCACCTAACCACTAGACCATCAGGCCCATTCTGTTATTTAATTACCAACTATTAAACTTAAGCCCTTTAGGCCAGGTTAAGGCTTTATTCATAACAAGACCAAAATTTGTCCAAGTCAAGGTTTGAACTTGGGACCTCTCACACACACCCAGAACACAGAACCACTGAAGCAGACATATACTTTTCACAGAACTACAAAAGCCAGATTTTAAGAAAATCGGGCGTTACAACTCTACTCCCTAAAAGAAAATTTTGTCCTCGAAATTTTACCTAATCAGAAAAGATGAGGATATTATTTACGCATCGAATCCTCCGGCTCCCAAGTGGCCTCCTTAGTGCTATGATTCTGCCACAGCACTTTCACTAAGGGGATAGACTTCCTTCGCAGAATTTTAATGTCGTGATCTAGGATCTAGACCGATTCCTCCTCAAATGTCAAATCTGGTCTAACCTCAATGTCCGCACTAGGAACAACATGCGTGGGATCAGAGCGGTAGCGTCTCAACATTGAGACATGGAACACATCATGAATGCGGTCCAACTCCAGAGGAAGCTCCGACTGATATGCGACTGGCCCCACTCACTTCAGAATACGGTACGGGCCAATAAATCGAAGGCTCAACTTACCCTTGCGACCGAACCTCAAGACCTTCTTCCATGGCGTGACCTTGAGAAAAACTAAGTCCCCCACAGAATATTCAATATTCTTTCTTTTCAGATCCGCGTAGGACTTCTACCTATCAGATGTCGCTTTCAGAAATCTCGAATCAAACGGACCTTATCTTCAGTTTCTGAAACCAATTCTGGACCCAGAACACGTCGCTCCCCCAACTCAGTCCAACATAAAGGAGTGCGACACCTACGACCATATAGGGCCTCATACGGTGCCATCTGGATGCTAGCCTGATAGCTGTTGTTATAGGCGAACTCTGCCAATGGCAAATACTCCTCCCAACTGCCTCGAAAATCTATAACATAGCTCCTCAACATATCCTCCAGTACTTGAATCGCCCTCTCTGACTGACCATCTGTCTGAGGATGGAAAGCAGTACTGAAGTCCAATCTCGAACCCAGATCTTCGTACAATTTCTTCCAAAATAGAGACGTGAAGCGAGGATCCCTATCAGAGATGATCGAAATAGGAACCCCATGTAGCCTCACTATTTCAGATACATAGAGCTTAGCTAACTTCTAGAGAGAAAAGTCTGTCCTGACCGGAATGAAGTGACCAGACTTGGTCAATCGATCCACGATGACCCAGACAGAATCCTTCTTAGTGGGTGTTAAGGGCAACCCACTAACGAAGTCCATCGTTACTCATTCCTATTTCCACATTGGAATCTTTACCGGCTACAGCAACCCCGAAGGCAACTGATGCTTAGCCCTAACCTGTTGACAAGTCAGACAATGAGCAACGAAGTCAGTAACCTCTCATTTCAACCCTGGCCACCAGTATAACTCTCGCAAATCTTGGTACATTTTATTCCCGCCGGGGTGCATAGCGTAAGGACTACTATGCGCCACCCTCAGAATCGACTGTCTCAAATCCTCATCATTCGGCACACAGATCCGACCGCGAAAGCAAAGTACCCCATCACTATTAATTCCAAAATTCGTAGTATCCCCATTATCAACCTGACGGAACCTCAACTCAAGAGACTTATCCCCCATCTGTTTACCTCTGATATGATCAATCCACGTAGGCTTAACCTGAAGCTCCGCTAATAGACTCCCATCGTCGAATAAACTGAGTCGAGTGAACATTGCTCTCAGATCAGTCATCGCCCTACGGCTCAAAGGATATGCCACTACATTAGCCTTACCAGGGTGGTACTCAATGGTGCAGTCATAATCCTTAAGCAGTTCAACCCATCTACGCTGCCTAAGGTTTAACTCCTTCTGAGTGAGGAGATACTTGAGGCTTTTGTGATCAGTGTAGATAGTACACTTCTCACCTATAGATAATGCCTCCAGATTTTCAGAGCGAAGAATACCACTTCCAACTCCAAATCGTGCATAGGATAGTTAGCCTCATGCGTCTTGAGCTGACGAGACGCATATGCTACCACTTTACCATCTTGCATCAGAACACAACCCAGACCCACATGCGACGCATCACTGTATACCATAAAATCCTTCCTAGATTTAGGCTGTATCAGAACCGGAGCCTGCGTCAAAACAGATTTGAGCTTCTCGAAGCTCTCTTGCTGCTTATCAGTCCAGACAAAGGAAACTCCCTTACGCAGAAGCTTGGTCAATGGCGCTGCAATCAAGGAGAACCCTTCTACGAAGCGTCGATAATAACCCACTAGCCCCAGAAACTGTGGATTTCAAACACATTCTTCGGCTGTTTCCAATCCAGCACTGCCTCAATCTTACGAGGGTCAACATGAATCCCCTCCACAGAAGCTACATGCCCCAGAAAGGTTACTTCTTGGAGCCAGAACTCACACTTACTTAACTTTGCATACAACTGCTTCTCACGCAAGGTCTGTAATACCACTCGGAGATGCTCATCGTGTTTATCCTCAGTCTTTGAATACACCAGAATATCGTCAATGAAGACTACCATGAACCGATCTAGATAGGGCTTGAACATTCGGTTCATCAGATCCATAAAAGCTGTTGGTGCATTCGCCAGTCCAAATGGCATCACTAGGAACTCGTAATGGCCGTAGCGAGTCCTAAATGTCGTCTTATGCACATCGGTCTCCTTAACCTTCAGTTGATGGTATCCCGATCATAGATCGATCTTGGAGAACACAGAAGCCCCTCTGAACTGGTCAAATAGATCATCAATCCTCGGTAGGGGGTACTAATTCTTGATGGTAGGCTTATTCAATTGGCGGTAGTCAATGCACATACGCATGGATCCATCCTTCTTTTTCACAAACAGCACAGGTGCTCCCCATGGAGACACACTAGGGCGAATGAACACACGATCTAGTAACTCTTGAGGACAAGCAAAAGCTTAAGTGTGGGGGTATTTGATAAACCGTAAAAGTAACATATTCTAAGCCCACATTTAGTATGCTTTTGGATGGTTTAAGCCCCAATTTATGTAAAAAGGTGCTCTTAATCCTTTCTTTTCATGACTTATACTCAGGAAAGCACCCGATGACGAAAAGAATGAGAAACGGGCTTAAAATGGACCAAATCAGGCCAAACCCCAAAATTAGCACGGCCTGGACTTCCAGCCACACGGCCGTGCCACCTTTCCTTCTAGAACACGGCCTGACCCCGATTCACACGGTCGTGCCTCACTAAAGAAATCTGAACACTGTTTGAAGACGATCCACACGGGCGTGTGCCAAGGCCGTGCCCCTGTCGTGGCAAAGAAGAGTTTTAGTCAGATTTTGATACTTAGGGACGAAGAAACACATTCCAAGAGCCTATATAAACACCCTAGGTACCAGCTGAAAGAGGGTGGTGAGCTAGGCCAATAAGCCAAGCCGAAAAGGTCAGATTTGTGGGAATCACTCGGAGATAGCCAGTTGATCCATCTCAAGAAGTCGGAATTATACTCAAGACGACGGATCTCTCCTTCAATTCCTTCAGGGAGTTTTAGGGATTTCTTATGTTTTGTTTTATCTTTTCTCTTGAGATGTTTTCTTTTATTATTATGAACTAAACCTTCGAATACCCGAAGGGGATTAAAACTATGATGAATCTTGTTATTTGATTTTTTTGAACTATATGATAATAACTTAGTTTGTTCTTAATTGTGTGAACTTAATCCAAATCTAATGTACTTAGGTGGAGGAGGAATAGACCTTGCCTAAGAGTAGATCCAACATAATTAAGTGGAGTTGATCGCACGCTTAGAAATAGGGTGACGAGATTTTGCCGGATTAGGGTGAAACCTAATATGGGAGTCCACAGATCGATTTACTGCTATTCTAGGGGGTTACTATAAGAGAAAGAGATTTCCACTAGTTAACCTAGGGTTAGACATTATTCACTTCGAGAGAGGGTTTAATATACGTTAGGGAGTCTCACGGATCAAACTAAGTAAATAAATCATATGGTTCAAGGTTAGATAACAAGTGAAGTCTAGGTGGATTCTTCCTAAGGGTATCGCTTGAGTCAACTGAGTTTTCCCAAAAGTTATTTCCCGAATTCATTCTTTTTGTCTTTGCGTCTTAGCTTAGTAAGTAGATTAGTTTTAGTTTAAACAACCATCACTTTATATTAAGGCTAAATAATAAAAAGACAGTGAGTATTAGTACTTTTAGTTCCTTTGGGTTCGACAATCTGGTCTTGCCTAAACTTTACTACTATTCGATAGGTGCACTTGCCTTTAATCGTTGTCATAGTTAGTTTCCAGGTTCGATCATTCTTTTATAAATTTTAAAACTCTAATTTACAGCGATCAGGCCTTAAGCTCCACCAGCTCATTCGGTGCCATTCTATAAGAGGCGATAGACACCAGAGCTGTACCAGGAAAGAGCTCAATCCCAAACTCTACTTCTCAGTTCGGAGGTAGACCCGGTAGTTCCTCAGAAAAAATCTGGAAAGTCTCTTACGGTTCTGACGTCCTTAACCGAAGAGTTCCCAGAATTCGAAACACTGATGTAGGCCAAGAATGCCTCACATCCTTTTTGTACCAACTTTTCTGCCACCAACACAGAAATCACATTCAAGTAGTCTCGACGTTCCCCAATCACCACTACCTCGCCGTCCTCCTCGGTTCTCAAAACCACCCTCTTTGTTGCACAGTCTAGACTTGCTCGGTGCTTGACCAGTCAGTCCATTCCCAGAATCAAATCAAACTCCTCGAATGGAAGTTCCATCAAATCCGCCAGAAATACTTCCCCTTGAACCTCTAGCGGAACGTCTCTAAATAATTTACTAACCCGGATAGATTGCCCCAAAGGACTCACAACAGTTATCTCACTCGAAGTGCCCTCAACCGGAATCCCCAAAGTTTCAGACATAGAGCTAGCTACGTAAGAGTGTGTAGAGCCTATGTCTATCAATGCAGTGTAGGGTACATTAAAAATTAAGAACGTACTCGTAATGACGTCCGGAGCATCACCATCCTCTCAGCGACGTGTAGCATAAACCAGTGCAGGTTGCCTCACCTCAGTCGGTCCTGCACCTCTGCCCGGTGCTCTCTATCCTCAGCCCATGCCATTACCACCCCTGGCCTTTCCTCGGACCCTAAGT
Source organism: Gossypium sturtianum (assembly GCA_025698515.1). Lineage (NCBI taxonomy): Eukaryota > Viridiplantae > Streptophyta > Magnoliopsida > Malvales > Malvaceae > Gossypium > Gossypium sturtianum. The sequence goes on along the minus strand of CM046951.1, from coordinate 58,428,493 downwards.
GGCTGCTAAGCTACTCTCGGTGGCAGCGCAGTACCAGTACCCGCAATTTGCATCTGATTAGTTCTTAGTGGACAATCTCGAACACGATGCTCAGTCGACCCACATCTCAAACATGCCCCAGTCGTCTTCCAACACTCGCCCGGATGGCGTCTACCACAATGCCCACAAAGCGCCAGCCCAGTAGGTGCAACAGGAGGCCCAACTCTCACGGGCCCATCAGATCTGGCCTTTTTCTTAGGCCTTATCACCGAACTAGATGGCTCTGATTCCCTCTTGTTCATTATTTTCTCACGATTTTGGCGCTCAGTGCGCTTAACCTCCTCGGCGATCTTCGCCTTCTCCACTAAGGCAGAAAAATCACGCTCCCTCTGCAGAGCTATCAGAACCTGTAAGCTATCCCTGAGTCCATCCTCAAAACGGACGCAGCGCTCATACTCAGTCACCATCATGCCCAGGGCATAACGGCTCAGTCTTAGAAACTCAGCCTCATACTCAGCCACAGAACGGTCCCCTTGGGTGATATTAAGGAACTCACGCCTCCTAGCATCGATGTAGCTGGCTCCCACATACTTACTCTGGAAAGCCGTCTTAAAGTTGTCCCACATCAAATGGTCGGGCTGAGTGCCCTCCTTAACAGTCAGCCACCACTGATACGCTTCATCACGAAGTAGAGAGACAGCCCCCTTAAGCTTCTGCTCAGCAGTAAAGTCCAAATCGTCCATGATTCTTTCTGTGGCCTCCATCAAGAACTCGGCCACGCTAGGGGCGACTCTAGTGACACCCCTGAATAATTCAGCCCCACTGGACTGGAGTCGTTCCATAACCGACCCTTGGCCCCCAGATCCGGTGTTGGGCCCAGCGACCCTCTCTAAAATTCGTAGCATGGCTCGGGATAGTGCGTCATCCCTAGCCTCACGTTCATGAGACCCAGTCTCTGTAGCAGGTGAGATTGGCGTCTCGCTCGTATCCAGATTGGGCAGATTCTCAGATGCGGAGCACCCAGCTCGAGCCCCTACGGCCTCTACCACGGCCTCTAGTACCTCGTCTGCGGATACCTCGTGCGCTCATCGTAAATTTGGAGCTTATCTGTATTAATAGTTTTATGCATTAGTTTACATTTCAAATATTTATTAACAAATGTTATATGCAGAAGAGTATCGGAAGTTCAGAGTTCGTTATCGCAAATCGCAGTTTTACTACGGTTTTCAGTTTCGCTACAGTTTTCAGTTTACACTACCTAAAGTGTTTTCAGTACAGTATACTTCCTAAGGCTGTTTCAAGCATGCAAGTAGTATTTCAGACAAATTTAAACAAAGATCAGAACACTTACGGGATCAGCGCCGAAGACTCGATGTACCACATACTCAGTCCAAAATAATTTAAATCCTTTTAAATCAATTCAGAAAAACTACTTTAAAAACCCAAATCCACAGCCGATTTTGCAACCTAGCTCTAATACTACTAAATGTAACACCCCAAACCCTACTGGATCTGAATAACTCTAACCCACGTATCCGTCATTTGAATTAGGGTTACGTGGCATTACCGATCTAAACCCAACACAAAATAAACATTAATATGCAAAGCTTCCTAAAATAATTATTTATAAATCATGCACATCTTTGCTCAATTAAGACATATGACCCAAAATATCTTTCATCCATAAGCATCTTTCATTAAAGCAAATTTACTATTCATTTGGTCATTGCCATTTCCATAGCCGAATATGCACATATTATACTCACTACTAAAGAAATTATCTATTATCAAAACCAAAAATACATATACCAAAATTTACTTAAATGAATCTAGGTTATTCCAAATTCACTATCAATTGCCGAAAGTATCCAAAACATATAACAAACCACATCGCTTACAATTATCATGGTCACATTATCAATATCAAACCTATCTTATAAACAACCTAAAACATACAAACCAAACTCACTATACACATATATGACTATCATGACTAATTTTGCATAATCAAAACATACAAACCTATATTGCCATTTTTACTTATCATGAAATGTTATTTACCAAATTACACAAACACCATATTCGGCTTTGCACAACAAAATTTTAACCAAATGGTCATTCAAGCTACACTTTCATACATCAAGCATAAACACATTAGTATTTGTACTTTCATAAAAATTTAACATCATGGCCGAATACACATGAGACCAAATTACCACAATTTAACCATTTTCGCATGGCATACATTCACATACACACCAGTTGAAGTCAATTCAAAAAGTAACTTAGCCTATACATGCCATAGTTTCAAACGATGTACTACTTATAAAGTACCAAAGATAGCTGATAGTGCGATAGACTTGACGATGATCCCCGAGCTCGAGCATAGACTTCAAAACCTAATAAGCAACACAACAACTACACAAAGTAAGCTATCTTAGCTTAGCAAGTTATAAGCAATTACATATAACAATGCTTTTAAACATTTTAAAAGAAAATTTACACATTTCATAACCCTTTAACCGAATATACCAGCATTCAATAATAGGCTTCACACAAGTATATAATCCATTCATCAATTTAATACAAATGCATATCAAACTATTACCTTTCATAGCTCCAAAAATCGCATATGCATACATTTAACAATTGATATCTTATACATATATTACTTACAAAATCTATACTTACCAATCAAATAATAATCTCTCATAGCATCGAAACTTACCAAAATCAATCTTTGAATTTATATTTACTCCTACCTTTATTGCTCATCAACCAAATTTAAGCACCCGAAATGTCCTGAAGTTCAATTTATACACTTAAAGTTTTCATATCCGATTTCGCACACTTAGTGCTCGAAAGTTCAATTCGCACACTTAGTGCTCATTATCCAATTTCGCACACTTAGTGCTCGGAAGTTCAATTCGCACACTTAGTGCTCATTATCCGATTTCACACACTTAGTGCTCAATATCCACTCTTCTCTCCATCCATACAAATACATATATCCTTGTCTTCAAATACTATATATATATATATACACATATACTCATTTCAAATTTAACTCATTCATCCCATAGAACATTATCACATTCGGAATTATACATATATACACCTTATTCGAATACAACCATCTCACATTTCATTACCACATTTGATCATATCAATGATATATATATATAAATATACACATTCCATTCAAATGAACCAAAGGCTTAAATGTCTACCCCACATTCGGCTAAATACATTTCTTAATCAACATCACATTCGGCTTTAAGACATTATACATACTTACTTTTATTAAATACATAAACATTCATATAGTTTAGAACAATTTCATTACAACCCAATTGCTTAAAAACTTACCTCGAGTATTGACGGACTTTGTTTCCCGACTATTCGATTAACTTCGCCTTTCCCCGATCCACTCCCGATCCTTTTTGTTCTTGGTCTAAATAAATTACAAATTAAACTCATTCAACATATTTTCATTCAATTTGGTCCAAAAATACATAATCGAGCAATTTACAATTTTACCCCTGACATTTTACACTTTTTGCAATTTAGTCCCAATAGCATAAAACACAAAATATGCAAAATTTGTACACACCATGCTTAGGCCGAATGTTGCTCATACTCATACAAGTCCATACCTTCCATTTATTTTGCATTTTAGTCCCTCAAAAATTTATTTTTTTGATTTAATCCAAATCACTCAATTTCATAAAAAATTCAAGAACAACACTTGCTAATCTATCACATATAATTAATATTTCATCTTCAAATAACAAGAACAACAAGCTATCTTCAATGGCATCTCATGAAATACACAACCAATTCAAAAAATTCAAACATGGGCTAGCTAAAACTCAAAGCAACAATCTCAAAAACGTAAAAATTATCAAAAACCGAGCTAAGCTCATACCTTAATCAAGCTTGAACAATGCCGAACCCTATGAAGTTTTTCTTTTCTTTTTCTCTTTTTAGTTTCGACAATAAGGATGAACAACCATAAAAAAATTTGAATGGTTGTTTTCATTATATTATAATATACTTTATAATATAATAATATTATTATTAACTTATAATATAAACATATATATAAAATAAAGACATAATTCATACATGTTGCTGTCCACTAGTCTTAATTTTGGCAAAATTGCAACTTAAGTCCTTCTATATAAGAAGACACAACAATTAAGCCATTAAATCAAATAGAAGACTACTTTTACCTTTTTCGCGATTTAGTCCTTTTTCTTAAATTAAACACACAAACAGATAAATTAACTTACGAAACTTTAACACATGCTCAATCATATATAATTAACACGGAAAATAATATTAAAATATTTTTCTAACTCGAATTCGTGGTCCCAAAACCACTGTTTCGATTAGGGTCAAAAATCGGACTGTTACATGGACGTTATGGCCGACTCTGGCGATGTCACATGTTAGTGCTTTAGAAAATGTAACTGCGTTAAAACCATTTTTAGGTATCTTAAGCTATCGCAAAAACGTGTCGTTTATATATTCATTATTCATTTTCAAAACTTTATACGTTGCGGAAGCTTTTAAAAGCGATTTGCGAGGTCGTCACGTATTTTGATAAAACCTTTGCTTATTTTGAAAACTCGCGTCTTGTCCTCTCGCTAGCGATTCATAAAATAATTATCCCAAATTTTAAGAAAAAATTCGTAAAGGCCTTATTACATGAAATTTACCCAAAAATAACCAAATCATAACTAAAAATAAACCATAAAAACAAATATCCAAAACCGTGGTCACCATGAGTCCTCCATTGCACCGATCCATCTGCTGGGATTACTCAACAGATTAAATGAGAAAAGGGTGAGTTTTCGCAAACTCAGTGTGTAACTCCCACAGAAAACATGCACACAGTAATATCAAAAAATAGACATCATTTCACAGTTCGGGTCTGAGCCCGTTACAGAAACGGTGTGGACCATAGCCCACTCAGATTCAGAATCAGACATATTATAGGGCCTTAGCCCATTCCAGACAGAATATGCAGAAAACAAAGTCCTACCCACCAGCCTCTTCACACCAAATCTGTCCAACCCTACACACCATGTGGGGATAAAATCAACCCACCCAGCCCTACACACCATGTTGTACCGAATGCGGCACATAATCAGAAATTTGTAGCTTAGCTGCTAGATAACAGGCTTAAGAGCCTTTCAGATACTTCCTCCAATCATAATCAGCCTACCCCGATGCAATACAACATACAAGAATTACATGCCACTATGCAATTTTAAACTCATATATTTAGATCAGTATACATGCTTTGTAACACCCCTTACCCGTATTCTACACAGGAACCGGGCCCGAGGCATTACCGAATTAAAACCACTTGATCGCCACTTAGGCTCAACGTGACTACTCTCAAGAGCTACCACAACTATCTCATTAAGGACCTACGAGGTCTTAAACATAAATACGAGAGCTCTCGAGGCTCTACCGAAACTTTATCGATCTTAAAATTTCTTTAACTCAGACAAGGGCCGCACGCCCATGTAGAATGAGACACTCCCGTGCACCCTCAAGACATGCCTGTGTCTTCCACCCGTGGTCGACACTGACTAAATTCACACGGCCTGGACACGCCCGTGTTCTCCACTCGTGGTGAACACTGACCACTTTACACGACCTAGGCACACGCCCGTGTGGCTAGTCCGTGGTCTATTCTTACTTGAAATGCTAACATGCAGGGGACACACGGCCAAGTCAGACGCCCATGGGCTGACTGTGTGTCACACATGGCCTAGACACACGCCCGTGTCTACCCACATGGACAAGAACAAAGCTATTTGTCATGCCCTTCTCACCCCTCTAGCATACACAACAAGTACTCATTCAACACATCCATAACCAACTCATAATGAACATAATCTTACATAGATAAATACATCTTTTCATATAATAATGTAGCCATCAACTATGGCATTATACAAAATAGATTATCCATCTAAAGGCCAACACATCTTAGCCAAAACAACAAAATACCCTAACGTGTCTAGCCTCTATACATGCCATATACAAAACATTAAGTCCAATAGACCAGAGTGTGTTGATAGTGTGGGCGATCTTCCGATTAATCCGTGTATCACGATTCAATCCTTGTTCTCTATAAGATAAGGGAGAAGAAAGGAGTAAGCTTTGAGCTTAGTAAGTTTACACATAAACAATTTAAGCATTCTAGTATAAGCTAAACAACAATTAGCATTATACTAACATATGTAATTCACATCCACTACCATGCTTACTCTTTCTATCCCTTACTACATCTCTAACACATCATGAGTCACATACTCATAAACATTGACATGCACCCCTGCACTCAATAGCACATTTACTCAAAATACAACACATCATTATTTCTCAATAATACATCCACACAGCTAAATTACTCGGTGGTTTCGCACTTAGCCCACCACAATCAGATCATAGGGTAGTATCGCACATAGCCTACCATAAAGGATAATTATAGTGATTCCGCACATAGCTCACTAAATAATATGCTTAACAATAGTATCGCATACCATGACCCATCATTGTTAAGTATCAAGGTGGTATCGCACTTAGCCCACTATCAAGCATTATCACTACACATTCACATGTCTACTTTGTAATACATTCATCCATTCACAACTACTATCTCATTCATTCCACTAGAATCGAATAGGTTCTCAATCATGCTACACATTAGCTAGCATTAACAATGTATACGCATAAATGCATCGTTCATACGTAAACTTACCTCGGTACTCAAAAAGTATAGAGATGAGCAATTTAGTCCACGACCTTGCCCTTGCCTCGGTTATGATCCGAGCTTCGTCTTTCTTGATCTAAAATGATAAATCAACCCGGTCAATACACACATTGACTAAATTAACCCTTATCTCATACTTTAGCAAAATTACCATTTTGCCCCTAAACTTTCTCATATTTACACTTTTGTCCCAAGGCTCGTAAAGTGATTTTCATTCAACTTTCTAGCCTTTCATGCTTAGCTGAATCAGTTACTCAACTAAAGCAATCATCAATTCTCACTAAATCACTCATGTATGACTAATCTCAAGACTTTCACAAACTAGTCCCTACATGCATTTTTCATGGAATTCACTTAGAAAAAGATGTTTCTACTACATCAAGCTTTCATATTCTTCCATAAAACATCAAAATACATGCATGTCATACATGGTTACATTTTTTAACATCAATCCTAGCTCAACATATAGCTAAAAATAGCTTACTCATGTTACTAGGACTTCAAAAATCTGAAGAATATTAAAAGCGGGCTTGGATGCACTTACTAGCAAGCTTGAAAAATTGAAGAACCCTAACAATGGCTCCTTCAAATTTTGGCAGCTTGGAGAAGAAGATGAATGAAATTCTATCATCTTTTTCCCTTTTTAATCACTTAATTGACAAATGACCAAAATGCCCCTTAGTCAAACTTTTCCAATACCATCCACTCATGCCCATTTTTGTCCAAAAATTAGAATTTGGGAAAATTACTATTTAATGACCTCTAATTGATAATCCAAAGCTATTTCATACAATTAGCTTCTAGAATTTCACATTTTGCAACTTTTGCAATTTAGTCCTTTTGGAGAATTCAACCGCAATTTAACAAAATTGCTTCATGAAACTTTCACACTAACATGCAAACATAGCATAAACCTCAAAACTCATACATATACCTCGGATTTGTGGTCTCGCACCACTATCCCGACTAGGCCCTAAATCGAGATGTTACAACTCTCCCCCCTTTAGAGATTTTCGTCCTCGAAAATCTTACTAGTAAAAAGGTTTGGATGTTGCTCTCTCATGCTTTCTTCCAGTTCCCACGTAGCCTCTTCCACACCGTGTTTCTGCCATAACACTTTCACTATGGCTATGCTCTTACTCCTCAATTGTTTCACTTCTCGAGCCATGATCTTAATCGGCTCCTCTTCATAAGACATATCCGGTCTTATCTCAATTCCCATTGAAGGAATTACATGCGAAGGATCGGAGCGATACCGTCGCAACACTGACACATAGAACACATTATGGATCTTATCCAATTCTATCGACAAATCCAACCGGTATGCTACTGGCCCAACTCTATCTGTAATCTCATACGGCCCTATGAATCTCGGACTCAATTTCCCTTTTCGTCCAAATCTCATGATTTTCTTCCATGGGGACACTTTCAAAAACACTTTGTCACCCACCTCAAACTCAATTTCTTTTCTTTTCAGATCCGCGTACGACTTCTGTCGGTCCGAAGCAACTTTCAGATTATTACGGATTAATTTCACCTTTTCATCAGTCTCTTTTACTAGATCGACCCCATGGATTCGCTTCTCACTAAGCTCAGTCCAATACAGAGGAGTCCGACACTTACAACCATACAAAGCTTCGTACGGTGCAACCTGTATACTTGACTGATAACTGTTGTTGTAGGCAAACTCGACCAAAGGTAGATACCTCTCCCAACTACCTTCGAATTCTAACACACAGCATCGAAGCATATCTTCGAGAACTTGAATCACTCTTTCAAACTGACCATCTGTTTGTGGATAGAACGCAGTACTAAAATTTAACCTCGTACCCATGGCCTCTTGCAACTTCTTCCAAAACCTCGAAGTAAACCTCAGATCTCTATCTGATATTATAGACATACACACACTATGTAACCTCACTATCTCTGCAACATACAATTCGGGTAACTTGTCCAGTGAATAATCAACACGTACTGGAATAAAATGAGCCGACTTTGTCAATCTATCCACAACAACCCACACAACATCTTTCTTTTTCGGAGTCATAGGCAACCCCGTCACAAAATCCATGGTAACCCGATCCCATTTCCATTTGGGAACCATCACTGGCTGAAGCAATCCCGAAGGCACTTGATGCTCAGCTTTCACTTGTTGACAAATCAGACACTTTGCCACAAACTCAGAAATGTCTCTTTTCATACCCGGCCACCAATAAGACTTCTTCAAGTCATTGTACATTTTCGTATTGCCCGGGTGTACTGACAAATAACCATAATGTGCCTCATGTAAAACCTTTCGGATCAATTCTTCATCTCTAGGTACACAAATTTTGTTGATCGTGTACGTCAGAGTCTTAAAAATTTATATAAAGAATGATCGAGCCTGGAAACTAACTGTGACAATGATTGAGGTAAGTGCACCTATCGAACAGTAGTATAGCTTAGTGGCAAGACCGGATTGTCGAACCCAAAGGAACCAGAAGTACTAATACTGACTTTCTTTTTAATATTTAGCCTAAGAAACAAGGGAATTTGTTGTTTAATCTAAAATTAACTAACTACTAAGCTAAAGATGCTAAGACAAAGAGAACGAACTTGGGAAAACACTCATGAGAAAAACCAATTGATTAAGACGATACCCAAGGAAGAATCCACCTAGACTTTACTTGTTATCTAACTCTGAACCAGATGATTTATTCACTTGACTTGATCCGTAGGATTCCCTAATTTATATTAATACTTCTCTCGAGGCTAGTAACGTCTAACCCTAGGTTGATTAATTGAAATCTCTTTCTAATTAAAACCCCTAGAATTGTATTAACTCGATCTATGGACTCCCATATTAGGTTTGACCCTAATCCGGTAGATTTTCGTCACCCTATATCTAGGTACGCGAGCAACTCCGCTTAATTATGCTAGATCTACTCTTAGGCAGGGACTTTTGCTCCTCCACCTAAGCACATCAATACTTGAGTCAATATCCCGGAAATATCAAAGCAAGAATTAAGAACACATAATTAAGAACAAATCAAGTATTTATCATATAGTTCAGCAAACGATAACAAGATTCATCTTAGGTTTCATCTCCCTCAGGTATCTGAGGGTTTAGTTCATAATTATAAAAGAATACATCTCAGAAGAAAAGATAAAACAAAACATAAGAAAAACCCTAAAACTCCCTGAAGGAATTGAAGAGAAGATCCTCCGTCTTGAGTACGACTCCGGCTTCTTGAGATGAATCAACTGGCTTTCTTCGAGTAAATCCCACAATTCTGACCTCTTCGGCTTGGCTCCTTGGCCTAGCTGGATGCCCCCGACAGAAGGCTTCTGTCGACCCCCCTCTTTAGGTCATACTTAGGGTGTTTATTTAGACTTTGGAATGTGTTTCTTCGCCTCTAAGTATCCTAATTTGAGTGAAATTCCTCTTTGTCACGGCAGGGACACGCACTTGGCACACGCCTGTGTGAATCATGGCCAGGCAGTGTTCGAGTCTATCAATGAGGCACGACCGTTTGGATTTGGCCCAGGCCATGTTCGAGTCTATCAATGAGGCACGGCCGTGTGGATTTGGCCCAGGCCGTGTCAATTTCTTTCTTTGGTCCATTTTAAGCCTGTTTTCCGTTCTTTTCATCCTCCTATGCTCTCCTGAGTATAAACCATGAAATTAAAGGATTAAGAGCACCAAATTACATAATTCAAGGGATAAATCATCCAAAAGTATGCTAAATGTGGGCTTTAAAATATGTTACTATTACGGTTTATCAAATACCCCCACACTTAAGCTTTTACTTATCCTCAAGCAAAATTCTCAACTCACAATTAGAACGAACTTCCTCGATTCATAATATTCATCAATAATGTTTCATCATAATTCAAAGATAATTCATACATGCATAATTCAACTCAAAGAGTCCTAAAGATTCAAACAATCTAAGTCATACATTTTGTAGCATGAAAACATAGGTGTTTCCCCTCATCTAAATAATTACCTCTAATTCAAAATCGACAAGGATTGACATCCTCACTAAAGATTCACTCAAATCACTCGAGGTGTTTAAGGTTCAGGAAAAAAACACTCATAATTCAAACTTGAAAAGTTAATCCCATAGGCTTGCATGAAAATCAAATCTCCACCACTATAATATGAGATGATACACAAACCAAAAGGTCTTTAATAGGGTTGTAATGGGGCTTGGGTTAAAGGTGTGGATAAAGGCTAAATTAGAGGGTTAGAATCGAGACTGACCTGACAAATTACCTGATAGTAAGTAATTACATCAATTGAAAACTCATAATACTAATAATAACACGAGCTTCTTCTAAAGTTGTGAATTTAACTATTTTAAGCTCATAGAACATAGAACTAATAATGAATATACTTCATTTTTTTAAGAACAAATCAAGTAATAATAAGATAGAATTTAACAACTGATAAAGCAAATAGTTAAGTAACTGATCAAATCAAACCTCGATATAGGGGTAGTTAAGAAGAATGGTGATAACGAATACAAAGAGTTTTGGGTTAATATTAGTGGGTGAGTCAATAAAAAGGGTTGTTAGGATCAAAGGGGTTCACTAGGGGTTAATTGTGAAGGTAGGCTTTTATGGAGTAAGTGGGTTAAATCCTAGGTGCCTTTATCATCTCTGTATATCAAATCAAATGTGTGGTCTCAACATGTATAATCAATGCAAGTTCTAGAATAACAAACCAATGTTGACACACTCACAATCAATAAAGTGAGCAAGAAAAAGAATATATGCTCTATAAGGCTCAAAATCTCACAAAAATTATGGGTTTTTGATGTCAACCTCGTAAATTTCAAACTTCAAAGTAATATTCAAATTTAGGTGGACAACCTAAAAAAAATTTTAATTTCTGAAAAATAGACTTAAAATGCTTGATTCCCTAGTATCTTAAAGTTTAAATCATCAATGCACAATTAACTATGACTTAATCCAAAACATATCAATAAAAATCATAAATCAGGGGAAATTTCATTCTAATAGTAATATGAGAAAATTACTTAAGAAACAAGATATAATTCAGGATTTGAGAATAATGAAAAAAGTTAGGCACTTTTAAGATTCTCCCCCCCCCACACTTAAGATGTACATTGCCCTCAATGTACAAAGATAGATATAGATACAGAAAATGAAAAGATAGGGAGAGAAGTGAAACTTCCTGAATTTTTTTATGGGGTCACAATACTCGGGCCGCGTTTGAGGAAGACATTTCTGTAGGGGTGGGTAATGGGGTCATTGTTGTGTGATTCCCAAGCAGCCTGAAGAACCTAAAACTAAGAAACTGACATAGAATAAACTAAATTAAGCAGAAGAGAAGTAAAGATAAGGAAAATAAAGGAGAAGAGTAAAGAGAAATAAGAGTTAAATGGCCTCAAAGACCCTTGGCTTGTAAAATAAATGAAGCAGTCGGCATGAACTTATGTAAATCGATCTCCCATAAGGAGACTGTGCTAGGATCCTTCCGCTTCTTTGGCATTTGGACGGCGTATCAGGACTCTGTAGAATGGGAAATAGAGGAAAGAATGGAGGAGTTGGGAGGTTGAAGGTGAGTAGGAAGAAGAGAGGGGGGTTTAAATAGAATTTTCAGGTCTGGTATGCCCCCACGCCCGTGTACCATGGGTGTGTTGTGTCACACGACCGTATAGCAAGGCCGTGTTGTGCTATGTTCGTTTCTCCCACGCCCATTTCATGGTCTACACGCCCATGTTTGATAAAACAGTGTCGACCACGGCTGTATCGCACGGTCGTGGTGTTCAGCCCGTGTGACTTCCCTCGGTGTCAGCCACGACCATATCGCACGATCGTGGCAATTTGTAGTCATCCGTGATCTTGGAATCTTTCGTCATTGGCTTGTACTACCTCTGCTATGTCAGTACGAAAGTCCGTAGTATCCACACGGCCACAGCCACGATCGTGTGCAGGGCCGTGTGGTATGGAAATCTACACCTTGTTTAGTTAATAGTTAGTTGCTAAAAAGAAGAAATAAAAGTAAAAATAAAATAAACTAACATGTAAAGAGTAACGGAGTTAGTGCTCGGGTTGCCTCCCGAGAAGCACTCGTTTAATGTCTTAAGCTAGACTTACCTCTCATTCGCATAATCAGGGTGGTTTGAAGAGTTGAACATCTTTCCTCATGCTATCTGTCTTATTATCAGTGTATAGTTCAAGTCGAGTAGTGTTTATTTTGAAAGTGCCAAATATAGGATTACTCACCTCGACTGTTCCGTATGGGAAAACCTTGATTACCCTAAAAGGGATTTCTTTGTTTGTATTCGGGTCAGGAAGAGATATTCGAGGGTCCGCTTTATCTAACAATACCTGATCTCTGATTTTGTTTCCATGTAGAGACCATTTAAATTATTACCCGCAACCTAACCTAATACAGAACATAATTAATGGATTGACTGAAATCCTTAACTTTCTTCCATTTTCTTAAATTCGTGAATACAGAAAGGTTAGGAAGCTTACTAGCTTGATAAATTCTCTGTTACTTATGCACAAACTTTAGCTTCTTTCCTCCATACAGACCACTCTTTAATCTTTCTCTCTTACAACTAGACCAGTGAAGAAGACGAAGAAAGAATAGAAAAATGAAATAATAACATCAAAGAATAATGTCTCTCTTCCTTATATAATACTCACGCACTTCCTTCACCAATATCAATTCAATAGCCAAGTGTAGATATCCCTAATCATCCTGTCTCCCACTAAGAGATTTCTAGTTCAAATGTAATGGAACTAAATGTTGAAATCCAAAATTTTTATTATCCAGTCCGCTAATTGCTCTTATTTACATTAGAACCCGCCCAAATAGAAAGTTTTTCAGTTTAGTCCCTAAAGTCACTGTTACAACTTAAGCTTTGACTTTTCTGACTGTGACATGTTAAATACTATCAAATGAATGAAAATGTAAAGCATGAGAACAATGAACCAATTATGAAATGGGAAATGAAGCTTAAACACCACATGTTATAAAAGGTTGAAAGTAAAGTATATGGGAACAATGAATTAAATATGAATTATAAAAATAGTTTTAAGGGATGCATGTCATTAAGTAATGGAAGTATAATATAAGAACATTTGAATCAAACATGAATTATGAAATAAGCATCTAAAGGTTAAGAAGTCTTATTTGAATGGCATTTCAGGTATATGATTCAAGGTGAATAAGGTGATGAAGAATTATTTATATAAAGCAATAAAACTAAAAGGGCATAGAATTCATGAAATATGATAAGACTATTTGATTAGGATTATTTTTATTTTAATGATAAAGCAATTTAACCACTCACAAGCCCTCAAGGTAAATTATGTAATTTTCCTTGATTGCTTACTAAACATTTATGATTAATGTGCCATTGTTTTTTTCATGTAGATTCATTTGAGGATTTTAAGAAGTCACAACCATTGGGGAGTATCCATAACCTTTGCGAGGTTGAAAAGTATTGTAACAGCCCAAAGTAGGGCCTAGTCAGAACAGTGGTTTTGAGACCACAAACCCGAAGTAAAAATATTTAATTTATGATTGTTTTAGAGTCTATGATATGTTTGGGTGATGGTGTGCAAATTTTGTTAAGTAATTTTTATCGATAAAGTGCCCGATTTTATTATTGGGAATAAATTGCATTAATTGCAAAATATGAGTTCTAGAACATAAGTACTTGCTTTAAATGGGGGTTTAAACTAGAGGTCTTTAAATGGCAAATAGACCATCATATTTTGTTATGGACAAAACTAGTCATGGAAGGGTAAAAATTGAAGGTTTAGTAAAAAGGGCATTTTTGTCATTTGGGTGTTTTAAGGCATAAAAGACAAAATTAAAACCCAAAAATCTGCTCATTCTCTTCTCCATGCTGCCGAAATTTTCAAGAAGCCATGGCTAGGGTTTCAAGCTTTTTCAAAGCTCAATTGTAAGTGCATTTGAGCCCCGTTTTTAATGTTCTTCGTATTTTTGAGATCCTAGAAGCTTAACCTTTCTATTTTTACCATTTATTTGCATGAAAAATGAAGTTTAAAAATTGACCCATGCTAGATATTTGTACATTTTGATGTTTAATGGTAGAATAAGGGTGCACGAGGTTAGGAGAACAATTTTTGCTAAGTGATTTTCGTTGAAAATGGTTAAAACGGGTTAATTAGTAAAAGTTGTAAATGCTCCTAAAAGTGTGAAATAATAAGAATTTGAGGTTGCTTTGGAAGAGAAAAAGGTTTGACTGACCTTGAATTTTATAGAAATTGAATAAAAATCATATTACGAGCCTAGAGGCAAAATCGTAATTATGAGAAAGTTTAGGGGCAAAATTGTAAATTTGACGTACTATGATTTTTGTATTCAAATGAGTAATGTGAGTGATAATTAAGGGAAATGTGACATTTTAGATCAAAGAAATCGAGATTTGGACCAAGTACGGGGAAATGTCAATCAAAATGACTGATTCGTGTCGAGGTAAGTTCATATGGTTAGTCTATAGTGAACGATTATTAAATTTGAATTGAGATGATGTATTATTTTATATATGTTTCTTATCTAATCATGACTTTATGCAAGTACGAGATTGGATTGAAGGATCAATCGTGAGAAATGCAGGGTCAAGTACATTCGTACTACGACTCGTGATGAATTGTGGAAAAGACCATGGTTGGACCATGGCGGTGAGAGTAAAAGCATGTAAGACCATGTCCAGGACATGGCATTGGCCTCAAGTTGTGTCAATGTAAGACCATGTCTGGGACATGGCATCGACACCGAGATGAGTATGAGCTAGTGTAAGACCATGTCTAGGACATGGCATCAGCTCGAGACATGTGCTAGTGTAAGACCATGTCTGGGACATGGCATCGGCACGGACAGAGGAGAGTCAGTGTAAGACCATGTCTGGGACATGGCATCGGCTTGAGATGAGTGCGGTGTAAGACCATGCGGGGCATGGCATCGGCACCGATATGTGATCCCATGTAAGACCATATCCGGGATATGGCATTGGCGCCCTACGGTGTGTACGAGATATCCCAAACATCCCTAATATTACAAGTAGTTCAATGGGAAATTCAAGGAGTATGCTCAAGATAAGTAAGAATAGGATATGTGAGTATTATGACTAGGCACAGGTATGTATACGAGACTCATAAATAATGTGCTCGGATTATGATGCATTATTGATAAGGATGCAAACGAGTAAGATGTGTCTATGATCACTTGATTGTTATGTGCCAAATTATAATATGCTTTGGTGTAAGTGTGTATAAATAAAAGTGAACACAAAGAATTAATGAATGAGTGAAATTGACATTAAAAAAACAGTTGTGGGCAGCAGCATCAGTATAACTTTGAAAAATAACCAAAAATGGTGGAAATTGAATTAAAGGCTGGGTGAGATATTTAATTAAAGCTTAATGAGTCTATTTTTTTTAAAAATAAATAGAGTAAGCAAAAGAAGTGTGAATTATGAGATATTTGAATTTTAGTGAGACAGGGTTAGAATGAGTTTTGGAATCCCCTATTCCAAATTTGGAAAATCAGTAAAAATTGTAAAAAAAATAATTATGGAGTATAATTCATATTCTTGAAATCCTTAATAAGTCTATTTTCAATTGAAATAAACGAGAACATCATATGAATTTTATACAAGGAGAAAATTGATTCGTAGTGAAGAAGTGTCAAAATTATTGGACAGTGAAACAGGGGTAAATTTAATGAATAAACTGTACTAATTGGATAGACCAAAAATTATGAAATTTCTACGGTAAGAATTTATGTTAGTCTAGTTTCAGGGAAAATTAACGGTTCTTTATTCGGAGCTCTGTATCTCGAGAAATAAATAATTTAATGACAGTGACTCAAGTAGATAGATTAATGTGAACATGAGTAATAAGGTGTAAGCATGTGATATAATGATTATATCATCTTAAGAAATTATTGTGAGGATTTATGCACACAAGTTTATTAATTTCTTATTATTTGAATATGAACTTACTAAGCATTTATGCTTACTTCCCCTCTCTTTTCCCTTGCCTTGTAGTATCGCCAAGTTAGCTCGGGGATCGGTGGACATCGGAGATTCGCTCACACTATCAATTGGAACACTTGGTATATCTAGATACATTAATTTTTGGGTTATGGAATGTATAGTAGGCTTGGTCGTTTTGTCATATATGTCATATTTCTTATGGCCTGAACTGTTGGCCCTTATTTAATAAATGTTCATTTTGATTAAGGCTATTTGGAGATGGCCAATATTGATGGTTGTTATACGCCTATGATGTGGTTATTCATGTATGTGGTAATTGCATAATTGAGATGTTGTGGATGTGGTTTACAAATGATTTCATGAATGATGATGTGTATGGGAATATGTATGCAAAATTGGATATTCGGATGTCCAATTATAGCATGATACATGTTGATGAAATGGATACAAGAGAGTTTGTGTTTTAGAGTGGGGAACTGGCTTGGAAAATAGCCAACTTCCAGGCCACACGGGCAGAGACATGGACATGTGTCTCAACCATGTGACAGACACGGTCTAAGGGCACAGGCGTGTGCCAAGGCCGTGTGACCCTATTTTGATGATGACGTCATAAACAGAGAGTTACACGGGTTAGGGACACGGGCGTGTCCCAAACCACACGGGCGTGTGACCCCTGTTTTGACAAAATTTTCTAAATTTTCCCAAAAGTTTCCAAAGCTCTCGGTTTAGTCCCGAACCATCCTAAAGGATGTTTTGAGCTTTATAAGCCCATATAAGGGACAAAATGCATGTGTTAGAAAAGTTTTAAATTTGACGAAATTTTATGACCCGGTTTTACATGTTCAAGAAATTTTAAGTCCGGTAACGCCTCGTACCATGTTCCGACGTTGGATACGAGTAAGGGGTGTTACAAGTATGTAATAGGATTTAATTCTAGTATGATATAGCATGGCATGTACATAGAATGAGTTATATTCAATGATAAGTTTGTATAATTTGGTTTTAATTGGATGAATGATTGTATATGTTTTCATTTTTGAAATAGAGTCTATATTCATTCAAATGTGTTTAAAATAATTTGGAACCTAGTGGTATGATATGGGGATAATTGACGATGTTTTTAAGGTGTTTTGGGGTCACTTTTCAACTTCAAAGGCCTAGGGTTCAATACCCTTACCTTACGTACCACACCTCAGTTGGTGAAATACTAAAGATGAATAGTACTGGGGCTAGGTACCGCACCCTAGGGGTTGGGTACCGGTACCTAGCCTCTTGGACAGGTTCACTGCACTGTTTGGCCATTTTGAGCCCTTCGAGGCTTGTATGTGACCTTAGGCATCTTCGATCAACCAAAAAATGATTTTAAATGATTTTAAATTGATTTTAAAAACCTCAAATTGTTTAAAAAGTATTTCTAAGTTTTTAAATTAAATGTTATAAAGTTTGATTATTGGTGAAACCCCTTGATTCTTTCAACCGAAAAATCTCATTTTAAACCAAAAAGGCCTAAATACTTGTTTTACGATTTAAATAAGTTTAAATATGTTTTCAAATATTTAAAAATTATATGAATAAGTTTCGTTACTATTGAAAATAAATGTTTTTATTAAAGAAAATATTTTGGAACAAAATATGAAAGTTTTCGGGAATGCCTCCCAGTTGTGTCATACGTCAGAACAAATGAGGGGTGTTACACCTGACATCATTGGATCGATTTAGCCCGCATCTGACAATAGACCTCCACCCATATTTCCTCCGATTATTCCCGAACCACCTCCCCTTTTGGTAATTATTTTTATTTTAAATATTAATGTAAATATGATTTCTTTTGCTCAATAATATAAATACGATTGAGGTTTAATATTGTTAGTTTACGAGATATTATGGTTATCATCCAATTATATTATCTAATGTGTCATATGTTAATGATAATACATTTATAATAAGGGAGAAATTGTTAATTGTTAAGATCTCTTGTTAAAACTTCAATAATAAGAGTTGAAGCTCTATTAATGTAATCTCCTCCCCAATTAATAACTTGACTTCATATAAAAAAAATATAGCATAATATAGCCCGTTGTCTAATAAATTATTATTTCATTAAAAAACATAATAAATATTAAACTAAGGCATAAAGTCTATAGTTATAAAAACTGATTAATATATAACTTGATTATATACTTACACATAATCTTACATGCACATTAATTGTTCATTGTATACATATTTTTGTACATTTTTATTTTATATGGGAAGGGATTAAATTATCCAGATTCAATTACTAAACTTCATGTAAACTAAGATTTAAGTCAACGAAATTTTATAGTCACTAAACAAATGTCATGCTTCATTATTCTAGTATATCTTTGAGATCCCATATATGCACATAATCAAGCTTGAAGCTTCCTTCTTTTAAGATGAAAGCCATAGGATTTGAAATATTGTCAAAGCCATGGAATGATATTTTAGGCTATTTCAGAAAAGGTTTTAGAAGCATGCGTGCCAAACTAAGTAAATGGGATGGTATGGTCCGCACGCGTGGCTGGCTGTTGCTCAACGTTATATCATGAATGAGATGTGTAGGTGCTAACATCCATCTAACCCAATTGTGATGCAAAAATCCACTAATTATGGTGTGTGAAATATGAATGTGAATATGATGCCATCATGCATATAGAAGCGTGGGCGATGATTACACTTCAGATACATATTATAGTGTCTTCCACTTTCTTATTTTTAATTATTTTCATTTTTGTTTTGTTTTTTACTTTTAAAGGAAACAGCAATTTCGTTTAGCCATGATATAGAAAAAAAAATCTTTTATCATCAAATAGTTTAGAAGTTAATGGATATGATTTCAATAATAGATAAAAATACCATGAATGTCATTCTATTAAAAGTTGGATTGTATTTTGAAATAGGTAAATTAGTCCTTATACATTAGATTAAAGAGTGAATTGGTCCATTTATTAAAAAATTCATCTATTTCTACTATTAAAAATTGATTCATGTGTGTCAAAATGAGATACATGTGGCACGCCTTGTGTAATTGTCCGATTATTCTATCACCACGCTAGTTTTTTAACAGTAGAAATAGATGAATTTTTTATTAGAAATGACCAATTTGCTATTTGATCCAACATAAAGGGATTAATTTGATCATTTTTTGAGTAAAAAAGACAAAATACAATATGACTCTTAGTAGAACGGCATCTTTGGAACTTTTACCCATAAACATATTATAAGTATTTTAATTTGATCTTATAAAAGATATAATTTAGATATTATTAGCATTTGTTAGGTGTTGGGTGATACTAAATTGATTGCTTAATAAAAGTGAAAGTGAGTCAACGTTTTCTTATAAGTTTTAGTGTTGTTAAATCCGAATTGGATGGGTTTGTAACATGCCAAACTCAACCCTATAATAGGATCCGAGAATGGTGTATTACTACTTGAAAACAAACTAACTTAAAAACATTTCGACGGAAGCTTTAAAGAATTCTTACAAAGTTATAAATATAACTCATATTTTAGCTGTTATTTTATTAAGGTGAAGGAAATATCATCAATTTGAAAATAATATACAATTCATATGGTGTGTAAATTCAAATATGGTAAATTCATAAACAAAATGTATTGACTTAAACCTACATATTAGTACTTCATAAAAACCTCATCAAAATAGAGCTTTAATGAATAGAAGTTCTTTGAACACATCATTTTCAAAATACACCTATGCGCCACCCCCATAAGACATGTGATAGCACTAGAAAGAACATAGGTTTTTCCCCTTACTTTTTGGTTAAATTGTTCCCATTTAGTTATCCTTAGCATACATTTTAGCATTTTCAGTTCAGTAAACTACATTTTATAACTCAGTGAATCCTAGCCTATTTTATCCTTAATTTTGCTATCTTTTTGCATTAATGTCGCTGCATGAGTTAATTCCAGATTGTGTCCAAAATTATCGCTGCACCTGATAGCTGTCCGGATAAGAACTAAAATTGCGTGAGCTGTCCAATCTGGTATAACCAACCTGTGCGTACAAGGACAGAATAATTCTAAAGAAAGGACACCTGTACTGTTGAAGGAGGACATAAAAGGTGGACGTGAGAAGAAAAGGAAGCTTTTTAGCCAGATCATCATCTTCATCATCCTACCTTAAAGCTTGTGGCCATGGCAGCTTAAGCCTCTCACGAGTGAGCCAACGTGAAAACCAGATGCAGATAGCTTCTGACGAGGAGACCTAAGTGCGAGACAAGATGGAATAGAGAGATTCAGTCGAGCTGTTTAGGGATAGTATTCTCCACTCAATTATTTCTTATTTCTTTCTAAATGCTGGTGATTATTCTCTGTTTTTTGTTTGTACGGAAGTACACATGAATTCTTAGTTAAATGTTATCTTATTCAGTCTTGCTTTTATTGTTTAATCTTGGGGTTTGAATTTTTTTTAATACGGAAGTGTTATTGCAGTCACTGACACTGGAAAGTGCAATGACAGTTTGAGCCAACAAGCGTTACAACGGAAGTTGAGTGAGGATTAAAGGAATTTAGTCCACTTGTTCTTAATAGTGCCGTATTGCCATCATCAGAAGGTGAGGTTAGTATGCACGTTTAAGTCTCAGATTAAATAGAGGAGTGACGCTGGGTAAGATATACATTGAATTTTCTTGCCTCGACAATCACCTATCTTTTTATACCTTGTGAGCACTTAGTATTTTGCTGAAGGTTCATGTTGAGGATCCCAGTTTATCATTATCATATTTTATTTTATTATTTTCAAGTTATTGCATCGACAACTATTCCCACAATTTATCTCATTTCTATCTAGTTGTTGCGCCGACATTAATAGACAAAAGACTACCATCCCTGTGGGATCGATATCCGACAGACTCACATCTGTCTACTATATACTTGCATCAATAATGTACGCTTGCACATTATTGCTGTGGCGTTAAACAGCCGATCAACATGCATGATACAAATACAAAGCAGTCATATCACAATCTTAATAGCACTCTGGCGTTGTCCTTGAATAAAATCTTCCTTCAGTCAGCAAATCCTGAGAAGGAAAAAGGATAACAGAGTAAGTTCGAATGAACTTAGTGAGTTCCAAAAAGAAATCATACAATACATCACTTAATACATTATCTAAACCTATTCGGAGATCATACACATATAAAATAGAGTACGCCCACTAGCATATACAAGACACAGACAAACTCATTACGCCAACTCCTACCACTTCGCACCAACTTAACACAACTCATACAGATCCATCTTCATGCCAGCCACATACCAAGAAGTTAAAATCAGAAGCATATCTTTCAGACTTATTGATATTCATTCTCCCTTTAACTTCTCATATCATTTTCATTCAGAATAGCATGTTTTATCATGATCTACCAATCCGCCCTACCAGCAGCTACACAAACATATATCCATTTCTCCTTCATCACATATCAGATCATATCATTTCATACATTTCAAAAGTAGATGGTAATGGCTTAAGTATGAAGACTGGCGTTTACATCATTTTACTAACAGACTGAGAAAATAAATTTAATTTCTACAGTCAACGGATTTCATAATGACCAATTAATTTAATTTCATTTTCAAACTTCAATTATTTAATCAAATAATAATTCAAAAAAACTTAATTTAATCTCAGGTCATTTGCATACTTAGTAAAAAACCACATTCATTTCTGAATGTAAATCATTTCTCTAACCTTATCATTTCTATTCATTTTTGTTCATTTAATTCAACATGCAATTAATTTCTAGTTTCAACGAGCTAGCGGTGAGACCAATTGGACATATGTATAGGGCTCAAATGATTTATAATTAAGTTTCAGCTTTTAACCTATTAACTATAAACTCATTTAGTCACGAAGTCATTCTACTATAGTATAGTGACTAAACTGTCCCTAATTACATACCATTACGAAAGCTACTTGATCAATGATTGTCCAATGACATTATCATAAGTGTTTTACCCTCATAGGATATCCTTAATCTCTTTGGGAAAAATATGTTCTGCCAATATAATCCTATTTTATCTCGAGGTAACCATTACATCTTCCTTCATGAAAAGTCAATCATTATCAAATAGTAATTTTTTCATTCATCTCGAAGACAAACAACCCATGGTCACGTTTTCTTTTCATCTATCATGTAATGCCAATGAGAGGATATCATTTACCCATGTCTTGGGCTATGAATTCCACTATTGTGAATGACGCTACATACTGCAGAAGTCATACACCCAACACACTAACATTCGGTTCCTTATCTATTTGAACTCAGGCTTTTACTTACAACAAAGTGTACGAGTCACGCATACATAGTCCATCATCCATTCAAGATTAAGGCATCTCACACTATGAACGTCACTAGTGAATAAATCCATAAACAGATTTAGGATCTATTCTACTTTGGTCCTGTCTGATGTACTATCAGTCCATTCAGTTACATTTATGTATCTATCTTTTGGGAGTCATCCACTCCAATGCCCAAGACAAAGCATCTTCCCAATAGAACTTGATAATTTACATATTAGTATTTCAACCAGTTTGCTCATAATTAGACTAAGGACATGTTTAGGTTCATTTACTAATATAAGTTTTCTTTTCGTGTTATGATCTGACCACATAGTACAACTTAGTATTATTTAAACATTAGATAACCAGTGAGCTAATATTTAATTCCATTTTGCTTTGCATGCAAAAACCATTGAGGAAAATATGCAGAAGGTATTAATGTAATTCATGAATAATTTTATTAAACCAATCTGTTCGAAAAAATAAAAGTGTATATATATGAAACTATTACACTTAGGGCACTAGATCCAATAGTCTTAGTAAAAAAATCCATAGGGTTTGTCCTCAGATGTGATCTTTGACAACATCCACTATTCTATCAATCACTACTGTCTCCCGCATGATACTTTCTATTAATATGTTTAGTCCTCATGTGGTTTCTTCACGGTTTAGCTATATTCATGCGGTTATAGTGCCATAACTTTTCCATACATCATATTCGGCCCTCTATTGTAAAGTTAGCAGTGCAACCCTGCTTGACACTTATTCACCTATGGACCTACCGCCTTGGATAAAGACACAACCCGATGTCAATTTTCTAGAATCCCGACACATTTGAAAGTCAAATTCAGTGTATTTCGAAGAAGATATCCAATTGAAGTAAGATCTCCTTCAGAATACACAAGTATATAATCTCTCGTTCTGCATAAATACTTAAGTATATGCTTAACTGCTTGCCAGTGTCTTAAACCTTGATTTGCCTAATATCAACTCACCAACCCCACTACGAAACATATATCTAAATGTGTGCACAGCATAGCATACATGAGACTTCCTGCTACAGAAGCATAAGGAACCTTTCTCATGTTTTCTCTTTCTTTCATTGTCTTAGGACAGTCCTCTAAAGAAAGATGAAATCTCGATACAGATGGTTGAGTTTCCTTCTTCATTGGTCATTACAAAATGTTCCAATATCTTATCTATGTATGAAGCTTCTGATAATTCTATCACTTTGTTCTTTCGATCCCTCAAGATTCAAATACCTAGAACAAATTTAGCTTCTCCCCAGTCTTTCATGCAAAACTATTGAGATAACTATAACTCAATCGATAACAATGTCCCTACATCATTCCCAATGAGTAAAATGTCATCGACATACAAAATAAGAAATACCACCTTTCCATCCCTAATACATTTATAAACAAAAGGTCCATCTTCATTTTTCTCAAATCCAAAAGTTTTGATCGCTTGATCAAATCTTTGATTCCATGAGTTGGATGCTTGCTTAAGTTCATGTATGGATCTAAGCAATTTGCAACATTTATGCTCATTTCCCTTAGCTATATATTCGACGTGTTGCATCATATAGATGCTCTCTTCAAGATAGCCGTTCAAGAATGCTATCTTGACATCCATTTTTCTGATCTCACAATCGATAGTTGATCGTTGTTTTATGCGATGTCAAAGTCTTAAAATTTATAATGAGAATTATCGAACCTGGAAACTAACTATGACAACGATTTGAGGCAAGCGCACCTATCAAGCAGTAGTATAGTTAAGGTAAGACCAGAATGTCGAACCCAAAGGAACTAAAAGTACTAATACTAACTTTCTTTTTATTATCTAGCCTAAAATAAAGGGAATTTGTTGTTAAATCTAAATTAACTAACTATTAAACTAAATTTTCTAAGACAAAGAAGAATGAATTTGGGAAAAATACTTTTGGGAAAAACCAATTGATAAGGACAATACCCGAAGAAGAATCCACCTAGACTTCACTTGTTATCTAACTCTGAACCAGACGATTTATTCATTTGACTTGATCCGTAAGATTTCCTAATGTATATTAAACCCTCTTTCGAAACGAATAACGTCTAACCCTAGGTTGATTAATTGAAATCTCTTTCTAATTAAAACCCCTAGAATTACATTAACTCGATCTATGGAATCCCATATTAGGTTTCACCCTAATCCGACAAAATCTCGTCACCCTATCTCAATGCGTGCGATCAACTCCGCTTAACTATGCTAGATCTACTCTTAGGCAGGTACTTTTGCTCCTCCACCTAAGCACATCAAACTTGAATTAATATCCGCGAAATATCAACACAAGAATTAAGAACACATAATTAAGAACAAGTCAAATATTTATCGTATAGTTCAGCAAATGATAACAAGATTCATCTAAGTTTCATCCCCCTCAGGTATCTGAGGGTTTAGTTCATAACGATAAAAGAAAACATCTCAGAAGAAAAGATAAAACAAAACATAAGAAATCACTAAAACCCCCTGAAGGAATTGAAGAGGAGATCCTCCGTCTTGAGTATGATTCCGACTTCTTGAGATGGATCAACTGGCTATCTTCAAGTAAACCTCCAAAAATCTGCCTTCTTTGACCTAGCAAGACGCCCCCTGACAAAAGCCTTGGGCTCCCCTCGACAGAGGGTTTCTGTCGAACTCCCCGCTTAAGTTGCCCCCTAGGATGTTTATATAGGCTTTGAGATGCCTTACTTGGCCCCTAAGAATCCTAATCCAAGTAGAATTCCTACTACGGTGTTTAAATAGACTTTGGATTGTCTTTCTTTTCCTCCAAGCATCCTATTCCGAGTAAAACTCCTCTTGGCCGCGGCAGGGACACGACCATGGCACACGCCCGTGTGAATCGTGGCCAGGCCGTGTGGAGTCCATTAATGAGGCACGACCGTGTGGTCTTGGGCCTAAGCCGTGTCAATTTCATGATCTGGCCCATTTGGCCCGTTTTTAGCCCGTTTATTGTTCTTTTCATCCTCCGCTGCTTTCCTGAGTATAAAACATGAAAACAAAGGATTAAGAGCACCAAATTACATAAAATAAAGGATAATTCATCCAAAAGCATGCTAAATGTGAGCTTAAAATATGTTACTATTTTGATTTATCAAATACCCCCACACTTAAGCTTTTGCTTGTCCTCAAGCAAAATTCTCAACTCATAATTAAACAAACTTCCTCGATTCATGATATTCATCAATAATGTTTCATCACAATTCAAAGATAATTCATACATGGATAATTCAACTCAAAGAGTCCTAAAGATTCAAACAATCTAAGTCATATTTTTTTTTTGTAGCACGAAAACATAGGTGTTTCCCCTTATCTAAATAATTACCTCTGATTTAAAGTCGATAAGGGTTGACATCCTCACTGCAAATTCACTCAAATCACTCAAAGTGTTTAAGGTTCAGAATTAGGCACTCAAAAGTCGAACATGAAAAGTTAATCTTATAGGCTTGCATGAAAATCAAATCTCCACCACTATAATATGAGATGATGCAAAAATCAAAAGGTCTTTGAAAGGGTTATAACGGGGCTTGGGTTAAGGTGTGGATGAAGGCTAAATTAGAAGGTTAGAATCGAGACTAATCTGACAAATTACCTAACTAAAAATAATGAACTGAATATAAATAATTACATCAATTGAAAATTTGTACTAATAATACTCTAATACGAGCTTTTTCTAAAGATGTGAATTTAACTATTTAGAGCTCATAGAAATAGAACTAATAATGAATGTACTTCGCTTTTTTTTTAAGAACAAATCAAATACATAATAAAGGATGAATTTAACTACTGAAATAAAGATCATAGTTAGGCAACTGATCAAATCAAATCTCGATATAAGGGTAGTCAAGAGGAATGGTGATGACAAATACAAAGGGTTTCGGGTTAAAATTAGTGGGTGAGTCAATAAAAAGGGTTGTTAGGATTAAAAGGGGTTCACTAGGGGTTAATTATGAGGGTAGGCTTTTAGTGGAGTAAGTGGGTTAAAACCTAGGTGCCTTTATCATCTTAGTATATCAAATCAAAGGTGTGGTCTCGACATGTATAATCGATGCAAGTTCTAGAATAACAAATCAATGTTGACACACTCATAATCAATAAAGTGAGCAAGAAAAAGAATATATGCTCTATAAGGCTCAAAATCTCACAAAAATTATGGGTATTTGATGTCAACCTCGTAAATTTCAAACTTCAAGTTAATATTCAGATTCAGGTAGACAACCTAGTAAAAATTTTAATTTCTGAAAAATAGACTTATCATGCTTGATTCTCTAGTATCCTTTAAATTTAATCATCAATGCACAATTATCACTGACTTAATCCAAAACACATCAATAAAAATCATAAATCAAAGGAAATTTCTTTCTAATCATAATATGAGAAACTTACTTTAAGACAAGGCATAATTCAGGGATTTTCAAATAATACTATAGTTAACCCCCCACACTTAAGATGTACATTGCCCTCAATGTACAAAGATAGATAATAGCAAAATAATAATAAAATCATAAGATAGGGGGAGAAGTGAAACTTCCTGAATTTTGAATGGAGTTAATGAAAAGAAACAGGATAGGATTGGCAGAGGTGAACGTGGGGGAGCACCTCGAACCGTTTGAATTTGAATCCTCGAATCAGCCAGCCTGATTTTATTATATCCTAAGCTAAATCTAAGCAGCATGAAGAATAAGAAGAAAATAATAAAGAAAGTAAAAATAAAAATAAAAATAAAAATAAAAATAAATAATGGAAAATGAAGGAAGAAAGACAATTGGAAAAGAAAAAGGAAGAAGGGGGGTCTAAATAGAGATGCAGCTCGTGTTTTGGGAAAAAAAATTTGTCCTGTTGCCACATGTCTACGGCCACACCCTTTTTCCTACCTATGGTGCCCACACGGCCACGGCCACAGCCATGTACAAGGCCGTGTGGGTATGGAAAACCTGCGCCTAAACATGGAAATAAAACTAAACTAATTAGTAGGGTTAGTGCTCGGGTTGCCTCCCGAGAAGCGCTCGTTTAAAGTCTTGAGCTAGACTTACCTCTCATTCGCATTATCAGGATGATTTGAGGAGTTGAAAATCCTTTCTCATGAAATCAATTCAATTTTTGATATATAGTTTAAGTCGACTAGTGTTTACTTTAAAAGTGCTAAATTTAGGATTAGTTACCTCGACTGTTCCATCTGGGAAGATTTTGAGTACCTAATCTCCTATCTTAAGCTGGGTTATCCCATCGTTAAGTTTCTCGTGGAGTTGCCTCATTTTTGCTTCGTGTATTTTTAGTTCCTCTTTGAAGTGTGTCTTCCACTCGTCTAGTTCATCGATCCGAAGCCTTCGTTCTTCATGAATTTCTTTTTTATCGTCACGAGGTCTAGGATCTAGCATCTGTGAAAGAGCTTCAAGAAATGGCAAGTTAATATGAAATTTCTTTGGAAGTTTAAGAGACTTACCGACTTGTTCCTCTGTGTGGTCTTTCTTTATCGTATTGGGGTATGGCACACGAGGTTGGTACTCTATACTTACCGGGTTTATTAGATCATGGCTTACCTCAACCTTACCTTCACTTACCACAGGCTTTTGCCTAAAATTGGGCTCGTCTAACTCTTCACTATCTTGGTTGTTATGGCTTGAATTTGCTCATTTTCCTAGGTAAGCTTTTTCGATTGTTTTTGAAACTAACTTAGTAAGTTGCCCAATTTGATCCTTGAGCTCTGTGTCGATGCTTCTGTTTTTCAAGTTTTGTTTCTATATTTTGGAAACGTGTTTACGTGGTTGCTATGAATTTTGTCGGCATCTCCTCAAGGTTCGACTCTCTTCTTCTGTTGGTGAGGTGGTTGTTGAAAATCTGGATTTTTACGTGGGTGCTATGAATTTTGTCGACATCTCCTCAAGGTTCGACTCCTCTTCCTGTTGGTGAGGTGGTTGTTGAAAATTTGGAGGAAGTTTCGATCTTTGGCTACTTTGATCATCCCACGAGAAATTGGGATGGTACCTCCACCCTGTATTATAAGTGTCACTATAAAAATTATTTTGAGGTCTAAAATAGTTACTCATATAGTGGACTTGTTCGTTCTCCATGCCATATCCGTAGGGTGGGTACTCAGGATTCGCCACGCCTCCGCTTGTTTTGTACTGCATAACTGCATGTACCTGCGAAGAACCATATAAACCATCAATTTTTTTATGTAACATCTCTAACTGGTTTGATAGCCTGGTTACAACGTCGAGGTTATAGATACCGGCTGCTTTTGTTGGCTTTATCCTCATAACTTGCCACTGATAGTTATTCAGTGCCATCTCCTCTATTTACCTGTCAAAATCAAATGAAAGAAAAATTAGCAAAATAAAAAAAATTAATTGCAAAAATAAAATATGGCTAGAGTAATAAAAATATAGCGTTCTTAATATTTTAGTTCCCCGACAACGGTGCCAAAAACTTGATCGTTGTTTTCTGCGATGCCAAAGTCTTAAAATTTATAATGAGAATGATCGAACCTGGAAACTAACTATGACAACGATTTGAGGCAAGCGCACCTATTGAACAGTAGTATAGTTAAGGTAAGACCGGAATGTCGAACCCAAAGGAACTAAAAGTACTAATACTAACTTTCTTTTTATTATCTACCCTAAAATAAAGGGAATTTGTTGTTAAATCTAAATTAACTAACTATTAAACTAAAGATTCTAAGACAAAGAAGAATGAATTTGGGGAAAATACTTTTGGGAAAAACCAATTGATAAGGACAATACCCGAGGAAGAATCCACCTAGACTTCACTTGTTATCTAACTCTGAACCAGACGATTTATTCATTTGACTTGATCCGTAATATTTCCTAATGTATATTAAACCCTCTCTTGAAGCGAATAACGTCTAACCCTAGGTTGATTAATTGAAATCTCTTTCTAATTAAAACCCCTAGAATTGCATTAACTCGATCTATGGAATCCCATATTAGGTTTCACCCTAATCCGGCAAAATCTCGTCACCCTATCTCTAGGCGTGCGATCAACTCCGCTTAACTATGCTAGATCTACTCTTAGGCAGGGACTTTTGCTCCTCCACCTAAGCACATCAAACTTGAATTAATATCCGCGAAATATCAACACAAGAATTAAGAACACATAGTTAAGAATAAGTCAAATATTTATCATATAGTTCAGCAAACGATAACAAGATTCATCTAAGTTCCATCCCCCTCAGGTATCTGAGGGTTTAGTTCATAACGATAAAAGAAAACATCTCAGAAGAAAAGATAAAAAAAACATAAGAAATCCCTAAAACCCCTGAAGGAATTGAAGAGGAGATCCTCCATCTTGAGTATGATTCCGGCTTCTTGAGATGGATCAACTGGCTATCTTAAAGTAAACCTCCACAAATCTCCCTTCTTTGACCTAGCAAGACGCCCTCTGACAAAAGCCTTGGGCTCCCCTCGACAGAGGGTTTTTGTCGAACTCCCCGCTTAAGTTGCCCCCTAGGATGTTTATATAGGCTTTGACATGCCTTACTTGGCCCCTAAGAATCCTAATCCAAGTAGAATTCCTACTAAGGTGTTTAAATAGACTTTGGAGTGTGTTTCTTTGCCTCCAAGCATCCTATTCCGAGTAAAACTCCTCTTGGCCGCGGCAGGGACACGGCCATGGCACACGCCCGTGTGAATCGTGGCCAGGCCATGTGGAGTCCATTAATGAGGCACGGCCGTGTGGTCTTGGGCCCAGGCCGTGTCAATTTTGTGATCAGGCCCATCTGGTTTGTTTTAAGCCCATTTCTTGTTCTTTTCATCCTCCGGTGCTTTCCTGAGTATAAAACATGAAAACAAAGGATTAAGAGCACCAAATTACATAAAATAAAGGATAATTCATCCAAAAGAATGCTAAATGTGAGCTTAAAATATGTTACTATTTTTGTTTATCAATAGTCGCCACAATTGATAACAATATGCAGATTGACTTGAACATGGCAATCAGAGAGAAGGTTTCTTCGTAATCAATACCTTATTTCTGAGTATTACCTTTTGCAACAAGTCTGGCCTTATAAGTTTTCACTTTTCCATTTTCATTTTGTTCTTCCTGTAGATCCACTTACACAATATAGGTTTTATTCCTTCCGATAAGTCTACAAGTTCCCGTACTAAGTTGGAATCCAGAGAATCCATTTCAACTTTAATAGTTATTTCCGAAAGCTTGGGATCAACACTCTACATCGCTTCGTCATATGTGAGTGGGTCGTCATCTTCCTGTTCAGCAGACTTAGTATTTAAAACACTTCTGCCATATTGGAAGAACTCAGGCCTATAAGAGACCCTTCCACTGTGACAAAGCACCCTATGCTGCTAATCATTTACAGGTCTAGTATTAGGAGTTGGTTCTAAAATCGTTCCCAGAAGGTTTTGTTTATTTCCCAAAAGTTTCTCGAGTTCTTCTTTACTTTGAGGTTTGAAGTCATTCATGTAACTTTCCTTAAGGAAAGTACCATGAGTAGACACTATCACAGTTTTCTCTTACAGATTATAAAACAAACCATCGTTTATTCCTTTTGGATATCCTACAAACATGCACAATTCTATTTGTGAATCCAACTTCCTCTCATCTTTATCCAATACGTGGGTCGGGCATCCCCAAATCCTTAAATGAGTTAGACTTGGCTTCCTATCATGCCACAATTCGTATGGAGTTTTAGATGTTTCCTTAGTTGGCACATCATTAAGAACATAGAAAGTCATTGCAATGCATATCCCCAAAATAAGATTGACAGCTTCGAATAACTTAACATCAAACGAACCATGTCTAACAATGTTCAATTTCTTTTCTCTACCACGTCATTATGTTGTGGAGTGTCTGGCGCGGTTAGCTGGGATAGAATCTTATTCTCTATGAGGTACCCTAAGAACTCAACATATAAATATTCCCCACCTCAATTAGACCAAAGTGCCTTTATGGATAAACCCAATTGTTTCTCCACTTCCGCACGAAACTCTTTGAAATTATCAAAGGTTTCACTCTTGCGATGCATTAGGTGCACATACTCATATCTGGAATAATCATTAATAAAGGTTACAAAATACTCATAACCACATCTTGCACTGACGTTCATGAGGCCACATACATCAACATGCACAAGTTCTAAGGGTTTCACGGGCCTCGTCCCTTTTGCATTAAAAGATCACTTAGTCATCTTACCTTCCAAGCAATATTCATATTTTGGAAGATAAACTTCTTTAAGTGAACTTAAAGTGCCATCTTTCACAAGTCTAGGGATTCTTTCTAAGTTAATCTCACCAAGTCTCAAATGCCAAAGGTACGCCTCATTATGTTGGAAAAAACAGGTTTGGAAAACACAGTGGAAAATAAATTTAGGGGAAAACTAGAGTTTTAAATGTTTTCCAAAACAAGATCTTAGCTGTGATATCTAAAGTAATAAACACTTAATAAAAATTGTACCTTTTCGATTCGTCTAAAATGAGCGCTTCAACCGAGTAGTCTTCTCTGCTATCCTAAAGCTCACGTCTATCAAGTGTGGGCTCACTTCAAATCAAAAAAAAATTCACAAAAATTACCTATGAGGTAATTTCGCAATTTCTCAAAACTTTTGGGTCAAGTTGTAAATTAAAAAAAGATCTCTAGAAATTTTCTAAAATAATCTCTTCAGAGAATTTTCTCTCTACAACTTTCTCTTGAATTCAAGTGTGTGAAAAATAATGACTCAAGGCCCTCTTTATATAGGAAGAGTTTAGAGAGTTCAACAATGATTAAACTTAATCACTTTAATATTAAATTAATATAAATCTATCAAGATAAATATTATATTAAATTTAATATTAAATCTTATTAAAATAATAGAACATTTATCTACAAGATAAACATTAAAATTAAATTTAATATTAACATAATCAATTTAGTACTAAATTAATAAAATACTATTAAGGTAAGTATTAAATTAAATTTACTATTAAACTATTAAAATAGTATTATTATTGGAATAGTTAATCTGAAATCAAATTCTCTGGTAGAGTCCCAGTAGGAGTGTAACTCTTCCACTACTCAACCACCTAAGACCAACTACCGTCGGCCACCGGGACACCACCGTCGCAGCCGTCGGCACCGCCATGTCCGATGATGGAAGTGCAACACCCTTATGGCACCTAGAGCCAGTTTGACTGCTACCGATTCGGTCTAGGTCAATGACGACCCAATCGGTCTGACCTAATCATCGATTGGACCGTCGGTCCAGTTTCACATACTAGGCCCAGTTTGGCCAGTTTTTGGGATTTAGTCTCGATT
Organism: Gossypium sturtianum; assembly: GCA_025698515.1. Classification (NCBI taxonomy): domain Eukaryota; kingdom Viridiplantae; phylum Streptophyta; class Magnoliopsida; order Malvales; family Malvaceae; genus Gossypium; species Gossypium sturtianum. Next base: position 58,395,093 of record CM046951.1, on the reverse strand, counting down.
TTGGGCTCCCGGGCCCAATTTACAATCTCAGGTCCAATTTTCAAGTTCAATTACTCATTGGGCAAATTTTGAATTTCCAAAAATATCATATTAATTTTAATTAATTTGATTAATTTAATTTTACTTTATCAAAATTATTTTTTTTTTCCAAAACTCACTTAGAATTTCCAAATTAATTTTTCAAGAAAAATCTTTAATCAAATTCTCTAGTGGAATAATTCTTAAGACCACCTAATTTAATTCCAAATCGAATAAATCGACTCAATTAAACTATTTCCAAAGCCGTAGAATTTTCTTCTGATTAAAATGCAGTCCGATCGAGCTTTTTTTGACCAATCGGACATATACTGTTAGGCTCTAATAATTACAATTATGTCCAGAAGCATCGTTCCAATAATTCACAATTACTTAATCATGAAGTCAGTCCACAAGAAGTACCATGATTGAAAACGCCTTATTATATACTCTTTATGAAAGCAATTCATCCAACTGCTTTTTCCAATTACCTCGTCATGTGTGTGTTACCCTCATATGATATCCTTGATTCCTTTGAGTTAAATCCATTCACTCAATACAATCCTATTTTATCTCATTGTCACCATTGTGTCTTCTTAATGATTAATATTGTAACACCCATAACCCGTATCCATCGCCGGACTAGGGTTACGAGGTATTACCGGTCAAATCATAACATTTATACTATCATGGCTCACACATCAACACGTCATAGTAATCATTAGCACAAAGTCCCTTTAGTAGGTCTACGAGACCTTAAACATGCTTTAAAGAGGGTTCGGGACTAAACCAATCTCATACAAAAACTTTACAAACTTAGAAAATTTTTCTTCTAAAACAAGGCACACGCCCGTGTGGATTGACCGTGTGCCTTACACGGCCATGTCTTAGACCATGTCTCACCCCGTGTGAGAAACTGACTAAGGTCACACGGCCTGTCACATGCCCGTGTGTCTGGCCCATGTGCAGTACTGACTTGGATCACACGACCGATCACACGCCCATGTGTTTGGCTTTTGTGCAAGTCTGACCTGAATATAATAAGGACAGTGATGGGCACAGGCGAGACACATGCCCGTGTGCTCACCCATGTGGACAATTATAAGCCATTTTCAAGGCCAAATTGCCACCCAATTTGGGTCATCCCTAAATGCTCAATTCCAACATCAATTAACATACAATTCAATCACCATTCCCAACTACCAATATAAGTATGAGAAATACCATTTCAATATCACCAAAGCATACCCTAATGGCCATTTAAAAAAGACCATATTTACACATTACTTACACCATTTTCACATAGCTAAACATGTACCAAAATCATTCCACAACCTTACTAGCCTATACATGCCATGTAACACCCCTGACCCGAAACTGTCGCTGGAATAGGGTTAAGAGGCATTACCGAACAATAGAATCATTTCGTAACTCATTTACAACACAAAGTCAATCATCATTATAATACATCAAACATAAACAATTAGTCCCTTTTTAAGGCGTATAAGACCTTAAACACATGCTAGGGAGGGGTCGGGACTAAACTGAAACACATACAGAAACTACTCGAAATTTAAAACTTTTCTAGGTTTCAAGGGATACATGCCCGTGTGGGCAAACCGTGTGCCTCCCACGGCAGCTAGACACCCCCGTGTGTCCTCCCCGTGGTCGAATCTGACCTCACATCCACAGCCACCAAGCACGCCCGTGTGCCTTGGCCGTGGTCGAATCTGACTTCCCATCCACAGTCACCAAGCACGCCCGTGTGCCTTGGCTGTGGTCGAATCTGACTTAACACCCACAGCCACCCAGTACCCCGTGTGCTAAGGTCGTGTACTCTTAGGCCATATTCTGACATTCTCACACGGCGACTAGGCACGCCCGTGTCTTGGCCGTGTGCTATTAGGCTAGCTACTGACTTAGCCCCACGGTCACTAGGCACGCCCGTGTGCCACAACCGTGTGGCTCAATTAGGCCATTTGCAAGGCCAAAATGCCACCCACATGGGTCAATCCTACAAGCACATTTGAGCATCTTTATACACACAATTTGGCAACCAATTTCATGTCCAACAATCATCATATCATCAAATAGAATCTCATTTCTAAGCATGCCATTTTATACAACCAAATTACATGTAAATCTAGGTATAAATCATCCATAACCTCACTAAATCACTAAGGCATTAATTCATCATTGAATTCACCATTCATATGCTAATTCATTACCATCATGCCATATCAAAATATGCACCAAATACCATATTCACTCATGCACATTACCAACACTTAGCTAGCCACATCACATGGCTATTTACACATCTCAAATATGATTCAAAATAACTAGCCTATACATGCCATATTTCAACTATGTACATCTTTCCAAAAGTACCAAAACAGAATGTCGATAGTGTGATTGAGATGCTGACGATTCCCGGATCCGAGCAAGCTTTACTGACACTGCAAAGCAGAGAAACAAATCACACAGTAAGCTTTCAAAGCTTAGTAAGTTCGTAACATGATACATTATAATAAAACAAATCATCACATAGATAATTTCACATATGCATATATATATCATGCCATCCAAAACTAAAATGCTCATTTAACATTTCATAATCTCATTCATAGATTCATCAACCACATAGGTTCCGATCGTACCTTAGTCAACACCTAGTAGTCAATTACATTTTCTACTCAATACTCACTTTTCCCTTTCGATCAACTTCTGTCTCTTCTTTGATTCAATCGCACACTTAGTGCCCCGATATTTAGCCGAAGCTTAATTATCATCGCACACATAGTGTATTTATATCAAACCGCTCTTCAATCGGTATCACACACACAGTGCCAACCACAAAGTCGTAGCTTATTTTATTTCGTACACATAGTGCTGATCATCTCGATCACGTTTTCGAATACGCACACTTAGTGCCACATAACTCAAACTCAACTCTCGCATAGCATCTACATTTCAATATCATTATAACATTCATTTCATAACATTTAACATAACTAAATGTTCGTATTATGTCCGAACTTACCTCGGACGTTGAACTATCGAAACGGTCGGTCAATTGAGCAATTTATCTTTGCCTCGATCTCGATCCGAACCTCTCCTTTCATGGTCTATACACATTCAAATTTAATCCATTCAATCACCAAATCATTCATTTTAGTCCAAACACTCATATTTAGGGCATTTTACAAAATAGCCCTCACATTTTCACATTTCGACACTTTAGTCCTTAATTCATAAAATAATCAAATTCACATAATTAGCTTGCACCCATGCCTAGCCGAATTCTCATTATATTCATACAAGCCCACACTTTTCATTTATTTCACTTTTTAATCCTTCAAAATGCTATCTTCTCAATTTAGCCCTAATTAGCTAAATTCATCAAAAGTTCAAGAATAAAACATGTTCAATAAACACATATCTTTCATTTAACACCAACACTCATCACAAAGTTTACCATTTCATCAATGGCACATTTTATAAAAATCATCAATTCACAAAATTTAAGCATGGTTTTTGTAGAGCACAAAGCAACGATTACAAAAACGTAGAAATTATCAAAAACCGACTCAAAATCATACCTCAATCAAGATGAACAATGGCCGAATATCACAAAGCTTTTCTTCCTTCTTTTCTATTTGTGTTTTCGGTGGACAAAGATGAACATATTCATCTTATTTTCATGCTTTTGTTTTATTATTATTACTTTATTAAACATTTTACTCATTTGCCCTTTTATTAAACATATAAAACAAATAACTATTAAAGCTAATATGTCATTTAGCCATCCACTATCTTTAAAAAGGTTAAATTGCCTCATAAGGCCTCCACCTTAAAAGCCAACAATAATTAAGTACTTAACAATCAGCATTCAGCATTTACACTTTATACAATTAAGTCCTTTCTCACAATTTGACACACAGTCGATAAAATTCACACAAGATTTTCACACAGACTATATCACACATAATCAACACCAAAAGTAATATTAAAATATATTTACGACCTCAGATTTGTGGTCTCAAAACCACTTTATTCGACTAGGGTCTAAACCAGTACATTACAACTCTCTCTCGCCTTAGGGATTTTCGTCCCGAAAATCTTACCAGTGAATAATTGTGGATGTTGCTCTCTCATAACGTTCTCAGGCTCCCACGTAGCCTCTTCAATTCCGTGTTTGTGCCATAATACTTTTACTAAAGAAATTTTCTTATTTCTCAACTCTTTGGTCTCCCGTGCCAAAATTCGGATCGGTTTTTATCTATACGACAAGTCTGACTGAATCTCAATTTCAGTAGGAGTAATCACATGAGACGGGTCTGATCTGTACCGTCAAAGCATTGACACATGAAACACGTTATGAATCTTTTCTAACTCAGATGGCAATCTCAATCTACAACCAACCGGTCCAACTCGTTCAATAATCTCATACGGTCCGATGAACCTCGGACTCAGCTTGCCCTTTCGGCCAAATCGAAGTATTTTCTTCCACGGAGACACTTTCAGAAACACTTTATCACCAATTTCGAATTCAATATCTTTTCTTTTCAAATCTGCATAAGACTTCTGACGATCTGAGGCTACTTTCAAATTGTCACGAATTACTTTCACTTTTTGTTCAGTCTCTTTTATCAGATCAACCCCGTGAATCTTATTCTCACTCAGCTCAGTCCAATACAATGGAGTTCGACACTTTCGACCATAAAGAGCCTCATATGGTGCCATTTTAATGCTAGATTGAAAACTGTTGTTATACGCAAACTCAATTAAAGATAAATGTTTTTTCCCACGTACTTTCAAATTCAAGTATGCAACATCTCAGCATGTCTTCAAGAATCTGAATGATTAGTTCCGATTGGCCATCTGTTTGCGGATGAAAAGCAGTACTAAAATGCAATTTCGTGCCTAAAGCATCTTGCAATTTCTTCCAAAATCGCGAGGTAAATCTCGGATCTCTGTCAGACACTATAGATAATGGTACTCCGTGTAATTTCACAGTCTCATCGATATACAGTTCAGCTAACTTATCTAAAGAATAATCGGTTCTTATCAGAACGAAATGAGCTGATTTCGTCAATCTGTCCACTATCACCCAGATTGCATCTTTCTCACTCGGAGATAAGGGCAAACCCAACACGAAGTCCATCGTAATTCTCTCCCATTTCCACTTAGGAATCATAATCGGTTGTAACAAACCAGACGGAACTTAATGTTCAACTTTGACTTGCTGACAAATTAAACATTTCGACACAAAGTCAGAGATGTCTCGTTTCATACCATGCCACCAATAAAACTGTTTCAGATCATTATACATTTTCGTACTCCCAGGATGTACAGTTAATGGACTATTATGAGCTTCATTCAAAATCATCAAAATTAACTCTGAATTTCTCAGAACACAAATCCGATCTCTAAATCTTAAATAATCATCACTATCAACTCGAAATTCTGATTCAGTATTCGATTCACATTGAGTTCTTTTAGCCATCATTTCAACATCATTTTTCTGAGCATCACAAATCTAATGTACAAACATCAGCTTTATTTTTAACTCAGCTATAACTACAATATCATCACACAGATCTATTTGAGTACTCATAGCTCGCAAAGCATATAACAATTTCTAACTTAAAGCATCAGCTACAACATTAGCTTTACCCGGGTGATAATCTATCACAAGTTCATAGTCTTTCAACAATTCTAACCATCTTCTCTGTCGCAAATTCAAATCTTTTTGAGTCATCAAATACTTTAAGCTCTTATGATCAGTATAGATGTGACATTTTTCCCCAAACAGATAGCGACGCCAAATCTTCAATGCGAACATGATTGCAGCCAATTCAAGGTTATGCGTTTGGTAGTTCTTTTTATGTGGCTTTAGCTGCCTCGAAGCATAAGCAATAACTTTACCTTCTTGCATCAGCACACAGCCCAAACCATCCAACGATGCATCACTGTAGACTATGAATTCTTTTCCCGATTCCGGTTGAACTAACACTGGTGCTTCCGTCAACAACAATTTCAACTGCTCAAAACCCTGATGACACTTTTCTGACCATTCAAATTTAACATCTTTTTGTAGCAACTTCGTCAACAGAGTCGCAATCATCGAGAAGCCTTTCACAAACCGTCTATAATATCCCGCTAGTCTCAGAAAACTACGGACTTCAGACACATTTCTCGGAGGCTTCCATTCTAATATAGCAGAGATTTTACTAGGATCAACTCGTATCCCGACAGCTGACACAATATGCCCCAGAAAACCAACTTCACGCAACCAAAATTCACATTTACTAAACTTAGCATACAACTGTTTCTCATGCAGAGTTTGTAGCACAGTTCTCAAATGCTCGTCTCATCACACGAATAGATCAAAATATCATTAATGAACACCACTACAAAGCGATCCAAATACGGTCTGAATATCCGATTCATTAGATCCATAAACACTGCAGGAGCATTTGTTAGTCCGAAAGGCACCACTAAGAATTCATAATGTCCATACCTCGTTCTGAAAGCGGTCTTTGGCACATCAGATTCTTTAACTCTTAACTGATAGTAACCAGATCTCAAGTCTATCTTTGAAAACACTGTAGCTCCCTTCAACTGATCAAATAAATCATCAATACGAGGTAACGGATATTTATTCTTTATCGTCACTTTGTTCAATTGTCGATAATCAATACACATTCTCATAGTTCCATCTTTCTTTTTCACAAATAACACAGGAGCTTCCCAAGGTGAGAAACTCGGTCGTGCAAATCCTCTATCAGTTAATTCTTGCAACTGTGACTTTAACTCTTTCAATTCTGTTGGTGCCATTCTATACGAAGCTATAGAAATGGGAGTGGTCCCTGGCATTAATTCAATACCAAATTTCACTTCCCGAATCGGAGGTAATCCCGGTAATTCCTCAGGAAACACATCTGGAAACTCACATACCACAGGCACAGATTCAACTTTCTTTTCTGCACCTTTGTATCAATCACGTACGCCAAATAAGCTTCACAACCTTTTCTCACATAATTCATAGCTTTCATTGCAGATACAACAGCTGGTAATCCTTTCATATCATTGGATTCAATTCGAACTATCTCACCTTTTTGACTCTTCAACTCAATACTCTTTCTTTTACAATTCACGATGGCATTATGCAGAGTAAGCCAATCTATACCCAGAATTATGTCAAACTCATCGAATGGTAGTAACATCAAATTGGCCAGAAAACATATATCACGAAACATCAATGGGCAATTCTTGTATATTTTATCCACCAAAACACACTTGCCTAAGGGGTTCGACACTCTAACCACAAATTCAGTAGACTCAACAGGTAGATTCTTATTCAATACTAAGTTCATACACACATAGGAATGAGTTGATCCTGGATCTATCAATGCAATGACATCAGTATCAAATAAAGTGAAAGTACCGATGATGACGTCTAGAGATGATGCTTCCTCTCACGCACGTATAGTATAGGCTCGGGCAGGTGCTCTCGCTTCTGACCTCACAGCTATGTCAGTAGTCCCCCTTTGGCTTCCACTCACATTTCTGGTGTTTCTGGGTGGTCTACCTCTAGCCGTCACATTACTCGGTCTTTCATTCTGAACATTTTCCTCTTCGACCATCTTTGGGCAATCTCGAATAAAATGATCCCTGGATCCACATTTATAACAAACTCTATTGTTGTACTTGCCCCAGCATTCTCCCACATGTCGCCTTCCACACTGTCTACACTCAGGTTTATTGCTTTTGGCACTATCGACACTTGATTCCATTAGAGCTTGAATTCTCGGACCAACACTTAGTCTTGCGCGATCTCTACTCAGATGCCCAAATGAAGCATTTGATCGATTGTTTGCATCTCTGAATCTCTTCGTCTAAGGTTGAGAGAACCTATTCATCGATCTTTTCCTTTCATCACGAGCCTCAGAATCGGCTTTCTTCTTTTTTTTTCTTGAGCTCCTCGACTTTGCATGCTCTTTCGACTAACACAACAAATTCATTTATATCAAGTATCCCAACCAACAATTTAATGTCTTCATTCAATCCCTCTATAAAACGTTTGCACATAGTAGCTTCAGTCGAAACACATTCCCTCACGTATTGACTCAGTCTTACGAATTCCCGTTCGTACTCAGTAACAGACAAACGGCCCTGTTTAAATTCTAGAAACTCTTTACGTTTCTGATCAATGAAGCGTTGACTGATATACTTCTTTCTGAACTAAACTTGAATGAAGTCCCAGGTGATTCTTTCTCTCGAAACCACAGATATCAATGTTTTCCACCAGTTATAAGTCGTGTCTCTCAACAAGGAAACTGCACACTTAATACACTCATCAGGGTTCAATGACATCTCATCGAATACTCTGATTGTATTCTCAAGCCAAAACTCGGCTCACTCAGTATCGTCATCAGATGTGGCCCTAAACTCCTCGGCCCCGTATTTTCGAATCTTGTCTATAGGTGGTTTATTCAATCTGATCGAATCTACAACTTGTGGCACAACAGGTACTTGTGGGGGTGGAGGTTGTGGAGCAGCCGGATTTGTTTGAACGAACTCCCTCACTCATCATTCGGAAGAAGGCTTGCTTAGTGTAACACCCTAGTTTTAGGGGTTAGGCATTTGGTGCTTAGCTCAGGTTTTGGCACACTCTAGTGTGTGGTTGGGTAAGTTTTAGGAGTCCTGAGAACCCTAGGTGGTGGTAGGTTGCCTTAGAAAACTTTTAGTTTTAGGGGCTAAAAAGGAGAACTTGGATAGAGGGGGTCTTAAGAGAATTTTTGGTGGAGTTTTGGCATAAGGAGTGGCTTGGCAGAGTGGCAAGGAGGCGCCACTTAGAGCATGGAGAAGTGACGCCATTTGCAGGGGAAGGGCTCTGAGTTCGATTCGCAAGGGTAGCATTTTGGCCTTGTTTTTGCGTCAAGGAGGATAGAAGCTGGACGGTTTTTGGATGCTTGAAAGGTGGAGAAGACTTGGTCTTTTTTTTTTTAAATTTTGCTAGGTAAAAGTTTGACTTATTCAAACTTTTAAAATGGATGGTGGGGAGGGATTTTAGGAGAAATTTTAGGATTGTTTTTGGGGGCTTGGGGCTTGGCCGAATATTATAAATAGGGGGGAGGGAGGTGCTTGTTTCATTCATCATTTGTTTCTCACCCTTACCAAAAAGTTCTTTCCTTCGTTTGTATTTATTTTCCCTTGTCCATTGCCGAAAGTTAGTCCAAGCAAACCCCTTTTTCATGCCATTTCTTTGTAGCCGAAAGTAGCAGAGGGCTTAACCTTTTATGAACCTATATCCCTCTCCCTTCTCACCTTTTTCTTTTTAAACCTTGCTTAAACCGTAACCATCCATAGAAAACTACCATTGCTAAATATCCCAAACACTATCTAAGAGCCTTTGCCGAATCATCCATTCTCACATTCTCTTCACTTTGGTTACAAGTCCCTGAGCCGAACCTTACTTCCTGGGTGGTGGTCGTTTCTAGCTGGAGCAATAGGGAGTGGTTAGCAAGGTCGTTTAGTCAGCAGTTGCAGTGGCATAGAGTAGCGTTCGGAATTCAAGTGTGTTGGTAAGAGATATTTATTTAGATTAAATGCTTAAGTGGTGTTTTGGGGGTTAACCTGTTTACCTGATTAAGCTTTTTGATGGAGGCCACAACCAGTCAAGAAGGGAAAGGGAAGGCCCCTGTCCCAAAGTTCAAGAAAAGGGCCGTCTCGGCAGTACGTGATTGGCCACCGGGGTGTGGGCCAGCAACAGGAAGCGTTAAGCAAATAGCCGTAGTTTCGCTAGACGATAGCGTCGAGGATCGAGAGTCTAGTACTCCTAGTAGTAAGGTGTGTAACTAACCTACTGTTTCCGGGTTTTATGTGTTATATGTTTTACTAACAAGTGCAGTAATGAGTGTGATATATATATATACCCCTAAAGGGTATAGCGATGATCAGGTTAGTAGCAAAGTTTGTAAATATGTGATCACTGATTTTATTATGTGAGTATGCCTATGATTGTGTTTAATATGTACATGCACCATCTTATCATCATTTTATGTTACATGTGCATGGGTGGGTTTTGAAAGAAGGTACGGGTGTACTTCGAGTACGTGGTTGATGTCAGCTTTGTGCTACATCGTGGATTGGGCGCCGATCGTCGCGTTGTGGATCTTTGCGATTTAGTTCGCGTGGTTACCTTGATTGATATCGGCTTATGCCATATCGTGGTTTGATGGATTGCTGTGTGCTCCATCGTGGTTTGATGTTAGCTATATGCTACATCGTGGATGGCATTGGTTGCCTTTTTGGAGGAAAAAGGAGAGGGTGACTCGATAGTCCCCTGGTGTGTGGTAAATTTGGATAAGGGGGTGTGTAGCGGATGGACCCTAGGTTTGGGTGGGTTTCATGATTGCATTGTTCCGTTTATGAAATAATATGAGAATGGGCCAAGCCCAATGAATAGGTATGTTTTGGGGACATACGTGGACATGGGTCAAACCGGTGATACGTGGACTAATGTAAAAAGGGCCTAGTCCAGTTTTTGTAATAATTTGAAGGTGGGCCAAGCCCAGATTGTGGTAATGTCTGAATAATTATACTTGCATGTTGCATTTGATAATTGAGATGTTATGTGGTTAGCATGTGGGTGGATTTCGATGGTTTAGTTACACACTGAGTCATTGTGACTCACCCCAATCTCTGATCCAACATCGCAGGTGGAAGGATGATCGGACCGGGTTGGAGTGGATACAAGGTGGCCCATGCAAAGGACGTTTTAATATTTTCTTTATGCACTTTATTACCAAGTACTTGGAATCATTATGTTGTAATAAGAGCCTCTTAAGTTATTTGGTTTTCTTTTGGTAACTTATGTTTTAAGAGACTTGGGAATAATGTTACTTTTATGAACTAAGCTTAAACCACTTGAGTCTGATGTTTTAAACGTTTTCCAACCTAAGCAAATTGACAACTAAGAGTTTTAAAGACGAAACCCCGAGATTTCAAAGTAACCTAACGGTTTGCTAACAAACATGCCCAAGATTTCTGCAAGTAAACTACTCTAAAGGAGTTTAGACAAAAGTTAAATGGCAACTGTTTCGCTTAATAAGTTTTTCCCATAACATAACCGTCGGTGCGTAGTGAATGGGCCGGGTTTGGGGGTGTTCTGATTTGGTATCGAGCCAAGTTCAAAACTCGGCTTTGAGGGTTTTGGGTCCAAAACATTTTCAAAGTGGGCTTTTAAGAAATTCTTGATTATTACGGCATGGCACTGTACCTCAGGCCCAAGTCCACGTGTAAGTACTTGAACTTTTGAAGTGATTTGTTTGTATTGTTATGGGTTATTTGGGCTCGTAGATTAGAATATTAGGGCTATTGGACCCTAGGACTAGTCTACTCAAACATATGCATAAAACTTAAGGTTACCAAAACAAACACCGTGATTAGGTCGCCGAGTTAAGGTGTGGCAACCATTGTGCGCATGTCTAGGAGTGGATCCGGAAGAGCACGGTACTTAAGCGATCCTCGTGACTCACCTCCTCTTCGCAGAATCCTACACAGTGCGTAGCTACGGTTCACCTTAACCAAGAGGACTTGTTCATAGGCTAAACCGACTATTAAAACCCGAAAGGGATTAGCACTGGTTGCTTTAAAATTTTACTTTTTAAAATTTTTTCAAACTTACCCCTTTGGTTTGTGAAACTCTAAATCTGATTTTGAAAGATGTTTTCTCGATTTACAAAATTACCAAAAATACCTCTATAGGAAAAAGACGAAATTACCCACAGGTAGGAAGGAAACTTTGATTGATCGAAAGAACTACTCGGAAACTTCATTGCATAAAATTGCTCGTGGATAAAAGCAGTGAAACAATAATTTCTAATTCATAAAACTTTCTAAACAGATTTAGTCAAGCGCTAGAGATGAGTTCTAGGGGACGCGCAGTAGAGGAAGAATGGCGACCGGAACCGGTAGGGTGCAGCTATGGGTCGAAAGCGAAGTGCCGCTTGATAGTGGATGTAGAGGAACAAGATCCGATAAGTGAAGAGAACGCAGATGTCGCAGCTATGTTACGCGTGCGGCTTCAAGTGGCAAGAGCTAGTAGGGGAAATGGAGCTCGGAAGTCGGTGCCGAGAGGCTTAGGTCTAACTTGGGCTGAAGTTTTTAGGGAGTATCTCGAGTAGCTCGAACGTAGCGGAGTATTGGCTAGAAGGAGTCGAGAGAATTATGGACGACTTGGATTGTGCCCTGGAGGAAAAGCTAAAAGGTCTTTGTTTAGCTACTACGGGATGAGGCTTATCGTTGGTGGCTCCTTTGTCAAACAAGGTGTACCAGCAGAGCGATTGGATTGGGACTACTTTAAGGAAAAGTTTGAAGGAAAATACGTTGGAGCAAGCTACTTAGATGCGCAAAGGAAGGCGTTTCTAAATCTAGTGCAAGGAAATAAGTCGATAGCAGAATACGAGGCAGAGTTTGTACGGCTAAGTCAGTATGCTAAGGGAATTGTGGCCACCGACTATGAGAGGTGCGTCCGGTTTGAAGACGGATTGCGAGATGAGCTTGAGTCTTGATCGCTCCTCCAGAGGGAAAGAGACTTCGCGGTGCTAGTGGAGAAAGCTCGTATAGCCGAAGAAGTTAAGAGGACGGTAAGGGAAAACTGAGGAAAGAGTAGGAACGAGAATAAGAGAAGTATTGGACCGTCAGCATCGTTTGGTAATGTCCAGAAAAGACCAAAGATCGAGAATCCTGTAAGTGCACTTGTACCAGTGGATCGGAATTGTCTCTGTGCTCGATGTGGAAGACCTCACACAGGAGAGTGCTGGGGAAATAGCAAAGAATGTTTTCGGTGTGGATCTAAGGCACATCTGGTTAAGAATTGTCCTCAAGCGACGAGGGGTCGTGGTTCAAGTCATGGAAGGAATGGGTCTAGTCGGAGTCAACCAAGAATGTGATTCTAGGTAAGCTCCTTTGCTTGGGTACTTGCGTTAATTACTTTGTTTGCTTATGAGTTAGCCTTTCCTGTGTTGCTAAGAGAGGCGTTTCGAGTTTTGAGCGCGAATTTGGAGATTGTGTAGGTACGATAGCCTTAGTAAGATCAGAGTGCGCAGCGTAAGCGTAGGGTGGTGAGATAGGTGGTATGGACGTTTGTTAGTAAAGTAATTTTGAGGACGAAATTATTTTAAGGAGGGTAGTATTGTAACACCCTAGTTTTAGGGGTTAGGCATTTGGTGCTTAGCTCAGGTGTTGGCACACTCTAGTGTGTGGTTGGGTAAGTTTTAGGAGTCCTGAGAACCCTAGGTGGTGGTAGGTTGCCTTAGAAAACTTTTAGTTTTAGGGGCTAAAAAGGAGAACTTGGATAGAGGGGGTCTTAAGAGAATTTTTGGTGGAGTTTTGGCATAAGGAGTGGCTTGGCAGAGTGGCAAGGAGGCGCCACTTAGAGCATGGAGAAGTGACGCCATTTGCAGGGGGAAGGGGCTCAGGTTCGATTCGCAAGGGTAGCATTTTGGCCTTGTTTTTGCGTCAAGGAGGATAGAAGCTGGACGGTTTTTGGATGCTTGAAAGGTGGAGAAGACTTGGTCTTTTTTTTTAAAAATTTTGCTAGGTAAAAGTTTGACTTATTCAAACTTTTAAAATGGATGGTGGGGAGGATTTTAGGAGAAATTTTAGGATTGTTTTTGGGGGCTTGGGGCTTGGCGAATATTATAAATAGGGGAGGGAGGTGCTTGTTTCATTCATCATTTGTTTCTCACCCTTACCAAAAAGTTCTTCCTTCGTTTGTATTTATTTTCCCTTGTCCATTGCCGAAAGTTAGTCCAAGCAAACCCCTTTTTCATGCCATTTCTTTGTAGCCAGAAAGTAGCGAGAGGGCTTAACCTTTTATGAACCTATATCCCTCTCCCTTCTCACCTTTTTCTTTTAAACCTTGCTTAAACCGTAACCATCCATAGAAAACTACCATTGCTAAATATCCCAAACACTATCTAAGAGCCTTTGCCGAATCATCCATTCTCACATTCTCTTCACTTTGGTTACAAGTCCACGAGCCGAACCTTACTTCTCTGGGTGGTGGTCGTTTCTATTTGGAGCAATAGGGAGTGGTTAGCAAGGTCGTTTAGTCGTGATTGCGAGTGGCATAGAGTAGCGTTCGAATTCAAGTGTGTTGGTAAGAGATATTTATTTAGATTAAATGCTTAAGTGGTGTTTTGGGGGTTAACCTGTTTACCTGATTAAGCTTTTTGATGGAGGCCACAACCAGTCAAGAAGGGAAAGGGAAGGCCCCTGTCCCAAAGTTCAAGAAAAGGGCCGTCTCGGCAGTACGTGATTGGCCACCGGGGTGTGGGCCAGCAACAGGAAGCGTTAAGCAAATAGCCGTAGTTTCGCTAGACGATAGCGTCGAGGATCGAGAGTCTAGTACTCCTAGTAGTAAGGTGTGTAACTAACCTACATTTCGGGTTTTATGTGTTATATGTTTTACTAACAAGTGCAGTAATGAGTGTGATATATATATATACCCCTAAAGGGTATAGCGATGATCAGGTTAGTAGCAAAGTTTGTAAATATGTGATCACTGATTTTATTATGTGAGTATGCCTATGATTGTGTTTAATATGTACATGCACCATCTTATCATCATTTTATGTTACATGTGCATGGGTGGGTTTTGAAAGAAGGTGCAGGTGTACTTGAGCACGTGGTTGATGTCGACTTTGTGCTACATCGTGGATTGGCGTTGGCGAGGTCGCGTTGTGGATCTTTGCGATTTAGTTCGGCGTGGTTACCTTGATTGATATCGACATGCCATATCGTGGTTTGATGGATTCTTTGTGTGCTCCATCGTGGTTTGATGTTAGCTATATGCTACATCGTGGATGGCATTGGTTGCCTTTTTGGAGGAAAAAGGAGAGGGTGACTCGATAGTCCCCGGTGTGTGGTATTTGGATAAGGGGTGTGTAGCGGATGGACCCTAGGTTTGGGTGGGTTTCATGATTGCATTGTTCCGTTTATGAAATAATATGAGAATGGGCCAAGCCCAATGAATAGGTATGTTTTGGGGACATACGTGGACATGGGTCAAACCCAGTGATCTGTGGACTAATGTAAAAAGGGCCTAGTCCAGTTTTTGTAATAATTTGAAGGTGGGCCAAGCCCAGTTGTGGTAATGTCTCGAATAATTATACTTGCATGTTGCATTTGATAATTGAGATGTTATGTGGTTAGCATGTGGGTGGATTTCGATGGTTTAGTTACACACTGAGTCATTGTGACTCACCCCAATCTCTGGTTCCAACATCGCGGTGGAAGGATGATCGGACCGGGTTGGAGTGGATACAAGGTGGCCCATGCAAAGGACGTTTTAATATTTTCTTTATGCACTTTATTACCAAGTACTTGGAATCATTATGTTGTAATAAGAGCCTCTTAAGTTATTTGGTTTTCTTTTGGTAACTTATGTTTTAAGAGACTTGGGAATAATGTTACTTTTATGAACTAAGCTTAAACCACTTGAGTCTGATGTTTTAAACGTTTTCCAACCTAAGCAAATTGACAACTAAGAGTTTTAAAGACGAAACCCCGAGATTTCAAAGTAACCTAACGGTTTGCTAACAAACATGCCCAAGATTTCTGCAAGTAAACTACTCTAAAGGAGTTTAGACAAAAAGTTAAATGGCAACCTGTTTTCGCCAATAAGTTTTTCCCATAACATAACCAGATTCGGTCGTAGTGAATGGGCCGGGTTTGGGGGTGTTACACTTAGCCTCTCCTCCCTCACCAATTTCATTTGGCCTAGATGTGGTCGGCACTGTCCCTTGAGTGGGAGCAGGTGCATTGCTTTCTACATCATCAGCAACTGCTCGATCGGGATCCATTACTATATGAAAACACATTTTCAACTGTCAGAATTTATCACACTATCGCAAATTCATATATGGCATGTATAGCTAGACTCACACTCGCTACGTTAGTCCAAGAATCGGCTAAACCGTAGCTCTGATACCAATAAAATGTAACACCCCCAACCCGACACTGTCACTGGAATAGGGTTAAGAGGCATTACCGGACAATAGAATCATTTCGCAACTCATTTACGACACAAAGTCAATCATCATCATAATACATCAAACATAAACAATTAGTCCCTTTTTAAGGCGTATAAGACCTTAAACACATGCTAGGGAGAGGTCGGGACTAAACCGAAACACATACAGAAACTACTTGAAATGTAAACTTTTCTAGGTTTCAAGGGATACACGCCCGTGTGGGCAAACCGTGTGCCTCCCACGGCAGCTGGACACCCCCGTGTGTCCTCCCCGTAGTCGAATCTGACCTCACATCCACGGCCACCAAGCACGCCCGTGCGCCTTGGCTGTGGTCGAATCTGACTTCCCATCCACGGCCACCAAGAACGCCCGTGTGCCTTGGCCGTGGTCAAATCTGACTTTACACCCACGGCCACCCAGTACCCCGTGTGCTAAGGCCGTGTACTCTTAGGCCATATTTTGAATTTCTCACACGGTGACTAGGCACACCCGTGTCTTGGCCGTGTGCTATTAGGCAAGCTACTGATTTAGCCCCACAGTCACTAGGCACGCCCGTGTGCCACAACCGTGTGGCTCAATTAGGCCATTTGCAAGGCCAAAATGCCACCCACATGGGTCAATCCTACAAGCACATTTGAGCATCTTTATACACACAATTTGGCAACCAATTTCATGTCCAACAATCATCATATCATCACTTAGAATCTCATTTCTAAGCATGCCATTTTATACAACCAAATTACATGTAAATCTAGGTATAAATCATCCATAACCTCACTAAATCACTAAGGCATTAATTCATCATTGAATTCACCATTCATATGCTAATTCATTACCATCATGGCATATCAAAATATGCACCAAATACCATATTCACTCATGCACATTACCAACACTTAGCTAGCCACATCACATGGCTATTTACACATCTCAAAAATGATTCAAAACAACTAGCCTATACATGCCATATTTCAAATATGTACATCTTTCCAAAAGTACCAAAATAAAATGACGATAGTGTGATTGAGATACTGACGATTCCCGAATCCGAGCAAGCTTTACTGACATTGCAAAGCAGAGAAACAAATCACACAGTAAGCTTTCAAAGCTTAGTAAGTTCGTAACATGATACATTATAATAAAACAAATCATCACATAGATTATTTCACATATGCATATATATATCATGCCATCCAAAACTAAAATGCTCATTTAACATTTCATAATCTCATTCATAGATTCATCAACCACATAGGTTCCGAGCGTACCTTTGTCAACACCTAGTAGTCAATTACATTTGCTTCTCAATACTGACTTTTCCCTTTCGATCAACTTCCATCTCTTCTTTGATTCAATCGCACACTTAGTGCCCCGATATTTAGCCGAAGCTTAATTATCATCGCACAGATAGTGTATTTATATCAAACCGCTCTTCAATCGGTATCGCACACACATTGCCAACCACAAAGTCGTAGCTTATTTTATTTCGCACACACAGTGCTGATCATCTCAATCACGTTTTCGAATACGCACACTTAGTGCCACATAACTCAAACTCAACTCTCACATAGCATCCACATTTCAATATCATTATAACATTCATTTCATAACATTTAACATAACAAAATGTTCGTATTATGTCCGAACTTACCTCAGACGTTGAACTATCGAAACAGTCGGTCAATTGAGCACTTTATCTTTGCCTCGATCTCGATCTGAACCTCTCCTTTCTTGGTCTATACACATTCAAATTTAATCCATTCAATCACCAAATCATTCATTTTAGTCCAAACACTCATATTTAGGGCATTTTACAAAATAGCCCTCACATTTTCATATTTTGACACTTTAGTCCTTAATTCATAAAATCATCAAATTCACATAATTAGCTTGCACCCATGCCTAGCCGAATTCTCATTATATTCATACAAGCCCACACATTTCATTTATTTCACATTTTAATCCTTCAAAATGCTATTTTCTTAATTTAGCCCTAATTAGCTAATTTCATCAAAAGTTCAAGAATAAAACATGTTCAATAAACACATATCTTTCATTTAACACCAACACTCATCACAAAGTTTACCATTTCATCAATGGCACATTTTATAAAAATCATCAATTCACAAAATTTAAGCATGGGTTTTGTAGAGCACAAAGCAACGATTACAAAAACGTAGAAATTATCAAAAACCGACTCAAAATCATACCTCAATCAAGATGAACAATGGTCGAATATCACAAAGCTTTTCTTCCTTCTTTTCTATTTGTGTTTTCGGTGGACAAAGATGAACACATTCATCTTATTTTCATGCTTTTGTTTTATTATTATTACTTTATTAAACATTTTACTCATTTTCCCTTTCATTAAACATATAAAACAAATAAATATTAAAGCTAATATTTCATTTAGCCATCCACTATCTTTAAAAAGGTTAAATTGCCTCATAAGGCCTCCACCTTAAAAGCCAACAATAATTAAGTACTTAACAATCAGCACTCAGTATTTACACTTTATACAATTAAGTCATTTCTCACAATTTGACACACGGTCGATAAAATTATCACACAGAATTTTCACACAGACTATATCACACATAATCAACACCAAAAGTAATATTAAAATACATTTACGACCTCAGATTTGTGGTCTCGAAACCACTGTTCCAACTAGGGTCTAAACTGGGCTGTTACATGCCATATATCATAAATACAACTTCCAATAAGGTACCAAAATAGATGTCTGATAGTGTGATTGAGTCGCTGACGGTCCTTGAATCCGAGCTAGCTTTAATAACACTATACACAGAGAAAGTTTTCACACAGTAAACTTTAAAGCTTAGTAAGTTCGTAATATAACACAATTAACTCAACAATTCAAATTCAATATGCAAAGTTACTAACACTTAGTTCAATTCACATCATTACTCAATCTCATCCATAACTACTACTCACTTTCATACCATAACTATATGTTCATGTACAAGCATTTACATTGCTACCCAATCTAACTCTTTCCATCATTCATTCAAATAATCATCCATTTATCTCATACACAATATCATCAACCACATAGGCTCTGTACATACCTGTACCATCACGTATTTATCTATCACATTTACCACTCAATACTCAATGCCATAATTCGTTCGATCCTTTTTAAACATTCGACGAATTCGCATATTCAGTGCCATTTAATTACCCGAAGCTACAATAATATCGCACACTTAGTGCCATCACATTAAACTGAAGATGTCTCGGTATCACACACACAGTGCCAACTAATATAGCCGATGCATTTCTTTATCTTGCACACTTAGTGTACTTCATCGCAGTAACTGTTCTATTTACGCACACTTAGTGCCACATATCTTCGAACTCACATTTCGCATTACTAACTCAACATTCACATTTCCATTCATTTCATATCATACGAACATTATTTAAACAATACGTATTATACACGAACTTACCTCGGACGCAAAAATAACAACACTAGTCGATCAATCGAGCACTTTGTTCTTGCTTCGATCTCGATCCAAATCTCTCTTTTCTTGATCTATATAATATCAAATTCAACTCATTCAATCACATTTTCATCCAAAACAATCCACAACACATTGTTAAAATATTTTACACTTTAGTCACCATAATTCCACATTTTGACATTTTAGTCCTTATTTCTCAAATACATCAAATTCACAAAATCCAATTTAATCCATGCTTAGTCGAATTGCCATAGTACCCCTAGCAGCCCATATTTCACATTTATTTCACATTTCAATCCCTCAATTTTCACATTTCACAATTTAATCCCTAATATACATTTTTACTCAAAATCACTTTACAAAACCTGTATATAAATCATCAAACACTTAGTTTTCATCCTCAAACATCACAAAGCTCAAACCATCAACAATGGTATTTCATAAAATCATCATAAATTGTGAAAATCAAGGTACGGGCTGGCTAGTACTCAAAGCAACGATCACAAAAACATAAAAATCATAAAAAATCGAGTTCAAAACATACCTCAATCAAGCCTTGTAAGTGCCGAAAGTTTAAAGCCCTAAAAACCTTCCTTTTATCAACCAATTTTCGGCAATAGTGAAGAAAGATGAACAAAAATGATGTTTTGTTTTAATTTATTAACTTAATGCATCATTTACCAATTTACCCTTACTAAAAACATTTAAAAACCACTATCTCATGTCCATTAACCTTGTTAATGGTCCATTTGCTTTATAAGGACCTCACACTTAAGAAGACATAGCATTAAAGTACTTTTAACTTCTAGCACATAGCTTTTGCATTTTAAGCAATTAAGTCCTTTTTCACAAATCGACACACAAACAATAAAATTTTCACACAGAACTTTCACACATACTTTATCACATGCCACACACATCAAAAATAATATTAAAATATTTCTCCGACCTCAGATTTATGGTCCTGAAACCACTGTTCTGACTAGAGTCTAAACCGAGCTGTTACAACTCTCCCCCCTTAGGGATTTTCGTCCCCAAAAATCTTACCAGTGAATAGATTTGGATATTGCTCTCTCATAGCATCTTCAGGCTCCCACATAGCCTCTTCAACCCCGTGTCTGTGCCACAACACTTTTACTAAAGCAATTTTCTTATTTCTCAACTCTTTGATCTCATGAGCCAGAATTCTAATCGGTTCTTCTCTATACGATAGATCTGACTGAATCTCAACTTCAGTAGGGGCAATCACGTGCAATGGGTCAGATTTGTATCGTCGAAGCATCAATACGTGAAACATATTATGAATTTTCTCTAACTCAGGTGGCAACAACAATCTATAAGCAACCGGCCCGATATGTTCGATAATCTCATACGGCCCGATGAATCTCGGACTCAACTTGCCTTTTTTGCCGAAACGGAGTATTTTCTTCCAAGGAGACACCTTCAAAAACACTTTCTCACCGATCTCAAATACAATATCTTTTCGTTTCAAATCTGCGTAAGACTTTTGACGATCTGATACCGCTTTCAAACTGTTTTGAATCACTTTCACTTTTTGCTCAGTCTCTCCGATCAAATCTACACCGTGAATCTTATTCTCACTAAGCTCAGTCCAATATAATGGTGTTATGCATTTACGACCGTAAAGAGCCTCATATGGTGCCATTTTAATACTTGATTGAAAGCTATTATTATAAGCAAATTCAATCAACGGCGGGTACTTTTCCCACGTACCTTCAAACTCAAGAATACAACATCTCAACATATCCTCGAGAATCTGAATAGTCCGCTCGGATTGACCATCCGTTTGCGGATGAAATGCTGTGCTGAAATGCAACTTCGTACCTAAAGCCTCTTGCAGTTTCTTCCAAAACTGCGAAGTAAACCTCGGATCTCTGTCAGACACAATAGGTAATGGTACCCCGTGCAATCGCACAACCTCGAAAACATACAATTCAGCTAACTTATCAAGCGAATAATCTGTTCTCACCAGAATAAAATGATTTGATTTCGTTAATCTGTCAATTATCACCCAGATTGCATCTTTCTTTTTCGGGGACAGAGGCAATTCTGACACAAAGTCCATCTTGATTCTTTCCCATTTACACTTAGGAATCATGATCGACTGTAACATACCGGATGGCACCTGATGTTCAGCTTTGACTTGCTGACAAACTAAACATCTCGAAACAAACTCTAATATATCCCGTTTCATTCCAGGCCACCAATAAAATTGTTTCAGATCATTGTACATTTTCGTACTTCCTAGATGAACCGATAAACGACTGTTATGAGCTTCGTTCAAAATCAACTGAATCAACTCTGAATTTCTCAGAACACAAATCTGATCTCGGAATCTCAGACAATCATCATTATCAACTCGAAATTTTGAATTAGAATTCAAACCACACTTAGCTCGTTTTGCTAGCATTTCATTGTCAACTTTTTGAGCATCACAAATCTGTTGTAAAAACAACGGTCTTGCTTTCAATTCGGCTAAAATCGACCCATCATCACACAAATCTATCTGAGTACTCCTTGCTCGTAAAGCGAATAAAGACTTTCGGCTCAAAGCGTCAGCAACAACATTAGCTTTTCCCGGATGATAATCAATTACTAATTCATAATCTTTTAGAAATTCTAACCATATTCGCTATCGCAAATTCAATTCTTTCTGAGTCATCAGATATTTCAAGCTCTTATGATCAGTATAAATGTGACACTTCTCACCAAATAAATAGTGACGCCAAATCTTCAATGCAAATACAATAGCTGCTAATTCAAGATCGTCTGTCGGGTAGTTCTTTTTATGTGGTTTTAACTGTCTCAAAGCATAGGCTATAACTTTACCTTCTTGCATTAACACACAGCCTAAACCATTCAACGATGCATCACTGTAAACTATGAATTCTTTACCCAATTCAGGTTGAACTAACAGTGGTGCCTCTGTCAACAATACTTTCAACTGTTCAAAACTCTGCTGACACTTTTTGACCATTCAAATTTAACATATTTCTATAGCAATTTTGTCAACAGAGTTGCAATCATCGAGAAGCCTTTCACAAACCATCTATAATATCCTGCTAGTCCCAAAAAACTGCAGACTTCAGACACATTTCTCTGAGGTTTCCATTATAAAATTGCTGAAGTCTTACTCGGATCAACTTGTATCCCCGTAGCTGACACTATATGTCCCAGAAAACTAAACTCGCTCAACCAGAACTCTTGCATACAATTGCTTATCACGCAAAGCTTGTAGCACAATTCTTAAATGCTCGGTATGTTTCGTCTCATCACAAGAATAAATCAAAATATCGTCAATAAACACAATGATAAATCAATCCAAATACAGCTTGAATATACGGTTCATCAAGTCCATAAATACTGCAGGGGCATTCGTTAGTCCAAAAGGCATAACTAAAAATTTAAAATGTCCATACCTCGTCTGAAAGCAGTTTTTGGCACATCTGATTCTTTAACTCTCAACTGATAATAACCTGATCTCAAGTCTATCTTTGAAAACACTGTAACCCCTTTTAACTGATCAAACAAATCATCTATTCGTGGTAGAGGGTACTTATTCTTTATCGTCACTTTGTTCAGCTGTCGGTAGTCAATGCACATCCTTATAGTACCATCTTTCTTTTTCACAAACAACACAGGAGCACCCTAGGGCGATAAACTTGGTCGTGCAAAACCTCTGTCTGTTAACTCTTGCAACTGAGACTTCAATTCTTTCAATTCCATCGGAGCCATTCTATACGGTGCTATTGAAATTGGAGTCGTTCCCGGTACTAACTCAATGCCAAACTCAACTTCTCGTACCGGAGGTAATCCAGGTAATTCCTCAGGAAACACATCAGAGAACTCACAAACCACAGGCACAGATTCAACTTTCTTTTCTGTCACTTTTATATCTATCACATATGCAAGATAAGCTTCACATCCCTTTTTCACATAATTCAAAGCTTTCATCGAAGATATTACAGCCGGTAGCCCATTCAAATCGTTGGATTCAATTCAAACTATGTTTCCATTCTAACTTCTCAAATCAATAGTTTTCCATTTGCAATTCACAATAGCATTATGCAAAGTTAGCCAATCCATACCCAGAATTATATCAAATTCATCAAAAGGTAGTAGCATCAGATTAGCCGGGAAACAATTATCTCGAAACATCAACGGACAATTCTTGCACACTTTGTCAACCAGAACACACTTGCCTAAGGGGTTCGATACTCTAATTATAAACTCAGTAGACTCAACAGGCAGAGTCTTACTAGATACTAAGTTCTCACACATATATGAATGAGTAGATCCTGGATCTATCAATGCAATCACATCAGTATCAAAAAGAGTAAAATTACAAGTAATGACGTCTGGAGATGACGCTTCTTCGCGAGCGCGAATAGCGTAGGCTCTTGCTGGTGCTCTCGCCTCAGATCTAACAGCTGTATCCATTGTTCCTCTCTGACTACCACTCGCATTTCCTGTATTTTTGGATGGTCTACCCCTAGCTATCGTGTTACTCGGCCTCGCACTCTGAGCATTATCTTTCTCAGCCAAGTCCGGGCAATCCCGAATGAAGTGATCTCGTGATCCACATTTATAACAAACTCTATTATTATACTTGCCCCAGCATTCACCAATATGACGTCTCCCACACTGTCTACACTCAGGCTTATTGCTTCTGACACTGCCAACACTTGGTTCTATTGGAATTTGAGCTTTAGAACTCGTATATTGTTTCACACAATCTCTACTCAAATGTCCAGACGAAGTATTTGAGTGACTAGTTGCATCTCTGAATCTCTTTGACGAAGAGTGATACAGTTTACTCATCGATCTTTTTCTCTCGTCTCTAGCTTCTGAGTCTGCTTTCTTCTTTTCTTTACTAAGCTCTTCAGTTTTACATGCTCTTTCAACCAATACCAAAAATTCATTCAAGTCAAGAATTCCGACCAAAAGTTTAATATCTTCATTCAACCCTTCAATAAATCGTTTACACATAGTAGTTTCTATCGAAACACATTCTTGTGCATACTGGCTCAATCTTACAAATTCTCGCTCGTATTCCGTAACAGACATACGACCCTATTTCAACTCAAGAAACTCTTTGCGTTTCTGATCTATAAACCGTTGACTGATATATTTCTTCTGGAATTCAGTTTGGAAGAAATCCCAGGTGATTCGTTCTCTCGGAACCACAGATATCAATATTTTCCACCAATGATACGCCGTATCTCTCAACAATGAAACAGCACACTTAAGATATTCCTCAGAAGTGCATGATAATTCATCAAACACTCTAATGGTATTCTCAAGCCAGAATTCAGCTCGCTCGGCATCATTATCAACTGTGACCCTGAACTCTTCGGCCCCGTACTTTTGAATTTTATCAATTGGAGGTTTACTCAATCGAATCGGGTCTAATACTTGCGGCGCTACAGGAATTTGCAGGGGTGGAGGTTGTTGAGCAGCCGGATTCATTCGAACAAACTCCGTAAACCACTCACTCATCATTTGGAAGAAGGCTTGCGTTGCCTCTTCCTCATGACTATTACCAATCGGCCTAGATTTAGCCGGCGTTGTCCTTTGAGCGGGAGCAGGCGCATTACACTAAACATCATCAGCAGTAGCTCGATCGGGATCCATTTGCTATACGAAAACACATTTTTAACTGTAAGGAATCATCACACTATCGCAGGTATATATATGGCATGTATAGCTAGACACTCACACACTACATTAGTCCTAGAATTGACTAAGCCGCAGCTCTGATACCAATTAAATTGTAACACCCATAACCCTATCCATCGCCAGACTAGGGTTACGAGGTATTACCAGTCAAATCATAACATTTATACTATCATGGCTCACACATCAACACATCATAGTAATCATTAGCACAAAGTCCCTATAGTAGCTCTACGAGACCTTAAACATGCTTTAAAGAGGGTTTGGGACTAAACTGATCTCATACAAAAAGTTTACAAACATAGAAAATTTTTCTTCTAAAACAGGGCACACGCCCGTGTGGATTGACCGTGTGCCTTACATGGCCATGTCTTAGACCATGTCTCACCCCGTGTGCAAAACTGACTAAGGTCACACGACCTGTCACATGCCCGTGTGTCTGGCCCATGTGCAGCACTGACTTGGATCACACGGCCGATCACATGCCCGTGTGTCTGGCTTGTGTACAAGTCTGACCTGAATCAAATAAGGACAGTGATGGACACAGGTGAGACACAAGCCCGTGTGCTCGCCCGTGTGCTCACCCGTGTGGACAATTATAGGCCATTTTCAAGGCCAAATTGCCACCCAATTTGGGTCATCCCTAGATGCTCAATTCCAACATCAATTAACATACAATTCAATCACCATTCTCAACTACCAAAATAAGTATGAGAAATACCATTTCAATATCACCAAAGCATACCCTAATGGCCATTCACACAAGACCATATTTACACATTACTTACACCATTTTCACATAGCTAAACATGTACCAAAATCATTCCCCAACCTTACTAGCCTATACATGCCATATACCATAAATACAACTTCCAAAAAGGTACCAAAATAGATGTCGATAGTGTGATTGAGTCGCTGACAATCCCCGAATCTGAGCTAGCTTTAATAACACTGTACACAGAGAAAGTTTTCACACAGTAAGCTTTAAAGCTTAGTAAGTTCGTAATATAACACAATTAACTCAATAATTCAAATTCAATATGCAAAGTTACTAACACTTAGTTCAATTCACATCATTACTCAATCTCATCCATAACTACTACTCACTTTCATACCAGAACTATATGTTCATGTACAAGCATTTACATTGCTATCCAATCTAACTCTTTCCATCATTCATTCACAGAATCATCCATTTATCTCATACAAAATATCATCAACCACATAGGTTCTTTACAGAACTGTACCACCACGTATTTATCTATCACATTTACCACTCAATACTCAATTCCATAATTCATTCGATCCTCTTTAAACGTTCGATGAATTCGCACACTCAGTGCCATTTAATTAGCCGAAGCTACAATAATATCGCACACTTTTTACCATCACATTAAACTGAAGATGTCTCGGTATCGCACACACAGTGCCAACTAATATAGCCAATGATGTGAGCACGATTGGGAGCTTACCAAGCTCCATTAGCAAGCCTATCAAGCTATCCAAGGTTCTAATGAGCCGAACTCGAGCTAAGCACTTCATAAGAACTGTCCTAGCTTCTTTCACTAAATTGAGGTTTGAAACAACGACCTTCGCTCATGAACTCAGCTCAGATCAGCTCCTCAAAGGTCCCATGCATCATTGGCCAGCCGAATTTAGCTCACCTTCAGCTCACCAAACTTCAATCAGCTCGGTTCAGCTCGCATGAGCTTAATTCAGCTCATTGAGCTCATTTTTAATTGCTTTTAGCTCATTTACTTTAATGATTGAATAAATTGAGTATTTACATTTAATTAGTTAGTATTATTATAGCTCATAAATTTGTTTTATTTTATTACATGTTTTTAATATGTCTTTTGTCATAGCCGAATATTAATGTGTCTTGTTTAGCCTTTATTAAATTTGTCTAGTGTTTAATTAAAGTGTCTAAATTTTGTTTTAATTATGTTCAGCCAAATTTGGTTGATTTAATTAGGTTCTTTGTGTTATTAGGTGCAGCCGGATGTGGAGGAGAGTTAATGCAAAGATACATGCACGGTTTGGGTTAAAAGAATGGGAAGATGCATGTACAGCTAGCTACAATGAATGGTGGCTGAACCATTAGCTTTCCAAGGTGCTTATTCGGCCAAGAGTCACCAGCCCATTAAACTCCCCAAGGTGGCCAAGTATCTTCCAATGCTCATCAATTCCGTTCAAATTTGGTGTTCACACCTAGTGACCGTTCAGCTAAGTTGTTCACACCCAAGAGACTTTTCATGGCCGGCCATTCACACTCCAAATGGTTGTTCAAATCCACCTTTAATGCTGATAACTTTTCAGCCAAAAGATGCAAATTGAATGAGCTAATTTAAGCTCATTGGCCGAACCTAGCTAGTGCCATGCACCCTTGAAGTATCCAAATTCATGCAAGCTGATCAGCCTATTCTAGAAGCTGTCCATTGGAGCTCCATTCAGCCGAATCTAGCTTCAGCAACTTAATGATTTTATTCTAAAAAATTCCAGCACCTTCTAGCAAAATTACTTAGTCTTTAAGCTTTGTATTTTGTCCATTCGGCTAGCTAGTTAGATAGGCTATAAATAGTTTGTTATTTCATTTGTAAAGGGACTTTTTGGCAAATTTGTTAATGAAACTTTGTTTCTGTGAGGTTCCCTTCAACACCTATTTCGTACGAGTCTCGTATGACTTATCTGGCACTGCTAGTGGCGTCTCCGAAACTTGTTTGAACTTATCACCAGCTCTTGGTGTGGCGTTCACCTATTCAACTATTCATCCAACCACATTAACCGTATAAGAATCAGGGTGACACTACGATATAGTGTTGAATCGCTCTTAGTGTTAAGTTTGCTTTCCATCTCCATCACTATCCCGAAATATCCCCTATCTTCATTTTCTTGTAAACTCGGTCCTACTTATCTTTCTAAACCTATCTTCCATTTCAAACCACTTGTTAAACTTTCGCTACCTTAGCCAAATTTTAACCCCTCTAAAATGAAGCGAACAATCTCCTCGTCGACGATCGAGCAAACAAGTGAATTCGACTCGACCAACCCGAGCTGGATCACATCAATTGGTATCATAGCTTGCAAACAAGGAGCACTGATGATCGAATCAAGCCCGGAGTAAGTTCGTGAAAAAAAAGTTTTGAATTTAAAAAAAAAGGTTGTATTCAAAATTCTTGTATTTTGTTCTATTGTATTTGAAGTATTAAAAAAAGAAAGAATTACGAAATTAAAAAAAATCGAGTATAAAAAAAAGAGAAAGTGTTGAAAATTTTGTATAATCATCTTTTCTACTCCCGATAATCAAGTTCTTCTATTTACCATCATTTCTTCCCTCTCCAACGCCACACTTATACCCGAAATTTCTCTGTTTCAGCCTACCTACACCCTATACATCATAATCCTTTGCAACCCCTTTGAAACCGACCCCGAAGCAACCAAATAGGTCTTTTGAGACAAAGTATGAAATTGCAAGAGAGAGGTCGAGTGGAAAAAGGAAAAGAGTGGTGAGCCCATTAGAGTGTTAGAAAAAGCCTTAAAACGAGAGTAAACATGAGCGTGAGTGCAAAATACTTATTTTTCTTTCCGAGTGAATTTAGTGAGGTTTGTGGTGAGGTACTCATTTTCTGGTTTTTTGTTTTTAATATTTTCCTCTTTTTATCAATAAAATCATGTCTCGAGAAGAATTTTTAGAATCAAAATTTCAATATGTGTTGCAATAGATGGACCGTTTGTTTGAGAGAAAACTAGAACTATTGCAAAAATGATTGGACCGAGCGGAGGAAAGGACTCGACGGAAGCACATTTCAACAAGTCAGAAAATGGAGTCAAGACCATCACGAAGACACGTATCCGATGACTATTCGAGAAGGGATTCTTATCGTGATTCCTATCCCTCAAGGAATTCGCAACGAGATAAAGTGAGCTACGAGTTTGAACCCTTTCAAGATGACGAACGAGAAAGTACAAGTTATTCTTCGTATGCGTCAAGGCAATCACCTACGAAAAAATATTCCTAACGAGTTGAACTTGGTTCATATGTAGACTCTTCCCCTTCTTTCCATCGAAAAACATCTCATTCTAATTATTTTGTACCTTTTTCATATTGTAAATAAAAAACGAGAGAAAAGGAAATAAAAAGAAAAGAGAGACAAGAGATGATCATGAGAGAAAATGAGCGGATTTTAAACAAACTAGAGAGAAGAAAAAAAGAGTTTAAAGAAAAAGAAATTGAAAAAGAAAAAAGATTGAAAAAGAGAAAGAAATCGGAAAAGAAAGTGAAAAAGAAAAAGAAATTGAAAAAGAAAGAAAAGAAATCGAGTTAGAAAAAGAAACAAAAGAAAATGACGAGCGAGAAAAAGTGAGGAATATTTCCACTAACCACTATGTGAGTTTTCCTCGTGTTATATCTTTTTAGGTTTCCGAAAGGCCGAATGATACTTTTAAACTTCAATACCTTCTTGATGATAGATGCTTTCGTATGATCAGCAGAGGTAAGGTTGAAGATGAAATTAAACCACAAGGGCTCGAAGGTAAGCGAGGTAAGGAATTTTTAACAACCGAGTCACGGCAATCAGGTTTGAAAGTTGTCGATAAAATTTTCGGTGACTTAGTTTTTAAAAGATCTCCTTATTTTGATCCGGTTAATTGTTATTCTTTGATTGTGGTTGAAAAATTTGTTCTAAGAGGAAGCATGAGGAGTTGTTTTCTTGATTTGTTTTGTGATAAAAAGTTGACATCTTCTTTAATTCTTGGTGCGAAACCTTCGTACATTTGCATGCCTATTCGAATAAGACTTGAGAGATTTGATTGTTTGAAAGTTTACGTGTCTAAGTCTTGTTTGCTTGGCATTTGTGATTTACTTGTGAGAACAAAGTTTTTGTTATGTACTGGATTAAGTAATCAAACTCGTGTGTTCAAACCTGGAATTAGTTTTGGTTTGATAGGTGGGAATGTTAAACATCCTAAATTTTGGTGCGAATAAATTATATTTGTTTGATGCTTGGCCTTTGACTAAGGGAACAAAATTTGACAATTTTGATTACAACTTAAAATCATTCCTTGATCATTTTATGTGGTTGTACGTAAAATTCATATTTCATCCCTAAAAGGTAAGATTAACTTATGTTTTTGAGCCTGGAATCGATTCATATGTGAATAACATTTCAAGAAGTTCCATCGAGTCTATTATCCATGGTGACACTAACTTCTTTCGTCTTTGTGAAGGCAACACCTTGAAAAGCGAGAAGTGTCTTTGTGTTTACCATTCATTTCTGGTTGATTCAAGCATGGAGCTTTGATTACACTACAATTCCGAGGAGAGAAGGTTTATGATGACCAAAAAAGGTAAAAATGAACCTTGCTTTCTTTCTCCTCAAAGTGAACAAGGTATGACTTTCGAGAACTCTAAAACCCCTCTGCTCTATTCGGTTGGTATCAAACATCTTGTTGATGAATTGGTTTTTGCAAATTATTTAAATCATGATGTGTTTCATTGTTTTGTTTTGTTTAAAAATGATCCATCTGTTTTGGCTGATGATGATGTCGATGCATTTTTGGGTAAGCCAATAGTCAATCGCCCATTGCAAGGTTTGATGGTGCAAAATCGTGATTGAAATGAATTGTCATTATCTGATCGTGAAGAGATTGCATGTTCAATAAAGTTTTATAAGAAATTAATATGTTGGAACAATGATCGATTTGAGGCAAATGAACAATTTCGATTACTTGTGTCTACATTTCTTTTGTTTCATGTGATTGGTGAAACTTTGTTTGATGATCAGCTAGGCTGTATGCGCTATACATGTTCAAATCCGTTAGATGATAGTTTCTCCAAATTTTTGGGTTTGATTTCTATGCCTAATTTATTGCCGACTTTGGAGATTCTATATGAACAGGTTTTTAAAAGGTCATTCGCCCCAACTGGCCCTAGCGAATCAAATAAGAACGTAAGTTTTGAAGTGAACAAACAACTCGAATTGAGGACAAGTCGTTTTGAAGAGGGGGGAAATGATGTGAGCATGGTTAGGAGCTCACCAAGCTCCATTAGCAAGCCTATCAAGCCTATCGAGCTAAGCACTTCATAGGAGCTGTCCTAGCTTCTTTCACTAAATTGAGGTTTGAAACAATGACCTTCGCTCATGAACTCAGCTCAGATCAGCTCCTCAAAGGTCCCATGCATCATTGGCCAGCCGAATTTAGCTCACCTTCAGCTCACCAAACTTCAATCAGCTCGGTTCAGCTCGCATGAGCTCAATTCAGCTCATTGAGCTCGTTTTTAATTGCTTTTAGCTCATTTACTTTAATGATTGAATAAATTGAATATTTACATTTAATTAGTTAGTATTATTACAGCTCATAAATTTGTTTTAGTTTATTACATGTTTTTAATATGTCTTTTGTCATAGCCGAATATTAATGTGTCTTGTTTATCCTTTATTAAATTTGTCTAGTGTTTAATTAAAGTGTCTAAATTCTATTTTAATTATGTTCAGCCGAATTTGGTTGATTTAATTAGGTTCTTTGTGTTATTAGGTGCAGCCGAATGTGGAGGAGAGTTAATGCAAAGATACATGCACGGTTTGGGTTCAAAGAATGGGAAGATGCATGTACGGCTAGCTACAATGAATGGTGGTTGAACCATTAGCTTTCCAAGGTACTTATTCGGCCAAGAGTCACCAACCCATTAAACTCCCCAAGGTGGCCGAGTTTCTCCCAATGCTCATCAATTCCGATCACATTTGGTGTTCACACCTAGTGACTGTTCAGCTAAGTTGTTCACACCCAAGAGACTTTTCATGGCCGGCCATTCACACTCCAAATGGCTGTTCAAATCCACCTTCAATGCTGATAACTTTTTAGCCAAAAGATGCAAATTGAATGAGCTAATTTAAGCTCATTGGCCGAACCTAGCTAGTGCCATGCACCCTTGAAGTATCCAAATTCATGCAAGCTGATCAGCCTATTCTAGAAGCTGTCCATTGGAGCTCCATTTAGTCGAATCTAGCTTCAGCAACTTAATGATTTTATTCTAAAAAATTCCAGCACCTTCTAGCCGAATTACTTAGTCTTTAAGCTTTGTATTTTGTCCATTCGGCTAGCTAGTTAGATAGGCTATAAATAGTTTGTTATTTCATTTGTAAAGGGACTTTTTGGCAAATTTGTTAATGAAAATTTGTTTCTGTGAGGTTCCCCTCAACTCCTATTTCATACGAGTCTCGTGTGACTTATCTGGCATTGCTAGTGGCATCTCCGAAACTTGTTTGAACTTATCACCAACTCTTGGTGTGGTGTTCACCTATTCAACTATTCATCCAACCACCTTAACTGTATAAGAACCGGGGTGACTCTGCGATATAGTGTTGAATCATTCTTAGTGTTAAGTTCGCTTTCCATCTCCATCACTATCCCGAAATATCCCCTATCTTCATTTTCTTGTAAACCTGAGCCTACTTATCTTTCTAAACCTATCTTCCATTTCAAACCACTTGTTAAACGTCCGCTACCTTAGCCAAATTTTAACCCCTCTAAAACGAAGTGAACAATATCCTCGTCGATGATCAGGCAAACAAGTGAATTCGACTCGACCAACCCGAGCCGGATCACATCAGTCGATGCATTTCTCTATCTTGCACACTTAGTGCACTTCATCGCAGTAACTATTCTATTTACGCACACTTAGTGCCACATATCTTCGAACTCACATTTCGCATTACTAACTCAACATTAACATTTCCATTCATTTCATATCATACAAACATTATTTAAACAATACGTATTATACACGAACTTACCTCAGACGCAAAAACAACAACACTAGTCGATCAATCGAGCACTTTGTTCTTACTTCGATCTCGATCCAAATCTCTCTTTTCTTGATCTATATAATATCAAATTCAACTCATTCAATCACATTTTCATCCAAAACAATCCACAACACATAGTTAAAATATTTTACACTTTAGTCACCATGTAACAGCCCGATTTAGGGGCTAGTCGAAACAGTGATCTCAAAATCACCAATTCGAGGTTAGAGAAAATTATTTTCATGTTATATTATGTGTTATGACATGTTTATGAGGATGCATGAAAATTTTGGTGCCTTAATTTTAGCGATTTCTAGCTAAATTGTGAAAAAGGACTAAATCGCATAGAATGCGAAAGTTCCATTCTATAGGCTAAAGGTACCAAATAGCTATGGCTTAGTAATTGGAGGTCCCAAATGAGCAATTTGGCCTTGTCTAAGTGAGTTTTCCGGCCATGGTAAGCTAAGGGGACAAGAACATTAAATGTGGTCATGTTAGGTGTTTAAAAAGAAATAAAATAAGATGAAATAAGCCAAAAAGCTATCATCTTTTTATTTCTTCTTTTTCAACCGAAAATATCAGCCATGGGAGGGCTTTGAAAGCTTGAAAATTTCAGCAAGCTTCTCTTCACTCAAGTAAGTGATTTTGATGGCTTTAGATGTTAATTTTTGTACTTTTGAGACCCCTAAAGCTTAAGCTTTCTAAAGAGGGGACTAGTTTGCAATATGGTTGAAAGTCTAGGGACTTTCCATGAGAGAGTTTATGTTTTTTGATGAGTTTTTATGAAATAAAATGAATGATAGGATGATGAGAAACAACTTTTGTGAAAGGTGTTGTCATGAAAACACCTAATTGGGACTAAAATGCAAAAGTTGTAATTTGTTCATTAAGGCATGAAATTGATGGAATTGAGAATAGTTGTAAGAGGATTAAATGTTCATATAGGCTTTTTTAACAAGAAAATGTGATGAAAATTTATTTACGAGTCTAGGGGCAAAATCGTAATTTTGCCAAAGTATAGGGGCAAAATGGTCATTTTTGCCTAAGTAGAGATTATGTTGTAATACGATCATTAAGTGATTAAATGAGTAAATTTCATTATTCTAGATCAAAGAAAATGAGTTTTGGACCTAGAACGGATGAAAAGAGAAATGTGGGCAAAAAGTCCTTTTCGGCTCTTTCGACATCGAGGTAAGTTCATGTGCAAATGTTGAAATTACGTATGAGCTTATTTAGTATTCCAATATATTACTATATGAATGTATGAAATGTCTCTTGATGAGATGTCAATGGAATTGAATTTAGAGTAATGGGAAAGGTGTATAGCACGATAGGACGATGGTTAAAGGCTCGAGTAAGACCATATTGGGGTATGGCCTCGGTGTAAGAATTCGTATAAGACCATGTCAGGGACATGGCATCGATATGTTAGTGTATGTAAAACCCAATTGGGGTAGAGTGACAACGAGAACTATGTGCATGAGACTCAAGAGAGTTATTTAACAATTCGAATTATTCAATGTATATGTGAATGTATGTGGTTGTACCATGAGTAGCACAAGCATGTGTAGAATTGAATTGAGATGAATTCAATAAATGATGAACTCCTAGTGGGGTATGTGTATTTGATGCACTGTGTGAATGAGAACGAGTATCGTAGAAAGTTAAGTAAAAATGGAAACATGTGAGGATGTTCTTGAATGAACATTTGAAATAGAGATATACTTGTGAATTATTATCCATGAATGTAAATAACGGTAAGCTATGTGCGATATCACCTTATTGATTATTAATCGATGGGCTATGTGTGATACCATCACTTATAAATGATTGGTGGGCTATATGCGATACCTCCCTATTAGAGATTCAATGGTGGGCTAAGTGTGAAACCACCGAGATATTAGTAGCATGAGCGGCTTATTGAAAATGTTTGATGTGTTGTTATATATGATCTTGTGATGATCAGTGCAGGAACGTATGCTAATTAAACGAGCGAATTGGCTTGTGACATGGTAAGAATGTGGTAAGAGATTGAATGAGTAAGTTTCAAGAATGGTTGAGTAAGTAACCATGAGTTTATGAGAGACACTCTTCATGATACTTTGTAATTTTGTATATTCAATGAATATCAATATTTGAAACATTATGCAGATAAGCTCACTAAGCATTATTGCTTACTCCTTTACTTTTCTCATCTCTTATAGGTTATATTAACTAGCTCGAGTTGGAGGCCGTCGGAGATGTTTTCACACTATCGAACAGACTCTTGGTATGAGGTATCAAGTCTTTAGAAGTCATGGCATGTATAGGGCTAGTACTTAAGGTTGATTAGGTCATTGTTAATGTGCCAAATGTGTTGGCCTAAATGAGTTATGGGACGTTTGTATATAGACATAGATGACGACAAAAGTCGATTAAAATTGTTCTAGAAATAGTTCTACCCCATGTATGGGAGAAAGACTTCATTTTTATGAATCAAATGTGTTAATTCATGTGTTTTAATTGATGATTTGAGAATGTCTTGAAGTAGTATATGAATGTATGCAGACAAGAGTAGTAAAAGGCTTGGTAAAATAGCCTCTTAGTGCCCACACGGATAGACACACGGGCGTGTGTCTAGGCCGTGTGTCTCCTGCACCATAATGTCTTAAGTCAGTATAGACCACGGGCTGGTCACACGGCCGTTTGTTCAGGCCGTGTGATACACACGGATGGCACATGGGCGCGTGCCAAGGCCGTGTGAAGTCTGCACCTTGCACTTGTAAATTGAATTACCACACGGTGGAAGTACACGGTCGTGTGTATGGACCGTGTTGATAAGTCAGAATGCCAAGGTTTAGTACACGGGCCAAAGCCACGGACGTGTCAAGGCCGTGTGATATTAGTCAGTGTCGACCACGGGTGGAAGACACGGGCGTGTTTTAGGGGTATACGGACGTGTCCCAAGTCACATGGGCGTGTGACCCCTGTTTTAACGAAAGGCTTTCGATTGAATTAAAAAAGTTTCGGTTATGTGTTTAGGGCCTCATAGGCCCATGATATGTATGTTTTGGCTAAGAAAGAGAAGTTTTTAATTCGGAACAAAATTTTATAGCCTGTAAGCACATGTTTAAGAAAGTTCAAGCATAGTAATGTCTCGTATCCGGTCTTAGCCTCGGACTCGGGTATGGGGTGTTGCACACCATAATTCCACATTTTGAAATTTTAGTCCTTATTTCTCAAATACATCAAATTCACAAAATCCAATTTAATCCATGCTTAGTCGAATTGCCATAGTACCCCTAGCAGCCCATATTTCACATTTATTTCACATTTCAATCCTTCAATTTTCACATTTCACAATTTAATCCCTAATATACATTTTTACTCAAAATCACTTTACAAAACATGTATATAAATCATCAAACACTTAGATTTCATCCTCAAACATCACAAAGCTCAAACCATCAACAATGGTATTTCATGAAATCATCATAAATTCTTAAAATCAAGGTACGGGCTAGCTAGTACTCAAAGCAACGATCACAAAAACATAAAAAATCATAAAAAAACCGAGTTCAAAACATACCTCAATCAAGCCTAGTAAGTGCTAAAAGTTTAAAGCCCTAAAAACCTTCCTTTTATCAACCAATTTTCGGCAATAGTGAAGAAAGATGAACAAAAATGATGTTTTGTTTTAATTTATTAACTTAATGCATCATTTACCAATTTACCCTTACTAAAAAACATTTAAAAAACACTATAGAGTCCATTAACCTTGTTAATGGTCCATTTTCTTAATAAGGACCTCACACTTAAGAAGACATAGCATTAAAGTACTTTTAACTTCTAGCACACAGCTTTTTCATTTTACGCAATTAAGTCCTTTTTCACAAATCGACACACAAACAATAAAATTTTCACACAGAACTTTCACACATACTTTATCACATGCCACACACATCAAAAATAATATTAAAATATTTCTCCGACCTCAGATTTGTGGTCCCAAAACCACTGTTCCGACTAGGGTCTAAATCGGGCTATTACAAATATTATAATTGTCAACAAATGATCGTGATTGCTTGTTCGAGAACAAGCAACTCATGGCCATGTTCCATATTTATCAATCCATATAATACCAATGAGAGGATATTATTAACTCTTTAATTGAGCTATGAATTCTAGTGTTGCAAGTAAAGCCATGCCATACACAAATTATGTGCCCAACATACTGGCTATGTGCTCGATCATCTTTAGAGCATAAGCCTCCACTTATATCAAAGCATATAAGTTGCATACGCATGGTCAGTGACTAACTCAGGATTTAGGTAAATCACACCATGAACGTCACAAGTCAATTAAATCACAAACAGATTCAGAATTAATTCATCTTGGGTACAGTCCAATGTATCATTCTACCAATGAATACATCAATGTCTCTACCCGTGGAGTCAATTGCTTCGATAGCCAAGACTAGTCATCTCCCCAATTGGAATTGTAGACGATATAATAATACTTCTCAATATTTGAATCAAATGCTCACTTCGATTCTTTTACCAGATTACGGACTTATTTAGATTATCTACTAAAGTAATTTGTCATTCCCACAGTGAAACGTTCTTACAATGCCACTTATCTTCAATTTGAACTTAGACAATCAATAAGCTAATATTTGTTTGTCACAATTTCGCTATGCATGCAAAATATAAAAGACAGAAATACAAAAGACATAGTGGTGAAATGTGAAATTAACTTTATTTATTTATTCATCGTTCAAATAAATAGAAAGCAGTTACATGTTTACTACAACATGGGCAAATTTCCCAACACGTTAGAGTGAGAAGTTTTAGGTCTTTTATTCAAAATTTTAGTCTCAAGTAGTATGTACATCTTTGGTCTGATAAAATAGAGATTATTTAACATATATTCATTACAGATAAGTTTGCGATTTCTAAATATTGCAATACTATTATTAAAAGTCACGGTCAAGTCGTGTTTATATAAACATGCAACAGAAATCAAGTTTCAATTAAAACTTGTTACATAGAAAATGTCTTTTAAAATAATCTTCATAAAATTATCAAAACAAAGATGTACATCTCCAACTACT
The DNA here is from genome assembly GCA_025698515.1 of Gossypium sturtianum. NCBI lineage: Eukaryota > Viridiplantae > Streptophyta > Magnoliopsida > Malvales > Malvaceae > Gossypium > Gossypium sturtianum. The sequence goes on along the minus strand of CM046951.1, from coordinate 58,356,944 downwards.
ATCACGCCCCACTTAAATTTAGTTATTTTTAGTTTATAAATAAGATCGTGTGCTAGCCTAATGGTTAAGACCAAGTGAAGCTACCCTAGTGACCCAAGTTCAAATCCCCATTCTTGCATTTTATTTTTAATTTTGGAAGCCTTTTAGTCAACTCCTTTGCCGCCAAAAAGGACCTGCCTTGCAAAGGAAATTCTTTCCTCCCTTTTCTTTCTCCTCCTTCCTTCTTTACCCCCTTTTTCACTCCCTATCTTCCCCTTCTTTCCTTTTCTTCCCCTTGTTTTACTCCATGCAATTTGTCCTCCCCCTTTGACTTGCTAGCCTTCCCTACCAACTAAGGAAAACAATTATTTTGTTTTCTCTTTCATTTATTTCTCTCATCTCATCTCTTTCTCTCCTCCTCAACTTGTACCACCACCTTTTCATTTTTTTGCCACAACATTGACCACCTTTTAGCCACTGTTGCACAACTTCAACCACCATTCCACAGCCACCTCTTCCCTTCTTCCTTTCTCCTCCACTGTCAGACCGCCGTCGCATGCCATATCGTCGCTGTCCCCGCCACTCATTTTTCTCTATTTTTTTCTCCTCTCTTCATTTATTTAGTCATAACTGAATCCTTATCACTCTTTCTTCTATTATTTTCAATATGTTAAATAATATTCATACTCATATTTTCTTTATTTTTATTTTCTCCAAGCCGTTTCTCCTCCATCCACTTGAGTTTTTCGTTAAAATTATAAAATCTGTGATTTATCCCGATATAGTGTAAGTGAGGATTAGTTCATATAATCATAAAATCTAATTTCTAATGTATGTATAATATGTTTTCGAGAAGGATCCAATCCAGATATCTCGGATTTGCCTTAGTGCAAGGGAAGTACTTGGATCTCCATTTGAACGAGTAATAGAGTAAGTTTCTCACTTGATTTCATAATAGAACTATTTTGGACTATAACCAAAACTAACATGTGTACTTGGTGTTGGTACCTTAATGTTATAATAGAACTGAGGCGAGATCTAGATAGATCTAAAGCGTAAGGATTGTGAAGGTGTAGACTTTGCATCATGGAACTTTCATTTCAAGGTGTGAGACCTTAATCAATTAAAATAATGGATGAATTTATCTATAAAAATATATATGTGTATGTTTGAAAATAACTATTTTTATCTTAGCCAATCTTATGACTAAATGAATACATAAAGTATTCAAGGTGAATAATAAATTCCTTATTAAGGATTTGCTACAAGTAAGAACCCTGATCTAATAAATATGTACTACCAAAAGTGTATGTAATGGCACTGTATGAGTCGATATTGTTTCCTATGTATTGTAATGCTAAAGCATGTCATTGATTTCATTTTGATATTGGAATCATGTTAAATCATGTTCACTGAGATTGTTAAATATGGCTGCATGTTTAAGACATGCCATTTATTCTGTTAAAAATTGATCACATGATAAAATCATGATCACTGATACTGAATTATTGATCGCATGATAATTCATGCCTACTACTTATGCTACTAATTGCATGTTTTAATCATGCCTATTGTATTGCTCTATTAATGTTAAAAACATGTCGTTCTGCATTGGGGTTGGGATGATTATGTAAGGAGGAAGTATTGGCAGTTTATCTGCATTTCTGGTGGCTTGTCCACAATACTGGTAGCTTGTTTGCATTGTTGGTGGCTTGTCGACATTTTTGGCAATTTATCTGCATTACATATGGCTTATCCACAAACTGGTGTGTTATTGGCTGGATGAGTTCTGGGGAACAATAGTTATTGGCTAGTTTTGTCCACATTGGCCACCAGAATGGCACAAAAATTTTTCCCCGTAATTTTAAACATATTTTAAAACCATTTGCCTATTTATTAAAAACTAGTGAACTTAGTTATTTGTCATAATTTCGGGAAAACATCTTAATTTCAAAAATCAATTATCTTTATAATTTCATTTGTAAAGATTAATCATTTCAAAAACTAAGTTGTATTTTATTTAAAAAAACTCATTTTCAATATTGCAACAAAAATTAGGGATAATATCGGATTTTCGTTAAAAAACCAATTTTTCATGCATAATCATTTAAATATCAAATAAGCAGCGTAAAACATGAAGTCATGCAAATCAAAGTAAAAATCACCAAATAAAGTCCCATGCCATAGTCCACAAAATTTATTACAGTCCCAAAACATTTATTTAAATTACGTTTAAACTACTTAAAAATGAAAACATCCAAGAATCTCCTCCGATAACTGTAACACCCCAAACCCGGCCTAGACATTATGGCCGAATCTAGCGTGTCACATTGAAGTGTTTTTCGAAAACCATGTTTTCATTGAAAACCCTTCTTGAAATTTAAAACTTCTTGCCATTTAAAACTTGTACAAAACCTCAGTTACGTTTGTTTTTTTTGTCAATCGTGGTTTATACAAGAGTTATTCCCTTTAAAACCTTATTGTTGCGGAAGCTTAAAATTAAAGCAAATGATTTACAAAAACGTGATATTTAAAAATTGAGTTGCGGAAATGTAATGTTAGAAAATGGTTATTATTTTGGAAAATCACGATCTACTTCTAACAGATAGAAAACGTAATAAACTGAAAATCCCAAATTAAAAACCAGAAATTAAAAGAGGCCTTATTACAACCCAATAAGAAAGCGGTTTAAGTGAGATAAAATAGAATACTGAAATTTAAAGCTGTTCGTAGTGTGGCCACCTGCGAGTCCTCCAGTACGTCGAACCGCTTACTGAGGATTACCTGAAAAATAAAAAAGAGGGGGTGAGTTTACGAAAACTCAGTGTGTACAACCCTCATCGATCATAAAGCATGCATCACATCAATCCGGGCCTAAGCCCATTACAATAACAGTTGCATTTGGGCCTTAGCCTATAATAGCCTCAGCTGGGCTTGAGCCCATATCTCAATCAAATCAGATCATGCAATGCACAAATACCCAACCAACCCTGCACTCCGAATCCCATCCAACCCTACACTCCTGTGGGGATTAAATCGACCCACCCATCCCTACACTCCTTATGTAGCACCGGTTGCGGCACTAACCAATGTTGCAGCAAAGCTGCCAGTCACATAATCGGCTTAAAGCCATCAGTGGATCCACAGTCGAAAAGCGACCATGCGACCCTAACAAATCATATACTTCCTCCAAATCAATGATCCCATCCCCCATGCAGCATAATATCACATGAATGCAAACATACTATAAATGGCATACAATAACAATCATAAAACATGTAGGGCATTTTAGTCATTTTGCCCTTCAGGGGCATAACGGTCATTTTAAAACCTTCCCAAAGGTCTACAGTCACCTCGAGTGACACAGATAACAAATATGATCAAAACGGTGTAATTGGGCCCAAAGCCCAATATTCGGCCCAAGTGGGCCCACATGCTCGTGTGGCCCACTAAGCCCAAAACTGCCTTTGGCCATGTGAGCGTCATGGCCGGCTCATTATTTCCTATCCATCCAAAAAAATTACTGCGTAGGCCCCATAGGCCCATTGGGCCCACTCGGCCCATTCCGGTCCATTTGGCCCCAAAAATGGCCTAAGACCACGAGATGCTCATGGTGACCTCTGTCGTTGTATCGACTTATCCACACGCGCGTTCGTGCACTCGTGTGATAGTCGTAGCTGTACTTTCGGCCTTTCGGCTTCTCAGCATTTCGGGATTTCGGCATTTGCCGATCTACAATTGGAGTGGTGTGTGTGTACACACCTTGTTGGAGAAAAACGCAGTAGCCCACGAGCGTAGAACCTATATTCGATTAAGGTATTCGGTTATCCATTCAATTAATAAGATTTAACAAGCCTTTCTAATACAGAAGCCGAACCCAAGGTTAATACCTACCTTAACTGAATCGGCTTATACCTCCTAAGCCGTGATTATGAATCGATCTCACCTCCTTGTGGTTTATCTGTACCACAACCATTATTAAGCATCAATATCCAATAACCAAGGTTAATCAAATACTATCCTAAGGAAAACACACGGACAACAAGAGAACCAGCATTCGATCAATGATTGAAAGCACAAACCACCTACCCCTAACAACCGGCCAATAGATAAATTGAACTCAGACAACCCTCAAGAGAAGAAACAGATTCGAAGACTTGGAGGGTGGAGCAGCGAGATGGAGGAAAGATTAATATTCGGTTACAAGGACAGGGTATATTCGGCTACAACATTCAGCCACAGAACCAACAAACCTTTGACGATGCGGATTAAAGCAGATGGGGAGGAAGAGAATCGGTCAAGAACAGCAATCAAATGTTGACCAAATCAGAAGAGAAGAAGAAGAAAAGATAACTAATATTCGGCCTAATTCCAGATTAAGAAAGAATACTCAAAGTTGACAGAGATGAAAAGTTGCAGAAAAAGAAATAGAGAGAATGAGAATTTGGTTTTGGATAAGTGAGAAGAAGAACTTCGAATGAGTAAGAAAGGAGGGAGAGAAGGAATTGATTCGGTCAAATTGAGAAACAAGAAGAGCAGAAAAGTTCCAAGAGGAGGAGAATAAAGGGAGAATCGGTACAAGCAGCAATTGTTGCAAAGAAAATAGCAGAGAAAATGGGTATCGCTCAATTTTGGCAAAAGGCAAAAAGAACTAAAATGAAAGGAATGACTAGAGTAAAATCAGCCACTACCTACATCACTATTTCAAAACCGAACAAAATGAGCCAAAAGCTGAAATGGCTAAAAGAAAAACGGCATCCCTACCACACACTAGCCAAATTTCTAAGAGCAAAGACCCTATTTCGGCACCAACTTTCACCTACCTAACTTCCCTTGATTTCCTCCACTTATCTCTCCATGATCCCCTCCTTAATTTCCTCCAAGATCCACTCTTTAAATCACTCATTTGACCCATTCAAACTCTCCAACACAGAGTTCAAATCCAACACCAACTCTTTCCCACACATGAGCAAAATAAATAATCCCATTTGCATGCAGTGAGACTTGAACCTCTGACCTCCTTGCCACACCTGTGACGCCACCTCCTTGCCACACCTGTGTCGCCACCTTGCCACAACACCACAGGCTCTTTTGTGTCTCTTTTTAATCACAATTATTTAAAAGGCTTAAAACCAGGAGTCATGGTTCCCTTAATGCTAAAAAAAATAAAAATTTCCATATGACATGGCTTGAACCCAGGACTTCATAGGAGCCCCTTAACCTTCCAAAATCACTCACCCAACAAATCTAACATGAAATTGTGTCGTTCTCTTGTTCTCAAAAATTTTAAATGCTCCCATGCCCAAGGCCCAATTCTTCTAGGCCCAAAATTCGGGGCGTTGCAATAACCGTTTCCAAGTCCTAACCTTGGGGGTTATCTATAAAATTAGTAAATTAAGGAGTGAGCTAATAAGCTCAGTGTGAGTATTAACTCAAAGATATAGTAATTTTGTGCCATTCCAGTGGCCAATGTAGCCTTCAGAATTCGACCATAATGTCTACGCTGAGTGTAACACCCCTAACCCGTTTTCGTCGCCGGAATAGGATTACGGAGCATTACCATACAATCAGAAACATTTAAACTCCAATGCACCAGCTTTCGTTTTCTTATCTTTTTGAACTCATGCTTTTACTTGCATCAAAGTGTACGAGACACGTATAAATAGTCTGTTATCCACTCGGGATTTAGGTATGCCACAATATGAATGTTACAAGTTAACAAACTCATAAACGGATTTAGGATCTATTCTTCTGAGGTCCAATCCGATGTACTGTCAGTCTAGTCAGTCACATCTATGTCTCTATCTTCTGGGAGTCATCCGCTCCAATTCCTAAGACAAAGCATCTCCCTAATTGGACTTTGATGGATGACATATTAGTCTTTCAATCGGTTTGCTCATTTTTTATTAGACTAAGGACACGTTTAGGTTTGTCTACTAAAATAAGCTATCTTTTTGTATTACGATCCTACCACGTAATATCGCTTAGTATTAGTTTAAACATTAGATAACCAATAAGCAACACTTGTTTCTATATTTCTTTGTATGCAAAAACCAGATGAGGACAATCATACAAATTATATTAATGTAATCAATGAATTTGTTTTATTAACCAATATGTTTGAAAAAATTACAAGTTTACAAATGAATATACTACACTTAAGACACCAGATCCAACAGTCTCCCACTTTCCCTAGTGAAGTAGATGAGTCATATTTTTCATTCTCATGCTCTCCACGTGTTTCTCAAAACTCCTAGCTACTAGAGTCTTGGTAAACGGGTTTGCAAGGTTGTCCTCGGATGCAACCTTGACTACATCCACGATTCTATCTATAATTGCCTCATGATACTTTTGATCAATATGTTTTGTCCACTTGTGGTTTCTTGTCTCCTTGGTATTAATTATTGTCACAGTGTTGTCATAATACAGTGTGATAGCTTTTCCCATGCAAGGAACTACTTCAAGATTTGAAAGCAGCTTTTGAAGCCGTATTGCTTCTTTGGTAGCCTTAGAAGCAGCCACATATTTGGCCTCCATAGTGGAATCAGCAGTAAACCTTTGCTTTACATCTTTCCACACAATGGAAACACAGATTGATGTCGATTTCCTCGAATCCCAACATGTTTGGAAGTCAGAATCTACATATCCTATAAGAGTAACATTTCCTCTAGAATACACAAGAATATAATCTTTCGTTCTCCGTAAATACTTGAGTATATACTTAATTCATTGCCATTGTCTTGGTCCTAGACTCGTCTGATATCGACTCAACAACCCCACTGCAAAATAGATATTTAGGCATGTACATAACATAGCATACATGGGACTTCCTACTAAGAAGCATACGGAACCTTTCTCATGTTCTCTCTTTATTCCGTTGTCTTAGGACGATCCTCCAAACAGAGATGAAATCCCAATACAGAGGGTTGATTACCCTTTTTCAAATCAGTTATTGCATGACGCTCTGATATCTTGTTTATGTATGAAGCCTGACATAGTGCTATCATTTTGTTCTTTCGATCTCTTAGGATTCGAATGCCTAGAACAAAATTAGTTTATCCCAAGTCATTCATGCTAAACTATTTGGTTAAGCATAGTTTGATTGATGACAATGTTCCTACATCATTCCCAATGAGTGGAATGTCATCGACATATAGAACGAGAAAGGCCACCTTTCTATCCCTTAATTTTTTATAAACACAAGGTTTATCTACGTTTTGCTCAAATCCAAAAAAAATGATCACTTGATCAAATATTTGATCCTATGAGCGAGATACTTGCTTAAGTTCATATATGGATCTAAGCATTTTGCTAGCTTTATACTCGTTTCCTTTAGTTATGTAACACCCCCTACCCGTATTCGATGCCAGAACAGGGTACGAGGCGTTATTAGACTTATACGCAAGCAATCATACAAAACCGAGACATGAATTTCCACTCAAATTTAAAACTTTTCATAAACATTCATATCGTCGCTTAAACAAGCCTACGAGGCCCAAAACATACATTAGGGGTGGTTCGGGACTAAACCGAGAACTTTAGAAATTTCTGGGAAAACTTAGAAAATTTTCATCAAAAAGGTCCACACGCCCGTGTGGGTGAAGGGACACGCCCATGTGGCATATCACACGCCCGTGCTTCAGGCCGTGTCCAAAATAGGGGGCATTCTATTTATGACATCATCAACCAAATAAGGTCACACGGCCAAGGCACACGCCCATGTCCTTAGGTCGTGTGGTGAATTAAATTCCAAAAATTAAGTGCAGACTTCACACAGTCTAGGCACATGCCCATGTCCTATGGCCGTATCTCTCACACAGCTGAGACACACGACCGTGTCTCGTGCCCATGTGTTTATTACTAGGCATTCTGTTTTGCATTAATTAGGGTGCAGGGGACACACAGTCATGACACACGCCTATGGGGCAAGCCGTGTGTCACACACGGCCTAGACACACGCCCGTGTATCTACCTGTGTGGACAAAATAAGCCTATTTACCAAGCCTTTATGCCACCCATACTTGAACCAACCTACACAACATCAAAACCACACCAATCCAAATATATATATGACTTTAAGGCACTTAACATGGCATAATTGAGTACTTAAACATCATCAAACAAGTCATAATTATAGCAATATCCTATTAACTTGTTCATGCACAAGACACCATTCTTTGTCAGGCCCAACTTACCAATTCTCATTTAAGCTATAGTGATCATCATACTAAACAAATCCCAATTAAATCATCAAGCATTCATAGCCACAACACAACTCATCACATACACACAACCACCAACCACATCACAAATGCATAGGCACAAGCATGCATGAATAAATAGGCTTACAACACAATAATCATTATAAGCCATATCTCATGGCCATATACAAAATGAATCATAATATTATCAATAAGCCAACACTTTTGGCTAACCAATATGACACATAACAAAATGACCAAGTCCCCCCTATACATGCCATATTCAAAATGTGAAACCAAAAATACCCCAATGATTAAATTGATAGTGTGATCGATTCTCCGACGACTTTCGATCCCCGAGCTAGCTTGGCGACACTATAAGAAATGAAAAGGAATGGGGGTAAGCTTAAAGCTTAGTAAGTTCAAATGTAAATAATAGACAACATTAAGTAACATAGACATGTACATCGTACAAGAAATTTGGCATAAGTCACGTAATTATCATCGTAACTTCATAAGCATACTTAATCATTGTTAACCTTACCAAAGGCTCAACACATACCAAGCTCATTCTTATGAGTTTCCGTACGTACCTGTACCATCTCGTAACATATCATACTCTTTCCAGTCTTTGACATACCCATTGAACACTTGGAATACTAATCGGATACACGAAAAGTCTTTGCACATAAGTGCCACATATGTAGCCAATGCTACCTCATATCTTATAACACATAGGGGCTCGCTCTCGAGCTAATCACGGGCCTACTCACACAAGCTGTCAGGTATCCGCAAACACATGCCGAACTACCCAGCCACTGGTAGACGTACGAGACCAGCACCCGAATCACATAACACATATATCACATGGAATCCTAGTGACATGTCACTCTTATCCTATTCTATTCCTGAGGTTTAAACAGGATTTTCTCTCTTGTCGAAACTTATCGAACTTGTCGAATGTATTCATAGAATCAAATATACAGTTCATACAATATCAAAACATTAAATAATTAATCACAGCGTTGCATTATTTACATAAGAACTTACCTCGGTACAAATTAGTAGATATTGAACCTAATCCTCGATAACCTTGTTTTTCCCCCGATCAAGGTTTGAATATCGTTTTTCTTGATCTATAATAGCAAATTTATCTCATTTAATAATCGCATTACTCAATTCAGTCCAAAAGTCATATTATGGCAAAATTATATTTTTACCCCTAAACTTTGACTTATTTACATTTTTTCCCCTAGGCTCAGAAAATGAAATCTATTCAATTTCTTCGATTCTCAAGCCTAGTCGAACCTCTTTTATACTTATAGCAGTCCACATTTTTCATTTAATCACACTTTTACACACATTTTGAAATCTTTTTACAAATAGGTCCTTTTGTCAATTTTCACCAAAAATCACCTAGCAAAAGTCATTTATCTAACATTAAACTTGCATAATCCACTACTAGACATCAAAATACATGCATGTCACACATGGTTCAAACCCTAGATATCAACCCTAGCTCAAATAAATGGTAGAAATAGCTAGATCGGTTGATAACAACTTCAAAAAATATAAAGAACATTAAAAACAAGGCTAGGATGCACTTACTATCAAGCTTGAAAGATTACAAAACCCTAGCTATGGTGAACTTGAGATTTTCGACCAAGGTTGAAGAAGATGGACACAATTTTGATTTGATTTTCCCTTTTTATTCTTTTATTTACCAAATGACCAAAATGCCCTTAATGCCTTTCTTTAAAATTTTACCCATCCATGTCCATTTTTTGTCCATAAAAATAGAAATTGGTCAAATTTCTATTTAAACCCTCTAATTAAAAATCCATGGCAATTTCATGCTCAAAGCTTCTAGAACATATATTTTGAAACTTATTCAGTTTAGTCCTAATTATCAAATTGGACACTTTATGCATAAAATCTCTTCATGAAATTTTCACACAATCATGCAATCATGCCACAGACCTCAAAATACTTATAAAATAATTATTTCTACTTTGTATTTGTGGTCTTGAAACCACTATTTTGACTAGGCCCAAAATCGAGATGTTACAAGTTATATATCTGATGGGTTGCACCATATAGATGTTCTCTTCAAGATAGTCGTTCAAAAATGTTGTCTTAACATCCATTTGTCGTATCTCATAATCGAGAGTTGTCACAATGGATAACAATTGCGGATTAACTTGAGCATGACAACCGGAGAGAAGGTTTTTTTCGTAATCGATACATTTTTTTTTTAGTATAACCTTTTGCTACAAGTTTGGCCTTATAAGTTTCCAGTTTTCCATCTGCATTTCTTTTACTCTTGTAGATCCACTTACACCCTATGGGTTTTATCCCTTCTGGTAAGTCTACAAGTTCCCACAATGAGTTGAAATCCATAGAATCTATCTCAACTTTCATAGTTATTTCCCAAAGCCTGAAATCAGCACTCTGCATCACTTTGTCATACGTGAGTGGGTCATTATCTGCCTGTTCAGCAGGCTCAATTTTAAAAACCAATTCCACCAAATTGGAAGAACTCAAGCCTACCAGAGACCATCCCACTATGACTAAGCACCCTGCGTTGCTGATCATTTAAAGGTTCACTATTAGGAGTTGGTTCTTGAATCAATTCCATAGGGTTTTGTATATTTCCTGAAAGATCCTCGAGTACGTTTTTACTCCAAGGTTTGAAATCATTCATGTAGCTTTCTTCAAGGAAAACAGCATGATTTGACACTATTATAGTTTGCTCTTTCGGGTTATAAAACAAACCACCATTTATTCCCTTTGATATCCTACAAACATGCACAGTTCTTTCTGTAAGTCTAGCTTTCTCGCTTCTTTATTCGATACGTGGGTGATCGTTATGTCAGAGTCTTAAAATTTATATAATGAATGATCTAGCCTAGAAACTAACTGTGACAACGATTGAGGCAAGCGCACCTATCGAGCAGTGAGTATATTTCGGTGGTGGCAAGACCGGAATGTCGAACCCAAAGGAACCAAAAGTACTAATACTAACTTTCTTTCTATTATTTAGCCTAAGAATTAAAGTGAATTATTGTTTAATCTAAAATTAACTAACTACTAAGCTAAAGACGCTAAGACAAAAAGAATGAATTGGGGAAATACTTGTGGGAAAAACCAATTGATTAAGACAATACCCAAGGAGGAATCCACCTAGACTTCACTTGTTATCTAACTCTGAACCAGACGATTTATTCACTTGACTTGATCCGTAGGATTCCCTAATTTATGTTAATACCTCTCTCGAGGCTACTAACGTCTAACCCTAGGTTGATTAATTGAAATCTCTTTCTAATTAAAACCCCTAGAATTGCATTAACTCGATCTATGGACTCCCATATTAGGTTTGACCCTAATCGCAGATTTTAAATCATCCTATGTCTAGGGTTGCGATCAACTCCGCTTAACTATGCTAGATCTACTCTTAGACAGGGACTTTTACTCCACTACCTAAGCACATCAATACTTGAATCAATACCTGAAATATCAAAGTAAGAATTAAGAACACATAATTAAGAACAAATCAAGTATTTAATCATATAGTTCAGAAAATAATAACAAGATCCGTCTTAGGTTTCATCCCCTGTATATCGAGGGGTTTAGTTCATAATAATAAAAGAATACATCTCAGAAGAAAAGATAAAACAAAACATAAGAAAACCCTAAAACCCCCTAAAGGAATTGAAGGAGATATCCGCCGTCTTGAGTATGATTTCAGCTTCTTGAGATGAATCAACTGGCTTTCTTCGAGTAAATCCCACGATTCTGACCTCTCTGGCTCGGCTCATTGGCCTATTTGGACGCCCCTGATGAAGGCTTACATCGACTCCCCCTTTAGGTCATACTTAGGGTGTTTATATAGAAGCCGGAATGTGTTTCTTTGCCTCTAAGTATCCTAATCCGAGTGAAATTCCTCTTTGTCACGGCAGGGACACGCCCGTGTGAATCGACTTTAGGCCGTGTTCGAGCCTACTAAAGGGGCACGGCCGTGTGGTGAAACCCAGGCCGTGTTGATTTCCTACTTTGGCCCATTTGGTCTGTTTTTGGCCCGTTTCTCGTTCTTTTCATCCTCCGGTGCTCTCCTGAGTATAAAACATGAAATTAAAGGATTAAGAGCACCAAATTCCATAACTCAAGGGATAAATCATCCAAAAGCATGCTAAATGTGGAGATAAAATATGTTACTATTACGGTTTATCAAATACCCCCACACTTAAGCTTTTGCTTAACCTCAAGCAAAATTCTCAACTCACAATTAAAACAGAATTTCCTCAATTCATGACCTTCATCAATAATGTCTCATCATAATTCATAGATAATTCATACATGGATAATTTAACCGGAAGGTTCCTAAAGATTCAAACAATCAAAGTCATAGTTTTTATAGTACGAAAAATAGGTGTTTCCCCTTACCTAAATAATTACCTCTGATTCAAAATCGACAAAAATTGACATCCTCACTAAAGATTCACTCAAATCACTCGAAGTGTTAAGGTTCAAAATTAAGCACTCAGAAGTCAAACATGAAAAGTTAATCCCATAGGCTTGCATGAAAATCAAATCTCCACCACTGTAAAATGAGATGATACACAAATCAAAAGGTCTTTAAAAGGGTTGTAACGGGGCTTGGGTTAAAGGTGCAGATAAAGGCTTGAATTAGAGGGTTAGAATCGAGACTGAATTGACAAATTACCTAACTAAAAAGTCATACTAATACTAAATAATTACATCACGGAAACTTAATACTAATAACATGAGCTTCTTCTAAAGATAATGAAATTAACAGTTTGAGCTCAAATAAAATAGAGCTAATAATGAATATACTTCGTTTTTTTAAGAACAAATCATACAATAAAGAAATTAACAACTGAAATGGAAAGCATAGTTTAGCTAAGTAATCTGTTCAAATCAGACCTCGATTTAATGTGGGTCAAATTAATTAAAGGGATTTCAAAAATAATGGTTTTTGGTTAATGTTGAGGGTGAGTCAATAAAAGGGTTGTTAGGATCAAAGGGGTTCACTAGGGGTTAATTGTGAGGGTAGGCTTTTAGTGGAGTAAGTGGGTTAAAACCTAGGTGCCTTTATCATCTTAGTATATCAAATCAAAGGTGTGGTCTCGACATATATAATCGAAGCAAGTTCTAGAATAACAAATCAATGTTGACACACTCATAATTAATAAAGTGAGCACGAAAAAAGAATATGCTCTAAAAGGCTCAAAATCTCATAAAAATTATGGGCTTTTTGATATCAACCTTGTAAATTTCAAACTTCAAGGTAATACTTAAATTCAGGTAGACAACCTAACAAAATTTTTACTTCTGAAAATAGACTTATCATGCTTGTTTCTCTAGTCTCCTAAATTTTAAATCATCACTGCACAATTAACTATGACTTAATCCAAAACATATCAATAAAAGTCATAAATCAAAGGAAATTTCATTTTAATCGTAATATGAGAAATTTGTTTAAGAATAAGGCCTAATTCAGGGATTTGAGAATAATGCAAAAAGTTAGGCACTTTTAAGATTCACCCCCCCACACACTTAAGATATACATTGCCCTCAATGTACAAAGATAGATAATAATCATATAGTAAGAAAATCAAAAGAGAGGGAGAGAAGTGAAACTTCCTGAATTTTGGATGGGTTCCTTGAGTTGGAAGTGTGGAAACTTGATTCGGAGGTGAAAGATAAGTTGGAGGAGGCGTCTCTGGTGGTGGTATGGTGGCTGCCCACCATCACTGCGCTAGATGAAGAAATTGGGTAGCTCGTGAAGAAAAAACTAGGAAATAATAAGAAAAATTCAAAATATACTAATTATATATTTAAAGAAAAGAAAGATAAAAATAAAGAAAATAGAAAGTAAAAGAAAATTAAAAGAAAAGATTAATGGACTGAAAAGTCCTTATCATAAGATGGTTGGCGAGGTGGGTGTGATTTCTAAGGCCGTGGTGTGTGATTCCCAAGCAGCCTAAAGAACCTAAAACAACGAAACTAAAATAAGATAAACAAAATTTAGTGGAAGAGAAGTTAAGATAAGGAAAATAAAAGAGAAGAGAAAAGAAAAATAAAAACTAAATGGCCTCAAATGTCCTCGACTTGTCTAGTGAATGAAGCGGCCGACATGAACTTATGTAGATTGGTCTCCCATGGGGAGATTGCGCTAGGATCCTTCCGCTTCTTCGACATAGGTAATGTTAAAACGGAGATTTTTGGGTAGGAGAATGAGAGGGAATGGAAAAGAGAAGGGTGAAAGAGAATGGAAGAAAAGGAATGGGGAGTAGGTGGGAAAGGGAGAGGGATGTTTTTAAATAGAGATTTTAGGTCTGGTATATCCCCACGCCCGTGTTCCATGGGCGTGTTGGGTCACATGGCCGTACCGCACGGCCGTGTTATGCTTTGTTCATTTTTCCCACGCCCGTTTCATGGTCACCACGCCCATGTTTGATAAAACAGTGTCGACCACGGCCGTATTGCACGGCCGTGTTGTTTAGTCGGAGCCCGTATGACTTCCCTCAGTGTCGGCCACGGCCATATCGCACGGCCGTGCCCATTTATAATCGTCCGTGATCTTGGGAATCTTTCGTCATTGGCTCGTACTACCTCTGCCATGTCAGTACGGAAATCTGTGGTGTCTACATGGCCACGGGCACGGCCGTGTGCAAGGTCGTGTGGTATTGAAATCTACACTTTGTTAGTTAATAGTTAGATGCTAAAAAGGGGAAATAAAAGTAGAAATAAATGTAAAAATAAATAGAGTTAGTGCTCGGGTTGCCTCCCGAGAAGCGCTTGTTTAAAGTCTTAAGCTAGACTTACCTCTTATTCGTATATTCAAGGTGGTTTGAAGAGTCGAAACTCCTCTTCTCTACTATCAATTCTAACAATATATGGTTTGAGTCGAGCAGTGTTTACCTTAAAAGTTCTGAATTCAAGATTAGTTACCTCGACTGTTCCGTATGGGAAGACATTCAGTATCGTAAAAAGGATTTCTTCATTTGTATTACGGTCTGAGATAGCGACTCGAGGGTCTTTCTCATCCAACAATACTTGATCTCCTATTTTGAAGTGATTCGCCGTTCCTTTAAGCTCGTTTGGGGGTTCCTTTGGTTTTGCTTCGTGTGATTTTGATTTTTCCTTGAAATGTGTCTTCCACTCGTCTAGTTCATCAACATGAAGACTTCGATCCTCATCAATTACTTCCTTGTTGTCATGATGTCTAGGATCTGGCTCAGTTGTGTGGTTTCGTGGTGCTTCCTGAAAAGAAAGTTTAACCGAATGGTTATTAATTGAATTTACTTTCTCACCTCTATCACTCGATGTCCTAGCCGAGTCAAGAGCTTGAAGAGTGACTGCCTCGTCACCTACACGAAGTATGAGTTCACCTGTATCAATGTCAATTTTAGTTCTGGCAGTTGCTAAAAAGGGTCTTCCTAAAATTAAAGGGATCGTGTTGTCCTCATCCATGTCTAAAACAACAAAGTCTACTGGGAATACGAATTTATCAATTTTTACGAGTACATCTTTGATTATACCCCTAAGAATTCTTATAGTTTTATCAGCTAATTGAATGCTCATCCTAGTTTGTTTGGGTTTCCATAGACCTAGTTGTTTAAACATTTTATAAGGCATGACATTTATACTTGCCCCTAGATCAGCTAAAGCATTATCAACCGATAAACTACCAATTAAACAAGGAATCGTAAAACTCCCTGGATCTTTTAATTTTCGTGGTAGTTTGTTTCGTAGAATCACTTAGCACACTGCGTTCAGCTCCACATGCGATGCCTCATCTAACCTCCGTTTGTTTGTTAGAAGCTCTTTTAAAAATTTCCTCGAATCTGGCATCTGCGAGAGAGCTTCAAGAAAGGGTAAGCTAATATGTAATTTCTTTAAAAGTTTAAGAAACTTACCGAATTGTTCCTCTGTGTTGTCCTTCTTCATTGCTTCAGGATATGGTATGCGAGGTTGGTATTCTTTGATTACCGGTTTTGGCTTATCATTATTTACCTCGACCTTACCTTCCTCTACCACATCCTTTTGCCTTAATTTGGGCTCATCTAACCCTTTACTATCATGAGCGGTTATGGCTTGAAGTTGCTCCTTTGGGTTAGTTTCAGTGTTGCTTGGCAATCTACCTTGTGGTTGTTCTGACATGATCTTGGTAAGTTGACCTACCTGATTCTTGATCTCTTGAATCGATGCTTGTTGTTTTTTAAGTGTTGTTTCGGGGTTTTTGGAAACGTGTTTCTGACACCGCTATGAATTTTGTCAGCATCTCCTCAAGGTTCGGCTTCTTTTCCTGTGGGTAGGGTGTTGTTGGAAGTTTGAAGGGGGTTCTTGTCTCGATTTCCTTGACCTCCCCATGAAAAATTGGGGTGGTTCCTCCAACTGGATTATAATTTTTACTATAGGGGTTATTTTGAGATCTAAAATTATTACCCATATAGTTCATCTGCCGCTTTTCTACGGGGTTGTAGGGTGGATATTCGTATTGTTCGACCCTCCATTCGTATCACTGCTTGCATAAGCTGGATGTACTGCGAAGAACTATACAAACCATCAATCTTTTTATTTAAGAGTTCTACCGATTGGATAGCATGGTTAGTACGTCGATGTTGAAAACTCCTTTGTTTTTGTTGGCCTTGTCCTTGTGACTTGCCAGCGATAGTTGTTGATGACATCTCTTCAATAACTCGTAGGCGCTTCAGGAGTTTTGTTGTTCAACGTCACTGCGTGGTGAATCAATTAATTACTGGTTGAAGGGTTTACACCATTGTAAAAGGTTTGGACCTGTAGCCACAAGGGTAATCCATGGTGTGGGCACCTTCTCAATAGATCTTTGTATCTCTCCCATGCGTCATAAAGTGTCTCTAAATCCATCTGCACAAAAGAAGAGATATCATTCCTTAACTTAGCCGTTTTAGCCGGCGAAAAATATTTTAATAAAAAATTTTCGGTCATTTGCTCCCATGTAGTGATTGACCCTCGTGGAAGAGAATTCAACCACTGTTTGGCTTTATTCCTCAAAGAAAAGGGAAACAATTGAAGATGGATGGCATCATCAGAAACACCATTTATTTTGAAAGTATCGTAAAATTCTAGGAAATTCGCCAAGTGATTGTTTGGATCTTCATCATGCAAACCATCAAACTGAACAAATTACTGTATCATTTGAATTGTGTTAGGTTTCAGTTCAAAATAGTACCAACTAAACTAGGCTTAGCATAATCATACATAGTACGAGGAGCATGATTTTCAGCCACCTCTTGAGGTAGCGATTTATTCTCAGCCATCTCTTCGGTAGTATTGTTCTCGTCTTCTTGCTCTTCTTCTATGTAAGATAAGCTTCGCCTTATTTCTCTACGATTTCTATGAACGGTTCCTTTAATATCACTATCGTAAATTAAGGGTCCTGTCGGGTTCCTTCTAGTCATAAACTAGAGGTACCTGCAAGGAACAAAGAAAGAGAAAAATTAGCAAAGTTAAAATAAAAATAAAATAAATTGTAAATAAATAAAATGGCTAAAGTAATAAAAATTGAGCGTTCTTAATATTTTAGTTCCA
This sequence comes from Gossypium sturtianum, assembly GCA_025698515.1. Taxonomy (NCBI): domain Eukaryota; kingdom Viridiplantae; phylum Streptophyta; class Magnoliopsida; order Malvales; family Malvaceae; genus Gossypium; species Gossypium sturtianum. The sequence goes on along the minus strand of CM046951.1, from coordinate 58,339,167 downwards.
GGCAACGGCACCAAAAACTTGATCGTTATGTCAGAGTCTTAAAATTTATATAATGAATGATCTAGCCTAGAAACTAACTTTGACAACGATTGAGGCAAGCGCACCTATCGAACAGTAGTATAGTTCAGTGGCAAGACCGGAATGTCAAACCCAAAGGAACCAAAAGTACTAATACTAACTTTCTTTCTATTATTTAGCCTAAGAATTGAAGTGAAATATTATTTAATCTAAAATTAACTAACTACTAAACTAAAGACGCTAACACAAAAAGAATGAATTGGGGAAATACTTGTGGGAAAAACCAATTGATTAAGACAATACCCAAGGAGGAATCCACCTAGACTTCACTTGTTATCTAACTCTAAACTAGACGACTTATTCACTTGACTTGATCTTTAGGATTCCCTAATTTATGTTAATACCTCTCTCGAGGCTACTAACGTCTAACCCTAGGTTGATTAATTGAAATCTCTTTCTAATTAAAACCCCTAGAATTGCATTAAGTCGATCTATGGACTCCCATATTAGGTTTGACCCTAATCCGGCAGATTTTCGTCATCTTATGTCTAGGGTTGCGATCAACTCCGCTTAACTATGCTCTATCTACTCTTAGACAGGGACTTTTGCTCCACTTCCTAAGCACATCAATACTTGAATCAATACCCTGAAATATCAAAGTAAGAATTAAGAACACATAATTAAGAACAAATCAAGTATTTATCATATAGTTCAGAAAACAATAACAAGATCCGTCTTAGGTTTCATCCCCCTTAGGTATCTGAGGGGTTTAGTTCATAATAATAAAAGAATACATCTCAGAATAAAAGATAAAACAAAACATAAGAAAACCCTAAAACCCCCTGAAGGAAATCAAGGAGAGATTCACCGTCTTGAGTATGATTTCGGCTTCTTGAGATGAATCAACTGGCTTTCTTCGAGTAAATCCCACAATTCTGACCTCTCTGGCTCGGCTCCTTGGCCTAGCTGGGCGCCCCTGATGTAAGGCCACATCGACTCCCCCTTTTAGGTCATACTTAGGGTGTTTATATAGGCTTCGGAATGTGTTTCTTTGCCTCTAAGTATCCTAATCCGAGTGAAATTCCTCTTTGTCACGGCAGGGACACACCTGTGTGAATCGACTTCAGGCCATGTTCGAGCCTGCTAAAGGGGAACGGCCGTGTGGTGAAACCCCAGGCCGTGTTGATTTCCTACTTTGACCCATTTGGTCCGTTTTTTTCCCATTTCTCGTTCTTTTCATCCTCCGATGCTCTCATGAGTATAAAACATGAAATTAAAGGATTAAGAGCACCAAATTCCATAACTCAAGGGATAAATCATCCAAAAGCATGCTAAATGTGGAGATAAAATATGTTACTATTACAGTTTATCAGTGGGCCTAGCATCCCCAAATTCTTAAATTATTAAGATTTGGCTTCCTGTCATGCCATAATTCATATAGAGTTTTTGATGCTGCCTTAATTGGCACATGATTCAGAATATAGCAATCGTTTGTAGCGAATATCCCCAAAAAGAGATTGACAGCTTCGAATAACTTAACATCAAACGTACCATGTCTAATAACGCTTGAATCCTTTTATTTGCCACGCCATTCTATTGTGGAGTGCTCGGCGCAGTCAATTGGGATAGAATCTCATTCTCTTTGAGGAATCCTAAGAACTCATTAGATAAATATTCCCTACCTAGATTAGATTGAAGTGTCTTTATGGGTAAACCTAGTTGCTTCTCCACTTTCACACGACCGCTTGCGCGCATGCATAAAAAATTATTTTATAAAACAATTTTAAAAGTGCGATATTAACTGCAAGCATACAATGTCAATTGTAATATTTATAGTTTCAATGGAACACTAGAGTATTCCAAGGATTAAACCCAAAAGATTGCCAGTAAATGTTTTGGTAAGGTTAATTACAAGTTCAGCAATTACTAATCTAATCAAGTCAGAAATTATTAGTGCGAATTAAAATAAAATAATATTTAAGCTATATCAAAATTAAAAAATAAAAATATTAAACTAACTTTCTTCCTTTTTTACTGAAATTAATGCAAATGGATTGAAATGATGGTTGAATGATTCATGGATTACTAAATAAACTAATAAACCTATGATGATTATATTGTTTACCAATCCTAGTTAGGAATCTCCTCTCAGTTTCATCCTAAACTAAAATATACCACCTAAGCTCTCCTCTCGGTTTCACTTACGCATATAGATCTCCTATCGGAATCACTATTAAACACAAGTGTATCAAAGTCCTACACATTAGTGTGTACAAGTTTTAAGGGTTTCACAGCCCTTGTTCCTTTTGCATTAAAAGATCGCTTAGTCATCTTACCTTTCAAGCAAGATTCACATTGTGGAAGATCAACTTCTTTAAGCGAACTTAAGAGTTTTTTTTCACAAGTCTAGTGATTTTTTATTTGTTAATATGACCAAGTCTAAAATGCCAAAGGTACGCCTCATTAGAGTGAGAATTTTTAAGTCTTTTATTCGTTATTTCAGTCTCAAGCAGTGTGTACATCTTTGATTTAATAAAATAGGAATTATTTTACATCCATCCATTACAGATAAGATTACAAATTCTAAATATTGCAATTCTATTATTAGAAGTCATGGTAAAGCTGTCTTTATATAAACATGCAACCAAAATTAAGTTTTGTTTGAAACTTGGTACATAGAAAACGTCTTTTAAAATAATCTTCCTACAATTTTCAAAATAAATATATTCATCTCTCATTATTTCAACTGCCACAATTGCCTCTGTTTCATTCCATAATGATAAACTCTTATCTCTAAGATATTTCGTCTCTCGAACCCTTGTAGATAAACATAACCATGATTAGTGGCTCCCGAATCAATCACCCAATGGTCTATTGAATCTTCCACTAAACAAGCTTCTATCATAAAGAGTTACATACCTTTTGCCTTTGGTGGCTAGATATTCCTTCCACTCTTTATAGTTCACCTTGAAGTGCCATTTCTTACTGTAGAAGAAGCATTTAGACTTAGATAAGTCTTTAAGCTTTCTAGTTCTCTTTCTTTCCAATTTTGGTGGCACTGAGACTTTAGCCTTATCTTTCTTAGCGTACTTTCATTTCTCTTTTGAGGAAGAAGCGATAGCAATGTTAGCTTCTCCTCTTCGAACCGGCTGACAGTCATTCAATAGTAACTCATAGGACTGTAAGTAATTCATGAGTTGTATAAGCGTTAGATTCTTGTTGCCAAGGTTATATGCAGCCCAAAAGCCAGCAAAGTCCTAGGATAAGCTTTTGAAAACCTTTTCAATTTGAGTCTGGTCCAAATTGGCCTTATTGTCCACGGCCTCGGCAAAGTATCCCATAAGAGTTATCATATGGTCTTTGATCGGAGTTGTACCAGCCCGATTTTGGGGCTAGTCGAAACAATGGTTTCGGGACCACTAATTTGAGGTTGAAGAAATTTATTTTTGATATTATTTTATGTGTTATAGCATGTTTATAAAGATGCATGAGAATTTTGGTACTTTAATTTTAGCGATTGAATGCTTAATTGCGAAAAAGGACTAAATCGCATAAAGTGCGAAAGTTCTATTTTACAAGCTAGAAGTATTAAATAGTTATGGAACTTTAAATTGAAGGTATTTAAGTGCAATTAGACCTTCCTAATGTTGTTAGCCATCCATAGGGGACAATAGACTCAAAATTGGTCAAAATTTGGTGGGTTAGGTGGATTAAATTGGAGGAAATAAATAAAATAAGAAAATATGATATCACCCATTTTATTCATCTTCTTCCCACCAAAAATATTAGCAAAGGAAGAGTTTTGGAAGCCAAAAATTTTTAGCAACTCCTCACCCTTGAAAGTAAGTGATTTTTGTGGTTTTATTTGATAATTTTTGTACTTTTGGAACCCCCAAAGCTTAAGCTAGCTAAAGAGGGGACTATTTTACAAAATGGTTGAAAGTTTAGGGACTTTCCATGAGATTGGTTATGAATTTTTTTGAGTTATTATGGAAGAAAATGAATGCTAGTGAGTTAAGGAACAACTTTTGTGAAAGGTGTTACCATGAAAACACCTAAAAGAGACTTAGTTGTAAAGGTTGTAATTGTGTAATAAATGCATGAAATAAATGGTTTTGTGAGTTGTTTTAAGAGAAATAAATGTTCAGCTAAGCTTTTTTAATGAGAAAATGTGATGAAAAATGATTTACGAGCGTAGGGGCAAAATTGTAATTTCGCCAAAGTATAAGGGCAAATGGTCATTTTTGCCTAAGTAGAAATTTTGGTGTATCATGCATTATAAAGTAATTAAATGAGAGAATTTCATTATTATATATCAAGAAGAGCGTGGAAACAACCTTGACTGGGGAAAGGGCAAGGTTAGGATTAAGTCGTCGATTTATACATTTTGCACCGAGGTAAGTTTATGTGTAAACGATACATCTATAATACATATGTTGTTACTTATTGGTGCATTGTATGAATGAGACCATTTATGATTGGGATTGATTGAAATTGATAGATAGTGAGTAATTCCCTTATGAACCTCGGAATAGATATGTAAGTGCGAAAAAATATCCGTAATAATCATTTGGTGGGCTGTGTGCGATACCACCATAATTACTCTTTTGGTGGGCTATATGCGATACCACCTTATATTTAACAGTTTGATTTAGACCTTAGTTGGAACAGTGGTTTCGGGACCACAAATCTGAGTCAGTAAAATATTTTAATTTTAATTTATGTGCCTTTGATATGTGATTATACATGTGATAAAGTTCCGTAAGTTAATTTACCCGTTTGTGTGCTTAATTTGAGAAATGGATTAAATTGCATTAAATGCAAAAATTTGCAAGCTATTTGTTAAAGCATCTATGTGTAGTGGCTTTTAAAGGTGGAGGCCTTATGAGGCAATTAGACCACTATTTAGTTAGTGGATGGCAATGGTCAAAAATGACCTTGTAATATATGTTATATATATGTTTGTTTTAAAGGCTAAAAATGGAATTATGTTATTAAGTTTATTTTAAGGTAATAAAAACATGAAAATGGCCACATTATCATCCATAGTTAGCCGAAATTCACAAAAGGGAGAAAAGAAAACACAAGCTAGGGTTCGGCCATTGAATTGCATAATTAAGGTATGTTTTGACTTTGGTTTTTGATGATTTTTATGTTTTTGAGATTGTTGCTTAGTCTACTATCAAGCCCGTGTTGTAATTTGAAGAATTGATGATGTTTATGAGATGTTCCATTGATGAAATGGTGAGCTTTGTGATGAGTATTGGTGTTAAATGAAAGATATGTTTAATGAACAGTTTTGTTCTTGAATTTTTGATGAATTTAGCTAATTAGGGCTAAATTGAGAAAATAATATTTTGAGGGACTAATTTGTGAAATAAATGAAATGTATGGATTGATATGAGCATAGTGTGTATTCAGCCAAGCATGGGTAAAAGCAAATTTGGTGAATTTTGTGATTTTGTGAAATAGGGACTAAAGTGTCCAAATGTGATAATATGAGGGTTAATTTGTAAATTACCCTAAATATGTGTTTTGGATAGAATTGAATGATTTGATGAATGAATCGGTTAAATCTGTATATGTATAGATCAAGAACTGAAGAAAATAGATTTAGATCGGGGAAAGTCAAAAATCATTGAATAGCCATACGATTTCGTTAAACCGAACTTGAGGTAAGTCTATATACAAATAAATTTATTTGTATTACATTATGTATATGCATATGAGACTACATTGTGATGAATACGTATGAAATGATGAATATATGGATTCCGAGAAAGTATCGAGAAATAGTTAATGCCCGAGAAGTCCCGTAAGAACCTAGGAATAAATAGGAATTACGTATGTCATGACATAGGTGTCCGTTATGTATTATCATGTAAGACCACGTCTGGGACATTAGCATTGAATCGAGATTTCGTGTAAGACCACGTCTGGGATGTTGGCATCGATATGAGACTTACGTGTAAGACCATGTCTGGGATATTGGCATCGTATTGATTCGTGTAAGACCCTGTCTAGGAAAGTGGCATCGATATTTGGTTGCATGTAAGACCACGTCTGGGACGTTGGCATTGTACGACTATTCTAAGCACTCTGATTATCCTATTTAGTTCCAAACGGTTCAACGGGAAAGCCCGAGAAATGAACGACTATGTGAGTTGTAAATCTATTTCAGGTACGTTGATACGTATGCTTTGTATAAGCATGAAAGGTGAGTAAATATGTGCATTGATGCAAAGAAACATTTGAGAAATATGTGTGATTGAGATATGAGCAAATGAGATATTTGTGATATGGTGAATTGGTAAGCAATGGCAGATCAAGTGAGCCAAAGAGATTATTTATGTGCTTGTAAAGATGATATGTTAATGAATTCAAATGGCTATGCTTATGAATGATGTATGCTAAGTTTATTTGTATATGGCTTGCTAAGCTTTTGGAAAGCTTACTCTGTGTGTGTGTTTACTCTATTTTATAGGTCGTCAAAGCTACAAAAAGGCTCGGGAATCGTCAAGGATCATCCCCACACTATCAAACTCAACTTTGGTACTTTTGATTGTGTACATAGTTAAATATGGCATGTATAGGCTAGTTATTTTGGTGCATGTTTGAGAAGTGTAAATAGCCATGTGATTTGGCTAGATAAATGTTGGTAATATACATGAGTGAATATGATATATGATGCATATTTTGATATAGCTTGATGGCAATGAAATGGCCTTATGAATGGTAAATTTATTAATGAATTGATGCCATAGTGATTTAGTGAAGTTGTGGATGAATTATGCTTAGATTTACATGTGAATTGATTGTGCAAATTGGCATGGTTAGAAATGAGAGTGAATGGGATAATATGATGATCATTTGGTGTGTTTTTGGTAGCCAATTGTATTGAGAAATATGCTAGTTTATGTTTGTAGGGATGACCCAAGTGTGGGTGGCATTTTGGCCTTGCAAATGGCCTAATTTGCATACATTGCCAAAGGACACGGGCGTGTGTCTCTGCCGTGTGGCTCAAGGGTCACTTCAAAGTGTGCCTGAGTAGGGTACACGGTCGTGGTACACGGGCGTGCCTGGTGGCCGTGTGACCAAGTCAGTAGCTAGCTTAATTTCACACGGCCATGGCACATGGGCGTGTCTGGTGGCCATGTGGAAAAGTCAGTATGTATGCCCTGTTTTGGCACGGCCTGGACTCATGGACGTGTCTGGTAGCCGTGTGATGCACACGGCCTGACTACACGGGCGTGTGACCTCTGCAGTGTTGAAAAGGTTTTAAATTTCTAAGAATTTTTATATGTGTTTGGTTTAGTCCCGACCCTATTCTAAAGTATGATTAAGGTCTCGATGACCTAATTAAGGGATGCTTTGATGTGATATGATGAACTATGTTATGAATTGTCCGTAAAAGTCTCTGTTCTTTCGGTAACGCCTCTTAACCCTATTCCGGCGACGGATACGGGTTAGGGTGTTACATTATATTTACTCACGATGGGTTGTGTGCGATACCATCGTATATATATATATATTACCATTTGGTGGGCTATGTGCGAAACCACCGAAATTATTCTTGTTGGTGGGCTATGTGCGATACCACCCTATTATGGATTAAAGGTGGGCTGTGTGCGTAACCACCGGGTACTTAGTATTATTCCGAGGGGTTCATCGAGAATTTGTATAAGTGAATGTTTCATGTTGCTTTGTGGTGATAAGTGCAGGGAATGTGTACAAGTGAATGTGAGCATTATATTTGTTATATGTTGGAATGTGGTAAGAGATGAAATGTGTAAGCATGATTATGGAAATGTGAATTGTTCTTGCTTAGTATGTAATGTTATTGATTGATTAGCATATGTTTAAATTTTTATTGTTTACATGTAAACTTACTAAGCTTAAAGCTTACTCCCTTTCTTTTCTCTTGTTTTATAGTGTCAAAGAGCCAGTTCGGGATACAAAGATAACTGAAAGATCATCCACACTATCAACTCATCTCGGTATATTTAGACTTAGCATTTTGAGTATGGCATGTATAGGGGCTAGGCTTAATGAAATGTTTTGTTGTTTTGGCCAAGTGTGTTGGCTCTTTTAAAGATGAACTCTTTTGTATATTGCCATAGTTGATGGCTCATTATTACTAATTTATGAAAAGAAGAGGTTATTCATGAATGTGTTAGATGCATGATTGGGTTGCTTGGTAAATGGTTGAATGGGATTTATGTTGTGTGAGTTAGGGTGATAAAAGAGCTTGGCAAATAGCCTTGTTCTTATCCACACGGGTAGGCACACGGGCGTGTGTCTAGCCATGTGTGACACACGGTCAGTCCTATGGGCGTGTGACTAGGCCGTGTGTCCCCTACATGTTAATGTTGCAAGTCAGTGTCGACCACGGGCTAGACACACGGGCGTGTGCCTAGGCCGTGTGTCCCTTATGGGGTTGCTGACAGTGGTAAGGAGGGTGAGGTCACAGAGCCCCTTAACTTGACTCTCGTGACTACATACATATGATTTAATATCCATCATCAATGAAATATCATCATAGTCACACAACTCGCTCCAAGTGAGTTTTCACATTTATCATGCTACAATTGTTTCTATCACTCATACTTTCGAATAGTGACTTCACTTATTCAAGTTCCACATTACTATCTACTTGAGTACTCAACATTTAACTTTACTTTCTCTTACCGTCACTTATCAATTAAAGAATGTCTTACGGGTTTGAGTATGTTGTTTACCTAATTGCCATAGTCTAACTATGGTCTTACTCGTATTACAACATCATAGCCCAGCTATTTCTTTACATGTCATCACGATGCCATAGCCTCGCTATGGTCTTACACGAAATCTCATACCAATACCAATGCCATATCCCTGATACGGTCTTACATGGAACTCATGTTGGTACCGATGCCATATCCCAGATATGGTCTTATATGAGATTATACTTAGATGTCGATGCCATGTCCCGAACATGGTCTTATACGAGATCTTTCTTTGGTGCCGAAGCCATGTCCCAGACATGGTCTTACACAGAATCACTATCCGATGCCGATGCCATATCCTAGATATGGTCTTACACGGGATCACGTATCATCACCAATGCCATGTCCTAGACATGGTCTTATATGGGATCACATGTACTGCCATGGTCCTACCATGGTCTTATTCACCATTTTATCATTGAACAACCGTACTCATCTCATGCATTCTACTTAGTCAAACTTCTCAATTTTAACTCCCACACTATAATATGTGTGACTTCATAACAGGGTCTCGAAATAAAACATTATACATCCTCTACTTTAACAGTCACACGTGAGACTTAATCATGTGGACATTTTTATTATAAACAATGGAATCACCAATCTCAAATGTTTACTTACTCTTACTGCTTCTCACATACATCATGGTACTTACTAGTCTCATGTTTGTAAGGTAAACAAGGTACCTGTAACACTTGATCACATAGATCAGTATACTTTCCTAATACAAGCATAATATCAACATCATCATTCATAACATGAATTATACTTGTTAGTCAGCCTTCACTAGCATGACATAATATCAACTTTACTACTAACTTTCTTACTATCTCATTTAAGCTTTACTCTTTTGCCCGATGAATTACTATGAATGGCTGAGGATACTGAATCTTATTTCACATGTATCTTGATGCCAATGCTATATCCTTGATATAGTCTTACATGGGATCTCTTACTTGGTATCGATGCCATGTCTTGACATGGACTTACACGAAGTCTTGCTTCTGGGTTCCCTTGGGAACTTACCATTGCCATGTCTCTACATGGTCTTACTTGGTATCTTTACTTGTCAATGCCGAGCCTTGGCTTGGACTTACATGAAATCTTTCTTGTTACTCACCAATGCCATGCCTTGGCTTGGACTTACATGGGATCTCTATCTCTTTATAGCTTTTCAATTCCAAGACTTGTCTTGGACTTACATGATAACTTTGCTTGGAGACTCACCATTGCCATGCCTTGGCTTGGGCTTATATGGGTCTTCATCTTATAATAACTCTTTAATGCCAAGACTTGTCTTGGTCTTACATGATAACTTGCTTGATTGCCGATGCCATGTCTTGACATGGTCTTATACGGACTTTCTTGTCTCATGTGGCAGATTGAGTATCCTAAGTAATTCATTTTTAATCGGGACTTTCATATACATGCTCTTAGTAACTTCTTTGTTTAATAAATCATTAAACATTTTCATGGAAATAATGTGCATATAACAACATCACAAGCAATTCAATGAAAATATCCATGAAGCTTGAAAATCATACAAACTTACTGAAATTAGCTCGGTTGGGAATCATCTCTGTCTTAACAAAATAATTTCGTTAGAGTCGGGAGACATCACACTATCACTGTCCACATATGGCATGTATAGCTAGACTCTTTCTCGTGCTAGGTTAGTCCGAGAACCGACTAAACCATGCTCTGATACCACTAAATGTAACACCCCATGCAGAGCTCGAGGCTAAGACCAGGATCACGAGACATTACTATGCTTGAACTTTCTTAAACATGTACTTACGGGCTATAAAATTTCATTCCGAATTAAAAACTTCTCTTTCTTAGTCAAATTAGACATTTCATGGGCCTATGAGGCCTCAGACTTACGTCTCGAAACTTTCGGAACTCATCTTGAAACTTTCTCTCGAAACAGGGGTCACACGTCCGTGTGACTTGGGACACGCCCGTGCGCCCCTAAAACATGCCCGTGTCTTTCACCCATGGAGGATACTGGCAAAATCCACACGGCTTGGAAACGCCCGTGGCCCTGGCCCATGTGCCAAACCTTGGCATTCTGACTTATCCACACGGTCTGTACACACGCCCGTGTGCACCAGCTGTGTGACAATTGAATTTCTAAGTGTCAAGTGCAGACTTCACACGGCCTTGGTACACGCCCATGTGCCAACCGTGTGTATCACACGGCCTGAAAAACAGTCGTGTTACCAGCCCGTGGTCTAATCTGACTTAAGATACTAAGGTGCAGGAGACACACGGCCTAGACACACACCCATGTGTCTATCCGTGTGGGCACTTAGAGGCTATCTTACAGAGCCTTTTACCACTCTCGTTTGCATACATTTATATACTACTTCAAAACATTCTCAAATCATCAATTAAAACACATGAATTAACACATTTAATCATTAAAGAGATAAAGTCTTTATCCCATACACTAGGGAGAACTACTCCCAATACAAATACAACCAACTCTAGATTCTCTTAGGCCAATACAATTTGGCTACATCGGTTAGAACTTAATCAACTTTAAAAGAATCCCTATACATGCCATGACTCATAAGGATTTGATACCTCATATCAAGGGTCTGCTCGATAGTGTGAAAACATCTCCGGCGGCCTCCAACCCGAGCTAGTTAAAATAACCTATAAGGGATGAGAAAAGTAAAGGAGTAAGCAATAATGCTTAGTAAGCTCATCTGCATAATGTGTCAAATATTGATATTCATTAAATATACATAATTACAAAGTATCATGAAGAGTGTCTCTCATAAACTCATGGTTACTTACTCAAATATTCTTGAAACTTACTCATTCAATCTCTTACCACATTCTTACCATGTCACAAGCCAATTGCTCGTTCAATTAGCGTACATTCCTGCACTGATCACCACATGATCATATAAACCAACACATCAAGAATTTTCAATAAGCCGCTCATGCTACTAATATCACGGTGGTTTCGCACTTAGCCCACCATTGAATCTCTAATAGGGTGGTATTGCACACAGCCCACCAATCATTTATACTTATGGTGATTTCGCACTTAGCACACCAATTGTTTATACTTACGGTGGTTTCGCACTTAGCCCACCAATCATTTATAAGCGATGGTATCGCACACAGCCCATCGATTACTATTAATCAGGTGGTAACGCACATAGCCCACCGATATTAATATAATTGATGGTATCGCACCCAGCCCATCACTACCATCAATAAGGTGATATCGCACATAGCTCACCGTTATTTTACATCCATGGATAGTAATCCACAAGAATATCTTTATTTCAAATGTTCATCCGAGAACATCCTCACATACTTCTATTCTTACTTAACTTTCTACGATACTCGTTTGCATTCACATAGTGCATCAATAAATCTATCTCATGTACCACTAAATGTAACACCCCATACCCGAGTCCGAGGCTAAGATCGGATACGAGACATTACTATGCTTGAACTTTCTTAAACATGTACTTACGGGCTATAAAATTTTGTTACGAATTAAAACTTCTCTTTCTTAGTCAAATCGGACATTTCATGGGCCTACCGGGCCTCGGACTTACGTCCCAAACTTCGAAACTCATCCGAAACTTTCTCTCGAAGCGGGGTCACACGTCCGTATGACTTGGGACACGCCCGTGCACCCATAAAAAATGCCCGTGTCTTTCACCCGTGGAGGATACTGGCAAAATCCACACGGCCTGGACACACCCGTGGCCTTAGCCCGTGTGCCAAACCCTGGCATTCGACTTATCCACATCGCGGTGCGTACACACGCGCGTGTGCGGCGGCCGATGTGAAAATTAAATTTCTAAGTGTCAAGTGCAGACTTCACATGGCCTTGGCACACGCCCATGTGCCAACCGTGTGTATCACACGGCCTGAAAAAACGGCCGTGTGACCAGCTCGTGGTCTAATCTGACTTAAGATACTAAGGTGCAGGAGACATACGGCCTAGACACACGCCCGTGTGTCTATCCGTGTGGGCACTTAGAGGCTATCTTACCAAGCCTTTTACCACTCCCATTTGCATACATTCATATACTACTTCAAAACATTCTCAAATCATCAATTAAAACACATGAATTAACACATTTAATCATTAAAGAGATAAAGTCTTTATCCTATACACTAGGGAGAACTACTCCCAATACAAATACAACCAACTCTAGATTCTCTTAGGCCAATACAATTTGGCTACATCAGTTAGAACTTAATCAACTTTAAAAGAATCCCTATACATGCCATGACTCATAAGGATTTGATACCTCATATCAAGGGTCTGCTCGATAGTGTGAAAACATCTCCGACAGCCTCCAACCCGAGCTAGTTAAAATAACCTATAAGGGATGAGAAAAGTAAAAGAGTAAGCAATAATGCTTGATGTGTTGTTTTATATGATCATGCGGTGATCAGTGCAAGAATGTATGCTAATTGAACGAGCACTTGGCTTGTGACATGGTAAGAATGTGGTAAGATATTGAATGAGTAAGTTTCAAGAATATTTGAGCAAGTAACCATGAGTTTATGAGAGACACTCTTCATGATACTTTGTAATTTTGTATATTCAATGAATATCAATATTTGACACATTATGCAGACATACATTCATATACTACTTCAAAACATTGTCAAATCATCAATTAAAACACATGAATTAACACATTTAATCATTAAAGAGATAAAGTCTTTATCCCATACACTAGGGAGAACTACTCCCAATACAAATACAACCAACTCTAGATTCTCTTAGGCCAGTACAATTTGGCTACATCGGTTAGAACTTAATCAACTTTAAAAGAATCCCTATACATGCCATGGCTCATAAGGATTTGATACCTCATATCAAGGGTCTGCTCGATAGTGTGAAAACATCTCCGGCGGCCTCCAACCCGAGCTAGTTAAAATAACCTATAAGGGATGGGAAAAGTAAAGGAGTAAGCAATAATGCTTAGTAAGCTCATCTGCATAATGTGTCAAATATTGATATTTATTGAATATACATAATTACAAAGTATCATGAAGAATGTCTCTCATAAACTCATGGTTACTTGCTCAAATATTCTTGAAACTTACACATTCAATCTCTTACCACATTCTTACCATGTCACAAACCAATTGCTCGTTCAATTAGCATACATTCCTGCACTGATCACCACATGATCATATAAACCAACACATCAAGCATTTTCAATAAGCCGATCATGCTACTAATATCTCAGTGGTTTCGCACTTAGCCCACCATTGAATCTCTAATAGGGTGGTATTGCACACAGCCCACCAATCATTTATACTTATGGTGATTTCGCACTTAGCACACCAATCGTTTATACTTACGGTGGTTTCGCACTTAGCCCACCAATCATTTATAAGCGATGGTATCGCACACAGCCCATCGATTACTAATTAATCAAGTGGTAACGCACATAGCCCACTGATATTAATATAATTGATGGTATCGCACCCAGCCCATCACTACCATCAAAAAGGTGATATCGCACATAGCTCACCGTTATTTTACATTCATGGATAGTAATCCAAAAGTATATCTCTATTTCAAATGTTCATCCGAGAACATCCTCACATACTTCTATTCTTACTTAACTTTCTACGATACTCGTTCGCATTCACACAGTGCATCAATAAATCTATCTCATGTACCACTAAATGTAACACCCCATACCCGAGTCTGAGGCTAAGATGGGATACGAGACATTACTATGCTTGAACTTTCTTAAACATGTACTTACGGGCTATAAAATTTTGTTTCGAATTAAAAACTTCTCTTTCTTAGTCAAATCAGACATTTCATGGGCCTACCAGGCCTCAGAAATACGTCCCAAAACTTTCGAAACTCATCTGGAAACTTTCTCTCGAAACAGGGGTCACACGTCCGTGTGACTTGGGACACGCCCGTGCACCCCTAAAACATGCCCGTGTCTTTCACCCGTGGAGGATACTGGAAAAATCCACACAGCCTGGACACGCCCGTGGCCCTGGTTCGTGTTCAAAACCTTGGCATTCTGACTTAACCACACGGTCTGTACACACACCCGTGTGCGACAGCCGTGTGAAAATTAAATTTCTAAGTGTCAAGTGCAGACTTCACACGGCCTTGGCACACGCTCATGTACCAACCGTGTATATCACACGGCCTGAAAAAACGACCGTGTGACTAGCCTGTGGTCTAATCTGACTTAACATACTAAGGTGCAGGAGACACACGGCCTAGACACACGTCCGTGTGTCTATCCGTGTGGGCACTTAGAGGCTATCTTACCAAGCCTTTTACCACTTCCATTTGCATACATTCATATACTACTTCAAAACATTCTCAAATCATCAATTAAAACACATGAATTAACACATTTAATCATTAAAGAGATAAAGTCTTTATCCCATACACTAGGGAGAACTACTCCCAATACAAATACAACCAACTCTAGATTCTCTTAGGCCAGTATAATTTGGCTACATCGGTTAGAACTTAATCAACTTTAAAAGAATCCCTATACATGCCATGACTCATAAGGATTTGATACCTCATATCAAGGGTCTGCTCGATAGTGTGAAAACATCTCCGGCGGCCTCCAACCCGAGCTACTTAAAATAACCTATAAGGGATGAGAAAAGTAAAGGAGTAAGCAATAATGCCTTATATGTTGTTTTATATGATCATGTGGTGATCAGTGTAGGAATGTATGCTAATTGAACGAGCAATTGGCTTGTGACATGGTAAGAATGTGGTAAGATATTGAATGAGTAAGTTTCAAGAATATTTGAGCAAGTAACCATGAGTTTATGAGAGACACTCTTCATGATACTTTGTAATTTTGTATATTCAATGCATATCAATATTTGACACATTATGCAGACATACATTCATATACTACTTCAAAACATTCTCAAATCATCAATTAAAACACATGAATTAACACATTTAATCATTAAAGAGATAAAGTCTTTATCCCATACACTAGGGAGAACTACTCCCAATACAAATACAACCAACTCTAGATTCTCTTAAGCCAATACAATTTGGCTACATCGGTTAGAACTTAATCAACTTTAAAAGAATCCCTATACATGCCATGACTCATAAGGATTTGATACCTCATATCAAGGGTCTGCTCGATAGTGTGAAAACATCTTCGGCGGCCTCCAACCCGAGCTAGTTCAAATAACCTATAAGGGATGAGAAAAGTAAAGGAGTAAGCAATAATGCTTAGTAAGCTCATCTGCATAATGTGTCAAATATTGATATTTATTGAATATACATAATTACAAAGTATCATGAAGAGTGTATCTCATAAACTCATGGTTACTTGCTCAAATATTCTTGAAACTTACTCATTCAATCTCTTACCACTTTCTTACCATGTCACAAGCCAATTGCTCATTCAATTAGCATACATTCCTGCACTGATCACCACATGATCATATAAAACAACACATCAAGCATTTTCAATAAGCCGATCATGCTACTAATATCTTAGTGGTTTCGCACTTAGCCCACCATTGAATCTCTAATAGGGTGGTATTGCACACAGCCCACCAATCATTTATACTTATGGTGATTTCGCACTTAGCACACCAATCGTTTATACTTACGGTGGTTTTGCACTTAGCCCACCAATCATTTATAAGCGATGGTATCGCACACAGCCCATCGATTTCTAATTAATCGTGGTAACGCCCATAGCCCACCGATATTAATATAATTGATGGTATCGCACTTTTGACCCATCACTACCATCAATAAGGTGATATCGCATATAGCTCACCGTTATTTTACATTCATGGATAGTAATCCACAAGTATATCTCTATTTCAAATGTTCATCCGAGAACATCCTCACATACTTCTATTCTTACTTAACTTTCTACGATACTCGTTCGCATTCACACAGTGCATCAATAAATCTATCTCATGTACCACTAAATGTAACACCCCATACCCGAGTCCGAGGCTAAGACCGGATACGAGACATTACTATGCTTGAACTTTCTTAAACATGTCCTTACGGGCTATAAAATTTCGTTCCGAATTAAAAACTTCTCTTTCTTAGTCAAATCAGACATTTCATGGGCCTACCAGGCCTCAGACTTACGTCCCGAAACTTTCAAAACTCATCTTGAAACTTTCTCTTGAAACAGGGGTCACACGTCTGTATGACTTGGGACACGCCCGTGCACCCCTAAAACATGCCCGTGTCTTTCACCCGTGGAGGATACTGGCAAAATCCACACGGCCTGGACACGCCCGTGGCTCTAGTCCGTATGCCAAACCTTGGTATTCTGACTTATCCACACGGTCTGTACACAAGCCCGTGTGTGACAGCCGTGTGAAAATTAAATTTCTAAGTGTCAAGTGCAGACTTCACGCGGCCTTGGCACACGCCCATGTGCCAACCGCGTGTATCACACAGACTGAAAAAACGGCCGTGTGACTAGCCCATGGTCTAATCTGACTTAACATACTAAGGTGCAGGAGACACACGGCCTAGACACACGCCCGTGTGTCTATCCGTGTGGGCACTTAGAGGCTATCTTACCAAGCCTTTTACCACTCCCATTTGCATACATTCATATACTACTTCAAAACATTCTCAAATCATCAATTGAAACACATGAATTAACACATTTAATCATTAAAGAGATAAATTCTTTATCCCATACACTAGGGAGAACTACTCCCAATACAAATACAACCAACTCTAGATTTTCTTAGGCCAATATAATTTGGCTACATCGGTTAGAACTTAATCAACTTTAAAAGAATCCCTATACATGCCATGACTCATAAGGATTTGATACCTCATATCAAGGGTCTGCTCGATAGTGTGAAAACATCTCCGGCGGCCTCCAACCCGAGCTAGTTAAAATAACATATAAGGGATGAGAAAAGTAAAGGAGTAAGCAGTAATGCTTAATGTGTTGTTTTATATGATCATGCAGTGATCAGTGCAGGAATGTATGCTAATTGAACGAGCAATTGGCTTGTGACATGGTAAGAATGTGGTAAGATATTGAATGAGTAAGTTTCAAGAATATTTGAGCAAGTAACCATGAGTTTATGAGAGACACTCTTCATGATACTTTGTAATTTTGTATATTCAATGAATATCAATATTTGACACATTATGCAGACATACATTCATATACTACTTCAAAACATTCTCAAATCATCAATTAAAACACATGAATTAACACATTTAATCATTAAAGAGATAAAGTCTTTATCCCATACACTAGGGAGAACTACTCCCAATACAAATACAACCAACTCTAGATTCTCTTAGGCCAATACAATTTGGCTACATCGGTTAGAACTTAATCAACTTTAAAAGAATCCCTATACATGCCATGACTCATAAGGATTTGATACCTCATATCAAGGGTCTGCTCGATAGTGTGAAAACATCTCCGGCGGCCTCCAACCCGAGCTAGTTAAAATAACCTATAAGGGATGAGAAAAGTAAAGGAGTAAGCAATAATGCTTAGTAAGCTCATCTGCATAATGTGTCAAATATTGATATTTATTGAATATACATAATTACAAAGTATCATGAAGAGTGTCTCTCATAAACTCATGGTTACTTGCTCAAATATTCTTGAAACTTACTCATTCAATCTCTTACCACATTCTTACCATGTCACAAGCCAATTGCTCGTTCAATTAGCATACATTCCTGCACTGATCACCACATGATCATATAAAACAACACATCAAGCATTTTCAATAAGCCACTCATGCTACTAATATCTCAGTGGTTTCGCACTTAGCCCACCATTGAATCTCTAATAGGGTGGTATTGCACACAGCCCTCCAATCATTTATACTTATGGTGATTTCGCACTTAGCACACCAATCATTTATACTTACGGTGGTTTCGCACTTAGCCCACCAATCATTTATAAGCGATGGTATCGCACACAGCCCATCGATTACTAATTAATCAGGTGGTAACGCACATAGCCCACCGATATTAATATAATTGATGGTATCGCACCCAGTCCATCACTACCATCAATAAGGTGATATCGTACATAGCTCACCGTTATTTTACATTCATGGATAGTAATCCACAAGTATATCTCTATTTCAAATGTTCATCCGAGAACATCCTCACATACTTCTATTCTTACTTAACTTTCAACGATACTCATTCGCATTCACACAGTGCATCAATAAATCTATCTCATGTACCACTAAATGTAACACCCCATACCCGAGTCCGAGGCTAAGACCGGATACGAGACATTAATTTGCTTGAACTTTCTTAAACATGTACTTACGGGCTATAAAATTTTGTTCCGAATTAAAAACTTCTCTTTCTTAGTCAAGTCAGACATTTCATGGGCCTACCAGGCCTCAGACTTACGTCCTAAAACTTTTGAAACTCATCCGGAAACTTTCTCTCGAAACAGGGCTCACACGTCCGTGTGACTTGGGACACGTCCGTGCGCCCCTAAAACATACCCGTGTCTTTCACCCGTGGAGGATACTGGAAAAATCCACACGGCCTGGACATGACCGTGGCCCTGGTTCGTGTTCCAAACCTTGGCATTCTGACTTATCCACACGGTCTGTACACACACCCGTGTGCGACAGCCAAGTGAAAATTGAATTTCTAAGTGTCAAGTGCAGACTTCACACGGCCTTGGCACACGACCATGTGCCAACCGTGTGTATCACACGGCCTAAAAAAATGGTCGTGTGACCAGCCCGTGGTCTAATCTGACTTAAGATACTAAGGTGCAGGAGACACACGACCTAGACACACGCCCGTGTGTCTATCCGTGTGGGCACTTAGAGGCTATCTTACCAAGCCTTTTACCACTCCCACTTGCATATATTCATATACTACTTCAAAACATTCTCAAATCATTAATTAAAACACATGAATTAACACATTTAATCATTAAAGAGATAAAGTCTTTATCCCATACACTAGGGAGAACTACTCCCAATACAAATACAACCAACTCTAGATTCTCTTAGGCCAATACAATTTGGCTACATCGGTTAGAACTTAATCAACTTTAAAAGAATCCCTATACATGCCATGACTCATAAGGATTTGATACCTCATATCAAGGGTCTGCTCGATAGTGTGAAAACATCTCCAACGGCCTCCAACCCGAGCTAGTTAAAATAACCTATAAGGGATGAGAAAAGTAAAGGAGTAAGCAATAATGCTTAGTAAGCTCATCTGCATAATGTGTCAAATATTGATATTCATTGAATATACATAATTACAAAGTATCATGAATAGTGTCTCTCATAAACTCATGGTTACTTACTCAAATATTCTTGAAACTTACTCATTCAATCTCTTGCCACATTCTTACCATGTCACAAGCCAATTGCTTGTTCAATTAGCATACATTCCTGCACTGATCACCACATGATCATATAAAACAACACATCAAGCATTTTTAATAAGCCACTCATGCTACTAATATCTTAGTGGTTTCGCACTTAGCCCACCATTGAATCTCTAATAGGGTGGTATCGCACACAGCCCACCAATCATTAATACTTATGGTGATTTCGCACTTAGCACACCAATCGTTTATGCTTACGGTGGTTTCGCACTTAGCCCACCAATCATTTATAACCGATGGTATCGCACACAGCCCATCGATTACTAATTAATCAGGTGGTAACGTACATAGCCCACTGATATTAATATAATTGATGGTATCGTACCCAACCCATCATGTAACATCCTAAAAATTGAGTATCGATATGTTGCATAATTTTGGTGCTTAGCTTGTGAATGATTCAATTTGTGTGTTTAATATAGTCTTGAGAAGGCTCGGGATTTAGTCAAAATTAGAATAAATTTTAGTAATGAGTACTTTATTAAAGTGGAACAAGTAACCTTGATGTTTAAGGAAATTAAGTGACAAAAGTTAGCATAAGATGAGCTAGTAGTAAAGTGGAGTTGGCGCCATGAGTGTTGCTTGAGGGAAGAGGTTCGAATCCCCTAGTATGTATTTTGTGACTTTAATTTTTGCTCATTCCTAGAAAATGTCGGCCAAGCATTATATTTTTGATAAGTTAGACTTTTATTTTATGGTATGGTGGCTAAAAGATATGGTAAGAATGAACTTAAGGTAGGGAATCATGAGAATATGGAATGTAGGGGGAACACAAGGCATGAAACAAGGGTGATGTTTTGGAAACTTTTGGGTGGCTAAAACTTTGACTTTTGGCCAATGGACTTGGACGATTTTGGGGGCTAGGGGGGTGGCTGAATTTTTGAGGTAGGCTTTGGTAAGGATGTGTAGCTAATGTTTACTCTCATTTTGGTCATTTTTATTTCTCCCAAAACACATTTCTTTTCATCTTTTTCTTTCATTGCCGAATGCACTTTAGGCTTTGGTGAACATATTTGTTTCACTTTCTTTTGGTCATTCTTTTTGACCATTTGGTCACATTTTTTCCTAACCTCTCAAGTCTTGTTTCACTATTACTGAAAACACCAAAATACAAAGGCTATTTTTTCTCTTTTTCTTTTCTTCTCCATTGCCGAATGCTCTTGTCCCAAAACCTCTCATCCTCTATTTCTTTCTTTCTCCATTATTGTTCAAGATCACAAACACATTTTCTTTCTTCTCTTTTTCCCCATGGCCGAATGGTGCTAACACCATTTCTTCAAATTTTTCTTTATAGCCGAATCTCCTCTTCACATATATTATTCTTGTTAATCATTCTTTCAACCCTCGTTTTAATCAATCGGTAAGGACCCTTTTTGAATCTTTATTCCCTTCTTTTCTTTAGCCGAATACACATTTTAGTTGGGAGGGTCTTTTGACCGAAATAGCATCCTCTATTCCTTTCTCTTAAATAATCGTTTCGTCTTTATAGTGATAAAGTGAAGGCCAAAACTTAGAATATTCGTAATCATCGTGAATCGCTAGGATTCGATTCAAAGTGTTAAGGTAAGGGTTTCTATCAAGGACTTCCATATTACTCGTTATTTCGTCAAAGATGGGTTACTAATCAATTTTATCTTAGGAACGTTATCGCTCGATTTTTATTCCGCGAACGCAAAGATATTTTTGTGGTAAGTCGATTTCACCCTTAAAACCATAGTCTTAAATTTCGATATATATATTTTGGGCTAATAATCTTTTATCAATGGAGGCAAACAAGATAGGGTCGAAAAGGGTGGTGAATAGTGTTCAGAAGAGGGGCGGTTTCGCTATTCCCTCTAGATTTAAGCGAAGGGCTATTTCGGTAATCCAGGATTTTCCACCGGGTTGTGGACCCGCATCCGGTGAAAATAAATTATTCGAAGTTGTTCGTAGTTTGGAGCCATTAACTGTTTGGGATTTCCCACCGGGTTGTGAACCGTCAATCGGGGAGAACCGCCAAATAGTAGTTGTTCGAGATTCTAAGGGTAAAGATCTAGATCGCTTATCTTTAGTATGGATTTATATTAAATATTAGTGTTCTAATCAAGCGTGACATATATATAGGTATCGACGAGCGGGAAAGTATAGTTCTCACCGTAATCAGGTGTGTAATTTCACACTTATCTCATGGGTTAGATGTTATATCGTAAGCATTAGAATAAAATTTGTAAAGTTGGTAAAATCGAAAAAAAATACGGTATATTAAGACTTTTTCGTGTAAGTGCATGAAATCGGTATTAAAGTCGTGGAAATTACGAAATCGCCCTCAATGGGCTAATTTGATAAAAAGTAATTTTTGGGCCTCATGTGATTAATGGGCCAATTTGCTAGATCGCTTAATGGGCCAATTTGCTAGATCGCTTAATGGGCCAATTTGCTAGATCGCTTAATGGGCAAATTTACTAGATTGATTAATGGGCCAAATTGCTAAATTACCATATGGGCCAAATTGAGAAATGGGCCAACTTGTAGTATGGGCCTTATGTTGAAATTATCATATGTAAATTTTTAAGCTATGTTTATGTATACATGATTGCATGGGTTGGGATTAAATTGAAGAGAAGTTCTGGTGGTTCTACCAAAATCTAGTTTGGGTGGCTCTGCCACAAAATCTAGTCCGGGTGGCTCTACCACATAATCTAGTTCGGGTGGCTCAGCCACAAACATTTTAAATGGCTTTATGCCTGTGATCGGTGTGTTTGGCGGGGTGGGTTGACTTGATCCCCACAGGTGTGCTGGTTGGTACGGGTGGTGTGTAGCGGATGGAAATTTAGGCTTGGTTGGGAATTGCATATCACGTGCATTTTATGATTGCTATATTGTTATATTTGTATATGGGCTCAAGCCCAATTAAATGCTTATATGGTTTTGGCCTAGTGGACACGGTAAGTGGGTTACACACTGAGTTCTAAGTAACTCACCCCATTTTCTTACCCTTCTCAGGTAATGATAATTGATGGAGGCTTGGGCCGGGGATGACTTCGTGAAGGCCATACTTCAAACGATGGTTTTTATGAATTTTAAACTACTCTTTAGTATTATTACTTAATTATTATTTTGGCGATGTAATAAGGCCTCTAGTATGGTTTTTATGGATTTTATTTGGTGGATGGATTTTAATATGTTTTAGATACTTAAAGTGGACTATTTTAAGTTTATAAATGTTTTCTTTAAATTACGTATAAAAAAAGGGGTTTCTTAAGTATCACTATCTCGTAAAAATTTTGGTGAAAACTCTTTTATAAATTTCATTTCCAAAGTCCTTTTGAACTTTTTTTTAAAATTTATTTAAAAATTTAACCAATTAATTCTCTGAGATCAAATTATAAACTCTTATGTTCTAAAATCATAGATTTTAAATTAACCTCGATTTTTTATAAACTCCATCTCCAAAATAGTTTTTGAAGACCTGTTTTCTTTAAATCATTAGATGACTAGATGTATATTCGATTTGTGTAGCATACCAAGTCTGGTCTTAACGCATAGACCAGGTTTGGGGTGTTACATTTTATGGTATCAGAGCCAATTTTAAAACTCGGCTGTGGTTTGGGTTCAATAATAATTTTGTTTAAAATTGCTTGAATTTCTAAAATTTATGTTCTAAAGGTAGTATGGCACCACGAGCATCCGGCACCAAGTCAAGTAAGTATTTGTATATTGAATGTTTATTGTTGTGATATGATCATAGGAACACTCTAATACTTATAGTTTTAGGTGTTGAAACTGTAGAGATTGAGACTATAGGATGTGATTGCGAAAACAACTCTATATCTTATATCTCATAAAATATCGTTAATAAACACTGAAATAGTTTTCTCGATTCATAAAACTTGTAATCGAGTTTAACCGAAATAGTCGGTATGAGCTCTAGAGGGACGTGGACGGGACGCGTAGACGTGGCCGTGGTAGAGGACGAGGTGCTAGGGGTTGCGTCTCAAGCGCCTGTGTCATATGCCAGAAATGGACGAACCAGCATCACCCGGGAGTGAGACTGGATCACATGACCATACGAGAGAGGACAATGCTTTGAATCAAGCAATGTTGCAAGTTCTAGAAAGGGTTGCTGGGACTAGAACTGGGCCAGCAACTCGTGGATCAATATCAGAACGACTTAAATCAAGTGGTGCCGAGGTTTTTAGAGGTGTCTCCGGTGTGGCTCTGAATGTTGCGGAATATTGGCTCGAGGCTCTAGAGCGGATTATGGATGATCTGGAGTGCACCGTCGAACGGAAACTGAGAGAAGCGGTGTCCTTGCTAAGGGATGAAGCGTACTAATGGTGGCTTACTGTTCGAGAAGGCACCGAGGCTGCATTTGTTACTTGGGATTTCTTCAAAGCTGCTTTCCAAGGGAGGTATGTAGGGACAAGTTATGTGGATGCCCGGAGGAAAGAATTCCTGAATCTGGTTCAAGGAAATAAGACGGTGGCAGCTTACGAGGTAGAATTTCTACGCTTGAGTCGTTATGCTCGGACAATAATGCCAACAGATCATGAGCGCTGTGTACGCTTTGAAGATGGGCTGAATGATGAGTTGCGGGTACTAATAGCCCCACAGCAAGTAAGGATTTTTGCCACGCTTGTGGAGAAAGCCAAGATAGCCGAAGAGGATAAGAACTCAGAACGCCAGAACCGGGAAAGAGTCAGAGGCAAGAGGGACTTTAAGTACTCGGGTTCTTCAACAAGGTTCCAAAAGAGTCCTCGAAATGATGAGCCAGCTCAAGCTAGAGCACCTGTGACTACCAATCAAAGTTGAGACTGTGCTGACTATGGAAAACGACACCCCGGGGAATGCTGGAAGAAACTGGTGGTTGTTATAAATGTGGTTCCAAGGATCATCAATATAGGAATTGCCCTCGACGACGATTGCTCCGATCGAGGAAGCTCGTAACTTTGATGCACTACCACTAGAGGCACTCAGCGACCACCGAGAGGCCGTGGATCGTGTCGTGGTGGTAATGGTGCTTCGACGTGGTCAAGGTGCACCGGGTCGAGGTAATGGCTTTAGAGGTAACGTAGAGGCAAGATAGCCGGGGTTGGTCTATGCGGTCGGCGTCGTGAAGATGGCGATGCACTGATGTGATAATGGTACTTTCTTCATCTTTGATGTACACATATCGCTTTGATAGATATCGGGTCTACCCACTCGTATGTTACTAGTGCCATAGCTGGAAACCTGAACATTAGATTTGAGATTACCGATAGAGAGATGACGGTAATTAGTCCTTTAGGACAGTCCGTAATCGTGAATAAATTATATAGAGACGTGCCTTTGGAAATTCAAAGAGAGATATTTTTAGTAAATTTGATGGAATTGCCTTTCGGCGAGTTAGATCTTATTTTGGGCATGGATTGGTTGGTGAAGCACCGGGCGCAATTGGATTGTGCTGAAAAGCGGATGTCAATTAGGACTTGGGTTGATAAGGAAGTAGTAATGATAGGCGAACGAAGGAACTTTTTGGCAAATGTGGTATCTGCTTTAAAGGCAGAAAAGTTGGTGCGAAAAGGGTATGGAGCGTTCCTAGCCTTCATTAGTGCCTTGGATGCCAAGGAATTACCGGTGGAAGGTGTGAGAATGGTGAAAGAATTTCCAGATGCCTTTCCCGAAGAACTTCCAGGTCTACCTCCAGATCAGGAAGTAGAATTTGGCATTGAGCTGTTGCCCAAAACGGCTCTGGTGTCCATTGCTCCTTATAAAATGGCGCCGAAGGAGTTAGCGGAGCTTAAAGCTTAAATTCAAGAATTGTTGGATCGGGATTTATTTGACCGAGTGTGTCTCCGTGGGAGCACCGCTTTGTTAAATCAAGAAGAAGGATGGGTCGATGCGTATGTGCATTGATTATAGGCAGTTGAATAAATTGACGATCAAGAATAGGTATCCATTGCCGAGAATCGATGACATGTTTGATCAATTGAGAGGAGCTTCAGGTTTCTCCAAGATTGATTTGAGATTGGGTTATCATCAACTCAAGGTTAAGCAGGAAGATATTCATAAGACGGCATTCTGAACTCGTTATGGACATTATGAGTTTTTGGTGATGCCGTTTGGTTTGACCAATGCACCAGCTGCATTTATGGACATGATGAACCGATTCTTTCAACCCTATCTAGACCGGTTCGTGGTGGTGTTCATAGATGATATCTTGGTATATTCAAGGAATGAAGAAGAGCATGACTCACATTTACGCTGATGTGATGCAAAAATATCGCGAGACAACAACTTTATGCCAAATTCGGTGAAGTGTGAATTTTGGTCAAGGAGGTGACTTTCTTGGGGCACATTGTGTCGTGAGGAATCGAGTTGATCCTCGGAAGGTAGAGGCGGTGTTGGATTGGAAACTACAGAAATCGATGGTGAGATTCGGAGTTTCTTAGGTTTGGCCTGGTTATTATAGACGCTTTGTTGAGGGGTTTTCATTGATTGTCGCACACCCTAACTAAGCTTATTGATAAAGGGAGTACCGTATGTGTGGACCGATAAACAACAAGAAAGTTTCGAGAAATCAAGAAGATTTTAACTAAGCGCCAAAGATCGATTCAACTCGAGGCTAGAAAAAGTTTATCGTTTATTGTGATGCGCCACACACGGGTTTAGGATGTGTCTTTGATGCAAGGTGGAAAAGTGGTGGCTTATGCTTCTCGTCGCTTAAGGTCGCACAAAGTTAACTATCCTACTCATGACTTGAGTTGGCTACGGTGAGTGTTTGCTTTAAAGATTTGGAGGCACTATCTCTACAGTGAGAAGTCTATCATTTTTACAGACCATAAGAGTCTTAAGTACCTTCTTACCCAGAAGGAGTTTAACTTGAGACAACGAAGGTGGGTGGAGCTATTAAAGGACTATGATTTCTCAATTGAGTATCATCCTGGAAAGCCTAACGTGGTGGCAGACGCATTGAGTCATAAGATAGTAGCAGAGTTAAGAGCAATGTTTGCTCATCTCAGTTTGTATGAAGATGGTAGTCTGCTAGCAGAACTTTAGGTGAAGCCCCTGTGGTTAGAACAGATTAAGGAAAAGCAGTTATCAGATGAAAAGTTGGGTCCGTTAATGTAACAAGTTGAAAGTGGCGTAATAGAGGACTTTGGAATGAACAAGGATGGAGTGTTGTGTTTTTGTAGAAGAGTTTGTATGCCCATGGATTCGGATTTGAGACAAATGATTTTGCGTGAGGCGCATAGTAGCCCTTATGCTATGCACCCTGGAGGAAATAAGATGTATCGAGATCTCCGTGAGCAGTATTGGTGGCCAAGGTTGAAGCGAGAGGTTACTGATTTTGTGGGTAAGTGCTTGACTTGTCAACAAGTGAAGGCAGAACATCAATTACCGTCGGGCTTATTGCAACCGGTAAAGATTCCTCTATGGAAATGGGAGCGGATAACGATGGACTTTGTTAGTGGGTTACCCTTAACACCTACTAAAAAGGATTTCGTTTGGGTGGTAGTAGATCGATTGACGAAGACTGCTCATTTTCTACCAGTTCGCACAGATTACTCGCTACAGAAGTTGGCTAAGCTGTATGTATCTGAGATCGTGAGGTTGCATGGGGTACCAGTGTCTATCATATCGGACAGGGACCCTAGGTTTACATCACGATTTTGGAAAGCTTTGCATGAGGCTTTGGGAACAAAGTTAAACTTCAGTACGGCTTTTCATCCTCAGTCAGATGGTCAATCAGAAAGAGTAATTCAGATTGGAAGACATGTTATGGGGTTGTGTGATCGACTTCAGAGGTAGTTGGGAGGATTTTCTACCATTGGCAGAATTCGCGTATAATAACAGTTACCAATCCAGTATCCAGATGGCACCCTATGAAGCATTATATGGTCGTAAGTGTCGTACCCCTACTTGTTGGACTGAATTGGGGGAACGACAGTTGTTGGGTCCTGAATTGATATCTGAGACGGAAGAAAAGGTAAAGGTGATTCGAGCACGGTTAAAGGAAGCTTCAAATAGACAAAAGTCGTATGCAGATCTGAAGCGCAAGAATATTGAGTTTGCGGTGGGAGATCAGGTTTTTCTGAAAGTCTCACCTTGAAAGAAAATTTTCAGGTTTGGAAGGAAGGGCAAGTTGAGCCCTAGGTTCATTGGACCGTACCGTGTGTTGAAGCGTGTAGGACCAGTGGCCTATCACTTGAATTACCTCCGGAGTTGAGTCAGATTCATAGTGTTTTCCATGTTTCTATGCTGAGGCGTTATAGATCGGATCCGTCTCACATAGTACCGGTAGAAGAAGTGGAGATAAGGCCGGACTTGTCTTTCGAGGAGGAACCGGTGAAAATTTTAGATCGAGATGTTAAGGTGCTAAGTAAGAAGTCGGTGCCGTTGGTTAAGGTTCTATGGCGTAATCACGGAGCGGAGGAAGCTACGTGGGAGCCTGAGGACGCAATTCGGCAACAATATCCTCACCTCTTTTAACCATGTAAATTTCGAGGACGAAATTTTCTTTTAGGGGGTAGAATTGTAACATCCTAAAAATTGAGTATCGATATGTTGCATAATTTTGGTGCTTAGCTTGTGAATGATTCAATTTGTGTGTTTAATATAGTCTTGAGAAGGCTCGGGATTTATTCAGAATTAGAATAAATTTTAGTAATGAGTACTTTATTGAAGTGGAACAAGTAACCTTGATGTTTAAGGAAATTAAGTGACAAAAGGTAGCATAAGATAAGCTAGTAGTAAAGTGGAGTTGGCTCCATGAGTGTTGCTTGAGGGAAGAGGTTCGAATCCCCTAGTATGTATTTTGTGACTTTAATTTTTGCTCATTCCTAGCAAATGTCGGCCAAGCATTATATTTTTGATAAGTTAGACTTTTATTTTATGGTATGGTGGCTAAAAGATATGGTAAGAATGAACTTAAGGTAGGGAATCATGAGAATGTGGCATGTAGGGGGAACACAAGGCATGAAACAAGGGTGATGTTTTGGAAACTTTTGGGTGGCTAAAACTTTGACTTTTGGCCAATGTACTTGGACGGTTTTGGGGGCTAGGGGGTGGCCGAATTTTTGAGGTAGGCTTTGGTAAGGATGTGTAGCTAATGTTTACTCTCATTTTGGTCATTTTTGTTTCTCCCAAAACACATTTCTTTTCATCTTTTTCTTTCATTGCCGAATGCACTTTAGGCTTTGGTGAACATCTTTGTTTCACTTTCTTTTGGTCATTCTTTTTGACCATTTGGTCACATTTTTGCCTAACCTCTCAAGTCTTGTTTCACTATTGCCGAAAACACCAAAATACAAAGGCCATTTTTTCTCTTTTTCTTTTCTTCTCCATTGCCGAACGCTTTTGTCCCAAAACCTCTCATCCTCTATTTCTTTCTTTCTCCATTATTGTTCAAGATCACAAACACATTTTCTTTCTTCTCTTTTTCCCCATGGCCGAATGGTGCTAACACCATTTCTTCAAATTTTTCTTTATAGCCGAATCTCCTCTTCACATATATTGTTCTTGTTAATCATTCTTTCAACCCTCGTTTTAATCAATCGGTAAGGACCCTTTTCGAATCTTTATTCCCTTCTTTTATTTAGCCGAATACACATTTTAGTTGGGAGGGTCTTTTGACTGAAATAGCATCCTCTATTCCTTTCTCTTAAATAATCTTTTCGTCTTTATAGTGATAAAGTGAAGGCCAAAACTCGGAGTATTCGTAATCATCGTGAATCGCTAGGATTCGATTCAAAGTGTTAAGGTAAGGGTTTCTATCAAGGACTTCCATATTACTCGTTATTTCGTCAAATATGGGTTACTAATCAATTTTATCTTAGGAACGTTATCGCTCGATTTTCATTCCGCAAACGCAAAGATATTTTTGTGGTAAGCCGATTTCACCCTTAAAACCCATAGTCTTAAATTTCGATATATATATGTTGGGCTAATAATCTTTTGTCAATGGAGGCAAACAAGATAGGGTCGAAAAGGGTGGTGAATAGTGTTCGGAAGAGGGGCGGTTTTACTATTCCCTCTAGATTTAAGCGAAAGGCTGTTTCGGCAATCCGAGATTTTCCACCGGGTTGTGGACCCGCATCCGGTGAAAATCAATTATTTGAAGTTGTTCGTAGTTCGGAGCCATTAGCTGTTCGGGATTTCTCACCGGGTTGTGAACCGTCAACCGGGGAGAACCGCCAAATAGTAGTTGTTCAAGATTCCGAGGGTAAAGATCTAGATCGCTTACCTTTAGTATGGATTTATATTAAATATTAGTGTTCTAATCAAGCGTGACATATACATAGGTATCGACGAGCGGGAAAGTATAGTTCTCACCGTAATCAGGTGTGTAATTTCACACTTATCTCATGGGTTAGATGTTATATAGTAAGCATTAGAATAAAATTCTTAAAGTTGGTAAAATCGGAAAAAAATACGGTATATTAACACTTTTTTGTGTAAGTGCATAAAATCGTATTAAAGTCGTGGAAATTACAGAATCGCCCTCAATGGGCTAACTTGATAAAAAGTAATTTTTGGGCCTCATGTGATTAATGGGCCAATTTGCTAGATCGCTTAATGGGCCAATTTTCTAGATCGCTTAATCGGCCAATTTGCTAGATCGCTTAATGGGCAAATTTGCTAGATTGATTAATGGGCCAAATTGCTAGATTGATTAATGGGCCGAATTGCTAAATTACCATATGGGCCAAATTGAGAAATGGGCCAACTTGTTGTATGGGCCTTATGTTGAAATTATCATATGTAAATTTTTAAGTGTATACATGATTGCATGGGTTGGGATTAAATTGAAGAGAAGTTCTGGTGGTTCTACCAAAATCTAGTTCGGGTGGCTCTGCCACAAAATCTAGTTCGGGTGGCTCTGCCACATAATCTAGTTCGGGTGGCTTAGCCACAAACATTTTAAATGGATTTATGCCTGCGATCGGTGTGTTTGGCGGGATGGGTTGACTTGATCCCCACAGGTGTGCTGGTTGGTACGGGTGGTGTGTAGCGGATGGAAATTTAGGCTTGGTTGGGAATTGCATATCACGTGCATTTTATGATTGCTATATTGTTATATTTGTATATGGGCTCAAGCCCAATTAAATGCTTATATGGTTTTTGCCCAGTGGACACAATAAGTGGGTTACACACTGAGTTCTAAGTAACTCACCCCGTTTTCTTACCCTTCTCAAGTAATGATAATTGATGGAGGCTTGGGCCGGGGATGACTTCGTGAAGGCCATACTTCAAACGATGGTTTTTATGAATTTTAAACTACTCTTTAGTATTATTACTTAATTATTATTTTGGCGATGTAATAAGGCCTCTAGTATGGTTTTTATGGATTTTATTTCGTGGATGAATTTTAATATGTTTTAGATACTTAAAGTGGACTATTTTAAGTTTATAAATGTTTTCTTTAAATTACGTTTAAAAAAAGGGGTTTCTTAAGTATCACTATCTCGTAAAATTTCAGTGAAAACTCTTTTATAAATTTCGTTTCCAAAGTCCTTTTGAACTTTTTTTAAATTTATTTAAAAATTTAACCAATTAATTCTCTGAGATCAAATTATAAACTCTTACGTTCTAAAATCATAGATTTTAAATTAACCTCGATTTTTGATAAACTCCATCTCCAAAATAGTTTTTGAAGACCTGTTTTCTTTAAATCATTAGATGACTAGATGTATATTCGATTTGTGTAGCATACGAAGTCTGGTCTTAACGCATAGACCAGGTTTGGGGTGTTACACATCACTACCATCAATAAGGTGATATCGCACATAGCTCACCGTTATTTTACATTCATGGATAGTAATCCACAAGTATATCTCTATTTCAAATGTTCATCCGAGAACATCCTCACATACTTCTATTCTTACTTAACTTTCTACGATACTCGTTCGCATTCACACAGTGCATCAATAAATCTATCTCATGCAACTAAGGAGCATTAATAACACTTATCCCACTAGGGGTTCATCATATATTGAATTCGTCTCAATTCAGTTCTAACACTTACTTGTGCTTCTCGTGGTACAACCACATACATTCAACATATCCGTTGAATTATTCAAATTGTTAAATAACTCTCTTTAGTCTCATACTCATAATGTTACATAGAACTTATACCCCAATAGGGTCTTACTTGCATTAACATATCGATGCCATGTCCCTGACATGGTCTTATACGAATTCTTACAACGAGGCCATATTCCAATATGGTCTTACACGAGACTTTAACTATCATCATATCATTCTACATACATTTCCCATTACTCTTAGATTCAATTCTTTTGACCTCTCATCAAACATATTTAATACATTCATAGAGTAAATATAGATTCCATCTATTTCATGCCTTAATGAACAAATTACAACTTTTGCATTTTAGTCCCAATTAGGTGTTTTCATGGCAACACCTTTCACAAAAGTTGTTTCTCATCATCCTATCATTCATTTTCTCCCATAAAAACTCATTAAACAGCATGAATTCTAGCATGGTAAGTCCC
This sequence comes from Gossypium sturtianum, assembly GCA_025698515.1. Taxonomy (NCBI): domain Eukaryota; kingdom Viridiplantae; phylum Streptophyta; class Magnoliopsida; order Malvales; family Malvaceae; genus Gossypium; species Gossypium sturtianum. The sequence goes on along the minus strand of CM046951.1, from coordinate 58,306,497 downwards.
TAGACTTTCACCCATATTGCAAACTAGTCCTCCCAATAGCTAGCTTAAGCTTTGAGGACTCCAAAAATACAAAAATCATCAAAAATAACCATCAAAGTGACTTACTTGAAGAGAAAATGAGCTGCTAAAAATAACCATCAACAACGGACATTACTATGCTTGAACTTTCTTAAACATGTACTTACGGGCTGTAAAATTTTGTTCCGAATTAAAAAATTCTCTTTCTTAGTCAAATCAGACATTTCATGGGCCTACGAGGCCTCAAACTTACGTCCTGAAACTTTCGAAACTCATCTGGAAACTTTCTCTCGAAACAGGGGTCACACGTCTGTGTGACTTGGGACACGCCCGTGCACCCCTAAAACATGCCCGTGTCTTTCACCCGTGGAGGATACTGGCAAAATCCACACGGCTTTGACATGCCCGTGGCCCTGGCCCGTGTGCCAAACCTTGGCATTCTGACTTATCCACACGGTCTGTACACACACCCGTGTGCGACAGCCGTGTGATAGATGAATTTCTAAGTGTCAAGTGCAGACTTCATACGGCCTTGGCACACACCCATGTGCCAACCGTGTGTATCACACGGCCTGAACAAACGGCTATGTGACCAGTCTGTGGTCTAATCTGACTTAAGATACTAAGGTGCAGGAGACACAGTGTATCAATAAATCTATCTCATGCAACTAATATCTCGGTGGTTTCGCACTTAGCCCACCATTGAATCTCTAATAGGGTGGTATCGCACACACCCCACCAATCATTTATACTTATGGTGATTTCGCACTTAGCACACCAATCGTTTATACTTACGGTGGTTTCGCACTTAGCCCACCAATCATTTATAAGCGATGGTATCGCACACAACCCATCGATTACTAATTAATCAGGTGGTAACGCACATAGCCCACCGATATTAATATAATTGATGGTATCGCACCCAGCCCATCACTACCATCAATAAGGTGATATCGCACATAGCTCACTGTTATTTTACATTCATGGATAGTAATCCACAAGTATATCTCTATTTCAAATGTTCATCCGAGAACATCCTCACATACTTCTATTCTTACTTAACTTTCTATGATACTCATTCGCATTCACACAGTGCATTTTTAATATGCCTCTCATGCTACTATTGTTTCTATCACTCATACTTTCGAATAGTGACTACACTTATTCAAGTTCCACGTTACTATCTACTTGAGTACTCAACATTTAACTATGCTTGAACTTCCTTAAACATGTACTTACGGGCTATAAAATTTCGTTCCGGATTAAAAACTTCTCTTTCTTAGTCAAATCAGACATTTCATGGGCCTACGAGGCCTCAGACTTACGTCCCAAAACTTTCGAAACTCATCAGGAAACTTTCTCTCGAAACAGGGGTCACACGTCCGTGTGACTTTGGACACGCCCATGCACCCCTAAAACATGCCCGTATCTTTCACCCGTGGAGGATACTGGCAAAATCCGCACGGCCTGGACACGCCCGTGGCCCTGGCCTGGGTGCCAAACCTTGGCATTCTGACTTATCCACACGGTCTGTACACACGCCCATGTGCGACAGCCGTGTGACAATTGAATTTCTAAGTGTCAAGTGTAGACTTCACACGGCCTTGGCACACGCCCATGTGCCAACCATGTGTATCACACGGCCTGAACAAACGACCCTGTGACCAGCTCGTGGTCTAATCTGACTTAAGATACTAAGGTGCAGGAGACACACGGCCTAGACACACACCCGTGTGTCTATCCGTGTGGGCACTTAGAGGCTACCTTACCAAGCCTTTTACCACTCCCGTTTGCATTCATTCATATACTACTTCAAAACATTCTCAAATCATCAATTAAAACACATGAGTTAACACATTTAATCATTAAAGAGATAAAGTCTTTATCCCATACAATAGGGAGAACTACTCCCAATACAAATACAACCAACTCTAGATTCTCTTAGGCCAATACAATTTGGCTACATCGGTTAGAACTTAATCAACTTTAAAAGAATCCCTATACATGCCATGACTCATAAGGATTTGATACCTCATATCAAGGGTTTGCTCGATAGTGTGAAAACATCTCTTGCGGCCTCCAACCCGAGCTAGTTAAAATAACCTATAAGGGGTAAGAAAAGTAAAGGTGTAAGCAATAATGCTTAGTAAGCTCATCTGCATAATGTGTCAAATATTGATATTCATTGAATATACATAATTACAAAGTATCATGAAGAGTGTCTCTTATAAACTCATGGTTACTTGCTCAAATATTCTTGAAACTTACTCATTCAATCTCTTACCACTTTCTTACCATGTCACAAGCCAATTGCTCGTTCAATTAGCATACATTCCTGCACTGATCACCATATGATCATATAAAACAACACATCAAGCATTTTCAATAAGCCGCTCATGCTACTAATATCTCGGTGGTTTCGCACTTAGCCCACCATTGAATCTCTAATAGGGTGGTATTGCACACAGCCCACCAATCATTTATACTTATGGTGATTTCGCACTTAGCACACCAATCGTTTATACTTACGGTGGTTTCTCACTTAGCCCACCAATCATTTATAAGTGATGGTATCGCACACAGCCCATTGATTACTAATTAATCAGGTGGTAATGCATATAGCCCACTGATATTAATATAATTGATGGTATCGCAACCAGCCCATCACTACCATCAATAAGGTGATATCGCACATAGCTCACCGTTATTTTACATTCATGGATAGTAATCCACAAGTATATCTCTATTTCAAATGTTCATCCGAGAACATCCTCACATACTTCTATTCTTACTTAACTTTCTACGATACTCGTTCACATTCACCCAGTGCATCAATAAATCTATCTCATGCAACTAAGGTGCATTAATAACACATATCCCACTAGGGGTTCATCATATAAGGAATTCGTCTCAATTCAGTTCTAACACTTACTTGTGCTTCTCATGGTACAACCACATACATTCAACATATCCGTTGAATTATTCAAATTGTTAAATAACTCTCTTGAGTCTCATACTCATAATGTCACATAGAATTTATACCCCAATAGGGTCTTACTTGCACTAACATATCGATGCCATGTCCCTGACATGGTCTTATACGAATTCTTACATCGAGGCCATATTCCAATATGGTCTTACACGAGACTTTAACTATCACCATATCATTCTACATACATTTCCCATTACTCTTAGATTCAATTCTTTTGACCTCTCATCAAAGACTTTTACATACGCTAGTCGGAACAGTGATCTCGGAATCACTAATTCGAGGTTAGATAAAATTATTTTTATGATGTGTTATGTGTTATAACATGTTTGTAAGGATGCATAAAAATGTTGGTGCCTTAATTTTAGCGAATTTTAGCTAAATTGTGAAAAAGGACTAAATCGCATAAAGTGCGAAAGTTCTATTTTATTTGCTAGAGGTGCCAAATAGCTATGGATTATTAACTGGAGGTCCCAATTGTGCAATTTGGCCTTATTTAAGTGAGTTGGCCGGCCATAATAATACATAGGGGACAAGAGCATTTATTATGATAGAAAATTGGTGATATTAGTTGGAAAATTGAATAAAATAAGATGATATAAGCTAAAGTTATCATCTTTTTATTTAGTCTTCTTCTCCAACCAAAAATATCAACCATGGGAGGGCTTTGAAAGCTTGAAATTTTAGCAGCTCATTTTCTCTTCAAGTGAGTCACTTTGATGGTTATTTTTGATGATTTTTGTATTTTTGGAGTCCTCAAAGCTTAAGCTAGCTATTGGGAGGACTAGTTTGCAATATGTGTGAAATTATAGGGACTTATCATGCTAGATTTCATGCCATTTAATGAGTTTTTATGGGAGAAAATGAATGATAGGATGATGAGAAACAACTTTTGTGAAAGGTGTTGCCATGAAAACACCTAATTGGGACTAAAATGCAAAAGTTGTAATTTGTTCATTAAGGCATGAAATAGATGGAATTGTGGATAGTTGTAAGAGGATTAAATGTTCAGCTAGGCTTTCTTAATAAGAAATTGAGATGAAAATTTATTTACGAGCCTAGGGGCAAAATCATAATTTTGCCAAAGTGTAGGGGCAAAATAGTTATTTTTGCCTAAAGTGTAGATTATGGTGCATTATGATTCGTAAGTGATTAAATCAGTAAATTCCATTGTTCTAGATCAAAGAAAATGAGTTTCAGACCTAGAACGGGTGAAAAGAGAAATGTGGGCAAAAAGGTCCCTTTCGGCCCTTTCGACATCGAGGTAAGTTCATGTGCGAATATTGCAATTACGTACGAGTTAATTTAATGTTTCAATGTTGTATGGAATGTATATTTATTCTATGAATGTATGAAACATCTTTGATGAGAGGTCAAAAGAATTGAATCTAAGAGTAATGGGAAATGTATGTAGAATGATATGATGATAGTTAAAGTCTCGTGTAAGGCCATATTGGAATATGGCCTCGATGTAAGAATTCGTATAAGACCATGTCAGGGACATGGCATTGAGATGTTTTCACACTATCGAGCAGACCCTTGATATGAGGTATCAAATCCTTATGAGTCATGGCATGTATAGGGATTCTTTTAAAGTTGATTAAGTTCTAACCGATGTAGCCAAATTGTATTGGCCTAAGAGAATCTAGAGTTGGTTGTATTTGTATTGGGAGTAGTTCTCCCTAGTGTATGGGATAAAGACTTTATCTCTTTAATGATTAAATGTGTTAATTCATGTGTTTTAATTGATGATTTGAGAATGTTTTGAAGTATTATATGAATGTATGCAAACGGGAGTGGTAAAAGGCTTGGTAAGATAGCCTCTAAGTGCCCACACGGATAGACACACGGGCGTGTGTCTAGGCCGTGTGTCTCCTGCACCTTAGTATCTTAAGTCAGATTAGACCATGGGTTGGTCACACGGCCATTTGTTCAGGCCGTGTGGTACACACGGTTGGCACATGGGCATTTGCCAAGGCCGTGTGAAGTCCGTGACTTGACACTTAGAAATTCAATTGTCACACGGCCGCCGTCGCACACGCATGTGTGCAGCACGTGTGGATAAGTCGAATGCCAAGGTTTGGCACACGGGCTAGGGCCACGGGCGTGTCCAGGCCGTGTGGATTTTGTTAGTATCCTCCATGGGTGAAAGACACGGGCATGTTTTAGGGGTGCACGGGCGTGTCCCAAGTCACACGGACGTGTGACCCCTGTTTCGAGAGAAAGTTTCCAGATGAGTTCCGAAAGTTTCGGGACGTAAGTCTGAGGCCTTGTAGGCCCATGAAATGTCTGATTTGACTAAGAAAGAGAATTTTTTAATTTAGAACAAAATTTTATAGCCCGTAAGTACATGTTTAAGAAAGTTCAAGCATAGTAATGTCTCATATCTGGTCTTAGCCTCGGACTCGGGTATGGGGTTTTACATTTAGTGGTATCAGAGCTATGGTTTAATTAGTTCTTGGACTACCGTAGCGTGTCTAAAAGTCTAGCTATACATGCCATAAACGTAAATTGATAGTGTGGTGACTTCTGACAATTCTAAACTTTGTTTCCATATAGTAAATGGATCCCGGCCGAACTGATGTTGATGACGCTGCTAGTAATGTTCCGGCTCCCGCGCAAGGGACCGCGCCTGTAGAGAGTAAACTCGAGACTATGGGTCAAGGATAAGAGGCTCGGGAAGCCTTTTTCTACATGATGAGTAATTGGTACACGGAGTATGTACGAGCGAACCCTAATGCCCAACATCTTCCACCCCCTCCTATACCTCAACCAGTCCCCGTGGCTTCACAAGGTATAGGTTTGGTGAGAACGACTAAACCCCCGGTAGATAAGCTTCGAAAGTAAGGAGCCAAGGATTTTAGGGCTAACATAGACGCTGACCCTGAGAGGGCGGAGTTTTGGCTTGAGAACTCAATGAGGGTATTTGATGAACTCTCCTGCACACCTGAGGAGAGCTTGAAATGTGCCGTGTCATTGTTGAAGGACTCGACATATCGTTGGTGGAAAACGTTCACATCAGTAATTCCAAGGGAGAGAGTGATGTGGGACTTCTTTTTGGAAGAGTTCCAAAAGAAGTATATAAGTCAGAGATTTGTGGATCAGAAACGGAAAGAATTCCTTGAACTGAAGCAAGGCATAATGACTGTGGTAGAATATGAACGCGAGTTTGTTAAGCTCAGCAAGTATGCACAAGAGTGTGTGTCTACAGAAGCTATCTTGTGCAAGATGTTTGAAGATGGGCTGAATGAGGATATCAGACTTCTAGTTGGGATCTTGGAATTGAAAGAATTTGTGGTGTTGGTTGATAGGGCATGCAAGGCCGAGGAGCTGAATAAGGAAAAGAGAAAAGCCATGAGTGAGGCCCAAGATGCAAGAAAGAGGCCAATGAGTAAATCGTATCAAACTCAATCAAAGAGGTCCAAGGAAATGAACCCACAGACGACTGCGTCAGTTGGATATTCACATCGAGATCGAGGTAATACATACTCGGGCTTGAGAGTTCAAGCCACCTCGATGGCAAGCGTGGGTAATCCAAAGTCAAATAAACTGGAATGCCTAAATTGTGGTAGGCAACACACTGGGGAGTGTTGGGGAAATAACCGGAATTGTTACAAGTGCGATTTACCCGACCATTTCATTCGAAATTGTCCAGAGAGGGATGAGAAGGAAAGAAAGTAGGACATAAGATCAAGCAATGTATCTTCGAGGGGTAGATTACAAAAGAACCCGGGAGGTGGGACTAGTAGTAGAGGTGTGCCTAGAGACTCTGCTGTGAGGTTGGAGGGATGAGCACCTGCAAGGACTTATGCCATTCGCGCTCGTGAAGAGGCATCATCTCCAAATGTGATAACGGGTACTTTTTCTCTTCATGATATCTCTGTAGTTTCTTTGATTGATCCGGGGTCTACCCATTCTTACATTTGCATGAAATTGGCATCTAGCATGAGTATGATTATTGAGTCTACAGAATTTGTAGTAAAAGTGTCAAACCCATTAGGCAAACATGTGCTAGTTGACAAGGTGTGTAGGAATTATCCTTTGACAATTAGAGGTTATTGTTTTTCGGCAAATCTCATGTTGTTGCCGTTTGATGAATTTGACCTGATTCTTGGTATGGATTGGTTGACTCCTCATAATGTTTCAGTAAACTATGGTAGTAAGTTTATTGAATTGAGATGTGTAAATAGAGATGTCATTCGGGTTGAATCAGGTAAATCGGATAGTTTGCCTGTAATGATTTCATCTATGGTAGCTGAGAAATACTTGAGAAAGGGGTATGAGTCCTACCTCACCTTTGTGTTGAATACTCAAGAGTTAGAGATAAAGATTGAATCAGTGCCGGTGGTATGCGAGTATCTAGATGTGTTTCAGGAAGAGTTACCCGGATTGCCTCCAGTTAGAGAGGCCGAGTTTGGGATTGAGTTAGTTCCAGGTACAGCACCTATTTTGGTTTCCCCGTATAGAATGGCACCATTGGAGTTGAAAGAATTGAAAGTTCAGTTGCAAGAGTTAACGGACAAGGGTTTTGCGAGACTGAGCTATTCACCGTGGGGTGCTCTGGTACTTTTTGTAAAGAAGAAAGATGGGTCGATGAGATTGTGCATAGACTACAGACAACTCAACAAGGTGACAGTGAAGAATAAGTATCTTTTGCCAAGGATAGATGATTTATTTGACCAATTGAAGGGAGCTACAGTGTTCTCTAAGATAGACCTAAGGTCTGGCTATTACCAGTTGAGGGTTAAGGAGCAAGATGTTCCGAAAACTGCATTTCGGACAAGGTATGGCCATTATGAGTTTCTTGTCATGCCATTTGGCTTAACGAATGCTCCTGCAATTTTTATGGATTTAATAAACCGTATCTTCTGACCATATTTGGATAAGTTTGTGGTTGTCTTTATCGACGACATATTAATTTATTCCCGGGATGAGAATGAGCATGCAGAGCATCTGAGAATTATTTTGCAGACTTTAAGAGACAAGCAGTTGTATGCTAAATTCAGCAAGAGTGAGTTTTTACTCCGAGAGTTCAGATTCTTAGGACACATTGTGTCAGGTGATGGCATAAGAGTTGATCCGAGTAAGATCTCGACTATTGTGGAGTGGAAACCGCCAAGGAATGTGTCAAAAATTAGAAGCTTTTTGGGTTTGGCGGGGTACTACAGATGGTTCGTAAAGGGGTTCTCCATGATTGCTACTCCGATGACAAAACTGTTGAATAAAGATGTTAAGTTTGAATGGACTGAGAAATGCCAACAAAGTTTTGAGATATTAAAAGCATTATTGACTGAGGCGCCAGTTTTAGTACAACCGGAGTCGAAGAAAGAGTTTGTGGTTTACAGTGATACGTCATTAAATGGTCTCGGTTGTGTGTTGATGCAAGAGGGTAAGGTAGTAGCTTACGCCTCGAGATAGCTAAAATCGCATGAGAAAATTTATTCGACTCACGATTTGGAGTTGGCTGCGGTCGTTTTTGCTTTGAAGATTTGGCATCATTATTTATATAGAGAGAAGTGCAGGATCTTCACCGATCACAAGAGTTTGAAGTACTTAATGAACCAAAAGGATTTGAATTTGCGACAACGGCGGTGGCTCGAATTATTGAAGGATTATGAGTTAGTAATCGATTACCATCCGGGGAAAGCGAATGTATTTGCGGATGCCTTGAGCAAAAAATCCATGTATGCTTTAAGAGCTATGAGTACGAGTTTAGCGTTGTCTGATGATAGTGCTATATTGGCCGAGTTGAGGGCTAGACCATTATTTATTCAGCAGATATGTGAAGCTCAAAAGAATGATAATGAGATGCAAGTTAAGAGAGCTCAGTGCGAATTGGGGAATAACTCTGATTTTCGGGTTAGTTCAGAGGATTTCTTAATGTTTCGTGACAGAACTTGTATACCAAAGGGTGTTGAGTTAATCCGGAAAATTTTACATGAAGCACACAGTGGTTGTTTGTCAGTACATCCGGGCAGTACAAAAATGTACAATGATTTGAAGAAGTTGTATGGTGGCCGGGTATGAAAAGAGACATCTCCGAGTTTGTTACAAAGTGTTTGATCTGTCAACAAGTGAAATGTAACAGCTCGATTTTGGGGCTAGTCGGAATAGTGGTTTTGAGACCGCTAATCCGAGGATGAAGAAAATTATTTTGATATTATTTTATGTGTATGGCATTAATAGATGGCTATATGAAAATTTTGGTGCTTTAATTTTAGTAATTGCATGCTTGATTGTGAAAAAGGACTAAATCGCATAGAGTGCAAAAATTCTATTTTTCAAGGTAGAGGTGTCTAATAGTCATAGAACATGAAATTAAAGGTCCTTGAAGTGCAATTAGGCCATTATAGGTGTGTTGGCCGGCCATAGAGACAAGGAGACAAGGGCATTTAATTTTTGGTCAAAATTTGGTGAAAGTAGGTGATAAAAATGAATAAAATAAGATGAATAAAAGAAGATATCATCTTTCACTATTCATCTTCCCTCTTCCACCAAAATTACTAACAAGAGTAAGGGTTTTGAAGCTTGAAATCTGAGCAACTCATCTTCTCTACAAGTAAGTGATTTTGGTGGTTTTATTTGATAATTTTTGTACTTTTGGAGTCCCCAAAGCTTAAGCTAGCTAATGACGGGACTATTTTACAAAATGATTGAAAGTTTAGGGACTTTCCATGAGAGATTTTGGGTTGTTTTCTGAGTTTTTATGGAAGAAAATGAATGTTAATGAGATGAGAAACAACTTTTGTGAAAGGTGTTATCATGAAAACACCTAAATGGGACCAAGTTGTAAATGTGGTGATTTAGTAATAAATGCATGAAATAGTTGGATTTGTGAGTAGTTGTAGGAGAAATAAATGTTCAGCTATGCTTGTTTAATGAGAAAATGTGATGAAAAATGATTTACGAGCCTAGGGGCAAAATCGTAATTTTGCCATAGTACAAGGGCAAAATGGTCATTTTTGCCTAAGTAAAGATTATGATGTATTATGATTATAAAATGATTGAATGAGTGAATTTTGTTATTATAGACCAAGAAGAGCGCGGAATCAACCTTGACCGAGGAAAAGGCAAGGTCACGGATTGAGCCGTTGATTAACACATTTTGCACCGAGGTAAGTTTATGTGTAAACGATGTATCTTAAATACACATGTTGTTACTTATTGGTGCATTGTATGATTGAGAATATTTACGATTTAAATGGATTGAATTCGGTAGATAACGAATAATTTTCGTATGAACGTTGAAATAGATATGTAAATGTGGAATATTATCCGTAGTAATTAATGGTGGGCTGTGTGCGATACCACCGTAATTATTCTTGTTGGTGGGCTATGTGCGATACCACCTTATTACTTATTCACGATGGGCTGTGTGCGATACCATTGTTTATATGAACATTTGGTGGGCTATGTGCGATACCACCCTGTTAAAGATTAATGGTGGGCTAAGTGCGAAACCACCGAGTGTTTGGTATTACTATGAATAGCTTATTTTGAGTTTGTGATGTGTGGTTTCATGTGATCATGTGGTGATAAGTGCAGGGATGTATGTTAAATAATATGAGCATTGGGCTTGTGATAAGGTTGGAATGTGGTAAGAGATGAAATGAGTAAGCATTGAAACACCCCAAACCCGGCCCACGAGATTTGCCCAGATTTGGTATGTTCCTCAAGTAAACCGATTTCAAAATTCTTTCGTTACCTAGAGAAAACTTGTGCGATTTTGAAAAAAAAACATTGTTTGGGTTGGGCTTGTGTTGAACACGAATTCAATTCTTTATATTAAAAGTTTACTTAAACTTTAATAGGTAAAACTCATAATCATAATAAATAGAAATAAATGGAAAACCATTCAACTATGGCCTTATGGCCTTATTACATCAAATAATTTCCAAGTTATTCAAGTACTTAAATAAAAATAGTAGTTCATAAAATAAAAACTTCATGTTGAGCATGGCCACCACAAGTTCTGCCGTCCCGGTCCATCACTGTTCATCACCTGAAACATGGTCCCACAACGGGGTGAGTCAAACAGACTCAATGTGTACACGACACTAAGTCATAATAGAATCAGGCATACAGGAGTTACACCTTCAAAACATAGAATACAAGTTATGATGCATTCCCAAACCCAAACCTAATTGTCCATCCGCTACACACCCCCGTACCAACCATGCACACCGTGGGGACTACTAAGTCGACCCTCCTTCCGCTACACTCTAAATTGCGGTCTTAGGTCACCGCATTCGTGGTCTTAGGTCACCACGTTCAGTTTACTGTGGTCTTAGGTCACCACTTTCAGATTACTGTGGTCTTAGGTCACCACTTTCAGATATCACGGTCTTAGGTCACCGTGTTCGTGGTCTTAAGTCACCACATTCACTTCCCCTTTCAAACAAACCCATATGCCCCATATAATAATGATATGCATAAATATGCCAGAGTTCACATTCTTATCATATTCTCATGTTACTAATGACCTTTATCATATTCTTTGTAGAAGTAGGAAACGTACCTGAGTACTTAGTACCATAACATGGTACCCTAGCCACTTTCATATTCTTAATATCACATATTTTAATAAAACAGGCCATGAAACATATTAAGAAGTAGTGTGGGGTACACACCTGATTTGCTTAACCACTTCACTGAAATCCCGAAATCTGATCTACTGCCTTAGATCTCAAGTTCCTACAATTGATTAATCACTTACTATTTAGCACAAAGCCTATTCGGTTAGAAAACCAAATCCTAGTAGGATTTGTATTCTTAAAGCTTACCTTGGTGTCGATTTGATGATTTAATCAAATCCCTAAACTCGTATTTCTCCCTTTGAAATTGGCTAGTCACTAAATCCCTTGAATTGGTTAGTTTTCGCTTAAAACACATAATAATAGATCTACTACTAAAACAGGCCTTGGCCGAATTTACCTTTGTTCTTACCTTCCAAATCTTAAATCTCGAATTGGATCCTTGCTTTTTATTCTTTGTCGAAATCCCTATGTACCCATGTTAGATCCAATCTAACATTAAATCATAATAATATAGCTTATGGTCGAATGGTATTCATAACTTACCTTAGATCTTAGAAGTTCGAAAGATACCTTCTTGTAGTTGACAATTTCTTAAATCCCGAAAACACCCTTCCATAACTCGGCCAAAATCCATAATAGAGATTAGTCCCTAAATTTTAGATAGGTTTAAAATATAAAAGAATTGAAACCAAACTTTGGATCTTACTCTTTTTAAGAAATCGGTAGCACCCTTGTTAAAAGCCCCTTAAAGAATCGGCCTTGATGACTAGATGATAAAGTTTCGGCTTTTGGGATTTAATGGAGAAGTCGACTAGAGGTTCTCTTGGGGTATTTGGTTTCCACGAAAATAAGGAAAAGAAACTTGAGAATTTTGGCAATGGTGGACTATAGATTCGGCTTGACAAAAGAAAAAGAGAAGAGAAGAGAGGAGAGCACTCAGAAATTCGGCAAAGAGAGGAGGAGGAAGAAAAATTGATGAGTAGCCCTATTTCCTTCCTTTTATAGCCGAAACTACTCCTCATAATCCCTTACTTGGCCACCACTCTTCTTTATTTGATAGCTTTATCTCTTAATTTAAAATAATTAGAGAATAATCCTTTATTATCTCTTCAAAAATAATCCAAATTAAATCCCTTATTTATCACCTTATTAATCGAATATTAAAGAGAATAAAACTCCTCCTTTCTAGAAGGCTTGTGCCGTCCACCTCAGAGCTTCTCGAAGCAAAAATAAAACTTCTTTTATTTGCTTCCAAAGTGACTCGAACCCAGGCCCAACACCTTGCATGTGGCGCCATTTCCAGAGGCCCTAAGTGGCATCTTCAGGCCACTTTTCCAAGCCTGTTTGTGTGTCAAATTTCACAAACTTTTTCTTTTAAGGCCACCTTGCCTTAATTTCCTCTTTTAAACTTTAAAACTCGACATTTCTAAGTCATTTCTAAGTTTCCAAAAATTTTCGTTCGCCTCTGTAAACTTGACATTTTCTTACATTTCCAAGTTTCCAGAAATGTGTACTTTCCTATTTTGAATCATTTCCAAATCATTTCCATCCATTTCCAAGTTTCCAAAAATGTTCACTTTCCATTTTTTTAACTTAACATTTCCATACATTTTCAGGTTTCCAAAATTGTTCAAAATTTATTCTTAGTACATAAAACATGTTACTTCGTACAATTAAACCGAAAATGCATAGGCCCTTTCCAGGATGTTATAATTCTACCCCCCTTAAAATAATTTTGTCCTCGAAATTTTCTAACTAAAATAATTGAGGGTATTGTTGTCGCATTGCCTCTTCTGGTTCCCACGAAGCTTCTTCCGATCCATGATTGCGCCATAACACCTTGACTAGAGGAACTGACTTCCTCCGTAGCACTTTCACATCACGTTCCAATATCCGAATCGGCTCTTCCTCGTAGGATAAGTCTGGCCTTAGCTCTACTTCTTCGACAGGTACCACATGAGATGGATCCGATCGATAACGACGTAGCATGGATACATGGAATACGTCGTGCATCTGCCGCAACTCTGGTGGCAACTCCAATTGGTATGCCACTGCTCCAACTCGCTTCAGTACTCGATAGGGCCCTATAAACCTTGGGCTTAACTTCCCCTTACGACCGAACCTCATTACCTTTTTCCAAGGCGAGACTTTCAGAAACACTTGGTCTCCCACTTCAAACTCTATTTCCTACCGCTTCAGGTTTGCGTACGACTTCTGCCTATCAGAGGCTTCCTTTAACCGTGTTCGAATCATCTCAACCTTCTCTTCAGTTTTGGCCACTAACTCTGGACCCAAAACTCGATGTTCTCCTAACTCAGTCCAACAAGTAGGAGTTCTACACTTCCGACCATACAATGCTTCATATGGTGCCATCCGAATGCTAGCCTGATAGCTGTTGTTGTAGGCGAACTCAGCTAAAGGCAAATAGCCTTCCCAACTTCCTCGAAAATCCATCACACAGCCTCTCAACATATCCTCCAACACTTGTATAACTCGCGTTGATCGCCCCGTCGATTGTGGATGAAAAGCCGTAGTGAAGTCCAACTTAGTGCCTAAAGCTTGATGAAGTGCCCTCCGTAACCGAGACGTAAACCTTGGGTCTCGTCGGAGATGATCGATCATTGGTACACCATGTAACCTCACAATTTCCGCCACATATAACTTAGCCAGCTTCTGAAGAGAATAGTCAACTCTTACCGGGATGAAGTGCGCGGACTTAGTCAAACGGTCCACAATCACCCATACCGAGTCCTTCTTAGTAGGCGTAAGGGGAAGCCCACTAACGAAACCCATGGTAATTCTCTCCCACTTCTATTGCGGAATCTCGATTGGTTGAAGCAATCCTAATGGAACTTGGTGTTCAGCCTTAACTTGCTGACACGTCAAACATTTCCCCACAAATTCAGTCACTTCTTGCTTAAGATCAGACCACCAAAATTGTTCCCTTAGATCTCTGTACAACTTAATGCCTCCGGGATGCATAGCATAAGGGCTACTATGCACCTCCCAAAGAATCCTTTGTCTTAACTCCTTGTCCTTCGGCATACAGACTTTTCCTTTGTAACACAATACTCCTTCATCATTAACGCCATAATCCTTTAACTCTCCGTTCCGTACTTGTTGTAACTTAACATTTAGATCCTTATCAACCAACTGTCCCTCTTTCACCTCCTTCAGCCATGTGGGCTTGACTTGCAACTCTGCCAACAGGCTTCCATCATCGTACAAACTTAAGTGAGCGAACATAGCCCTTAGATCCGACACAACCTTCCGACTTAGGGCATCAGCTACCATATTCGCCTTGCCGGATAATATTCTATCGAACGATCGTAGTCCTTCAACAACTCCACCCACCTTCGTTGCCTCAAGTTCAACTCCTTACGAGTCAACAGAGATACTTAAGGCTCTTGTGGTCTGTGGTAGATCACCGACCTTTCTCCATAGAGGTAGTGCCTCCAAACCTTAAGGGCGAAAACCACTGCTTTGCGGTTCCAAGTCATGAGTTGGGTAGTTAACCTCATGAGGCCTTAGTTGCCGAGACGCGCAAGCGACTACTTTTCCTTCTTGCATTAGCACACATCCTAATCCCGTATGTGAAGCGCCACAAGACACCACAAAATCTTTCCCGACTCCGGGTCGAATTAACACTGGAGCCTCCGTCAACACCTTCTTAAGGTTGTCAAAGCTCTTCTCATTGCTTATCGGACCATTCAAAGGGTACTTCCTTCCTTAGTAACTTTGTCAAAGCGCGGCTATTGACGAGAATCCTTCTACGAACCTTCCGTAATAGTCTGCCAAACCTAAGAAACTTGAATCTCTCACCACGGACCTAGGTGGTTTCCAATCCAACACCGCCTCGATCTTCCTAGGATCCACTCTTATTCCTTCTGCGGATACCACATGCCCTAAGAATGCCACCTCCTTAAGCCAAAATCCACACTTGCTGAATTTGGCATAGAGCTTCTTCTCCCTTAACACTTGTAGCACCACTCGGAGATGTTCATCATGCTCCTCTTCAGACTTAGAATACACCAAAATATCATCGATGAACACAACGACGAACCTATCCAAGTAGGGTTGAAAAACTCGGTTCATCATATCCATGAACGCTTGGTGAAGTGTTTGTCAATCCAAACGGCATCACCACAAACTCAAAATGGCCATATCTTGTCCTAAAAGCGGTCTTATGGATATCTGCCTCCTTCACCTTCAACTGGTGATATCCCGACCTTAAGTCTATCTTTGAGAACACTGCGGCCCTCTTCAGCTGATCGAACAAGTCATCGATCCTTGGCAAAGGATACTTGTTCTTGATAGTCAGCTTATTCAATCGACGGTAATCTATGCACATACGCATAGTTCCGTCCTTCTTCTTACAAACAGAATCTGGTGCTCCCCATGGAGACACTTTGGGTCGTATGAACCCACGATCCAACAACTCTTGGATTTGAGCCTTGAGCTCAACTAACTCCTTTGGGGCCATTCGGTATGGAGCGATTGACACAGGAGCTGTTCCTGTAGTAAGTCTATTCCAAACTCCACCTCCCTATCTCGGGGGTATTCACTGTAATTCCTCCGGAAATACATCTTCAAAGTCTTTCACCGTTCTAACTCTCTCGACACCTTCTTCCTTTCCACCTAACGCACTTACGAAGGCTAAGAACGCCTTGCACCCTTTCTTAACCATTTTCTCAGCCTTCAACGCCGAAACTACGTTGGACAAGTAGTTTCTTCTCTCTCTGATCATTACTACTACTTCATCCTTCGGGGTCCTTAGTTCCATTCGTTTAGCCGCACAATCCAACACGGCTCGGTGCTCTACAAGTCAGTCCATTCCAAGTATAAGTTCAAACTCCCCGAAAGGTAGTTCCATTAAGTCACCAGAAAGTTCACTCCCGAATCTCTAGGGCTACATTCGAAAGATCTTATCCACCACTACGATTAGGCCTAATGGGCTTACTACACTCGCCCCGCCTATCGGAAGGTTGAGTCTAGGCCTAGTGTTTCCACTACACTACATGCAACATAGGAATAGGTCGAGCCCACATCAATTAGAGAAAAATAGGGCTCGTCAAAAATAAAGAACGCGTCTGGGTTATAACGTCCGGTGCGTCTCCATCTTCCCTCCGGTGAACCGCATAAACCAAACTGGTTGCCTTTGCCTCAAGATTAGCAAAGCACCTCGCCTTGTGTTCCACGGCCTCGCGAGCACCATTACCTCTGTTACTCGAACCACGACCTCGTTGAGGCTGCGGTCCTCCTCTACCGGTCGACTAACATTACGAGAAATGTTGGTGGCTTTCATCCGATTGCTTAGGACAATCCTTGATCACATGGTCCTTGGACCCACATCTAAAACATCCTCCTGTTTTCTTCAAAGACTTTCCTAAGTGCTTCTTTCCACTAAACATCACAAGGTCGATATCGCCCTTTCGAACCAACTTATCGACCTCGCGGCCCATCAACTCTAGGCCTCTTATGAACCTTTCAGACGTTCTAAAACCTCTTTTGGGCCTATTCCTATCCATAGCCTGCTTTGTAGAATCCTTGATTCCTTCAGCCACCTTGGCCTTTTCTACCAAAGCGAAAACTCCCGCTCCCGATGCGGTGCTATCAACGATCTCAGATCATCCCTTAGCCCGTCCTCAAACGGACACAGCGCTCATGCCTGGGATTGCCACTACTCCTCGAGCATATCGGCTCAACCTTAGGAATTGACCTCATACTCCGCCACGGACTTGTTCCCTTGAACGGCCTCTTAAATGCCTTCCTTTGCTCATCAGTATACCGGGTTCCCACATACTTCTTCTGAAATGCTTTCTTAACATATTCCCAGGTCAGATCCTCAGCCGTGGCACCATCCCGAACAGTCAACCACCACTGATATGCTTTATTGCGTAACAGTGCCACCATTCCTTTTAACTTCTCCTCAGGGGTCAAGTCAAGCTCATCCATGATGCACTCTGTTGCTTCCAACCAGTACTCAGCTGAACTGGGTGCCACACCCGATACTCCACGAAACATTTCGACTCCATTAGCTCGGAGCCGCTCAGGCACAGACTTACGGGTTCCCGAATTTCCTCCGTCACCAGCCACCAACTCCAAAACTCGCAGCACAGCCTGCGACACAGCATCATCCCCCGTCTGAGCTTGCTGCTCAACACCAACAGCTGGGGGTGGTGGTGGCGGTGGTATCTCATTGTCAAACCCTTGACCCGATCTAACGGGTTCTGACACCGTCATCCTTCCTCTACCTCATCCACGACGACCACGTCCTCTAGAGCTCATTTCTAACGTCGTGATCTAATTAAGAAGTTTTATGAATTAGTCTTTGTTTCACTTGATTACTCGCGAAGAAATTTTATGAAAAGAGTTTTAGGAGTGGTTCTTTCGTATGCACACAGTCTTTCCATTCATTCATCCATACATCCATCAAACAATCATGAACTCTCGTTCATTCAGAGAAAGGTTGTAGTTTTCATTGTTATTGTTTTTTTTCTTCCACTACCCAAGGGTATTTTCGTAATTCTGTCCTACAGGGGTATTTTCGTAATTTTTTAAAAGGAAAAAGTTCCTTGGTGATTTTGTCACAAACTATTTTGGTATTTTTAAATTTCTGGGGTATTTTGAAAAATTTTGAAATCCAGGGGTATTTCGGTGATTTTGGACCTCGGGGGTATTTTGGTGATTTTTTTTCCAAGCCGGGGAAAATTTGTAAAATCTTATAAATCAGGGATATTTCAAAGGTTGCAAAACTTTGAGGGTTCTTTTTGAGAATTGTACTTTTCAAAACGATGATGTTGCAAAAATTTTGGAAATCAGGGTCATTTTGGTAATTTTATAAGTTAGGGGCAATTTTGAAATTTCCAAAATTCAAGGTATTTTTGATAATTTGCAAATTAGGGTTTTTGAACATTGATAAAATAATGAAATTTTGGCAAAACTGTTGGGTAGTTGGTCATTTTATAAACCAAGGGTATTTTGGTAATTTTACCACTAGGGGCATTTTTGTATAAATCGGAAATCTTTCAGAAAATTTTGTAAAGATGGTTTTCATGAATTTAGAAGAAAGTTTTAAGAATTCTAAAACTAGGGTTTTGTTGTTTTTATAAAAACACGGCTAATTCCCTTTCGGGTTTTAGTTATTGTGTTTAGCCTATGACCGAGTCCTCTTGGTCAGGGTGAACCAAAGCTACGCACCAGGCAGGATTCGAGTGGAGAGGAGGTGAGTCACGCGGACTGCTTAAATACCAAGCTCCCACCGAAACCATTCCTAGACATGCGCATTGAGAGGTTGCCACACCCTCTGAGCCCTCCGGGTTAGGGTGAATCGAAGCTACGCACGGCAGGATTCCCGCGAAGAGGAGGTGAGTCACTAGGATCGCTTAAATGCCGTGCTCTTAGGATCCAATCCTAGACATGCGCATTGTGGGGTTACCACACCCTAACTTAGTGACTTAGCCATGGGTTTGTTTAACGTTCCTTAAGTCTTATGTGTTTGTGTTTGAGTAGACTAGTCCTAGGGTTCAAGAAGTTCCTATCATGCTATTCTACGTTCCATTCCTTTTCTACCCTTCTAATATTCATTACACATAATCACACAAATAGTTAGGGGTACTTACCCTGGTGGATCATGGTCGGAGACTTTAGGTGCCATGCCGAAAAACCCGCTTGTTTCATAAAATATTTTCAAAAAAAAACTCATTTGGGCTCGCATTGAAAATGTTTTGGGCCTTGGCCCACAGGCCGAGAGTTTTAAAACTGGGCTATGATACCAAACTGAAACACCCCAAACCCGGCCCACGAGATTTGCCCAGATTTGGTATGTTCCTCAAGTAAACCGGTTTCAAAATTCTTTCGTTACCTAGAGAAAACTTGTGCGATTTTGAAAAAAAAACATTGTTTGGGTTAGGCTTGTGTTGAACACGAATTCAATTCTTTATATTAAAAGTTTACTTAAACTTTAATAGGTAAAACTCATAATCATAATAAATAGAAATAAATTGAAAACCATTCAACTATGGCCTTATGGCCTTATTACATCAAATAATTTCCAAGTTATTCAAGTACTTAAATAAAAATAGTAGTTCATAAAATAAAAACTTCATGTTGAGCATGGCCACCACAAGTTCTCATTGTCCCGGTCCATCACTGCTCATCACCAAACATGGTCCCACAACGGGTGAGTCAAACAGACTCAATGTGTACACGACACTAAGTCATAATAGAATCAGGCATACAGGAGTTACACCTTCAAAACATAGAATACAAGTTATGATGCATTCCCAAACCCAAACCTAATTGTCCATCCGCTACACACCCCCGTACCAACCATGCACACCGTGGGGACTACTAAGTCGACCCTCCTTCACTACACTCCAAATTGCGGTCTTAGGTCACCGCATTCGTGGTCTTAGGTCACCACGTTCAGTTTCTGTGGTCTTAGGTCACCACTTTCAGATTAATGTGGTCTTAGGTCACCACTTTCCAGATATCACGGTCTTAGGTCACCGTGTTCGTGGTCTTAAGTCACCACATTCACTTCCCCTTTCAAACAAACCCATATGCCCCATATAATAATGATATGCATAAATATGCCAGAGTTCACATTCTTATCATATTCTCATGTTACTAATGACCTTTTCATATTCTTTGTAGAAGTAGGAAACGTACCCTGAGTACTTAGTACCATAACATGGTACCCTAGCCACTTTCATATTCTTAATATCACATATTTTAATAAAACAGGCCATGAAACATATTAAGAAGTAGTGTGGGGTACACACCTGATTTGCTTAACCACTTCACTGAAATCCCGAAATTTGATCTACTGCCTTAGATCTCAAGTTCCTACAATTGATTAATCACTTACTATTTAGCACAAAGCCTATTCGGCTAGAAAACCAAATCCTAGTAGGATTTGTATTCTTAAAGCTTACCTTGGTGTCGATTTGATGATTTAATCAAATCCCAGAAACTCGTATTTTTCCCCTTTGAAATCGGCTAGTCACAAAATCCCTTGAATTGGTTAGTTTTTGGCTTAAAACACATAATAATAGATCTACTACTAAAATAGGCCTTGGCCAAATTTACCTTTGTTCTTACCTTCCAAATCTTAAATCTCGAATTGGATCCTTGCTTTTTATTCTTTGTCGAAATCCCTATGTACCCATGTTAGATCCAATCTAACATTAAATCATAATAATATAGCTTATGGCCGAAAGGTATTCATAACTTACCTTAGATCTTAGAAGTTCCGAAAGATACCTTCTTATAGTTGACAATTTCTTAAATCCCGAAAACACCCTTCCATAACTCGGCCAAAATCCATAATAGAGATTAGTCCCTAAATTTTAGATAGGTTTAAAATATAAAATAATTGAAACCAAACTTTGGATCTTACCCTTTTTAAGAAATCGGTAGCACCCTTGTTAAAAGCCCCTTAAAGAATCGGCCTTGATGACTAGATGATAAAGTTTCGGCTTTTAGGATTTAATGGAGAAGTCGACTAGAGGTTCTCTTGGGGTATTTGGTTTCCACGAAAATAAGGAAAAGAAACTTGAGAATTTTGGCAATGGTGGACTATAGATTCGGCTTGACAAAAGAAAAAGAGAAGAGAAGAGAGGAGAGCACTCAGAAATTCGGCAGAGAGATGAGGAAGAAAAATTGATGAGTAGCCCTATTTCCTTCGTTTTATAGCCGAAACTACTCCTCAGAATCCCTTACTTGGCCACCACTCTTCTTTATTTGATAGCTTTATCTCTTAATTTAAAATAATTAGAGAATAATCCTTTATTATCTCTTCAAAAATAATCCAAATTAAATCCCTTATTTATCACCTTATTAATCGAATATTAAAGAGAATAAAACTCCTCCTTTCTAGAAGGCTTGTGCTGTCCACCTCGAGAGCTTCGGAAGCAAAGATAAAACTTCTTTTATTTGCTTCCCAAGTGACTCGAACCAGGCCCAACACCTTGCATGGGGCGCCATTTCAGAGGCCCTAAGTGGCATCTTCAGCCACTTTTCCAAGCCTGTTTGTGTGTCAAATTTCACAAACTTTTTCTTTTAAGGCCACATTGCCTTAATTTCCTCTTTTAAACTTTAAAACTTGACATTTCTAAGTCATTTCTAAGTTTCAAAAATTTTCGTTCGGCTCTGTAAACTTGACATTTTCTTACATTTCCAAGTTTCGTAAATGTGCACTTTCCTATTTTGAATCATTTCCAAATCATTTCCATCCATTTCCAAGTTTCCAAAATGTTCGCTTTCCATTTTTTTTTAACTTAACATTTCCATACATTTTCAGGTTTCCAAAATTGTTCAAAATTTATTCTTAGTACATAAAACATGTTACTTCGTACAATTAAACCGAAAATGCATAGGCCCTTTCCAGGATGTTACAAGCATGATATTGGAATGTGGAATGTTCTTACTTATTGTGAAATGCTATTTATTGATTAGCACATATTATGATGTTTATTGTTTACATGTAAACTTACTAAGCTTAAAGCTTACTCCCTTTCTTTTCCCTTGTTTTATAGTGTCACAGAGCCGGGTCGACATACGAAGATAATTGGAAGATCACCCACACTATCAGCTTATCTCGGTATATCTAAAATTAGCATTTTGAGTATGGCATGTATAAGGGCTAGACTAGATGAATTGTTTTGTTATTTTGGCCAAGTGTGTATTGGCTCCCTTAAAGATGAATTCTTTTGTATATAGCCATAGTTGATGGCTTATTATTACTAATTTATGAAAAGACAAGGTTATTCATGAATGTGTATGTTACATAATTGCTTTGCTTAGCAATTGGTTGAATGGATTTAGGTTGTGTGATGTAGGGTGATAAAAAGAGCTTGGCAAATAGCTTTGTTCTTGTCCACACGGGTAGGCACACGGGCGTGTGTCTAGGCCGTGTGAGACACACGGTCAGTCCCATGGGTGTGTGGCTAGGCCGTGTGTCCCCTGCATGTTAGTTTTACAAGTCAGTAAGCTATGTAGAAAACACACGGGCAGAGACACGGCCGTGTGTCTCAGTCGTGTGGAAGGCATGGCCAGGGACATGGGCGTGTGCCCAGGCCGTGTGAAGTCTGCAACTGAATTTGGAATTTAATTCGCCAGATGGTCGAAGGACACGGGCATGTGACTGGCCGTGTGATGCAAGTCAGTGTCGACCACGGGTGTCGAACACGGGCGTGTGATATGTGACACGGGCGTGTCCCTCTCTCCACACGGGCGTGTGGCCCTGGTAAAGCAAAATTTTTATAAGTTTTCAAAAGTTCCCGGTTTGATTTCGAGGCCCTCCGTTTGCATGATTAATGCCTCGTAGGCCCATAATAAGAATGTTATGAATGTGAATGAAAAGTTTTAAATTGGAAATGAAATTTGATAGCCCAATGTTGTATGTCCAAGCGAGATAAGTCCGGTAATGCCTCGTACCCGATTTCGGCGTTGAATACGGGTAAGGGGTGTTAAATGAAAGCTGAACATCAAGTACCTTCGGGATTACTTCATCCGGTGATGGTTCCAGAGTGGAAGTGGGATCGAATCACAATGGATTTCGTAACGGGGTTACCTACAACTCCGAGAAAGAAAGATGCTGTATGGGTTATTGTTGATAGATTAACGAAGTCGGCTCACTTTATATCGGTGCGTGTGGATTACTCACTTGACAAGTTGGCTGAGTTGTATGTTGCTGAGGTGGTGAGATTACATGGGGTGCCTACGTCTATTATCTCGGATAGAGATCCGAGGTTTACTTCGAGGTTTTGGAAGAAGTTACAGGAAGCTTTGGGTACAAAGTTGAATTTTAGTACTGCTTTCCATCCTCAGACGGATTGCCAATCCAAAAGAGTAATTCAAGTTCTTGAGGATATGCTCCGATGCTATGTGTTAGAGTTCAAAGGTAGTTGGGAAAAATATTTACCTTTGGTTGAGTTTGCCTATAACAACGGTTATCAGTCGAGTATACGGATGGCACTATACGAAGCTTTATATGGTCGCAAGTGTCGGACTCCCTTGTATTGGACCGAACTTAGTGAGAAGCAAATTCATGGGGTCGATCTAGTTAGAGAAGTCGAGGAGAAAGTGAAAGTGATCCGTGATAGTCTGAAAGCTACTTCAGATCGACAAAAGTCATACGCGAATTTAAAAAGGGAAAGAAATCGAGTTTCAGGTGGGCAATAAAGTATTCCTGATAGCATCCCCGTGGAATAAAGTATTGAGATTCGGTCGAAAGGGCAAATTGAGTCAATGATTCATAGGACCGTATGAGGTTATTGAGAGGATTGGGCCAGTAGCATATCGGTTGGCTTTGCCGACAGAGTTAGAAAGAATACACAACGTGTTTCACGTGTCGGTGTTGCGGCGATATCGTTCCAATCCTTCGCATGTGATTCCTCCGACAGAAATTGAGATACGACCGGACATGACCTATGAAGAGGAACCAATTAAGATATTGGCCCAAGAGGTTAAACAGTTGAGGAATAAGAACATAGCCTTAGTGAAAGTGCTATGGCAAAAGCATGATGTGGAAGAGGCTACGTGGGAACCGGAAGAAGCCATGAGTGAATAATACCCAAACCTTTTTACCGGTAAGATTTTCGGGGACGAAAATCTCTAAAGGGGGAGAGTTGTAACAGCCCAATTTTGGGGCTAGTCAGAACAGTGGTTTCGGGACCACTAATCCGAGGTTGAAAAAAATAATTTTTGATATTATTTTATGTGTTATAGCATGTTTATAAAGATGCATGAGAATTTTGGAGCTTTAATTTTAGCGATTGAATGCTTAATTGCGAAAAAGGACTAAATCGCATAAAGTGCGAAAGTTCTATTTTACAAGCTAGAAGCATTAAATAGTTATGGAACTTTAAATTGAAGGTCTTGAATGTGCAATTAGACCTTCCTAATGTTTTTAGCCGGCCATAGGGGACAATAGACTCAAAAATGGTCAAAATTGGGTGGGTTAGGTGGAGGAAATTGGAGGAAATAAATCAAATAAAAAAAGATGATATCACCCATTTTATTCATCTTCTTCCCACCAAAAATATCAGCTAAGGAAGGGTTTTGGAAGCCAAAAATTTTCAGCAACTTCTCACCCTTGAAAGTAAGTGATTTTGGTGGTTTTATTTGATAATTTTTGTACTTTTGGAACCCCCAAAGCTTCAGCTAGCTAAAGAGGGGACTATTTTACAAAATGGTTGAAAGTTTAGGGACTTGACATGAGAGTGGTTATGAAGTTTGCTGAGTTTTTATGGAACAAAATGAATGCTAGTGAGTTAAGGAACAACTTTTGTGAAAGGTGTTACCATGAAAACACCTAAAAGGGACTTAGTTGTAAAGGTTGTAATTGTGTAACAAATGCATGAAATAAATGGTTCTGTGAGTTGTTGTAAGAGGAATAAATGTTCAGCTAAGCTTGTTTAATGAGAAAATGTGATGAAAAATGATTTACGAGCATAGGGGCAAAATCATAATTTCACCAAAGTATAAGGGCAAAATGGTCATTTTTGCCTAAGTAGAAATTTTGGTGTATCATGCATTATAAAGTGATTAAATGAGTGAATTTCATTATTAGAGATCAACAAGAGCGCGAAAACAACCTTGACCGGGGAAAGGGCAAGGTTACGGATTAAGTTGTCGATTTATACATTTTGCACCGAGGTAAGTTTATGTGTAAACGATACATCTATAATACATATGTTGTTACTTATTGGTGCATTGTATGAATGAGATCATTTATGATTGGGATTGATTGAAATTGATAGATAGTGAGTAATTCCCTTATGAACCTCGGAATAGATATGTAAGTACAGAAAAATATCCGTAATAATCATTTGGTGGGCTGTGTGCGATACCACCATAATTATTCTTTTGGTGGGCTATGTGCGATACCACCTTATAACTTACTCACGATGGGCTGTGTGCGATACCATCGTATATATATATTACCATTTGTTGGGCTATGTACAAAACCACCGAAATTATTCTTGTTGGTGGGCTATGTGCGATACCACCCTATTATGGATTAAAGGTGGGTTGTGTGCGAAACCACCGAGTACTTAGTATTATTCTGAGGGGTTCATCGAGAATTTGTATAAGTGAATGTTTCATGTTGCTTTGTGGTGATAAGTGTACAAGTGAATGTGAGCATTATATTTGTTATATGTTGGAATGTGGTAAGAGATGAAATGAGTAAGCATGATTATGGAAATGTGAATTGTTCTTGCTTAGTATGTAATGTTATTGATTAATTAGCATATGTTTAGATGTTTATTGTTTACATGTAAACTTACTAAGCTTAAAGCTTACACCATTTCTTTTCCCTTGTTTTATAGTGTCAAAGAGCCAGTTCGGGATACAAAGATAACCGGAAGATCATCCACACTATCAACTCATCTCGGTATATTTAGACTTAGCATTTTGAGTATGGCATGTATAGGGGCTAGGCTTAATGAAATGTTTTGTTGTTTTGGCCAAGTGTGTTGGCTCTTTTAAAGATGAACTCTTTTGTATATTGCCATAGTTGATGGCTCATTATTACTAATTTATGAAAAGAAGAGGTTATTCATGAATGTGTTAGATGCATGATTGGGTTGCTTGGTAAATGGTTGAATGGGATTTATGCTGTGTGAGTTAGGGTGATAAAAGAGCTTGGCAAATAGCCTTGTTCTTGTCCACACGGGTAGGCACACGGGCGTGTGTCTAGGCCGTGTGTGACACACGGTCAGTCCCATGGGCGTGTGACTAGGCCGTGTGTCCCCTGCATGTTAATGTTGCAAGTCAGTATTGACCACGGGCTAGACACACGGGCGTGTGCCTAGGCCGTGTGTCCCTTATGGGGTTGCTGACGCCATAAACAGAATACCCAGGTTTTCACACACGGGTGAGGACACGGGCGTGTCTATGCCGTGTGAGGGACACGGGCCATTGACACGGGCGTGTGTCCGGCCATGTGGAAACCCCTGTAGGTTCAAAATAAAAATAAATCCCACATGGGCTAGGGACATGGGTGTCTGTGACTACACGGCCTGCCCACACGGGCGTGTCCCATTTCACACGGGCATGTGGCCCTGTTAAGGCAAAATTTTTCTAAGTATATCAAAGTTCCTGGTTTAATTTCGAGACCCTCCGTTTGCATGTTTAAGGCCTCGTAGGCCCATAATAAGGATGTTATGAATGTGAATTGGAAAGTTTTAATTTGGAATGAAATTCTATAGCTCAAAGTTGTATGTTCAAGTGAGTTATGTCCGATAATGCCTCGTACCCGGTTCCGGCGATGAATACGGGTAAGGGGTGTTACAGGAGTGTCGAGCTTTTGATGGGCATTCATTAAGCTAGTTATAGTAGACTGTCGAGCCAAGGCAACTTGGCCTCTGAACATGTCTTCTAGCTTATCCAAAATCGCTTTGACAGTCTTATAGCTCTCCAGTTGCTTATATAGGGTGTTGGTCATGCTTGTCAACAAATAGCAACGAGCTATCTCACCAGAATCCTCCCAGCATTTTATAGCCTCAGCTTGAGTGGCCGAAGGGAACTTGTTATCGAGAACTGTTTCCAATTTCTCACAGCTCAGGACAGCCATTGAGTTCCTTTTACATTCTTTTTAGTTATTTCTGTTCAGTTTGTTTTTAGTGAGTATGTTCAATTAGGGATTAAGTGTCATTTTCAAACTAGGAAATAAAATATTCATTTATTAATATCTTTGTATAGGCAAATGCTTGAAAAAGTTTTGCAAGATTATGATATGTATTAAGATGATGCATGCGTCTTACATTAAATCTTGAAAACATTTGTAAGTCATTGCAACGATAATTCCTACACCCATTGAATCAAATCATCGTTGGGTGATCATGATCAACAAGAATAAGGATTTCCATCCAATTAGCACATGAACCTAATTCCTTAGGCATTCACATGTACTAATAATCGTGTAACGTTTGGCCATCTCTCTAACTTAAGTAGAGCTCCGTTGAGAGTTACCTAACTAGAAGATCTTGAGTGTATAACCATCAACTCAAAACCTATCGCATCATGCAATAAGTCACCGTGGGAAAATCTCATCGAGTGGCATGTTGTGAATAGTTTTTCTCTTTGAAGACGAAACTTCTTGCTATATCGTATAACTATACCTACCATAAAGACTGGTCTAATTATCATAGGAATAGAAGAGAGTTCTACTTACTTTAATGAAATCTCCTCAGTGAGATCCACTTGACAATCCTATCGTGGGGTAGTTTAACTATCATGCCATCATAAGTGACCATTGATAAAAGTTGTAGGGCTTGTTTAGGGACCTTCCCCCACTCAATATTTTAAAAACATGCAAGGTTTTAAATGTTCAGTTTCAATCATGAATGATTAATATATGCATGACAAGTACATGTGGCATTCTTTCCTAATCTATATGGCATGTTTTTCTCATATATGCATGAACATACATTCGTAGTCATATAAATATCATCATGCTTATCTCGTGAATATAAAAGTATAAAAAATTTAAATTACTCTAACCAACCAAAGTTTCCATGATTCCATCCTAGAAAAATAAAATTGCAAAATTACAAAAATTCACCCCAAACCATACTTTGGGTCTTAAATTTTGTCACCACAAACTTCTGTTACAGTATCGGTTCATGTTTCTATTATCGTCATCTTTCTGTAGTCATTTTTGTGTTTTCATCGTCGCCAACCATCGGGAACCTCTTGTTGTCGAACCACCATCAATAATTTGCCGGTTTGGTTGGGTCGGGTTTATGTCATCTTGATTGGTCTGCATGCATCTTGGTTCCACAGGTTCCACCGGGAAAAATATTACAAATTCCTATATCTGTTTTTGATTCACATATTTTATTCTAAAATAATGAAATTAATCATACATGGAGATGATAGTCCATGATCTAAAATATATATGCCTGAGATAATAATAAATTACATTTATTTTGTAACAGCCCGTTTTTAGTCAAATCGGAACAGTGGTTTCGGGACCGTCAATCCGAAGTCAAAATAATTATTTTATTATTCTTTTAATATTTACAGAATGATAGTATGATTGTGTGGAAGTTTCGTTAAGAAATTTTATCGTTTGAGTGTTTAATTTGATAAAAAATAAAAAGGACTAAATCGTGTAAAGTGTAAAACTTATGTTCTATTAGTTAAAGGTGTCAAATAGCTATGGAACCTTAGAGTTAAGGTCCTTAAGTGGTAATTAGACCATTATAAATGTTATTGGACATTTATGGACTTATATTAAGTAATTTTAATGAATTATATATAAGGTTAAAATAGTAATTTATAAAATAACTTAGTAAAAAGAAAAAAAAAACATAAAATCATCTTTATTTCTTATCATCTTCCACCAAAAATTAGGGTGAATAAATCCATTAAAATAGCTTGAAGCATTCGGTCAATTGCTAGGTCAATTGTAAGTTCGTTGTTGTCCCGTTTTTAATTATTTTTATGTTTTTGAGATCGTTGCAGCTTAGTCTAGCTAGCCCAGGGATTAATCTGCAAAACTGTTAAAGGTTTAGGGTTTTGCCATTGTAGATTATATGTGTGTTTTGATGTTTAATGATAGAAAATGCATGTTTGTTGTTTGATAAACAACATTTGTTAAGTGATTCTTAGTAAAATGTCCAATTAGGGATTAAATTGTGAAATGTGTAAATTTTGTGGTTAAATTGTGAAATAAATGAAAAATATGGACAGCTAGGGACCTAATTGAAATTCAGCTAGCATGGGTTTTGGTTGAATTGCATGAATTTGTGATTTTATGAAATAAGGACAAAATTGCAAAAATGTTGAAATGTTAGGGGCAAAAGTGTAAATTTACCTTAATGTGTATTTTGGACTAAATTTAATAGAGAGATTATTGAATAAGTTAATTTTGATTATATTTAGATCAAGAAAGGCAGAATACGGATTTAGATCGGGGAAAGAATAAAGTTTCGGATTAATCGACTTAATTCGTCGTTTTCACATTCAAGGTAAGTTCGTATGTAATAAGCTTTGTTATAATTGTATTTTAAATGCTTTAATATTGTATAAACTGTGAATACGACTCTTCGGACATGTTCGACGACAATCCGGCAAGTGTCAAATCCTAGTTGAACCTTAGGAATAGATTAGGATACGAATGACATGTCATTAGGGGTTATTATCATTTTAGGTGCTGGTCGTACGTCCTACCAGTGGCTGAGTTATCCAGCATGTGTTGCGAATTCTTTTTAGCTTGTGTGAGCAGCACCGTGTAGCTACGTCATGACCGTCAGCTTGTGTGAGCAGACCCGTTGATAGCTCGAGAGTTAGCATTATTGAGATATGATATTGAGATAGCTTTGGCTATGTATTGGCACTTCGGTGCAAGATTTTATTGAGATAGCTTCGGCTATATATATTGGCACTTAGGGTGTGAGATTCCCAAGTATCATGTATTAATCTCAAATGGTTCAACGGGTATATCGAGGATATGAATGGTGAGAAATAGATACGTATTAATACAGGTATGTACGAAAACTGAATATGCATTGAACATATGAAAGAATTGAGTTCATGGTTAAATAGACGATTGAATATATGTTAACATTGTGGTTATATATATTTTGTAGTATGTTATATGCATATTTTGAATGGTAACTAAATGGTGAGTTTTGCTTATTATTTTCATACGAGCTTAGTAAGCTTTATAGCTTACATCGTTTATTTTTCCATGTTTTATAGTGAAATCAAGCTAGCTCGGATTCGGGGATCGTCAGTGTAACACCCCAAACTCGGACAGGACACCACGCCCGAATCTGGTATGTTACGGGGAAAAACGTTTTTGAGTGATCGGATTTTTCGTTTAAAAGCGGGGTGAAAACATAGTGAATTTGAGGAAAATTGAAGTAGGCTTGTTTGATTAGATTTTGAAAACTTATCCAAAGTATATAGTTAAAAACGAGTTGGTTTCATTTAGTAATTCCAATAGTTTCTTAGTGCTATTTTAAAACATTTTTGGCTTAGTAGAAAATCGAGTTTGATTTGAAAATCATTTGAGTTTACTTTATAACAAAACATAGTGAGATACCCGATGGTATAGTGTAAAACACATTGCGTTATAGTTTTGAAAACATTATCCTTCCAAATTTTTAGTAAAATTTCATACCAAATTATTTGTTAAGCAGGTTAAGAATCTAATTAAACCATAATCATCATAAAACATAAATCAAAGGCCTTTTACAAACCTCAACTAAAACCCAACTAAAAGTAAATAAGTTAAAGTACCCAAATTGAATAGTCTGAGCAAAACTTTTATTAAAGCATGGCATGTGCACCCCAAGTCCATCCGGCTCCATGTCCGCGTCACGAGTCACCTGAAATATCAAAGAGAGGGTGAGTCGAATGACTCGATGTATAAATCCCGCTCCCGATAACACAACATGCTAACACACATCATACATAGCAACATAATTAATGCAACCCGATCCTAACCATCCAGTATCGCCTTTTCTACCCGTGTGGTACCAAACCCTTTGGTGGTGCCAAACCACTGGTGACATATAGTCACAATGTGTTACCAAAACACTGGTGTCCCAAAGACACAATATCCATCAATGTGGTGCCAAACCACTTTGGTGTCCCAAAGACACGTTTGTGCTACCAAAGCACCGTGACCGAAGTCACAAATCCAATGATGGGGCCAACCCATCGTGTGATACCCAATCACTAGCGCACGATCCCGTATCTCAAGTGGGGCCAACCCACGGTGGTGTCAAACCACAGGGACGAGTCGCAATGAGGTGCCCAACCTCTGGTGTCCCAAAGACACAAATGTGGTACCAAACCACTGGTGACCGTAGTCACAATAATCGAATGATGGGGCCAACCCATCGTGTGATACCCAATCACTAGCGCATGACGATCCCATATCTCATGTGGGGCCAACCCACGGTGGTGTCAAACCACAGGGACGAGTCGCAATGAGGTGCCAAACCTCTGGAGGTGCCAAACCTCTGGTGACCCAAAGTCACAAAGTGTGTTACCAAAACACTGGTGCTCGTCAGCACAAAATATCACTGCTCCCTCCACTCATATCACCCATCAACATGCCATACTCATGTAATCATGCATATCATACAGATCATGCATATCATGCTAATATGCCTAACCTCATATCCCATGTCACATATATCCATAGCCATGGTATCACATAGATCATCAGTAAACTCATGACAATAATAATACTGACTTACCCGAGTCCAAGATCATACCCATTAGGGTATCATATCAATCATCACTGTTTCATTAATTATCACACAGGTTATCAATCATATTACTAAACGGAAGTGTGTTAGTTTACACACCTGGTATACACGAGTCTAAAAATCCCAACGAAACGATCTAGGTCCCCCGAGTGACTTGCTCCTAAAATCGGCCAAACATAGGGGTTAGGCATCTATAACATTCGGCCAACAACAATTAACCAAAGGGGTTAATATCGAACCCTTACCTTGCTAATGGTTTGATTTCTTATCAAACCCAAACCACAAAGGTTCTCCTTCCAACAATCGTCTACACCTTCAAAAGAGCTATTACTCTTTTTGTTACCCTTGCCTTAATCGAACCTAAAAGATTGAAATAAAAACAATACCAAATACTTACCCCTACTTACCAACCACCAAAAATTCGCCACAAGAACCCCTAGGAGAAAAGGGAGATTCGGCTCAAGAGCTTTTGAAATGGAAGAAAGAAAGAAAAAAATAGAAAATGGATGGGGACAAGTACTTACGGTTTTGAAAGAAAAAGAGATAAAAATGTGTTTTGGGAACTAGTGTTTGGCTTAATGAAATGGTAAGGCACAAATGAAAGATTCGGCTAGGATTATTGAGAAAAGCAAATGAGAGTTTGAGGAAGAAGATGATATGGTTTGACTTACTAGTAATGGAGAAGTAAAAATAGAGAACTTGGTTTAGAAGTAGTATGATTTTGGCACAAGTATGACAAAAGAAAATGAATGAAAGTGTGAGAAGAAAGGATACCCGATTCACTTACACAAATGAAGAAAGAAGGATAGATGCAAGAGTGTATTCGGCTACACACAAACCATGTGAACAAGACAATTTCGGCAACTAAAGGGACTTGGTATCTCGGTTCTCAAGAAGTGAGAAAAGATGAGAGAATTCTTTAGAATTTCGGCTTTGGTTTGTCAAAGAGAAAAAGAATTTGATTTGGTCTCCTAATGGCCGAATATTCACCAAATTCCAAAAGGAATAATTCGGCCTTCTCTCTCCCCACTTCCCAAAACCGGCCATACACTCCACCACTCCCCCAACATTCGGCCAAATCCCCCCATTCACTCACATCCACACATTCAAACCAACAAGACCAAGTCTCCCTCCTACAATTGCTCTCCACCTTTCATTTGAAAGGTATGACTTGGTCCAAGGTAGAATTCTAGTTGCCTTCTACCTCTCCTCCATGCCGTCCCAAAATGTAGCCAAAATGGGGAATTCGTGCACTCGAACACTAGACCCCACTCCATGTAGTTGACGCCACCCCAAGCTCCCCATGAAGAGCATGCTTGCCACCTTGCCAGCTCACTTTTTGTGCAACAAAACATCAATTAAAATTCTTAAACCCCAGCTTCCACAGCTCCCTTCACTTAACACCAAAACCAAAATTTTCCCATTCCCTCAGGCACACTCCTAGCCCACAATTAAGCCCCTAAAACACCGAAATAGCAACACAGCACACTAACCACATGCAATTTCATGCAACAACAAAATAGCCCCTATCCCGGGATATTACAGTTCTACCCCCCTTAAAATAATTTCGACCTCGAAATTACGATCGATCGTAAGAGTTGCGGGTATTCTTTGTCTCATCATATCCTCGGGTTCCCACGTGGCTTCCTCCACGTCATGATTCCGCCAAAGTACCTTAACCAAAGGCACAGACTTTCTACGCAAAACCTTCACATCCTGATCAAGAATCTGTACAGGTTCCTCTTCCATAGTCAAGTCTGGATTCACCTCGATCTCTTCCACTGCTACCACATGTGACGGATCCGAACGATAACGCGAAGCATCGAAGCGTGAAAAACATCGTGAATCGACTAAGCTCTGCTGGCAACTCAAGGCGATACGCCATGGTCCAACTCGTCTCGATTACCTTATACGGTCCAATAAACCTCGGACTTAGCTTGCCTTTCTTCCCGAACCTCAGCACCTTCTTCCAAGGCGAGACCTTCGGAAAAACCTTATCCCCAACAGCAAATTCTATATCTCTCCGTTTAAGATCGGCATAAGACTTGCACGCCGGTCCGAAGCTTCTTTCAATCGAGATGAATCAACTTAACCTTATCTTACGCTCAAAGCAACCAACTCGGGTCCCAACAAGCGGCGTTCTCCTAACTCCGTCCAACACGTAGGCGGCGACATTTCCTACCATACAACGCCTCATATGGTGCCATCTTGATGCTCGCTTGGTAACTGTTGTTGTAGGCAAACTCCGCTAATGGCAAAAACTCCTCCCAACTACCCCTGAAATCCAGGACACAACCTCTCAGCATATCCTCTAAGATCTGAATAACCCTTTCGATTGACCGTCATTTGCGGGTGAAAAGCCGTCTTTGAAATCCAAACAGCGTGCCCAAAGCCCTGATGCAACGCTTTCCAAAACCTTGACGTAAATCGGGATCCCTATCCGAGATTATCGAAACCGCACCCGTGCAACCTTACTATCTCTCGAAACATACGGCCAGCTAGCTTCAAGTGAGTAGTCAACCCTCACCGGAATAAAGTGAGTGATTTAGTCGATCGATCCACCACTACCCAAATGAATCCTTCTTGCTTGGCGAAGCGGTAACCCACCGACGAAATCCATGGTTATCCTTTCCCACTTCCATCGAGGAATCTTCACAGTGAAGCAAACCCGACGGCAGAATCGATGTTCGGCCTTGACTGTGACAAGTCGGACACTTCCCAACAAACTCTGTCACCTCTTTCTTCAAGCCAGGCCACCAAAAGCGCTCTCTAAGATCCCTATACATCTTGCTACCTCCGGGATGCATAGCATAAGGAGGCTGCTATGTGCATCTGAAGAATCCTTTGCCTCACTCAACATCTTTAGGCATACAAGCCTTACCCAGAAAACACAACACCTCATCACTAGACAAGTTGTAACCCTCCAAACCACCATTCTCAGACTTGTAACCTTGGCGCACTCGTAACCTCATCCTCTAGTTGTTTTTCTCGATCCGCTCAACCCAAGTAGGCTTAACTGCAGCTCCGCCAAAATACTCCCGTCGCCATACAAACTCAAGTGGGCCAACATCGCTCTTAAGTCCGAAACAACCTTACGGCTCAACGCTGCTCGCCACCACGTTAGCCTTGCCGGATGATACTCAATCGAGCGTCGTAATCTTTCAAACAACTCAACCCATCTGCGGCGCCTCAAATTCAAATCCTTCCGAGTCGGAAGATACTTGAGACTCTTATGATCCGTGTAGACTATCGATCTCTCTCCGTACAAGTAGTGCCTCCAAATCTTTAAGGCGAAGACCACACCGCTAGCTCCAAGTCATGCGTCGGATAGTTGACCTCATGTGGCCTCGGTGCCGAGAAGCGTAAGCCACAACCTTACCTTCTTGCATCAAAGACACAACCCAAGCCCGTATGTGATGCATCGCAATAAAGCGTGAATTCCTTACGGCCTCGGGTTGTATCAAAACCGAGCCTCGGTCAAAATCTTCTTTAACTTATCGAAGCTTTCTGCTTTGTTTCTCGGTCCATACAAACGGAACTTCTTTCCTCAAAGCAACTTGGTCATCGGTCTTTGCTATCAACGAAACCCTCAACAAACCTTCGGTGAGTATCCGCCAAACCAGAAAACTCGAATCTCGACCAGCGACCTAGGCGGCTTCCAATCCAAAAGCGCCTCAATCTTACGAGGATCTACTCGAATCCCCTCACCGACACTACATGACCCAAGAAAGTCACTTTCTAAGCCGAACTCGCACTTACTAAACTTAGCATAAAGTGCGCTTTCCCTCAAAATCTACAACACCACTCGCAAATGCTTATCATGCTCTTCCTCCGTCCTGAGTACACCAAAATGTCGTCTATGAAAACCACGATTTAATCGATCCAGATCATTGTTGAAACACCCTATTCATCATATCCATAAGCGCTGCCGGTGCGTTAGTCAACCCGAACGGCATTACGTAAATTCGTAGTGCCCATACCGAGTTCAAACTTATTTGTTTTATGGATATCGACCTCCTTAACCTTAATCGTGGTGATACCGGACCTCAAGTCGATCTTGAAAATACCATGGCGCTTCTTCGGTGATCAAACAAATCATCTATCCGCGGGCAACGGATACTTGTTTTTAATCGTCGACTTATTCAATGGCGGTGAGTCTATACACATCCGCATTGTTCCATCTTTCTTCTTAACAAAAAGTACCGGCGCGCACCCACGGCGAAACACTTGCTTTGATAAAACCCCGATCCAATAACTCCACGGATCTCGAGCCTTAAGCTCCACCAATTCCTTTGGCGCCATCCTATACGGAGTAATAGACACCGGCGCAGATTAAGATAATAGATCTATCCCGAACTCTACCTCGCGATCTGGCGGCAACCCGGAAGCTCCTCGGGAAACACATCAAGCAAAATCCTTAATGATGCAGAACCTTCTCTATAGCAGACTCTTTAGCCTCCAAGGCATACACATGAACTACATACGCTTCACGACCTTTCCTAACCATCTTCTCCGCTTTCGGAGCGGATACCACATTTGATAAGTAATCCCTCCTATTACCTATCATAGCCACCTCATCACCCTCAACCGTCTTAAGAACCATGCGCTTGGCGCGCAATCCAACCTACTTTGGTACTTGACCAACCGGTCCATCCCAAGAATCGGATCGAACTCCCCCAAACGGCGGTTCCATCAGATCGAGCAAACACTACCCCTTGGAGTTCTAGGGTACCTCTCTAAACAGTTTATCTACTACTACTGAGTGACCCGGAGGGCTAATCACGATCATCCGCCTAGAAGATATCTCGAGTCTAAATCCATGGTCTCTACTATACTCATCGGCAACATAAGAATGCGTTGAACCCACATCAATCAAAGCGGTATAAGGAGAACCAAAAATCAAAAACGCATCGGTTATGACGTTCGGTGAGTCGCCCTCCTCCGGCGCCTCAAAGCATACACTAATCTAGGCCGTCGCCTCGAACTACCCACACCGCCGGTGCTCCACGACCCGACGAGAACCATTACCACCTCTCGCCATTACCACGGCCCCTCTGCGGTGGCGGTCCATTACCTCTGAACTGATTACGGCCCTGACTCTCAGACTGAATCTGGCCAACCTACGCGGACAATCCCTCACGCGGTGCTCCAGAGAACCACACTCAAAGCAACCTTTTCCCCCAGTCCAACAACCACCCCAATGAGATTTCCCACATGCGATTGCTGCGGCGGTCCACGCCTAGCAAACAACAAACCTAGCGGTGATTCGACCCACTCGGTCTAGCCCTCTTCGCGGATTACCCGACGACCCAGAAGACCCAAAGCTCCTCTTGTTCCTATTTCTGTCCATACCCTGCCTCACCGACTCCTTAACACCTCGGCTACCTTAGCCTTCTCAACTAATACTGGCAAACTCGCGCTCCTGCTGTGGAGCAATCAGCGATCTCAACTCGTCTCGCATGAGACCATCCTCGAACGAACACACCTCTCATGCTCGGTGGCCACAATGCCCCCGGCATACCTACTCGACCGGGAACTCACTCGTACTCGAAAGCATTTACTCCCCGAACAAGCCTCGAAATGCCTTCCACTGGGAGTCAATATAACTAGCTCCAATGTATTTCTTTTGATATGCGCCACTGAAATAATCCCATGACAAATCCTCTCACGCCACCTGTCCCGAACCGTGAGCCACCGCGATATGACTCATCCCGAAGAAGCGTACGATGCCCTTCGGCTTCTCTTGTTTGTCAAGTCCGGATCATCCATGATCCGCTCGGTTGCCTCCACCA
The DNA here is from genome assembly GCA_025698515.1 of Gossypium sturtianum. NCBI lineage: Eukaryota > Viridiplantae > Streptophyta > Magnoliopsida > Malvales > Malvaceae > Gossypium > Gossypium sturtianum. Next base: position 58,268,918 of record CM046951.1, on the reverse strand, counting down.
ATACTCGCAAAGGCTGGAGCGACACCAGATACACCTCGAAAGAATTCGGCCCCATTTGCCCGAAGTCGCTCGAGTGCAATTTCCTAGCTCCTACACCACCACCTACCGGCTACCCTTTCCAACACTCGCAGCATCGCTGTGACACCGCATCGCCCCCGGTCGATCTTGGAACTCACCACCTCCGGTGGTGGCGGGCCGTATCTCATTTTTCGACCCCTAACCGGATCCTACGGGTTCGAAAGCTGTCATCCTACCCTACCTCTACCACGAGTATTACGACCACGCCCGCCTCGAGTGCTCATGACTAAACTTTCTCACGTATCGATTAAGAATTTTATGCATCGATATTTATTCCACTGTTTTAAAGCAAGTCTTATGAATATTAAAGAGGATTTGTTCTCGCGAATTCACAAAATCCTATCAGTTCAATCTCTAGAGTAGTATACTATTGCTATTCATCAGATCATATCACATCTAGTCAAATCACAAGCAATAGTTCGGGGTACTTACCTGGGCGAACTGGTGCCGGAGACTCGGTGCCATGCCTTTCCAACCATACTCTAAGAACAAAGACTAACAAAATAATCTTTTGAAAACATTTTGGGCCTCAGGCCCACAGCCGAGCCTTTGAACTTGGCTCTGATACCACAATTGTAACACCCCAAACTCGGACAGGACACCACGCCCGAATCTGGTATGTTACGAGGAAAAACATTTTTGAGTGATCGGATTTTTCGTTTAAAAGCGGGGTGAAAACATAGTGAATTTGAGGAAAATTGAAGTAGGCTTGTTTGATTAGATTTTGAAAACTTATCCAAAGTATATAGTTAAAAACGAGTTGGTTTCATTTAGTAATTCCAATAGTTTCTTAGTGCTATTTTAAAACATTTTTGACTTAGTAGAAAATCGAGTTTGATTTGAAAATCATTTGAGTTTACTTTATAACAAAACATAGTGAGATACCCGATGGTATAGTGTAAAACACATTGCGTTATAGTTTTGAAAACATTATCCTTCCAAATTTTTAGTAAAATTTCATACCAAATTATTTGTTAAGCAGGTTAAGAATCTAATTAAACCATAATCATCATAAAACATAAATCAAAGGCCTTTTACAAACCTCAACTAAAACCCAACTAAAAGTAAATAAGTTAAAGTACCCAAATTGAATAGTCCGAGCAAAACTTTTATTAGAGCATGGCATGTGCACCCGAGTCCATCCAGGCTCCATGTCCGCGCTTCACGAGTCACTGAAATATCAAAGGAGAGGGTGAGTCGAATGACTCGATGTATAAATCTCGCTCCCGATAACACAACATGCTAACACACATCATACATAGCAACATAATTAATGCAACCCGATCCTAACCATCCGTATCGCCTTTTCTACCCGTGTGGTACCAAACCACTTTGGTGGTGCCAAACCACCGGTGACATATAGTCACAATGTGTTACAAAAAACACTGGTGTCCCAAAGACACAATATCCATCAATGTGGTGCCAAACCACTTTGGTGTCCCAAAGACACGTTTGTGCTACCAAAGCTTTGGTGACCGAAGTCACAAATCCAATGATGGGGCCAACCCATCGTGTGATACCCAATCACTAGCGAGGCGATCCCGTATCTCAAGTGGGGCCAACCCACGGTGGTGTCAAACCACGGGGAAGAGTCGCAATGAGGTGCCCAACCCTCGGTGTCCCATAGACACAAATGTGGTACCAAACCACGGTGACCGTAGTCACAATAATCGAATGATGGGGCCAACCCATCGTGTGATACCCAATCACTAGCGACGATCCCATATCTCATGTGGGGCCAACCCACGGTGGTGTCAAACCACGAGGGACGAGTCGCAATGAGGTGCCAAACCTCTGGAGGTGCCAAACCTCCGGTGACCCAAAGTCACAAAGTGTGTTACTAAAAACACGGTGCTCGTCGACACAAAATATCACTGCTCCCTCCACTCATATCACCCATCAACATGCCATACTCATGTAATCATGCATATCATACAGATCATGCATATCATGCTAATATGCCTAACCTCATATCCCATGTCACATATATCCATAGCCATGGTATCACATAGATCATCAGTAAACTCATGACAATAATAATACTGACTTACCCGAGTCCAAGATCATACCCATTAGGGTATCATATCAATCATCAACTGTTTCATTAATTATCACACACAGTTATCAATCATATTACTAAACGGAAGTGTGTTAGTTTACACACTGGCATACACGATTCTAAAAATCCCAACGAAACGATCTAGGTCCCCGAGTGACTTGCTCCTAAAATCGGCCAAACATAGGGTTAGGCATCTATAACATTCGCCAACAACAATTAACCAAAGGGTTAATATCGAACCCTTACCTTGCTAATGGTTTGATTTCTTATCAAACCCGAACCACAAAGGTTCTCCTTCCAACAATCGTCTACACCTTCAAAAGAGAGCTGTTACTCTTTTGTTACCCTTTGCCTTAATCGAACCTAAAAGATTGAAATAAAAACAATACCAAATACTTACCCCTACTTACCAACCACCAAAAATTCGCCACAAGAACCCCTATGAGAAAAGGGAGATTCTGGCTCAAGAGCTTTTGAAATGGAAGAAAGAAAGAAAAAAATAGAAAATGGATGGGGACAAGTACTTACAGTTTTGAAAGAAAAAGAGATAAAAATGTGTTTTGGGAACTAGTGTTTTGGCTTAATGAAATGGTAAGGCACAAATGAAAGATTCGGCTAGGATTATTGAGAAAAGCAAATGAGAGTTTGAGGAAGAAGATGATATGGTTTCGACTACTAGTAATGGAGAAGTAAAAATAGAGAACTTGGTTTAGAAGTAGTATGATTTTGGCACAAGTATGACAAAAGAAAATGAATGAAAGTGTGAGAAGAAAGGATACCCGATTCAGCTTACACAAATGAAGAAAGAAGGATAGATGCAAGAGTGTATTCGGCTACACACAAACCATGTGAACAAGACAATTTCGGCAACTAAAGGGACTTGGTATCTCGGTTCAAGAAGTGAGAAAAAGATGAGAGAATTCTTTAGAATTTCGGCTTTGGTTTGTCAAAGAGAAAAAAAGAATTTGATTTGGTCTCCTAATGGCCGAATATTCACCAAATTCCAAAAGGAATAATTCGGCCTTCTCTCTCCCCACTTCCCAAAACCGGCCATACACTCCACCACTCCCCAACATTGGCCAAATCCCCCATTCACTCACATCCACACATTCAAACCAACAAGACCAAGTCTCCCTCCTACAATTGCTCTCCACCTTTCATTTGAAAGGTATGACTTGGTCCAAGGTAGAATTCTAGTTGCCTTCTACCTCTCCTCCATGCCGTCCCAAAATGTAGCCAAAATAGGGAATTCGCAGCTCGAACACTAGACCCCACTCCATGTAGTTGACGCCACCCCAAGCTCCCCATGAAGCGCATGCTTGCCACCTTGCCAGCTCACTTTTTTGCAACAAAACATCAATTAAAATTCTTAAACCCCAGCTTCCACAGCTCCCTTCACTTAACACCAAAACCAAAATTTTCCCATTCCCTCAGGCACACTCCTAGCCCACAATTAAGCCCCTAAAACACCGAAATAGCAACACAGCACACTAACCACATGCAATTTCATGCAACAACAAAATAGCCCCTATCCCGGGATATTACAGTCAGAGACTTCATCACACTATCCAACTATCACTTTGGTAGTTTTGAATTTAAGTATTTTGAGTATATGTCATGTATAGGGATTTTGGGTCATTTTGGTTATGGATTGATAATGAATTTAGCCATTTGAATTGGCTTGTAAATGTCTAAAGTTTGGTTTGTATAGAGCCTTGGAGTTGGCTTATTTTGATATAGTTGGTCATGTATATATATATGTGTGTATATGGTTTGTGTGTGAGTTTGATGATGGATATGTGATGCTTGTTGATAATAGGTAATATGGACAGCAAATGGTTGAGTTATAATATTGGTATGCTAGTTAATTTATGCAAATAATGCATATTTGGAATTGGTCATTTTGATGTTTTGTAAAAGTGAGTTTTTGGTATGAATTTGATTGGTGTGTTGTGGTAATTGTGTGACTTGGAAGGGTTGGTATTGAAATGTTATAAATTGAGCTGGATTGGAGTTTATTTACATGCCTAGTTTTTCCATGTTTGATGCCACTTGGATTGATGTAGGTCTATGCAAATTTGGGTGGCAAATTGGCTTGGTATATAGCCTATTTTTGTCCACACGGGTAGAGACACGGGCGTGTGTCTCAGCCGTTTGTGATGCACGGTTAGATTACACGGTCGTGTGCCCCCTGGTGTTTAATTAAAAATCAAGTCAGTATGCTCAACACGGCCAAGCACGCGGGCGTGTGATTGGCCGTGCAGCCTAAGTCAGTATACCCTACAGGTTTGGCACGGCCTAGTACATGGCTTGGCACACGGACGTGTGTGCTGGCCGTGTGACCCAAGCCGGAGAGTTACACGGGATAGGACACGGGCTGGGACACGGCCATGCGATCCCATTTCAAATGTCCATACGGCCTGTGACACAGGCGTGTCTTTGGCCGTGTGAGACACATGGTCGGGCCACACGGGCGTGTGTCCCCTAAAATTTGAAAAATTTTCTATGTGTTTCAAAAAATTCTTGAGCTATCGGTTTAGTCCCGAACCACTTCTAAAGCATGTTTAGGGCCTCGTAGGCTCGTATTAAGGACAATGTGATTGAGTTTGAATGATGATTGCATGAAATTTGAAAATGTATGTGAAATTATTGTTTAATTGTTTTATAAGTCTGGTAATGCTCCATAACCCTATTCCGGCATTGAATATGGGTGAGGGGTGTTACATATTTCTAGAAATCACAACTTTGGAAAAATTACTTTATCATCCACGGCAATAAAATAATTGCATACATTCATTCGTATGCATTCCCCGAAACATACATACAATTATAAGAATGTCACATCTTATCAAATATAATCATACATAAAGAAGAGAGAATTTTGGTCTCAGTTTACACTAAAGTACATTTATTCTCTAGGAATCATAAATTTGGAAATTTTACTTTATCATCCATAGCAATAAATTAATTACATACATTCATTTGCATACATTTCTCAAAACATGCATACAATTACAAGAAAGTCACATCTTTTCAAATATAATCATACATGAAGAATACAGAATTTTGGTCTAAGTTTACACTAAATTACATTTATTTTCTAGGAATCAAAAATTTAGAAAAATTACTTTATCATCCATAGCAATAAATTAATTACATACTTTCATTCGCATACATTTCCTGAAACATGGATACAATTACAAGAATGTCACATCTTATCAAATATACTCATACATGAAGAACAGAGAGAATTTTTGCCTCATTTTACACTATAAACATAGCACAATCTGTCTCTGATACCAATTGTTGGAAATTTTTATTTGAAAATGATTTTCTAGCACCGCGAAAAATAAAAATTTTGAAAATTGACTCGATTTATGATATTTATAGCAATAAACCCTGGACCAAATTTGTACTTGTGTTTTCGAATAGGCGGATCCTTGTTGTTCTTGGCTTTTGACCAAATGATCTTTTCTGCTACTTTCATATCATGATCTGCTTCAAGTGAGGGCTCGAACAAATCGAATCAAATACAAAATAAGAAATATTTCCTTTACTCGGTGGGAAAGTAAAACTCTCTTAAATAGAAACCAGTAGAATTGTAATTCCCAGAAAATAGAATTTATTCTTAAAATAAATTTCCACTACTTTCTATTGGAATTGCAATATTGAGAACTTCAGAGAAACTTGTGTTTTTCTCTTTCTGTTGGTGTGATTTAAAGCCTACTAGTGTCATCTATTTATAATGAGAGTTGATAAAATCCTGGTTGAAGTGGTAGAATACAAATAATATTATTTTGATAGAAAAAATCTCCCACTCCTTATTATTTAGATAGAGGGGCAACAACCCTAGATAGGAATACTAGGGTTTGTCATCCCATGTATTCCATATAAGGGGAGTTGGGCCTCTCCTCTACTAGGTCCAATTATATATGCTTCATGGATTTTAACCCAACACTTTATAATTTATTTCAACCTAGTACATTTTTTTTTATTTCCCAAATTAAATATTATTTTCTCAATTAATTTAAATAAATTAATTTCTCAATTAAATAATTTTCTCAACCCAATTCTAATTCCGTTAAAATCATGACAACTTTACCGTAAAAGAATCTATGAGAAAATATATTTACTTTTTCTACATTCAATTAGATTCACAATGGCCAATTAATTTAAATTCATTTTTGAACTTCAATTATTTAATTAATAGTAAGAATAAGGATTTCCATCCAATTAGCACATGAACCTAACTCCTTAGGCATTCACACAAGTCATATAACATTTGGCCATCTTTCTAACTTAACTAGAGCACCGTGGGGAGTTACTTAACTAGAAAATCTTGATTGTATAACCATCAACTCAACACCTATCGCATCATGCACAACAAATAAGTCATCGTGGGACAATCTCATCGAGTGACGTGCTGTGACTAGTTTTTCTCTTTGAAGACAAAACTTCTTGCTATATTGTATGACAATACCTACCACAGAGGTCGGTCCAATTATCATAGGAATAGAAGAGAGTTCTACTTACTTTAAGGAAATCTCCTCAGTGAAATCCACATGAAAATCCTATCGTAGCATGGTTAAATTGTCATGTCATCATAAAAGACCATTGATGGAAGTCGTAGGTCTTGTTTAGGGACCTTCTCTCACTCAATATTTTAAAAACATGCAAGGTTTTTAATACCTAGTTTCAATCATGAATGATTAATATATGCATGACAAGTACATGTGGCATTCTTTCCTAATCTATTTGGCATGCTTATCTCATATATGCATGAACATACATTCGCAGTCATATAAATATCATCATGTTTATCTCATGAATATATAAGTATAAAAAATTAAATTACTCTAATAACCCAAAGTTTCCATGATTCCGTCCTAGAAAAATAAAATTGCAAAATTACAAAAATTCACCCCAAACCATACTTTGGGTCTTCAATTTTGTCACTACGAACTTCTGCTGCGGTACTGATTCACGTTTCCGTCATCGTCGCCTTTCTGCAATTGTTTTTGTGTTGTCACCGCTGCCAATCACCATCGAACCACTAGCAGCCTCCTGTTGTCGAACCACCGTCGTCACTTGCCAATTTGGCTGGGTCATGTTTGCGTCATCTCGATTGGTCTACATGCATCTTGGTTCTCCGGGTTCCACAGGGAAAAATATTACAAAGTTCCTATATTTGTTTCCAACTCACATATTTTATTCTAAAATAATTAAAATTAATCCTACATGGAGATGATAGTCCACGATCTAAAATATACATGCCCGAGAAAATAATAAATTGCATTTATTTTCTAGGAATCACAACTTTGGAAAAATTACTTTATCATCCATAGCAATAAAATAATTACATACATTCATTCGCATACATTCCCCTAAGCATGCATACAATTACAAGAATGTCACATCTTACCAAATAGAATCATACATGAAGAAAAGAGAGAATTATGGTCTCAGTTTACACTATAAACATTACACAACCTGACTCTGATACCAATTGTTGAGAAAAAATCCAGTTTAAAATCGGTTTTCTAGCATTGCGAAAAATAAAAATTTTGAAAATCGACCCAATTTGTGATATTTATAGCAATAAACCCTGGACCGAATTTGTACCTATATTTTCGGATAGGCGGATCCTTATCATTCTTGGCTTTTGACCAAACGATCTTTTCTGCTATTCTCATATCACAATCTACTTCGAGTGTGAGCTCAAACAAATTGAATCAAATACAAAATCAAAAATATTTCCTTTACTTGGTAGGAAAGTAAAACTCTCTTAAATAAAAACTAGTAGAATTGTAATCCCCAGAATATATAATTTATTCTTAAAATACATTTCCACTACTTTTTGTCGAAATAGCAATACTGAAAACTTCACAGAAACTTGTATTTTTCTCTTTCTGTTGGTGTGATTTGAAGCCTACCAATGCCATCTATTTATAGTAAGAGTTGGTAAAATCCTGGTTGAAGTGGTAGAATACAAAAAATATTATCTTTATAGAAAAATCCTCCAACTCCTTATTATTTAGGAAGAGGCGTGATCATTTTTTTATGCGATGTCAAAGTCTTAAAATTTATAATGAAAATGATCGAACCTGGAAACTAACTATGACAACGATTTGAGGCAAGCGCACCTATCAAACAGTAGTATAGTTAAGGCAAGACCGGATTGTCGAACCCAAAGGAACTAAAAGTACTAATACTAACTTTCTTTTTATTATCTAGCCTAAAGTAAAGGAAATTGGTTGTTTAATCTAAATTAACTAACTACTAAACTAAAAACTCTAAGATAAAGAAGAATGAATTTGGGGAAAATACTTGTGGGAAAAACCAATTGATTAAGACGATACCCAAGGAAGAATATACCTAGACTTCACTTGTTATCTAACTCTGAACCAGATGATTTATTCACTTGACTTGATCCGTAGGATTCCCTAATGTATATTAGACCCTCTCTCGAGGCGAATAACGTCTAACCCTAGGTTGATTAATTGAAATCTCTTTCTAATTAAAATCCCTAGAATTGCATTAACTCGATCTATGGACTCCCATATTAGGTTTCACCCTAATCCGGCAAAATCTCGTCACCCTATCTCTAGGCGTGCGATCAACTCTGCTTAACTATGCTAGATCTACTCTTAGGCAGGGACTTTTGCTCCACCACCTAAGCACATCAAACTTGAATTAATACCCTGAAAATATCAACACAAGAATTAAGAACACATAATTAAGAACAAATCAAGTATTTATCATATAGTTCAGCAAATGATAACAAGATTCATCTTAGGTTTCATCCCCCTCAGGTATCTGAGGGTTTAGTTCATAATAATAAAAGAAAACATCTCAGAAGAAAAGATAAAACAAAACATAAGAAATCCCTAAAACCCCCTGAAGGAATTGAAGGAGAGATCCTCCGTCTTGAGTATGACTCCGGCTTCTTGAGATGAATCAACTGGCTATCTTCGAGTAAATCCCCACAAATCGCCTCCTTGACCTACTTAGGATGCCCCCGACTAAAGTCCTGGGTCCCCCTTTTTAGGTCATACTTAGGGTGTTTATATAGGCTTCGGAATGTGTTACTTCGCCTCTAAGTATCCTAATCCGAGTGAAATTTCTCTTTGTCACGGCAGGGGCACGACCATGGCACACGCCCGTGTGAATCGTGGCCAGGCCGTGTTCGAGGCTGCTGAAGGAGCACAGCCGTGTGGTCTCGGGCCCAGGCCGTGTCGATTTCGTGATATGGCCCATGTACTCTATTTTAGGCTCATTTCTCGTTCTTTTCATCCTCCGATGCTTTCCTGAGTATAAAACATAAAAACAAAGGATTAAGAGCACCAAATTACATAATTCAAGGCTTAAATCATCCAAAAGCATGCTAAATATGGGCTTAAAATATGTTACTATTACGGTTTATCAAATACCCCCACACTTAAGCTTTTGCTTGTCCTCAAGCAAAATTCTCAACTCATAATTAAAACAAACTTCCTCGGTTCATGATATTCATCAATAGTGTTTCATCATAATTCAAAGATAATTCATATATGGATAATTCAACTCAAAGAGTCCTAAAGATTCAAACAATCTAAGTCATACATTTTCTTAGCACAAAACGTAGGTGTTTCCCCTCGTCTAAATAATTACCTCTGATTCAAAATCGACAAGAATTGACATCCTCACTAAAGATTCACTCAAATCACTCAAGTGTTTAAGGTTGTAATTAAGCACTCAAAAGTCAAACATGAAGAGTTAATCCCATAGGCTTGCATGAAAATCAAATCTCCACCACTGTAAAATGAGATGATACACAAATCAAAAGGTCTTTAATAGGGTTGTAACGGGGCTTGGGTTAAAGGTGAGGATATAGGTTGAATTAGAAGGTTAGAATCGAGATTGAATTGACAGATTGCCTAACTAGAAACAATGAGTTGGATATAAATAATTACATCAATTGAGAACTTGTAATAATAATACTCTAATACGAGCTTTTTCTTTAACAATTGGGATTTAAACGTATAAGCTCACTTAATCACAGAACTAATAATGAATATACTTCGATTTTTTTAATTAAGAACAAATTAAGTATACATAATAAATGATGAGTTTACTATTGGAGAAAATAGGCAATCGATCAAATCAAATCTCGATATAAGGGTAGTCAAAAGGAATGGTGATAACAAAAACAAAGGGGTTTTGGGTTAATATTAGTTGGTGAGTCAATAAAAAGGGTTATTAGGATCAACGGGGTTCACTAGGGGTTAATTATGAAGGTAGGCTTTTTAGTGGAGTGAGTGGGTTAAAACCTAGGTGCCTTCATCATCTTTGTATATCAAATCAGAGGTGTGGTCTCGACATGTATAATCGGTACAAGTTCTAGAATAACAAATCAATGTTGACACACTCATAATCAAAAAAGTGAGCAAGAAAAAGAATATATGCTCTAAAGGCTCAAAATCTCACAAAAGAAAATTATCGGTTTTCGATGTCAACCTCGTAAATTTCAAACTTCAAAGTAATATTCAAATTCAGGTCGACAACCTAGAAAAAAAATTAATTCTGAAAAATAGACTTATCATGCTTGATTCTATAGTATCTTAAAGTATAAATCATCAATGCACAATTAACTATGACTTCATATCAACAAAAATCATAAATCAAAGGAAATTTCATTCTAATCATAATATGAGAAACTTACTTTAAGAAACAAGGCATAATTCAGGATTAATATTTTTGACACCTCTTCATACTTAAGAACAAGAACTAACTCAGGGATTTGAGAATAATGAAAAAAGTTAGGCACTTTTTAGGTTCACCCCCCCCCCCCCACACTTAAGATGTGCATTGCCCTCAATGTACAAATATAGATATAGATATAGAAAATCAAAAGATAGGGTTAGAGGTGAAACTCCCTGAATTTTTTATGGGGTCACAATATTCGGGCTGTGTTGGAGGAAGACATTTCTATAGGGGTGGATATTAGGGTCGTTGTGGCGTGATTCCCAAGCAGCCTGAAGAACCTAAAACTAAGAAACTAAAATAAATTAAATTAAATTAAGCAGAAGAGAAGTAAAGATAAGGAAAATAAAGGAGAAGAGTAAAGAATAAGAAAAATTAAATGGTCTCAAATACCCTTGGCTTGTCTAGTAGCTGAAGCGACCGACGTGAACTTATGTAGATCGGTCTCCCACAGGGGGGTTGCGCTTGGATCCTTCCACCTCCTCGCCATAGATGTGGTGTAGCTCAAGGGTTTTGGGAATAACCAAAGGGGAAGAGTATGGAAGGGGAGGGTTCTGAAGAATGGGATGGAAGAAAGTGGTATGGATGAGGAGGGGTGGGTGGTTTAAATAGAGATTTGGGGTCTGGTGCCTCCCCACGCCCGTGTGCCATGGGCGTGCTAAGTCACACGGCCATCTCGCACGGCCGTGTTGTGCGTCGTTCTTTTTCTCCACGCCCATGTTTTGGTCGCCACGCCCGTGTATGATCTAACAGTGTCGGCTACGGCTGCATCGCACGGCCGTGGCGTGGTAGTTGGGTTCGTGACTCAAAGATATGATTCGTCCTGACTCGTACCATCTCTACAATGTCAGTACGAAAGTCCGTAGTATCCACACGGCTACGGCCACGGCCGTCTGTAAGGCCGTGTGGTATGGAAATCTGCACTTGGTTAGTTTATAGTTAGGTACTGAAAAGGAAAAATAAAAGATAAAAGATAAAAAAATGTAAAAGTTAATAGGGTTAGTGCTCGGGTTGCCTCCCGAGAAGCGCTCGTTTATAGTCTTAAGTTAGACTTACCTCTCATTCATATAATCATGGTGGTTTGAGGAGTTGAAAGTCCTTCCTCATGCTATCAGTCTTACTAACAGGATATAGTTCAAGTCGAGTAGCGTTTATTTTGAAGGTGCCAAAAATAGGATTACTTACCTCGACTGTTCCGTATGGGAAAACACTGATTACCTTAAAAGGGATTTCCTTGTTTGTGTTAGGGTCAGAAGGAGATATTCGTGGGTCTGCTTTATCTAACAATACCTGATCTCCAATTTTGAACTTGTTTATCTCGTGGAGTGTCTTTGATTCTACCTCATGTATCCCTAGTTTTTCCTTGAAATGCGTCTTCCACTCGTCTAGTTCATCGATCTGAAACCTTCGTTCCTCGTGAGTTATTTCTTTGTTGGCACGTAGTCTAAGATCGGGTTCAGTTGTGTTCTTTTGTGGTGCTTCCTGCAAAGAAGGGTTAACTGAATGGTTATTAATAGAATTTACTTTCTCACCTTGATTACTCGATGTCCTAGCCGAATCGAGAGCTTGAAGGGTGACTGTCTCATCACCTACACAGAGTATGAGTTCACCTGCGTCGACATCAATTTTAGTCCTGGCAGTTGCTAAAAATGGTCTTCCTAAAATTAGGGGGATCGTGTTGTCCTCATCCATGTCTAGAACGACAAAGTCTACTGGAAATACGAATTTATCAACCTTTACGAGTACATCTTCGATTATACCCCTAGGAATTCTAACAGTTTTATCAGCTAATTGAATGCTCATCCTAGTTTGTTTGGGTTTCCCTAGACCTAGTTGTTTAAACATTTTATAAGGCATGACATTTATGCTTGCCCCTAAATCAGCTAACGCATTATCAATAGGTAAACTACCAATTAAGCATGGAATTGTAAAACTCCCTAGATCTTTTAATTTCTGTGGTAGTCTATTTTGCAAGACCGCTAAGCACATTGCGTTTAGTTCCACATGTGATGCCTCGTCTATCCTTCGCTTTTTCGTCAACAGCTCCTTTAAAAATTTTCTAGAATCTGGCATCTGCGAAAGAGCTTCAAGTAGTGGTAAGTTAATATGCAATTTCTTTAAAAGTTTAAGAAACTTACCGAACTATTCCTCTGTGTCGTCTCTCTTCATTGCTTCGGGATATGGTATGCGAGGTTGGTACTCTTTGATTCCCGATTTTGGCTTGTTATTACTTACCTCAACCTTACCTTCTTCGACCATATTCTCTTGCCTTAAATTGGGCTCATCTATCCCTTTACTTTCTTGAGCTGTTATGGCTTGGACTTGCTCCTTTGGGTTAGTCTCAGTGTTGCTTGGTAAGCTTTCTTGTGGTCTTTTAGTGATCGCCTTAGCTATTTGCCCTAACTGATTCTCGATCCTTTGAATCGATGCTTGTTGATTTTAAAATATTGTCTCAGTATTTTGGAAACGTGTTTCTATGGCTGCCATGAATTTTGTCAGCACCTTCTCGAGGTTCGGCTTCTTTTCCTGTGGGTAGGGCTGTTGTTGGAAGTTTGGGGATTGTTGTTGCCTTTGATTTCCTTGACCACCCCATGAGAAATTGGGGTGGTTCTTCCAACCTGGATTATAAGTATTACTATAAGGGTTATTGTTATATCGGAAATTGTTACCCATATAGTTCATTTGTTCGCTTTCCATGCCCCCGTCCGTAGGGTGGGTACTCGAGATTCGCCACGCCTCCACTTGCGTCGTGATCGCATAACCGGGCCGTACTGCGAGGAACCGTATAAACCATCAATTTTTTTATATAACATCTCTACCTGATTTGATAGCATGGTTACTGTGTCGAGGTTGAAAACTCTGTCTGCTTTTGTTGGCCTTGTCCTTATGACTTGCCACTGATAGTTATTCAGCGACATCTCTTCTATAAATTCGTAGGCTGCTTCAGGAGTTTTGTTATTCAGAGTTCCGCCGGTGGCTGAATCGATTAATTGCCTTGTTGAGGGGTTCACACCATTGTAAAAAGTTTGGACCTGTAGCCACAAGGGCAATCCATGGTGTGGACACCTTCTCAGCAAATCTTTGTATCTCTCCCATGCGCCGTAAAGTGTCTCTAAATCCATTTGCACAAAAGAAGAGATATCATTCCTTAACTTGGTTGTTTTGGCCGGCGGAAAATATTTCAATAAAAATTTTTCGGTCATTTGATCCCATGTAGTGATTGACCCTCGTGGAAGAGAATGCAACCACTGTTTGGCTTTATTCCTCAAAGAGAAGGGAAATAACTGAAGACGGATGGCATCGTCAGTAACGCCATTTATCTTGAAAGTATCGCAAAATTCTAGGAAATTTGCCAAGTGATTATTTGGATCTTCATCCCGCAAACCATCAAACCGAACAAATTGTCGCATCATCCGAATTGTGTTAGGTTTGGTTCAAAATTATTTGCAAAGCAATAGCAGGTCTAACGATACTTGACTCGGTTCTGTTAAACTAGGTTTAGCATAATCATACATAGTTCTAGGAGCATGATTTTTGGCCATCTCTTGAGGTGGTGGATTATTCTCGTCCATCTCTTGGTGGTATTAATTTCGTCTTCTTGCTCCTCTTCTATGTAGTTTAAGTCGCCTTATCTCTCTACGATTTTCATGATCGTTTCTTTCAATATCACTGTCGTAAAGTAGGGGTCTGTCGGGTTCCTTCTAGTCATAAACTAGAGATACACGAAAGGAGTAAAAGAGCGAAAATTTAGCAAAGTTCAAAACAGACTAAGAAATAAATTGCGAGAAAAATGGCTAAAGTAATAAAAATCGAAAGCGTTCTTAATATTTTAGTTCCGCAAGAACGGCGCCAAAACTTGATCGTTGTTTTATGCGATGTCAAAGTCTTAAAATTTATAATGAAAATGATCGAACTCGAAACTAACTATGACAACGATTTGAGGCAAGCGCACCTATCGAACAAGACTATAGTTAAGGCAAGATCGGATTGTCGAACCCAAAGGAACTAAAAGTACTAATACTAACTTTCTTTTTATTATCTAGCCTAAAGTAAAGGAAATTGGTTGTTTAATCTAAATTAACTAACTACTAAACTAAAAACTCTAAGACAAAGAAGAATGAATTTGGGGAAAATACTTGTGGGAAAAACCAATTGATTAAGACGATACCCAAGGAAGAATCTACCTAGACTTCACTTGTTATCTAACTCAACTGCAGACGATTTATTCACTTGACTTGATCCGTAGGATTCCCTAATGTATATTAGACCCTCTCTCGAGGCGAATAACGTCTAACCCTAGGTTGATTAATTGAAATCTCTTTCTAATTAAAACCCCTAGAATTGCATTAACTCGATCTATGGACTCCCATATTAGGTTTCACCCTAATCTGGCAAAATCTCGTCACCCTATCTCTCTAGGGTGAGATCAACTCGCTTAACTATGCTAGATCTACTCTTAGGCGGGACTTTTGCTCCACCACCTAAGCACATCAAACTTGAATTAATACCGGAAATATCAACACAAGAATTAAGAACACATAATTAAGAACAAATCAAGTATTTATCATATAGTTCAAAGAAACGATAACAAGATTCATCTTAGGTTTCATCCCCTCAGTATCCGAGGGTTTAGTTCATAATAATAAAAGAAAACATCTTAGAAGAAAAGATAAAACAAAACATAAGAAATCCATAAACCCTCAAGGAATTGAAGGAGAGATCCTCCGTCTTGAGTATGATTCCGCTTCTTGAGATGAATCAACTGGCTATCTTCGAGTAAATCCCCACAAATCGCCTCCTTCGACCTAGCTGGGACGCCCGACTAAAGTCCTGGGTACCCTTTTTAGGTCATACTTAGGGTGTTTATATAGGCTCCGGAATGTGTTACTTCGCCTCTAAGTATCCTAATCCGAGTGAAATTTCTCTTTGTCACGGCAGGGGCACGGCCATGGCACACGCCCGTGTGAATCGTGGCCAAGCCGTGTTCGAGGCTACTGAAGGAGCACAGCCGTGTGGTCTCGGGCCCAGGCCGTGTCGATTTCGTGATATGGCCCATTTACTGCTTTTAGGCCCGTTTCTCGTTCTTTTCATCCTTCGGTGCTTTCCTGAGTATAAAACATGAAAACAAAGGATTAAGAGCACCAAATTACATAATTCAAGGCTTAAATCATCCAAAAGCATGCTAAATGTGGGCTTAAAATATGTTACTATTACGGTTTATCAAGGGGCAGCAACCCTAGATAGGAATACTAGGGTTTGTCATCCCATGTATTCCATATAAGGGGAGTTGGGTCAATTATATGTGCTTCTTAGATTTTAACGCAGCACTTTATCATTTATTTCAACCTAGTACGTATCTTTTTTCCATTTCTCAAATTAAATATTATTTGCTCAATTAATTTAAATTAATTAATTTCTCGATTAAATAATTTTCTCAACTCAATTCTAATTCCGTTAAAATAATGTCAACTTTACCATAAAAGAATTTATGAGAAAATATATTTAATTTTTCTACATTCAATTGGATTCACAATGATCAATTAATTTAAATTCATTTTTGAACTTCAATTATTTAATTAATTAAATAATAATTTGAAAAACCATAAATTAATTCTCAAGTCATTTTCATACTTAGTGAGAAAACCACATTCATTTCTGAATGTAATCTGTTTCTCTAACGTTATCATTTCTATCTATTTTTGTTTATTTGATTTATCCTGCAATTCATTTTTAGATTCAACTAGCTGGCGAAGGGACCAATTGGACATATGCAATTGAGGCTCAAACGATTTATAATTAAGTTTCGATTTTTCGCCTATTAATTATAAACTCATCTAGTCACGAAGTCATTCCACTATAATATCGTGACTGAGCTTTCTCCAATAGCATACCATTACGAAAGTAACTTAATCAATGCTCATCCAATGACCTTATCATAAGTGTTTATGAACAAAATTTACATACCAATCTAAATATTTATGTACATACCAAATACTTACCTTATCTCATTATTATTGTTCAGCCCTTAGTAAAAATTTTATTATGTTGATTTATGCATTGATTTAACCTTTCTAACATATTCATTTTTCAAACCAATCTAAGTATTTATGTACATAGCCAAACACAAAATAAATTTACAAAATTTCTTAGTTCAATTTAAGTATTTATGTATAGAGTCATAATACAATTGATAACCAAATAAATGAACTACCACCTCAAAATCTCAATGATGATGCAATACTTTCAAACCATAAATATCAAGCTTCTCAATCAAGTCTTGAACCTACACGTTTAAACAACTCACGTGTGTACTCAATAAGCTCAGTAAATGATACTTATCCTATCCCATGATTAATGTTAAGCCCTTAGTAAAATTTTCTTATGTTCATTTATCCATTGATTTAGCCTTTCTAACATATTCATTTTTCATTGCCAAATTATAAAGGTTCAACTTACACAATGAATCATTAGGTAATCACTCACATATAAGACTCTTATTGTGTGTTTAATCAAACATATGATCACTTTTAATCAGAGTTCACTTAACACTCACACGTGTGAGAGAGAGAAATGTTTCGTTATTTATAAATTGTAAAGTTATTTTTATAATATTTAAATAATTTTTTTATTTTAAAATTTAAATTTTATATTTAATTTATAATATAAGTTTAATATTTTAATTTTACAATATAATTTTTATTTATAAAATTATTGAAGTAATATATAATTTATGACATTATTTATAATTTTTGAAGTAATTTATAATTTATAATGTAATTTATTGAATTATTTTATAATATCATTTTTAATTTTTATTTATAAATTATAATACAAATTATGATGTAAAACTTAATTA
This sequence comes from Gossypium sturtianum, assembly GCA_025698515.1. NCBI lineage: Eukaryota > Viridiplantae > Streptophyta > Magnoliopsida > Malvales > Malvaceae > Gossypium > Gossypium sturtianum. The sequence goes on along the minus strand of CM046951.1, from coordinate 58,251,183 downwards.
AAAATTTAAAGAGAAAATTTTAAAGTTCAAGCTGAATTAGGGAGGATGGGTAAACTCAAACTCTAAAATAAAAAATTGTTTAAAAATTTTATTTGAATTGGTTTAAGATTACATCGAAATTAAAAAATCAATTTTTATAAAATCGATTTTTGTTTTTGTTTTTATCAGTTTTTCAGCTAATTGAATGATTGAAGGTTGAGAGATAGGAAAATATGAAAATCAATTTTCAGAAAATTTGATTTTCCTATCCATTGCAAAAATGTGTACTAGTTCGGAAATTTTCTCCAGTTTAAAATAATTTGTTTTGTTTTATATTCAAAAATTAATTTGTTTTTATTAAAAAAATACCTCTCTTTTTTAGCACCAAGCATTTCAGGCATTAATTACATAAAACTTCCTACTATGAAAGGAAATAACCTTAGTATATATTCAAAATTTAGTCATGAAAGAAATTTTTAAAAAATAATTTTCATGAATAATTGGTCTCCAGTACCACTAAATTGTTTATATTATATTATATTATATTATATTATATTATATAGTCAACTCATAATCAATTACATCCAATAAGTTTGGTTGTCTTTCACCGGCAACAAATGTTGTGAATATAATCCCCACTTGTCATGGCGCTTACCTTAGCGACTATTTTCCTTTTCTTCTTCTTCTTTTTCTTTTTTCTCTTTTTGAGAGAAAATTAGCTTTAAAACAATTTGGTTACCACCACATATATTTTCTAGGGACATTCACATTTGACAATATGCCTTTCTTCCCACTTCAAAACCCAAATTAAAGCTATAAAGATAGGAAATCCAACCATAAGGACTTCAAAACTAGTTGGTGGTGGGTCTAAACCTATATACCCACTTTTTTAGCTTGGTTAAATTCTATTATTAATTCATGTAGTACATATAAGTTGTGAATTTAGTCCCTATATTTTAATTTAGTCATTTTCAATCTTCATACTTTTAAAATTTTAAAATTTTAATTCTAAGTAAATAGTAACTATTAAATTTATTAAGTTCTGGTATTTTTAAATTTTAATGTAGCAAACATATTATCATATGTGTAATGTCATGCTTATTATTTTCACATATTACTCACAAAAAAATACCAGTTAATAGATTGAATAACTATCGTTTGCATCAGGACTAAAATTTCGAAATTCGAAAAATATAGTGACTAAAAATGATCCAATTGGAGAACACGGACTAACCTAGATTTCTTGAAATGGGTCCTATTAACTAATTGAGCCGAGTCTTGTATATTGATTGGACCATATTATAGGTTTGCATTATTACTTGTCCTACAATATTGCTTTTGACTATTGCTATCGATGGAGAAATCAAACCAATAAACATATGTGAGACCCAGAAACCTCTTCTTTTATGATAATGGTTTATGCATTATGACGTAAATGGACCTTTTTTCTTTTTAAATGTTATGGAATTCAACTTTAAGAGATATATTTTTTATAAAAGGTAGAGTACGAATTATCCAGGATTAAATTCAAGATCAAATTTAAATTGAACTTGTGTTGTACTCAAGATTGTTTTTTGAATGCTTTGAATTAAGAAATAAGGAGAGAGAATGGTTTAATTTTGAGATATTGGATGTAAAATTATATTAAAATGATGTTAATAAACGTATCTAAAAGTCCTTGAAACACTTTTTCATAAATAAACATAATATTAATCTTTTAAATTAAATTCTATGGGAAGAATTCATTTGAATTATTGTATTTTTCAGTATGTTTTTGTACAATTAATATTTCAATAATCTAATCACTAAATTTATCGATATAATTGTACTTGTCATACATGTAAATTTTCAAACCAATCTAATTTATCTATCATGTTGATCTAAAATATATATATTAATATTTATTGAACAGTAAAAAGTTTTTATATAAAACAAATAGTTAGAAATTTTAATTTATGTCAAATTTAACATGTATTATTTATATGAATAGAATATGAAATATGACGGTTAGATTGTTAAAATATTAACTGTACAAAAATATTTAAAAATATGTAAATTAAAAAATAATTTTACACTGATGTAAGTAGATCTCTCCCCTATAGATATTTCATTAAAATGTAAAAAAGAAATTCACATACAACAGACAAAGTAGAAGGGCATATTGATTGCCTAGCCCTATTCAGAGCATCGGGTCGCCGATGGATATGAAATGAAGGAGCATTGTTCCACTTTTGCAGGACATTCCTTAAAAGAAAAATGCACCCATAGACCATACCCGTACACTTCAGAAACATCTGTTAACACTTGAAGAATAACATGATGAACCATGTCATGTGCACGTGTATTGTCATCATTGTACCAACACGTTATTCACCCACACACACGTGTTACGATACAGTAAACCTAAATTCATTTCTTTATGGTCATGGAGTGATTGAATTATCTGCCTTAACCTAACGGTAATGGAGGTTAATCAGTAGTAAATCACTAGATTATGATATAGTGTAATGTGTTTAATCACCAGTGGTTTAAATTTAATTTATGAACGTACATACTAATAATGAGAAGATGAAGTGGAAGTGCCAAGTTAGTTCATCTTACAGCCGGTATTGATTCTACTGAACAAAGGTAGGATACAAGTTGGGTGCGTGCTCATTATAAAACTGGGGACGGAGGTGGGGCTTTTGGATTATAACTGGGTTTTGACTTAAACATCTAAATGAAAAAAACGATGTTTTACCCTATACATACACTTCTTTTTCAAGACTTCATCATAAATTGGTAGGCTGTCCATTCAGTATTTTACCCTTTTTTTTCTCTTTGTCATCATAATAACATTTACCTACATTCATAATTGTTGTTGTAACAGAACTCTATTATGTCAAACAATAATAAGCCATTGTTGGAGCCACAGTTTGAAAATAAATTCAGATGGCTGATGACGTTCTACCAAACATGATTGAACAACTGGGCACAAGCAAAGACTGCAAATTCACCTGGAATGTTAAAAGAAAACAGGTGCAGACATTTATTTAATCAGCTACACAAGTTCAAAAGCAATCAGCAGTTTACAGCCTCAGTGGCTTCTAACAAAAGATTACAGAAATTTACTGCGCTGCTATTATAGTCCTGTTTACTAGCCCCAAGATACAAGATTCTACACCATACAGATAAAACACAATCCACTATACAACATTTGTTTTCCTTTCTCAATATCATATGAACTAAAGACACCAAACCTGATCTGAATAAGCTTTTAAATACTGTCATTCATCCTACAACAGGTATGCTCCTCATGAATTGTTCCGTACAAGTTAAATATTTTCCATAACCTACCTGCCTTGATATCTGCTGCTTTACAAGAAGCTTGTTCCCAAAGTAAGATCATTTAAATTAGACAAAATTTGGGCACGGGTCGTTCCAATCTGATGAGCAATTTCAAGTTGTTCCTCCAATGGAAGCATTTCATAACTGCAAAACAATTTCAAAATGTGCAGCCGTCATGATACTATACAGTTCCCATTGATCACATACGCTAAATGACCTATTGATTTAAATAATTCTAGCCAATGGTATTATCAGCATTTCTCACCTCACAAATTTGCATGGGATATTAGTTTAAACAAAGAAAGCAAATGATATATGTTATATTTTCACGAGGAAATTTTTCTCTTGGGCTTTAGTGGAGTAATACATTCTAATACATGGTCAGGCATCCCACCAAAAACTTGAAAATGCAAATGTTATGCTTGGAGAAGAAGGAAAGTCATAATGTCATTAATTCTTATGTAAACATGAACCACGAGCAGTACAACATGGGGTAGAACTAAAAGAAATGCAAGTTCTGGCACTCAATTTGATATTATAAGATGAAAATTCTTTCAGAGACAAAAAAAGATGTTACTTACTGGCAAAGCAGTTCACAATCAACTATGCTGTCAGGACCAGGCCTATGAGCCTTTCCATTTGAACGAAAATGGCGAAAAGATCTTGGGTTTAAACCAGCTACATGTGGAACAGCATCAACAAGCTTTTTCTGTAGAGACTGCAACCTACGAAATGTAAGTTCATCAAGAGGAGCTATACAGCCAATGCTGCCATCCAGAGTACCAAATAACAAAGCAAATCGATTGGTTTTATCAGAGCCAGCAGTGGCACTAGTTCGACCAGAAGTAGAAAGCATCTGGAGCCGCAAGAACTTAGTTACATGGGCACCAACATGGAATTCAGCCCTTGAAAGAAGCTTCTGTCCCCTCCAACTTTCAGACATCTTTGGTGCATAATAAAATACCTGAATCGCAGACAGTAGCATCAAAATTGTCAAATTTGATAATAAACAATCAAACTAAATGAGAAATGAACATAGTTCAACAAATAGTTCAAACGGTGTAGATCCTAATGGCAAATGATGAAGCAAACTTCAGCTGGATGAATTAAGGCCTTTAGTGCAAGAAATAGGAGGGCAGTGTCTACAAGATGCCTATGAATGTTAAATTGTTAATAGCCAAGTATTCAAAATAACCACTTCCTTCTCAAGTTGTATCATCCATGATTTCTTTGTGTCCCTAGCTACGCCTATGTCTGGGGAATGGTACAGTAAAATTTCATGATATCAAATACATATTATAAATGGAAAAAAACACCATATACACAAATTTAAATACAAAATGGCAGAAAAGATGGATGCGATTACCTGAATATTCTTTTGATCATCAGAAACCATAAGACTTAAGGTACTTCCATCAATCAAAAATTCTGTTGCAAAACAATCAAGGGAGCCAAAATCCTTGGCCAATAAGCTAAGTTGAGCACCCTGTTCCTTCCAACTAAGGAAATATATGCTCTTGTGAACATCACCAAGTAGAATGAAATTCTTGACCTGCAGTTCATTGTAGGTATTAACTAAAGAATTCATTAAAATAATAAATAAAAAAAATGCAAAAGGGCCACTAAGAACTATTTGCAGTCAACAGAGAGTTCAAAACATCATCTATAGAAGGTAAAATAAAATAGATCACATCATATCAGATGGAATAAAATAAAGTCAGACTGGTATTCAAGGCCCTTACACCTAGAGCATGTGATTAAGATAGTCAAGGTAAGTAACACTTACAATATTTAAGCTCACAACATATAATGGTGGAGCATCATAAAATGCAATGCCATTCAACTCACTACCAGTCCAAATATGTAGAATAATTTTAGGACCAGAAGCTATCAAGAGATGACCTTGAAGGGAGGCTAAAGCAGATATAGCACCTTTTAGTTCCTTTGAATAGACCTCTGAAACCTATAAAATATAAAAATCAATTCATAAGTTCAAATCAGATATGAAGCAAATATAGAATAGATTTGGATTAGGACATGAAAAATTAGAGAATCAGAAAATACCAGATTCTGATTATTATCAGTGCTCCTTCCAATAGAAAACAAAAGCACGCGTCCTCGTGCTGCAACATCCTCTCCTTGAACGTAAGCAGTCCCAATAGCCAAAAGGGTTTCATTCTCTTTTGTGGTGGTATTCTGCAATAAAGCACTGTCTAAATACAGCTTTTTTCCACTAAACAGAACAAAGAATGCCTATCCCCAGAAAGACATGACAATAACATAAATGATCCAATACGAAAGTATCCAGGCCAGATTCCATCCAATATCTTAATTACCATTCAACCCAATACTTACAGAGTTGTCCCCTCACATTTTGTAAAGATTAAATTAAGCTATGAAGTGTGATACATCAAGCATGATCTTCTATCATGCTCTCTATAAAAGACTAACACAAAGACATGCATTCTATCATCCTTCAAATCAGCCCTCTTCCAGAACCATGAAAGCACATAAGCCAAGACTAAAACAACCAGAACAACAAAAGAAAAAAGAACTTACAAACAAAGTGACCACTCTCACAGTTAGAGCATTTTCAGAACTCTGCATTGGAATAGTTGCCTTAGTTTCCCAAGGACCACCAGATTTTTCAGGTTCCAAAATCCGAACCTCAAACTCCTCCACAGTATAAGTTCGGTGCAATTCATCAGAACTTAAATTAAGATTGTCCATCTGATGGCCAGCTTCTTGATCAACCAATGATGATAGCACTTGATTAACTGGCTTATGAACCTGCAATTATAGTGATCAGTACAGAACTTTGGGAAACAGTCCCAACCCCGTCCACCCTCCTAGATCTGCCATACCTCTTGTAACTTACGCATAGGAATAAAGCAGCAACTTCATAGTAAAACTTGAAGTATGTATGCAGTGGACGAGGCTAGGCAAATTCTTCCCAACTAAAATTCCATTGAATGCAAGTATATCCTCTGATAAAATGCTTAATTATTGTAGCTACTTTAAGAAGAAATTGAGAAACCAACATCTACCAATCTTCTAAAATGTTAATAAATCTAAACAATTCAGCAGGAATTAACTACAAACCAGCAGCCTAGCACTAACAACATGCATGCATGTTTGCAGAATTCAATAGCAGAAAGTTTGTGAGAATGAATTGTTCTCAATATTTGAAGTTCATTTTCAAACCATTAGAAGCCAGAAAAGACAGCCAGCATGGGTCCCCAGCCATATGTAGGCTACATTACCTTGTAAAGGTTTATATAGCAACAGGCATTGTAGATATTAATATCATACCAAAAATAAATAGTAGAGAAAAGAAAGAATATGCTTACAGGAACTGAAACTATAAGTGGGTACAGATTCCTCTCAGCAAAGTAAGTAACTTGATGTGGAGTGCCCCTCAGTGGAATCTAACCCAGAGAGGAAGTTTCTATTAAGTACACTGACAAAATAATAAATTAAGTGAATAATTTCTACTGGTAAGATAGGCTAGAAATCACCTTTTGCACAGGCCAATAGTTGTCATAGTTCGATGTAGATGGCATTTGGCAGATCTTCAGAATACCCTAGGATTAAAGATACCAAAAAGAATTTTCTGTTTTAGCCATTATGCAAAAGCTTATTGCTTAAAAATATAAAAGCTGAAGTAAAATCTAACCTGTGATGTAACATATATGAACCCATGATTACAGTTTACATTATGAAGAACAGTGAAAGCTACAATAGATCCATCACATATCTGAAAAACAAAGAAACGATATGAGAAGAGCACACACATCCTTACATAATATGATGAAACAATCAAAGATTTCATTCATTATTTATAGGCACCTACATAAAATATCTAGCAGAATCCTTCCTGAACTGGGCAAAATTTAAATGGCATTGAGACCTTATCCATAAAAAATGAATTTGAGAAAGAAGATTTAAGTCAATATAGCAAATGAGAAAAACATAGATTCTCAAATAGGCCGAGAGTTTCTAACTATAATGTTACAATGGTGCAGTAGACAAGAAGAAAATAATTATTATGTATACTCAGTCCAAATTTTATCAGTTATTTTATCAATTTGCAACTATTAAAATCACATTAAAGTTTGTGCAAAAATTTATAGAAAACTGTATCCAACTTTCGACCATTAAATTATTTATATCCTATTGCATGAGAAACTTGATTTCAGACCTGTGGATGAATGCGAAGGCGTTGCCTAAACACCATAAACCAAGCTGGTCTTAACCCAGAGAGGAAAAACCCTTGATAACCACTAATGTTCTTAAAAATTGTAATCCTTTGGGATAATGTTCCATTTGATGTCTCCTCCCTTGTGTATGCATCCAAGGAAACACGAATAAATCTCAAATTCCTAAGCCTAGAAGCATTGGCATTGCTCAAGCCAACAGAATTTTGTGCAGAAGCTGAACCTTCAACTTTCGAAGCATTATCTGGACCTTCAAACAGGTAAGCATGATAACAAAGAATTGTTCCATCTGTTAATATACCAAAAATAAATGGGCGACTGTGATTTCCAGACCACCTCTGCATGGCTAACTCAACAACCTTCAAGTTGTGTACATTTTCCTTCCTGCTTTGTCCAGCCAATTCTTCAGAACCTTTGTTAATAGGTTTCTCAGAATCTTCAGAAGATTCCTGTGAATAGGCATCAACAAGGTGGGCTCTTCCAGATGCGAATTTTTCAACAGAGAAAACACAATTGAAATTAGGCACATCAAATATTTCAAGAGCACCATTCTCATAGCAAATGACACAATATATATCCCCTTGATCATGCGGCCCTCCATCAGCACTGTCAATGGACTCCCCAATGCCAGTGGAAAGCCATGCATCACTACTTGCTTTGCGGAGCCATGGCTCTGGACCTTTATCATGATACAATGAACAAGCAGATACCCTTTTCTTTGAGCCTTCAAAGGCAGCTGGACTGTTTATAGAAACAGTGCACGTAGCAGGATCTGTAATTCAAAGTTAAACATAAAACCATCAAGAAATCCAGTAACAGAAGCAACAGGATGCCACATTGCTGCATGGTTTTGTAATACAGTAAAGACAAGTTATGAAGGTTCATGGCAAGTAAAGAGAGATGCAAGTTAACAAACACATGCATAAATATCATCTATGACAAACCATACCTCCAACAAGAAGCAAAATGTTTCCATCAGTCATTCTTAGCAACACATACGGATCCGCAATAGAAACAGACATAACCGTAGAATTATCAGAACCAGAGCTAGTTTCAGAGTTTGGCAATGGAATACTCAGTTCTTGAGTCATAAAAGAACCATCCAGAATTCGAGCACCACGTTCAAAAACCTGGATAACTCGACGCCTAAAAGAACATGATGAGAGAAGTATTTAGAATTTTGTATGTGAATGTAAGCACCTCTAAACATGAGAGTGCCAACGAATCCTGATCTTCAAAGTAACACATCCACAAGTCATACAAGCCCAATGATATTTAACTTGTAAATACGATAGTTAGAAGCATGGTATCTAATCTATTACATGGCTAAATGGACATAGAAAGCAAAAAAGAAACGAAATTTTCTAAGACAGGTTTCAAACTTGTCAAGCAAGAAAACTCTTCAAGTTATTCTAAGCAAGGTATTGTTGAATAACAACAATGTCATTTCACCTGAGATTCGTAAAAACTCCCAAGAGTTTAGGTTCAAGTGAAAAAATAATTAGGATCAATAAACTGTATAGTGAGTATGCAAACCAGCTAAATGAAACGGTGGCATTGAAATGATAAAAGCAGACAGTCTTTACTGGCACCTATTATAAATAAAAATAGAACACCAGAAAGGAAATTGTTCTTCTTGAAAATCTAACCACAAACCAAGACAAAATATTTTCATGAAAATATATAGAGCATGTTAGTGTTGTCACCTTCCAAACAAATTTCCTGCAGCAATTGTTCTACCTTGAACATAATAGTCTACACTTTCAGTCACTTCTGTCAAAAGATCAGCAGTTTCAAGAACCTGATCACCATAGTGAGTTAAGCAGTGGTCAACATAGAAAGTCAAATGTACAATTTGTAAGTTAGTAGTAGCCATTCTCTCCCTTTTTGTTAGCAAAAACAGCAATTTCAAACATTGAGATTTGAAAGACATTTTTTATCTGAAACCATCTCTTTAAGCTTCTTACAAAATGTTACTTTATTAGCAAAACTAAAGTGAACCTGATAAAGAATTAAAGTGATAAATCATTTCTCATTCTCAGGTGTTCTGATGCTAATAAAAGAAATTGGAATAGACAGATAATTAATACATTATCTGTCATAGAGAAAGCAAGCAAAGAGAAAAGGCAATAAAACAAAAGGTCTTCTAAGGTTAGGCATGAGATTATACCATAGTTCGTGCCTCCAGACTTATAATCAAATACGCGTGATATTCATCATCATCGTCAGCCAGTTTAGAAGAATCAGCATTGTGACCGCGAGTGCTCTTGTGGTAAACAGTCCAAATTCCTTTACAACCAGTTAGTTCAACCTGCAGATGCAAAAGTGTGCATGTAATGATGCATGCATAGAGTTTCACAGATGATGGTTCTAGCACTAAGAAGTGATGTTTACAACTGAAAATGCAATAGTTAGATTAACAGTAGCAACCAGAAAATGGTTTACATGGATTATATCAACATTTTAAAATTTTAATCAGGTGAAATTCAGTCAAAGCTGGAGTATGAATGAACCTCAGTAATCATTTCTGGACGAATCGACTGCCGAAGAACGCAGAGGGCACCATTCTTTCCATGGCCAGAACAGCACACCTGAAAGATTAGCCAAGAACAGACTTCAAGCACAACATAACTGCAAATCATTTAGAAGAAAAAATGCAAACAGAGGATAAGAAAATGAAATAACTGCTAAAATAGCCAATACATAAATGGGCAAATTTTAGGTAGCCACACCTTCATAAAAGCGGTGCCAAATTCAAATCAGAACCCCAAACCCAAACCCACATCCATATGCACTAGTCAAAGCTGAGTAGATAATACTCGCTAAAACTAACCAGTTCATAGTTACTTTGTTTGGCTATTCCCGTTGCATTTGCATCAGCATTAATCCTCAAGCCATATGAGAAGTCCTTCAAAGGGCCAACATTTATTAACGAGTCCCTCACTGCAAACAAGAAAGCTTTCTGCACACATGGAGAAAGAGAAACATAATAGGGTGTAAAAGTTGAGAAATAATAACCATATCCATTACAATAATGAGCCAAGCAGAATAAAATACATGAAACAAATGCAAATGATAACAGAAACATTCTTCTCTTGATGATAACTGCAATACAAATTTTACCTAGTGAGACACCATTAGTACAACAAATAATTTCCCAAACCTACTAAACAAAGAAATTGCAGAACTACAACTTTAACGCAGGAACCGTCAAAATTAGAAATCGTGAAAAGCACAGGAGCTGGTTCCAAAGGAATGAAGCAATTGTCCAGTTTATTTTAACTACAAAACTACAAAATCAGCCTAAGCTTTTTATTATTAGTTGATTATTTGGTTGCAAATCCCAGAAGAGTTTGATTTCCGTCCCCCTGATTTTAAGAATTTCTTCCTAAGATGAAGCCTAAAAGCATCAACAAAAGGCCCTGCATTAATTATAGGGGTACACCACCTGTGCTGATTCACTGTTATTTGGGGTTGAACCATACAAGGAAAGCTCTTCACTGCCAACTGCATCTTGCAAAGCATCAGAGGATGACCTTCGCAAGCGCTTGGCCAGAGGGACATCACCTTCAATATCTCCAACCTAGAAGAATAGAAAACCAGAAAGAAATCTTTATAGCATTCCAACAGAAAACAATTTAATGAAGAGCAATTTTAGATTGAACTATGAAACTATGCCGAAATGATGCCAAGATATTCCTGGAATGTGAGATGACAGCCCTTCAGTGTGGGATTATCAACTAACTAATAGTGCCTAAAAGGTCAAGTGTGCATAGAAGATACTGAAAACAGCATGGGTATGTTGCACAATCCAGAAACAACAATACCTCAAAATTATTTAATTTAGTTTATAAATTACTGAATGATGCCATGATATTCCTGGAATATGAGATAACAGCCCTTCAGTGTTGGATTATCAACAAACTAATAGTGCCTAAAAAGTCAAGTGTGAATATAAGATATTGAAAATAGCTTGGATGTTGCATAATCCAAAAACAACAATACCTCAAAATAATTTAATTTTAGCATACAAATTACAGAATAGAAGCTGATAACAAACACACCTCTTCCTTCAAGCCAGATGGCAAGGTTGATGCTCCCGATCCACTGCTGAATTGCACAAGTAAACTATCTCCTAATCGACTACCCAAAAAGACCAACGAATTCCCAATAGTTGTAATGTCCTAAATGAATTAAAGCAAAATTCCCAACATAACTCGTCAATGACAGGAAAAAATTGGAAATAAATATATTTCGGCATGAGCATGAAAATTTTAACGATTAACTAACCGAAGTAAGAACTGAAGCCTTAGACTTGGAGAGGTCAAGTCTCTGCACAACCCTTTAAAGGAGAAAAGAAACAATTAAAAAACAAGATCTGTAGCAACTTCACTAATTTCATGACTACAAAGTAAAAAAAAAAAGGAAAAAACTAAGCATGTCAAAGTATGTTGCTTGGACTCCCCATTTTTCTTGGAGTACCCATGTCCGACACATGGATATTGGGATGTGACCTCCAAGGATCTTCCAAATACATGGAAAACCTTACAAAAGTCTGACAATACCCATGTCATATACATACACGTATCCAATAGTCACACCGAGTCTGAGTATACAACAAAGAATAACCTCAAGCAATCTTCAAGAATCATATGTTTTCTTAGCTTAATTGGTCAATGACTTAGTAGAGAAAAATTATATTACTTATTAAACAAAACTAATTTTAATTTGTTCCAGTTTATTTATAAACTAATGATGTAAAGTAATGAAGGAATTTGAGTCATGAATAAAGATTTCAAAGAGGAAAACCCATCTTCTAGAACAAAATATAACAAATTAATAAAACATAAGAAAGCAATTGTATCATATATCTGATATCAATAAGGGCGTGCTTGCAGCAGAACTTCTGCCTCAACCTAACCCTTCTGAATAATAGGACCTCATTACTGCCACTTATATGCAAATTTTATTTCCTATTTCGAGCAAAAGATCATAACATTTTGACTATCAGCCAACACAAGAATCCAATACTCGTTAAAATTATTCCCTTACCAGCACCTTGATGAAGATTGCTATGCAATATCATTACTGTCTACCAATTCAATTATTTATGCCATCAGAACAAAAAAAGACTGAGTTCTAGTTCTGCAGCTTAAAGGAAACCAACATAAAAGAGAAAAATGACAACCAAATGAAGAACACTAACCTCCCACCATAAACAAGGGTCAGCAGTAGTAGTTCTCCAGTCTTTGCTGAAAGCAAAGCTACATCATTAAGTAACCAAGTTGCATTAGCAGCATCAAGTTCTACGTTGAAACTTGATCTTGGAAGTTCTTGACTAAAATAAAAAACAAAACACAATCAGTGTGAGAGGCTAGGACTTCAGAGAAAAAAAGGGGGGGGGGGGGGAGAATCAAAAGCAAAATTTCAGAAGACTCGTTAACAAACATTAGATGCTTAACACATTTAACCATTATCTCGAAAGCCACTTTAACAAAATAGACCACCGCGAAAAAGAAAAAGTGAGATACCAATCAATTAATGTGAAGATCTGTCGTTACTGTCAAAACCAACAGGCAACTTCTGAAACACACAAATGATTCAAACAGCTATTCAAGATTGATCAGATAAGCATATATAACACAGTGCCGACCATTTTCACACAGGAATGAAGAATGCCCTACGGCACTAATTTGTAATCCACCACCTTTCTCACAGAAATAAGTGATACTGACAAGATACCAGAATAAGCTATCATCCTTTGACAATAATGACTCCACACACACACTACCACTTTCACATTGTTGTAAAAGCATATTGAAAGTTGCAACAGTTGAGGTTGACAATAGAGATGTCAAGATTAAATTCCAAGAATTCTTCAATTATGGTTTTTATCTCATGTAAGGCTTAGAACTTATTCAAGTTAAGATCACATTTAAGCTCTTAATTAAGAAAGATTCTTTTGGGACTACATGCAGGGCCTGAATTAGAATGGAGATCCCAATTTTCTTCAATTAGATTTTATATATAAGAATGCGTCAAGCTGTAGGTGCAGGGATGTAGCAGGATCAGGTCAATAAACACTTGTGTATGTGTGTGTCAGAGAGAGAGAGAGAGATGACCTGTTATCAACAGAAGCAGCATAACTGTTCAAAGCAAGTGCGCATGATGCTGACTGCAGAAACAGACTTGCAAGTTATGGGATTCTTAAGGATAAACTAGAAAAAGTAGATGATACACATATCACTAAATCAAAATTTAAAACAGAAAGTAATCTTACAAAAAAATGCTAGACCAGCTCATGCCTAGACAATGGAAGTCTACCTGACTATGATAATGAATCATATTTGCACTAATCACAAGAACGCCTCCAATTGGTGATGGAACAGCAAGTAGCTTATAAGCATCATGAGGAAGATTCTGAAATAAAGACATTCCAATAATCATAAGGTTGGCTTTTGGAAGGACTACCCACAAAACTCCAGCTCGTCAAAAAATACAATGTTTCTGAATTTTACACTTAATTTGCTAGAAAAGATTAGCATAGAAAAGCTGAAATAATGCTTTTGTAGTATTCATTGGTAATTTTTAATAGATCATGTGGTTGACACACAAATTTTCACGTTGCAAGGAATTAAGCATCAAATCACCATTTTTCAAATAAAAGCCACAGAATAGGTAGTCAATCAAAAGCACAAACTTCTATCTTCAGCACACATCCAGCAGCCACAACCTTTCATTGGAAGAGAGGAAGGAAGAAATTGAATTATCTTAGTCAAATTTCATTTCTAGCTTAGCGCATGTTGCTTTGACCCTTCATTTTTTTAAGTAATTGTATCTCACACTCATGTCCGACACATGGATATGGAGACATGGCCTCCTAGGACCCTCCAAATTCATGGAAAAACTTGGAAATCCCTAATTATACCGATGTAGGACACATATCTCTAACCGACACTCACACCCGAATCCAAGTAATGTATATATCAAAAGCATTTCTATTAATAGCTATAAAACATAACTAATCATGTTGAGAACATACAGCTGCTGACCATATGAGGGGATGCTGCTTCAATGTTGTGCTGATACTAAGAGCAGAAATCATACAAGTATGGTGCTTCCAAGAGACTCGTCCAGCCCAAGTAAGTTCCCTCTCATGAAGTATAACCATGACCGGCTCAATATAACCTAGATTATTTTTAAATATAAGAAAATATTGAAGAAAGTAGCTCAAATAAATTTAGAAAAAGAAAGAAAAAGCAACAGTGTCAACGTCTAAATGGATATCAGCCGTAATTAACATGATTCAAAAGCTTTTCAACTGTGACATTATGAGTAATATAATGAAGTCTAGCAAGTTTTCCAAGTAATCCAATTTCAAGTAGCCAATATAAGAGTGACAGTCTAATAAAGACCCCAAAGTCATTAAATTTAACTAGAATCCAACAAGGAGAAAGAGGTTCACATAACCAGATAAAAAATTCGAGACTGCTAGATGATTTTCTACAAATTGAAACCAAATATAGGTACAGTAACTTGCTAAAGAGCAAATACTTCCAACAAAATCTTAAAATCAAGAAGAGACATAGTTGCTCAACCTTACCATGCACAAATATGAAGTCTTTTATGTGCTTCATATCCAAATCTCGCAAATTAATAATGTAAGATGATTCAACACGAGCAGAAACTGTGGCTCCAGATCCAAAAGCATCATCCTCACCAACAAATCCAGAACCAGCCTGAAAAATAAAGTTTCCATATCAAAAATAGAAGAAAACTGCTGAGGCCTTCTTAAGAATGCTTATGACCTTTTAACATCAGCCACCACAAGGACCCTCCCATTTCTTGAGAACTTCAACTTTAGAATACTGGTTTTTGTGATTTTAGATGTATAAATAAGTGTGAGATTTCCAACAATTAACCTTTGTTCAGAATTTACCAAGAACATGAATCTTTTAACAAGAACCTTTTTTTTTCAAAAAATGAAATACTAGATTTCCAACAATTCAAATGTTATTCTTCTTCTGTATTATGGAAATAGTTCTTAGCTAAAGCATTAGAAGGAGAACTAATACTCCTCGTCCACAGAAATAGGAGTTTAAATATATGCAACTTCAAGAATATTGGGTTTGTAGGAATTACTATTCTCAAGCAGCTGTCAAACAAACAGCAGAACTTTTGTAGTCTAACTGAAAAATACACACCTAGAAAACATAGGTAACAATTACAGTGATACACACTACCATTTTCTCCCTACAGGCCTATGCACGAAAAGGTTTTTCATAGTGCCATTAGATATAGAGAAGTGAACTATGAAATAGTCAAAAGAACAGGAAGCAAAAGAGACCTGAGCAGCTTTAAGTATTATCATTTGCAAACCATAAACAAGAACACCGCTACATCTGCCTTGAGGATCAGCCTTTACCAAAGGGCCTCTTGCAAATGATTCTCTCCCTCTTTTCAAATGAAGCCACTCTGGGCCCTCAAAACAGTGCATTGAGCTGGAAAAGAAATCACCATCAATGAGTAAGTGTCTGGCGTCCAAAATTGGGGAACAGGCTATATATTGGACAAATAGTTCTACGATAAGAATCAAAACTAGGAGCACAACAAAGAATCCACAAATCAGAATGGTATGAATAGCATTTTTCATGATATATCCTTACCTTGTTTGAAGACTATGGGTTGAATCATCAAACTCCAGGACCGCAATTTTGGCATCTTGAAATGTTAAGATAATTGAATCTCTTCTCCTAGAGACATCACCACCTCCTATTGATAGAACCGCCATAGATTCAACATTACCATGCAATCTGCGGTAGAATTTTTTTTAACACCCAAAAAAAACATAAAAACATCCCAAAGAGAAGTACAGCAAGTCAGAAAGCACACAAGACCTTACAAACAACACAAGGGAAGAAGGAAAAAATTTTCAGGCTGCATTTTGGTTGGCATTTTCATCACTTGATATAACCAACACAAAAGCAAAACCATGTTGATTCAAAATGAATACTATATAACTAACAAGTAACACCAATACAAATATAACGTTTCCATATAGAAGTAAAATCATATGCGTTTTTACTCTCCATGAAATTCAATTTTTAATTTTCTTATTCCCGTTTATAAAAATTTGCTTTTTTTTACATTCTAATGCGTGTTTGGCTTTTAGCTTCGGAAAGCAAAAGATATGGAAGCAAAATATGAACCAAACACCAAGAAATCCCGCTACTTATCCAATTCATTTCCGATACTCACTGAGCAAACTGCCACATAAATTCAAAAACATAAAAAGTACTACGAAGTCAAAGTAAAGGCCAAAACTAAACATAAAGGATACGCGTGCATTTTTAAAAGGCCTTATGGATTCGGAGCCAAACCTATAACTGCAAACGAGCTCGAGTGAAACGGCAGAGACCCCATCCATAATGCCACCGCGCTTGACTTCCGTGGAATTTCTGGCTTCTCTGGTGCCCTCTTCTTGAACCCTGACTACATAGAGTTCGAGAACATTAGCAGCAGTGACGATAAGGTTAGGAACGGGACCAATGCCGCGCCTAGAGGACCAGTCGGATTCAAGATCTTCGGTGTGGTTGAGAGGAATTTGGGGCGTAAAATCGGCACGGCAGTTAGTGACGAAGCCGGAGGCGCAGTTCTCGATACCGGTCGGCCAGTGCATCATCTTGTAGGCCGCGTAGCTCATTGTGGAAGCCGAGGGGAGTTTTAGGGTTTCTGGATTTCAGAGAAAGAGAGAAGGGGGGGGGGGGGTATTTAGCCGTTTAGAAGTTTAGGCAGTAAGACTGAGAACGAAAGAGCCAAAGTTTGAGCTCCAAAGTCTTAAACCCTTCGGTTTCTTTTCGGTTCAGCTTCTCATCTGGGTCTGGGTTTGGACCAAAATATAGCGAGAAAATGAAATATAATTTTATTTTCAAATTAGTTTGCCTTTGGTGTTATAGGCTCAGTTTGATTTAAGGAACCAAAGTCTTTTTTTTTCTTCCTTTTTTTTCTTGAAAAACAAAAAAAAAATAAGAAAATGTATTTAGTTAAAGTCAAAAAAAAATCTTTAAAAATGTAAAAAAAAAATTAACTAAACCCCTCTATTAAATTTACACTAAATTAAGTTTTTATCATTAACTAAAATAATCAATTAAATCTCTCGATTAATAATTTTTATTATTAATCATGACCGTTAAAATAAATTGACAGACTAAACTGATGATAACACGTGGCAGTTTCTGGTTTAATCTAATATTTTTCTTATAAAAATGATTAAAAATTATAAAAATTAATATAAATTTATAAAATATTATAAATTTATTACAAAACTAGTTTTCTTACCCATGCGAAGCACGAATTTACTTAGTGTATAAATTAATTATAATCCTTAGAGTTATGAAAATCTATCAATATTTAAGTCTAATAATAAATTATTTAATAAGTAAATTTAAATAATTTAATATATGCATATGATAATATTGATTATAATAATAAAACAATCAATACACCTTTAATTAATAATAATTACTACTTATATATAAATGTACAGATTTAATGTATTTAAATTAAAAGATATATGTAATATATTCATATTTTTATATATAAAATATCTACACATACTACAATTTAAGTGCATATACTAATATTTATTTAAATTTAAATTTAGCTTTTTTAATAAAAATAGTAAAAATTTATAGGGTAAAATAGTGAAGAAATTGACACTTATTTATAGAGTAAGTGTGAGCATAATAGTGTCCTCTAACTAAAGTGGGATTAAAATTAATTTTTAATGAAAATAGTAAAAAAGTGAGCTACGAGAGTCTTCAATTCTCTAGTCAATATAGGAATAAAATTAACTTTTTTAAATGAAAATAGTGAAAAAAAAGAGCTATGAAAATATTCTCTAGTCAACGTAAGATTAAAATTAAAATTTTAATGAAAATGGTGAAAAATTATCACTTATTTATAAGGTCAATGTGAGATATGAGAGCGTTTTCTAGTTAAAATTGGATTAAAATTAACTTTGTAATGAAAATAATAAAGAAATTGACACTTATTTATAGAGTAAGTGCGAGTATTAGAGTGTTCTAAAATTAATTCTATAGTAAATAAGTAAGCTATGAGAGTATTTTCTAGTCAATGGGATTAAAATTAACTTTTTATATGATTAAAAATTAATTTTTAATGAAAATAGTAAATAAGTGAGTTATGGAGTATTCTTTAATCGATGTGAGATTAAAATTAACTTTTTAATGAAAATAGTGAAGAAGTGAGTTGTGGAGTATTCTCTAATCAATGTGAGATTAAAATTAACTTTTTAATGAAAATAGCAAAGAAGTGAGCTATGAGAGTATTCTCTAATCAATATACTTAGGGCTAGTTAAGTATTACTTTTGAGAAGTGAGCTATGAGAGTATTCTCTAATCAATGGGATTAAAATTAACTTTTTAATAAAAATAGTAAAGAAATGAGCTATGAGAGTATTCTCTAGTCAATATACTTAGGGCTAGTTTAGTATTGCTTTTGAGAAGTGCTTTTAAAAAGTGTTATGAAAAAGTGATTTTGAGAAATAAAATGTTTATAATGTTCATTTTAGATATGGTGTTATAAAGTAACAAATATGCATTTAAATAATGTTCAAATTAGTTAATATTATGATATTTTAGTAAGAATATAAAAAATAATTTTATTATAATTTGTTGTTAATATTTTAATATATGAAATATAAATTTTAAATATTTTTAACCAATTAATATTAATTAATTATAAAATTTAATTCGAATATACAAACTATATTTTAAATATTAAAATATAACTAATAAAAATTTTAAATATATAATATTATCATTTGTTTCTAAAAGCGTTTTTGCCAAAAGCAGAAGCTAAAAAAAAAACTGGTTTTGCTTTTGGGTTCAAAAATACTTTTCAAAAACACTTCTGATTCTAAAAGTTGTTTGTTTAGTATTGTTTATGGTTCTAAAAACGCTTTTGAAAAGTAATGCAAAACTGAGTCTTATTTATAAGGTAAATATGATATATGAGGGTGCTCTCTAGTCGATGTAAGATTAAAAATAACTATTTAAAAAATAGTAAAGAATTTGAAATTTATTTATAAGGTAAATGTGAGCATGTGAGTGCTCTCTAACTAATGTGGGATTAAAATTAACTTTTTTAGAGATTAAATGTAACACCTCTAACCTGAATCCGTCGCCGGAATAGGGTTATAAAGTATTACCGGAGATCACAAATCAAACAGACAAAAATTTCAAACATTTCATAACATGTATAATTATGTACATAATTTGACCAAATAAGCCAACAACCTTCCAAGCAATTTGCATCATTTTATACCACTTAGCTTACTTACCATAACATACCAAAACTTTCCAATTGGTACAAATTATACCATTCTAAACTAGCATCAATATACATATATGCCTTCCATAACAAAGCACCAATTCACATCAAACTATATGACATATCTAATGTGCACATTCAACAACTATTTCATTTTCCATAATTCAACCCCAATTCATACCGCATATCAACCATATTAAGACAACTTATACACGTCCAAAATATACCAAACACAAGCCAAATAAGTGGCCATAGTCACAACAAAACATATAGGCCAACATTAGCTAAAATAACCTATACATGCCATTATAACCAAACTTGAACCAACCAAAAGTACCGAGTGAGCCGATGGATAGTGTGATATAGCTCCGACAAGCTTCCAACCCAAACGAGCTTCTGATTCACTATAAAACACGAAAAATAACACCAAGTAAGTATTTAAGCTTAGTAAGTTCGTATAGCATAGAATTTAACTTACCATTTAGTCACAAATTAGGTAAGTAAACATAGTATATCCCAACTCAATTTGGCCAAATGCCTAAGCACATATTCACCAACATGTTAGCCATGTAAAACACATATAATAGCCAATAAACATGGATGAACATAACCACTAAGCAAGTTTCATATACATGTATCATCCATTTCATGTTTCAATATATCATGTAATATCATTTTCATGTATTTCATGTATATACCTGTAATAGTTCGTATCGAACTCATATTGTCTCGTAACAGAACATTGCCCGTTGAACCATTTAGAATATTGTTGGATACTTGGGATAGCTCATACATAGTGTGCTAAACTGTAATCCGTCAATTCCTGTACATGTATGCTCATACGAGCTATGAATCGGTATGCTCTCACGAGCTATGAACCGGTAAGCTCATACGAGTTGAGAATCGGTAAGCTCTCACGAGCTGCAAATCGGTAAGCTCATACGAGTGTGTCTGCAACACATGCAGGACTTCAACCAAATCGGTAACCCTAATGACATGTCAACCAAATCGGTAATTGTCGTACATCATCGGATATGCGATCGGTATTTATACATGGAAATTATACAAATCACATACATATAATTCAATTAAAACATATAAATACTCAATTTAATTACATGAACTTACCTCGACGAGTATACATAGATACGGAGGCGATTAATCCGAGATTTTTTCTTTACCTCGATCTAACTCCGTATGAGGTCTGACTGGATCTATACAGATAAATTTAACTCAATTCAATATATTTCATATTCAATTTAGTCCAACACATATTTTTGGAAAAATTACCATTTTACCTATATACTTTTAATTTCTTTACAATTTAGTCCCTAGGCTCGGAAAATAGAATTCATGCAATTTAACCCTTACCCAAGCCTAGCCGATTTTTATACATATTAGTAGCAGCCCATATATTTCATAAATTCACAAATTTTACCATGAATTTATCACAATTTTCAATTTAGCCCCTAATTGATAATTTCATCAAAAATTCATTTACAAAAGTTGTTTATCTAACAACAACCATTCGTTTTTTATCATCAGACTTCAAAAATCATGTACATGCATCAATGGTAAAACCCTAATATTTTAAAAGTTTCACAAATTAGTCCCCAAGCTATCTAGATTAAGCTACAACGATCCCGAAAACGTAGAAATCATAAAAAAAGGGACAAAAATGCATACCTAATTGAAGAAACAAAGGTGGTCGAATGAAGCTTCATCCATGGCTTCCTTTTGTTTGAACATTCGGTTGAAGAAAGGAAAATAAAGATGAAAGCTTTAATTTGTTTTATTTATTTTATCATTAATTTACTTATTTACTATTTTACCATTAAAAACATTCATATTTACACTAAATTCCAAGCCAACATCCTCCACTATCCCATTAATGGGCTAAATACCATATAAGGACTTCCACTTTAAAGTTCTATAGCTATTTAATACCTTTAGCTATTAGAACTCAACTTTGCACTTTACGCGATTTAGTCATTTTTATCAAACTAAATATGTAAACGGTAAAATTTCTTAACGAAATTTTTATACAGTACTTTTATCATGCTGTAGGTAATAAAATAATAATAAAATAAATTCTCTGACTTCAGATTTGTGGTCCCGAAACCACTGTTTCTATTTCACTGAAAACGAGCTGTTACATTAAAAATAAACGAAATAGTGAATAAGTGAACTATGAGAGTATTTTCTAGTCAATAAGATACTAAAATTCAATTTTTTAAAATAAATTAGGGTTTTTTTACATAAATAATATAAAAATAAATAATTACCCAAATGGAATAGGTTAAAAATTAAATACGAAAATAGGCAAAATACACTATGCCTACCGATGTTGCCTGACACACCGGTAGCACCACCCCTACTTTCCTCCCATCATTCGGCCATCATTACTTAAAAAAAAAGATTTTTTTTGGTGCAGCCATTATGTCAGGCGTGCAGTATGTATTTTTAGAAAAATACCTGAAAAATACGTGTATATCAAGGAATAAAAAAATATTTTAAATAGTATCATCGGTGTATCAAGCATCACTGGTGAAAAAAAAACAAAATAAAGTTAAAAAAATAGCCCTAGAAAAAGAAGAATAGCCAAACTCAAAATCCACCTGCAAAACTGTTTATTTCATCTCTTATAAGAAAATAAAAAAAGAAAACTAAAAGCTTTAGGTCTTCACTTTTTGTTGTCGAGAAGTTTTGCTTCTCTTCTCTAATTTTCAAATGTTGAGAAAACTAAACATTCTCAAATATTGAGAGAAATAAAATGTTTTCAAAAATACAAAGAAGAAAGGTAGATAAAAATATAGAATAGTACAATTAGAAAGAGGCTTTTAAAACTTTTAAACTAAAAGTTGTTTATTTTTACTTTGATCAAAAAATTAAAAGTAGTTTCAATTCCCTATGTAACACCCCTATCCTGTGTCCGTCGCCGGATTAGGGTTAAGAGTATTACCTGACAAATCAGAAACTATAACAGACAATTCATCCATTAACTCATCAATTACAATCATATTGTCCCATCGGTAGGTCATCGAGACCTAAAGCATGATCAGAAATAAGGTCGGGACTAAACCGGAACACATACAGAAATTCTCAAAAATTTAAATCTTTTCTAAAGTACAGGGGATACACGCCTGTGGGAGGAAACCGTGTGCCCTCCACGGCTGCTAGACACCCCCGTGTGTCCTCCCCGTGGTCGAATCTGACTTAAGCTCCACGGCCACCAAGCACGCCCGTGTTCCATGGCCGTGGTCGAAACTGACTTACCTTTCACGGCCACCAAGCACGCCCGTGTACTCAGGCCGTGGTCGATTCTGCCAAAAATCACACGGCTACTAGGCAGAAGGCACGCCCGTGTGCCATGACCGTGTGACATTATAGGCCATTTCCAAGACCAATATGCCACCCATTTGGGTCTCACCTATCAGCAACAATTACCAATACATATCATACAAATATGACAACCCAAAAACATACTAAATTGTCCATTCAATTTACACATTCAATACCCATTTCATTCATGACAACTTTTAAGACAAAACCTATATAACAAAAGCATAATACATTCATTTGCTTAACTCAAAAGCTTGACCATTTCATGAATCAACTAACCATGCCAAAATATGCTTCACATATCATGATCATAATGCATAATCTCAACTTATCTTTAGCCAAATCCCATGGCTAAATTCATATAACAACCTATACCAAAATACTAGCCTATACATGCCATATCTAGCTATTTACAAATCCAAAATGTACCAAACACAAGTTGATAAGTGTGATGACAATCCTCGACGGTCCCGAGCCTTCAGTAGCTTTGACGACCTATAAAACAGAGAAATCACACACACGTGAGTAAGCTTTCCAAAAGCTTAGTAAGTCATATACAAATAAACTAAACATGAAAGACATATATATATGCACATAGGTACATTGGTCCATCTAAATTTCTTATCAACTATCACATAATGCTTGATTCATGTACTTGGCCATAATTGCCACATTCATCAACTCAAAAGTCTTTCAAGCACAAAGCTCTTTAATGCTTATCTCCACATATCATATCATTATCCCAACATACATACTCATCATAGTAAGATCATATTGATACTTACCTTATACACACTTAGTGTATAAATCAACGTACCTGAAACGGATTCTCTATTTACATAGCCATTTGGATCACAGACTTGCCCGTTGAACCGTAAGGAATCTAGTAGGATACTCGTAAAGCTCGGAATGGTCGTACAATGCCAACGCCCCGCACGAGGTCTTACATGCACTCGATATCGATGCCATCGTCCCGCATGCGGTCTTACACGAATCAATACGATGCCGATGTCCGGACATGGTCTTACACGTAAAGCTTATATCGATGCCAACGCCCCGCACGTGGTCTTACACATAAAGCTTATATCGATGCCAACGCCCCTGGGGCGTGGTCTTACGTGAATCTCAAATCAACGCCAACGTCCCGGACATGGTCTTACATGATAAAACAGAACAGATACCTATGTCATGACATAGCTAATCCTACCTATTCCTAGGTTCATACGGGACTTCTCGGACATTGTCGCTATATCGATCTTATCTCGGAATTCATGTACAGATCATATCGTAAGCATTCATATATAGCAATTTTCATATGAATATGCATAATTCAATACTAATTCGTTTATTTGCATAATGACTTACCTCGGATTCGATTTATCAGGAATGGAAACGGCTACTCGATTACTTTCGCTTTCCCCCGATCTAAGTCCGTTTTCCTCGGTTCTTGATCTAAACATATTCAGAATTAACTCTTTTATTCACTAATTCATTCAATTCAATCCAAGGGCACATATTTAGAGTAATTTGCAAATTAGCCCTCATAATTGCATAATTTATCAATTTAGTCCATTTTTCACAAAACATCAAATTCACATAATTTGTTCACACCCATGCATAGCCGAATCTCCCTAGGGACTATATAAGTCCATATTTTTTCATCAAATTCACAAATTAGTCCTCCAAAATAATCTTTTCTCAATTTAGCCCTAATTAGCTAAATTCATCAAAAATTCAAGAACAAAGTATGTTCATCTAGCTCAATCTTTCATTTAACACCATAAATCATCAAAAAGCTTGACATATCATCAACGACATATCACACAAACATCATCAATTCACAAAATGAATACATGGGTTTTGTAGCTCTCAAAGCAACGATTGCAAAAACGTAGAAATTATCAAAAACCGACTCAAAACATACCTCAATTTAAGCTTACAAGTGCCGAAAATCAAAAGAACATTTTCTTCTTTCCTTTCCTTGCTATATTCGGTGGAGAATGAAAGAATGAGCTCCACTTTCATGTTTCTTTTATTATAATATAATTATAACTTATAAAATAAATATAATATAACTTTTAACTTATAAAATAACATATAAAAACATGTTATAAAACATGTTACCGTCCACTATAAATAAAAATGGGCTATTTGCCCTTTAAGGACTTCACTATAATAAAGCCATCTCAATTTGATCATTAATCAAATGAAAAGTCACTTTTAAACTTTATGCAATTTAATCTTTTACTCAAAATTAAACACACAAACAGACAATTTAGCTTACGGAAATTTACCACATACTTAATCACATATCAACGGCACAGAATATAATATTAAAATATTATACAGGGCACAGAATATAATATTAAAATATTATACAGACTCGGATTTGTGGTCCCTAAACCACTGTTCCGACTAGGGTGTAAACCGGACTGTTACACCCTAAAAGATGAGGGGTCAATTTTATTAAATTAAAGGTGTTTTGCAATCTGATTTGCTTATGCTTTTGAGCCAATTAATGTAGGAATTTCCTTGGAAATAAATATAATTTCGGGTATTAAATTTTATTTGTATTTGGTTGGTATTTCCGTAATTATTGGAGGTAATAATTTTATTCCTATCAAGAGATCATATTTAATTTGATTTGGTATTTTCATAATTATTGTCGCTTTTTTTGCTGAGTCCCTTCCACGAGCCCTCTACGTCGTGGTATTACTTAGAAAAGGGAAAGAAAATAGGTAAGTTCGAAAGAACTTAGTAAGCTCCAGAAAAAAAATACTCAACCCTTTCCAATCAGGTTTCATGAACGGAATGAACATATAAATAAATAATGATAAGCCAACAAACTTCACGCATAAACAACTAGGTGTATACCCTCTTACATACAACAATGGCAGATAGTATCGTTTGGCGGACACTATCGTCTGGCGAACATAGTCCGCAACTACTTTCCCAGAGAACAGTTTCATTAACACCAACTAATACTTTACCTTGATGGACACAAATGCTACCAACTCATGCCACTATCATCCCAGACATATTGGTTGACAGATATTATACACCACTGAGTATAACTCCCGCTTAATGGATGCCATACACCAAGTACATAACAGACTAACAGATATGCTCCGTCCAAATCACATTAACAAGATTATGACATAACACTTATCATTTAATATTACCATGCAATGCAACTACATAATCAAACATTCCTTTTTGGTAGTCTCATTCCTCACTTCAAATATACGTAACATGCATTACATGCAACAAGTCCAGATTCACATTGTCATAACATGCACCTCGTGCAACATATCAGTGTTCACATTTTCATACTCTTTTTCACACCCTTCCTTGTGCTAGCCTCAGATCCCATATTTACGCTTCAAAATTGATATCTCAATTCTTGTTATTTTGAACACATGCGTGTTCCCCTGCAAGGTTAGGGCGTTCTGTCATGGATAACAATTAACATGCCTTACCGATGGCAAAACCCATATCGCTAGACTGGTTAACAAATAGCATGCCCTACCAGTGACCCGACATATTCGCCATTCTGGTTAGCAACTAACATGCCCTACCAGTGGCCTATTTTATTGGCCAATCTGGTTAGCAACTAACATGCCCTACCAGTGGCCCATCTCATTTGCCATTATGGTTAGTAACTGACATGCCCTACTAGTGGCCCATATCACTTTTCTGGATATCGAGCTTGCGCACCAAGAAATTCGTGTCTGTTTCTTATCACTTACATGCACATGTAGATGGTTACATGCAACAGCTTACCACGTTTCAAAGAAGACGATTTTACCTGTATTCATAGCCTTTAACTATGATAACCCAGGAACAAACAGTATACAAGGACACGAAGGAGACTCACAAAAGACTCACACAAGCTGGATACTCACATAGATTGGAGACTCAAAGAAGGTTTCAAAGAAGCTGGTTATAGCATGAAGTCTTTCGCTACACTCCACAGCCTTCTCTTGCTTCTCGGACACTCATATATTCTTCTCCGTTAAAGAACTCTTTATTTCTCGGGATACAAGAGAAAAAAAAACAAAAAAAAGGAAAACCCCTCACTTCACCATCCACGCCATTATTTATAGCCTAAACAACCTTCACAATGACCCTACACGTGGCTAACAATTCAGAGCTGATTCAACACCCCTTGGTGGCCAACATATCAATCTATAAACAATCCTATAGTAAACATCTTTTCACTCTAGTTGATTTCCAACTAGATCTTAATAAGGAACAAACTAAGACTGAACAGTATACCCACGTGCCACAAGTAAGCATGGTAAACTATTTCACAATTGCAGTCTTACCTATCGTGCTCACAAAGAAAATTGTCAGGTCTATGATCTAGCAATCCACTACTGGCGAATTCTACACGCCAATGAAATAAACCACTAGACGGATACTGACAGAAGGGTCCGCCAACACAAAGATATCTAAGAGAATATACTGATTGGTAGGTTTTCCACACTGACCACGCAAAGGCATATAAACCAATAGTCCACACTTCATGTAATAGCCCGATTTTGGGCCTAGTCGGAACAGTGGTTTCGGGACCACAAATCCAATGCAGAAAAGTTCATTTTATTATATTTTTATGGTCTACAGTTTCACGGAATGGTTTTGTGAAAATTTTGTTCAAAAATTTTGACGTTTGGGCACTCAATTTAGTCAAAAGGACTAAATTATAAAAAAGTGCAAAAGTTGAGTTCTACATGCTAGAGGTGTCTAATTGCTATGAAATTTTAAATTGAAGGTCCTTAGATGGTAATTAGACCATTGGTTAAGTTAGTGGACAAAAATGGACATGGAGTAAGAGAATTTTCATGTTTTAAGTTAGGGGCATTTTGGTCATTTGGCTAATTAAATGAATTAATAATCAAATTAAAAGCCAATTTTTGCTCATATTCAACCCCTTGCCCAAAATTTACAAGAGGGAGACATAGCTAGGGTTTTTCAAGCTTCTAAGCTCGATTATAAGTCCGTTCTAGCCCCGTTTTTAATGATTTTCATGTTTTTTAGATCCTTGTAACTTGGTCTATCTATTTCTACCATTAATTTAAGGAATAATCAAGGTATAGGGTTTGACCCATGTTGGATATTTGTGTATTTTGATGTCTAATGGTGGATTATACATGTTTGATGTGTGATAAACAACTTTTGCTAGGTGGTTTTTAATGAAAATGTCAAAAGGACCTATTTGTAAAAAGATTATAAAATGTGTGTAAAAGTGTGATTAAATTAAAAATGTGGACTGATATAAGTATAAAAGAGGATCTTCTAGGCTTGAAAATTAAAGAAATTGAATAGATTTCATTTTTCGAGCCTAGAGGCAAAAATGTAAATATGTCAAAGTTTAAAGGCAAAAATGTAATTTTGCCATAATGTGATTTTTGGACTGAATTGAATAATGTGAATAATAAATGAGTTAAATTTTCTATTATAGATTAAGAGAAACGAGGTTCGGACCTAGATCGGGGAAAAAACAAAGTATTTGACGATTAGGTCTCATTCCTACTATTTTTGTATCGAGGTAAGTTCGTATGTAAATAATGCATTATTTTATTTATGTTTCTAAATTCTTTAATATTGTATGAATTATGATCGGCTCCTCGAATGTAATCGACAAAGTTCGACAAGCGAAAAAATCCCGGTTGAACCTTAGGAATAGTTAGGATACAAATGTCATGACATTAGGGTTATTGAGATTTCGTGTAAGACCATATCTGGGATATGGCATTGATATGAGACTTCGTGTAAGACCATAGCTGGGCTATTGGCATCGATATGAGATCCCATGTAAGACAATATCTGGGATATGGCATTGGTATGGTACTGTGAATGCAAGATGTCCCGAGTATCCTTTAGTATTCCAAGTGGTTCAACGGGTAGTTCGACAGAAATGTTAAAGTTGTGAAAGACTTTGGTATGTTGCACTTGGGTACATGTATGTACATAAGACTCATGCTTAATGAGCTCGATATGTGATGAACCCTCGGTAAGTTTGTGATTGAGTAAGTTTGACTATGAGATTTATAATGACATTTATGTTAATTTACATTATGTTAATTATGTGTTAAATGTGTGTTATAATGCCTATTATTTGCATAGGAACTTACTAAGCTTTAAAGCTTACTCCTCTTTCTTTTCCATTGTCTTATAGTGTCACCAAGCTAGCTCAGGGATCGGAGACTATCGGAGATTCACTCACACTATCAACATATCATTTTGGGTACCGATGAATTTAACATTTTGAGTTATGGCATGTATAGGGACTTGGTCATTTTGTTGTGTGTCATAATTGATTTGGCCAAATGTGTTGGCTTATGATGGTTGATAATTCATTTTGTAAATGGCCATTGAAATTGGCTAATATTATTTAAATATATTTATATATGATGATGCTTATAATGGATGTGGGAATTTGCATGCTTGAGTTGATAAGTATGTGATGGTTGTATGTGATAGATGGTAGTATATGAATGAGTGTTGCTTCCTTGGTTGTGGCTAATTTGGTTGAATGTATATGCTTGGATTGGTGTTATGTTTTGTTGTGTAGGTATGTGCATGGAAGGGTGACAAAGTGGCTTGGTAAATAGCCTTATTTTTGTCCACACGGGTAGACACACGGGCGCGTGTCTAGTCCGTGTGTGACACACGGCTTGCCCCATGGGCGTGTGTTCTGGCCGTGTGTCCCCTGCACCTTAATTGTTGCAAAATAGAATGCTCAGTATTGAGCACACGGGTAAAGACACGGGCGTGTGTCTCAGCCGTATGGACGGCACGGCCTCGAACACAGGCGTGTGCCCTGGCCGTGTGAAGTCTACACATATTTTATGAAAAATTATGAAAATTTAATCGATCACACGGCCTAAGCACATGGGCGTGTGACTTGGCCGTGTGACCTTAATTTGATGATGACTTCATAAACAGAAAGCTCCCTAATTTGAACATGGCCTGAAGCACGAGCGTGTCTTAGGGTCACACGGGCGTGTCTCAAACCCACACGGGCGTGTGACCCCTTTTACATGAAAATTTTTCTAAGTTTCCCAAAAGTTTCCAAAGTTCTCGGTTTAGTCCCGAACCACTTTCGATGCATGTTTTGGGCCTCGTAGGCTCGTGATAGGGACGATATGAATTTATGTGAAAGGTTTTAAACTTGGATGGAAATTTATGTCTCAGTTTTATATGTTTGCTTGTGTTTATGTCCGGTAATGCCTCGTACCCTATTCTGGCATTGAATACGGGTAAGGGGTGTTACACTTCACCAAAAGATGAATCTTCAACCAAGTCTTTACAGACTTACCTGTTTAGCCAAACAATGCATCAATCATGGCGTGACAACCATCACTAACTTAACTTGGCGGATAGGGCGTATTTTGCCTTCTCAAACTCAAACTTAGCCAACAATCCGCCCACATAATCCGCCAACTACGACCCTACTGGGCGTTGTGTTACAGACTCGGCCTGTATTAAAGCCTATAGTATCGATACAATAGGGAATGTGTCGAGACTTGCTACAAGGTATCAATACGTTGGGGAGGGTATCGATACTCAGGTAATTTTTCTTTAATTTTCAAAACATCGAACCTTAAAACGGTATCGAATACCGGGCAGGAATCAATAATTTTGTGAAAGGTACGATACTTTGTTAAGGTATCCGGGCCGGGCTGGGCCTAGGCTAGAAAAGCTTACCTGGGGCCTGGCTAATTTAGAAAACGGGTCTCGTTTTTTGTCCAAACTCATATTTTGGGATTTTTTTTTGTCTAACCCTCCTAATTTTTGGGCGAGCCTTCAAGCCTGGTCAAGTGGCCTGGCCTATGGATAACTTAAGTAAAAATACCAAAAAAAAAAATATAAACCATATTGACCAGGAGGTGGTGCATCCATTGGTATAGTATTTGGGGTTGGAGCTGATAATGATGAACTCGACACATGTATTCCCGATAGCAGCCTCATGTAGGGTTGTGTTGGCCTTTTATGACGAATTTGTTTATTATTTTCCTTCTCCGACAATAGATATGGCTTACCGTGAAATCTAAACCATGTCATGCAATCGGAAGAGGTTGCTAAATTTGGTTAGACAATTGGTTCGCACATAGGTATGAAATCGTACCTATGTTCCCAGATATAGATATATTTGGAATGAAATTTAGGCCAATCTTCATTAGTTCTCCCTCGTAAGTCGATCTTGTGAAGTTTATCGAACTTCTAGGGTGACAGCAGAATTCTTTGCATAAACCCGAATTGACGCATCATTCGATCAGATTCATGCATCTCAACCGTTGCAAACATTATCAATGGAACTTTGACGTGTCAGATATTGCAATTTGCAAAAATTTGTTCGGGATGCATTCTTGAATTTTCATATTAAAGTATGACATCCATTCAAACTACAGTACGAAATTATAAATTTTATAACGTACCTAATATTAAATTTCAAATCTTTATGTAATATTATATAATTGAAAATTTCAAAAACTAACCTCGGCTTCTAATTATTGATATAACAAAAGCCGGATATCTTCGAGCTTATTTGATATCCCCACATGACTCGTGTCATTATTCTACCTATTCAAATTATATGTTATTTCAAAACTATAATAATGAAAAAAACATGATAACTATATTATTAAATGAATCTTACCTTATTACGAGTGAGAATTGATAAAGGAAGTTTACTCGGGGACATAAAAATGGTAAGCGGTACCATGCCCATGACTGAAGGAGTATGCAGCTGCTGATTTTATTTTTTTGTGCTTCCGTTGCCCGACACATCTCTTGATACAATATCGCCAATACAGTTGATCCCCAACTGAGTGTCCCAGCTTCATTTAAGTCAACTAGTTGTAGGAGTCACCTTCAATATACTAGATTTCGAGATTTATCTGGCATTAAAAGACCACTGATTAACCTCAATATGAATGCTCGCGTGAAATGTTGTCTTTCAACCGCACTAGAGGAGTTGTCGAGATATGAGAAATTGTCTTCTAACAATTTCATTTCTATCCGACTACCACTAAATTTGTCCAACACCTTACTTAATAGTTGGTAGTAAATTGCGTTCCAATTGCCAATGCGCACTACCCTCGTATCGACCAACCTATCAATTGGTAAAACGAGGTGTAATGCTACACCCTCGAGTGTAATTGTACATTCACTGAACGAAAGATTGAAAGTGTGTCTCAGGTCTTCACATTTCTAAGACTCCAATTTAGTCCCCCTGAGCATACGAGACACGTTCAAGAATCCCGCCTCTTGCAAGTGTTGTTCAATGACATGAGATGCCCTCACATTTAAATTGTGTATGTACGTCTTGATAATCCAATCTTCAGTTTGATTATATGAACATAAAAAAATTAATAATATTAACAACTTAATAATTATATTAATTAACATAAAAAATATAATAATATTTTCTTACCATTTGTAATTGGACGTCGGAAATGTATTTGTGGTTCAAATGAATAAGATGCATCAACATTTTTAATTTTATGAAAATAAAATAAAATCAAAGAAATTACAAAATATAATATTGAGATAAGAAGAATTTTAGAGAAATTGAATGAAAAAATTTAGAATAAAATAGGATTAAGAGAATTAAGAGAATAGATAGATTGAGAGAATTGAGAGAAGAGGATTAAATGAAGAAAAAAGAAAACAAGTAGGGTATATATAGAAAATGAAAACTGATCGTTGAAAAAAATAGTCGTTAGGAAAATTAGACTGTTGGATGATTACTGTTGGGACAAAACTGCCTCTAGCATGAGAGGTTTTCAGTTGATGTGGCAACAGGACATTAAAAGCACATTTTCGTTTTCTCTCTCAAAAAACGACCTATTTTCATAAATTTCAAGAAAAATGGCCTATAACCCTAAT
This sequence comes from Gossypium sturtianum, assembly GCA_025698515.1. NCBI lineage: Eukaryota > Viridiplantae > Streptophyta > Magnoliopsida > Malvales > Malvaceae > Gossypium > Gossypium sturtianum. The sequence goes on along the minus strand of CM046951.1, from coordinate 58,218,067 downwards.
TTCGTTTCAAAACAAGCCTATTTGCCTAATTACCCCATTAGCTATCTCTATAACAACCACCTACTAAGAATTTTCGCTATAACAACCAAGTTTATAGAAGATTCAAATTTTTATGTTTTATTTTTACATTCTATAATAACTTTTCACATAGTCATGAAGTACATTCTTTATTAAATTAGTTTTTTATAACAACATATGGTCTAAATTTTTAAGTAAATTTATAATTATTTCATAAAAGTTATCTCATTTAAAGTATTATTTCAATAAAATGATTAAATTTCATGTGAAAAAATTTTATTAACCATATTTTATTAAATGAAAAATAATCTTCAATGAGTAAAACTAAAGACATCAATTTAAGCAATTATTAAGTTTTCTAATTAAATATTCTACCATGAATTTTGAACATCATAAATTTATAAATTGATTACTTGAATTTAATAACTCATGATAAATTAATTAATTTAATTAAATAACTCATATAGATTAGTTGATCTTATTAGATTTATGAACCTTGTAATTAATCATATAAAAAAATGTAAAATAAAATATATATAAAAATAATAATTCATGCCCCTGCTATGTCTTTTAATGTTGTTGATTTGATTATTACTTTATTTCTTTTTATTTTTTAACATATTATCTCTCTTTTTTTTCTATTTTTGAACATATGTATATCTCAACCACCTCTCTATAATAGGCAAAATTTAAAGAGACAAATAAAACTATTATAACAAAATTTAAAGAGACAAATAAAACTATTATAAAGAAGATTAACGGTATAGGATAATTAAAATTAGTAAAAAAAACAGAATTTTTCAATACCTTTATTTGATTAAAGTGTGAAAAATTAAGAAATTGATTGTTTATAATTTTTTTTCCAATTATATCTTTCTAATAAAATATTTTAGGTAAAAGATTAACCAAATACAAATGATATTTCACATTTTAAAGTAAACATTCCTTTCCTTTCCTTTGCTTTTCCCTAATTCCCAAATTAGGGTAAATAAAAATTAAGCAATTTAAGAACATGATTCAGGGGCATTTAATGAAATTAACCCTTGAAAGAATCAAACATATAAGAGAAATGATTAAAAAGAATCTTATGCTAAGTACAAATCAATATAAAAATAGAAACCGTGTAATAATTATCATTAATAAAGAAAAAGTAGGTGACTAACTAAATGAAAACTCTCATCCAATTAGCCCTTAAAACATATTAATTGTTTTAAAATAAAAAATAAAAAAAGGGCAGAAATAGACAACATAAAAACAAATGGGAGTAAATTAAAAAGGGTCAAACTTGAAACTACAGAATCAATGTTTGGAATACTTATGTAAATAGGGGGAATTCACCTTGATGGATAAAAAAGGTCATTCCTTCCATAGCTTCAAAGCTAATTTCTATCCACCAAGTCATTCAAGTTAGTTAAAGAAATCTACTTATGCATTCACGCCGAAACTAAAGCTCCCAACATTTGCAGTTATTTCACAAAAAAAAACAATGGGTACCTATCAATGTTTGAACTTTAAACCATTAAAAAGGAAAACCCTCATAAGGTACATTATCTGCTCCACCAAGAAGAATCAGGAAGCTGTTACAAAGTTGGAAATTGCAGAAATTTTTTACCTACTTATAGTTCAAAACAATATCGTCATTGAGCTGCATGAAAAAGAACAATAACCTGTCAATGACTAAACCGAGAAGCTATTGCTGATATAGAAGATAAGGGACTTACGAATTTTGCAAGTTCTTTGGCTTTCTCGTCGTTAAAACCAAAAGTGGCCAAGATCTTGTGGCCTGCTGATTCTTTCTCTGACCAAATACCCAGAAGCAAGTACGTTGTGGTTATTTCCCCACTTTCACCTGCACACAATGATCTTAATTAAATATCAAGGAAAAACAATTCAAAGATATGAGATGATGGAATGATTGTAATAAGGAAAAACATATCCATATATATAATATTAATAACAACTTGCTCAGTTGACACCAAATCTCAAACATTTAGAAACATATAGGAAGGAGAAGGAAGCTGTTGAAGAATTGTGGAGGTTGGCACAGGTAAAACATGTGGCTCTTGTAGCGATCTTACTGTGGCAGATAGATAATGTTTTAAAAATATGTACATCATGAACTTAAAAAATATAATAAACGTCCCAGTCAAACACATTCTACAAAAGGATACAATAGTGAAAGTGCCATCACTAAATTTTAATATTAGAACAGTCAATCCTAAAAATCATAATTTGCTTTCTTTTGAGGCTTAGATTCCACTAAACTGGTAAACAAGAACCATGGGTCATTTTTCTAGCTTGACAATTATTTTTTGCTACCTAGTAACTTCCTTAAAAAGAAACTGAAGGTTTTATAGCGTTCTCCTCATTTCATCTGAAAATGTCAAAAATCATATTCATGACTGACCAACTGTCACCTAAGAAACCCAAGAAAAGAATTTCCACCCCCACATAATGACTAGTATTACATTTAGTTGTATGAGATTTGCAGATTCATACTTAAGTATTAGTTTTAATTTTCAAATAAGTAATATTCTAACCAATTCAAATATAATTCCCTTTTAAACCAATTCCCTCTCAAGGTTGAAAAAATAAACCCCTATATGAATTAGATCAACTCCACCACAATATTTATCATGTTACACCATGTTTTCATCTGTCCCTACACATAAAACAACCAACTCAACCACTGTCTAAACTTTTGTATGACATGATAAATATACCAAATGGAGAATCAGAAAAATTTTCTTTTACCTGACTTTAGCTTTTCATCAACAGCCCAGTCAAGGACCTTCTGAGCTTGTTCAGTTAATGGGGGATGTTCAGGACTGAAAAAATACATATCTGACTTTCCAAGTAAGTTCACTGTTTCCTCTCGCACTTTGAAAAGTGTAATTCCATTAGCCCTTAAAAATTTTGCAGCATGGCTTGTTCCTTTAGATGAAAAAGAGGAATTACAAACGTACAATGCAAAACGTACAATGCAAACATTCAAAAATTTTTCTAACATCAAAGAGATTGAAAAGGAGACAGTATGACTTCATTTCATGAAATCATCTTCTAGGTTAACAGAAAAGATACGTTCGTTGTTTGCTCAAGTTCAAATATCTTTTCCCTTCTCTCCTAATGGAGGTAAGGAGGTGGGCTTATACAGCTTTAATCAGAACATCAAAGTTAACATGTCAAAACAGAAGATTTCACACTTCTTACATGAATATTCTGAGGCATTAAATCACCTACTTATTTATATAGAATTAGAAGATTCAGCTTCACAATGCATAAGCGAGGATCCCAAACAATTAAAAGTAAATGCAGCAGCAAAAGCCTGAAATTGATGGTTTCATTTGTTTGACACCATTGCTAATTGAATTGTGGAAGCAATTGCTAAAATTATTCAAAATAGCGTCCACCTACTTTTCAAAAAGAGTAAATCACCATTTGAACTATGTAAATTCTTATGGGAATCAATTACAAACAGGGTTGCTACAAAGTAACACTTGCTCACCACAATTCTCTAAACAAAAACTGGTGTTTCATAGAAGTCCATAAGAAATCTATCTAAAATACATTTCCAAGTGTGTTATATGATGGTGCAACAGCAATTAGTGAACAAAAATGGCAAAGAAATACTAACCCTCGACCAGAATTCCCATAAGAAGTGCTTCTGTTCCGGTATTCGGATACTTAAGCTTCCTTGCTTCCAATTCCGCCATTGCAAAGGACTTTATTGATCTTGCCGACCATCTAACCACCACAATGACCCAATTCCAAGTAATTACTCACAAACAGAACCCCGACCATCAATGTACAATAGACTATAGAGTTTCACATAAATCCTCAAACATACGCCATAATTACATGCATAATATGTAAACATACGCAAACCCGCATAGTATATTTGATAGTATTAACTCACATTGGGGATTTCTCGGAAGTCGCCCTCTCCGGTTTCCTGCAAAATAAAACCCATAAGAAAAGAAGTTCTCAAATAATAAGTAAATCTATAAGTTAAAAAAGTAAAATTGCAGAAATTTTTGGTTTAAACGTCAAACTTACGCGGTTGGGAGGCTAAGTGAGACGGTAGCGGTGGTTGAAGAATGGTGTTTGGTGACGAAACAACTCAAATTGGAGGGTCTAAGTAAAAGGCGAGTGCCATAGAGAGAGGTGAAAGGAAGAGCGAGACGATAATCGCGGCGTTTAGAGGGAAGAGAAAGGGAAGTGGAAATTGCAATGGGGAGAGACGAAATTCTGTGGGTAGCCATTGAAAAGGGGAGAGATGAGATTATATTTTGAGGTGAAATGGAAATGAAAATGGGTTTACAAATTCATGGCTATTTGGATTGGAAATTTGGAATGGCGCGTCGGATTATATAATATCTATCGGCGCGAGGGTTCACTTTCTCGCTCGGAGCGGATAGATAGAGAGCCGTGGAATTCGACGTTATGTTTGGATATTTGTCTTTCCAACTCTTAATTAAAACAAGGAAAGTGTTTTAAGGGCTAGCCGGGCTAAATTAGAAAAAAAATTGCAGTTTTTAAAAATTAATTAGGGATTTAAGTTTTTTTTCTAAATTTAGGAAAATAGTTTGGAAAGGGGACAAATTTAACCCAAAATGACGATTTTTTTAATTAGCTCTTTAGGCTGTTTTTTTAATTTAGAAAATATATGTTTTTTAGAAGAGAAAAAGGGAAAGTGCGTTCAGCTGGATGCGTTTTATGGTTAGGTGGAAGGAAAGCTCGCCCAGTTAGGCGCGCTTTCCCTTTCTCTGGTGTGCTTTCCCTTTCTCTCCCCTAAAAACTCTAACCATTTTTAATTTTTTAGAATTAGGGTTTAATACTTGATGTGTATTCTAAAATTTAGGGTTTTGGGAGGATTTAGGGTTTTAACTGAAACTGTAGAAGTTCATAGGTGGATTTGAGGGGTCGGGGATGTGATAACGTGTCTTAGAACACATGCATTTCATATGTCATGGCGGGATAAGACCATTACCTCAGAAACTCATCGTGGGGAAATCTGGTTTCGGGGTAATAATCCTTCATATGATCATAGGTCAAAGTCTAGGTGGAGGTCCCAGTCGGCGGTCGTGATGCGGTAATAAGATTCGGGGTAATAAGCTTTTTGGATACTCGCAAACGATGCCTCATATATACCATACATAAGATTGAAGTCATAATCATATGAAAAAACTCTGGAGACTTCTGGTGTAAATAATATAATTTTTTTCTCTATTTCCAAGCAGTCAGTATCTTTTACATTTCATTTTTTTCCGAAGGCTGACACCGAGGTGGACATACGAGTGCTCTCAAGTGAAGAGCGGATGTTCTGGCAGAGTCGAGGTCAAACTCGGGTTTGCGCGATAGCGGTTGTAGTTATTAATGACTTGTTTAATTAAGACAACCGTTGCCACCCCGAAAGGAGCATCGCCTTTATGTTGGAAAAATCGGGTTAGAAAAACAGAGCGAAAAATAAATTTAGGGAAAATAGAGTTTTAAAAATATTTTCAAAACAAGATATTGATTATGATATCTAAAGTAATAAACACTTAATCAAAATTATACCTTTTTTATTCGTCTAGGATGAGCGCTTCAACCGAATAGTCTTCTCCACTATCCTCAAGCTCACGTCTGCCGAGTGTAGGCTCGCTTCGAATTGGAAATTTTTTTCACAAAAAGTACCAATAGGTTAATTTCACAATTTCTCTAAAATTTTGGGTCAAGTTGTAAATCAGAAAAATATCTTTAGAAATTTTCTGAAATAATCTCTTCAGAGAATTTTCTCTCTACAACTTTCTCTTAACTTCAAGTGTGTGTAAAATAATGACCTAAGGCTCTCTTTATATAATGAGAGTTTAGAGAGTTCAACTATGATTAAACTTAATCATTTTAATATTAAATTAATATAATATTTATCAAAATAAATATTAGATTAAATTTAATATTATATCTTATTAAAATAATAAAATATTCATCTACAAGATAAAAATTAAATTAAATTAAATATTAGGGTAATCACTTAATATTAAATTAATAAAATACTATTAAGATAATTATTAAATTAAATTTGATATTAAAATATTAAAATAATATTATTTTTGTAATAGTTAATCTGAAATCAAATTCTCTGGTAGAGTCCTAGTAATAGTGTAACTCTTCCACTGTTCAACCACCTAAGACCAACCACCGCCAGCCACGAAAGGTCGCCTGAGTTCCACAAGGATAAGGAACAACATGTATATTCGGGAGATGAACAGTCAACAAATATTATGCGGGTACTATAGAAACCTAGGACATATGAAGACAACATGTTCTCTGTACAGAGATACATTGAAGCCTCAACGTTGATAGTATTATTTTCTTCCAAATATTATTGTGGATGCAATGCTTCTTTTATTCAGGAAATTAAAATTTGTTATGTATTGTTAACTTACGCATGACTCACGTTATACAGAAACAAAGACAAATGTAATGTTCGAATGAAACAGTTTATTTATTTATTTACTTTTGTATATATTTACATTGCAATATTAAGAACAACAAAAATACATCAACCGTGTCATCGGGGAGAATGTATATTGCAAGACGGTGGATAATGGTTGCATGGAGGATTTCTGCGTACATCTGGAGGGGCGGGCCTGTAGACTTCATCCTCAGCGTCATCACCGTTGGGATTCCCACCTACCAATGCCCCCTAGCTTTCGTCTTCGGGTTCGCCAGCTTCATCCTCGTTCTCCGTGGTCGATTGCTGCGTGGTCCTAGCCTCTCATCGTGTATCCGTCACTCTAGCTGGCGATGGTTGTGCCGATGACCCACACTGGTAAGATAGTGATGTGGGCGGTGTTTGGGTCACTATAAGTGTAACACCCCTTACCCGTATTCTAAGCCGGAACCGGGCACGAGGAATTACCGGACTTAATCCACCTAACCATACGAATTTAATCAATAACTTTCAGTTTCAACTAGACATGTCTCTATGGCCATCACAACATCCTCATTGAGGACCTACGAGGCCTCAAACATACATACGAGGGGTTTCGGAACCCGACCGAGAACTTTTGTGATCTTAAAAATTTTCATCTAAACAGGGGCCACACGCCCGTGTGAAATGGGACATGCCCGTGTGGGCAGGTCGTGTGGCCACACACGTCCATGTCCTTACCCCGTGTGGAATTTATTTTCATTTCGAACCTACAGGGGTTTTCACACGGCCGGACACACGCCCGTGTGCTCCACACGGCCTAGACACGCCCGTGTCCTTGCCCGTGTGTAAAAACTTGGGTATTCTGTTTGTGACGTCAGCAACCTTATAAGGGTCACACAGCCTAGGCACATGCCCGTGTGGCTAGCCCGTGGTCGACACTGACTTACAACACCAACATGCAGGGGACACACGACCAAGTCACACACCTATGTGACTGACCGTGTGTCACACACGGCCTAGACACACGCCCGTGTGCCTACCCGTGTGGACAAGAACAAGGCTATTTGCCAAGCTCTTTTCATCCCTCTAGCTCACACAACATGAATCCATTCAACATATCACTAAACAGCTCATATTTTGCAATATAAACTTCCATGAATAACTACATCTTTTCATATATAACAAGGTGAGCCATCAACCATGGCAATATACAAAGTAGTTTATCTTTCAAAAGGGCCAACACACTTTTGGCCAAAATAACAAAACAATCTAACTAATCTAGCCCCTATACATGCCATACACAAAATGCACTAAGTCTAGATAAACCGAGGTGAGCTGATAGTGTGGGCGATCTTCTGGTTATCTGCGTATCCCGACCCGGCTCTTAAACTCTATAAAACAAGGGAAAAGAAAAAGGGGAGTAAGCTTTAAGCTTAGTAAGTTTACATGTAAACAAATAACATCATAGTATGTGCTAAACAACAAATAGCATTATACTAAACAAAAGCAATCCACATTCACAATCATGCTTACTCATTTTATCCCTTACCACATTCCAACCCTATCACAAGCTTAATGCTTACATTCATTCACTTGCATTCCTGCACTTAACACCACAAATTCTCATGATACGACACATCATAATTTCTCACTAATTCAACCATAATGCCAAATCACTCGGTGGTTTCGCACTTAGCCCACCGTCAATCTTTAATAGGGTGGTATCACATATAGCCCACCAAAAAGGGTAATTATAGTGGTATCGCATGTAACACTCCTTACCCGTATTCAACGCCGAAACCGGGCACGAGGCGTTACCGTATTAAAATCCTCAAGATCGCCACTTAGGCTCAACATGACCACTCTCTTTGGCCATCACAACAACCTCAATCTCGACTTACGAGACCTCGCTCAAACACTCGAGGGCTCTCGAGACCATATCGAATACTCTTACGATCTTAAAATTTTTCTCTTTTATACAGGGATCACACGCCCGTGTAAGATGATGCACGCCCGTGTGTAGACACACACACCCGTGCTCTCCAACCGTGGTGAACACTGACTTCACTTACATGGCCTAGAGTCTAGACACATGCCCGTGTGGCTAACTCGTGGCCAACACTGATTAACCCACATGCCCTAGGCACACGCCCGTGTGGCTAGTCCGTGGTCTATTCTGATTTAAAATACTAACATGCAGGGGACACACGGCCAAGTCACACGCCCATGGGCTGACCGTGTGTCACACATGGCCTAGACATACGCCCGTGTGTCTATCCACATAGACAAGAACAAAGCTATATGCCAAGTTCTTTTCACCCTTCTAGCATACACAACATGCACTCATTCAACACATCCATAATCAACTCATATGAAGTATAATCTCACATAGATAACTACATCTTTTCATATAATAAAGTGCCAACAACTATGGCATTATACCAAATAGATTATCCATCTAAAGGCCAACACATCATAGCCATTTACAACAAAATTCACTAACTTGTCTAGCCCCTATACATGCCATATACAAAACATTGAGTCTCATGTACCAGAGTGTGCTGATAGTGTGGGCAATCTTCCAATTGATCCTCGTATCTCGATTCAACACTTTTGCTCTATAAGACAAGGGAAAAGAAAGGGAGCAAGCTTTGAGCTTAATAAGTTTACACATAAACAATTAAGCATCATAGTATAAGCTAAACAACAATTAGCATTATACTAACATATAATATACAACTATGCTTACTCTTTCTATCCCTTACCACATTTCCAACACATCATGAGTCACTTACTCATAACCACTGACATGCACCACTGCATTCAATATCACATTTACACAATATACAACATATCATTATTTCTCGATAATACATCCACACAGCTAATCCACACAGCTAATCCACACACGGCAAATCCACACGACTAATGTCTCGGTGGTTCCGCACTTAGCCCACCACAATCAATAAATAAGGTAGTATCGCACTTAGCCTACCATAAAGGTAATCGCAGTGGTTTCGCACATAGCCCACTAGACAATATACCCAACGATAGCATCGCACATAGCCAGCTCATCGTCATTATGCATTAAGATGGTATCGCACTTAGCCCATCTTCTAGCATTATCACTACACATTCACATATCTATTTACTCAATCATTCATCCATTCACAAAATCTATCACATTCATTCCACTTGAACCACATAGGTTCTCAATCATTCTCAACCATGCTATACACTAGCTAGCATTAACAAATTGTAAGTATGAATGCATTGTTTATACATAGACTTACCTCGATACTCAAAAGTATAGAAATGTGCAATTTAGTCCACCACTTTGCTCTTGCCTCGTTTTCGATCTGGGCTTTGTCTTTCTTGATCTATAATGATAATTCAACTCATCAATATACATATTGACTAAATTGACCCACATCTCATACTTTGGCAAAATTACCCTTTTGCCCCTAAACTTTCTCCTATTTATGCTATTGCCCCAAGGCTCGTAAAGTGATTTTTATTCAACTTTCTAGCCTTTCATGCTTAGCCAAATCACTTACTCAACTAAAGCAATCATCAATTCTCACTACATCACACATGAATGACCAAACTCAAGATTTTTACAAACTAGTCCCTACATGCATTTTCTATGGAAACTCATTTGGCAAAAGATGTTTCTACTACATCAAGCTTTCATAATCTTCCATGAAACATCAAAAGACATGCATGTCATACATGGCCACATTTTTGAACATCCATCATAGCTCATCAAATAGCTAAAAATAGCTTACTCATGCTACAAGGACTTCAAAAATACAAAGAATATCAAAAACGGGGCTTAGATGCACTTACTAGCAAGCTTGAAAATTTTGAAGAACCCTAACAATGGCTCTCTCAATTTTCGGCAGCTTTGGAGAAGAAGATGAATGAATTTTGTCATCTTTTCTCCTATTTTAATCACTTAATTGTTAAATGACCAAAATGCCCTTTTTGATAAACTTTCTATTTTAACTCATCCATGCCCAATTTTGTCCAAAAATTAGAAATTGGGAAAATTTCTATTTAAGGACCTCTAATTAATATTCTAAAGCTATTTCACACAAATAGCTTCTAGAATCTCACATTTTGCAACTTTTGCAATTTAGTCCTTTTGTACAATTCAACCGCGATTTCACAAAATTGCTTCATGAAACTTTCACACTAGCATGCATACATAGCATAAACCTTAAAAACTCATTCACAAACATCGAATTTGTGGTCTCGCACCACTATTTCGACTAGGCCCTAAATCGGGATGTTACAACTCTACACCTTTTAGAGATTTTTGCCCCCAAAAATCTTACCAGTAAAGAGGTTTGGATGTTGCTCTCTCATGGCTTCTTCCATTTCCCACGTAGCCTTTTCCACACCGTGTTTCTGCCATAACACTTTTACTAGTGCTATGCTCTTATTTCTCAACTGTTTCACTTCTCGAGTCAAGATTTAAATCGGCTCTTCATCATAAGACATATCCGGTCTTATCTCAATTTTCATCGAAGGAATCACACGTGAAAGATCGGAGCGATACCGTCGCAACATCGACACATGGAACACATTATGAATCTTTTCCAACTCTACCGGCAAAGCCAACCGGTAAGCTATCGCCCAACTCATGCTGTAATCTCATACGGCCCTATGAATCTTGGACTCAATTTTCATTTTCGTCCAAACCTCATAATCTTCTTCCATGGGGACACTTTCAAAAACACTTTGTCGCCCACTTCAAACTCAATTTCTTTTCTTTTCAGATCCGCGTATGACTTCTGTCGGTCCGAAGCAACTTTCAGACTATTACAGATTATTTTCACTTTCTCCTCAGTCTCTTTCACAAGATCGACTCCATGGATCCGTTTCTCACTAAGCTCGGTCCAATACAAAGGAGTCCGACACTTACGACCATACAAGGCCTCATACGGAGCCATCCGTATACTTGACTGATAACTGTTGTTGTAAGCAAATTTGACTAAAGGTAGATATCTCTCCCAACTACCCTCGAATTCTAATACACAGCATCGAAGCATATCTTCGAGAACTTGAATCACTTTTTCAGACTGACCATCGGTTTGCGGATGGAACGCAGTACTGAAATTCAACTTTGTTCCCAAAGCCTCTTATAACCTCTTCCAAAGCCTCGAAGTGAACCTCGGATCCCTATCCAATATTATAGACACAGGTACACCATGTAACCTCACTATCTCTGCAACATACAATTCAGCTAACTTATCCAGTGAATAATCAACACGTACTGGAATAAAGTGAGCCGACTTCGTTAGTCTATCCACAACAACCCACACAGCATCTCTCTTTTTTGGAGTCATCGGCAACCCCGTCACAAAATCCATGGTAACCCGGTCCCACTTCCATTCGGGTACCAACACTGGCTGAAGCAATCCCAAAGGCACTTGATGCTCAGCTTTCACTTGTTGACAAATCAGACACTTTGCACGAACTCTGAAATTTCTCTTTTCATACCCGGCCACCAATAATACTTCTTCAAGTCATTGTACATTTTCGTATTGCCCGGATGTACTGACAAACATCCATTGTGGGCCTCATGCAAAACCTTTCGGATTGACTCCTCATCTCTTGGTACACAAATTCTGTCACGGTACAGCAAACAACCATTTGAGCCCACTCGAAAATTGGAATCACTTTCTGATTCACACTTAGCTCTCTTAGCTAGCATTTAACTGTCATTTCTCTGAGCCTCACATATCTGTTGAACAAATAGTGGCTTAGCTCGCAACTTTGCCAAAATAGCACCATCATCAGACAATGCTAAACTCATGCTCATAACTCTTAGAGCATACAAGGTTTCCTACTCAGGGCATCCGCACCACATTTGCTTTTCCCGGGTGGTAGTCAATGACTAACTCATAGTCTTTCAACAACTCAAACCACCATCTCTGTCTCAAATTCAGATCCTTCTGATCCATCAAATATCTCAAACTCTTGTGATCCGTAAAGATTCGGTACTTCTCACAATATAAGTAATGTCGCCAAATCTTTAACGCGAAAATAATCATGACCTAACTCCAAATCATGAGTCGATAATTCTTCTCGCAAATGCGGTTTCAAGCGTCTCGAGGCGTAGCGACTACCTTACCCTCTTGCATCAACACGCAACCGAGACCATTAAACGACGCGTCACATTGTAAACCACGAACTCTTTCCCCGATTACGGTTGAACCAAAGCTGGCGCCTCGACCAACATTGTTTTGGTCTCGAAACTCGTTGACATGTCTCGATCCATTCAAACTTGACATCATTGTGCAATAGTTTCGTCATCGGGGTAGCAATCACAAAAGAACCCTTTACGTAAACGCGTCGTAATATCCTGCTAATCCCAAGAAACTTCTGATTTCTGACACGTTCCTCGACGGTTTCCATTCCACAACAGCCGATATCTTACTCGGGTCAACTCTAACACCATCACCCGACATAATGTGTCCTGGAATTCGACCTCTCGGAGCCAAAACTCACTCTTGCTAAACTTAGCGTACAACTGCTTATCTCTTAAAGTTTGCAAGACAATTCTCAAATGTTCTTCATGATCGTTCTCATCCCGAGAATAGATCAATATGTCGTCAAGGAAGACAACTACAAACTTGTCCACATACGGTCTAAAAACACGGATCATCAGATCCATAAAAATCGCCGGTGCATTCGTCAAACCAAACGGTATAACCAAAAACTCATAATGGCTATACCTTGTCCGAAATGCAGTTTTCAACACATCCTGCTCTTTCACTCTCAATCGATAATAACGGACACTCGTGTCTATCTTGGAGAACACTTGTAACTCCCTTCAGTTGATAAAAAAGATCATCAATTCTTGGTAAAGGATACTTATTCTTAACCGTCACTTTGTTAAGCTGTCTATAGTCTATACACAACCTCATAGACCCATCTTTCTTCTTCACAAACAATACCGGAGCACCGCATGGTGAGTAGCTCGGTCTTGCAAAACCCTTATCTGTCAACTCTTGCAACTGAACCTTCAGTTCTTTCAACTCTAAAGGTGCCATCCTATATGGAGCAATCGAAATAGGTGCCGTTCTCGGAACTAACTCAATCCCAAACTCAACCTCTCTCACTAGAGGTAATCCGGGTTACTCTTCCGGGAATACATCTGGATACTCACATACCACTGGCACTGTTTCAAACTTTACTCCAACCTCTTGAGTATTCAACACAAAAGCAAGATAGGATCACACCCTTTTTTCAAACATTTAACAACCACTAAGGAAGAAATCATCACTGGTAGACTATCCAATCCACCTGATTCAACCCGAACCACATCTCTACTCTCACATTTCAATTCAATAAACTTACTACCACAGTTCACTAAGACACTATGGGTAGTCAACCAATCCATGCCTAGGATTAAATCAAACTCATCAAACGGCAACAACATCAGGTTTGCCGGAAAGTAATGACTCTCAATCATCAAAGGACAATTCTTACACACCTTGTCCACTAACACATGCTTACCTAACGGGTTTGACACCTTAACCACAAAGTCCGTAGACTCAACAGTCATACTCAAACTAGATGCCAATCTCATGTAAATATAAGAATGAGTAGACCCTGGATCTATTAAAGCAATAACAAGGGTGTCAAAGAGAGAAAAAGTACCCGTTATCACATCAGGGGAGGATGCCTCTTCACGAGCGCGAATGGCATACGTCCTCGCAGGTGCCCGACCCTCCGGTCTCACAGCAGAGTCTCTAGATGCACCTCTGCCACTATTCCCGCCTCTCGGGTTCCTTGGTGGTCTACCCTTTGCAGACACATCACTGGATCTCATCTCTAGCTTCTCTTCCTTATCATCCCTCTCGGGGCAATTTCGAATAAAATGGTCGGGGGAACCACACTTATAACAGTTTCGACTGTTACCCCAACACTCTCCGGTGTGATATCTACCACAACTTGGACACTTTGGTTTATTCTTTGGATTGCCCACACTTTCCATCGAAGTAGCTTGGACTCTTGAACCCGAACGAGTATTGCCCAAGTCTCGTCTGAATAACCCATGGTCTTTGTCGTCCTAGGACTCACTTCCTTGGACCTTTTTGACTGGGCTTGATACGACTGGCCTATCGACCTCTTTCCGGAATCTCGGGCTTCACTCACAGCCCTTCTCTTTTCTGTACTCAACTCTTCGGCCTTACTTGCCCTTTCGACCAACACCACAAATTCTTTCAACTCCAAAATACCCACTAGGAGTTTGATGTCCTCATTCAGTCCGTCTTCGAACCTTTTACACAAAATTGTCTCTGTCGATACACATCATTGAGCATATTTGCTAAGCCTAACAAACTCACGCTCATATTCCACTACTGACATTCTTCCTTGCTTCAACTCAAGGAATTCCTTCCTTTTCCGATCAGTAAATCGTTGGCTTATATACTTCTTCCACCAATGGTATGCCGAGTCCCTCAGTAAGGATACGACACACTTCAAGCTCTCTTTAGGTGTACAAGAGAGTTCCTCAAACACTCTCATCGAGTTCTCTAACCAGAACTCTGCCCTCTCAGGGTCATCATCAACCTTAGCTCTAAACTCCTCAGCCCCGTGTTTTCTAATCTTATCTACCGGGGGTTTCGATATCCTCACTACATCAATACCTTGAAGAGCCACAGGAAATGGATGAGGTATAGAGGGAGGTGGAGGAGGTTGAGCATTAGGGTTCGCTCGGACGTAATCTGAGTACCAATTACTCATCATCTGGAGAAAGGCTTCCCGTGCCCCTTCCCCTTGACCTCTAGCCCTGGGTCCACTTTGAACAGGCACGGTTCCTTGCGCAGGAGCCGTCGTATTACTAGCTGCTTCATCAGCAGTCAATAGATCGGAATCCATATTCTATATAAAACAAAATTTAAAATCATCAGAAGCCACCACACTATCATTGTACACTTATGGCATGTATAGCTAGACTCTTACACCCGCTACGGTAGTCCTAGAACCGACTAAACCATAGCTCTGATACCACTAAATGTAACATCCCTTACCCTTATTCAACGCAGGAACTGGGCACGAGGCATTACCGTATTAAAATCCTCAAGATCGCCACTTAGGCTCAACATGACCACTCTCTTTGGCCATCACAACAACCTCAATCTCGACTTACGAGACCTCACTCAAACACTCGAGGGCTCTCGAGACCATATCGAATACTCTTACGATCTTAAAAATTTTCTCTTTTATACAGGGCTCACACGCCCATGTAAGATGATGCACGCCTGTGTGTAGACACACACGCCCATGCTCTCCAACCGTGGTGAACACTGACTTCACTTACATGGCCGAGAGTCTAGACACACGCCCGTGTGGCTAACTCGTGGCCAACACTGATTAACCCACACGCCCTAGGCACACGCCCGTGTGGCTAGTCCGTGGTCTATTCTGATTTAAAATACTAACATGCAGGGGACGCACGGCCAAGTCACACGCCCATGGGCTGACCGTGTGTCACACATGGCCTAGAAACACGCCCGTGTGTCTATCCACATGGACAAGAACAAAGCTATATGCCAAGTTCTTTTCACCCTTCTAGCATACACAACATGCACTCATTCAACACATCCATAATCAACTCATATGAAGTATAATCTCACATAGATAACTACATCTTTTCATATAATAAAGTGCCAACAACTATGGCATTATACCAAATAGATTATCCATCTAAAGGCCAACACATCATAGCCATTTACAACAAAAGTCACTAACTTGTCTAGCCCCTATACATTCCATATACAAAACATTGAGTCTCATGTACCGAGTGTCTTTGATAGTGTGGGCAATCTTCCAATTGATCCTCGTATCTCGATTCAACACTTTTGCTCTATAAGACAAGGGAAAAGAAAGGGAGTAAGCTTTGAGCTTAGTAAGTTTACACATAAACAATTAAGCATCATAGTATAAGCTAAACAACAATTAGCATTATACTAACATATAATGTACAACTATGCTTACTCTTTCTATCCCTTACCACATTTCCAACACATCATGAGTCACTTACTCATAACCATTGACATGCACCCCTGCATTCAATATCACATTTACACAATATACAACATATCATTATTTCTCGATAATACATCCACACAGCTAATCCACATAGCTAATCCACACAGCAAATCCACACAGCTAATGTCTCGGTGGTTCCGCACTTAGCCCACCACAATCAATAAATAAGGTAGTATCGCACTTAGCCTACCATAAAGGTAATCGTAGTGGTTTCGCACATAGCCCACTAGACAATATACCCAACGATAGCATCGCACATAGCCAGCTCATCGTCATTATGCATTAAGATGGTATCGCACTTAGCCCATTTTTTAGCATTATCACTACACATTCACATATCTATTTACTCAATCATTCATCCATTCACAAAATCTATCACATTCATTCCACTTGAACCACATAGGTTCTCAATCATTCTCAACCATGCTATACACTAGCTAGCATTAACAAATTGTAAGTATGAATGCATTGTTTATACATAGACTTACCTCGATACTCAAAAGTATAGAAACATGCAATTTAGTCCATCACTTTGCTCTTACCTCGGTTTCGATCTGGGCTTTGTCTTTCTTGATCTATAATGATAATTCAACTCATCAATATACACATTGACTAAATTGACCCACATCTCATACTTTGGCAAAATTACCCTTTTGCCCCTAAACTTTCTCCTATTTACACTATTGCCCCAAGGCTCGTAAAGTGATTTTTATTCAACTTTCTAGCCTTTCATGCTTAGCCGAATCACTTACTCAACTAAAGAAATCATCAATTCTCACTACATCACACATGAATGATCAAACTCAAGATTTTTACAAACTAGTCCCTACATGCATTTTCTATGGAAACTCATTTAGCAAAAGATGTTTCTACTACATCAAGCTTTCATAATCTTCCATGAAACATCAAAATACATGCATGTCATACATGGCCACATTTTTGAACATCCATCATAGCTCATCAAATAGCTAAAAATAGCTTACTCATGCTACAAGGACTTCAAAAGTACAAAGAATATAAAAAACGGGGCTTAGATGCACTTACTAGCAAGCTTGAAAATTTGAAGAACCCTAACAATGGCTCTCTCAATTTTCGGCAGCCTTGGAGAAGAAGATGAATGAATTTTGTCCTCTTTTCTCCTATTTTAATCACTTAATTGTTAAATGACCAAAATGCCTTTTTTGATAAACTTTCTATTTTAACTCATCCATGCCCAATTTTGTCCAAAAATTAAAAATTGGGAAAATTGCTATTTAAGGACCTCTAATTAATATTCTAAAGCTATTTCACACAAATAGCTTCTAGAATCTCACATTTTGCAACGTTTGCAATTTAGTCCTTTTGGACAATTCAACCGCGATTTCACAAAATTGCTTCATGAAACTTTCACACTAGCATGTATACATAGCATAATCTTCAAAAACTCATTCATAAACCTCAGATTTGTGGTCTCGCACCACTATTCTGACTAGGCCCTAAATCGGGATGTTACATCGCACATAGCCCACTAGATGATATAAATGAAGATGGTATCGCACACAACCCATCGTAGTTAAGTAATAAGGTGGTATCGCACTTAGCCCACCGACAAGTGTTGTTATTACCCATTTGCATGACTATTTCGTCATTCATACGAAACTATACAATAAATATCAAATTCAATCCACTTGAATCATACATGTTCTCAATCATGCCATGCACCAATCGACAACAATAATATGTATATAAAATGCCTCGTTTACACATAAACTTACCTCGGTGCAAAACGTTTCGATTTGCGGTTTAATCCGTAACCTTGCCTTTTTCACGGTCAAGGTTGATTCCGCGCTCTTCTTGATCTATAACAATAGAATTTACTCATTTAGATCATTCTATGATCATAATGCATCAAAATCTACCCTTAGGCAAAAATGACCATTTTGCCCTTGTACTATGGCAAAATTACAATTTTGCCCCTAGGCTCGTAAATCATTTTTCAGCATATTTTCTCGTTAAACAAGCCTAGCTGAACATTTATTTCTCTTACAACTACTCACAATTCTAACTATTTCATGCATTTATGACACAAATTCAATATTTGCATTTAAGTCCTATCTAGGTGTTTTCATGCTAACACCTTTCACAAAAGTTGTTTCTCATCTCCCTAACATTCTTTTTCTTCCATAAAAACTTAGCTAACATCATAAATACTCTCATGGCAAGTCCCTAGACTTTCAACCATATCTCAAATTAGTCCCATCATTAGCAAGCTTAAGCTTTGGGGACTCTAAAAACACAAAAATCATCAATTAAAACCACCTAAATCACATACTTGAATGAGAATTGAGTGGCTGAAAGTTTGAACCCCAAAGACCTCTATTTCTCTTCAATTTTCGGTGGAAAGAGATGAGTGAATAGTGAAAGATGATAGTTTTTCTTTTTACCATTTTTAATTCATCTTTTCTCACCTACTTCACCCAAGTTTGGCCAAAAATTAAATGCTCTTGTCCCCCTATGTCATATGGCCGACCAACACATTCAAAATGGTCTAATTTTACTTTAAAGACCTCCAAATTACATTCTATAGCTATTAGGTACCACTACCTTGAAAAATAGAACTTTCGCACTTTATGCGATTTAGTCCTTTTTCACAATTAAGCATGCTATTGCTAAAATTAAAGCACCAAAATTTCCACATAGCCTTATATTAATGATATAACACATAAAATAACATTAAAATAATTTTCCCTAACCTCAGTTCAGTGGTCTCAAAACCACTATTCCGACTAGCCCTAAAATCGGGCTGTTACAATAAGCGAGTAACCGTAAGGTGCCCCGAATTCTGAGTACGTCGGTATTGCCCCGGGTATCGTTATCGGTAGCGGTGCATGCCCCGGTATCTGGGTTGGCAGGGGGTGAAGTGTAATACCCCTTACCCGAGTCCGACATCGAGACCGGATACGAGGCATTACCTTGCTTAATCTTACTTAACACTTCGTAACGGGCTATAAAATTTCATTTAAGCCTATCACTTACTCAACCTCGGCTTACGAGACCTTAAACATACCTCCGAGAGGTTTTGGAAATAATCCCGAAGCTTTTACGAACTCACGAAACTTTTCATCAAAACGGGGGCCGCATGCGTGTTGGTCTAGGACACGCTGTGTGTGCCCCTAAGACATGCCCATGTCTTCCATCCGTGGTCGACATCGACTAATTCACACACGGCCTTGACACGCGCGTGGCGCGCCCGTGTGCCAAACCTTGGTATTCTGACTTATCCACACGGCTTGGGCACACGCCCATCAATTACTAATTAATCAGGTGGTAACGCACACAGCCCACCGATAATAATATGGTTGATGGTATCGCACACAGCCCATCACTAACCATTAATAAGGTGATATCGCACATAGCTCACCATTATTATACATTCATGGATAGTTATCCACATGTATTTCTCTATTTTAAATGTTCATCAGAGAACATCCTCACACACTACTATTCTTACTTAACTTTCTACGATACTCGTTCGCATTCACACAATGCATCAATAAATCTATCTCATACAACTAAGGTGCAATTATTACACATAACCCACTAGAAGTTCATCATATACTGAATTCATCTCAATTCAATTCTAACACACACTTGTGTTTCTCGTGGTGCAACCACATACTTTCTCATTTTAGACATACCCGTTGAATCACTCAAATTGTTAAATAACACTTTTGAGTTTCATACACCTAATGTCACACTGACATCATACCCTGATAGGGTCTTACATGCATTAACATATCGATGCCATGTCCCCGACATGGTTTTATATGAACTCTCACATCGAGGCCATATTCCAATATGGTCTTACACGGGACCTTAACTATCATCATATCATGCTATATACATTTCCCATTACTCTTAGATTCAATTCTCTTGACGTCTCATCAAAAGATATTTCATACATTCATAGAGTAAATATACATTCAATACAAAATTGGAATATCAAATTAACTCATACGTAATTACAACATTTGCATATGAACTTACCTCGATGTCGAAAGGGTCGAAAGGGACCTTTTTGCCCACATTTCTCTTTTCACCCGTTCTAGGTCCGAATCTCGTTTTCTTTGATCTAGATCAATGGAATTTACTCATTTAATTGCTTATAAATTATAATACATCGTAATATACACTTAGGCAAAAATGACTAATTTGCCCTTATACTTTGGCAAAAGTACGATTTTGCCCCTAGGCTCGTAAATAAATTTTCATCACAATATCTTATTAAACAAGCCTAGCTGAACATTTCATCCTCTTACAACTATCCACAATTCCAACTATTTCATGCCAAAATGAACAAATTACAACCTTTGCATTTTAGTCCCAAATAGGTGTTTTCACAACATCACCTTTCACAAAAGTTGTTTATCATCATCCTATCATTCATTTTCTTCCATAAAAACTCATCAAACAACATAAAATCTATCATGGTAAGTCCCTATACTTTCAACCATATTGCAAACTAGTCCTCTCATTAGCTAGCTTAAGCCTTGAGGACTCAAAAAATACAAAAATCAAAAATAACCATCAAAATGACTTACTTGTAGAGAAAATGAGCTGTTGAAATTTCAAGCCTTCAAATCCCTCCCATGGTTGATATTTTCGGTTGGAGAATAAGACCAAATAAAAAGATGATAACTTTTGCTTATATTATCTTATTTTTTCTCCAACTAATATCACCAACTTTTAATCATAATTAATGCACTTGTCCCCTATGCATCCTATGGCCGGCCAACTCACTTAACAAGGCCAAATTGCACATTTGGGACCTCCAATTTATAATCCATAGCTATTTGGCACCTTTAGCAAATAAAATAGAACTTTTACACTTAATGCGATTTAGTCCTTTTTTACAATTTAGCTAGAAATCGCTAAAATTAAAGCACCAAAATTTTCATGCATCCTTATAATCATGTTATAACACATAACATAACATGAAAATAATTTCTCTAACCTCGAATTAGTGATTTCGAGATCACTTTTCTGAGTAGCCCCTAAATCGGGCTGTTACATGAAGTATGCGAGAGACGTCGGTGTAGGGAAATATATACTTGCGGGAATAGAATAACCGACCACTTTCGACGGTGGTCCATAATGTGGTGGTGCTTGTGAAAAAAATATGAGGTTAGTGTAATGAACCAGAATAAGTGGAGTGAACTGACCTGTATATTACGTAGACACAAGCGACACTTCTTCTGCCAGGGCCAATGACGATCCCATCATGCGACCGCGTTGTAACACCCCTAACACTTATCCGTCGCCGGAACAGGGTTACGGAACAATACCGGACTTTACGGACTAATTACAAATATTTCATTACCTTTATTTTACAAGTTAAGTATCAATCATATAACACTCATATTGTCCCTTAGATAGGCCCTCGAGGCCCAAAATACACCTTAGAAGTAAATCGGGACTAAACTAGACACTCATGGAATTTTTCCCAAAATCTTAAAATTTTTCTTAGGAGCAGGGGACACACGCCCGTGTGGCTCACACAGCCAAGAGACATGCCCGTGTCTTAAGCCGTGTTGGCATTCGATGTGAGGCACACGGCTGTGTCCTAGCCCGTGTCTTTACCTGTGTAACTTTCTGACTTGGGACACACGGCCAACCACACGCCCATGTGCTAGGCCGTGTGTAAAGTGTAGGGGTCACACGGCCAAGTCAAATGTCCGTGTGCTAGCCCGTGTGCAAAAACCTGGGCATTCTATTTTGAAATTTTAAGGTGCAGGGGACACACGGCCAGACCACACACCCATGTGCCAGGCCGTGTGTCACACACGGATGAGACACATGCCCGTGTCTTTGCCCGTGTGGACGAAAATAGGCCATTTTAAGGCCACTTTTCTCACCCTTTTTGATATCAACCTATACACAACATTATAATACATAAAATAGCCCCAAATCAAGCAATCAACACAAGCCAAAAATCATGTTTTAAACATAATATAACATTACAAAACTCATTTACTTAACTTACCAATATAACTCATTTCATTAATTTACCAAAATCTACTACTAATTACATGCATACAAATATATATGTATAAATATCATTCACAATCATACTTCAATTTAGTTATTTTCCAATCCAACCCTATACATGCCATATAAACCATAAAGTGTATAAAAAAAATCTACCGTAGCAACTAGATAGTGTGACTTGACGTGTTGATTCGATCCTCCAAACTTCTTAAAAATCTACAATGAGCATTAAACAACACAAGTAAGCTTAATGAGGCTTAGTAAGTTAATTGGCTTTAACATAAATCTTATCGAACATACTATAATAATTCATTTATATAATTCATTTCATAAACATTTCTTGCCAATCACAACTCAATCGATGAATTCACTTATTTGAACTCAATATTAATAATAACTTAAATTCTTTCACATTAATTCCATGTGGCACTTACCAATCCTTATCAAACCAGAGAACGTCTTACGAATTTGAGTACATCATAAACAGAAGCTCGAAGGCTGCACAGAAGCACATAAGTGCTAAACGGAAACCCGTAAGGGTTAAACGGAAACCCATAAGGGTTAATCTGAAGCTCAGAAGAGCTAAACTGAAACCCAGAAGGGTTAAACTGAAACTCATATAAGTTGACTGAAGCTCATGAGAGCTAAACGGAAAGCAAACACGAGAGTTCGCAACAAATGCTGAACCTCAGTTTACTTGGGTAATCTTGCCGTCAATTCCTCTTTTACACTAAACGACTGTACTCAATCCTACGTTCCGTTCACTTCGAACACTTGATTCAATTTCGTAAATTTAATAATAATTTTATTTTCAACAAATATTACAAATAAATACAAAATACTATTTATCATTTAACATATAACATTAAAATTTAACCATACGAACTTACCTGGGCTAAATTGTAAGTTTGTAGTAGTTAGGGACTATTCTACTAATTTCCCCTTTTCTCGTTTATCTACGGGCTCTTGATCTATAATGTAAAATTATTCATTCATTAGAATATATTTCAATTTCAATTCACTTCACAATTAATGCCCCTAAATTTTTCAAAATTACACAATTAGCCCAACTTTTACAGTTTTTACAATTTAGTCCCTCACCAAATATCCTATCAATTGAGCTAATTTTTCTCAATTGAAAATTTATCTAAGTATTCTAAACTATTTCACAGCCTTTGAAAAATAGAATTTAATGCCAAACCCTAAGATTTAATCTTTTTCACAATTAGGTCCTAAAATTAATTTCTATTGAAATTTCTTGACAAAATCATCATATAACAAAATTAAAGTTTCAAATCTATGTTAATTCATCGTAAGCATCTAGCACTCATCAATGGAAACTTTCAAAATCACCCATAGAATAAAAAACTAAGGAATTTGATAGGTGGACCTAATTGTAAAAGTCTTAAAAACGCATAAATTTTAAGGAAAAAGCAAGAATTGAACTTACATGAAGTAAAATAAATAAAACCAGCTTAAAACCTTCTCATATGGCATTTTTGGCTGATAAATTGAAGAAGAATAGCCTAGAAAAGTTTAGAATTCAATTTATTTAAGTTAATTTCACAAAATTTACAATTTTGCCCTTTAATCACATGATTTTTGTTTTCTTTTCAGCTTATGCCACCCCAGCCTTCTAATAGGTGTCTATTTTCCTTTTTAGGCCTCCCTTATTTACCACTCATGCTATTTAATCATTATTTCTTTAATTAGCAAGTTTTGCACCTTTTTTAATTTAGTCCTTCTTACTTAATTAACTATCAAAACGTTAAAATTTTCTAACAAAACTTCAATACTAACTTAATGACATTCCGTAAATATTTATAAAAATATTTATGGCTTGGTTTATGAATTTGAGGTCTCAGTTCCTCGTTTTCGAAATCACTTAACCTAATAATTCCTTTTAAAACACAAATCATTAATTCAAATTTTTTTTCTAAAATCACACTTAACTCGTAAATAATAAATAATAAATTTTTGAACTCACTCGTCGGATTTAGTGATCTCCAATCACTATTTTTGATACCACTAAAAATTGGGCTGTTACAACTTCCCCCCTTTAGGAAATTTTGTCCTCGAAATTTGTTACATGAGAATAAGTTCGGATACTGTGATCTCATCGATTTTTCTGTTACCCAAGTAGCCTCCTCCGAACCATGATGGTACCATAATACTTTTTCTAGCGGTACTCATTTATTTCGTAATTCTTTAACTTCTCGAGCTAAAATCTTCACCGTTTCTTCCGAGTATGTCATGTCTGGTTGTAGTTTAATTTCGCTATGAGGAATCACGTATAAAGGATCAGATCTATATCGTCTCAGCATCGATACATGAAACACATTATGAATTTTCTCAAATTCTGGAGGTAGAGATAATCTATAAGCCACAGGGCCAATTCTTTCAATGATTTCATACGGTTTGATAAATCTTGGACTCGATTTCCCTTTTCTACCAAACAACAATACTTTCTTCCACGGTGAAACTTTTAAAAACACTCGATCACCAACAGCAAATTCTATATCTTTTCTTTTCAAGTCTGCATATGATTTCTGGTGGTTAGAAGTAACCTTCAAACTATCCCGGACGATTCAAACTTTATCTTCAGTTTCTAGGATAAAATCAACTCCCATTAATTTGGATTCACTCAATTCAGACCAATACAAATGGAGTCTTACATTTTCTTCCATAAAGAGCATCAAATGGTGCCATTTTTATGCTGAACTGATAACTATTATTATATGCAAATTCAACCAACGATAAATACCTGTCCCAGCTACCTCCAAATTCAAGTATATAACATCTCAACATGTAACACCCCTTACCCGTGCCCGAAGTCGGGACCGGGTTTGAGGCATTACCTAACTAATCTCACTTGACATATCAAAACGAGCTATAAAATTTTGTTTATACCCATCACTTGCACATACTCGGCCTAAGGGGCCCTAAACATACCTCCGAGAGGTATCGAAACTATTCCGGGAACTTTTACGAACTCGAGAAACTTTTCAACAAAACAGGGGCCACACGCCCGTATTGGTCTAGGGACATGCCCGTGTGCCCCTAAGACATGCCTGTGTCTTCCACCCGTGGTCGATCCTGACTAACTTCACACGGCCTAGACACGTCCGTGTCTTCCACCCGTGGTCGATCCAGACTAGCTTCACACGGCCTAGACACGCCCGTGTCTTCTATCCGTGGTCGATCCTGACTAACTTCACACGGCCTAGACACGCCCGTGTCTTCCACCCGTGGTCGATTTAAATTCCCCAATTAATGTACAAACTTCACACGGCTTAGGCACACGTCCGTGTCCCTAGCCCGTGGAGCATACTGACTTGCAAACCTAGCATGTAAGGGGACACACGGTCGATCCAAATGCCCATAGGGCTGACCGTGTGTCACACACGGCATAGACACACACCCGTGTGTCTACTTGTGTGGACAATTAGATGGCTATCTACCAAGCCCTTTTGATATGGGCACGCCCTATCATGAGACCAGCCCGAGCCGAGATCCGATGGTGTTGCCTCAAGGGCCGATCATAAGGGCTCGTGCAAGGCAATTCAAGGATGCTATTGGGGCTATGGTTCAGCAAGTGTGGAATGAAATCGATGCTAGCCCATTCGAACAAGCTGATGGAAACCTAAGGAGTCAATGTCGCACCCTCCTACAAGCTCAAGTTCAAGTTTTCGAGCTCAACCTTAGCTCCATGTCAATTTTTGAGCTCCAATCCAGCAACAAGACAACTCACGAGCTTCCTTTAGCTCAACTCTAGCTCATGCGTGCGTGTTGAGCCCATTAAGGCTATTCGGCCTTAACCATTACATAAGTTAGCTACATTAAATAAAATCTGGACATATTATTTAGTTGTTTTAAATTTGCTGCATTTAAATAAGTTTAAATATGTTTTAATGATTACAAATTTAATAGCTTGCAGCCATTTAATTTATCTAGCCGTTTAAAGTGTCTTAAACTCCAGCCGAATTTAATGTAAGCAATAACCAATTCTTATTTAATTTGTTCCAGCTCAAAACATGGTTTAAATGTTGTCTTAAGCTGCTGGAAATTAATGTGCCAAATTTATTAATGTGCAGGTGCTTTATTGGACGGCATTTAAGGCCATTAAACAAGCTTGGGCGGTAGCATGCATGGAACATCATTTAATGTGATGTTGGTGCTTGGTTGGGACGGCATTAAAGCTATTAAGCATGTTTGGTTTGGACAGCACAATAAATAGCTGATTGTTCAGCTTTTTGAGGCTTCTCTTCGTGAATAACAAGGGTATAAATGAGCTGGTTGCTTCGTGAAAGGGAAAAGAGCAGCATTAAAGGAGTCGAATTAAAGATGCTGCTGGGTTTGCTTCTCCATGCGTGGGCAGCATTTAAAGGCTGGTATGGATGTTTGGGATGGCTATTCACGTCCCCAAGGTAGCCTAGAACGTTGCATGCCCATCCGGGTTTCCAAGGCACCTCATTCAAGTCCCAAGGCCAATTTTTTAAGTACATTTCAGCCCCCTTTTCTTTTCATTAAATTCGGCTGTACATAGCTTTCTAGAAGCTGATTGTTTGTGTTCCAATGGCTGAACGTGGACAGTAAGATGGGGAGTTCTTTTCTAGATTAATCTAAGCTAGTTATGGCTGAATATTACTTAGACATTAAGCATGCCCATTCGGCTAGCTCCCTAAGCTTATAAATAGCTTGTTAATTTCAGTTGTAAAGGACTTTCAGCAAATATTTTAATGTTACTCTGCCAAATTTGTGAGATATCCTTTCTCCAATTTCGTTTAGGATTCGTTGGCTTATCTAGTGAGCTAGTGGCGTCAACTATTTCCTTCACTATCCACCAATACCAAGGTTCCTATCAATCCCAATTGTGGGTCGAGGTCCAATTTCCATCCAAAAACCGAGCCTTAAGAACCTTATAAGTAACTTGGGTCGATACCGATTCGGTATTGGTTCTTACTTGTTTCTTAAGCCTTATTTCGTACCATTCCTTACCCAATTCCAAAACCAAACACTTTCGATTACCTTACGTTAACCATATCGAAGACATCCTTCTAAATTTTAATTACCCGAACCATAACTTTTCGAATCTCATTATCTTTCATATTCCGCATTTTTTTTCTAAAATTCATCGAGCATAAACTGAAACCGACTTATCTCCTATTTAGTTTCACTTTACTTCAAGCCTTCTCTTGTTTAATTTTATACTTAGTCGAACTAAACCCTTGCTTACTTCCTTTTACACTCTTCTTTCTACTTCTACATTTACGATCGGGCAATTACGAATACATCTCAATTTCATCTCGAAGTCAGGACTGTATCATCTGGTATCAGAGCTATTTAAAACGAGAAGTACGAAGCTCTGAAGATAATTCTGAAGCTGCTTAGTGAAGATCCGAAGTAAGTTTTTTAAAAAAAATAAAAAAATATTCGAATAAAAAAAAGAAATTCATATAAAAAAAGAAAAGAAAGAAATTCGTGAATAAAAAAATCAGTTCGATCTAATTTCGAGTTATCATCTTCTTCTTTGAATTACATTCTTCTCGACCCTATTCTACTTACCTTCGTCCCACACCCATCCCCAAACTCACCTAAATTCATTCTTCAGCCTACCCTATCACCCTTACGTTAGAACTTTTAAAACCCCTTTGAAGCCGACCCCTCAGCCTACTACTAGGCCTTGGCGAATCAGTAAACAAAATCACGAGAAAGGAGGAGAGGTAAAAGGCACGAGAGCGTGAGTTCATTCGAGGGGAGGTAAAAGC
Source organism: Gossypium sturtianum (assembly GCA_025698515.1). Classification (NCBI taxonomy): domain Eukaryota; kingdom Viridiplantae; phylum Streptophyta; class Magnoliopsida; order Malvales; family Malvaceae; genus Gossypium; species Gossypium sturtianum. The sequence goes on along the minus strand of CM046951.1, from coordinate 58,189,765 downwards.
CAAACTAAGAGTGTAAACATGAGTGTGAGTGTCATTGAGATTCTTTCTTTTCGAGTGAACTGTGAGGTTTTGTTGTAAGGTTTAAATTTTGTTTAAAATGTCACAAAATACTGGCCAACATGTGGAAGAACAGCCAGGGAGACAACCAGTCAGAAACGTTTCGAATTTGCAAATGCAAGCCCTTTTGCGTGAGATGGAACGACTATTTGATCGGAGACTCAATCCTCTTGAAGATCGGCTCTGCCAAGTTGAGAACCAAGGGCCACGCGATGAAACACCCGAAGAAGTTAGACGAAGGCGCGGACGACCTAATCAACGACGAGAGTGACCACGAGTCCCCGGCGACGAAGTCAACGAACTTAGTGAAGATGAAAGTGATCACGAGTCTAATCTGAGTATTGGTGGGAGAGAGCCCCGAAACCGTGGCCAAAGAGATCGAAGGTGAGAAGATGACGACCTGAAGAACATTAAACTCTCCATTCCCCCTTTCCAAGGAAACTCAGATTCTGAAACGTACTTAGAATGGGAGAAGAAAATCAAACTCGTGTTCGATTGTCATAATTATTCAGAAAACAAGAAGGTCAAACTAGCTGCAATAGAATTTTTAGATTATGCTATGATATGGTGGGACCAGTTGACCACTAGTCAGAGGCGTAACAGAGAACGGCCAATCACCACTTGGGCTGACATGAAGGCGGTAATGCGGCGACCATTCATCCCATCATACTATCATAGGGAGTTACATCAAAGGCTCCAAAACCTTACCCAAGGGACGAAGAGCGTCGAAGATTATTATAAGGAGATGGAGGTGGCGATGATCCGGGCTGATATCCAAGAAGAACGAGAAGCTACAATGGCTCGTTTCCTAGCCGGACTCAACCAGGAGATCACAAACGTTGTTGAGTTGCAACATTATATTGAGGTGGAAGACATGGTCCATATGGCAATCAAAGTGGAGAAGCAATTGAAGCAAAAAGGAGCAAACCGAAGCTATCCCAATGCCAAACCTTCTAAGTGGGGCCAAAACACCAACAAAGGGTTCCCAACCAATCGATCGAAGGAATCCACAACAAATTCTAAGCCAAACAAGCCTATGGTCGACACAAACAAAGGAAAGGCTCCTGAAAGTTCCACAGCTCGTTCAAGGGACATAAAATGTTTCAAGTGCCTTGGTCGAGGACAGATTGCGAGTCAGTGCCCGAACAGACGTACCATGGTGTTGTAGGCCAACGGCGAGATCAAAATGGAAGATGAAGAAGAACATGAGTCCGAATCAAATTCTGAGAATAAGGAGGACTTAGAGCAGCCCGTTGAAGGAGAGTTGCTTGTGGTAAAACGAAGTCTAAGTCTTCAAAGCGTGGGAAACGAGGAACAACGAGAGAACATCTTCCACTCAAGATGCCAAGTGCAAGGGAAAGTGTGCAGCCTCATAATCGATGGAGGGAGTTGCACGAATGTAGCAAGCACCCTCATGGTGGAAAAGCTAGGATTAACCACCACTAAGCACCCGACTCCGTACAAACTTCAGTGGCTTAATGATGGCGGAGAGTTGAAAGTTACGAAACAGGTCCTAGTGTCTTTTAGCATCGGGAAGTACTCCGACGAAGTGTTATGCGATATTGTGCCGATGCATGCGGGTCATCTACTCCTAAGATGACCATCAGTACGACCGAAGGGTGATGCATGATGGCTACACCAATCGGTATTCCTTCAAACATCTTGGAAGAAATGTGACGCTTGCACCGCTAACTCCTAAACAAGTGTTCAATGATCAACAAAAACTCAAACTTTCCATTGATCAAGCAAGAGAAAAAGAATAGAGTACGAAAGAAAAAGTTAAAAAAAATGAGCTAGAGAAAAATAAAAATGCAAAAGAAAGTGAAAGAAAACAAAACATAGAGAAAATTGGAGATGAAAAAGAGAGTGGAAAAATGAGTGTCTTTGCGAGGGTTTGTGATATTCGGAGAGCAATGTTTTTAAGACAACCCATGTATGTACTCCTATACAAAGAAGCATTTTTGAATACAAATGAGTTACCCGAAAACCTTCTTGCTTCTGTGTTGTCTTTGATTCAGGAATTTGAAGACATTTTTTCGGAGGAGATACCAAGTGGATTGCCTCCCATTCGAGGCATTGAGCATAAGATCGACTTGGTGCCCGGAGCTGCTTTACCCAACTGCCTCGCATACCGGAGCAATCCCAAAGAAATGAAGGAACTTCAAAAGCAAATTACCGAACTATTAGAAAAGGGATACATCCGAGAGAGCCTAAGCCCCTGTGCGGTGCCGGTGTTACTTGTGCCCATGAAAGATGGTTCGTGGCGAATGTGTGTCGATTGTCGCACCATTAACAAGATTACTGTTAAGTATCGAAATCCGATCCCTCGCCTCGATGACCTACTCGACGAACTAAGTGGAGCGCGAATATTTACAAAGATCAACCTTAAAAGTGGCTACCACCAGATCATGATGCGTGAAGGCGATGAATGGAAAACGGCCTTCAAGATGAAGTTAGGTTTGTACGAATGGTTGGTAATGCCATTCGGGCTTACGAACGCCCCAAGTACTTTTATGCGACTTATGAATCATGTATTGCGTACGTTCATTGGTAAATCATGTGTAGTCTACTTTGATGATATCTTAGTGTACAATAAATCCTTGGAGGAGCATGTACAACACTTACGCGCGGTGCTGGAAACTCTACGAAAAGAGGTATTGTACGCTAACCTTAAAAAGTGCTCTTTCTGTACTGATTAGGTTGTGTTTCTAGGCTATGTCGTGAGTGCCAAAGGCTTGGAGGTGGATCAAGAGAAGGTACGAGCAATCCAAGAATGGCCACGTCTGACGAACATTAGCCAAGTTCGGAGTTTCCATGGGTTGGCTAGTTTCTACCGCCGATTTGTGCCCAACTTTAGCATAATAGTTGCCCCATTAACAAGTGTAATTAAGAAAAATGTTGCATTTCATTGGTTTGAAGAACAAGAACGATCATTTAATTTGATTAAAGAGTGTCTTGTAAAAGCTCCCTTATTATCTCTCCCTGACTTTACTAAAACTTTTGAGATTGAGTGTGACGCTTCAGGTGTAGGAATCGGAGCTGTGCTGACTCAAGACGGAAGACCGGTGGCGTACTTTAGTGAAAAATTGAGTGGAGCCACCCTCAACTATCCAGTGTACGACAAGGAGATGTATGCCCTGATTCGATCACTCGAAACATGGCAGCATTATTTGAGACCGAGGGAGTTCGTTATTCACTCTAACCATGAAGCACTTAAGTATGTCAAGGGCCAGCATAAACTCAACAAACGACATGCGAAGTGGATCGAGTACTTAGAGTCATTTCCGTACGTAATTAAGTACAAGAAAGGTAAAGAAAATGTAGTGGCTGATGCCCTATCACGGAGGTATACCTTATTAACTTCTCTTGACTCTAAATTGCGTGGTTTTCATCATATGAAAGAGTTGTATGTTGGAGATGATGATTTTGGAAATATTTATAATGCTTGCGAAAATGGTGCTTTTGAGAAGTTTTACAGGTACGAAGGATTTCTCTTCAAAGAGAACAAGCTATGTATACCACAAAGCTCCATTCGAGAGTTACTCGTGTTGGAGGCGCATAGTGGTGGCCTTATGGGTCACTTCGAAAGAGACAAGACGATGTCAACCCTCCAAGAGCATTTTTATTGGCCGGGGATGCGAAAGAATGTAGAACGGATCTGTGGGCGTTGCATAGCTTGTAAACGGGCTAAATCGAGAGTTCAGCCTCATGGATTATACACACCCCTTCCAGTTTCGGACACTCCGTGGGCTGACGTATCCATGGATTTTATCCTTGGATTACGAAAATCTAAGACAGGGAAGGATTCGATCTTTGTTGTAGTAGATAGATTCTCTAAAATGTCCCATTTTATTTCATGTGCTAAGACTGACGATGCAGTGCATATTGCTAATTTGTTTTTCAGGGAAATCGTACGACTACATGGAGTTCCGAGGACAATTGTGTCCGATTGAGACATGAAGTTTCTAAGTCATTTTTGGCAGACATTATGGGGAAAACTCGGAATGAAGTTGATGTTTTCGACCACTTATCATCCTCAAACGGATGGACAGACCGAAGTGGTGAACCGAGTCCTGTCAACCCTGTTACGAGCATTGGTGCGAAAAAACCTCAAAAAGTGGGAAGAATGTTTACCCCACATCGAGTTCGCCTACAATCGATCCGTCCACTCAGCGACTAAGTTTTTGCCTTTCGAGATAGTTTACGGGTTTAATCCTCTAACTCCTCTTAATTTATTACCCTTACCTAACGATAAATTTGTTCATTCCAATGTTAGGAAAAAGGCAGTATATGTCAAGGAACTACACCGGAAGGTACGCGAGAACATTGAAGCAAGGACCGAACAGTACATCCAACGAGCCAACAAAGGGCGAAAGTAAGTTGTGTTTGAACCCAGAGATTGGGTCTGGGTACATATGAGAAAAGAACGGTTTCCAGCTCGACGAAGATCCAAATTGTCACCTCGAGGAGACGGACCTTTCCAAGTTATTGAGCGAATCAATGAAAACTCATACAAGCTTGATTTGCCAGGTGAGTACAATATTAGTGCTAGCTTTAATGTTGCTGATTTGACTCCTTTTGATGTACGTACTGACTTGAGGAAAAGTCATTCTCAAGAGGGGGAGGATGATACGGGCACGCCCTATCATGAGACCAGCCCGAACCGAGATCTGATGGTGTTGCCTTAAGGACCAATCACAAGGGCTCGTGCAAGGCAATTCAAGGACGCTATTGGGGCTATGGTTCAACAAGTGTGGAATGAAATCGATGCTAGCCCATTCGAACAAGCTGATGGCAACCTAGGGAGTCAATGTCGCACCCTCCTACAAGCTCAAGTTCAGGTTTCCGAGCTCAACCTTAGCTCCATGCCAATTTTTGAGCTCCAATCCAGCAACAAGACAGCTCACGAGCTTACTTTAGCTCAACTCTAGCTCATGCGTGCATGTTGAGCCCATTAAGGCTATTCGGCCTTAACCATTACATAAGTTAGCTACATTAAATAAAATCTGGACATATTATTTAGTTGTTTTAAATTTGCTGCATTTAATTAAGTTTAAATATGTTTTAATTATTAAAAATTTAATAGCTAAGATTTAATATGCCTAGCTTAGGACAAATTTAATAGCTTGCTGCCATTTAATTTATCTGGCCGTTTAAAGTGTCTTAAACTCCAGCCGAATTTAATGTAAGCAATAACCAATTCTTATTTAATTTGTTCCAGCTCAAAACATGGTTTAAATGTTGTCTTAAGTCTTGGAAATTAATGTGTCAAATTTATTAATGTGCAGTGCTTTATTGACGACATTTAAGGCCATTAAGCAAGCTTAAGCTAAGAAGATGCATGGAACATCATTTAATGTGATGTTGGTGCTTGGTTGGGATGGCATTAAAGCTATTAAGCATGCTTGGTTTGGACGACACAATAAATAGCTGATTGTTCAGCTTTTCGAGGCTTCTCTTCATGAATAACAAGGGTATAAATGAGTTTGGTTGCTTGAGAAAGGGAAAAGAGCGACATTAAAGGAGCCGAATTAAAGATTTGCTGGTTTGCTTCTCCATGCGTGGGCAACATTTAAAGGCTGGTATGGATGTTTGGGATGGCTATTCACGTCCCCAAGGCGACCTAGAACGTTGCATGCCCATCCGATTTTCCAAGGCACCTCATTCAAGTCCCAAGGCCGAATTTTTAAGTGCATTTCACCCCCTTTTCTTTTCATTAAATTCATTTGCACATAGCTTTCTAGAAGCCGATTGTTTGTGTTCCAATGGTGAACGTGGACAAAGCAAGATGAGGAGTTCTTTTCTAGATTAATCTAAGCTAATTATGGCTGAATATTACTTAGACATTAAGCATGCCCATTCGGCTAGCTCCCTAAGCTTATAAATAGCTTGTTAATTTCAGTTGTAAAGGAATTTTGGCAAATATTTTAATGTTACTCTGCCGAATTTGTGAGATATCCTTTCTCCAATTTCGTTTAGGATTCGCTGGCTTATCTAGTGAGCTAGTGGCGTCAACCGTTTCCTTTACTATCCATCGATACTGAGGTTCCTATCAATCCTGATAGTGGGTCGAGGTCCAATTTCCATCCAAAAATCGAGCCTTAAGAACCTTATAAGTAACTTGGGTCGATACCGATTCGGTATTGGTTCTTACTTGTTTCTTAAGCCTTATTTCGTACCATTCCGTACCCAATTCCAAAACCGAACACTTTCGATTACCTTACATTAACCATATCGAAGACATCCTTCTAAACTCTAATTACCCGAACCATAACTTTTCGAATCTCATTATCTTCCATATTCTGCATTTCTTTTCTAAAATTCATCGAGCATAAACCGAAACTGACTTATTTCCTATTTAGTTTCACTTTACTTCAAGCCTTCTCTTATTTAATTTTATACTTAGTCGAACTAAACCCTTGCTTACTTCCTTTTACACTCTTCTTTCTACTTCTACGTTTACGATTGGGCAATTATGAATACATCTCGATTTCATCTCGAAGCCGGGACTGTATCATCTTGCCACCCTACATTGCACACATACAAACACCAATCCAATTCAACATAATTCATAACCCAAAAGCATAACTAAGTACTCAATTCAACAACCATACACAAGGGCATACACTTCAAGAAAATCACTTTCATTAAGCATAAGAGTTTGCCAAGTATCGGCCTAACTAAATAGACCATTACAAAAAGAATACTTTAATGCCTTACAAAGCCAACACTTTGGCCAACAATTACGACCTAACAAAATACTCGAGTCCTATACATGCCATACTCAAAATAAGTCTAAATTGTTATACCAAAATGGTGTCGGTAGTCTGATTTCCGAACTCCTACGTCCTCGTTCCTCGAGTTATCTTGGCAATACTACAAGGACAAAGAGCAATGAAAGGGGTAAGCATAAAGCTTAGTAAGTTTTCATGGATATAAATAGCAACAATAAGCTCATAAAATAATCTATCCATGACATTAACTAACCATACATAAGTCATAGGCTTCTTGCCATACTTACTCACAATTTCCCTTATTTAGCACATACCGTGCCACATATCGTATTCGTTTCTTCGTGACTCATTCATGAGTACCTGTATTCACTCATTCATATGACTTTAGTACAAATCTCATTTCTACTTCTAAACTCATCTACTTATCCCTTCATTCACTAGGGATAGTCAAAGATGCATATTCAACGTCATTCATGTAGGGACAAAGCCAATGCCACATCCCCGAGGTGGTCTTACATGGAGTCACTTCTAAATGCCAATGCCATATCCCGGATATGGTTTTATATGGACTTTCACATCAAGTATCGATGCCATATCCCGGATATGGTCTTATACGATTTTCATATTCATTACCGAAGCCATATCCCGGATATGATCTTATACGGGAGCTCAACTCGGGGCTGAGGCCATGTCCCGGACATGGTCTTATACAGGACCTTATCTATTTCATATCTCGATGATAGCATTTTCATATTCACATGGTCCACTAGGACTTCAACATCTCATTCAACACCAATTTAATGGAGTGTCATGCATCAATATGATATCAAGCATTCTCAATTATGCTAACATACAAGTTGCATTAATCACATACAAACTTACCTCGATTTCAAAATGAGCTTGCTCGACGGTTTAGTCCGAGACTTTGTTCTTTCCCCGATCGAGGTGGATTCTCGATTCTTCTTACTCTATAATAACAATTTAGCTCATTTTAATCATCTTATTAATAAAAGCATTTCAATAATCATGCTCAGGCAAAATTACTCTTTTGCCCCTAGACTTTGGCAAAATGACCATTTTGCCCCTAGGCTCGGAAATAAATTCTAATCACATTTCTACCTTCAACAAGCCTAGATGAACATTTAATACTCTTATAGCTATCATCAAAACTCAACATTTCACATAATTACTACGAATTTGTAACCTTTTCATCAAGGTCCAATTAGGTGTTTTCATGGCAACACCTTTCACAAGAGTTGTTCATCTAACAACCAAGACTCATATTCTTCCATAAAAATGCAGCAAATAACTATGATAGCTCTCATGGCAAAACTCTAAACTTTTCACCATATTGCACAATAGTCCCCTCATTTGAAAGCTTAAGCTTTAGGGGTCCCAAAAGTACAACTATTTTCAAGAAAATATCACTAGAACACTTACTTGTGAAGAGATGAGTGTGCTGAAATTTTTGAAGCTTTCTTCCCTCTATTTGCTGCTAATTTTTGGTGGAAGAGTGAAAGAGAAAAAGATGATAGCTTTTCTTTCCTTATTTTATTAATACTAGTCAAATTAGTCCACCTACTATCACCAACTTTAACCATCATTGACAAATTTGTCTCCTATGCTAGCCTATGGCCGGCCAAGCAAGTATTGGGGGTCTAATTGCCTTTTAAAGACCTCCAATTATCAATCTATGGCTATTTGGTACCTTTAGCTTATAGAATGGAACTTTTGCACTTTATGCGATTTAGTCCTTTTTCGCGATTACACATGAAATCGCTAAAATTAAAGGACCAAAATTCTCATGCACATATACCATCATGCTCTGACTCATAATATAACATGAAAATGAATCTCTCAAATCTCGAATTAGTGATCCCGAGATCACTATTCTGGCTAGCCCCCAAATCGGGCTGTTACACAACATGTCTTCCAAAATTTGAATTACTCATTCTGATTGCTCGTCAGTCTGAGGATGAAACGTTGTGCTGAAATTCAACTTTGTACCCAGACCTTCTTGTAGTTTACTCCAAAATCTCGATGTAAACCTCGGATCTCGATATGAAATAATGGATGTGGGAACCCCATATAACCTCACAATCTCTGATATATATAATTCCGCTAACTTTTCCAGCGAAAAGTCAGTTTTGACCGGAATAAAATGTGCCGACTTAGATAATCTATCAACAATCACCCAAATCAAATCTTTCTTTTTCAGAGTCACAGGTAATCTGGATATAAAATTCATCGTGACATGTTCTCGTTTCCACTCAGGAATCGTGACAGGTTGTAACAAACCTGTTGGTACTTGATGTTCTGCTTTCACTTGTTGACAAATCAAACATTTTTCTACGAGCTCACAAATTTTGCTGTTTCATACCCGGCCACCAATACATCTTTTTCAAATCACAATACATCTTCGTGCCGGATGAATGGAATATATGCTACTATGAGCTTTAGAGAGAATGTCATTTTTTAAGTCTGAATTATTCGAAACACAAATTCTATTGCGATATCGCAATATACCATTATCATCAATGTTATACTCTGAACTAGAATTGTCCTGTACCATCTGTCGTTTCAGCACCAATTTCGAATATTCATCTTGTAATTTATGAATCTGTTGAAGGAACACGGGTTTTTCTTTCAGCTCTGCTAATATAGAACCATCTTCTTTAAGAGACAAATGAGTGTTCATCGCTCGCAGTGCAAACAAAGATGATTTTCTACTAAGTGCATCAGCCACCATATTAGCCTTTCCCGGGTGATAGTCAATAACCAAATTATAATGTTTCAGTAACTCTAACCACTGTCTCTGTCTCAAATTTAGCTTTTTCTGAGTCATCAAGTATTTCAAACTTTTATGATCTGTGTACATATAACATTTCTCACCGTATAAATAGTGTCTCCAAATTTTCAAAGCAAATACAATTGTAGCCAATTCAAGATCATGCGTATGATAATTCTTCTCATGAGGTTTTAACTGTCGAGAGGCATAAGCCACCACTTTTCCTGACTGCATCAATACACAACCCAAACCATTCAGAGACGCATCACTGTATATAACATACGGTATACCTGGTTCTGGCTGAGTCAAAATTAGAGCTTCTATCAACATCTTCTTTAACTAATCAAAGCTCTGCTGACACTCATCAGACCACACAAATTCAACATTTTTTAGTAATAATCGAGTCAACGGTGAGGCAATCATCGAAAAGTTCTTAACAAAACATCGATAATAACCTGCTAAACCCAGAAAACTTCGCACTTCTGTAATATTCTTTGGAGTTTTCCAATTCACCACAGCAGAAACTTTACTCGGATCAACTCGAATGCCATCGGCTGATACAATGTGACCCAGAAATCCAACCTCGTGTAGCCAAAATTCACATTTGCTAAACTTTGCATACAACTATTTCTCTCACAAAGTCTGTAACATAATTCTCAAATGTTGTGCATGTTCAGATTCTGACTTGGAATAGATTAATATATCATCAATAAACACAACCACAAATCTATTCAAATACTGTTGAAAAATCTGATTCATTAAATCCATGAAAGCAGCAGGAGCATTAGTCAAGCCAAATGGCATTACTAAAAACTCATAATGACCATAACGAGTTCTGAAAGCAGTCTTCGGCACATCACACTCTTTAACTTTAAACTGATAATACCCGGATCTGAGGTCTATCTTCGAAAATACTGCAGTACCTTTTAGTTGATCAAACAAATCATCAATACGAGGCAAATGATATTTATTTTTAATTGTGACCTTGTTCAATTATCTATAGTCTATACATAGTCTCAAAGAACCATCTTTCTTTTTCACAAATAAGACAGGTGCACCCCAAGGAGACATACTCGGCCTAATGAACCCTTTGTCTAGTAACTCTTGTAACTGTGTCTTTAATTCCTTTAACTCAGTTGGTACCATACGGTATGGTGTTATTGATATAGGAGCTATTCCCGGAATTACATCAATTACAAATTCAACTTCATGATATGGTGGTAAACCCGACAATTCCTCAGGAAACACATCAACAAATTCATTAACAACTAATAACTGTTCTAGCTTCGATTCAGAAACCTAGGCTGAAAATACCTCATTGCCTTTACGCAATAATCTTTTAGCTAAAAAGGCTGAAATAATTCTAGCAATGTCTTTTGTATTTCTAAACTCAACCGAAATTACTTCCCCTGTCTGACATTTCAGATCAATTCGTTTTTCTCTACAATTTACTACAGCATCATGCTTCGTCAACCAATCTATTCCCAAAATAACATCAAATTCCCGAAAGGGTAGCAACATCAAATCAGCAGGGAATTCACAACCTTTTATTTTCAATGGACAATTTTGACACACTAAATTGATTATCACACTTTGACCTAATAGATTAGTGACTTGAACATCATAATCAATAGATTCAACAGACAATTTCTTTTTTGATGCTAATACAGTGCAAACATAAGAATGTGTAGACCCAGGGTCAATCAATGCATATACAGTAACATCAAAAAGATAGAATGTACCAACAATTACATCCAGAGCCACAGCTTCTTGTCTCGCTCGGATAGCATAAGTACGTGCAGGTGCCCTAGCTTTTGACCGAGCAACAGAATCTCTCATACCCGAACGAGCTGTTCCAGTAGCACTATTTTGACCCGAACATTTACTTCTTTGGGGAGTGGCTGACTGTTTCTCTTTCTGCTCTTCTTCTTCTTTTTGCAACTGAGGATAGTTTCGGATGAAATGATCAGTAGCTCCACATTTATAACAGGCTCCTACTTTACCTCTACATTCACCGGGGTGGTATTTTCCATAATATTTGCATTTAGGTCTAGGCACATTTTGTACACTGCCCATACTAACAGCAGGTTTAATAGTTACCCCGTAATCTTGTTGAGTCGCCTTATTTTTATTTGATCGTTCTGGCATTGGAGTGGCTCGACTAAAATCATCTCTCGACTTTTTCACAGGTCAAGCTGAAAATGATTTGGAGGAGCTTCTTTTGTAAGATTTTTTATTTCTTCTATCCCGTTGCATTTTTCTATTATAAGCCTCTTCCATTTTCTGAGCACGATCTCATAAAACGAAAAATTCCCGCATTTCCGTGCCCCTAATCATCATTCTAATTTCATCATTTAGTCCTTCATCAAACTGAATACACATTTCTTCTTTGGTTGGTACAATTTCTCAGGCATACTTGCTGAGATATACAAATTCCCTATCGTATTCAGCTACTGACCGGTTTCCTTATCGCAAATCAAGAAATTCCCTCTTCTTTTTATCCAAGTATCTCTTACCGACATATTTCTTTTTAAACTCACTCTGAAAGAATTCCCAAGTGATTTTCTCTTTCGGCACCACGACCACTATAGTCATCCACCAGTTATAAACTTCTTCTTTTAGTAATGACACAACACATCTCAAATAATCTTCGGGAGAACAGGCCAGTTCCTCTAAAACTCTTATCATGTTCTGTAGCCAATATTCAGCTTTCACAGGATCATCATCCGACCTACCTCAGAATTCTTCGGCTCCACATTTTCTAAGTTTTTCTATCGGAGTACGTCTACTAGATTCAGTTACCAGAGGAGGTGGAGGTAGACGATGCAGTAGGGGAGGAGGTTGCTGAGCCTGATTTCTTTCTTGCATAAATTCATTAAACCATTGATTCATAATCCAATAGAACATGTTTTTAAGTTCCTGTTCTTGCATCGAAGAAATTGGGACGTTACTACTTGTCCCGTGCTCAGATGTCTGTACTCTACTATTGGCCTCATCATGTTCAGCATGTTCGGATCTATCTAACATCTTTACAATCTATAAGAAAAAAAAGGATTAGATCGGATCATATACATCACACTATCACAGCTTTATATTGCATGTATTTCTAGACACTTTTCTTACTGTATTCATTCCGAGAATCGACTAAATTGAAGCTCTGATACCAATAAATGTAACACCCCTAACTTTTATTCGTCGCCGGAACAGGGTTACAGAGTATTACCGGGCTTTACGGACTAATTACGAATATTTCATTACCTTTATTATAAAAATTAAGAATCAATCATATAACACTCATATTGTCCCTTAGATGGGCCATCGAGGCCCAAAATACACCTTAGAAGTAAATCGGGACTAAACCGGATACTCAGTGAATTTTTCCCAAAATCTTAAAATTTTTCTTAGGAGTAGGGGAAACACGCCCGTGTGGCCAGCCGTGTGGCACACACGGCTAGGAGACATGGCCGTGTCTTAAGCCGTGTGGGCATTCGATGTGAGGCACACGGCTGTGTCCCAGCCCATGTCTTTACCCGTGTAACTCTCTAACTTGGGACACACGGCCAACCACATACCCATGTGCTAGGTCGTGTGTAAAGTGTATGGGTCACACGGCCAAGTCACACGCCCGTGTGCTAGGCCGTGTGCAAAAACCTGGGCATTCTGTTTTAAAATTTTAAGGTGCAGGGGACACACGGTCAGATCACACACCCATGTGCCAGGCCGTGTGTCACACACGGCTGAGATACACGCCCGTGTCTCTGCCCGTGTGGATGAAAATTGGCCATTTTAAGGCCACTTTTCTCACCCTTTTTGATATCAACCTATACATAACATTATAATACATCAAATAGCCCCAAATCAAGCAATCGACACAAGCCAAAAATCATGTTTTAAACATAACATAACATTACAAAACTCATTTACTTAACTTACCAATATAACTCATTTCATTAATTTACCAAAATCTACTACTAATTACATGCATACAAATATATATGTATAAATATCATTCACAATCATACTTCAATTTAGTTCTTTTCCAATCCAACCCTATACATGCCATATAAACCATAAAGTGTATAACAAAATCTACCGTAGCAACTGGATGGTGTGACTCGATGTGTTGATCCGATCCTCCAAACTTCTTGAAAATATACAAAGAACATTAAACAACACAAGTAAGCTTAATGAGGCTTAGTAAGTTCGATGACTTTAACATAAATCTTACCGAACATACTATAATAATTCATTTAGATAATTCATTTCATAAACATTTCCTGCCAATCACAACTCAATCGTTGAATTTACTTATTTGAGCTCAATATTAATAATAACCTAAATTCTTTCACATTAATTCTAAGTGGCACTTACCAATCCTTATCAAACCAGAGAACATCTTACGGATTTGAGTACATCGTAAACAGAAGCCCGAAGGCTACACAGAAGCACATAAGTGCTAAGCAGAAACCCGTAAGGGTTAAACGATAGGTCATAGGAGCTGAACAAAAACCCATAAGGGTTAATCTGAAGCTCGGAAGAGCTAAATTGAAACCCAAAAGGGTTAAACTGAAACTCATATGAGTTGACTAAAGCTCATGAGAGCTAAACAGAAAGCAAACACGAGAGTTCACAACAAATGCTGAACCTCAGTTTACTTGGGTAATCTTGCCGTCAATTCCTCTTTTACACAGCCTTTGACAAACAGAATTTAATGCCAAACCCTAAGATTTAATCTTTTTCACAATTAGGTCCTAAAATCAATTTCTATTGAAATTTCTTGACAAAATCATCATATAAAAAAATTAAAGCTTCAAATCCATGTTAATTCATCATAAACATCCAACACTCATCAATGGTAACTTTCAAAATTACCCATAGAATCAAAAACTAAGGAATTAGATAGTTGGACCTAATTGTAAAAGTCTTAAAAACACAAAAATTTCAAGGAAAAAGCGAGAATTGAACTTACATGAAGTAAAATAAATAAAAACAGCTTAAAACCTTCTCTTATGGCATTTTTGGCTGATAAATTGAATAAGAATAGCCTAGAAAAGTTCTGAATTCAATTTATTTAAGTTAATTTCACAAAATTTGCAATTTTTCCCTTTAATCACATGATTTTTGTTTGTTTTTAAGTTTATGCCGCCCCAGCCTTCTAATAGGTGTCTATTTGCCTTTTTAGTCCTCCTTTATTTACCACTCATGCTATTTAATCATTATTTCTTTAATTAGCAAGTTTTGCACCTTTTTCAATTTATTCCTTTTTATTTAATTAACTATCAAAACGTTAAAATTTTCTAACAAAACTTTAATACTAACTTAATGACACTCTGTAAATATTCATAAAAATATTTACGACTCAATTTATAAAATCGAGGTCTCAATTCCTCATTTTTGAAATCACTTAACCTAATAATTCCTTTTAAAACACAAATCATTAATTCAAATTTTTTTCTAAAATCACACTTAACTCATAAATAATAAATAATAAAGTTTTTGAACTCACTCGTCGAATTTAGTGATCTCGAATCATTGTTTCTGACACCACTAAAAATTGGGCTGTTACACACGTCCTCTCCTATGCTGCTGCTGTGGCTTTCGTCGTTGCCTCTTGCACTGAATTTTCCTTGTCCTCTCATCCGAAGATAGCAGAACGGCTTACCGGTGAGTCTGAACCATAGCAGGTACTCGACATCTACCATTGTGTCTATTGTGAAAAATGATTCACGGACGGGTAAGGATTGTATCCTAACCTCCCAAGCCTCGATGTGCTCCCCGTGTCACTGTGCCCAGTCGTCGTCGTTCTTCCCCCGCATGTCCACCTTGTGCAGCTCTTTCAGGTCTCGCAGTGGTGGCAGAATTCGTTGCCTCCACCCGAATTGCTGTAACACCCAGCCTGACTCGTGCATTTCCACCATCACGTACACTACCAACAACATCTTGGTGGCCCACATCTCCCGATTTTCCAACAGTTCTGGCGGGATGCAATAAATGATACTGGTGTCGCGTACGTCATCCATTCAAATTAAAAAGCAAAATTGTAAATATTTTTATGTACGGATTTTTTTACGAATTATTATGTATTTAATATAGGTTCGAAAAAATAAGTAACTAGCATCGGCTTTCGAGCGTTGGTCTAATACTGGCCTAAAATTGTAACACCCCAAACCCGGCCTAGACGTTACGACCAGATCTGGCATGCCACATGAAAGGTTATTTTAAAGAAACTGCACGATTGTTGAAAAATTCGAGTTTTGTTTTCATTTTGAAAATCAGATTCATTTTAAGGTATTCTTGCAAAACGTTATTAATATTACAAACACCGAAAACTTGTTTTATAACAAAAGTCAGATTCAGTGGGTTTCGAAAATGTGACGTTTTGAAAGCAGTGGTTGTAGTTTTAAGAAAATCCCGTGTTTAATTATCAATAGGTTGTGGACCGCTCATTAATATTTTGGAAAACGGTTATTTACGTTTTTAGGAAAACCCCGTTTTGATCAATTCATAATAGATAATAACCGCATTAAAACAAAAACCAAATTAAAATCCCAGTGGCCTTATTATAGAACATAATCTCAAACTAAGATAAGTTTAAAGTAATAAAAAGCAGAGTTTACTAAAGAAGCAATGTATGGCCACCACAGAGTCCACCTCGGCTCCAAATCCTCAAAGCTAGGGATTACCTGCAAAAATTAAGCAGAGGGGTGAGTTACTAGAACTCAGTGTGTAACCCCCTACACGAACATTAACTGGGCCCGAGCCCATTCAGATACCAACTAGGCTTTAGCCCTTACGAAATCACATTCTGAGCCCTATTAAGCATGGTATAGCAGATAATGAATGCAATGCAACCAGACCAACCTAAATATACATCCGCTACACACCACCCATTCCAGCCAAAACACACCGGTGGGGATTTCTACAATCAACCCTCATCCGCTACACACCATCGATGGCGATCACGTTGCTCATCGCCAAATTGTGGCGGTGCCCGCATCAAATAATGTGTGAGTCACCAAAATATGTGGCAGAGCCACGAAATAATGTGATGAGTCATCAAATATGTGGCAGAGCCACCGAAATACACTTCCCCTTTCATCAATATCATATCCCCACCCTATGCAACATGTTATATCCTCATAATGTGGTGCATGCATACATATATCAATGTACATCAGATAATCAGAACACACGTACAATCATACTAATTTATCCAAATGGTATAGTCATAAAGGTTACTTACCTGGTATAACTCCAATCTTACCCACTTGGGTATCTCAACTGCATGCCCGTTAAAGTATTTCGGCTCTTAGCCGAAAAATAGTATAATACGAAACAAAACGAAATAAAGGTGTGAGATTACACACCTGATTATGCGAAGAACTATACACTCCTGATCGTCGTCACCCTCACTATCACAAATAACTACGATCTGTCTATTCAGATCCGATGTCGCCCCTCTTCCACAACCCGGTGGGAAATCCCGAACGGCTGATACCCTACGCCGTTTGAACTTAGGAGCAGAGACTACGAGTCCACTCCTCTCAGGCTCCCTTAACACAACCTTCTCAGATCGACTAGCCCCCGCCTCCATGAAGAAAGTCTTGATCAGTAAAGTACTTTCAGAGAGAAACTACGGTTGGCTAACAAAAAGGCTTGGTTATGGCAGAGTAAAACGAAAGGAGAAAGTGAAATGAAACCAAGAAGAGAACTCCTTACCTTACTTACCAACACACTTCCGAAAACTAGGAGCTAGAAGAATGATGAGAGTGTATGCCAACACTCTTCCAATTCGGCCTTAGACAAAAGAATAGAGTAAGATTTTTGGCTTCCAAAAATAGAGACAAGAAGTGAACAAAGACACGAATCTAGCGAAGGGCACCACTAACCTTAGATCAGAGATGAGTTGAACAGGAATAGGAGATTCGGCACTTAACACCAATGATGAACCGAATGGAAAGATAAAATTCGGCAAACAACGGACCCTCAAGCCTAAGTCTACAAAATGTTCGGCTATTGATTAAAAAAGAAAAGAATCGATTCCAAAAGGGAAGAATAAAGGTTCGATCAATGGAGAAAAAATAAAATATAGAGAAGCAAAGAAAAAGACCTGGGGGTTTCGGCTATGGTGAAACTCAAGAGAGGAATGGTAAGAGGATAGTTCAGAAAAGAGTAGCTAGAGAGAGATGACAAGAAAAGTTTCGGCTCACTGTTGTTTAGGTGACAAACAAAGAAAATGCATAAGTAAAGAATCACATTCAAGAGAGTTCGACTTGTGGTGAAGAAGAAAAAGTAGAAAAGAAAGAAAAAGAAGAGAATGATAAGAAGGTTGAGGTTTCGGCTATAATGGTCAAGAGAGAAAAAATGAGAACAATGAGAATAGCCACTCAAGATTTCGGTAAAGAAAAAGAAAGCAATATTTTCCCCAAAATGCTAAGACCAAAAATGCACACTAGCCACTCTTGAAAGAAAACGGCACACTCACACCAACCAAAACCGAAAATGCTCCAAAAGACTCTTCTCTCTTATTCCTCTTTTGACCGAATTTACTCCCCCCACACACTTCCCATTTTCGACCAACTCATTCCACACTCCAAATCCCTTGATTCTCTCATCCACTCACTCTCCATTCACCAGTTGAAATGGTTGACCAATTCAAACTCCCCAAACTCCTCTCTTCCATCCATTCAAACCCGTTTGACCCATTCAACTCCTTCTTGGTAGAGTCCCAGCCGAAAACCACCTCTCCTCCCTCCTGGCACAAAAATAAATACTCCAAAATGCAGCCTGTAGGATTCGAACCCCACTCCCCCTTCTATGCTCCCTTGTGACGCCAACACCACTCCACCAAGAGCTCCTTTTGTGTCATCAAATACAAATAATTATCCTTAAGGCCTGCTTCCACTAGCTCTCTCCCCTTATGCCCAAAAAGCAAAATTTTACCAAAGCTCTGGCTCGAACCCGAGCCTCTCCAGGACCCCCAAACACACCTAAATAACAAGCTAAGCGAGCTAAACGCATGCAACAACACAAAAATGGCAGACCCCTAATTTAAGGATGTTACAGTTCTACCCCCTTAAAGAAATTTCGGCCTCGAAATTTACCTGATTAAAATAGGTGAGGGTATTGCTGTCGCATCGCCTCCTCCGGCTCCCACGTGGCTTCCTCTGAACTGTGGTTACGCCACAATACTTTAACCAGTGGAACCGATTTCCTCCTCAATACCTTAGTATCCCGATCCAAGATCTACATTGGTTCTTCTTCAAAAGATTGATTAGGTCATACCTCAATTTCTTCCACCGGCACCACCGGGATGCATAGCATAAGGGCTACTATGCACCTTTCGCAGAATCATTTGTCTTAACTCAGAGTCCTTCGGCATACAAACTCTACCCCGAAAACACAATACCCCTTCACTATTCAGACCAAAATCCCCTGTTTTTCCACCTTCCACTTGCTGGAATTGAAAACTTAACGATTCGTCTAACAATTGTTTCTCTTTAATCTGGCTTACCCATGTCGGCTTTATCTGAAGCTCTACTAACAGACTACCATCTTCATAAAGACTGAGATGAGCAAACATTGCTCTCAAATCTGATATCACCTTACGACTTAACGCATCCGCCACCATGTTAGCTTTACCCGGGTGATACTTAATCGAGCAGTCATAGTCTTTCAGCAACTCAATCCACCTTCGTTGCCTTAGATTCAGCTCTTTCTGGGTAAGGAGATATTTTAGACTCCTATGGTCGGTGTAGATAATCGACTTTTCTCCATACAGATAGTGTCTCCATATCTTTAGGGCAAACACCACTACAGCTAACTCCGAGTCATGAGTGGGATAGTTCATCTCATGCGGTCTTAGTTGACGAGATGCATACGCTACTACCTTCCCTTTTTGCATCAACACGTAACCCAGACCTGTGTGCGATGCATCAGAGTAGACGACAAACTCTTTCCCCGCCTCAGGCTGAATCAACACCGGCGCCTCAGTCAGAATCTTCTTTAACTTCTCAAAACTTTCCTGTTGCTTAACGGACCAAACAAACGGTACTCCTTTCCGCAATAACTTGGTTAAAGGTGTAGCAATCAACGAAAACCCCTCAACGAACCTTCTGTAGTACCCAGCCAAACCCAGAAAACTTCGAATTTCTGACACAGACTTTGGTGATTTCCAGTCCAAAACAGCCTCGACCTTTCGAGGATCAACCCTAATGCCCTCGACAGAAATAACATGCCCCAAAAAGGTCACTTCCTTCAGCCAAAATTCACACTTGCTTTGAATTTGCATACTGATTGCTTCTCCTCAAAATCTGCAAAGATCGTCCAGAAGATGTGAATCATGCTCTTCCTCTGTTCTTGAATACACCAGGATGTCGTCTATGAACGCTACCACGAACCAGTCTAGATAGGGTTGAAAGACCCGATTCATCATGTCCATAAAAGCAGCTGGTGCATTTGTTAACCCGAACGACATTACTAGAAACTCGTAATGCCCATACCGAGTTCGGAACGCAGTCTTATGGATATCCGCCTCCTTGACCTTTAGCTGATGGTACCCCAATCTCAAATCTATTTTCGAGAAAACTGAAGCTCCTCGTAGCTAATCGAATAGGTCGTCAATCCTTGGTAGCGGGTACTTGTTCTTAATAGTCAACTTGTTCAACTAGCGATAGTCTATGCACTACACATCGACCCATCCTTTTTCTTCACGAACAAAACTGGCGCTCCCCATGGAGATACACTTGGTCAGATAAATCCCCGGTCCAATAGCTCTTGGATCTGAGCTTTTAGTTCTACCAACTCTTTCGATGCTATTCTGTAAGGAGCGATGGACACTGGAGCCGTTCCTGGCAATAGCTCAATGCCAAATTCGACCTCGCGATCCGGAGGCAATCCCGGAAGTTCTTCAGGAAATACGTCCGGAAACTCCTTCACGGTTCTAACCTTTTCAACCAATAACTCCTTGGCATCAGATGCGCTGACGAAAGCCAAAAATGCCTTGTACCCTTTTCGCACCATCTTCTCGGCCTTAAGCGCTGAAACCACATGAGACAGATAATCCCTTCTTTCTCCTATCACAATTACTTCCTCGTCCTCTGGAGTTCTTAAAACCATACGCTTAGCAGCGCAATCCAAATTCTCACGATGCTTAACTAGCCAGTCCATGCCTAAGATCATATCAAACTCGCCGAATGGTAATTCCATCAAGTCTGCCGGAAAAACCATCCCTTGCACTTCTAAAGGCGCATTCCTAAATAGTTTGTTCACTACCACCGATTGTCCTAGAGGGCTAATCACTGAATTTCTCTAGCAGCAATCTCAGATCTAATACCCAGAGTCCCAGACACAGAACATGCAACATATGAATGTGTAGACTCAATATCTATCAAAGTTATAAAGGGTACACAAAATATAAGAAACGTACTGGTTATAACGTCTGGTGCGTCGCCATCCTCTAGACGTCTAGCCGCATAGACCAGTCCAGGTTGTCTTGCATCTGTGTTACCAGCACCTCTGCCCGGTGCTCCACGACCTCGACCAAAACCATTTCCCCCTCTGGCTGGACCCTGACCTCTTGGTGGCTGCTGACCACCTCTCCCAGGCTGTGCAAAACCCTGACCTATCGTTCGCATCTTTTCCAACTCTTGTGGATAGTCCTTTATCAGATGATCCCTAGACCCACACTTAAAACATCCTCCCGTTCTTCTCCAACACTCTCCCAGAGGCATTTTCCCACACTGTGCACACGGTCGCAACTGACCTACAGCAACAGGCATCCTCACTCTAGCTGGCCCATCGAACCTAGGCCTCTTTTGAAAACCCCCAGAAGAACCTGACGACCCAAAACTTCTCTTACTCTTGCCCCTATCCTTATCTCGGTTCTACCTCTAAGAACGTTTCACCTCTTCGGCGATTTTTGCTTTCTCGACCAGAATGGCAAAATCTCTTTCTCGCTACGGAGCAATCAGTACTCGCAGCTCATCCCGTAGACCATCCTCGAACCGAACACAACGTTCATCATCAGTTGCAACGATACCCCGAGCGTAACGACTCAAGCGCAGGAACTCCGCCTCATATTTAGCCACGGACTTATTCCCTTGGACCAAGTTTAGAAATGCCTTCCTCTGGGCGTCCACATAACTCGCCCCAAAATACTTTACCTGAAACGCTGTCTTAAAGAAGTCCCAGGTGATACGGTCCGCTGAAGTACCTTCCCTCACTGTGAGCCACCACTGGTACGCCTCATCTCAAAGGAGGGACACTGCTCCTTTCAATTTTTTCTGTGCTGTGCAGTCCAGGTCATCCATAATTTGTTCAACCGCTTCCAGCCAGTATTCAGCTACGTTTGGGGCCACACAAAAAATACCCCTAAATATCTCAGCCCCATTTGCCCGAAGTCGCTCAGGAATAGATTTCTGGGCTACCGATCCAGTGCTTGCTCCAGCAACCCGTTCCAACACCCGCAGCATCGCTTGGGACAAAGTATCATTCCCTCCGCCTTACGCCCCGAGACCTGCGTCCGCTCATCGGTGATCTTTGGCACTTTGCCTTCGGCACATGTCTTGATTACGAGGATCGGCCTCGGCAAGACTGGCCCTACCACGATCGCGTACACCACGTCCACGTCCTCTGGTGCTCATGTTCGCTAGATCGAATTAATGTGATTAAAAATTTTATGAATTAGAATATCATTTCAATGTTTATTAACAATGTTTTATGCAAAGTGAGTATAGTAGTTATTTTCGCAAATCGAATTTCCTAATGTCTCAGTTTTTAAAGTATTAACTCTTATAGCTAGTAGTCATAAAACACTAATTCTAATAATTCCTTCTAAAATCATTTCATAATATCAAACAAAGTCAGGAGACTTACGGATTTGGTGCCGGAGACTCGGGTGTCATACTTCCAAAAAGACATAAATTTTCCTAAACCATATTTTAAACCAATTTTGGAAAATGTTTTTGAACCTATTTCACAGTCGAGTTTTGCAACCGGGCTCTGATACCACAAAATGTAACACCCCAAACCCAGCCTAGACATTACGACCGAATTTGGCA
Source organism: Gossypium sturtianum (assembly GCA_025698515.1). NCBI lineage: Eukaryota > Viridiplantae > Streptophyta > Magnoliopsida > Malvales > Malvaceae > Gossypium > Gossypium sturtianum. The sequence continues at coordinate 58,167,125 of CM046951.1, read as the reverse complement.
TGCCACATGAAAGGTTGTTTTAAAGAAACTGCGCGATTGTTGAAAAATTTGAGTTTTGTTTTCATTTTAAAAATTAGATTCGTTTTTAAGGTATTCTTGCAAAACGTTATTAATATTACAAACACCGAAAACTTGTTTTATAACAAAAGTCAGATTCAGTGGGTTTTGGAAATATGATGTTTTGAAAGCAGTGGTTGTAGTTTTAAGAAAATCCCGTGTTTAATTATCAAGAGGTTGTGGACCGCTCATTAATATTTTGGAAAACGATTATTTACGTTTTTAGGAAAACCCCATTTTGATCAATTCATAATAGATAATAACCGCATTAAAACAAAAACCAAATTAAAATCCCAGTGGCCTTATTATAGAACATAATCTCAAACTAAGATAAGTTTAATGTAATAAAAAGCAGAGTTTAGTAAAGAAGCAATGTATGGCCACCACAGAGTCCATATCGGCTCCAAATCTTCAAAGCTAGGGATTACCTGCAAAAATTAAGCAGAGGGGTGAGTTACTAGAACTCAGTGTGTAACCCCCTACACGAACATTAACTGGGCCCGAGCCCATTCAGATACCAACTGGACCTTAGCCCTTACGAAATCACATTTTGAGCCCTATTAAGCATGGTATAGCAGATAATGAATGCAATGCAAGCCAGCCCAACCTAAATATCCATCCGCTACACACCACCCATTCTAGCCAAAACACACCGGTGGGGATTTCTACAATCAATCCTCATCCGCTACACACCATCGATGGCGATCACACGCTTGCATCATCGCGAAATTGTGGCGGTTGGTTGCCGAAATAATGTGTGAGTCATCGAAAATATGTGGCGAGCCATCAGAAATAATGTGACAGAGTCACTGAAATATGTGGCAGAGCCACCGAAATACACTTCCCCTTTCATCAATATCATATCCCCACCCTATGCAACATGTTATATCCTCATAATGTGGTGCATGCATACATATATCAATGTACATCAGATAATCAGAACACACGTACAATCATACTAATTTATCCAAATGGTATAGTCATAAAGGTTACTTACCTGGTATATCTCCAATCATACCCACTTGGGTATCTCAACTGCATGCCCGTTAAAGTATTTCGGCTCTTAGCCGACACATAGTATAATACGAAACAAAACGAAATAAAGGTGTGAGATTACACACCTGATTACGTGAAGAACTATACACTCCTGATCGTCGTCACCCTCACTATCATGAACAACTATGATCTGTCTATTCCGATCCGATGTCGCCCCTCTTCCACAACCTGGTGGGAAATCCCGAACGGCTGATACCCTACACCGTTTGAACTTAGGAGCACAGACTACGAGTCCACTCCCCTCAGGCTCCCTTAACGCAACCTTCTCAGATCGACTAGCCCCCGCCTCCATGAAGAAAGTCTTGATCAGTAAAGTACTTTCAGAGAGAAACTATGGTTGGCTAACAAAAAGGCTTGGTTATGGCAGAGTAAAACGAAAGGAGAAAGTGAAAAGAAACCAAGAAGAGAACTCCTTACCTTACTTACCAACACACTTCCGAAAACTAGGAGCTAGAAGAATGATGAGAGTGTATGCCAACACTCTTCCAGTTCGGCCTTAGACAAAAGAATAGAGTAAGATTTTCGGCTTCCAAAAATAGAGACAAGAAGTGAGCAACACACGAATCTAGCAGAAGGGCACCACTAACCTTAGATCAGAGATGAGTTGAACAGGAATAGGAGATTCGGCACTTAACACCAATGATGAACTGAATGGAAAGATAAAATTCGGCAAACAACGGACCCTCAAGCCTCAGTCTACAAAATGTTCGGCTATTGATTAAAGAAGAGAAGAACCGATTCCAAAAGGGATGGAGAAAAAATAAAATATAGAGAAGCAAAGAAAAAGACCTGGGGGTTTCGGCTATGGTGAAACTCAAGAGAGGAATGGTAAGAGGATAGTTCGAAAAAGAGTAGCTAGAGAGAGATGACAAGAAAAGTTTCGGCTAACTGTTGTTTAGGTGACAAACAAAGAAAATGCATGAGTAAAGAATCACATTCAAGAGAGTTCGACTTGTGGTGAAGAAGAAAAAGTAGAAAATAAAGAAAAAGAAGAGAAGGATAGGAAGGTTGAGGTTTCGGCTATAATGGTCAAGAGAGAAAAAGTGAGAACAATGAGAATAGCCACTCAAGATTTCGGTAAAGAAAAAGAAAGCAATATTTTCCCCAAAATGCTAAGACCGAAAATGCACACTAGCCACTCTTGAAAGAAAACGGTACACTCACACCAACCAAAACCGAAAATGCTCCAAAAGACTCTTCTCTCTTATTCCTCTTTTGACCGAATTTACTCCCCCCACACACTTCCCATTATCGGCCAACTCCTTCCACACTCCAAATCCCTTGATTCTCTCATCCACTCACTCTCCATCCACTATTTGAAATGGTTGACCAATTCAAACTCTCCAAACTCCTCTCTTCCATCCATTCAAACTCGTTTGACCCATTCAACTCCTCCTTGGTAGAGTCCCAGCCGAAAACCACCTCTCCTCCCTCCTGGCACAAAAATAAATACTCCAAAATGCAGCCTGTAGGATTCGAACCCCACTCCCCCCTTCCATGCTCCCTTGTGACGCCAACACCACTCCACCAAGAGCTCCTTTTGTGTCATCAAATACAAATAATTATCCTTAAGGCCTGCTTCCACTAGCTCTCTCCCCTTATGCCCAAAAAGCAAAATTTTACCAAAGCTCGCTCGAACCCGAGCCTCCAGACCCCCAAACACACCTAAATAACAAGCTAAGCGAGCTAAATGCATGCAACAACACAAAAATGGCGGACCCTAATTTAAGGATGTTACAGTTCTCATTTCTTAAAGAAATTTCGCCTCGAAATTTACTCCGATTAAAATAGGTGAGGGTATTCTTTGTCGATCGCCTCTTTTACCGCCACGTAGCTTCCTCTAAACCGTGATTATGCCACAATACTTTAACCAGTGGAACCAATTTCCTCCTCAATACCTTAGTATCCCGATCCAAGATCTGCACTGGTTCTTCTTCAAAAGACTGATTAGGTCCTACCTCAATTTCTTCCACCGGCACCACCGGGATGCATAGCATAAGGGCTACTATGCGCCTTTCGCAGAATTATTTGTCTTAACTCAGAGTCCTTCGGCATACAAACTCTACCCCGAAAACATAATACCCCTTCACTGTTCAGACCAAAATCCCCTGTTTCTCCACCTTCCACTTGCTGGAATTGAAAACTTAACGATTCGTCTAACAATTGCTTCTCTTTAATCTGGCTTACCCATGTCGGCTTTATCTGAAGTTCTGCTAACAGACTACCATCTTCATAAAGACTGAGATGAGCAAACATTGCTCTCAAATCTGATATCACCTTACGACTTAACGCATCCGCCACCACGTTAGCTTTACCCGGGTGATACTCAATCGAGCAGTCATAGTCTTTCAGCAACTCAATCCACCTCTGTTGCCTTAGATTCAGCTCTTTCTGGGTAAGGAGATATTTTAGACTCCTATGGTCGGTGTAGATAATCGACTTTTCTCCATACAGATAGTGTCTCCATATCTTTAGGGCGAACACCACTGCAGCTAACTCCAAGTCATGAGTGGGATAGTTCATCTCATACGGTCTTAGTTGATGAGATGCATACGCCACTACCTTCCCTTTTTGCATCAACACGCAACCCAGACACATGCCTATTCTTACTTATAAGACTAAGGTGCAGTTTACGCACGTCCTAGACACACGCCCGTGTGTCTAACCGTGTGGGCACTTAGAGGCTATTTACCAAGCCAATTGCCATCCTGAAATTAAGATACAATTCATACTCATTTCCACAAATCAATACTACATCATCTTGAATAATACTACATGCTTCATTGATAATTATAAACATACACACTTGGCCAATCACTTAGCCATATACAAAAGAATAACAAACTTAATAGCCTATACCTTGGCTCTTCTTAAAACATTTACTCAAAATGTAATGCTACCTATACATGCCATACTTAATAAAACAACTTGGCTATACCAAAATAGCGATTGATAGTGTGCTCCGAGCTCCGATGACGGTGATCCTCGATATTAGCTTGGCGGGACTACATGGAAAGAAAGAATGAAAGACATAAGCATTTAGCTTAGTAAGTTTGCAAAGTACACATAGCAACATTCTTACTTAATATAGACCATTTGATATAAACAATGGCATCATAAATTCAGCTATATAAAGCTTACTTACTCATACTTGATTCTTACATAACTCATGAAACTTACTAGTCTCATGCTTGATAGGCAAACAAAGTAACTGTATCACTAGATCACATTGATCAGCATACTTGAACATAATACTCATAATTTCTAATTTATCATTCATAACATGAATAATATTCTTTTTCACTTGATAATAACCTTACTTACTTAGCTTTCTTGTTATCTCTTTGGAGCTTAACTCGTTTGCCCGATGAATTTATATGAATAACCGAGGATACTAAATCTCATCTAAATTTTGAGGCCATGACTTAACATGGACTTATACGAAGTCTTTCTTGTTCTCAGCAATGCCATGCCTTAACTTTGACTTATATGGGATCTCTTTCTCTTGATAAGTTTTCAATGCCAAGCTTGCCTTGGTCTTACATGATAACTTGTTCAATGCCAAGCTTGCCTTGGACTTACATGATAACTTATTCAATGCCAAGCTTGCCTTGGACTTACATGATATCTTACTCAATGCCAAGCTTGCCTTGGACTTACATGATATCTTACTCAATGCCAAGCTTGCCTTGGACTTACATGGTATCTTACTCAATGCCAAGCTTGCCTTGGACTTACATGATATCTTGCTTGCTTGCCGATGCCATGCCTCGGCTTGGTCTTATACGGACTTTCTTGTTTCATGTGGTAGATCGAGTATCCTAAGTTATTCAACTTCAATCGAGGCTTTCTCATGCTTGATCTCATTAATTTATTTGTACACTATACTAAGCAATTCAATGATATAAATCATAAAGCTTAGAAATCATACAAACTTACCTCAATATACAAAATGTAGCTAGGTATGCAATTTAGTCCTCGACCTTGTTCTTGCCTCGATTTCGATCCGGGCTTCGTTTTTCTTGATCTGTAGTCATAAATAGATCATTTAATATTCACATTGACTAAATTGACCCTTTACTCATACTTGGGCAAAATTACTGTTTTGCCCCTATACTTTCTCATATTTGCACTTTTGCCCCAAGGCTCGTAAAATAATTTTCATTCAACTTTCTTAGACTACACGCTTAGCTGATTCATTTTCTATACTATAGCCATCATCAATTCTCATTATTTCCAATAGGTATGACCAGTTTCAAAACTTTTACAAACTAGTCCCTATGCTCATTTTTCATGAAATTCACTTAGAAAAAGATGCTTATCTAACATCAAACTCTCATAAACTTCCATAAAACAACCTTTAACAAGCATACCATTCATGGGTAGATTTTTAAACATGCATCTTAGCTTATTTTATAGTTAAAAATAGCTAATTCATAATACGAGGACTTCAAAAACACGAAGAATATTAAAAACGGGGCTAAGATGAACTTACTAGCAAGCTTGAAAAAAATGAAGAACCCTAGCTATGGAGTCTTCAAATTTTCGGCAAGGGAAGGAAGAAGATGAATGAAATATTATCATCTTTTTCCTATTTTAATCACTTATTAGACAAATGACCAAAATGCCCTTCTCTTTAAAAATTTCTATTTTACTAACTTATGTCCATTTTTGTCCCAAATTTATAATTTGGGCAAATTGATATTTAAGGACTCATAATTAATATTCTAAAGCAATTTCATACAAAAAGTTTCTAGAAACTCATATTTTGCAACTTTTGCAATTTAGTCTTTTTTGATCATTCCATGTCAATTTCACAAAATTTCTACATGGAACTTTAATACTATGATGCAAACATGTCATAAACCTTAATAACTCAATTTTACTGACTCGAGTTTGTGGTCTCACACCACTATCCCGACTAGGCCCTAAATCGGGCTGTTACACCTTTTGTGTCATCAAATACAAATAATTATCCTTAAGGCCTGCTTCCACTAGCTCTCTCCCCTTATGCCCAAAAAGAAAAATTTTACCAAAGCTCTGGCTCGAACCCGAGCCTCTCCAGGACCCCCAAACACACCTAAATAACAAGCTAAGTAAGCTAAACGCATGCAACAACACAAAAATGCCAGACCCCTAATTTAAGGATGTTACAAAAATCTTCCAGCTCCTCAGGCAAATCCATGTAACTTGGCCCATGGTTCCACCTGTACAAGCGATATTTTAGTCGAAACGTATAATAAATAAAATTATTGTACAAACTACGTATTTTTTAATAAATGATGTTTACTTTGTCACCAACAGGAACATGTATGGGTCAGTCACTCTAGGACGTAGAAACAATAGTCGCCACCAGGATCACGACTGCAGCAGGAGCAGGTAACCATCGATTGATATCTTATTCGGTACAGTGGAGTGACACATCTCTCGATATAACGTGGACAAGACAGTTGATCCCTAACTTAGTTTTCCACATTCATTGAAGTCCACTAGATGCAGTAGCCAACTTATGTGCACCAAATTTTGAGATTTGTTGAGCATTAAAATGCCCTCGATTAACCTCATGATGAATGCTCGGGCATATTGTTCTATGACCTCCTTCATTCGAAATTTAGGGAGCTCGTCGAAATTATTCTCCAACCAGTTTATCGATGTCCGACCACCTTCAAACTTGTCTGGGACCTTTCCTAACAGTGCTCTGCAGAGGTCCACTTTACACGGAATGACAGCTGATCCCGTGATGATTGGCTCATCGACTGGTAGACCGAGTTGTAGCGCTATGTCCTCGAGTGTGATTATACACTCGCCACATGGAAGGTGAAAAAGTGTGTGTTTCCTACAGGGTGCATTTTCTGTTTCTCTCTCCAAAATCGGCTTATTTCCCTAAATTTAAAAAAAAAACAACCTAAATCCCTAATTAAGTTTTAAAAGCAGTTTTTTTTTTCTAATTTTAGTTGCAAACACTTTCTTTTATTGCTCATTGAATAAAAAATCATAATGACTTATTTGGCCCTCTAATTTTACAAAAAAAAAAGTCATTTTAACCCTTCATTTGTTTTTTTACCTCTTTTAGCATTTGAATTTGCATTGTTTGTCAAATCATCTCAAAATGGATGGAAAAATTAACATCTATTAACTTTGTTGATGTGTCATCTACATATATGCCACATCAGCAATTAATTAATCTTTAAAAATTAAAAAATATTTTTTATATTTTTATACCTTTTGATAATTTATTTAATAATTTTTATAATCTTTTGAATTTCTTAAAATTTTTAATTATTACAAAAATTAATTAATTGTTAGCGTGACATCCAGTGTATGCCACATCAACAAAGTTAACAGACGTTAACTTTTCCCCCCATTGTGGGGGTGATTTGACAAATAATACAAGTTCAAGAGCTAAAAGAGTATAAGTTAAATGAAGGGCTAAAATAAATTTTTTATAGTGTTGGAGGACCAAATAAGTCATTATGGCTAAAAAAATGTTTCATTCATAAAAAAATGCCATAATAGCAAACATAAGACCCAATAGTAAATAAATATAACAAAACAAGCTAGAAAAACACAACTTTACAGAAACTCTATTTACAAACTTCATTGTCACCATCGCCAAGCATGGAGGAAGGGGGAATCTATCGAGAGGTCATTGTAACTAGCTTAAATGACATGTGCATCTCCAATGGAAGTTGTGCCAATGTGAAGCCCAAACAAATGTTGAAATCGCCACAACACTGAAAAGAAACCAAACGGGAGAGAAGCCAAGGTCAAAAATACCCTCCGTAAATCGACCATGATGGGCATTAGGGAAAGACCTAGTACGAGGTTACCATTGACCACCAAGATTTGGGTTCGACGAAATCCCAGAGAGATGTTGACGTCACAAACAGACCAGGTGGGGGCTTCACAAAGCTGAGGGAAAAAGAAAAGTAAAAAACAACCAAGAACAAAGTCTCACCAAATGCAAAATTATGGAATTTTGTTTTATAGACCTCGATGAGTGTTTATGGCCCAATTGTAAAGCTCGAATGTGTTGGAACCAAATCAAGTAAGGATCGAATCAAAATCTTAACATGAAATCTAAGTTATCTTATTTAAAAGTTTGGATCATGATGAGTGTTTAATATTAAGGAGATTTCAACCATTATGAAGATAATGGAAAACCCTTTATATGTGGTTGCTTATGTGAAAAGTGATTGTATTTGGTTGTAACTTAACAAGCCTATTTTACTTTTTATATACACAACTTGTTTAGGTTAGTTTATGAAATTGAGAGAGCACTTTATTTGTTCAGAGCGAAACTGTAAATTTGAGTGCAATATTATATGTAAACTAAAGTGGGTCACTTGGCTTACATCTAAGCTTTTGAGGAGAAGTCTCAGAGGGTGAGTGATCTTGCTTAAAGTATAGGAGTGATGTTGCTACTTGGTGATTGATGAGTAAGTGGGACTTAAGTCACAACTTGTACTCGTTGAGGTATAACAAATTAACTCTCTGGGCAAGACCCACAGACATAAAAAGTTGATAGCATTTTGGTTAAAAAAAATTAAACCATTTGTCTAGGTTTATTTTAGACTTAAAAGTTTTAAACAAAAAATTTTAATTTTTTTAAATTTTTGATGTGCCACAATCAACCTCGTTAATGGCCTTGTTAGCGACATAATGGTCAAGGACATAAAACGTTGGCTAAAAGGCTTGATTGATGCAATTTTGGAGTTTGAGGGCTCAATTGAGTATATTTTTCATGAAAGGGCTTGATTGATTTGTTTTGCCAAAGTTTGAGGGTATTTTTTGCCTTTCAATCCTTTTTTTACTTTAATTATTCCATCTTTCCCACTAAGGACACTTATAGGAATAAAAATTATATTTTATATCTTCCTATTTTTCTACTCGTCCAATTTTTCATATTTACAATTCTTTCCACTCTACTAAATAAAGTGTGACATCCTAAAATTTTCAATAAGACATGTGGCACTATCACAAGATCAAGTACAGTGAATTTGTGAGAAAATTTGGAAAATGAGTCAGATAAAGAATTTATATGAAATAAAAGTTGATTTTATATGAAATAAAAGTTGAATCTATATATAAAATTTATGAGAAGAAATTTTAGCAGTGAAAACATGGCAAAATAACTAACTACAAATTTTAAGAAGTTTAGGGATTAAAGTGAAAATATGACCAAAATGGGAAAAGTAAGTTATTAGAAGTGAATTGGCATAATGATAAGTTGGAATATGTATTGGTGTAATAAAAATCAATTTTTGGACTAAATTGGAAAGATCATAAAGTATAGGGGCTAAATTATAAATTTTTTGAATTTACTGAAATGGGAGAAGATATAATTTTCACCACCAATAGGTTCAAATTAAAGTTTATATATTAATTTTGATATTTTACTTTCATAGTTGTCCATTATTATGAAGAAATTGTAAAAAGGGTCAAAAGAGGGCAAAATGGTAATTTTGGCATGAAATGACATTTTGGTCATTTCTCGAGCATTTTCACCTCAGTATCGCATGAAGATTTACTAACCTGAGATTTAACTTCATCATCAAACGAGATCGAGATGAACTTGTCGACTTTTTTGGTTAGCGTCTCCTTAACTCCGACCAAAAAGTGTATCGGCTCATCTCCACTTTCACTCAAAAACGGTTGGAGCTCAATGCCAATGGTCAATTCTACTTCTACATCTACTGCTACGTCTAAAAATAAGTCAATTGGATCAGAGACTTCTTTGATCATAATCAATTCTTTCTTGTCTCCAATTCCAAACTCTTACTGACTATTATCGCTGAATTCAGGATGATCAATGATAATGCCAAGGTCCACATGATTAGGGTTGGGAACATCATGCATGACCTCTTCCAATAAGGGAAGCACCTTAGATATTTGTTTGAGCATTTTCATCATTTGCTCCATAATATTTCATATGTCTGAACATGTCTCGATGAAGGATAGCAGAGTTGTGTTGCATGAGGCAAGCTCTCTTCCATAACTCCCTTGGTCTGTCGAGGCTCTGTTCAACCAACTCGATTCCCCATTAATGTACCCATTATCATCGAATCGTGAATACATCTCATAGGAGCCACAATGAGATTCAATTGAATATTCGGACAACCCTATATGTTGTTCATGTATCTGACTATGTACATTATCCATGATTAAATCCAACTCTTGCTGACTTTTACAATCTAGTTCAGGATGGTTGACAACAATACAAGGGTCTTTGCGATCAGATTTGGGAACATCATGCACGACCTCTTCTAATGGATTCATTGTTTCGTTTCTTCGTTGGAGTAGCTCTATCATGAGCGATCTTTGTTTCAATATAATCTCCCATTGATTGTATACTCTTTCCTTGTACGTTCCGTCATGACTCCATTGGTTCATTAAAGCTCTGTTTGACCAACCTGTTACGTAGTTCCATTCGTCATCGCAAGAAGTCCTTTCATTGTTAAACCACATGTAATCAAATTCATCCATGATTAATGGCACTTTTCGATGAGCGTTTACCTCCAGTGCGGCGCACTTAGCTTTATTTTTAACTCACGCTATAGTATCACTACAGTATCGCTACAATATCTAATCTCATTGCCATCGCTGATTTTACACTAATCGTATGAAAACGCATCGTCCATCTAAAGGGGCCTTAAATCTGCTAGTCAACAAGGTAATTAAATGCTAATAATTTAGCACACTAGAAAAAAAAAGTTAAAGCACTATCTAACTCGTTTGTCTTTCGGTTGTTTGTTTTTTTACTACTATTATTTTACAAATTAACCAATCTAATAAAAATTTTCACTATCGCAATCCCCGACAACTGCGCCAACAACTTGACCGCCTGTAAACATGCAAACGTTTAGAATAAAAATCGTGCAAATAAAATATATAGAATGAAGTGTTGTATCTATAAGAGAACAAGCCAAATTGTAATATAAAAGTGTTACAACAAAACATCGGTAAGTATTCCGAGGATTGTACCCAAGGGATTGCATATTGGAGAATTTTATTACTAAATTAATTACAGAAAATAATTACTAATCTAATTGAGTCACGAGTTAGTAATGTTAATTCAGAATTGAAATATTAATTAAACTAATTAACCTAATGAAATTTCCTATTCCGAGTGTTAATGATGCGAGCTCTAGGTCTATGATCAATTAACAGACAGAAGATTAACTTGATTCAGTGGTTGTAATTAACTTCAAAACTCGGGTTGTTTTTAGTGAATTAATTATTAACTAACCAGTATTACCTTCTGGCCTCTACTAATTAATCAATCGACCAATACTCACTTATCTTCCACCTTCACTTTCTTGACCGGGATAAATTATTATTTACTCGACAAACTTATCTTCCGACCTCGTTTATTTTAGATTACCTCTTAGGGTCGTCAATCCTAGGGTTTAAGCACACATAATTTGTCACACCCGGATATCCCAAATATTCAAACTCGAGGAAGAGTCAGGAATCTAATTGAATAGGAGTATAAATTCCCATACACTAATAAGGAACATAGAAAATTAAGTGGCTAGTTAGGAAAAGTTGAATCTCAAAACCAATTTTGTTAGATTAGAATTGATTGGTTCTATAGTGGATGACACGATAATTAGGACTGAGTGGTAGCAACGGTTTGTGGAGATCATGCCAAGAGAGTATAAATAAGACGAGTTGGAAACATAATTCTTCATTATTTTGTTCACCTATATTCTCCTTCTCTAAACCAAGTGTCATTTTCTTCAGACAATCTGAAGAAAAAGAGGATGTAGCTGTAGAAGGCTTTTGCTTGTTGTTACCATTGTGAGAAGCCAAGTCTAACAGTCAAGAAATAAGGAACTGCTGTCAGGACGAAGGAGGCTCCAACGAAATTGACATGCTGAGCTGCCAAGAATATAGAAGCAATGTGAGATTCTATTCTCTGATATGGCTGGTATGATCCTTGTTAGGTTAGTATGACATGTATGCATGGTAACATGAGTATTCGCCATTGCATGTCAATATACATAAAATAATCATAGTATGGTTTAGGGGTTCGATGTACTCCATGCTATTATGTTGTACTAAAATGGATGCATGCCTTGCATGATAACTGTGGGAAAAATCTCAATGGGTTAGATGAAGTTAGGGGGAAAATGGGGAGAGAACTTATTAGATACTACCTCAGGCAAAGCTCTGGGCCTTGCGGAGGGAACACTGTGGTGTCCGAGCATCAAGGTTAGGTGCTGCAAAGGAGGTAATGAGAGGAGGATTCAAGAAATGAAATCACGAAAAAGTATTTACCGTGAAGACGATATTGACTGGTCCTTTGGGGCAACACCGTGATGATGATATATGGTGTTTACCACGATGGCGGTATTGACTGGTCCTTGTATAGAAAACAAGCTCCTTAAGTGTGGAGGTATTTGACCTACCATCAAATGTAGTAGTCAATTCGGGTCAATTCCACACTTAAAGAGCTTGTTTTCTATGCAATTTAGGATTTTATATTTCGTTTTTGGTAATTAGGCCTAAGATAGAAAGTTAATGAAAATAAGTGTTTTTTAACACAATTTGTAGGTGTTGTGACCTAATAGGCTGACAGGGGCCTTAGGTTGTGCTAATTGGTTTAATTGAGTGTGTAGGATGGAGATATAAAGGTCCAATTAACGTAGAAGCAAATTTCAAGTGATGCACAAGCTTTTCGGGATGTCAAAACACCAAATGAACGAAACAAGGCAGATTTTTGATGTTGTTTCGCATCACACAAGAGGTGCAGTGTGACACATGTCGACGTCTTGCCCGAGTAATCTGGGGTTATTTTCGTCCGCGTAAACCAAACTTATACAAAAACCTAAGACGCGCCGAAAACCTAATTTGAGTTGCCAACACCTCTATAAATAAGACATTAGGGGTTGAATGTAATCAAGTCGTCCTAGACGCTTTAAAAAAATCATCGTAGTTTAGAATTAGTTTTAATTTATTTTCTTTTCGGCTTTTAGATGCTTTCTTGTTTTTCTTCTTGAATTAGTTTTGATTCAAGGACTTGTTTATTTAATTAAAGTATTGAATTTATATTCTTCTTTGCACTTATTTTATTTCATTATTCCTATCGAGAGACTTGCTACTCCGTTCCCCATTCGATACTCAATCCACAATTATTCAAATTTTTTTCTCTGAATCGATCGTGTTTCATACATGGTTTATTCAGTTGAGGTTGAGATTAAGAATAACATGAATGGCTAAATCCCTTAGGGGAGATTAACAAGTGGATGTGAATGTGATTAACGGAGGATTTGAGATTTCTCGAGATAGATTGGTTGGTATAAATTATGTGTTCTTAAACTGTTAGGCTTAACAACACTAATAAGTTACCATAGGGTAGACGAGATCAGAAGATGAAGTCGAACTGAGTAAATCGTAATTTATCCTGGTTGAGAAAGTGATATCAGAAGATAAGCGAGTATCAACCAATCGATTAAGTTAATTAGAGCCGAGAGGTAATAATTGTTTGAAGTGATGACTAATCTACTCTAGAACCCCAAATTAAAGTTAGTTGCAAACCCTGAAGCGAGTTTGTAACACCCCTAACCCATTTTTGTTGCCGAAACAGGGTTATAGAGCATTACTGGAGTTTACAGAACAATTACAAGTAATTCATGTCATTTACTCTTCATATCCGAAGTCAGACATATTCGATCATATTGTCCCTTAAATGGACCCTCGAGGCCCAATTCATGAGGTAGAAACAAGTCGAGACTAAATCGAGAATTCAGAGAATTTTTCGCGAAATTTTAAATTTTTTTCCTAGATGAAGGGGACACACGCCTGTGTGGCCACACGGCTAATTCCCATGGTTATTTAAACATAATATAACCTCATGTATATAAACATCAAGCACATCATCACTAGCCATTCCCATGGCTAATTACAACCAAAACATTTCATCATTAGGCTTAACATAGCCTATACATGCCATTATACCAAAAGTAGTTTTGCTAATTATATACCAAATTGAGTTGAAGGATAGTGTGATCTTGCTCCGACCCGCTCTAACCTTCACGAGCTTCCGAATACTATAAACAGAGAAAAGAAAACCAAGTAAGCATTTCATGCTTAGTAAGTTCGTATAACAGGTATATAACTTACCAATCATGTTCGTTTAAAGTAAACATACAAATTACAAGCATCCAAAGCAAATTGGCCAATCGCCTAAACACATACACTCAATCAAGAAAGTTCGTCATGAATTCTAAGTACTTTTCAAGTAATAAAGATGAGCTCATCGTATAAACATTTCCTTGTATTTTCAGGTAGCTACAGTTATTGATTTATTAAAACCTTTTCTTAACTTGTATCGAAACTTTGCCCGTTGAACCTTATGAAATATCGATGGACATTAGGTAGTACACATAAAGTGTACGAATCTATAATCCTTCAATTCATATTCAAGAGTGTTCATGAGAACACTTAAACATGAAGCACTCTCTTGAGCCATATAATGGGAAGCTCATGTGAGCCATGTAACGGGGAGCTTATCCGGGCTATATAACGGGAAGCTCATGAGAGCCATACTCAGGAAGCTCGTGCGAGCAAATAACAGGTATCTCCGAAGAGCCATTAATGTGAGGCTCCGGATAGCCATATTTCGGGATGTTCAAGCGAGCCATTATCGGGAAGCTCCGGAGATCCATTAATCAGGAAGCTCACAAAGAGCCTTTAATCGGGAAGCTCACGAAGAGCCATATGACGAGACGCTCATAAGAGTTGCGGCGTGCCCACAACACATGCAGGATCACAACTGATCGGGATGCTCCGAAGAGCTATTAAAGAGAAGCTCGCAAGAACCATATAACGAGAAGCTTTAGAGGGCTTATACGGGATGCTCTTTTGAGCTATGGTGTGACTGCAACATATGCAAGACCACAACCAAATACAGGAAACTTGTATCCATTGATTTTCATTTGTTCAAACGGGATTTAACACTTATCGGGCATTATCGGATATTCGATCAATTTCATATACATGACAATAACATAATTCACATATACAACATTTAATTCAAACATATGAAAGTACACAATTTAGTTACACGAACTTACCTCAACACTTGCTCGTGTATGAAAATCTACTAATCCGATACTTTTTCTTTTCCTCGATCTAACTACTTATTTGATCTTTCCAGATCTATATAAATGAATTTAATCATAAATTTATTACATTTCACATTCAAATCAACCCAATTCACGTCTTAGGCAAAATTACCATTTTGTCCCTAAACTTTTAATTGATGACGATTTCATCCCTAGGCTCAAAAAATGAAATTCATGCAATTTAATCCTTATTCCAAGCCTAGCCAAATTTTTCATATAACAATAATAGTCCATATATTTCACAAAAATAAAAAACTTTCCATGAATTTTACATCTTTACAATTTAGTCCCTAAATCACAATTTCATCAAAATTCACTTTACAAAAGTTGTTTATCTATCAACAACCTTTGGTTTTCTACCATAAATTTCATAATTCATGCATATTCATCCATGGAAAAACCCTAGTACTTTGATAACTTTACAAATTAATCCCCGAGATAGCTAAATTAAGTTATTACGATCTTGGAAATATAAAAATTACTAAAAACGGGACTTGAATACTCACCTAATTTGGCCAAATAAGTTTTCTCTTTCTTCAAGTATGCATGGCTAGGGTTTCCATAGATTTTATTTAGGAAAGATATAAAATATGATATTTTCTTATTTTATTTATTTATCATATTTTCATCTTTTAATTTCCAATTTCATCCTTTTCTTTAATTAAATTTCTATGGATGACTAATCATCCTTATCTACTAACCCCACAAATTGGTCTAATTGCCATATAAAGACCTCAAATTTTGAATTCTATAGCTATTTTATGCAATTTGGTCCTTTCCACAATTAGACATGTAATCGATAAAAATTTTCTTAACAAAATTCTCATATGTTATTCTTATCATAATGCAGATCATGCAATAATATTAAAATAAATTTTTTTCTGGCTCGGATTTATGGTCCCAAAACCACTATTCCAATTTTAATTGAAAACGGGCTGTTACAACTCTCCCCCCTTAAAGAATTTTCGTCCTCGAAAATCTTACCAGTAAAGAGGTTCGGGTATTGCTTTCTCATTGTTTCCTCTGGTTCCCAGGTAGCTTCTTCTATTCCATGTCGTTGCCAAGGAACTTTTACTAAAGCTACCTTTTCATTTCTTAACTCTTTCGTTTCCCGTGTAAGAATTTTGATCGGTTCTTCACTGTAAGTCATATCAGGCTGAATCTCAACTTCTGTGGGAGAAATAACATGTGAAGGATCTGACCGATACCTTCGCAACATAGACACATGGAAAACATTATGAATTCTATCAAGTTCTGGTGGTAATGCCAGTCTATATGCAACAGGTCTAATTCTTTCAATAACCTCATATGGTCCGATGAACCGTGGACTCAATTTTCCTTTACGGCCAAACCGAAGAACTTTCTTGCAAGGTGATACTTTCGAGAATACCTTATCACCAACCTGAAATTCTATCTCTTTTCGTTTAAGATCGGCATAAGATTTTTGACGATCAGAGGCTGCTTTTAAGCTATCCCGAATCACTTTCACCTTTTCTTTAGTTTCACTGATCAAATCAACTCCGTGTATCTTTTTCTCATTGAGCTCTGTCCAATACAATGGATTTCTACATTACGACCATACAAAGCCTCATACGGTGCCATTTTAATGCTGGACTGATAGCTATTATTGTATGCAAATTCAACTAAAGGTAGATACTTTTCCCAGTAACCTTCGAATTCTAGTATGCAGCACCAAAGCATATCTTCTAAAATCTGTATTACACATTCGGATTGACCATCTATCTGAGGATGGAATGCGGTACTAAAATGCAATTGAGTACTCAGAGCTTCTTGCAACTTGTTCCAAAATCGAGATGTAAACCGAGAGACTCTATCGAAAATAATGGAGACTAGTACCCCATGTAAACTAACCATCTCAGAAACATATAACTCAGCCAATCTGTCTAGAGATAAATCTATACGTACCGGAATAAAGTGTGCAGACTTTGTTAGACGGTCAACAATTACCCAAATAACATCCTTTTTCAGAGATAGGGGTAATCCCGATACAAAATCCATAGTAACTCTTTCCCATTTCCATTCCGTTATCGTAAATGGCTGCAATAATCTCGAAGGCATCTGATGTTCAGCTTTAACTTGCTGACATATCAAACATTTAGATACAAATTCAGAAATATCTCGTTTCATTCCTAGCCACCAGTACATCTTTTTCAAATCATTGTACATTTTGTTACTCCCCGGATGAACAAATATAGTACCATTATGAGTTTCATGTAAAATCTTCTGTATAAGTTCTGAATTCTTCAGTACACATATTCTACCTCTGAATAACAGACAACCATTAGACCCAATCTGAAATTCTGAATCAGAACTTGACTCACATTGTACCTGTTTAGCTTGTAATTCATCATCATTTTTCTAAGCTTCATAGATTTGTTGCAGGAATATCAGTTTAGCTTTTAACTCAGCTATGATTGAACTATCATCTGACAATGACAACCAAGTATTCATTGCTCGTAAGGCAAATAAAGATTTTCTACTCAAAGCATCAGTAACCACATTGTCTTTTCCCAGATGATAGTCGATAATCAGATCATAATCTTTCAATAATTCAAGCCACCTGCGCTATCTTAAGTTCAAATCTTTCTGTGATATTATATATTTTAAAATCTTGTGATCAGTGAATATATGGCACTTTTCACCAAACAGATAGTGTTGCCAAATTTTCAGTGCAAAAACAATGGCTGCCAATTCTAAATCATGTATCGGGTAGTTTTTTTCATGTGGATTTAGTTGTCTAGAAGCATAGACTATTACTTTACATTCTTGCATCAGGACACAGCCTAAACCATTTAATGACGCATCGCTGTAAATTACAAATTCCTTATCTGATTCAGGTTGAACTAGTATAAGTGCTTCAGTCAACAAGGCTTTCAACCTGTCAAAACTCTGCTGGCATTTATCAGTCCATTCAAATTTCACATCTTTCTGCAACAATCATGGTATTGGAGAAGCTATCATCGAGAACCCTTTTACAAACCTCCGATAATATCCAGCTAATCCCAGAAAACTTCTAACTTCAGACACAATTTTTGGTGGTTTCTAGTTAACAATAGCTGAAATTTTATTCGGATCCACCCTGATACCTTCAGCAGATACTATATTTTCGAGAAAACCAACTTCATGAAGCCAAAATTCACATTTACTAAATTTGGCATGTAGTTGTTTCTCACGCAGTGTTTACAAAACAATTCTCAAATGATCAGCATGTTCATTTTCATCTCGAGAATATACCAGGATATCATCAATAAATACCATCACAAATCTGTCTAGATACGGTCTGAAAATTCTATTCATCAGATCCATAAATACTGCAGGTGCATTTGTCAAGCCAAATGGCATCACAAGAAACTCATAGTGCCCATACCTGGTTCTGAAGGCTGTCTTTGGTACGTCTGAATCTTTCACCCATGGCTGATAGTAACTAGAACGAAGATCAATCTTTGAAAACACTGTAGCACCTTTCAACTGATCAAACAAGTCATCAATACAAGGCAATGGATACTTATTCTTAATAGTTATTTTGTTGAGCTACCGATAATCAATACACAGTCTTAAAGATCCATCTTTCTTTTTAACAAACAAAACCGGCGCACCCCAATGTGATGAGCTAGGTCGAGCAAAACCTCTATCAATCAATTCTTGCAACTGTGCTTTCAACTCTTTTAACTCCGTTGGGGCCATTGTATAAGGTGCTATAGATATTGGTGTTATCCCAGGAATAAGATCTATGGAAAATAGCAACATAAGTACTCAATGTAAAATCCATTCATCTCATAGAACAATCACAACCCAAGTTCTCAAGTGCTTTGACATACTTACTCATACTTAAGCTTACCCATCACATATCACAATATGGTTTCATAACTTGTATTTTACTCATGGTACCTGTGTCACTTCATCACACAATTTAGCACATATGCTACCTTGAATATAAACTTAAATCATTACCATACTTAACTCTTTGCATACTTAACTCTTTGCAAACTTAACTCTTTGCATACTTAACTCTTTGCCTGTTTAACTACTCGGAATATCAGAGGATACTCAATCTCATCATACATGTATCACGATGCCAAGGCCATATCCCAGATATGGTCTTACATGGGATCACCTCTTGATGCCGAGGCCATATCCCAGATATGGTCTTACACGGGATCTCTTAGCTCGATGTCGATGTCATGTCCCAGACATGGTCTTACACGGGATCTCTTAGCTCGATGTCGATGCCATGTCCCAGACATGGTCTTATACGAGATCATACATAGATGTGATGCCATGTCCCAGACATGGTCTTACACAAGATCTTCTTATGGTGCCGAGGCCATGTCCCAAACATGGTCTTACACGGGACTTTCCTTAATCGATGTCGATGCCATGTCCTAGACATGGTCTTATACGGAATCTACATTCGGTGCCGATGCCATATCCCAGATATGGTCTTATACGAGACCTACATTCGGTGCCAATGCCATGTCCCAGACATGGTCTTATACGGGACCTTCCTTATCTCATGTTGTGACATAGGTATCCTCGTTATTCCGAACCTTCAACTGGGACTTCAAGTTTGCAAAATCTCATTATAATCTCATCGAAGCATCATAAATCAATTTCATGATAATAATAATAATAATATGCATTTCTCATAAAAATAAAGTAATTAAAAGCATATTAATATTACGTAGCTATAAATTCACACAAACTTACCTCGGTACTCAAAAGGTATGTAGATGTTCAATTTAGTCCAACACTTTGTTCTTGCCTCGGTTTCAGTCCGGGCTTCGTGTTTCTTGATCTATAATAACAATTTCACTTGTTTAATACTCACATTGACTAAATTGACTCATGAATCATACTTTGGCAAAAATTATGATTTTGCCCCTAAACTTTCACATAATTACACTTTTGCCCCTAGGCTCGTAAAATGATTTTTATTCAACTTTCTTGCATTTTAAGCCTAGCCGAATCATTTTCTTAACTACAACAGCCCCTAATTTCCACTATTTCACCCATGTATGACCACTTTCATAACTTTTGCAATTTGGTCCTTTTATGCATTTTTCATGAAAATCACTTAGAAAAAGATGTTTATCATGCATCAAACTTTCATATTCTTCCATAAAACATCAAAATACATGCATGTCATAATTTTTGAATATAAATCCTATCTCAAAATATAGCTAGAAATACCTAAATCGAGCTACGAGGATCTCAAAAATACGAAGAACATTAAAAACGAGGCTAAGATGCACTTACTATCAAGCTTGGAAGTTGAAGAAACCCTAGCTATGGCTCCTTAGTGATTTTCGGCCATGGGAGAAGAAGATGGACACAATTTTGACTTCTTTTGCCCTTTTTAATAATTTATTTACCAAATGACAAAAATGCCCTTAATGGTCCTTTCTTGATATTTTTCCTTCCCTTGTCTATTTTTGTCCATCTAAACATATAATGGCCTAATTGCTAAATAAGGACCTCTAGTAATTTTTATAATTCTATTTCATACTTAAATCTTCTAGAATCTCATATTTTCTAATCTTTGCAATTTAGTCCTAATGGACAAATTGATTACTAATAAATAAAATTTCCTCATGAAATTTTCACACAATCATGCAACCAGATCATAAGCCTCATAAAAATTCATAAAACTCATATTTCTACTTCGGATTTGTGGTCTCGCAACCACTATTCTGACTAAGCCCTAAATCGGGCTGTTACAATTCTCCCCCCTTAGGGATTTTCGTCCCCGGAAATCTTACTGGTAAAAAGGTTTGGGTACTGGTTTCTCATAGCCTCCTCGGGCTCCCATGTAGCCTCTTCTACCCCATGTCTTTGCCATAATACTTTCACGAGAGTTATACTTTTATTCCTTAGCTGTTTAACTTCCCGTGCTAGAATCTTAACCAGTTCTTCGCTATATGTCATGTCGGGTTGAATTTCAACCTCTGTCGGTGTAATCACATGCGAAGGATCTGATTGGTAACGTCGCTACATAGACACATGGAATACATCATGTATCTTTTCTAACTCAGACGGAAAAGCCAATCGATAAGCTACCGGTCCTATCCTCTCGGTAATATGGTCTGATAAAACGCGGACTCAATTTGCCTTTCCGACCAAATCTGAAAACTTTCTTCCATGGTGACACTTTCAAGAATACCTTATCACCAACTTGAAATTCAATCTCTTTTCGTTTCAAGTCCGAGTAAGATTTCTGTCTATTAGAGGCAGCTTTTAAATAGTCACGGATTATTTTTACCTTCTCATCGGTTTCTCTAACCAGATCGACCCCGTGAATCTGATTTTCCTTGAGTTCAGTCCAATACAAAGGCGTTCAACATTTATGCCCATACAAAGCCTCATAAGGTGCCATTTTCAAACTCGACTGAAAACTGTTATTATAGGCAAACTCTACCAACGGTAGGTACTTTTCCCAGCTGCCCTGAAACTCAGGAACACAACATCGGAGTATATCCTCAAGTATCTGTATTAATCTCTCCGACTTTCCATCGGTTTGGGGGTGAAAAGCTGTACTAAAACTCAACTTTGTGCCCAAAGAATCTTGTAACTTTTTCCAAAAGCGGGATGTGAATCTTGGATCTCTATCCGATATAATCGATAAAGGCACTCCATGAAGCCTTACAATCTCAGAAACATACAAGTTTGTGAACTTATCAAGTGAATAGTCAACATGTACCGGTATAAAGTGGGCCGACTTCATAAGTCTATCGACTACGACCCATACAGCATCTTTCTTACTCAGTGTCAACGACAAACCCGTCACAAAGTCCATGGTAACACGGTCCCATTTCCACTCGAGAACCATGATAGGCTGAAGCAAACCCAGAGGTACTTGGTGTTCAGCTTTTACTTGTTGACAAATCAAGCATCTCAATACATATTCAGAGATATCTGTCTTCATACTTGGCCACCAATACCATTTCTTCAAGTCATTATACATTTTTGTGCTGCCCGGATGTACAGATAGACATCCACTATGTGCCTCGTGTAAGATCTTCTGAATAAGCTCATCATTCCTCAATACACAGACTCTATCTCTGAGTGTCAAATATCCATCAGAATTAATCTAAAAGTCAGACTCAGCACCCGACTCGCACTGAACTCTTTTGGCTTGCAAATCGCTGTCATCTTTTTGGGCCTCATAAATCTCTTGAAGGAACATCAGTCTAGCCCTCAACTCAGCTAGAATGGAACCATCGCCTGACAAGGTCACCCGTGTATTCATAGCCCTCAATGCAAATAGAGATTTTCTACTCAAAGCATCAGCGACTACATTCGCCTTTCCCGAGTGGTAGTCAATGGCTAGCTCATAATCCTTTATCAGCTCTAACCATCTTCGCTGCCTTAAATTCAACTCCTTCTGAGTCATCAAGTACTTTAGGCTCTTATGATCGGTGAATATCTGACATCTTTCACCATACAAATGGTGTCTCCATATTTTTAATGCAAACATGATGACAGCCAACTCTAAATCATGTGTCGGGTAGTTCTTCTCATGTGGCTTTAACTGTCTAGAGGCATACGCTATCACCTTGCCTTCCTGCATAAGCACACAGCCCAATCTATTCAAGGATGCATCGCTGTAGATCACGAATTCCTTTTTCGGTTCAGGTTGCACTAGAATTGGAGCCTCAGTCAATAATGCCTTTAATTTTTTGAAACTCTGTTGGCATTTCTCTGTCCATTCAAACTTTACATCTTTCTGTAATAGCCTCGTCATCGGAGTGGCTATCATAGAAAATCCTTTGACAAATCATCTGTAATAGCCAGCTAGGCCCAGAAAACTTCTAACCTCTATTGCGTTTCTCGGAGGTTTCCAATCAACAATAGCTGAAATCTTGTTTGGGTCAACTCGGATTCCATCTCCCGAGACAATGTGGCCCAAGAATCCAACCTCTTTGAGCCAAAACTCACTTTTTCTAAACTTGGCATACAACTGATTATCTCGTAAAATTTGTAAAACTGTCCTCAAGTGCTCGGCATGTTCATTCTCATCACGAGAATATATTAGTATATCATCAATAAAAACCACCACAAACTTATCCAAGTATGGCCGAAATATACGGTTCATTAAATCCATAAATACAGCAAGAGCATTTGTTAAACCGAAAGGCATGACTAAAAATTTATAGTGCCCATACCTTGTTCAAAATGCAGTTTTCGGCACATCTGAGTCTTTGACCCTCAATTGGTAATAACCGGACCTCAAATTTATCTTGGAAAACACAGTGGCTCCCTTCAGTTGATCAAACAAATCATCGATCCTTGGCAATAGGTACTTGTTCTTCACGGTTACCTTATTAAGCTACCGGTAATCTATACATAACCTCATGGAACCATCTTTCTTTTTCACAAATAGCACTAGAGCACCCCACGGAGAATAACTTGGTCTTGCAAAGCCCTTGTCCGTTAACTCTTGCAACTGTGCTTTTAAATCTTTCAACTCGATTAGAGCCATTCTATACGGAGTAATCGATATAGGTGCAGTATCAGGGGCTAACTCAATGCCAAATTTAATTTCTCTCATCGGAGGCAACCTTGGCAACTCTTCTGGGAATACATCTGGGTACTCGCATACTATCGGTACTGATTCAATTCTTAACTCAGTTTCTTTGGCATTCATCACAAAGGCAAGATATACTTCATATCCCTTTCTTACATATTTCTGGGCAGACATATGAGAGATCACTACAGGCAGTCTGTCTTGTTCATCTGATTCAACACGAAGGGTGTCCCCGTTTTCACATCTCAGTTCAATGTAATTCTTTCCACAATTTACTGTCACATCATGAGTGGTTAACCAGTCCATACCAAGAATTATATCAAATTCATCAAATGGCAATAGAATGAGATTTGCCTTAAAATAATGACCTCTAATCATCAATGGGCAATCTTTGCATACCTTATCAACTAATACACTTTTGCCTAAAGGATTGGACACTTTTATCACAAACTCTGTAACAGCCCGAAATAGACCCTAGTCAGAATAGTGGTTTCGAGACCACAAATTCGATGTCGGAATAATATTCTAATATTAGTTTGGGTGTGAGTTATATGTGATATAGCCTGTGTGAAAATTCTGTGTGATAATTTTATTGACTGTGTGTCAAATTGTGAGAAAGGACTTAATTGCATAAAGTGTAAAATGTTGTGTGCTGATTGTTATATGCTTAATTGATGTTATCTTTATAATGAGGAGGATTTATGATGCAATTTGGCCAAAATTGAGTATAGTGGACGGCATAAGGCTAAAATATACATTATTTTATATTGTTTTAATGGTTAAATATTAAAAACATAATATATGTTATAATAATATAATAAAAGAAACAAGATAGTGGCATTGTTCATCATTGTTAGCCAAAAATAGCAAAGAAAATAAAAGAAAAAGAACACTAGGGTTCGGCTAGTTTGAAGCTTAATTAAGACCAAGAGAGGAGAGGTTTGGATCGAGATCGAGGCAAAGATAAAGTGCTCGATTGATCGACCGTTGCGATAGTTCAACGTCCGAGGTAAGTTCGGACATAATACGAACATCTAGTTATGTTAAATGCCATGAAATGAATGTTATAAAGATATTGAAATGTGGATGCTATGTGAGAGTTGAGTTTGAGTTATGTGGCACTAAGTGTGCGTATTCGGAAACGTGATCGAGATGATCAGCACTGTGTGTGCAAAATAATATAAGCTTCGACTTTGTGGTTGGCACTGTATGTGCGATACCGATTGAAGAGCGGTTTGATATAAATGCACTATGTGTGCGATGATAATTAAGCTTCGGCTAAATGTCGGGGCACTAAGTGTGCGATTGAATCAAAGAAGAGACGGAAGTTGATCGAAAGGGAAAAGTGAGTATTGACTAGCAAATGTAATTGACTACTAGGTGTTGGCTAAGGTATGCTTGGAACCTATGTGGTTGATGAATCTATGAATGAGATTATGAAATGTTAAATGAGCATTGTAGTTTTGGATGGCATAATATATATGTATATGTGAAATAAACTATGTGGTGGTTTGTTTGATTTAAATGTGTTATGTTACGAACTTACTAAGCTTTGGAAAGCTTACTGTGTGATTTGTTTCTCTGCTTTGCAATGTCAGTAAAGCTAGCTCAGATCCGGGGATCGTCAGCATTCTCTATCACACTATCGGCAATCTATTTTGGTACTTTTGGGAAAGATGTATATAGTTGAAATATAGCATGTATAGGCTAGTTTTGTAAGACATGTTTGAGATGTGTAATTAGCCTTGTGATGTGGCTAGATGTGTGTGGGCTTTAAACATGTATGGCTTTGATATATGATGCATAATTTGATATAGCTTGTGGGTAAAGAAAATGTCTTATGAATGGTAATCTTAGTGATGGTATGATGCTAGTATGATTTAGTGAATTTGGGGATGAATCATGTTTAGTATTGAATGTGTTCAAGTTGTGTAATTTAGTTCCTAAGTTGACATGTTTAGAAATGAGATTATATGAGATGATATTTTGATCAATTGACATGAAAATGGGTTGCCAATTTGTGTGTGGAAGTATGCTTAAATGTGCTTGTAGTTTTGACCTTTGTGTGGGTGGCAAATTGGCCTGTTTTGCCTACACGGTTATGACACATGGGCGTGTCTAATGACCGTGGGGTAAGGTCAGTAGCTAGCTAGTTGTACACAGCCATGGCACACGGGCGTGCCTAGTCGCCGTGTGAATAAGTCAGTATGTGGCTAAAGGGCACACGGCCTGAGCACACGGGCGTGCTTGGTGGCCGTGTAGAGAAGTCAGAATGCTTGCTCTATTTTGGCACGGCTTAGACACATGGGGGTGTCTGGTGACCGTGTGGGGCACACGGCCTGGTTACACGGGCTTGTGACCTCAACAGACTTGGTGAATATTTGAAATTTTGAAAACTTTCGTAAGTGTTCGGTTTAGTCCCGACCCTATTCTAGCATGTGTTTAAGGTCTTATAGACCTCAATAAGGGACCATATGACTGATAATGAGTATAGTTGATGGATGAATGACTTAGTGTCGTGTAATGGTTGTGTAATGATTCGATTGATCGGTAATGCCTCTTAACCCAATTCCGGTGACGATTTTAGGTTAGGGGTGTTACAAACTCTGTGGACTCTACAGACATGCTCATACTAGATACTAATTTCATGCAAATGTATGAATGGGTAGATCCCGGATCAATTAAAGCAACAACATTAGTATCATGAAGAGAAAATGTACCTGTAATTACATCAGGGGATGGTGCCTCTTCACGAGCGCGAATGGCGTAAGTCCTCGCAGGCGCTCTACCCTCAGATCTTGCAGCCTGCTCTCTGAGTTTACTCTTACTACTCATTCCACTTCCCGGGTTTCTCTGCTATCTCCCTCTATTAGTACTTCTCGACTTTGTACTCTGAATTTTCTCTTTTTCCACCATCTCGGGGCATTATCTAATAAAATGATCTTGGGAGCCACACTTAAAACAAGCTCTTTCATGAGCCCGGCACTCACCAGGATGACGTCTGCCACATCGTGGACATTCCGGTCTATTAGGTTGAGTGTCCCCAACACTAGCAACTGAAGTAGTCTGAGCTTTAATCCCCGAGTACTGTTTACTCTTACTTCTATTCAAAAACCCGACTGAAGTAGCTGATCGGGTAGGGAAATCTCTCAACTTCTTGGACGAGGAATGAAATAACTTATTCAATTGTCTCTTCCTTGAGTCACGAGACTCTATCTCAGCTCTTCTTTTCTCTTTCACCAATTCCTCGGCTTTACAAGCCCGATCCACTAGCACAACAAATTCCTTCAATTCAAGGGCACCAACAAATAATCGGATATCTTCATTTAATCCGTCCTTTCTTTTCTGATCGATAAACCGTTGGCTGATATACTTATTCCGAAACTCTTCTTGGAAAAACTCCCATGTTATCCTTTCCCTTGGTACAACCGATACAAGGGTGTTCCACCACTGATAAGCAGAATCTCTCAGAAGAGACACTACACACTTTATGCACTCTTCAGGTGTGCAAGATAACTCATCAAATACCCTGATGGTATTTTCAAGCCTGAATTTCGCTCTTTCCGGATCATCATCCTTACTGGCTCGAAATTCCTCGGCCCCTTGTTTCCGGATTCTGTCAACTAGAGGCTTTTATCTCCTAACTACTTCTACCACTTGGGGAGCTACTGGGGTAGGTTGAGGAATAGGTGGGGGAGGAGGGGGTTGCGCATTAGGGTTCGCACGAACAAACTCCGTATACCATGCATTCATCATGTGGAGAAAGGTTTCCCTAGCCTCTTATCCTCATCTTTGGCTTACAGTAGCCAGTCTATTCTCATTTTCATTCTAAGACCGTCACTTGGCGGGAGCCGTGCAAGCATTTTCTACATCATCCGCTACATCTCTTTCAGGATCCATTTACTATATAAAAACACAATTTAAATCGTCAGGAGTCGTCACACTATCATAATGTAAATACTCATGTGTATGGCATGTATAGCTAGACTCATGCTTACGCTACGTTAGTCCGAGAATCGACTAAACTGTAGCTCTGATACCACTAAATGTAACACCCCTTTACCCGTATCCAATATCGGGACAGGGTACGAGGCATTACCGGACTTAACTTGCTTAAACATACATCCTCGGCTATAAAATTTTTGTTACAACTTTAAAATTTTTCATTCATATTCATAACATCCTTATTATGGGCCTACGAGGCCCTAAACATACATTCGGGAGGTTTCGGGATTAAACTGGAAACTTTTATGCACTTAGAAATTTTTTACCTAAAACAGGGCAACACGCCCGTGTGGAATGAAACACGCCCGTGTGGAATGGAACACGCCCGTGTGGACAGGCCGTGTGGTCACACACACCCATGTTCCAAGCCCTTGTGGAATTTATTTTTCATTTCGAACCTATAGGGGTTTTCACACGGCCGGACACAAGCTCGTGTCTGTGGCCCGTGTCCCTCACACGGCCTAAACACGCCTGTGTCCTCACCCGTGTGTGAAAACCCTTGCATTCTGTTTATGACATTAGCAATCTCTTAAGTGCATACGGCCTAGGCACATGCCCGTGTGCTGGCCCGTGTGGCGAATCAAATTCTCGCAAATTTGATGCAGGAGACACACGACCTATCAACACACCCATGGGGTTGGCCGTGTGTCACACACGGCCTAGACACACGCCCGTGTGTCTACCCGTGTGGACAATTAGAAGGCTATTTTCCAAGCCTTTTGCCACTCTGAAACATAAACACAATATGAACAATCTCCTATACATGCCACACTCAAAATGAATCAACTTTACTATACCAAAAGAACAGTTGACAGTGTGATCCGAGCTCCGACGTCCTACGATCCCCGATCTAGCTTGGAAAAACTACAAGGAAAAGGGAAAAGAGAGGGGTAAGCATATAGCTTAGTAAGCTTGTATGAATTAAAATAGCAACATAAGTACTCAATGTAAAATCCATTCATCTCATAGAACAATCACAACCCAAGTTCTCAAGTGCTTTGACATACTTACTCATACTTAAGCTTACCCATCACATATCACAATATGGTTTCATAACTTGTATTTTACTCATGGTACCTGTGTCACTTCATCACACAATTTAGCACATATGCTACCTTGAACATAAACTTAAATCATTACCATACTTAACTCTTTGCCCGTTGAACTACTCGGAATATCAGAGGATACTCAATCTCATCATACATGTATCACGATGCCAAGGCCATATCCCATATATGGTATTACATGGGATCACCTCTTGATGCCGATGCCATATCCCAGATATGGTCTTACACGGGATCTCTTAGCTCGATGTCGATGCCATGTCCTAGACATGGTCTTATACGAGATCGTACATAGATGTCGATGCCATGTCCCAGACATGGTCTTACACGAGATCTTCCTTTGGTGCCGAGGTCATGTCCCAGACATGGTCTTACACAAGATCTTCTTATGGTGCCGAGGCCATGTCCCAAACATGGTCTTACACGGGACTTTCCTTAATCGATGCCGATGCCATGTCCTAGACATGGTCTTATACGGAATCTACATTCGGTGCCGATGCCATATCCCAGATATGGTCTTATACAGGACCTACATTCGGTGCCAATGCCATGTCCCATACATGGTCTTATACGGGACCTTCCATATCTCATGTTGTGACATAGGTATCCTCGTTATTTCGAACCTTCAACCGGGACTTCAACTTTGCAAAATCTCATTATAATCTCATCGAAGCATCATAAATCAATTTAATGATAATAATAATATGCATTTCTCATAAAAATAAAGTAATTAAAAGCATATTAATATTACGTAGCTATAAATTCACACAAACTTACCTCGATACTCAAAAGGTATGTAGATGTTCAATTTAGTCCAACACTTTGTTCTTGCCTCGGTTTCGGTCCGGGCTTCATGTTTCTTGATCTATAATAACAATTTCACTTGTTTAATACTCACATTGACTAAATTGACTCATGAATTATACTTTGGCCAAAATTATGATTTTGCCCCTAAACTTTCACATAATTACACTTTTGCCCCTAGGCTCGTAAAATGATTTTTATTCAACTTTCTTGCATTTTAAGCCTAGCTGAATCATTTTTTTAACTACAACAACCTCTAATTTCCACTATTTCACCCATGTATGACCACTTTCATAACTTTTGCAATTTGGTCCTTTTATGCATTTTTCATGAAAATCACTTAGAAAAAGATGTTTATCATGTATCAAACTTTCATATTCTTCCATAAAACATCAAAATACATGTATGTCATACATCGAAAATTTTTTTAATATAAACCCTAGCTCAAAATATAGCTAGAAATAGCTAAACCGAGCTACGAGGATCTCAAAAATACGAAGAACATTAAAAACGGGGCTAGGACGCACTTACTTTCAAGCTTGGAAGTTGAAGAAACCCTAGCTATGGCTCCTTAGTGATTTTCAGCCATGGGAGAAGAAGATGGACACAATTTTGACTTCTTTTTCCCTTTTTAATCTTTTATTTACCAAATGACAAAAATGCCCTTAATGGTCCTTTCTTGAGATTTTTCCTTCCCATTTCTATTTTTGTCCATCTAAACATATAATGGTCTAATTGCTAAATAAGGACCTCTAGTAATTTTTATAATTCTATTTCATACTTAAATCTTCTAGAATCTCATATTTTCTAATCTTTTCAATTTAGTCCTAATGGACAAATTGATCACTAAT
This sequence comes from Gossypium sturtianum, assembly GCA_025698515.1. Lineage (NCBI taxonomy): Eukaryota > Viridiplantae > Streptophyta > Magnoliopsida > Malvales > Malvaceae > Gossypium > Gossypium sturtianum. The sequence continues at coordinate 58,136,611 of CM046951.1, read as the reverse complement.
AAATAAAATTTCCTCATGAAATTTTCACATAATCATGCAACCAGATCATAAGCCTCATAAAAATTCATAAAACTCATATTTCTACTTCAGATTTGTGGTCTCGCAACCACTATTCTGACTAGGCCCTAAATCGGGCTGTTACAATTATACCACTTCATGTATACTCATATCAACATAATATAACCTCATGTATATAAACATCAAACACATCATTACTAGCCATTCCCATGGCTAATTACAACCAAAACATTTCATCATTTGGCTTAACATAGCCTACACATGCCATTATACCAAAAGTAGTTTTGCTAATTATACCAAATTGAGTTGAAGGATAGTGTGATCTTGCTCCGACTAGCTCGAATCTTTACGAGCTTCCGAATACTATAAACAGAGAAAAGAAAACCAAGTAAGCATTTAATGCTTAGTAAGTTCGTATAACAGGGATTTAACTTGCCAATCATGTTCGTTTAAAGTAAACATACAAATAACAAGCATCCAAAGCAAATTGGCCAGTCGCCTAAACACATAAACTCAATCAAGCAAGTTAGTCATGAATTCTAAGTACTTTTCAAGTAATAAAGATGAGCTCATCGTATAAACATTTCCTTGTATTTTCAGGTAGCTACAATTATTGATTTATTCAAACCTTATCTTAACTTATATCAGAAATTTTCTCGTTTAACCTTATGAAATATCGATAGACATTAGGTAGTACACATAAAGTGTACAAATCTATAATCCGTCAATTCATATTCAAGAGTGTTCATGAGAACACTTAAACATGAAGCACTCTCTCGAGCCATATAACAGGAAGCTCATGTGAGCCATATAATGGGGAGCTTATCCAGGCTATATAACAGGAAGCTCATGAGAGCCATAATCAGGAAGCTCGTGCGAGCCAATAACAGGTAGCTCTGAAGAGCCATTAAAGGGAGGCTCCGAATAGCCATATTTCGGGAATTTCAAGCGAGCCATTCTCGGGAAGCTCCGGAGAGCCATTAATCAGGAAGCTCACAAAGAGCCTTTAATCGGGAAGCTCACGAAGAGCCATATAACGGGATGCTCATAAGAGCTGCGGTGTCCCCACAACACATGCAGGATCACAACCGATTAGGATGCTCCGAAGAGCTATTAATGGGAAGCTCGCAAAGAACCATATAACGGGAAGCTCGAGAGGGCTTATACGGGATGCTCTTTTAAGCTATGGTGTGACTGCAACATATGCAAGACCACAACCAATACAGGAAACTTGTATCCATCGATTTTCATTTGTTCAAACGAGATTTAACACTTATCGAACATTATTGGATATTCGATCAATTTCATATACATGAAAATTACATAATTCACATATGCAACATTTAATTCAAACATATAAATATACACAATTTAGTTACACGAACTTACCTCAACACTTGCTCATGTATGAAAATCTACTAATCCGATACTTTTTCTTTTCCTCGATCTAACTCCTTATTTGGTCTTTCTGGATCTATATAAATGAATTTAATCATAAATTTATTACATTTCACATTCAAATCAACCCAATTCACGTCTTAGGCAAAATTACCATTTTGCCCCTAAACTTTTAATTAATGACAATTTCGTCCCTTGGCTCGGAAAATGAAATTCATGCAATTTAATCCTTATTCCAAGCCTAGTCAAATTTTTCATATAACAACAATAGTCCATATATTTCACAAAAATCAGAAAATTTCCATGAATTTTACATCTTTACAATTTAGTCCCTAAATCACAATTTCATCAAAATTCACTTTACAAAAGTTATTTATCTATCAACAACCTTTCGCTTTCTACCATAAATTTCATAATTCATGCATATTCATCCATTTAAAAACCGTAGTACTTTGATAACTTTACAAATTAATCCCCGAGATAGCTAAATTAAGTTATTACGATCTCGTAAATATAAAAATTACTAAAAACGAGACTTGAATACTCACCTAATTTGGCCAAATATGTTTTCTCTTTCTTCAAGTATCCATGGCTAGGGTTTCCATAGATTTTATTTAGGAAAGATGATATAAAAGATGATATTTTCTTATTTTATTTATTTATCAACTTTTCATCTTTTAATTTCCAATTTCATCCTTTTCTTTAACTAAATTTCCATGAATGACTAATCATCCTTATCTAGTAACCCCATTAATTGGTCTAATTGCCATATAAGGACCTCAAATTTTGAATTCTATAGCTATTTGATCCTTTTAGCTACTAGAACTCAACTTTTGCATTTTATGCAATTTGGTCCTTTCCACAATTAGACATGTAATCGATAAAAAATTTCTTAAAAAAATTCTCATATGTTATTCCTATCATAATACAAATCCTGCTATAATATTAAAATAATTTTTTTTGCCTCGAATTTGTGGTCCCGAAGCCACTATTCTAATTTCACTGAAAACGAGCTGTTACAGAGTTAATCTTCCTGATTGGTTTATCGATTTAGTTCATTTGTTTATATTTCTTTCTTTCTTTATTTTTGTTAGCTATTTCTTTTTAACCTTCTTAATTTATTTTATGATCCATCGTAATATAGGAATTAACTATTACTACTTAGACTTAGTTTTGTAAAAAGTATTTTCATTATTGGTTCCATCCTCCCTTGGGTACGATCCTCAAAATACTTCTGGTATTTTGTTGTACAACTATATTACAATTTGAACCGTGCACTTGCGAATACCGTCATTCTCAATTCTTATATTTTTGGCATTTTATTTATTCTACAAATGATAACTCGTTTATAGAAAGTCAATAAGACCATAGATGGAATATGCTATGACAGTCTGGTATTGTAACAGCCCGTTTTCGGTAAAATTGGAACAGTGGTTTCGATACCACAAATCCGATTTCGAAAAGAAAATTTATTTTAATATTATTTTATGATCTACAGTATGATAATAATGTCATATAAAAATTTCGTAAAGAAATTTTACCGATTACATGTTTAATTTGAAAAAGGACCAAATTGCACAAAGTGCAAAAGTTGAGTTCTAATAGCTAAAGGGATTAAATAGCTATGGAATTCAAAATTTGAGGTCCTTATATGGAAAATAGACCATTAAAAATACTTAGTTGTTAAGGATGATGAATCATCCATGGAAAATAAAATAAAGAAAGGGACAAAAATTGGAAAGATGAAAAATAAAGATGATAAATAATAAAATAAAGAAAATACCATCATTTTTATCATCGTCTTTCCCAAATAAATATGGAAACCCTAGCCATGGAGAATGGAAGAAAGAGAAAACTTATTTGGCCAAATTAGGTAAGTATTCAACTCCTGTTTTTAGTAATTTTTATATTTTTGAGATCGGGATAACCTAATCTAGCTATTTTGGGGATTAATTTAAAAAGTTATCAAAGTATAGAATTTTTTCCATAGATGAATATGCTGAAATTTTGAAATTTATGGTCGAAAATGAAAGGTTGTTGATAGATAAACAACTTTTGTAAAGTGAATTTTGATGAAAATGTGAATTAGGGACTAAATTGTAAAGTTGTAAAATTTATGGGAAAATTTTGAATTTTGTGAAATACATGGGCTGTAAATGTAACTTGTAAAACTTGGGTAGGCTTGGAATAAGGATTAAATTGCATGAATTTTATTTTCCGAGCCTAGGGATGAAATCGTCATTAATTAAAAGTTTAGGGGCGAAACGGTAATTTTACCTAAAATGTGAATTGGACTGAATTGAGTATTAATTATATTAAATTGATGTTAAATTTACTCGTATAGATCCTGATAGACCAAATTCGGAGTTAGAACGAGGAAAAGAGAAAAATGTTGGATTAGTAGATTTTACGTACACGGACAATTGTCGAGGTAAGTTCGTGTAACTTAATTATGTGTATTAATATGTTTGAATTGAATGTTATATTTGTGTGAATTGTGTAAATGTTTAAGGTATGAAAATAATTACATGCCCGAAATTTCTCGATAAATAATAAGTTCCGTTTGAATAATGAAATTCGATGGATACATGATTTCCCGTATTGAATGTGGTCCTACATATGTTGTGGATAGAATATAGCTCGAACGAGCAATCCTGTTATAAGCCCTCTCGAGTATCCTGTTATATAGTTCCTGTGAGCATCCTGATCGGTAGTGATTCTGTGTGTTGCGCACTGCCGCAGCTCTTTGTGAGCGTCCTGTTACATGATTCGATCGGTTGTGATCCAGCTTATAATGCGGACACAAACGCAGCTCTACGTGTGCGTTATGATATAGGCTCTTCTTGACCTTTCTGACATGGCTCGCTTGAACTCTCTGTTACCTTATTCGGTGCTCCCTGATAATAACTCTTCGGAGTTACCCGTAAAGCTCTATGAGCTCTCTGATTAAAACTCTTATAATTTTCCTGTTTAGCCCGGATAAGTGTCCTGTTACATGGCTCATCTGAACATCCTGACATGTGGCTCGAGAGTGTGCTTCCTGATTATGTACTCTAATGAGTACCTCTAATTATGATTTGACAGATTTCTGATTTGTACACTTCGAGTGTACTACCTGTGTATGGGCTCAATAATAACCAAATTCCCATATACATATATTTTCCATATCATGAATTCATATAACATATACAAATCATACCCATTTATTTTCAAGTACATTTTCATAATATTTCCTCTCAAGTTCAGATTATTTCATATCAGAATTTTTCTCATTAAATCAATTGAAATATCAATGATAACTCGGGAAAATACACTCGAAGTGTATAAATCTATAATCATAGATGAACATATTCATCAAACAAGTTCCATGTTCATATATCACCATCTCATACTTCCACATATATCATGTATCATCATTTCATGTATTTCAGGCAGACACTTGTAATAATTCATTTCTTGTTCATATTTTCTCATGTCAGAATTTTGCCCGTTAAATTTATTTGAAATATCATGAAGTACATGGAAATGATATTACCTGATATAATGATGCATGAATTGGTTGTTAATAGAATGTGGAATTTGCTTGATGACTTTGTTCATCCATGATTAAGGATTATTATATGTGATTACTTGGCTAACATGATGAGGATATGTGTTTAGGGCTTGTGATAAAATTTGTTGATAGTGCCTTGCATGTTTATTTTGAACATAAATATATGGTAAGTTATTTACCATGTTATACGAACTTACTAAGCATTTCATGCTTACTCTGTTTTATTTTCCCTTGTTCTATAGTAATTCAGAAGCTCGTTGGATTGGAAGCATCGGTGGAGATCACTTACACTATCAATTGGCCCATCTTGGTACATATGGTAAATTAATTATGCTTATAATGGCATGTATAGGTTAATTAGCCAATATTGGCATGAGAATATTTGGGTTAAAACTAGCCATTGGAATGGCTAGTGATGAACGTGTTTTGATATGTATTAATGGGGCTATAACATGTTTGGTGTGTGCTTAAATGGCTGAATGATGGAAATCATGTTGGCATATTGATGATTAATTCTAGCATATTTAGTAAAATATGTATATAGGTGAATTTGATAAGTTAAGTAAGTTTTGTATGTTTGATTACATGATGGTAAAGTGTTATTTGAGGTGCCTAAGAGCACATTGGTTGTATGTGATGTTATGTCATGCACGAGATTCGGTTTTGTCTTGAATTAATTGTTTTAAAAATGGCTTGTGAATATGTTAAAGTATTAGTGTAAAAGGAAGACAAATTGGGTGAGAAATATGGCTTGGAAAATAGCCTATTTTTGTCTACACGGGAAGAGACTAGAGCCCGAAATGTGGGAGGGTTTGGACAAAAATATAGGCCCGAAAAATGGGCTTGGACAAAAAAATAGGCCCGTTTAAAACGGGTCGGGCCTCGGGTAAGGCATTTTTGGCTCGGGCTCGGCCCAAAAATCTGATTTCTTTAATGTTATTTTCTCCCTATTTTGCTACCAGTTTACTATTATGTTGTTATTGTTTGGATATTGTATAAAACTTATTTTATTGTTAATTTTGTTATTATTTTAAAGACATTTGTTAATTTTGTTATTTTTTCATAGACATTTGCTTGTTAAGTTGCATCTATCTTAGTGTTATTTAAGTATACATATTTTTTAAAATTTATTTTCAATTTGTTGGGAAATATTTATTTTGATGTTTTTAGTATTTTTGATGTATTATATATATTTTAAAATTATATAAAAATAATATAAATATTAATATGGGCGGGTCAGGCCCGGGTTTTAGCATTTTTATCCAGGTCGAGCTTGGGCAAAATTTTAGGCCCATTTTTCGAGCCGAGTCGGGTCCGAGCCTAGCAAACGGGCCTAAATTTTTAGTCGGGCTCGACCCAGCCCAACCCATGCTCACCTCTAGCAGAGACACGGGCGTGTGTCTTAGCCGTGCATGGGCGTGTGATTTGGCCGTGTGTCCCCTGCATCTTTAAAATGTCAAAACAAAATACTCAAAATTGATCACACGGCCTGGCACACGGGCGTGTGGCTTGGCCGTGTGACCCTTGCACCTACACACGGGTGTGTGACCTGACCGTGTGACCCAAGTCAGAGAGTTACACGGCCTGAGACACGGGTGTGTCCCTGGCCGTGTGAACCAAATGGCCTGACCACACGGGCGTGTGACCCCTACACTTAGGAAAAAAATTAAAATTTTACGAAAGATTTTCTGAGTACCCGGTTTTGTCCCGACAAGAATCTAATGCATGATTTGGGCCTCGAGGGCTCATGTAAGGGACTATATGATTAAATTTGATTGAAATCTGATATGAACGCTAAACATTTATGAAATGTCTATTCCTTGACCTGTAAACTTCGGTAATACTCCGTAACCCTGTTCCGGTGACGGATTCGGGTTGGAGGTGTTACAGGTATAAGGTATATGGCGTAAGACCATAGATGAAAGAGGCTATGGAAGTCGGGTATACGTTTCACAGTAGGGTTGGTGAGTGGATATCGGGTTAATCTTGATCCAAGACACTGGCAAGCAATTAAGAATATACTCAAGTATTTACAGAGAATGAGCGATTATATGCTTGTGTATTTCGAAGGAGATCTTACTCCTATCGAATATACTGATACTAACCTTCCAAACTCGTCAAGATTCGAGGAAATAAACATCAGGTTGTGTTTTTCTCCTAGGCGACCGGTCCATAGTGTGAATAAGTGTCAAGTAGGGTTACACTACTAGTTTCACTATGGAGACCAAAATATGAGTTGTGGAAAAAGCTATGATACTATAATAGTGCGGTATATGAATCAATTTTGCTTTTATTTGTAACGTACATGAATCAATTTACTTATTTTTCATGTAAAGTGACCAAAATGCAATGTGAATGATAATATAGGGACTCCTATTGTACTTTTACCACCATTTTATTTGTATTATAATACAATCAAGGGTAAACTACTTAGATAATCACCAAAGTTTTAGCATGTTCCTGTTTTGGTCTCCAATTTTTTTTTTTTTGTTATTTCAGTCCTTCCCTTTTAAGTCAAATTCACATTCTAGTCAACCAAATGTTAATATGTGTTTAGTCACCAAACAAAATGCTAGCGTGGTATGATACAATAATAAATTTAGCCTTTAATGTTTGCCCATTTATTTAATTTAGTTTTAATTTATAAATTAATAAATTTAACCCTCAACAATTACACATTCTATCGATTTAATCATGATTTTAAAACTTAAACAATATAAACTAGAAATAAAAAATTAGAAATTTAAAAAATAATAATAAATATATTTGCAGATTCTCATACAGAAACTGATAATATTTGCATGGAAAATCCAAACACAAATAAATATTAAAATATGATTTAGTTTCAAGTCTTTGATTTCTTAAACTTATTCCAAAGGAAGTTTTTTGAGCTCTCTCTCTCCGGATAGCTAGGCTGCACAAGGAAATCAACAATGGCTGTGGTGTGTGTCATCTTTTCCATGGTTTATTTGGGAAATTGAAAAATACACAAAACCCATACAAATTCTGGGCAAGAAGAATTGAAGGAACTCAAAAAATCGAATTAGAGTATTAAAACAAAAACATATTTTGAAGGTTGATGCCAATGATGTCGTGATGTACCGAAATTTATGATAGTTCAATGTTCGTTTTTGGATTAAAAAACAAAAATTCCCATGGTTAAAGGCTATACAACCTACAATTACAATACTCCTTAATTAGTCATTTCCGATGGGTCTCATGAATCCGAACGATGGTAATGAAGAGGAAGGTAAAATGAGGCCCCGGTCCAGTTTGTAGCTCAATTCGGCAGCTAACGAAGGAGATCACGCCAAGGGAGGTTCAGCTTTTGACTTGGAGTTTCGTGGCTTTCCAGTTTTTACTAAATAATTTGATCGTAGATTTGAAGAGAGAAGAAAAAGAGGAGTCCGACGACGCCATTCAAAGACGAGACCGGATAGCGGCATAGATCCCAACAATGGTGGCTAGGGTTAAAGAAGAAAAAGAAGAAAGGAGGGAGGTAAAGAAAAGAAAGATGAATAGATAAAATAAATGTTAAAAAAGTTAAAAAAAAAAATTTGTCAAAAAAAGTTATGGTTAATTAGTTAAAAATGGAAAGAATAACATTAATAAACGAGCACAAATAAAAAAAAAAGGAAAATGAAAAAAAAGTGTGAAAATATATTCAATCTTAACAAATCTTAAATATATTTTTTATAATTTTTTGAATACTTTATCTATTTTATAAATTTTAATAATTTTTTAAATATTTTCTTGTATTTTTAAATTTTTATCTATACTTTTAAAAATTTATAGAATCATGGTTAAATTGACTAAATGTGTAAATATTGAAGGTTAGATTAACTGAATATGCCGAAAAAAAAGTTAATTAGCAAAATAGGCCTTTTTTAAAAAAAATTAGGAAAATAGGCCGTTTTTGGAGAGAGAATGTGAAAGCGCGTTCAGCTGGGCGTGCTTTCTGCACAGTTGGCAGGAAAGCGCGCCCATCTGGACGAGCTTTCTTCCTGACATGTTAGGAAAAGTGTGCCCAACTGAACGAGACTGAACGCACTTTCTTTGTAATTATCGAAAAATGCATTCAGCTGGGTGCGCTTTCCTTGACATGTCAACAAGAAAGCTCACCTAGCTGGACGCACTTTCACACACTCTCTCAAAAAACAAATTATTTCTCTAAATTAAAAAAATGGCCTATTTGGTCCATTTTCTTTTATTTTCGGCATATTTTGCTAATTTAGCCTTAAATTTGTTGAATTTTTGAAAATCAGGACTAAATTAACAAAATAGGTAAACATTAAAGACTAAATTTGTTATTATATCAAACTATGTCATCCTTCCGTTTGGTGACAAAACACATTTTAACGGTGGAGTGGCTAAAACTCAAAATTAACTTTACAAGAGTGACTAAATTAAGAAAAGAAAAATTTTGGAAACCAAAACAAGAACACGTTAAAATTTGAGTGACTATCTAAATAGTTTACCCTACAATTAGACCTATCCATGGGTCGGGTAGCCCGTCTAACCCGATAGCTCGAATTGACTTGGACTGGGCTTGGACAAGTATTTTTGTACCTTGGGTAAGCTCGAATTCAATTTAAATAATAATAATAAATTTTAAATTTAAATTTAATTATAAAAATACATAAAATATCAATTAAAAATTTATTTTGTTATGAATATTTTATTATTAAGTGGATATCTATTAAGATCAAGATAAGTTTGTTGTACAACAGGACTTTAAAATTCATTAGAAGTGGAGTTTTGTTTTATTGATACTTTTTATGTCTATAAATATAGACTTTAGAGAAACATTGTAAATATTTCTATTGATCAATAAAATACATAATTCTCTTTTGCTATTCTATTTCTTATTAATTTACTTTATTTATTATTTATTTTAATAACACGTTATCAACACGATATTCTATAATAAAAAAATAACATCTAATACCCACCCAACAAAAATTTCATTTTCCTAAAAAGGTTAAAATTACCAAAAGCATGAATTGTACTTATTCTCTTTAAAAGTCATCATTGCCTTCAAACCACTCAACTACTCAAACTTTAAGTTATATGTGCCACGAAATTTACAAAAATATTTTATTCATATTTGATTAGTTTTATTCAATTAAATATTGAAGATTAGATTTATTTTCCGAGATCATAAATAGCAAGGTGCAAAATTTTTTAGGAAGTTTTTTATTTAATATTTAATATTTTATTAATTTTTTTAATTAGTTAATTCATGATTAATTATGATTTATTTGATAAACTTTTTTTTTCATCTTTTGAGCATGGTGAAAGATTTAATGTCAACATTAATTTTGGTTCTTGATCGAGCAAAATTTAAATAGGTATAGGGCTTCAACAATTCAACCACATTAATTTTTCATATATGCTTTTACATCATATGAGTAATAAATTAATCAAATTCATACCTAGTATGTTTAGAATTTTCTTAAAATTTTATTTTTGAGATTATATTTTGTTGAAAATATTGAATTGAATCGGATTAATCCGCCCATAATGGGGTAGAACCTAAACCCATTAAGGTTATTAAAAGTAGTTATCGAAAAACTACCAATATAAAAGTAGTTTATATATAAGGAAGTTTTCCTCCTATATAAATAACTGCTTCGACAGTTATTTTTTAAAGAATAATAAAAATACCCATGCGACCATTACAAAAATTTAGAATACAATGCAAAAATGGCATTTGTCCATTTGAACAAAAATAACTTTTCGCCATTACTATTTATTTTTTAAGTGACTTTCATACTTGATGATATTTCACCATTGATGAAGTTAATGGCACTCAAGTAAAGATAAGCTTTTCTGATATTGATTCTTTTTAAATAAAGAATTCATTGGGACGTTTAGAATTTTGTCTTACTAGATTTGTTGCATTCTCCAAAGTTAATGCAAGCATAAAAATATTTTAAGGCTATAATCATGGACGTGATAAGTGGTGTAATAATAACCACTAGAAGTGGAAATATAGTAATAAATATGGAAACAATGAGAGTTCTCGGGATATTCTTTCAAATGGTAGATATAACTTATCTTATCAATGAGATATGAAAGATTGTTGGTTATATACCTGTCGTATGCCGAAATATTTTGTTTTTGTTAAAATTCTTGGAGGAAGGTAAACTATTAAGTTTTAAAAGATATTCACAAAGATATTCACTATAGTGGGTATCTTATTGAGATTGTGAATGATGAAAATTATATTAGTATGAATTACTCTTACTATAAATATCTAAATCTTTTAATAAAGAAAGATTCAATTATTGAATTATATTATGTATGATACTTGGATACCTATCTTTATTTTGAAAATGATAGAGAAATATTGGTTTTTGACTCTGAAAGATCTGCTTGAATTGTGGATTAATTTAAAAGAAAGATATGACCATTAGAATATGAGAAACCATAAAGCCCATTGTATTAGATTTGCTCCATTCCTTGAAGCAAATGTAACAATATATAAAAAGTAATCTTTGATGCGGACGTAGTAAATGACTTTATAATAATCGTAAAAGAGATGATCATAATAATTCTTCTCACCACCAGAAGTGGAAAAATGAAGATAAATAAGAAAAGAATTCTCAAGAGAACCCTTTAAGGAGTGAAGATAACTTATGTTATCGATGTGGTATGAAAGGTCATTGATTGCATACATGTCGTACGCCTAAACATTAAGTATAAATTGCATAATTTTTTGTGGATTATGGCACTAATTACTTAAGTATTGGATTTCTTACTAGTAATAATTCTTCTCACCACTAGTAATAAGAACTATCAATATGACCCGTTAGAGAAGAGAGACAATTTATAAAAAGTCATTGATTATGTGGCTATCGTACACCTAAAATTTTTATTATTCAATTAATATTCCTCAAAAGGAAGGAGACATATGTCCTGTCGACAATACAATAGTGCATACTATCCTTAGAGATAAAATGCATTTTCTTGTTTGGTAATGAAACAAATTAACCTTTGGTGGTATAAAATTAATATAAGGCTCTAGATTAGTTAATATATTGTCAACCTCTGTTCAATGTAGTAATGAAACATGTTAATATTTCATAGTACAAAATTAATTCAAAGCTCCAAAATAGCTAATATATTGTTATCTAAAGAAATAAAGTGATTATTAATACATTGTGTTCTAATCAATTTCAAAGAAATTATGTTTTAAAATAATATACATTGTAGTTGATATCATATTGAGGCATTGGATGAGGAGTCGATTGATTTATATATATTACATCTATTATATTGGGTAAGAATTTTGTATTAGAAAATTATCGTCTTCCCTCTAGTTTGTACTATGCATATATTAGAAAATTATAATCTTTCATCTAGTTTGTACTATGCATATATTAGTATGGTTAAATCACATGAGATGCTAAACCAAAAGTTTACATTAATACTGTTGAATCACATGCAAACCAGAAGTTTACTAGTTCAAATATACTAATTAGTTAGCATGATCGATTAGACCATCCTGATTAATAATGATGTGACAAGATAAGAATTTACATGAATATTTATTTAAGAGCATGAATATTTATTAAAGAACTTGAAGATTCTTCATTTATCAAGTGTTGCTTCTTTTCAAAGAAGATTTATTAAACCTTACTTGCAAAAGTTGAGATTGAATCTCTTGCATTTTTGAAAAAAAAAATTGGTTCCATTTATCCAACAACTGGATGTTTTGATATTATTATGGTAGATGCATCTACAAGATAACCACATGTGAGTTATCGATGCGCAACCTATAGTTTGCGAGATTACTTGTTTAATGATTAGTGTAAGAACAAAATTGTAACAGCCCGGTTTTAGCTAAATCAGAACAGTGGTTACGGAACCACAAATTTGAGGTCAGAAAATTATTTTAATATTATTTTTGGTGTTTATAGCATGTGATTATATATGTGTGAATTTTTTGTGATTTAATTTTATCGATTGGATGTCTAATTTGATAAAAGGACTAAACCGCGTAAAATGCAAAAGTTGCATTCTAATTGTTTAAGTGCTTATTTGCTATGATTTATTAAACCAAAGGTCCTTATGATGATATTAGACCATTGATAGTGGATTTTGACATAAATGGGCATGTATTTGATGTTTTAAATGTTTAATAACCAAGGTTAATTTAGTAATTTATGAATTAAGTATAATAAAACAAAACAAAATTTAAAATGGTTGTCATCTTCTTTAATTTACAACCGAAATAGAAGAAAGAAAAGAGGGTTGAGAGCATTTTAGGGTTCGACCCTTGTTGATCTTGATTAATGTATGTTCTTTGTTCAGTTTTTGATGATTTTTACGTTTTTGAGATCGTTGCTTTGTATTCTAGCTAGCCCATGCCTTAATTTTTGAATTTGTTAATGATTTCATGAAGTGCCATTGATGAATGCTTGAGCTTTTGAATGTTTTATGACGAAAAATGGATATTTGTTGATAGTTACACAAGTTTTGTTAAGTGATTTTGAGTAAAAATGCCTATTAGGGGTTTAATTGTGAATTTTGTAAATTGGGTGGTTGAAATGTAAAATAAATGAAAGTTTTGGGCTGCTAGGGACCTATATGAAATTCGGCGAGGCTTGGGTTTACTGAAATTTCATGAATTTTGTGTATTTGTGAAATATGGACTAAATTGTAAAAATGTGGAACTTTAGGGGCTAAAGTGTAAAAATACCCAAATATGTGTTTGTGGACTGAATTGAATGATTTGATGAATAAATTAGTTAATTTTAAATTTATATAGATCAAGAGCGAAAGAAATCGGATTTAGATCGGGGAAAATCAAAGGTTATCGAATAGTCGATCTATTCCGTTTATCCCGAAAACAAGGTAAGTTCATATGCAAATAAATGTCTTTAAATTGAATTATATATGTTTAATTGTCATTGAACTGTTATGAATGATGAATGATCAAATACGAGCAAGAATCGACAGGGTTACAATATCCGAAAGTCCCGTACGAACCTTAGGAATAGTATAGGATACAAATGTCATGACATTAGGATTACCGAGATGTGATTACGTGTAAGACCATGTCTGGGACATTGGCATCGTTATATGATTTCGTATAAGACCCTGTTTGGGACAGTGGCATCGATATGTGATAACATGTAAGACCATATCCGGGATATGGCATTGTACAAGTTATATGTGATTTTCGAGTATCCTTAACGATTCCGAATGGTTCAACAAGCAAAGTTAAGTCGAGAAAGAATGTGTGAATGAGTTAAGTGACTCAGATAGGTACGAGATTCATACAAGTATTGAAAAGGGAAGTATTTGATGAATCCACTTATGATTTTGAATATGTGTTCAATGGGAAAGGTTTGTGAGCTTTTATATGCTTATTCATGATTTGCCTATTAATGAAAACGATATTGATTCATGTGGTAATTTTATTTGTATATGGCTTACTAAGCTTTTAAAGCTTACTTTGTGTGTTCTTTCCCTATTTTATAGATAATCAAAGCTAGCTCGGACTCGGGGATCATCAGGAACATCGTCACACTATCGATCAACTTGTTGGTACTTTTGATGCTATGTAAATATGGTATATGGCATGTATAGGCTAGTGTTAAGATGATATGTTTTGAGTTGTGATTTTAGCCATGAGATTTGGCTTGTAAATGATGTAAATGTGGGTGTGTATTTGGCCATTTGAGTTGGCTAAATTTATAAACTTGGTAAGTGATATGTGATGTATATATGGCCTTGTGTTTTGGCATGTTTAGTATGATTGTTGTGATGGCTAAGTGGTCAATTGTTTTGATTATTTACCAATGGTATATCATAGTTGATTTGGTATGATATAGGTGTAACACCCCATACCCGAGTCCGAGGCTCAGACCGGATACGAGACATTACTATTCTTGAACATACTTAATCATGACATTACAGGCTATAAAATTCCGTACCAAAATTAAAACTTCTCATTCTTAAACAATTCATACATTTCATGGGCCTACGATGCCTTAAACTCATACTGGTAAACTTTCGAAACCTTATCGAAAAACTTTTCTTTGAAATAGGGGTTACACGCCCGTGTAATATAAGACACGCCCGTGCATAGGCATACACGCCCATGTCCTCAGACCGTGCCCTAAAACTCAGTATTTTGCCGATTTCCACACGGCCATGACACGCCCGTGGACTTAGACCGTGTACTACATCTTGATATACTGACTTATTTCACACGACCAGGCACACGCCCATGTTCTAACCGTGTGTCATGCATGGCCTTAACACACGGCCGTGGGATTAGTCCGTGGCCTATCTTTATTTATAAGACTAAGGTGCAGTTTACGTACGGCCTAGACACACGCCCGTGTGTCCAACCGTGTGGGCACTTAGAGGCTATTTACCAAGCCAATCACCACCCTGAAACTAAGATCACCTTCATACTCAATTCAATTACTCAAATTACTACATCTTTCATTGATATTAAAAAGCATACATACTTAGTCGATTTGGCCAATTTCTCTAGCCATATACAAAAAGAATAATGAACAAGATAGCCTATACTATGGCTCTTCTTAAAACATATACTCAAAATGAAGTGCCTCCTATACATGCCATACTTAATAAAACAACTTTGCTATACCAGAATGGCAATTGATAGTGTGTTACGAGCTCCGACTTCAACGATCCACAAATTAGCTTGGCGGGACTACATAGAAAGAAAGAATCAAAGGCGTAAGCATTTAGCTTAGTAAGTTTGCATATAATGTACATTCTTGCTTGATATAAACCATTTAACATAAATAATGGTATCATAGATTTCAGCTATAAAGCTTACTTACTCATACTTGATTCATACATATCTCATGAAACTTACAAATCTCATGCTTGAGAGGTAACCAAGGTACCTGTATCACTTGATCACATTGATCAGCATACTTTAACATAATAATCATTATCTATCATTCATCATTCATAACGCAAATAATGCTCACTTTCATCTTGATGCTAGCTTTGCTTTCTTAGCTTTCTTGTTATCTCATTTTAACTTTACTCGTTTGCCCGATGAATTTCTATGAATAATTGAGGATACTTAATCTCATCTGAGTTTCGAGGCCATGACTTAACATGGACTTATACGAAGTCTTTCTTGTTCTCACCAATCCCATGCCTTAACTTGGACTTATATGGGATCTCTTTCTCTTGATAACTTTTCAATGCCAAGCTTGCCTTGGTCTTACATGATAACCTGTTCAATGCCATTACATGATAACTTGCTCAATGCCAAGCTTGCCTTGGACTTACATGATAACTTGCTCAATGCCAAGCTTGCCTTGGACTTACATGATAACTTGCTCAATGCCAAGCTTGCCTTGGACTTACATGATAACTTGCTCAATGCCAAGCTTGCCTTGGACTTACATGATTACTTGCTCAATGCCAAGCTTGCCTTGGACTTACATGATAACTTATTCAACGCCAAGCTTGCCTTGGACTTATATGATAGCTTTCTTGCTTACCGATGCCATGCCTCAGCTTGGTCTTATACGGACTTTCTTGTTTCATGTGGTAGATCGAGTATCCTAAGTTACTCAACTTCAATCGGGGCTTTCTCATGCTTGGTCTCATTAATTTCTTTGCCTAACATAACATTGAACATTTTTCATAATAACATTATACATTATACTAAGCAATTTAATGATATAAATCATAAAGCTTAGAAATCATACAAACTTACCTCAATATACAAAATGTATGTAGATGTGCAATTTAGTCCTCTACTTTGTTCTTGCCTCGGTTTCGATCCGGGCTTCATTTTTCTTGATCTATAGTCATAAATAGATCATTTAATACTCACATTGACTAAATTGACTCTTAACTCATACTTTGGAAAAATTACTATTTTGCCCCTATACTTTCTCATATTTGCACTTTTGCCCCAAGGCTCGTAAAATAATTTTCATTCAACTTTCTTAGACTACATGCTTAGCTGATTTATTTTCTCTACTATAGCCATTATCAATTTTCATTATTTCTAATAGGTATGACTAATTTCAAAACTTTTACAAACTAGTCCCTATGCTCATTTTTCATGAAATTCACTTAGAAAAAGATGTTTATCTAACATCAAACTCTCATAAACTTACATAAAAAATCATTTAGCATGCATGTCATTCATGGGTAGATTTTTGAACATGCATCTTAGCTCATTTTATAGCTAAAAATAGCTAATTCATAATACTGAGGACTTCAAAACACACGAAGAATATTAAAATCGGGACTAAGATGAACTTACTAGCAAGCTTGAAAGATGAGCAAACCCTAGCTATGGTTTCTTTGAAAATTTCAGCAATGAGGAAGAAGATGATAATGATTTTTGTCATCTTTTTCCTTTATTAATCATTTAATAGGTAAATGACCAAAATGCCCTTCTCTTAAAAATATCACCATTTACTAACTCATGTCCAATTTTGTCCAAAAAATATGATTTGGGCAAATTGCTATTTAAGGACTTATAATTGCTATTCTAGAGCTATTTCATACACAATGCTTCTAGAAACTCACATTTTACAACTTTTGCAATTTGGTCCTTTTTGACCATTCAACTTCAATTTAGCAAAATTGCTTCATGAAACTTTCACACTAACATGCAAACATGGCATGAAACTTAAAAACTCATAAATTCACCTCGAATTCGTGGTCTCGCACCACTATTCTGACTAGGCCCAAAATCGGGCTGTTACAATAGGGATGATGAATTGGTATATTTTGTGGCATAAATTAGTTGATAAAATGATGAGAAAAATGCATAGAGAAGATAGGTGAAATGGTTGGTAATGATATATTGTTTTGGTATGTTTATGGTTATGATTTGAGTAGTGAAATGGTTGAAGATGAAATGGCATGATTTGTATATGAATTGACATATTTTGGTTGCCTATAAATGTGTTGAAATGGTATTAATTTGGATGTATAGGTGAACATGAGAAAGGGTGGCAAATTGGCCTTGCAAATGGCCTATTCTTGTCTACACGGGCAAAGACACGGGCGTGTGTCTCAGCCGTGTGCAACACACGGTCATGATACACGGCTGTGTGTCCCCTAGTGTTGAAATTGAATTGAAGTCAGTATGCTCCACACGGCCTCACACACGGGCGTGTGACCGACCGTGTGGCACAAGTCAGTATACCCTCTAAATGGCACACGGCTTAGCACACGGGCATGTGACTTGGCCGTGTTGCATAAGTCAGTATACCCTACAGGATTGGCACGGCCTAGTACACGGCTTGGCACACGGGCGTGTGTGGCCATTTCGAAGGGCACACGGGCGTGTGGTTAGCCGTGTGACCCAATTCAGTATGTATGCCCTGTTTTCACACGGCCAGGGACACGGGCGTGCGTGTGAACCCTATAATGCATGAAAATTTTATAAGTTTCTCAAAGATTTCAAATGTTATCAGTTTAGTCCCGAACCTCTTCCAAGCATGTTTTGAGGTATCGTAGAGCCTTATAAGGGACAATGTGATTATGTTAATTGATGTTTATGTGATAATGTATTTATGTTTGATAAATGTATATTGTATGTTGTGATCTGATCGGTAATGCCTCGTAACCTTATTCCGGCGACGGATACGGGTTAGGGGTGTTACAAAAACTTTCAAATTCTAGCTAATGTTTGAGAGTTTATTTCTCAGTCTTTCAATTATTATTGTATGTTTATGTATATAAAATGATTTAGTTAAATTAATGACTCAATGCCTCAGTTAGTAGCTAAACCATATCTTTTGAAAAAAATATTGTATATGAATGAGGATATGATATTTTACATGAATCAACACTTGTACGCATCATGCTAATAAGTTATGATATGCTCCCCATTACAATTGACTTTTGGTCAGGAGTTAAATATAACCCATTTTAGAATTTTTGTATGTGTGATATATGAAGTTGCTCCACTACAATGCACAAAATGGGCATTCAAAAAAAGTTGGGAATATATATTAATCATGAATCTCCTTGTATTATTAGGTGTTTTTATCAAAATAGAGATTCAATTATGATATGATTTGGTGATTATTATTTTGATTTTATAGTTCCCAACATTATGGTGAAATAAAATAACAGTTGGATGAAATAATTACTTGGAATTGATTATCATTATCTAAATACTCATAGAAAGTAATTTGAACCATAAGTTCAAAAGTATTTTTACTTTATTGCAAGTTAACTTCCAAATGTATTTACTGACCTAATAAGAGTAACCAAATCTTAGATACCAGTTGATGTGTCAAAGACCTAGCAGAATAATCAGATAGAAAAAATTGAAAGTATTGCATGCGTGAAAATGATAGATTGATTGATTCCAAAGATGAAAATTTTTGTAAAAAAAAAAATATAGATTGTCATATAGTGGAGTGGGTGCTCCTGAAGAGACCTAAGACATAACTAATTATTCAAACTCCAAAAGAGATTTGAGTACCTGAATATGAAAATGATGAAAATAAAGAGATCTCAATAAGTTATGTCAATACGAGAAAATGTGGAATCAGGAATGAAAAATTGTTGACAATAGTTTTGCATGCAATATTATTATTGAGATAAATGAAAAAAAAGAAGATTTTGAATAAATTTGTCAAGAAATATAGACACGGAATAAATTGACCAAAATAGAAAGATGCAATTCAAGTAGAATTAAATTGAGAAGTTTGTGAAGTTTTTGGACCAACAATCCAAATGTTTAAAGGTATAAAGCCAATGAGGTACGAATGAATAGTTTTGTTAAAATGAAAAAGAAATATGAAGTTTTTGCTAAGTCTTAACATTGATTAAGAAA
Source organism: Gossypium sturtianum (assembly GCA_025698515.1). Lineage (NCBI taxonomy): Eukaryota > Viridiplantae > Streptophyta > Magnoliopsida > Malvales > Malvaceae > Gossypium > Gossypium sturtianum. The sequence goes on along the minus strand of CM046951.1, from coordinate 58,116,818 downwards.
TATATTCTTTTGTAGTGGATGCAATAAACCTTTAGATATCTTATTATTTTGACAGTTTATGAAAGATTTGGCATGTGTTTAATGATTTTTGTTACAATCTTTTATATGAATCATTATATAATGAATTTTATATTAAAATCCTTGAAAGATTTAGAATGATAGAAGCATATAGAATTTGTTGGGAAATTGTTTAATATGTTTGCGTAAACATTTATATCAATTGAAATGATTGAACATATGTGGTAAATTCGACTTAATGAAAAGTAGTTGAAAGAAGATTATAAAATGATCCAACATGTGCCTGTATAGAAGGATCATGATCAAAGTTTGGTATGATTATTGTGGAGCTCCTGAAGAGATCAAAATATATTTTCTCAATTTTTCTTCATTCATGACTTTCAAAATAACGGTGATATAAATGCTTAACAAATCTATTCAATTGATCATTTGAAAAGCTAGTATTCAAGATTGAATATGTAGAACATGAGATATTATGTTATGTTATCATGAAGGGGAGTAAATATGTGATGCACTCTTTTTCCCTTAATCAATGTTTTGTCTCATTGGGTTTCTCTAATAAGGTTTTTAATGAGGCGGCATGTTATGCGAATTGTATATAAGTGTACTATTTTTCCCACAAAGTTTTTATCTTTGTAAGGTTTTAATGAGTCACATTATCTACCAATGGATATCTAAAGGGAAGTGTTATGAATATCTTAGTATTAGGTGGATATCCATCAAGATCAAGATAAATTTGATGTACATTAGGACTCTAACATTCATTAAAAATAGAGATATTTTATTTGCATTTTTTATGTTTATAACTATAAACTTTGGAGAATTATTGTAAATATTCTATTAATGAATCAAATACATAATTATTTTTCATATTTTTTATTCTTTTACTTTTATTATTATTTATTTCATAACATATTTAATATTTTATTAATTTTTAAATAGTAAAATGAAATTTTTAGACGGATTTGGTTGAAAATGAGTCCGTGCTTGAAAAGTATTTTTGAACCAGACCCCTTACCTACAATTAATCCTCGGAAATAATCGGATGCATGCAATGCCATGGGACCGAGGGTGCCCCTTCTTTTGATAGTGAAATGTCAGAATCGTATTACCATTTTGTATACTTAGAAATACAAAATAAAATTGAACTCCACTCCAAAATCGAGACCGTTCGATTCCAAAGTCTAAAATTAATCGGACGGATGATCGAAATATATCCGGTGCAAACAGGTACATGAGATCGGTACCTCCCCCTCATTGGGTTTGAAATTCAAATCGTGCGAATCCAGTCCCCATCATTTAAAAAACCAAATCTATAACGAGCGCTCTTGTTCAACGCCAACGGTCATTTTTTCATAAACAGCGCCTACACACTCCAAAACTCTTTGTTCCTTTCTGTTGTAAATCCAAAATTCAAACCTCAATTTATCCCCTTATTTTGGGGTACTAAATCTACATTTTCTAAGGCAATTTTTCACTCTTTCTAAGAAAAAATCAAGCATTTGGCTGGAAAAATCGTTCGTTTGAATTGTTAAGGTTTCTCTTCGACTCTTCACTTTTTTTTCCTTTCCTTTTTGTTGCTAAATTTTGCTGACGAGAAAATGTGGAGAAAGAAACATGAGAAGGAGCTCAATGCTTATATGCTCTGTTCTTTCTTTCTTTTTTTCTTGTACTTCTTTATGTTAATGTTATTGCTCGTTCTGAACTTCTTTTTTATGATTAATTTAACCAAGATTTGTGGAATAAAATCATGATTTAGGTCTTAAAGAGAGGTGTTCAAGACAGCTAGAACTGTAACCATTAATGTTTTACCTAAATTTAGGTCTATACTTTGGAGCTTGCAAGTTGCAACTGACTTTTTTTAATAGTACGATGTTGATGGAATTAGGGTTTTCGGATGATCATTTTCTCTTTCGTTTGGCATTTGCATTATTAGATTTTATTTGTAGTGAATTCCTAGTTTAAATTTCAAATTGTACTTAATTTAGGAAAGAACTGATGGAGCTCTAGAGTCCCGTATAACGTGTATTTGCCTAATTAGTAACAAATTTCAATGTCTAGAACAATCAGCACTTATGTTTCTGTTCTTTCCGTAATTATGAAATTCGTGTATGATTTTGAGTTTCAGGAAATAAGAATATGTCCCAATGCAAGCTTATACCTTCAGCTTATCTACTTTGGCGACTGCAACTTTGTTTTTCTAGTTTCCTTGTTCTTACTTTTCAATCTTCCAGCAAAAAATGATCTGAACCAGTATTCGCCATCTTCTACAATTCTATTTACAAACTGGAACTGCTAATTTTTTTTGCCCCTTTCATTTGGTTGCTTTATTGTGTGTATAACTTTGGTGTCTTCTGATTTCTGAAGATATTGGTTTTGGCAGGAATACTTAAACATGCCTACTCCAAAAATTGATCCACTTCTTCAAGTGGAAACAACATGTGGAACCCTTCTGTACGAACTTCAGGTATTGGTGAATTTCCACAACACCTTTAGATCTTTTTGTTTTGTGTCTTGGCAAGAGGATGCCCATGAGCTGTCCCAGGTTAATTTTAAAATTTTGAACACTGATCTAATGTTTACCCTTCCATGATTCCTTAGATAATCTGGGATGAAGTCGGGGAGACTGATGCTGACAGGGATAAAATGCTGCTTGAGCTCGAAAGAGAGTGCCTGGAAGTATATCGAAGAAAGGTGGATCAGGCAAATCGCTGCAGAGCTCAGCTACGACAGACAATTGCTGATTCTGAAGCTGAACTAGCTGCCATCTGCTCCGCAATGGGGGAGAGGCCAGTACATATTAGGCAGGTCAGGAATGAAAACAGACCCTGGATGAAAATTTTCTGTGTAGACTGAAGTATTTACTTGTGTTAGGGTTAAATGTTTTTTCAGTCTGATCAAAACGCTGGAAGCTTGAAGGAGGAGCTCAGCAAGATTCTTCCACAATTGGAGGAAATGAAGAAAAGGAAAATTGAAAGAAGAAATCAATTTGTAGAAGTTCTAGAGCAAATACAAAAGATCACAAATGAAATTTATGGATCCACCGAATCATTTTCTTCCAAAACAGTTGTGGATGAAACTGACTTATCCTTAAGGAAGCTTGAAGAATTGCATAGACAGCTCCATGAGCTTCAGACAGAGAAGGTCAACTTTCCTTTCTTTAATTCTTTATTGGCTCCACCTCTTGAAAACTAAAGCTTATCTTTTCTCTCTTGTGCAGAGTGATCGTCTGAAGCAGGTTCAAGATTACCTTAGCATGTTGAACGAACTCTGCTCTGTGATGGGAATGGATTTCAAGCAGACAGTTGATGAGATCCATCCCACTTTAGGTGACCCCAAAGGATTTAGGAGTATTAGCAATAATACTATTGAGCAGTTGAAAACGTTGATAAAAAAGTTACGGGAAGTTAAGATACAGAGGATGCAACGGGTAAAAAAAATGTTATTTTCAACATTTTGTATATTGCACAATTCCCCTTCCTCCCAACTTCTTTTTCCATCTGCCTGTAATAATGATTCTTTGACCTCTTGGCAGCTACAAGATCTTGCGACTACCATGTTGGAGTTATGGAATCTGATGGATACACCAATTGAAGAGCAACAGATGTTTCAAAATGTTACCTGTAATGTTGCTGCTTCAGAACATGAAATTACTGAACCCAATACTCTCTCCGTAAATTTCATAAAATACGTAAGTGATGCTTGTTTAAACATGTTCTTCTCTCGGTTCTTATATCTCTAAAGGTAAGTGCTTTCTTCTAGACTAACAGAGAAGTAAAAATGATGTATGGTGCAGGTTGAGGCAGAAGTTTCACGGTTGGAAGAGTTGAAGTCAAGCAAAATGAAAGAGCTTGTCCTCAAGAAGAGATTAGAGCTAGAGGAGATCTGTAGAAAAACGCACCTGGTTCCAGATTCAGAATGTGCAATAGAAGATGCCATTGTAGCTGTTGAGTCTGGTACATGGCAATGCTATATATTTGTCATCAAACTATAGGTTATAGATATCTCATTTTGCTCCATTCTTCCTACTGATTGCCATAATTTTTTTATTACTATTGTATCCAGGGCTAGTGGATGCTGCTACCATACTAGAACAAATTGAACTTCAAATTGCGAAGGTCAAAGAGGAAGCTTTTAGCAGGAAAGAAATACTTGAAAAGGTGGAGAAATGGTTGACAGCATGTGATGAGGAGTGCTGGCTTGAGGAATATAACAGGGTGGGTATTTTAGTCATCTCATCAGAGTATACTTTTAAGAGTATGGTCTTTTGTGTTCTAGTATGACTTGCTTATATGTCTGTTATTCAACAGGATGAAAACCGATATAATGCCGGAAAAGGTGCTCATCTTACACTCAAGCGTGCTGAGAAAGCCCGTGCCTTGGTTAATAAACTTCCAGGTAAACTATAAGATAATTGAGAAACGTAAACTTAAAGTACTAAGCTTGGTTATCTAGTTATGATTTCACATCATTCTGCCAAATGTGTGTTTGGTTCCTTCCATTTGATCTCCATAGTTTACCTGTTTTGCTTACAATCGCTTAACACGGTGCTGAAGTTGTTTTATCATGTTAAACCAGGAATGGTGGAGGCATTAGCTTCAAAGACCGTGGCATGGGAGAAAGAGAGAGGGGTTGAATTTTTGTATGATGGTGTGAGTACTCTAATACTGTACACTTTGAACCTTTACTTCCCATATATGCTTACACTCTTGGTATCTAACTGACCCTTGCATGCAACCCAGATTCGTCTGCTTTCTATGCTTGAAGAGTACACTATCTTACGACAAGAGAAAGAGCAAGAGCGACGTAGGCTGCGGGTATGCTATTAACCGTATTTTCCAATTATAGTGCATAAGCAAATACTTTTTAATCATGTTATGGGACCAGGCTAATAGTCGTTCACTATTCTCGTGCTCCAGGACCAGAAGAAACTTCAGGGACAGCTGATAGCAGAGCAAGAAGCACTGTATGGGTCAAAACCAAGCCCATCGAAGCCCCAGAGCGTAAAAAAGGGTCCTAGGTATTCAACTGGAGGTGCAAGCAATAGAAGAGTCTCCTTGGGAGGAGCCATGGTTCCAGCTCATAAACCTGATTCTCTTCACTCTGCAAAGGCTACTCCCAAAACACGTCCTAGCAAGAAAAGTGACCATTTAAATCATCGCCAGGACGATGGCATTCCCGCTTTCTCAGCTGGTATGTTCTCTGTCTATGCTTTAATGAATTTAAGAAACATCTCAATTGCTTTCTAGGTAACTAGACTATTTTTCAGTTAGGAGAGGCCTGGACATTGCTGAGACTCCTGTTCGAAAGCACTCTTCCACTCCCAGTGCTGTAAATGGTAAAGAACCAGAGTCACCATTATTAGTTCGTAAGCCATTCTCACCTATCTCTTCAGCAGTATCATCGAAAGCCAATATGACAAACATGTTAGAAGTTGAAGATAATGGTGAAACTTCACACAAAATGCTTCATCCAAGTAATGATATCTCACACACTACTACTCCATTAAAGACAATTCCAATGCCTTTGGTCGACGAAGAGAATAGGACTCCGAAGGCAATGCCAATAATACCTAGCACACCTTCGACATTATCAGTTCCAATGCAGACAGCCATGACACCGGCACCTCCGTTGGCACCTATACCTTTCGCTATTACCAAGCCAGTCGAAGAGATTGAACAGTCGTTTGAGGAAAGAAGGCTTGCTTTTCTGCTTTCTAAGATTCAAATGACGTCATCATGATCTAGTGACACTTGAATTAAATTTGGTTTTACTTTCTTTTCTTTTTTTTAACTGCTTTTTTTCTCTCATGTTTGTAATGGCAGAAGTCAATTATAAAATTGACTTTTTCTGCTATGCTATCTATGTAAGGAGTTCCCTGAATGTGGAAGAAAATGTTGCAAACAATTCTTTGTGACTCTAATGCCAACTTTCAGTTTTCTTATCGATGTTCTCACACAATCAGTGATCGGCAGTTTCCAGAACTAGAAACTTTTTATGTAATATTCACAGATTAATGGACATTTTCTTGCATGAACTTTTCCTCCAATGTAAAAAGTTTGAAGATTATTTATCTAATAGCTGCAATTTGGGTATCAATCTAGTTTGGTTTTATTTGATCCTTCTAAAATGTAAATACAACCAAAATTTCTATTTCAACACCCAAAATGCAACGGGCTCGCACTTTTTATGGATTTAATCTATTTATTAATTTCATCGGGTGTAATAATTAAACCGAGAAAATATATATTACTCCAATGAGAAAATTTAGTGATGCGTCGTTGAAGCACCAAATATATCCCATCCCTATAGAAATAATAAAAAGAATCGTATAAGGGAAGTAGGGTCAAATCCTTAGGGACTGGATTTGCACAATGTCTTGTTTCATAAGATCCCGGACAGAATCATGCCCAAGAAAACCTGCATACCTGGGAAAAAAAATAAAAAGACAGAATTAAAAGTTGATTGAAATTGCGAAATTAAATAAATTGCGAAAATTAAAATAGAGAATATAAAAATAAACAGAGTTTGGGAAAAGAGAGAGTTTCTTATGTGGCGAGATTCCAGCCTCCGGTAGTCTCGATCCTCATTGGGTTCAATCCTCGGCTTTTAGGTGATCCTTCTCGAACTGAATAAGCCAGTTATAGTGGAAGAGGATGCCTACGACCACCAGCTCCACTTAGGGTTTAGACTTATAATTTAGAGGAACTTGACTCTAGCCAACCGTCGCTCCTGTGGGACCGTCTTACACTAGATCATCACTTCCTAATGGCAAATCCCACGCCATTTTGTTTCTTGGGCTCGACAACCACTGACGCAGTAAGCAATCCGCGCCTCATGAACCTTTTTTGGGGATTTTTGACAACCTTTGGCTAGATATATTTAGTGGTTCATGCTTCTGGGAAAAGAAATAGACTTAATAAAAAAAATAGAATTTTATTTAATAAAGAAAAGAATAAGGCTAAGCTTTTTTTGGGAGAAGGAGTGTTTACAGAAAATATATAAAATTTGAGTCACTCCATCCCCTATTTATAGTACTAGAAAACCTAGTCTAGTCCTACTTAAATTCTAAAAGATAAATACAGATAATTAAAGATAAAAGCTAAAATAAAATCTAAATAATAATATCTAACAATTATCCTAATATAATTAAAAATTAAATAGAGTCTTGTGTTTATAAAATATCTCTTCTTTGCATTTTTGTCCTTATGTCTTCCATGCTTGCATTTTCGGCACCACCTTTTTTCCTATATCGCATGTTGGCACACTTTATCTCCAAATTCATGCTTTTCGCCCTTAAATTTACTTTTGCCTTCAATTTAATCCCTAAAATATAAAAGACCATAAATAGCCCAAATTAGTAGGATCATACTCAAAATAAATATACAATTAACACATAAAAATATGTCGTTCTAGAGTATTATTAAATTCCCCCTACTTAGCCCATGCTTGCCCTCAAGTATGGTACCTATCCACTGTGAAATTTAGAATTTGCCATGAAAGAAGTACCACTCCAAAGTTTTATAAAAATTAGTCAAAATGCATATGAAAAATAAAGAGAACCCTTAGCTTGCTTTAAGTAAAATTGAAAAAAGTATTCCAATTAACACACACAAAAATTAAGATTGACTTGGATTATTTCATGAAAATTAGGTAATTTACCAAACCTACCAAGACACCCTATTTGTTTCTACCTTTATTCCTCACATTTTATTAATACATCTCTTTTTTAAAATTTTTTTTAAAAATTTATTTATTTATTTATTTTTGCTTAAGAATATAGTAAACCTTTTGACGCGAAGAGAGATGACAGCCAATCACCCCACCCCGGTTACTCAGCCCAACATACTCCTAATTTATTATATTTTTCTTAAGAATATATCGAACCTTTTGACGCGAAGAGAGATGACAGCCAAGCACCTCACCCCGGTTACTCAGCCCAACACATTCTTAAGTATTTTAATTCCGGTTAGCGGAGTTTTACCTAACACGTCACACAACCTTTTGACGCGAAGTAGGATGACAACCCAAGCACCCTACCCCGGTTACTCAGCTAGTCACGTTTTAAGCTGCACTCATAACCACGGAAACATTATTATTATTATACGAAATTTTAATTTTGGAGGACTTAGGAGCAACAATCAAGTGTCAAAAATAAGTTTTAGCAACCACCTTAATAGTCATGAACATATTTTAAGCATGCAATTGTATTAAGTGTCCTCTTTGTATTTAGACTTAATCAAATTTACTAAAAGCAAAATAGGATTAACTCTATTAATCATAATTATTTTAACATAATATAAATAAAACAGTGGAGATGAAATCAATTATAGCAAAATCATAATTTTCTCAGAAGACAAAAATCGTGCTTGTAGGTCAAACAGTGGGCAATTCCTAGTAAAAATCTTGGGCATGAAAATAGGCAGAATATTCTAAAAAATTAAATGTGGGCAGAAACAAGCATAAGGCAGCAGCAGCAACAACACAACACTAAAAACAACAGATAAATGACAGAAATAATGAGGAATGCCTCCCCTTACTTAAAACACATTGTCCTCGATGTGGAAGAAAATAAACAAATAGGTGGAAAAAGTTTAGAAGAACTCCCTGTGTAATTACTGTCAGAGAGGAAGGCGCACGCAGAGAGGAGGGCGATGGCGCGGTGGTTTCGTGCGGAAGGAAAGAAGAAGGCGAAGCGGCGAGGGGTGGCGATGGGGTAGGTGACGCGTGCGGCGGCGGCTCGGCTTAGGGTTTACACTATGGTGGCTAAAAATCGGTGATGGAGGGGTGGGGGAGAGGTGCAACGGCTGATGGGATTTTTGGTGTAAAAATGAGTTTATTTTTAGGGTTTGGAAGGTGTATAGGAATGGTGTTTGGCTGAAGGGTAAGTGTTTGGAGGCAGGTTTTAGGTAGTCATGGGGTAGGGACGCACTATTCCTAGTTGGAATAAGGATAGGATAAGGGCTGTTTGTTAATGTATGCCAATTCCTGAGTTTTTTTTTTCTCGCCGGTTTCCCTAGATAGAAGAAGAGAAATTTATTAATATCCAAAAAAAAGAAAAAGAAAGAATAATAAAAAAAATAAAAATTAGGTTGCCTCACAACAAGCGCTTGTTTAACGTCGCTAGCTTGATGCCTCAACTAGTATTGGGGCTATTCCAGCTAAATTCTTTCATCCGTATGGGCTTGGAAATTCTCCTTTTTTACCACATCCACCATATTTGGATTCAACCGTCTTTGCGTCTCTCGCCTTGGTTTCGTGTTTTCCTCCAAGAAAATCTTATGTGTGTTTGTCAAGGGGTTAATCCCTTTTAAGTCGGCAATGGTCTCATCATTCTCCAGAAATGTGTGTTTGAGATACTCGGGAAGTGATTTTAATTTCAGATCTGGTGCCTGCATAACAGCAGGTAGAATTTTAGTATCCATAGGAGCCAACAATTTATTAATAGAAAAATTATCAAACACCATTTTAGATTTATCTTCATAAGATGACTCAAAAGTTTTTTCTACTAATGAGTCAATTATGTCGACACGGTTTACGTTCAAGATTTCACTTGGGTGACTAATAGCATCGTAAACATTCAACTTCACGATCTCTCCGTCAAACTCCATCGTGAGGGTTCCGCTACGCACGTCAATCTTAGTATTTGCAGTACTAAGGAAAGGTCGCCCCAACAAGATGTCTGAAGACCCAAGAGCTTTATCCTCTTCCATTTTTATCACATAAAAATCTGTAGGGAAAATAAGCTCGTTAACTTTTACTAATACGTCCTCAAAGACTCCTTCGGGATGCACAACAGACCTGTCCGCCAACTGTATGATAACACCTGTTTTCGTTAAAAAACCCGCGTTAAGTGACTCATAAATAGAAAAAGGTATGACATTTATGGAGGCCCCTAAATCACACATAGCTTTTTTTATTCCCAAGTGGCCTATTTTGCATGGTATTACGAACATGCCCCTATCTTTGCATTTCGCTGGCATCTTCCGCTATAACACTACGGATACATTCTCACCAACGTTTACCCTTTCATTACCTGTTAATTTTTGCTTGTTGGTACAGAGCTCTTTAAGAAACTTGGCATATCACGGAATTTGTTTGATGGCATTCAACAGTGGTATGTTGATCTCGACATTTCTGAATGTTTCGAGGATCTCCTTGTCCTCTTTACCTTTACGGCATTGGTATAACCTTCCTGGAAATTGAGGTTGAATTTTAGGCAATGAAGGTTTCGTTCGGACCTGTTCATCGTTCTCGGGCTTTTCTTGGGCAGAATTTTGGCCAAGATTTCTGTCAGGAATTGGTTCCAGTATTGTAACGCCCCAAAATTTCTAATTTTATTATTGTGAAAATATGATACAAATATCTGTCAGCTTTAGTGGTTATGTGTTCTGGGAGTGTTTGGGAGGTCCCAAGTTCAAGCCTTCGCTTGGGCAAATTTTGGTATTTTGAATGAATTAGGCCTTACTCTTGTTCGGTGAGGCTTTTATTTGATTGTTGGTAAAAATATATCAGAATGGGCTCTGCTGTGCAGTGGTTAAGTGGAGTGTTAGTGTGTAGGAGGTCCTGTGTTCGAGTCCCTGCGCAAGAAGGGGAATTAATTTTTGTTTGAGGCGTGCGGCATGGTGGAGTTCAAATTAAACTAATTTCTTTGAGTAGTTGTGTTTTAGTGGGTTAATAGGGAGTGTTTTTAGGAGATAATTGGGGAGAAGTTATCAGAATAAGATTTTCTTCTTATCAGTTTTCTATTTTCTTTTTTCCCAACAAATTTTCTGACGTTAGACTTTTGTTTCTCTGCCGTTTCTTCTCCCTTCTTGTTCACTTTTGGTTTTTTTCCCATTTGGCCGAATCTTGTTTCTTCTCTTTCCCCTTTCTTTTCGTTTTCTTAATCGGTTCATCTCTTGCTCTATAGCTGAAATTCTCTTCTCTTTTCCCTACTCTTTTCGTTTCTATATTTTTTGCGAGTCATCTCTTTGGGTGAAACTTTCGACTTTATCTGTTTCGGTAAGTGGAATTTTTCCCCTTAATTATCGTATTTCGATTAGGCAATTAACAAAGGGTTTGTTTTACTCTCATTTAAGTGTTGTTCAAAGGTTTTTAAGTGGATATTCCAGTGCGTGGAGACGACTGGTTAGCGGATTCGTCGCGGTAAGTTTTCGAATCGTCGTTGGTTTAGTTTCTCAAGTTTTATGTTGGGGATATTTGGTTTGATTGACGAATCAAGTGATTAATTAAGGGATATATTGGTCAAATATAGGTTTTTGAAGGCTCGGGTTACTTTGCATAGCGAATCGATACCAGGTGTGTACCCGAAACGCAGAAAATAGGATTCGGCGAAAACCCAAAATTTCTTGCTGTCGAGAAATAAGAGAAATAAGAGAAAATGATGCGAAAAATTGAAGAGAAAGGAAATAAGGGTGTTATAAACTTGAAATCAACATTTTGCACTAAAATAGTTTTGGACACAGAAGCAGATAGTCTAACTTTGAAAAATCATCAAAAATAGTGGGAATTGAGTTAGAGGTTGAATAAAATATGAAATTAAATTTTACCGAGTCTAGTTTTTCATGGAAGAAACAGTGTAAGCAATGGAATTGTAAATCATGAGATATAATAAATTTTGTGAGACAAGGTCAGAATGATTTTGGGTTCCCTATTTCGACTTAGGAAAATCATCAAAAATTGTAAAAAAAATAATTAGGGGCTTAAATTTATATGTTTAAATCCTTAATGAGTCTATTTTCAAGATAAACAAACGGAAACATCATCTAAATTTTGTACTAAGAGATAAATAATTTTTAGTAAGGAAAGGACGAAGCTATCAAACAGCAAAATAGAGATAACTTTAAAGATTTTACTGTACTTATGATAAAATATAAATTCTAAAAATTTTATGGTAAAAATTTATTTGATCCTAGTTTCAAAAACATCAAGCGGATCTTAATTTTGAATTCTGTAGCTCAAGATATAAATAATTTAGTGATAATGGCTCAAGTAGATAGCTTTGAATGAACATATAAGTAAATAGTGAAAACATATATGAGTATTGAGCTAGCATGGGTTACTTTAAAAATGGATCACACGGCCAAGGCCAATTTGGGCCAAGTGGGCCACACAGGCGTGTGGGCCCACACAAAGCAGATCACATGGGCATGTGGGCCCATTTTTACCGAAATGTTTTTAAGGTTGCACGGGTCGCCCAAGTCGACTGTGAACCTACTGTAGGGTCGGTAAGCGCTACTTAGACCCCTAAATGTGTGAAATTGACTGAATGATATCTGTACTGAGCATGTTAATATCTGAACTGAATATATGTACTAAAATTGCATAATAGCATATCATCCATTGTGTGTTGCATTGCATTGGGTTGGGGGTTGTTATTCAGAGGAAGTGTACTGAAAGGCTTTAAGCCTAATTTCTTGTGACTCATTTTGCAAACTCTTATTTTATACCGCATTCGGTGATACTTGGAGTGTAGGGATGGGTGGGTTGATTATATCCCCACATGGAGTGTAGGGTTGGACGGAGATGGAGTGTAGAGGCTGGTTGGGTAGGATTTTGCTACGGCATAACTATTACTGCTATTGATACTGTGATGGGCTAAGGCCCTACTGCATTTTTGATACTGTACTGAGATGGGCTAAGGCCCAAACTATCACTGATACTGAAAAGGGCTTAGCCCAAGACTGTTCAACTGTGCACTATGAATATTGATTGTTTGTTTGTTTTTGCAGGATTACACACTGATTTTACGTAAACCCACCCTTTTTGTTTAATGTGCACAGGTAATCCCCAGGCTTAGACGGATCGGTGCGACGGAGGACTCAGGGGTGACCACAGTAATTTTTGGACTTCATGGTTTTCAATTTACGGGTTATGATTTGTTTATTATTGATTTTTTCGGTTGTAATTTAAGGGTCCTCTGGGACTTTGGTTTAAATTTGGGTTTTATTTATTTATTTTACTTTATGGATTTATACCTGCTGGTCGTAGGAAATTCGGTTTTCAAAAAAAGTTAAAGTATTTTCTAAACGCATGATCACTTAGATTGATTTATTAAAGCTTTTGCAACAAGGGATGTTTCAAAACAAATATTTTAAATGAATAAAGACGACTTCCTAAGTTCTAACAAAGGTTTACTAAAGATAATAACATGAAATATTTTCATCGTAACAACGAGATTTCAAAAACACTATCGTGTGACATTGCTAGATACGGCCGTAATGTCTAGGACGGGTTAGAGGTGTTACATTTAATGGTATCAGAGCCAGGTGACAAAACTCGACTGTGGATTATGGGTTTTATAAAAAAATGGGCTTTCGAAAAATTGATTGATTTCCAAATGGTTTGAAATGTTTTTACTGAGTAAGTGGTACACCAAGTCTCCGGCGCTGATCCTGTAAGTATTCTGAACTATGATTTGTTTTAAACTGAAACTGTTATGGATAGTATATTCTGAAACTACTATAGGTAGTAAACTGTACTAAAAACTCTCGAGTTAGTGTATACTGAAAATTGTAGAGAAACTGAAAACTGTAGTGAGACTGCGATTTAGGAAAATGAAGTCTGAATAACCGATACAGTTTTACATAAAACATTTGTTAATAAACACTGGAACTGTAACTGATTCATAAAACTGTTAATACTGATAAACGTGATTAGACAATGAGCGCACGAGGTATCCGCGGACGAGGTACATTATTTATTCTTGATGTACTGTATATTGCCTTGATAGACATAGGGTCTACTCACTCATACATAGCTAGCAACATATCTAGAAACTTGGGAATTTCAGTCGAGAGCACTACGAGTGAGGTTACGGTACTGAGCCCGTTAGGGCAGTTTGTTAGAGTTAGCAACCTGTATTGGGACGTTCCTTTAGAGGTACAATGGGCAATCTTCCTGGCTGATTTGATAGAACTTCCATTTGGGGAGTTCGACCAAATTTTGGGGATGGACTGGTTGGTCAAGCATCGTGTTAGCTTGGACTGTGCGACTAAGAGGGTCGTACTAAGGACTGAGGAGGATAAGGAGGTAGTCATGATTGGAGAACACCGGAATTACTTACCTAATGTGATCTCTGTACTGGTGGCAGAGAAGATGGTTCGTAAGGGATGTGAGGCATTCTTGGCCTACGTAAGTGTTTCGAATTCTGGGGATTCTACAGTTAAGGATATCAGAACGGTAAAAGATTTTTCGGATGTTTTTCCTGAAGAGCTACTGGGTTTACCTCCGAATCGTGAAGTGGAGTTTGGGATTGAGTTTCTTCCTGGTACAGCTCTGGTGTTTATCGCCCCTACCGAATGGCACCGAAGGAGCTTACGGAGCTAAAGGCTCAGATTCAGGAGCTGTTGGATCGTGAGTTCATTCGTCCCAGTGTGTCTCCATGGGGAGCACCTGTGCTGGTTGTGAAAAAGAAGGATGGGACGATGAGGATGTGTATAGACTATCGGCAGCTGAATAAGCTAACGATTAAAAATAAGTACCCACTTCCGAGGATTGATGATTTGTAGGGGCTTCTGTGTTCTCCAAGATTGATCTGCGTTCTGGATATCATCAGTTGAGGGTTAAGGAGGCTGATGTATTTAAGACGACATTTAGGACTCGTTATGGATACTAAGAGTTCCTAGTGATGCCTTTTTGGACTGACGAATGCACCGATAGCCTTCATGGACATGATGAACCGAGTATTCCAGCCCTATCTGGATCAGTTTGTGGTGGTGTTCATCGACGACATACTGGTTTATTCGAAAACTGAGGTTTAGCATGATAAGCACCTTAGAGTTGTCCTTCAGACTTTGAGGGAAATGCAGCTCTATGCTAAGTTTAGCAAGTGCGAGTTTTGATTTTCATGGTAGTTGAGAGGAGTATTTTCCGTTAGCAGAGTTTGCCTATAATAATAGCTACCAGTCTAGCATCCAGATGGCATCTTACGAAGCACTGTATGGTCGTAAGTGTCGCACTCCCTTGTATTGGACTGAGTTGGGTGAACAACGTGTTCAGGGTCCTGAGTTAGTTGCTGAGACTGAGGATAAAGTTAGACTGATTCGGGATCATCTGAAAGCGGCATCTGACAGACAGAAATCCTATGCGGACTTGAAGCGACGTGAGATTGAGTATTCCTTGGGGGACTTCGTATTTCTCAAGGTCTCGCCATGGAAGAAGGTTCTGAGGTTTGGTCGTAAGGGCAAGTGTAGCCCTAGGTTTATTGGACCGTATAGAATTCTGAAATGAGTAGGACCGGTCGCTTATCAGTTGGAGTTGCCTCCAGAGTTGGATCAGATTCATGATGTGTTTCACGTTTCTATGTTGAGGCGCTACTGTTCTGATCCTACACATGTTGTTCCAGTAGAGGAGATTGAGGTTAGGCCAGATTTGACCTTTAAGGAGGAGCCGGTTCAGATTCTGGATCGCAACGTAAAGGTTCTGCGTAGGAAGTCTATTCCTCTGGTAAGGGTTCTGTGGCGTAATCATAGCACCGAGGAGGCCACGTGGGAGCCTGAGAATGCGATGCTTCAGCAGTATCCTCACCTATTCTGATCATGTAAATTTTGAGGACGAAATTTTCTTTTAGGGGGTAGAATTGTAACGCCCCAAAATTTCTAATTTCGTTATTGTGAAAATATGACACAAATATCTGTCAGCTTTAGTAGTTATGTGTTCTGGGAGTGTTTGGGAGGTCCCAAGTTCAAGCCTTCGCTTGGGCAAATTTTGGTATTTTGAAAGAATTAGGCCTTACTCATGTTCAGTAGGCTTTTATTTGATTGTTGGTAAAAACATATCGAATGGGCTCTTTGTGCAGTGGTTAAGTGGAGTGTTAGTGTGTAGGAGGTCTTGTGTTCAAGTCCCTGCACGAGCAAGGGAATTATTTTTGTTGCTTGATTGTGTGGCGTGGTGGAGTCCTAGTCAAATTGAAATTTTGAGTAGTGGAGTTGTTGTGGGAGGTTAGGGAGAGAATTAAGGAGATGAGTTACCAGATTTTTAGGCATTATCTTTTTGTTTAGTTTTTTTTTTCAAATTTCGGACTCTTTTCCACCTTTTTGACATTTTCTCTCCTCCCCCCCACTCTCAATTTTCGGTTTTCCTCTTTTTTCTAAATAATAAATCCTTGCTGTCGAATTTCCTTTGAATTCCCCTACCATTTTCTTTGTCTTTCTTCATCTTTTCCCCTTTGTGCAAGCGTGCAATTGTGTTGTATGGTAAGTTTTCGTTTTATTAAACTCGAATGTTACTCTGGATAAGGGATTAAGGGGTGTTTTGTTGACTGTTTAGGAGTCGGTCGTGAGGCTGGAATTAACGTTCCTCGATTTGACTCGAAGTGGTGATCGTTTGGTAAGCGTATAAGGTATGCGTTTTCTTATGTTGTTTGGGCGAGTGGTTTTGGCTTTGAATTCGTTCTTAACTTTCTTGAGCTCTACGTTAATGAGGAATGATTATTTTTACAGCAGTGAATCATTTGGGTTGCTATCTCCCTCGTGTTGAGTAGGGGTGGAATTGTGCGAAGTTAGAAGGTAAGTGATGAACGGACAAGCTTAGACCTTTTGGTACGTGAATACGATTTAATCTTAGTTTAAGACCGATTCTAAAGTTAGGATTGTCGATTATAGGTTTTTGGTGATCTCGGGATTGCGTAAACAGCGAAAACAATACAGGTGTGTACCCGAAACACAGAAAATGGGATTCGGCGAAAAGCCTAAATTTCTTGCTTTCGAGAAATAAGAGAAAATGATGCGAAAAATTGTAGAGAAAAGAAATAAGGGTGTTATAAACTTGGAAATCAACATTTTACACTAAAATAGTTTTGGACAGCAGCAGTAGTCTAACTTTGAAAAATCATCAAAAATAGTGGGAATTGAGTTAGAGGTTGAATAAAATATGAAATTAAATTGGTTTGAGTCTAGTTTTTCATGGAAGAAACAGTGTAAGCAATGGAATTATAAATCATGAGATATAATAAATTTTGTGAGACAAGGTCAGAATGATTTCGGGTTCCCCTGTTCTGACTTAGGAAAATCATCAAAAATTATAAAAAAACATAATTAGGGGCTTAAATTTATATGTTTAAATCCTTAATGAGACTATTTTCAATAGAAACAAACGGAAACATCATCTAAATTCTGTACTAAGAGATAAATAATTTTTAGTAAGAAAAGGACGAAGCTATCAAACAGCAGAATAGGGATAACTTTAAAAATTTTACTGTACTTATTTGATAAACTATAAATTTTAAAAATTTTATGGTAGAAAGGTATTTAAGTCTAGTTTCAAAAACATCAAGCGGATCTTAATTTAGAATTCTGTAGCTCAAGATATAAATAATTTAGTGATAATGACTCAAGTAGACAGCTTTGAATGAACATATAAGTAAATAGTGAAAACATATATGAGTATTGAGCTAGCATGGGTTACTTTAAAAATGGATCACACGTCCAAGGCCAATTTGGGCCGAGTGGGCCACACGGGTGTGTGGGCCCACACGGGAAGATCACATGGGCATGTGGGCCCATTTTTACCGAAATGTTTTTAAGGTTGCACGGTCGCCCAAGTCATTGTGAACCCTCTTGTAAGGTCGTAAGCGCTACTTAGACCCCTAAATGTGTGAAATTGACTGAATGATATCTGTACTAAGCATGTTAATATCTGAACTGAATATATGTAATGAAATTACATAATAGCATATCATCCATTGTGTGTTGCATTGCATTGGGTTGGGGGTTGTTATTCGGAGGAAGTGTACTGAAAGGCTTTAAGCCTAATTTACTGGCATCTCAGCTGCAAACTACTGTTTTGTACCGCATTCGATACTACTTGGAGTGTAGGGATGGGTGGGTTGATTATATCCCCACATGGAGTGTAGGGTTGGACGGAGATGGAGTGTAGAGGCTGGTTGGGTAGGATTTTGCTACGGTATAACTGTTACTGCTATTGATACTGTGATGGGCTAAGGCCTTACTGCATTTTTGATACTGTACTGAGATGGGCTAAGGCTCAAACTGTCACTGATACTGAAAAGGGCTTAGCCCAAGACTGTTCAACTGTGCACTATGAATATTGATTTTTTGTTTATTTTTGCAGGATTACACTCTGAGTTTACGTAAACCCACCCTTTTTGTTTAATGTGCACAGGTAATCCCTAGGCTTAGACGGATCGGTGCGACGGAGGACTCAGGGGTGACCACAGTAATTTTTGGACTTCATGGTTTTCAATTTACGAGTTATGATTTGTTTATTATTGATTTTTTGGGTTGTAATTTAAGGGTCGTCTGGGACTTTAGTTTAAATTTGGCGTTTATTTATTTATTTTACTTTATGGATTTATACCTGCTGGTCGTAGGAAATTCGATTTTCAAAAAAAGATAAAGTATTTTCTAAACGCATGATCACTTAGATTGATTTATTAAAGCTTCTGCAACAAGGGATGTTTCAAAACAAATGTTTTAAATGAATAAAGATGACTTCCTAAGTTCTAACAAAGGTTTACTAAAGATAATAACATGAAATATTTTCATCGTAACAACAAGGTTTCAAAAACACCATCGTGTGACATTGCTAGATACGGCCATAATGTCTAGGCCGGGTTAGAGGTGTTACATTTAATGGTATCAGAGCCAGGTGACAAAACTCGACTGTGGATTATGGGTTTTATAAAAAAATGGGCTTTCGAAAAATTGATTGATTTCCAAATGATTTGAAATGTTTTTACTGAGTAAGTGGTACACCAAGTCTCGTGTAGATCCTGTAAGTATTCTCGAACTATGATTTGTTTTAAAGTAAAATCTGTTATGGATAGTATATTCTAAAACTATAGGTAGTAAATCGTACTAAAAACACTCTAGTTATCAGATATCTTTGAAAATTGTAGAGAAATTGAAAACTGTAGTGAGACTGCGATTTAGGAAAATGAAGTCTGAATAACCGATACGGTTTTACATAAAACATTTGTTAATAAACACTGGAATTGTAACAGATTCATAAAACTATTAATACAGATAAACGTGATTAGACAATGAGCGCACGAGGTATCCGCGGACGAGGTACATTCTTTATTCTTGATGTACTGTATATTACCTTAATAGACATAGGGTCGACTCACTCATACATAGCTAGCAACATATCTGGAAACTTGGGAATTTTAGTCGAGAGCACTACGAGTGAGGTTACGGTACTGAGCCCGTTAGGGCAGTTTGTTAGAGTTAGCAACTTGTATTGGACGTTCCTTTAGAGGTACAATGGGCAATCTTCCTGGCTGATTTGATGGAACTTCCATTTGGGGAGTTCGACCAAATTTTGGGGATGAACTGGTTGGTCAAGCATCGTGTTAGCTTGGACTGTGCGACTAAGAGGGTCGTACTAAGGACTGAGGAGGATAAGGAGGTAGTCATGATTAGAGAACGCCGGAATTACTTACCTAATGTGATCTCTGTACAGGTGGCAGAGAAGATGGTTCGTAAGGGATGTGATGCATTCTTGGCCTACGTAAGTGTTTCGAATTCTGGGGATTCTACAGTTAAGGATATCAGAACGGTAAAAGATTTTTCGAATATTTTTCCTGAAGAGCTACTGGGTTTACCTCCGAATCGTGAAGTGGAGTTTGGGATTGAGTTTCTTCCTGGTACAGCTTCGGTGTCTATCGCCCCTATCGAATGGCACCGAAGGAGCTTACGGAGCTTAAGACTCAGATTCAGGAGCTTTTGGATCGTGAGTTCATTCGTCCCAGTATGCCTCCATGGGGAGCACCTGTGCTGGTTGTGAAAAAGAAGGATGTGACGATGAGGATGTGTATAGACTATTGGCAGCTGAATAAGCTAATGATTAAGATAAGTACCCACTTCCGAGGATTGATGATTTGTAGGGGCTTCTGTGTTCTCCAAGATTGATCTGCGTTCTGGATATCATCAGTTGAGGGTTAAGGAGGCTGATGTATTTAATACGACATTTAGGACTCGTTATGGATACTACGAGTTCCTAGGGATGCCTTTTTGGACTGACGAATGCACCGGCAGCCTTCATGGACCTGATGAACCGAGTATTCCAGCCCTATCTGGATCGGTTTGTGGTGGTGTTCATCGACGACATACTGGTTTATTCGAAAACTGAGGTTTAGCATGATAAGCACCTTAGAGTTGTCCTTCAGACTTTGAGGGAAATACAGCTCTATGCTAAGTTTAGCAAGTGCGAGTTTTGATTTTCATGGTAGTTGAGAGGAGTATTTGCCGTTAGCAGAGTTTGCCTATAATAATAGCTACCGGCCTAGCATCCGGATGGCACCTTACGAGGCAATCGTATGGTCGTAAGTGTCGCACTCCCTTGTATTGGGTGAGTTGGGTGAACAACGTGTTCGTGGTCCCTGAGTTAGTTGCTGAGACTGAGGATAAAGTTAGACTGATTCGGGATCATCTGAAAGCGGCATCTGACAGACAGAAATCCTATGCGGACCTGAAGCGACGCGAGATTGAGTATTCCGTAGGGGACTTCGTATTTCTCAAGGTCTCACAATAGAAGAAGGTTCTGAGGTTTGGTCGTAAGGGCAAGTTGAGCCCTAGGTTTATTGGACCGTATAGAATTCTGAAACGAGTAGGACCGGTCGCTTATCAGTTGGAGTTGCCTCCAGAGTTGGATCAGATTCATGATGTGTTTCACGTTTCTATATTGAGGCGCTACTGTTCTGATCCTACACATGTTGTTCCAGTAGAGGAGATTGAGGTTAGGCCAGATTTGACCTTTAAGGAGGAGCCGGTTTAGATTCTGGATCGCGACGTAAAGGTTTTGCGTAGGAAGTCTATTCCTCTGGTAAGGATTCTGTAGCGTAATCATAGCACCGAGGAGGCCACGTGAGAGCCTGAGGATGCGATGCTTCAGTAGTATCCTCACCTATTCTGATCAGGTAAATTTCGAGGACGAAATTTTCTTTTAGGGGGTAGAATTGTAACGCCCCAAAATTTCTAATTTCGTTATTGTGAAAATATGACACAAATATCTGTCAGCTTTAGTAGTTATGTGTTCTGGGAGTGTTTGGGAGGTCCCAAGTTCAAGCCTTCGCTTGGGCAAATTTTGGTATTTTGAAAGAATTAGGCCTTACTCTTGTTCAGTAGGCTTTTATTTGATTGTTGGTAAAAATATATTAGAATGGGCCTACTGGTCTGGTGGTTAAGTGGAGTGTTAGTGTGTAGGAGGTCTTGTGTTCAAGTCCCTGCACGAGCAAGGGAATTATTTTTGTTTCTTGACCGTGTGGCGTGGTGGAGTCCTAGTCAAATTGAAATTTCGAGTAGTGGAGTTGTTGTGGGAGGTTAGGGAGAGAATTAAGGAGATGAGTTACCAGATTTTTAGGCATTATCTTTTTGTTTAGTTTTTTTTTTCAAATTTCGGACTCTTTTCCACCTTTTTGACATTTTCTCTCCTCTCCCCCACTCTCAATTTTCGGTTTTCCTCTTTTTTCTAAATAATAAATCCTTGCTGTCGAATTTCCTTTGAATTCCCCTTCCATTTTCCTTGTCTTTCTTCATCTTTTCCCCTTTGTGCAAGCGTGCAATTGTGTTGTACGGTAAGTTTTCGTTTTATTAAACTCGAATGTTACTCTGAATAACGGATTAAGGGGTGTTTTGTTGACTGTTTAGGAGTCGGTCGTGAGGCTGGAATTAACGTTCGTCGATTTGACTCGAAGTGGTGATCGTTTGGTAAGCGTATAAGGTATGCGTTTTCTTGTGTTGTTTGGGCGAGTGGTTTTGGCTTTGAATTCGTTCTTAACTTTGTTGAGCTCTTCGTTAATGAGGAATGATTATTTTTACAACAGCGAATCATTTGGGTTGCTATCTCCCTCGTGTTGAGTAGTGATGGAATTGTGCGAAGTTAGAAGGTAAGTGTTGAACGAACAAGCTTAGACCTTTTGGTACGTGAATACGATTTAATCTTAGTTTAAGACCGATTCTAAAGTTAGGATTGTCGATTATAGGTTTTTGGTGATCTCGGGATTGCGTAATCAGCGAAAACGATACAGGTGTGTACCTGAAACACAAAAAACGAGATTCGGCAAAAAGCCGAAATTTCTTGATGTCGAGAAATAAGAGAAAATGATGCGAAAAATTGTAGAGAAAAGAAATAAGGGTACTATAAACTTGGAAATCAACATTTTTCACTAAAATAGTTTTGGATAGCAGCAGTAGTCTAACTTTGAAAAATCATCAAAAATATTGGGAATTGAGTTAGAGGTTGAATAAAATATGAAATTAAATTTTATTGAGTGTAGTTTTTTATGGAAGAAACAGTGTAAGCAATGGAATTGTAAATCATGAGATATAATAAAATTTGTGAGACAAGGTCAGAATGATTTCGGGTTCCCCTGTTCTGACTTAGGAAAATCATCAAAAATTGTAAAAAAACATAATTAGGGGCTTAAATTTATATGTTTAAATCCTTAATGAGACTATTTTCAATAGAAATAAACGGAAACATCATCTAAATTCCGTACTAAGAGATAAATATTTTTTAGTAAGAAAAGGACGAAGCTACCAAACAGCAGAATAGGGATAACTTTAAAAATTTTACTGTACTTATTTGATAAACTATAAATTTTAAAAATTTTATGGTAGAAAGGTATTTGAGTCTAGTTTCAAAAACATCAAGCAGATCTTAATTTAGAATTCTGTAGCTCAAGATATAAATAATTTAGTGATAATGACTCAAGTAGACAGCTTTGAATGAACATATAAGTAAATAGTGAAAACATATATGAGTATTGAGCTAGCATGGGTTACTTTAAAAATGGATCACACGTCCAAGGCCAATTTGGGCGAGAGTGGGCCACAGGCGTGTGGACCCACACGGAAGATCACATGGGCATGTGGGCCCATTTTTTCCGAAATGTTTTTAAGGTGCACGGGTCGCCCAAGTCGATTTGTGAACTCACTGTAGGTCTGTAAGCGCTACTTAGACCCCCAAATGTGTGAAATTGATGAATGATATCTTTCTTGAGCATGTTAATATCTCGAATGAATATATGTCTTGAAATTGCATAATAGCATATCATCCATTGTATGTTGCATTGCATGGGGTTGGGGTTGTTATTCGGAGGAAGTGTCTTGAAAGACTTTAAGCCTAGTTTATGCGGCTCATTTGCAAACTCTTCATTTTGTGCCGCATTCGGTACTACTTGGAGTGTAGGGATGGGTGGGTTAACTATATCCCCACATAGAGTGTGGTTGGACGGAGATGGTGTGTAGAGGTGGTTGGGTATGATTTTGCTACGGCATAAGCTATCGCGCATCGACATCTGTGATGGGCTAAGGTCCATTGCATTTTTGACATCAGATCGAGATGGGCTAAGGCCCAAATCATCATCGAGCATCTTGAAAAGGGCTTAGGCCTAAGGCTGCTCAACTGCGTAATCGTGTGAATACTGATTGTTTGTTTGTTTTTGCGGGATTACACACTGAGTTTACGTAAACTCACCCTTTTTGTTTAATGTGCACAAGTAATCCCCAGACTTAGACGGATCGGTGCGACGGAGGACTCAGGGGTGACCACAATAAATTTTGGACTTCATGGTTTTCAATTTACGAGTTATGATTTGTTTATTATTGATTATTTGGGTTCTAATTTAAGGGCCCTCTGGGACTTTGGTTTAAATTTGGGTTTTATTTATTTATTTTATTTTATGGATTTATACCTGCTGGTCGTAGGAAATTCGGTTTTCAAAAAAAGTTAAAGTATTTTCCAAACGCATGATCACCTAGATTGATTTATTAAAGCTTCCGCAACGAGGGATGTTTCAAAACAAATGTTTTGAATGAATAAAGACGACTTCCTAAGTTCTAACAAAGGTTTACTAAAGATAATAACATGAAATATTTTTATCGTAACAACGAGGTTTCAAAAACACTATAGTGTGACATTGCTATATACGGCCATAATGTCTAGGCCGGGTTAGGGGTGTTACATTTAATAGTATCAGAGCCAGGTGACAAAACTCGGCTGTGGATTATGGGTTTTATAAAAAAATGGGCTTTCGAAAAATTGATTGTTTTCCAAATGATTTGAAATAGTTTTACTGAGTAAATGGTACACCAAGTCTCCGGCGTCGATCCTGTAAGTATTCTGAACTATGATTTGTTTTAAACTGAAACTGTTATGGATAGTATATTCTGAAACTACTATAGGTAGTAAACTGTACTAAAAACACTCTAGTTAGTGTATACTGAAAATTGTAGAGAAACTGAAAACTGTAGTGAGACTGCGATTTAGGAAAATGAAGTTTGAATAACCGATACGGTTTTACATAAAACATTTGTCAATAAACACTGGAACTGTAACTGATTCATAAAACTATTAATACAGATAAATGTGATTAGACAATGAGGGCACGAGGTATCCGCGGACGAGGTACATTCTTTATTCTTGATGTACTGTATGTTGCCTTGATAGACATAGGGTCTACTCACTCATACATAGATAGCAACATATCTGGAAACTTGGGAATTTCAGTCGAGAGCACTACGAGTGAGGTTACGGTACTGAGCCCGTTAGGGCAGTTTGTTAGAGTTAGCAACCTGTATTGGGACGTTCCTTTAGAGGTACAATGGGCAATCTTCCTGGCTGATTTGATGGAACTTCCATTTGGGGAGTTCGACCAAATTTTGGGGATGGACTGGTTGGTCAAGCATCGTGTTAGCTTGGACTGTGCGACTAAGAGGGTCGTACTAAGGACTGAGGAGGATAAGGAGGTAGTCATGATTGAAGAACGCCGAAATTACTTACCTAATGTGATCTCTGTACTGGTGGCAGAGAAGATGGTTCGTAAGGGATGTGAGGCATTCTTGGCCTATGTAAGTGTTTCAAATTCTGGGGATTCTACAGTTAAGGATATCAGAACGGTAAAAGATTTTTCGGATGTTTTTCCTGAAGAGCTACTGGGTTTACCTCCGAATCGTGAAGTGGAGTTTGGGATTGAGTTTCTTCCTGGTACAGCTCCGATGTCTATCGCCACTACCAAATGGCACTGAAGGAGCTTACGGAGCTTAAGGCTCAGATTCAGGAGCTGTTGGATAGTGAGTTCATTCGTCCCAGTGTGTCTCCAAGGGGAGCACCTGTGCTGGTTGTGAAAAAGAAGAATGGGACGATGAGGATGTGTATAAACTATCGGAAGCCGAATAAGCTAACGATTATGAATAAGTACCCACTTCCGAGGATTGATGATTTGTAGGGGCTTCTGTGTTCTTCAAGATTGATCTGCGTTCTGGATATCATCAGTTGGGGGTTAAGGAGGCTGATGTTTTTAAGACGACATTTAGGACTCGTTATGGATACTGCGAGTTACTAGGGATTCCTTTTTGGACTGACGAATGCACCGGCAGGCTTCATGGACCTGATAAACTGAGTATTCCAGCCCTATCTGGATCGGTTTGTGGTGGTGTTCATCGACGACATACTGGTTTATTCGAAAACTGAGGTTTAGCATGATAAGCACCTTAGATTTGTCCTTCAGAAATACAGCTCTATGCTAAGTTTAGCAAGTGCGAGTTTTGATTTTCATGGTAGTTGAGAGGAGTATTTACCATTAACGGAGTTTGCCTATAATAATAGCTACCAGTCTAGCATCCAGATGGCACCTTACGAGGCACTGTATGGTCGTAAGTGTCGCACTCCCTTGTATTGGACTGAGTTGGGTGAACAATGTGTTCGTGGTCCCGAAAGTTAGTTCTTTGAGACCGAGGATAAAGTTAGGCGATTCGGGATCATCGAAAGCGCTTCGATGCACGAGAAATCCTATGCGGACCTGAAGCGAAGTGAGATTGAGTATTCCGTGGGGGACTTCGTATTTCTCAAGGTCTCGCCATGGAAGAAGGTTCTGAGGTTTGGTCGTAAGGGCAAGTTGAGCCCTAGGTTTATTAGACTGTATAGAATTCTGAAATGAGTAGGACCGGTCGCTTATCAGTTGGAGTTGCCTCCAGAGTTGGATCAGATTCATGATGTGTTTCACGTTTCTATGTTGAGGCGCTACTGTTCTGATCCTACATATGTTGTTCCAGTAGAGGAGATTGAGGTTAGGCCAGATTTGACCTTTAAGGAGGAGTTTGTTTAGATTCTGGATCGCGACGTAAAGGTTCTGCGTAGGAAGTCTATTCCTCTAGTAAGGGTTCTGTGGCGTAATCATAGCACCGAGGAGGCCACGTGAGAGCCTGAGGATGCGATGCTTCAGCAGTATCCTCACCTATTCTGATCAGGTAAATTTCGAGGACGAAATTTTCTTTTAGGGG
Organism: Gossypium sturtianum; assembly: GCA_025698515.1. Taxonomy (NCBI): domain Eukaryota; kingdom Viridiplantae; phylum Streptophyta; class Magnoliopsida; order Malvales; family Malvaceae; genus Gossypium; species Gossypium sturtianum. Next base: position 58,090,551 of record CM046951.1, on the reverse strand, counting down.
GTAGAATTGTAACGTCCCAAAATTTCTAATTTCGTTATTGTGAAAATATGACACAAATATCTGTCAGCTTTAGTAGTTATGTGTTTTGGGAGTGTTTGGGAGGTCCCAAGTTCAAGCCTTCGCTTGGGAAAATTTTGGTATTTTGAATGAATTAGGCCTTACTCTTGTTCTGTAGGCTTTTATTTGATTGTTGGTAAAAATATATTAGAATGGGCCTGCTGGTTGGTGGTTAAGTGGAGTGTTAGTGTGTAGGAGGTCTTGTGTGTTCAAGTCCCTGCACAAGCAAGGGAATTATTTTTGTTGCTTGACCGTGTGGCGTGGTGGAGTCCTAGTCAAATTGAAATTTCGAGTAGTGGAGTTGTTGTGGGAGGTTAGGGAGAGAATTAAGGAGATGAGTTACCAGATTTTTAAACATTATCTTTTTGTTTATTTTTTTTTTCAAATTTCAGACTCTTTTCCACATTTTTGACGTTTTCTCTCCTCTCCCCTACTCTCAATTTTCGGTTTTCCTCTTTTTTCTAAATAATAAACCCTTGCTGTCGAATTTCCTTTGAATTCCCCTTCCATTTTCTTTGTCTTTCTTCATCTTTTCCCCTTTGTGCAAGCGTGCAATTGTGTTCTGCGGTAAGTTTTCGTTTTATTAAACTCGAATGTTACTCTGGTTAAGGGATTAAGGGGTGTTTTGTTGACTGTTTAGGAGTCGGTCGTGAGGCTGGAATTAACGTTCATCGATTTGACTCGAAGTGGTGATCGTTTGGTAAGCGTATAAGGTTTGCGCTTTCTTGTGTTTTTTGGGCGAGTGGTTTTGGCTTTGAATTTGTTCTTAACTTTGTTGAGCTCTTCGTTAATGAGGAATGATTATTTTACAAAGAGCGAATCATTTGGTTTGCTATCTCCTCGTGTTGAGTAGTGATGGAATTGTGCGAAGTTAGAAGGTAAGTGTTGAGCGAACAAGCTTAGACCTTTTGGTACGTGAATACGATTTAATCTTAGTTTAAGACCGATTCTAAAGTTAGGATTGTCGATTATAGGTTTTTGGTGATCTCGGGATTGCGTAATCGTAAAACGATATGAGTGTGTGTACCGAAACACAAAAAGCGAGATTCGCAAAAAGCCGAAATTTCTTGATGTCGAGAAATAAGAGAAAATGATGCGAAAAATTGTAGAGAAAAGAAATAAGGGTACTATAAACTTGGAAATCAACATTTTACACTAAAATAGTTTTGGATAGCAGCAGTAGTCTAAATTTGAAAAATCATAAAAAATATTGGGAATTGAGTTAGAGGTTGAATAAAATATGAAATTAAATTTTATTGAGTCTAGTTTTTTATGGAAGAAACAGTGTAAGCAATGGAATTGTAAATCATTTGATATAATAAAATTTGTGAGACAAGGTCCGAATGATTTCGGGTTCCCCTGTTCTGACTTAGGAAAATCATCAAAAATTGTAAAAAAACATAATTAGGGGCTTAAATTTATATGTTTAAATCCTTAATGAGACTATTTTTAATAGAAACAAACGGAAACATCATCTAAATTCCGTACTAAGAGATAAATATTTTTTAGTAAGAAAAGGACGAAGCTACCAAACAGCAGAATAGGGATAACTTTAAAAATTTTACTGTACTTATTTGATAAACTATAAATTTTGAAAATTTTATGGTAGAAAGGTATTTGAGTCTAGGTTCAAAAACATCAAGCAGATCTTAATTTAGAATTCTGTAGCTCAAGATATAAATAATTTAGTGATAATGACTCAAGTAGACAGCTTTGAATGAACATATAAGTAAATAGTGAAAACATATATGAGTATTGAGCTAGCATGGGTTACTTTAAAAATGGATCACACGTCCAAGGCCAATTTGGGCCGAGTGGGCCACACGGGCGTGTGGACCCACACGGGAAGATCACATGGGCATGTGGGCCCATTTTTACCGAAATGTTTTTAAGGTTGCACGGGTCGCCCAAGTCGACTGTGAACCTACTGTAGGGTCGGTAAGCGCTACTTAGACCCCTAAATGTGTGAAATTGACTGAATGATATTTGTACTGAGCATGTTAATATCTGAACTGAATATATGTACTGAAATTGCATAATAGCATATCATCCATTGTATGTTGCATTGCATTGGGTTGGGGGTTATTATTCGGAGGAAGTGTACTGAAAGGCTTTAAGCCTAATTTACTGGCAGCTCAGCTGCAAACTACTGTTTTGTGCCGCATTCGGTACTACTTGGAGTGTAGGGATGGGTGGGTTGATTATATCCCCACATAGAGTGTAGGGTTGGACGGAGATGGTGTGTAGAGGCTGGTTGGGTATGATTTTGCTACGGCATAATCAATTATCGCGCATCGACATCTTTGTGATGGGCTAAGGTCCTACCTGCATTTTTGACATCAGATTGAGATGGGCTAAGGCCCAAATCATCATCGAGCATCTTGAAAAGGGCTTAGTCCTAAGACTGTTCAATTGTGCACTGTGAATACTGATTGTTTGTTTGTTTTTACGGGATTACACACATCGAGTTTACGTAAACTCACCCTTTTGTTTAATGTGCACAGGTAATCCCCAGACTTAGACGGATCGGTGCGACGGAGGACTCAGGGGTGACCACAGTAATTTTTGGACTTCATGGTTTTCAATTTACGAGTTATGATTTATTTATTATTGATTATTTGGGTTGTAATTTAAGGGCCCTCTAGGACTTTGGTTTAAATTTGGGTTTTATTTATTTATTTTACTTTATGGATTTATACCTGCTGGTCATAGGAAATTCGGTTTTCAAAAAAAGTTAAAGTATTTTCCAAACGCATGATCACCTAGATTGATTTATTAAAGCTTCCGCAACGAGGGATGTTTCAAAACAAATGTTTTAAATGAATAAAGACGACTTCCTAAGTTCTAACAAAGGTTTACTAAAGATAATAACATGGAATGTTTTCATCGTAACAACGAGGTTTCAAAAACACTATCGTGTGACATTGCCAGATACGACCATAACGTCTAGGCCGGGTTTGGGGTGTTACATTTCTGGGTTGAGATGTCTTCATGGCGTTTGAATATCTATCTCTTAGCTTCGAAACGTATTTTGAATCACTTGATTTCTAAACGGGATTATAATGGAAATTATGAGTTTCGGGCTTTTAATTTGAGTTTAAATCATATTGGGTTTGGGTTTTGGACTTAATTTTTATTCTATAAGAGCCCAATATTGTATTTATCAGCTCTTATTATTTTATTATTTTATTATTCTAAAATTTTAATAATTATTAAGTAGTTTAAGTTATTTAGGAGTTTTATGTAAATAAGAAAGTTTAGTTTAAAACTACTTCTTATTTAGATTAATTAGAGTTCTAGTCTACTTAAGAGTTTTATTTAGATTTATTTAGCTAGCCTATATATAAGCCTTTGCATTGTACGCAATTCAGACAATTCATTATTATTCAACTTCTCTTTTGAGTTAATAAATTCTCTTTGAGTTTTCTTTTCAAGAATTTCTCTTGAGTTTCTTTTAGAAGAGATTTAACAATATTTTTCAGATTGTGGGGATTATCTTCAAACTTTTTCTTGCCAAGTTTTCTATTTTGGAGGGGAAATTAGAGCCGATTGAAGGGGGCTGTGGATTCTTCTTGTTTCCAAGGCTTCTCAGGACTTCTACACGCCACATTCCATCTTATTTATTTTCTTCTTTATTATTCTAATCTTTGATCTCATTATTCTATTTTATTCATATTGATTAGTTATTTTTAATTGTTTTCTTTATTTTTTTTCTAACATGGATTCATTTGTGTTTTAGGTTGTTTTAAAATCCAAGTTCATTTCAGAATGTCTAGAGCCCTAAGTCAAATCCGTGACTTTGACAAACTTTACGATCCGCTTTCACATTCATCTGCCTTATTCTTTACCATTTGGTATCAGATTTGGGCGTTTTAGGTATTCTTTTTGTTTTTATATACTGATTTCTAGCAACTCATTCTTTATCATTTGGTATCAGATTTGGGTGTTTTAGATGTTCTCTTGAGTTTCTTTTAGAAGCTGTTTTAACAATCTTTCAGGTTGTGGGAATCATCGTTAAGCTTTTTCTTGCCAAAATCTTTTTCTTGGAGGGGGAATTAGAGCCATTGAAAGGAGTTGTGGATTCTTAATGTTTCTAAGGCTTCTTAGTACATCTTATCTTTTCTATCCTTAATTTATCGTTTCTTACTTATTTAAGTTAGTTCTTACTGTTTTGGCTTGCTGATTTTATTGATTTTCGTTCTAGGTTAAAGTTGTTTCAAGAAAGACGTTCTCCTATCTTGTTCCATCAAGAAACACATCAAAATTAGGAGTTTTAATTTTTTCTTATTGTTTCAAGCATTCTTGCACAAAACAATTTGCTTTTATCTTTAAAATCACTTTTAACAAATCTATTTGTGTTTTGTTTTTCCAGATCTGGTTGGGGCATTTTCTTGAGGTCGAAGGATGATTTCTTTCCATCCAAGAAACCCTAATTCGTTCTCTTTTGGACTCTTTACTAGTCGGTTCATCTTTATTTTGTTTTAATTTCGTTTGACTCTCCTTTGTCACAACTAATCTATTTTCGTTGTTTCTGGTTTTAGTTTATGTTTGTCTAGAGATCTAGGATAAATCCGCGACTTTGAAAAACTTTACGATCCACTTCCGCATTCATCCACATCATTCCTTATCACCTATATAATCAGGTCTTAACTAATTTCTAATTAAATTTAGACTCTTTGTCTATTAATTATATATTTATTTAGTGATGGAGTCTGTAACACCCTTTACTCGACTTGATCGTCGAGTCTGAGCAACAGAGTGTCACATTCGTTGCCAGAGCAATGTAACATCCCGATTTAGGGCCTAGTTGGAATAGTGGTTGTGAGACCACAAATCCAAAGTAGAAATATGAGTTTTATGAATTTTTATGAGGCTTATGATGTGGTTTCATGATTGTGTGAAAATTTCATGAGGAAATTTTATTTATTAGTGATCTATTTGTCCATTAGGACTAAATTGCAAAGATTAGAAAATATGAGATTCTAGTAGATTTAAGTATGAAATAGAATTATAAAAATTACTAGAGGTCCTTATTTAGCAATTAGACCATTATATGTTTAGATGGACACAAATAGACATGGGAAGGAAAAATCTCAACAAAGGACCATTAAGGGCATTTTTGTTATTTGGTAAATAAAAGATTAAAAAGGGAAAAAGAAGTCAAAATTGTGTCCATCTTCTTCTTCCATGGCCGAAAATCACTAAGGAGCCATAGTTAGGGTTTCTTCAAATTCCAAGCTTGATAGTAAGTGCATCCTAGCCCCGTTTTTAATGTTCTTCGAATTTTTGAGATCCTCGTAGCTCGGTTTAGCTATTTCTAGCTATATTTTGAGCTAGGGTTTATATTCAAAAATTTACCCATGTATGAAATGCATGTATTTTGATGTTTTATGGAAGAATATGAAAGTTTGATGCATGATAAACATCTTTTTCTAAGTGATTTTCATGAAAAATGCATAAAAGGACCAAATTGCAAAAGTTATGAAAGTTGTCATACATGGGTGAAATAGTGGAAATTAGGGGCTGTGGTAGTTAAGAAAATGATTCGGCTAGGCTTAAAATGCAAGAAAGTTGCATAAAAATCATTTTACGAGCCTAGGGGCAAAAGTGTAATTATGTGAAAGTTTAGGGGCAAAATCATAATTTTTGCCAAAGTATGATTCATGAGTCAACTTAGTCAATGTGAGTATTAAACAAGTGAAATTATTATTATAGATCAAGAAACACGAAGCCCAGATCGAAACCGAGGCAAGAACAAAGTGTTGGACTAAATTAAACATCTACGCACATTTTGAGTACCGAGGTAAGTTTGCGTAAAGTTATAGCTACGTAATATTAATATGCTTTTAATTACTTTATTTTTATGAGAAATGCATATTATTATCATTGAAATTGATTTATGATGCATCGATGAGATTATAATGAGATTATGCAAAGTTGAAGTCCCGGTTGAAGGTTCGGAATAACGAGGATACCTATGTCACAACATGAGATAAGGAAGGTCCCGTATAAGACCATGTCTGGGACATGGCATCGGCACCAAATGTAGGTCCCGTATAAGACCATGTCTGGGACATGGCATCGGCACCAAATGTAGGTCCCGTATAAGACCATGTCTGGGACATTGCATCGACACCGAATGTAGATCCCGTATAAGACCATGTCTGGGACATGGCATCGGCATCGAATAAGGAGGGTCCCGTATAATACCATGTCTGGGACATGGCATCGGCATCGAATAAGGAAAGGTCCCGTATAAGACCATGTCTGGGACAAGGCATCGGCATCGATTAAGGAAAGTCCCATGTAAGACCATGTCTGGGACATGGCATCGACATCTATGTACGATCTCGTATAAGACCATGTTTGGGACATGGCATCGACATCGAGCTAAGAGATCCCGTGTAAGACCATATCTGGGATATGGCATCAGCATCAAGAGGTGATCCCATGTAAGACCATATCTGGGATATGGCCTTGGCATCGTGATACATGTATGATGAGATTGAGTATCCTTTGATATTCTGAGTAGTTCAACGGGCAAAGAGTTGAATATGCAAAGAGTTAAGTATGCAAAGAGTTGAATATGCAAAGAGTTAAGTATGCAAAGAGTTGAATATGCAAAGAGTTAAGTATGCAAAGAGTTGAATATGCAAAGAGTTAAGTATGCAAAGAGTTAAGTATGGTAATGATTTAAGTTTATGTTCACGGTAGCATATGTGCTAAATTGTGTGATGAAGTGACACAGGTACCATGAGTAAAATACAAGCTATGAAACCATATTGTGATATGAGATGGGTAAGCTTAAGTATGAGTAAGTATGTCAAAGAACTTGAGAACTTGGGTTGTGATTGTTTAATGAGATGAATGAATTTTACATTGAATACTTATGTTGCTATTTTAATTCATACAAGCTTGCTAAGCTATATGCTTACCCCTCTCTTTTCCCTTTTCCTTGTAGTTTCGCCAAGCTAAATCGGGGATCGTAGGACGTCAAAGTTTGGATCACACTATCAACTGTTCTTTTGGTATAGTAAAGTTGATTCATTTTGAGTATGGCATGTATAGGAGATTGGTCATATTGTGTTATGTCATATTTGAAAGCCATAGTGTTGGCTATTAATGTTATACACTCATTTTGTAAATGGCCATTAAGGATTGGCTAATATTTTCCAAGCTTTATAACTTAATGAGGATGAGATCTATGTTGTGCATGAAAGATGAATTGTGAGTCTTCATAGTGTATTATGGCCATGTTATGTGTGTTTATGTTTCAGGGTGGCAAAAGGCTTGGAAAATAGCCTTCTAATTATCCACACGGGTAGACACACGGGCGTGTGTCTAGGCCATGTGTGACACACGGCCAACCCCATGGGTGTGTTGACAGGCCGTGTGTCCCCTGCATCAAATTTGCGAGAATTTGATTCACCACACGGGCCAGCACACGGGCGTGTGCCTAGGCCGTGTGCAATTAAGAGATTGTTGATGTTATAAACAGAATGCAAGGGTTTTCTCACACGGGTGAGGACACAGGCGTGTCTAGGCCGTGTGGAGGACACGGGCCACAGACACGGGCGTGTGTCTGGCCGTGTGAAAACCCCTGTAGGTTCGAAATGAAAAATAAATTTTACACGGGCTGGGAACATGGGCGTGTGTGACCACACGGCCTGCCCACACGGGCGTGTGGCCCTGTTTTAGGTAAAAAATTTCTAAGTGCATAAAAGTTTCCAGTTTAATCCCGGAACCTCCCGAATGTATGTTTAGGGCCTCGTAGGCCCATAATAAGGATGTTATGAATATGAATGAAAAATTTTAAAGTTGTAACAAAAAATTTATAGCCGAGGATGTATGTTTAAGCAAGTTAAGTCCGGTAATGCCTCGTACCCTATCCCGGTTCGGTTACAGGTAAGGGGTGTTACAGCAACTACTGACAATTTCACAGTAAAAACATTATTTCACTTCATAAATCATATGCAATCAATCAATAATACAACATAGAATAACATGAACATTCTTTTTTGGGTCTTATACAAGCATAAGAATGCTTTAAATTCAACCCGATATCAAATAAGGACCTTTTTGTAATATTTTAAAATTTTTAGATCAAGTACACTATAAATGAATCATTCAAATATTCAATCATGTTGTAAACACCCAAATAATACACAATTAATTCCAAGCCTTGAGCCATAAGCTCTTTTGTAGACCCGGAAATGAATTAGGACCAAATTGCAAGGTTTTGAAAGTTTAGGTTCCACGTCATGATGTGACCTTCTCTACGTCGTGACATCGCCAAAATAGTGAGTCACATCACGACGTCAGACCACTTGACATCGGGACATCATAAATTATCTATCGACATTGCGGCGAGGGGTATTTCACGTCGAGATAAGGACCCTTTTTTTTGATGAAATTTGTCCATTTGGTACCTATTTCATGCCAAGCAAACTTTAAGCTTATTTAGTGCATGTATGCACATCTAAACCTACACAAAACCAATTTAAAGGCATTTGCAAACATTCATTTATCATTACTCAATTCAAACAATTCTAATTACCAAAGCAACATGTCCAAAATTTTGGCACCAAAACCTATCAAAACTACTTGCTCAATTCAAACTTACCTAACATACATATACCATTAAATTCCATTCCAATACCCTAACACACAATTTCTCAATCAACAAAATATTTATATATCATTAAAGTTACTAAGTAATCATTTCACTTGTAAACATTCAATCCTTCTCCTATTGCACATTCAATCAATTTCACCAATATAACCATACTATTTGTTTTTCAAATTTGCCAATCATAAGATCCATATGCAATATAACATATTACCAAGCTTACTTACATTTATACATTCCCATGGACAAGTCCAAAATCAACCATTCAACAAGGTTCAAACAAAAATCAACCAACCAAGATAAACACTTATATCAACCCTATATACATGCCACAAAATTGAACTTCAAACGATTAACAGATTACAAAAACAACATGATAGTGTGTAACATCCCGATTTAGGGCCTAGTCAGAACAGTGGTGCGACACCACAAATCCAAAGTAGTAAAATGAGTTTTGAGGTTTAAGATATGTTTGCATGATAGTATGAAAGTTTCATGTAAAAATTTTATGAAATTGTCATTGAATGGTCCATTAGGACTAAATTGCAAAAGTTGCAAAATATGAGATTTTAGAAGCTTTTAGTATGAAATAGCTTTGGAATATTAATTAGAAGTCCTTAAATAGCAATTTGCCCAAATTATAATTTTTGGACAAAAATGGACATGAGTTAGAAATTGTTGAAAGTTTAGTGAGAAGGGCATTTTGGTCATTTATCAATTAAATGATTAAAAGGGAAAAGATGAAAAAATCTTATTCATCTTCTTCCCCTTGTGCCGAAAATTAGAGAGACTCCATAGCTAGGGTTCTTCAATTTTTGAAGCTTGCTAGTAAGTGCATCCTAGCCCCGTTTTTAATATTTTTCGCATTTTTGGAGTCCTCGTAGCATGAATTAGCTATTTTTAGCTATAAGTTGAGCTAGAATTCATGCCCATAAATATACCCATGTATGACATGCATGTAAAATGATGTTTTATGGAAGATTATGAGAGTTTGATGTTAGATAAACATCTTTTCCTAAGTGAATTTCATGAAAAATGTTAGTATGGACTAATTTGTAATAGTTATGAAATTTGTCATACATAATAGAAATAATGGGAATTGATTGTTGCTATAGTTGAGAGAATGAATCAGCTAAGCATGAAGTTCATGAAAGTTTAATAAAAATCACTTTACGAGCCTAGGGGCAAAAGTGTAATTATGAGAAAGTTTAGAGGCAAAATGGTAATTTTGCCAAAGTATGAGTTATGAGTCAGTTTAGTCAATATGAGTATCAAATGAGCTAAATTATTATTATAGATCAAGAAAAATGAAGCCCGGATCGGAACCGAGGCAAGAACAAAGTCGAGGACTAAATTGCATATTTACATACATTTTGTATATTGAGGTAAGTTTGTATGATTTCTAAGCTTTATGATTAATATCATTGAATTGCTTAGTATGATGTTGAATATATCTTAATTCCATGAGATTTTTTTAATGCTATGTTAAACAAAGAAATCAATGAGATTAAGCATGAGAAAGTCCCGATTGAAGTTGAATTACTTAGGATACTCGATCTATCACATGAGACAAGAAAGCCTGTATAAGACCAAGCTAAGGCAAGGCATCGGCAATCAAGCAAGTTATCATGTAAGACCAAGACAAGTCTTAGCATTGAAGAGTTATTATGAGATGAAGACCCATATAAGCCCAAGCCAAGGTATGGCATTGGTGAGTCTCCAAGCAAAGATGTCATGTAAGTCCAAGACAAGTCTTGGCATTGAAAAGCTATCATGAGATAGAGATTTCATGTAAGTCCAAGCCAAGGCTCGGCATTGACCAGTTCATGAGTAAAGATACCAAGTAAGACCATGTCAAGACATGGCAATGGTAAGTTCCAAAGGGAACACACAAGGAAGACTTCGCGTAAGTCCATATCAAGACATGGCATCGATACCAAGTTGAGAGATCCCATGTAAGACCATATCTAGGATATGGCTTTGGCATCGAGATATATGTGAGATGAGATTCAGTATCCTCGGTTATTCATAGTAATTCATCAGGCAAAAGAGTAAAGAATAAATGAGAAAGCAAGAAAGTTAAGCAAGTAAAGCTATCATCAAAATATGCTAGTTAAAGTTAACTAAAAGTATTATTCATGTTATGAACAATGAAGTTAAGATTATGCTTACCATGGCAAAGTATGCTAATCTATGTGATTAAGTGATACAGATACCTTGTTTACCTTACAAGCATGAGACTAGTAAGTACCATGAGATATGTAAGAATTATTAAGAGTAAGTGAGCTCAAGCATATAAGTTCGACAATTCCTTTATTTATGATGAATGAGTTATGTTAAGCAAATATATTGCTATATGCACTACATGCAAACTTACTAAGCTAAATGCTTACGTCTTTAATTCTTTCTTTCCATGTAGTCCCGCCAAGCTAACTCGTGGATCATTGACATCGGAGCTCGGAGCACACTATCAATCGCTATTTTGGTATAGCCAAGTTGTTTATATTAAGTATGGCATGTATAGGAAGCATTTCATTTTGAGTTATTTTTTAAGAGGAGCCAAAGTGTTGACTATCAAGTTTAGTATTCTTTTGTATATGGCTAAAAAGATTGGCCAATATTTTCCAAGTTTATTTATACCAATGTTGATGATTATGCATCATTGTTCATGTTTTCATGTAGTACTTGAGTTGTTGAATAGGGTATTAAATTGATCTTGATTTCAGAGTGGAAAGGCTTGGTAGATAGCCTTCTAATCTCCCACAGGAGTAGAGACACGGGCGTGTGTCTAGATCGTGTGGGAGGCACGGCTCGAACTTGGGCGTTTGCCCAGGCCGTGTGAAGTCTGCACCTTGCACTTGGAATTTGAATCGCCACACGGCTGAAGCACACGGGCGTGTGTATGGACCATGTGGATAAGTCAGAATGCCAAGGTTTGGCACACGGGCGTGTCAAGGCCGTGTGAAATTAGTCGATGTCGACCACGGGTGGAAGACACGGGCATTTCTTAGGGGCTGCAGGCGTGTCCCAAGTCACACGGGCGTGTGACTTTCGCTTTTGAGGAAAAGTTTACAAAGTGAGTAAAAGTTTCGGTTGAACTCCGAAAGTTTCCGGACGTGAGTTTAAGGCCTCGTAGGCCCATGAAATATATGATTTGACTAAGAAAGAGAAGTTCTAATTCGAAACAAAATTTTACAGCCCGAAAGTACATGTTTTAGTAAGTTCAAGTATAGTAATGTCTCGTATCCAGTCTCAGTTTCGGACTCGGGTATCGGGTCGTTACATAGTGTGAGCTTCTCTACGATCCGCTTGGCACGTTCCACAAGTTGGCAATCTATAGGGAAAAGGAAACAAGAGGGTAAGCATTATAAACGCTTAGTAAGTTCACTGATTTTTAAACAACAACTTACCTCAAATTACAACATAATTCGATAAGATGCTAGCTTTACGAGTTTGCCTAAACATGGCAACCACGTATCAACAAGGTGAGTATCAACATATATTGCATCTTTTAATAAATCAAGCATAAAACATTCTCAATCACTTATAACCAAAATTTATTCAATTCGATATCAATTTCATATCATTTTCTATCTATTATAAATAATACATCCAATTTCAATATAATGATATTCACTATTTCATTTCATTATTCAAATTCTGAATCAAATCATTAATTCATCACATTTTCATATCGATCTTCCAGGCTCGTATAATAAGTTCAAATGATCTTTTATAAAGCACAACATGTATTTGTATCATCAAATCATATTACGAACACAATTCGTATATCATTTATCCCATTTACACTTTATACCCTTATTAACATGACTCAGACTCAGACTCGGACTTGGACGGATACACGAATCCCACCAACCACACTAGTTTGGCACCCAGTGCCTCATCGACACGTACTCAAAGTAACCCTTAAATCTTCCTATCTATGGCATGCTAACTATATACAGCTCTGCCCGAACAAATAATAGGGTCACAATTTACTCAATTTCATTTACAAGTCAATTTCTCAATTCAATGTTGTCATATCATCAACCAATTATCAATTTTTATGCATAACATTATAATTCATCTCAACATAAAACCAATTTTGTAATTACAACAATATACAATATTTTCAAATCTATTCAATTTAATCCTCTATCTCGAAGATCAAACATAATCATCTCAATTTGATTCAATTCAACTAATCAACCTCAGATTGCAATTCATTATATTCAATTTATCAGTAAATTTGTCATTTCTTTTATGATTTAGTCCATATCTCACCTTTTTGTACCAAATCGTAAACAATCCAAATTTCAATTTAAAATATTTACAATTATAATTTTAAATACATAAGAATTTAACAAAAAACATACCGTATGAACTTACCTGAAAAAATAACAAACGGTTAATTCTATAAGGACTAATCAACAAATTTACCATTTTCCTCGATGAATTCTGATTTGGTCCAATTCTCGATCTATAAAATTATTAAATTCAATTTATCAATTTCAAAACTCTTATTTCATCCTATTATAAAAATGTATCAACTCAATTTCATTTTTTGAATGCTCCCTAAAATTTTGCATTTTATTCAATTTAGTCCCTAAAATCGAAATAGTTATAACTTTCAAATTTAAGCTTTGTTTTTTAATATGTTTTTAATTTCATCCTTCCACATCCCTCTAGCACATATATTTATAGAAATTTCATGCTAATTTTGAAATAATTGCACTTTAGTCTCTATACTAAAAAATAACACATTTTACTTTACAGATTAGTCTCTATTCATATCCAAGAACTAAATCTAACAATTTAACACTAAAAGCTTTAAAAATCATCAATGAAAAACTTTTAAAACTTTAACAGTTTTTCTATTTAATACTCGGGTTAGCTAGATTAAGTTACAACGATATCAAAAACATAAAATTTATGAAAAACAAACCTCGAATTCACTACATGCAAGTTTCGATTGCTTGGAAGAATTTGAAGCTCTCAATTCCTCCGTCCATGGTGTTCGAACGGTGAAGGAGATGAGAATGAAAAATTCTCTCCCTTTCCACATTTGTTTTTACTTTAATGTTTATTATTTTCTTAACTTTTAATGATAATTTCAAAAACAAAAAAAAATAAGGCCAAAGTCATGTCTTTGTCATCCACTATAATATATTGTGGCTAAATTGCCACTTAAGTCCTTGAAATAATGTTATTTAAGTCTTTTTAATCAATAGCGATTAATTTTTATGTTTTTTTACAATTTAGTCATTGCACCTTAATTAGTCACTAATTCAACAAAATTACCTAACCAAAATTAATTCACCAATATAACAACTCTGTAAATATTTAATAAAAATATTGGGTTTGGTTTATGAAAACAAGGTCCCGATACCTCATTTTCCAAAACCACTGGCTTTAGGGTCGAATCACTTAAACTTTAACCAACTTTCAAAATAACAAATTTAATAGATCAAAATTCAATATAACACTGTAATTGACTCGTAAATATTAAATAATAATATTTACTGACTCGATCATCAAAAAATAATGCCTCAAAACCACCGTTTCCGGTGCCACTGAAAAACGGGATGTTATAGAGTCATTCCACTAAAGTACTATGACTTAACTCTCTATTATATACCATAATGAAAACAATTGATTTCAAGCTTTAATCCAATGACCTCATCATATATGGGTTGCCCTTATAGGATATATATAATCCCTTTAGGTGCTTACAACCGAGGGGGATCGATAGGCTTGTTCTATTTCACTCCTTGCGAAGGTGTGTAATCCATTGTCACCAACAAGTGTATTAATCTTCATCTTAATCACTGTAAATATATACGAGTCAAATACAAGCTTAACGATGATTTTGATTTACCGACTAATTGGTGCCAAACAAAAATATATGCACGAGAAGGCAAGATATAATATCGGAAGAAGGCTGGAGACAGTATTATAGGCTTCGCTAGGGTGGTGTGCTTGATTTGGAGGAAATATTTACTGTTATAAATGTTTTTCAATATTTCATGTTAAACTTTAGTCCTAATGAATGGAGGCAAGTTGATGCGGATGCTAGGGTAGACACCATTAATCTTGTTCCTGCACAGTTCGCATGGCCTAATGAGGCAACTGATGAATTGTCTCTTATACTACAGGGGAATAGGGACGAGCCTAGGAATTATTTTTATTCATTTTGTAACAAAATCCTCGTTCATGGTCTTCGCAACCTTCAACAAATATCGAGTGTGATGTGAATCCCCTTATACTAACTTCTGGTGCTAATATAAGAATTTTTGGTGATGCAGTCACAAATCAAGTTTTAAAGATAGTTCTAAGGATTCTACCAGCTTATCAAGAGAAATTGAAGAATACATGGACGTACGCTCATATATGCAAAGTGTGTGAGGTGGTCCTTCTGGATGACAATGCGAGCAGTAAAAAGAAATAGAAGATTGCTGCTGGAGTTGTTAACATTGTTCTAAGTAGCGAAGACAAAGGTAGTCCATGAGCAAAGCTCCGTCAAAAGAAGAGGGGATCACACTGAAATTTCTGATGTCGTTGCTCCTATCTTTATAGCTCCTAATGTAAGTTCGTCTCCTGCTTCTTTTCCTATTAACTGCCTATCACCACCAAAAACAACTGTTGACAGTACTTTTGGAATTACAATTGATCATGGACCCCTGGTGGTTTTGTGAAATTCAATATTCTTGGTGGTGGTATAGGGACCTTGTTCCCTTGGCGTGAGCAGCTTAGTGTAAATAAGTTTCCCTTCAGATCTAGTGAAGTAGCGAAGCAATGGAATTCCCTCTTGCCTGAGGAAACAAAAAGGCTTTTTTGTCTAGGTGAATCATCTGTGAAAACAAGGAAACCTTCACTGCAAGAGTTGGCAGTCTCTTTGCAAGTGATGTTAAATGAAGCTTGCGTTGTTAGCTTGGACCTTGTTGAAGGTATTAATAAGCATAAATCATGAGGAGGGAAAATGAGAATATGTATCAGTCCACTAGGAGAGCACTGGCTCGGGCACACAAACACTATGCTACTTTGGCTGAAGAGAATAGGAGATTGTCAAAAGAAAACCAAAGGTTGGGAGATCGACTTGTTATTGTTGAAAAAGATGTGGAGAAATTACATGGAGTGATCACTGGTGAGCGAGCGGATAAACTAGCATTGGAAGCTAGCTTAAGGAAGATGGATGAAGAACATAAAACTGTGGTGGCTAACTTAACGAAGAGCCACGAGGAAACCATAGAGAAATACAAGAAGGAAACTATGCAGAGCCTACAGGAATACCTAATTTTTTGTTACATGCTCAAATAGATGGTGGTCTTTTTGACGTTCGAAGAGTAAATTTTGATGCTCTTAGCGAGCTAACTGGTAGTCATCTAGATTTCGATGTCTATTTTTCCTCTAGAACAGCCTGGGAGGAATTTTCAGCAAAATGGAAAAACTCACCAATTTTTTTTCCTTGCTGGCGGTCCTGCCGAGACAAGCTCTATTCCTGAAGATGCCTTTGTGCCAGTGTTACTCCCATGAACGAAGGCCAAGGCAGTGAATGCGAGGGGTATCATGGGGAAGAAAATGAAATGTTAACTGACCCTTTGGGAACAAATAACAATTCATGATTTGATTATCCTTGTTGTATTTTGTTTATTGTCTTTGAATTAAAAATAGAAATCTTAGTTTGATCCTCATGAATGCTGCTGAATTTTTACATGTTATAATGTTGTCCAAATGTGGTTGTTTTGCATATTATAATGCTATCAAAATGTGGTTGTTTGGCATGTTTTAATGGTGTCCAAATGTGGTTGTTTTTACATGTTTTAATGTTGTCCAAATGTGGTTGTTTTGCATATTAAAATGTTGTCCAAATGCACTTGTTTTGCATGTTATAATGATGTCCAAATGTGGCTTTTATGCATGTTACAATGATGACTAAATATGTTTACAAATTTTGCTTCTTGATGTTCGAATGAGATTGAATTTAATTGAGTTAATGCATGTTCGAATATAGTTATTATGTTATGTTTCAAGTGTGTTCAAATGGTTGTTTATAATTGTCTTAAAGGTGATCGAATAGGGCTGCTCAATTGTGCTATAAATGTGTTTTTCAAGGGTTTGTTTTGCATATTAAAATGTTGTCCAAATGCGCCTGTTTTGCATGTTATAATGATGTCCAAATGTGGCTTTTATGCATGTTACAATGATGATCAAATATGTTTACAAATTTTGCTTCTTGATGTTCGAATGAGATTGAATTTAATTGAGTTAATGCATGTTCGAATATAGTTATTATGTTATGTTTCAAGTGTGTTCAAATGGTTGTTTATAATTTTCTTAAAGGTGATTGAATAGGGCTGCTCAATTGTGCTATAAATGTGTTTTCAAGGGTATTAAATTGTGGCTATCTTAAAGAGGCCATAATGTTGTCCAATTTGATGTTATATGTGGTGTTAATGTTGTCTTATTTTTTAACATAATAATGTTTTTCAATGTGTATAAACAAGGCAGTCCATTTTGTGTATAATGAGGTGGTCCGAATAAATGTATTAAAATGTTGCTCAAAATTGCATGCTTAATTATTGTCTAAAAATAAATATTAAGTTGTTGCTCGGAAGTGCGCAACTAGGAAAATACTGAATTTATGCATTAAATTATTAATCGAAAAATATGCTTGCCTGTTGTTTGGTTTGCTCTCTTAACGGTTAGAATGTGTATTTTTATGTTATTCGAATCTGGTTTATCGTTACGGGTTGAGAAGCTTGTAGTGCTTGATAGAATTGCTTGGGTTATTAGATTTGAATGGTGTATCTGGGTGCCAATTGAAGCATGATTTATGTGAATGTATGTGATTATTCAAAGTTTAATTGAATTTTGGAGTTTACAAATCAGGAATTTGAAGATGAATATGTGACAATCAGTCGATATGACTACAAATGCGATATGAAAGGATTATGTTCTTATAATATAATTTAACATATTAAATTGGTTACGAACCTTTGGTTTTTATTTTATTTAAGTCCTTACATAATTTATGATATGTTATAATATTAGTTATAGAAATGACACTGAGTTGATTACTCAGTGTTCGGTTTGTTTTCCATGCGCAGATTAGGTTCAATCGTGTGAACTCGTTGTTATCAACAACCAGCAAAAAATCCCGCACTCGTCGAGTTGGTGAAAGTTTTTCTATTTTGATTCGGCATGTACCTATAGGATTTTATGCTATATTAAGCTTAGTTGGATCGAGATGTTATATAAATAGGCATATATGATAGTTGATAATAGTTTGTATGTTTGTTGTTGATACTACTATACAAGTATTTAGATGAGGTTATAATGCTTTAGATGTGAATCGGTATATATATAGTTGGTATAGAGGATGCATAAAATGCAATGAATAATTAGGTTAATAGTTGAGATATTGGTATATTAACCATGATATGGCCATGGGTCTAAATGTATGATTTGAATTTATTATGGAATGAATGAAGTCAGTTGCTTCAACAATGAATGTGATATTTCATTGCTCGAACCCGACGATTGGATCAGTTAATGGGGTGTTACACGCGCAGTCGTATTGCTAACATTAATATACTAGGTAACAAAAGTTACCAAGATGATTAACTCTAAAAAAGTCATTCATAACTTTGAATTCGTTATACTTGGGTTATAACTTGAGGTCACTGAATCCTCATCCATATAAACGTATGCTAACAAACTATTTAAGAGTTGCGTTCTTACAGCAACAAATTCAAATAAACTTAGGTTGCAATTTTAAATAAGCAAATCTTTATAATATCATATGTGAACGTAGGTCAGTGAGCTGTTTTAGGAGTTGCGGTCTTAAATTAGCTAACTCAAGGAAATTTAGGTTACGATCTTAAATCAGCTAACCTTTACAATATTAGCTGTGAACGTAGGTCATTGAGCTATTGTAACACCCTAACCCGTATCCATCGCCGGATTAGGGTTACAGAGCATTACTGTACTAACGGAGCACTTAAACATACATTTCATACATTATCATAAACATATCATAAATAACCATTCACATACATATCGTCCCTAAATTGAGCCCTTGAGGCCATAGAGATAACTTAGAAATAATTTGGGACCAATTTGAAATCATTTGGAAAGTTTATGAAAAAGTTACAAAAATTTGACTACAGGGGTCACATGGCTGAGACACATGCCCGTGTCTCAGGCCGTGTAACATTTGAAATAAGGTCACATGGCCGTGTCCCATCCTGTGTCCTCACCCGTGTAACTCTCTGAGTAGGGTCACACGGCCAAGTCACACGCCCGTGTGCCAGGCCCTGTAGCTATGAAAATAACCCCCACACGCCCGTATTCCAGGTCGTGTGTTAGATCGTGTAACTGTCTGACTTGCATGCAATATAACCTACAGGGGACACACGACTGTGTCACCAGGCCGTGTGCCACACACGGTTGAGTCACATGCTCGTGTCTCAGGCTGTGTGGACATGAATTTTCCCAATTTCAAGCCATTTCCAACACCAAACCATGCAACCACCTAAAGGCCTTTGGTTCACATAATCAAGGCATCAAAACATGACCAAAACCTACATGAAATGACCAATTCAATAGTCCAAGATCATTCAACCAATATGCCATAAAATGCACCTCAAATGCAAACATCAAAACTTACCTAAACATGCCTATTTGGTCACCTTTCCATCATCAAATATAGTTCATCTTTTACCAAAACATGCCACAAACATAACCATTAACACATCACCTCAAACATACCATTTGAGCCATTCAAATCATGCATATCAAGTTAACCATATTGACACCATCCAACAAGGTATCAAATGGTACCAATCAAGACAACTTGCACAAGTTATACATACCAAATCATCCATTAAACATTCAACTAAACATCATTATAAGTCCACCTATACATAAACATCAAGGCACAAACATGCTCAATTACCATTTCCAAACTATCACCAGCATGCCAAGAGAATCTTATTAACAAACACTATAGAGTTACCAAAACATCATAATTTGGTAAGGCATCAAAGTGAATCGAATCAACATAACCTTCCAAAGCTTAAACATGCCAAGACATAATTAACACATACATCTTAATGCCATTACAAAACACCTTATACATGCCATTATAAACCTTAGTCAAATTACTCAGAATCTAACCAAATTATCCACTGGATAGTGTGATCGATCTCTGACAAACTTCTAACCGATCAAGCTTCTGATAATCTGTAAAGTAATAGAAAATAACGACGTAAGTAATGAATGCTTAGTAAGCTCGTAAAAACTTTAAGCATAATATACCATTTCAATAATGAACTTTACAAAATTGTATAAACCTTTACCAATGCCATAAGATTAATAAAGCCTATGCAACACCATCAAACTCACAAGTTAGCATACTTGTTCATGATACATATGAAATCAACCATCTATATATAAACATAACATTTTAATTCATCATTGTTACCATACGATCATGTTTTATTCCATTTGCTTACTTACCGTTTCCAATACCATGAGTTTAATATAAGCCTATTCAAGTATCATCAAGCTCACATGTTATTAGATTCATTGACAATTATATAAACTTATTTATAGCATAAACAGATTTCATAAGATACATTACATAAGCATCAATCTTTTCATATAGATATGAACCTTTCCATTTAGTCACTTACCGTTCCATTCCTTTTCTTACATGTTTCATTCCTTTTCTTACCCGTTTCATTTGCATAGTACAAAGCATAAGCATGAAAATCAACCATAACCACAAGCTTGAAATAAGCCTAAATAATATCATCAATCTACAAGTTAGTGCATTTATACATGGTTCAAATGAGTTCATCCATAACAAGTAACTTACATCTTTGTTCATACCATTTAAATCACCATTTCCTTTTCATAAGTACATGATATATTTCATTTGAACACTTAACATTTGCTTTCCTTTTCATGCCCGTTGAACAATTTAGAATATCATCGGATACTTGGGAAAGTTCACACGAAGTGTGCATAAACATATAACCGTAACCTTTCCTTTACATCATTGTTCACTCGAGCTGTGAAATGGGCCTACTTACATGAGTTGTGGGTCGAAATTAGGCTACACGTTGCTGCTCACACGAGCTGTGGAGTATCTGCAACAAATGCAGGACCTCAGCCATCGGTAGGACATTCAAGACTAGCACTCGAAACATGAAATCCCTAATGACATGTCATTTGAATCCTACGAATTCCTAAGGTTCAACGGGGACTCGACATTTGTCAATTCATCATTGCCTCATTACATTGGTATATTAATTTATTTACATTAAAAGAACACAATAAGCATTCAATTTAAACAACATTATACCAAATATAGTTCATACGAACTTATCTGGCTAAATTACAGTAATGCCTGAATACATGGGCTATTTGGTAATTTTCTCTTCTCCTCGATTTCACATTCGTTCTTGATCTAAATTAATAATTTCATTCAATTCATTAATTTAGGAAGCAAAACCAATTCATTTTATGCAATTAAGCCATTTTTGATATTTTTACAAAATTGCCCCCAACATTTTACTTTTATTCAATTTAGTTACTGAGCCTAAAACATGCAAATTAACCATTTTTACTCAATTTCAAGCTTAGCTGAATTTATTGAAACCTTAATACAACCCGTATTTTTTGTTATTACACATTAAATCCTTGTACTTTTACTATTTTCACATATTAGTCCTTAAACATTAAAATTACCAAAAATCACTTTACAAAAAAGTCTTATCTAGTAACCAAGCTTAAGATTCTACCATAAACTTTCAATAACATCTCAATTACATCCCTGGTACAATTCTAAACATTTAACAACTTTACAAATTGACCCCAGGCTAGCTAGATTAAGCTACAACGACTTTAAAAACATAGAAATCATTAAAAAAGGGGATCAAAATCACTTACGTGCAAGCAAAACAACTTGAATGGATTCTCCAAACCCTAAAAATGGTGTTTTGTTCTTTAATTTTAGTGGTGATTCTCAACTAAGAAGATGATACCATCTTTTACCTTATTTTACTTTACTTAATAATTAAATTACTTATTTAACCTTGTCTATTAACATTAAAATCACTTAATTTTATGTCCATAAATGTCCACTAGCTTTATGAATGGTATAATTACCAATTAAGTCCATTTAATTAAAATTTTCATAGCCATTTGACCCTTTTAACAAGTAGAACTCAACTTTTACACTTTTTATGATTTAGTCATTTTCATCAAATTAACCCATTAAACATCAAAATTTCTCAATGAAACTTTAATACGACCTTAATAATACTCCATAAATATTTAAATAAAATTTACGACTCGGTTTTATAAAAATGAGGTCCCGATACCTCATTTTTTAAAACCATTTGACTTTAGGGTCTTACCTCTTAACCTAATTATTCATCTGTATAACATAAATTTCCAATTCAATATTCATTTTAATACCATATTTGACTCATAAATATTAAATAATAATATTTACGAACTTTCTCATCAGATTTGTGACCCCGAAACCACTGTGTCTGACACTATTGAAAAATGGGCTGTTACAGCTATTTTAAGAGTTGCGATTATAAATTAGCTAACTCAAGGAAATTTAAGTTGCAATCTTAAATCAGTTAACCTTTATAATATCAACATTTGTAAATAATACTTCTTTATTAAAGAAAAGAATTTGTTCATTCATAATACTTCTTCAAATGGCGAGCATTCCATGTTCATGGTAGAATAGGACCCTCCATTTTTGCTAACTTGTAGGCTCCATAGCCAATTTTTTCTATCACCTTGTAGGGTATTTCCTAGCTTGGAGCCATCTTTCCCTACAGCACTGCTGAAAGACTAGCCTTGGTATTTCTGAGAACAAGATCACCCACCTGAAATAACTTGTTTTTCACTTTAGAATTATAATAGCGAGCTACTTGTTGAGCTCGTGCAACAACCCTGACTTCTGTTGTTTCTCTAATTTCATCAACGAGATCCAGGCTAAGTCTCATGGCGTCTTGATTAGCACTTTCATTAAAATATAATGTTTTATGCGAGCGCATACCTATCTTAGCAAGAATCACTGCTTTCGCTCCATAAACAAGTGAAAACGCAGTGTCCCTAGTCATGTGTAAGGCGAGGTTTGCAAGGCCCAAATAATTCTTGGCACTTCCTATAACCAAGCACCTTTGGCATCATTAACCTTCTTTTTCAAGGCTATTAGAATTTTCTTATTCATGGCCTCTACTTGACCATTTGTTTGGGGAGTCTTGATAGAGCTTTGGGCCAAAGCAATTTGTAAATCCCTACAAAAAATTTTAAATTTCCCTTGGAATTGTGTTTCATTATTTGTTATGATTAAGTGAGGGATGCTGAATTTGTAACACCCTATACCCTGCCTGGTCGCTAGGCCCGAATACGGGATGCCACACCACTGTCTTGTCTCAATTTCATTAAACAGAAAGCTAGATTCAATAAATCGAACGTCTTTTGTTAAGTCGATCAAGTTTTATTACGTTTAAATGATTAATTATCATTATTACATGCAAATATTTCGTTAATCAATCATACAAACAGCCAGAGTCATGCATAATGGTCAAGTAGCAAAATTCCACAAAGAAGTCTGTAGGTATCGATATTGATAATCAGGGATCGATATTTCCCTATAGTGGTATCGATACCACTTGGAAAACCTATTCCAATTGAGCATTTTGTTTCTTGATTCAAAAACCCATCTGTCAAAAATTACTGGTACCTTCGAACCAAGTATCAATATTTCTTTCCCGAGTATCGATACTCGAGAAAAGGTATCAATACCAAATCTCCATTTTGTTTCCTGTACGTTTTAATTCACTAATCGATTTGTAAAGCCCAATATCAATACTTCTGCTACTGGAGCTAAATTTACAGCATAGGAATGCAATTAACTCATCTGAAATAGTTCCTAAACAACATGCATCAAGTGCTAAGTCCAATAATCATTCATGCGGCTTAATCGATAGCATAAAACACCAAAATCGAGTCCGAACAATTGTCATCAAGCTAACATCAAAGACTAAGTATTCTAACATAAATAGTAACATGATATTCACATAAGCCAACTCAAACATCCAAAAATCAACAGCTCAAATAGATTCTACCACATTTCCTATCCCCCAAATAAAATGAAAATAATAAAGCATCTATAAAAATAACTAGCCTTCCTTGGATCACTCCCTTGGAAACCACACTGCCCACACTGTGACGACACTAATCTACAAACATTGAAATGAGGGGAAGGAGCTTTTGCAAGCTCAGTGAATGAATAGAATAACCACAACATAAACATGATACGAACTCGGTTGGATGATGATTCGAGTCATTTTAGTTGCCCGATCATGAAATTAAGTAAGCGTTGAATTAAATCGAAATAGGTTGGAAAAATGGAAAGATAAGTTTGAAAAGGCTGGAAGTTAAGTTCGAATAAAGATCTCAAAGATAGTTTAAAAGATGGATGGAAGGTGTTCGGCTAAGGCAAAGGCTGAACCAACAATATATAGGATTGTTGACCCAAGTCTTAAAAGCACTTAGATGGATAATAGTAGGTGAAAATAGAAAATAAAACCTTGACCTGCTATCTATCGAGATAGGAACCAAAGGTATAACGAACGCCACACTTTGGTAAGTGATAAGTTCGGATAACAAGGAAAGAATGACGCCACAAGCTGAGCTTGACAAGTCGTTTCAGTCCAAGAGAGAACAATGAGAGTTGAATTCTCACAAAGAACAAAAGTTCATATACTTAGCAAAAAGTCTCTAAAAAAATTACAAAAACAAACTATTTATAGGCTGAACATGTTCCAGTTGAATGGACACAAACTAATCAGCTTAAATGAGTTATTGATGAACTTAATTAAGCTTATTAAAACTAAAAGACCTTTGAGAAACTCTAACATATGTAATGGCTATGAACAACTTATTTAATCTTCCCAATCAGCTAATAATTAGCTCTAATGAGCTGAATGAATTTGATTCAATGCTTGATCAGCTAAAATGGTTATAACAGCCTTTTATTTCTTCTTGGGGCGTAGAATGGACAAATGGCAACAATTGGCTTAAATTTGGCACACGAACAGCCTCTTTGTATGAATGCTTGAAGAAAACTGATTCAAGGTGTAAATGGATGAATTGGAATAGCCATTAACACATAAAAACGTTTGGAAGCTGAATGGCTTGTGTAATCAACTCCTTGTCCATTAAAATCTTCAAACGGTTACTTGAATAAGCTCATAACAGCTGGTGGCCTTTAATTCATCTTCATAACAGCTGAATTCATTTCTGTCTTTAATTCCAATCCATGTAACAGCTGGTTCAATGATTAATTCACCTATAAGCACAATTAAACAAATTAAATGGTTGTAGCAAATTAATTAAGCTGGAACATATTAATTGCCGAAATTATTTAAACAACTAAATAAAATTAAAACAACTTAATTACTTCAACTAAAATAACTAAACACATTACTAAGACTCATTTAATACTTAAACTAAATATTATTTAAGTCTATTCCAGAAACTAAGTAGCTCAAAATGCATAAATTAAATAAAGCTAAATTTGAGCTGAAACCGAATTAGAATTTCCAGCAAATTGATGCACAAGCTAAAACCGATTAATGTTGAGCTCAATGAGCTTTGATGAGCTATGAACGAGCTGAATGATCTTGTATCAAATTGCATGGAACACTTGAATCGGACATATTTGATTGTTCGATTATTCCAGCAATGGTTTCCACCCCAATCTCGAATAATTAAAACCTGCACACAAGTTAACAAACTAAAAATAAATTTCATTTTGCACTTGGGCCCCTCGTGTTTAGGCCAATCTTGGTGACATCGAGTTGTGTCATAACATGATGCGGCTGGGATTGCATCATACCCTCCCACTTGAAGATGATTTATCCTCAAATCGGGTCATTTGCTTGCGAAAAAAATTTCATCCTCTTGAATAGGATACCATTTCAAATTGTCACCTACACAATAATGGAATAAATTAGTGACACTTTGAATTTTAAACAGAAAATAACTTTTCGACAACCCATCATAACTTGGAATGCTTAAACCGATACTGGGATCAAAAATAGAAGTTGATCTCACCTTCTCATAATGAATCAAAATGTTCTTTAATGAAAACAAGCCAGAACCACAAAGTACTATGAAGATATAATCTTGGAAATCAAAAGTGCATCGCTCAAACACCTTGAACAATAAATTAGAAAGATAAACTCCGAAATCAAAAACATAGTTTTTCCTTACCATTTCAATTTGATTCGAAAGCTTCATGGCTGGCATCATGGAAGAAACATGAAATAATTGAAAATTATGATCATACAAGGCATGCTCAAATCCTTTAAACCATAACATAGAGCAATCTCCGAAATCAGATTTGATTTTGAATTTGCAAGTCACCAGAATTCACATGTTTTGCTTTTGGAAATAACGATAAGACTTTAAACAAGAAAAGATTGTTCACACTTCTATTCACATAAAATTTATGATGCTCATCTTCGCTTAATGATAATTTAGGAAAATTTGCTCCCGGTTTAAAAACATGGTTTTGATCACTCATTTTCAAAAACAACAAAGACTTTTCTTTCCTCAACAACTTACACATACCAATCAAATAAATGCTCAAACAATCAATCTTCTCAAAATTCATCCGAACAAGCATATCACATGAGGGTTTCGCACTAAGACTCAAAGATTTCACATGACCTTCACAATCAAGAAAATCAAGCTTTTTATGTGAATAGTCATCATCACACACGTCCAAAGTTTGTATATACTGAATTAATCTGAGGTCATCAACAATCTTGCCACCACAATATTCAACATAAGAAAATCTCTTCTTACCACTACTCGAAATGGAATCATCATCAACATTCATAGAATGACAATTAATCAAGTCAAAGTGAGGAGATCTTTCAATCACTAAGTCACCAGTAATTACCTCGACAACATTCGAATTTGGTTGCCGTGATTCAATGGCTAAAGACTCCTTACCTTGCTTACCTTTAAGCGCTTGTGGTTTGATTTCACCTTCAACCTTACCTTTTTCGATCAAATAGAATCATCCTTCATCAGGAATGTAATGAAGTTGAAACTTGTCACTCGAGTCTTTAGAAACTTGAAAAGAAGAAACAATATGAGGACAACTCGTATGTAGGTTTGTAACACCCCTTACCCGAGTCCGACGCCAGAAACGGATTTGAGGCGTTACCATACATAAACTTGCTCTACATTATAATTATGGCGGTAAATTTCATTTCAACTTAAAACCTTTCTCTCATCATCTTAGCATTCATATAATAGGCCTTCGGGGCCTTAAACATACACCCGATAGTCTTTGGGGTTCAACTGGGAACTTTTACTCTCTTTGAAAATTTTTAACCTAAACAGGGGCTACACGCCCGTGGGGTTCAAGGGACACGCCCATGTGCCCTTGAGACATGCTCGTGCTCGACACTCGTGGTCGACACTGATTAATTCACATGGCCTTAACACGCCCGTGGCCTTTTCCCGTGTGTTAAACCTTGGCATTCTGACTTATCCCCACGGCCTATACACACGTCCATGTGTTTCAGCCGTGTGGCGATTTAAATCCCAAGTGCAAGGTGCAGACTTCACACGGCCTGGGCATACGCCCATGGGCTAGCCGTGCCTCCCACACGGTCTAGACACATGCCCGTGTGTCTACCCATGTGGACAATTGGAAGGCGATCTACCAAGCCCTTTGCCACCATACATTTCACCCGACGTACTCCAAATCAAAACAATACATCTCCTATCCCAAAGGCATCTCTAGGAATTTAAGAAAATTGAGACATTCACGAGAGCATACACTTCATGAAATTCACCTTCATTAAGCAAAAGGATTTGCCAAGTATTGGCCAAACTCAGGACCATTTACAGAATGACTTTAATAATGTACATAGCCTGTAACATCCCGGTTTAGGGCCTAGTCGGAATAGTGGTTTGAGACTACAAATTTGAGGGTCATGAATGAGTTTTTGAGGCTTATAATATGTATGCATGCTAGTGTGAAAGTTTCGTGAAGCAATTTTGTGAAACTTTGGTTGAATTGTCCAAAAGGACTAAATTGCAAAAGTTACAAAATGTGTGTTTCTAGAAGCTATATGTGTGAAATAGCTTTAGATTATTAATTAGAGGTCCTTAAATAGCAATTTATCCAAATTCTAATTTTTGGACAAAAATGGGCATGGATGAGTTAAAATTAAAAGTTTATCAAAAAGGGCATTTTGGTCATTTATCAATTAAGTGATTAAAATAGGTGAAAAGATGATAGAAATCATTCATCTTCTTCCCATAGCTGCCAAAAATTTGAGAAGCCATTGTTAGGGTTCTTTCAATTTTTCAAGCTTGCTAGTAAGTGCTCCTAAGCCCGGTTTTTGATATTCTTCGTATTTTTGAAGTCCCGGTAGCATGAGTAAGCTATTTATAGCTATTTGGTGAGCTATTATGGATGTTCAAAAATGTACATATGTATGACATGCATGTATTTTGATGTTTTATGGAAGAATATGAAAGCTTGATGTAGTAGAAACATCTTTTGCTAAGTGATTTTCCATGAAAATGCATGTAGGGACTTAGTTGTGAAAATCTTAAGTTTGGTCATACATGGGTGATTTAGTGAGATTTGCTGAATGCTTTAGTTGAGTAAGTGGTTCGGCTAAGCATGAAAGAGTAGAAAGTTGAATAAAAATCACTTTACGAGCCTTTGGGACTAAAGTGTAAATATGAGAAAGTTTAGGGGCAAAATAGTAATTTTGCTAAAGTATGAGATGTGGGTCAATTTAGTCAATGTGTGTATTGAATAAGCTGATTTATTCATTATAGATCAAGAAAAATGAAGCCCGAATCGAAACCGAGGCAAAAGCAAGGTGGTGGACTAAATTGCACATTTCAATACTTTTGAGTATCGAGGTAAGTCTATGCATAAACAATGCATTCATACTTACAATTTGTAAATGCTAGCTAGGGTGTAGCATGAATGAGAATGATTGGGAACCTATGTGGTTCAAGTAGAATGAATGCAATATAGATGTGAATGGATGAATAATTGGGTAAATAGACTTGTGCATGTGTTGTGATAATGCTAGATGGTGGGCTAAGTGCGATACCATCCAAATGCATATTGACGATGAGCTGGCTATGTGCGATGCTATCGTTAGGTATATCATTTAGTGGCTATGTGCGAGATCACGATGATTACCTTTGTGGTAGGCTAAGTGCGGTACCACCTTATAAATTGATTGTGGTGTGCTAAGTGCGAAACCACCGAGATATTGGCTATGTGGATTAATTGTGTATATTAGCTGTGTGTAATAGCTATGTGGATAAGATATGTGGATTAGCTGTGTGGATTAGCTATGTGAGTTAGCTATGTGGATGCATTATTGAGCAATAATGACGTGTTGTATATTGTGTAAATGTGATATTGAATGCAGGGGTGCATTTCAATAATTATGAGCATGTGACTCATGATGTGTTGGTAATATGGTAAGGGATAGAAAGAGTAAGCATAGTTGTATATTATATGTTGGTATAATGCTAATTGTGGTTGGGCTTATACTATGATGCTTAATTGTTTATGTGTAAACTTACTAAGCTCAAAGCTTACTCTCTTTCTTTTCCCTTGTCTTATAGATTAAAAGCGTTGAACCGAGATATGAGGATCATCAGAAGATAGCCCACATATCAGCACACTTTGGTACATGAAACTTAATGTTTTGTATATGGCATGTATAGGGGCTAAATAAGTTAGTAAATTTTGTTGTAAATGGCTAAGATGTGTTGGCCTAAAGATGGATAGCTTATTTTGTATAATGCCATGGTTGTTGGCTATTACATTATATGAAAGAAAGATGTAGTTTTCTATGTGAGAATGCACTTCAATTTGAGTTGATTATGATGGTGTTAGATGAGTATATGTTGTGTATGTTAGAAGGGTGAAAAGAACTTGACACTTAGTCTTGTTCTTGACCATGTGGGTAGACACACGGGCGTGTGTCTAGACCATGTGTGACACACGGTCAGCCCACGGGCGTGTGCTGTGGCCGTGTGTCCCCTGCATGTTAATATTTGAAAATAGAATAGACCACGGACTAGTCACACGGGCGTGTGCCTAGAGCGTGTAGGATTCATCAGTGTTGGCCACGGGATAGCCACACAGGCGTGTGTCTAGACTCTAGGCCGTGCGAGGGAAGTTAGTGTTCACCACGGTTGGGGAGCACGGGCGTGCCATGGTCGTAGGGCAATTGGCAGAATGCTCGAGTTTTTAGCACGACTAGGAACATGGGCGTGTGTGTCCATGCTGCGGGCGTGTCTAATCTGCACGCAGCGTGTGAGACTGTATAAAAGAGAAAAATTTTAAGGATCATAAAAGTTCTGAATTAGTCTCGAGAGCCCTCGTGTGTATGAGTGAGGCCTCGTAAGTCGAGAATGAGGTTATATCGAGTAATGACGTTGAGCCTAAGTGGCGATTAAGCGGTTTGAGTTCGGTAACGTCTCGGGCCCGGTTCTCGACTTAGAACCCGGGTGAGGGGTGTTACATTTAGTGGTATCAGAGCTATGGTTTAGTCGGTTCTAGGACTACCGTAGCGGGTGTAAGAGTCTAGCTATACATGCCATAAGTGTATGATGATAGTGTGGTGGTTTCTGATGATTTTAAATCTTATTTTATTTTGAATATGGATTCTGATCCATTGACTGCTGATGAAGCTGCTAGTAATGCGTCGGCTCCTGCGCAAGGAACCGTGCCGTTGCAAAGTGGACCCGAGGCGAGGGGTCAAAGGGAAGAGGCACGAGAAACCTTTCTCAATATGATGAGTGATTGGTACTCGGACTACGTTCGAGCGAACCCTAACGCTCAACCTCCTCCACCTCCTCCCATGCCTCAGTCAAATCCTGTGGCTCCTCAAGGTATGGATGTAGTGAGGATATCGAAACCCCCGGTGGATAAGATTAGGAAACACAGGGCTGAGGAGTTTAGAGCTAAGGTAGATGATGACCCAGAGAGGGCGAAATTCTGGTTGGAGAACTCGATGAGGGTGTTCGATGAGCTCTCATGTACACCTGAGGAGAGTTTGAAGTGTGCCGTATCGTTTCTGAGAGATTCGGCGTACCATTGGTGGAAGACGCTGACGTTAGTGGTCCCAAAAGAGCGGGTGACGTGGGACTTCTTTCTCGAAGAGTTCCGGAAGAAGTATATAAGCCAGAGGTTTACTGACCGAAAAAGGAAAGAATTCCTTGAGTGAAGCAAGGAAGGATGTGATGGCCGAGTACGAGCGTGAGTTTGTTAGGCTTAGCAAATACGCTCAAGAATGTGTGTCGACAGAGACCATCTTGTGCAAGAGGTTCGAAGATGGGCTGAATGAGGATATCAAACTCCTAGTTGGCATTTTGGAGTTGAAAGAATTCGTGGTATTAGTTGAGAGGGCAAGTAAGGCCGAAGAGTTGAGTTCAGATAAGAGGAGGGCTGTGAGTGAAGCCCGAGATGCGAGAAAGAGACCGATGGGCAAGTCGTATCAAGCCCAGTCAAAAAGATCCTAGGAAGTGAATCCTCGAATGTCAGCCTCAGTGGGGTATTCGCATCGAGACTTGGACAATACTCGTCAGGGTTCGAGAGTCTGAGCTCCCTCGATGGAAAGTGTGGGCAATACAAAGAGTAAACTGGAGTGTCCTAGTTGTGGTAGGTATCACACCAGAGAGTGTTGGGGAAACAGTCGAAAATGTTACAAATGTGGTTCCCCTGACCACTTTATCCGTAATTGTCCCGAGAGGGATGATAAGGAAGAGAGGCAAAAAGTGAGACCTAGTGATGTGTCTACGAGGGGTAGACCACCAAGGAACCCAAGAGGTGGGGCTAGTGGTAGAGGTGCGTCCAGGGACTCTGCTGTGAGACCAGAGGGTCAGGCACCTGCGAGGACGTACACCATTCGCACTCGCGAAGAGGCATCCTCCCCTGATGTGATAACGGGTACTTTTTCTCTCTTTGACACCTCTGTTATTGCTTTAATAGATCCAGGGTCTACTCACTCTTATATTCGCATGAGATTAGCATCTAGTTTGAGTATGACCGTTGAGTCTACAGACATTGTGATTAAGGTGTCAAACCTGTTAGGAAAGCATGTGTTAGTGGACAAAGTGTGTAAGAATTGTCCTTTGTTGATTGAGAATCATTATTTTCCGGCAAACCTGATGTTGTTGCCGTTTGATGAGTTTGATTTAATCCTAGGCATGGATTGGTTGACTACCCATAGTGTCTTAGTGAACTATGGTAGTAAGTTTATTGAACTGAAATGTGATAGTGGAGATGTAGTTTGGATTGAATCAGGTGGATCGGACAGTCTACCCGTGATGATTTCTTCCTTAGTGGCTGAAAAATGTTTAAGAAAAGGGTGTGAGTCCTATCTTGCGTTTGTGTTGAATACTCAAGAGGTTGGAGTAGGGTTTGAAACAAAGTGCAGTGGTATGTGAGTACCTGGATGTGTTTCGGAAGAGTTACGGATTACCTCCAAAGTGAGAGAGGTCGAGTTTGGAATTGAGTTGGTTCCGAGAACGGCACCTATTTCAATTGCCCCGCATGAGAATGGCTTTGTAGAGTTGAAAGAATGAAGGTTCGATTACAAGAGTTGACAGATAAGGGTTTTGCAAGACCGAGCTACTCGTCGTAGGGTGCTCCGATATTGTTTGTGAAGAAGAAAGATGGGTCTATGAGGTTGTGTATAGACTATAGACAATGAACAAGGTGACGGTTAAGAATAAGTATCCTTTACCAAGGATTGATGATCTTTTCGATCAACCGACGGAGCTACTGAGTGTTCTCCAAGATAGACTTGAGGTGCAAGTTATTATCATTTCAGAGTGAAAGAGCAAGATGTGTTGAAATCGCATTTCGGACAAGGTATGGCCATTATGAGTTTTTGGTTATGCCGTTTGGTTTGACGAATGCACTGCGCGATTTTTATAGATCGATGAACCGTATTTTCGACCATATGTGGACAAGTTTGTGGTTGTCTTTATTGACGACATATTGATCTATTCTCGGGATGAAAGCGATCATGAAGAGCACTTGAGAATTGTCTTGTAAACTTTGAGAGACAAGCGGTTGTATGCTAAGTTTAGCAAGAGTGAGTTTTGGCCAGAGAGGTCGGATTCCTAGGACACATGGTGTCGGGTGATGGTGTCGAGTTGACCAGAGTAAGATATCGATCGTTATGGATTGGAAATCGCTGAGGAATGTGTCGAAATCAAAAGTTTCTTGGGATTAGGGGATATTACAGACGCGTTTCGTAAAGGGGTTCTCTGTGATTGCTACCCCGATGACGAAGCTATTGCATAAAGATGTCAAGTTTGAATTGACTGAGACATGTCAACAGAGCTTCGAGAGACTGAAAATAATATTTACTGAGGCACCGGTTTTGGTTCAACCAAAATTGGGGAAGGAGTTCGTGGTATATAGTGATGCGCCGTTTAATGGTCTCGGTTGCATGTTGATGCAAGAGGGTAAGGTAGTCGATTACGCCTCGAGGCAATTAAAATCGCACGAGAAGAATTATCCGACTCACGATTTGGAGTTGGCTGCGATTGTGTTTGCGTAAAAGATTTGGCGACATTATTTGTATGGCGAAAAGTACCGAATCTTTACGGATCACAAGATTTTAAAGTATTTAATGGATCAGAAGGATCTGAATCTGAGACAGAGACGGTGACTTGAATTATTGAAAGACTATGAGTTAGTCATTGATTACCACCCGGGAAAAGCGAATGTGGTTGCGGATGCCTTGAGTAGGAAATCCCTGTACACTCTAAGAGTTATGAGAGCGAGTTTAGCATTGTCTAATGATGGTGCTATTTTGGCAGAGTTGAGAGCTAAGCCACTATTTGTTCAACAAATATGTGAAGCTCAGAGAAATGACAGCGAGATGCAAGCTAAGATAGCTAAGTGCGGATCGAAAGTGATTCGATTTTCGAATGGATTTGAGCGTTGTATCGATGTATCGTGACAGAATTTGTGTTCCTAAAAATGAGGAGTTGATTCGAAAGGTTTTGTATGAGGCCCACAGTGGATGCTTGTCAGTACATCCGGGCAGTACGAAAATGTACAACGATTTGAGAAAGTTGTATTGGTGGCCGGGTATGAAAAGAGATATTTTGAGTTTGTGACTAAGTGTCCGATTTGCCAACAAGTGAAAATTTGAGCATCAAGTGCCTTGGGATTGCTTGACCCGATGATGGTTCCCGAATGGAAGTGGGATCGGGTTACTATGGATTTTGTGACGGGGTTACCGATGACTCCGAGTAAGAGAGATGCTATGTGGGTTGTTGTGGATAGATTGACGAAGCCGGCTCACTTTATTCCAGTACGTGTTGATTATTCACTGGAAAAGTTAGCTGAGTTGTGCGTGGCAGAGATAGTGAGATTGCATGGTGTACTGTGTCTATTATATCGAATAGAGATCCGAGGTTTACTTGAGATTTTGGAAGAAGTTGCAAGAGGCCATGGGTACGAGATTGAATTTACATCTCTGCGTTCCATACGCAATCCGATGGTCGATCCCGAAAGAGTGATTCAAGTTCTTGAAGATATGCTTCGATCTTTGTGTGCTAGAATTTGAAGGTAGTTGGGAGAGATATCTACCTTTGGCGAATTCGCCTATAACAATAGTTATCGATCGAGTATCTGAGATGGCACCGTATGAGGCTTTGTATGGCCGTAAGTGTCGGACTCCTTTGTATTGGACCGAGCTTAGTGAGAAAGCGGATCCATGGGGTCATCTAGTAAAAGAGACCAAGAGAAAGTGAAAGTAATCCGTAATAGTCTAAAAGTCGCTCGGACCAGAAGTAAGTCGATATGCATTTGAAAAGAAAAGAAATAGAGTTTGAGGTAGGAGACAAAGCATTTTTGAAAGTATCACCGTGGAAGAAGATTATGAGATTTGAACAAAAAGGGAAATTGAGTCCAAGGTTCATAGGGCCGTATGAGATTACAGATAGAATTGGGCCTGTAGCTTACTGGTTGGCTTTACCGGTAGAGTTAGAAAAGATTTATAACGTGTTCCATGTGTCGATGTTACGACGGTATCGCTCCGATCCTTCACATGTGATTCCTTCAACGAAAATTAAGATAAGATCGGTTATGTCTTATGAAGAGGAGCCGATTAAGATCTTGGCTCGAGAAGTGAAACAGTTGAGAAATAAGAGCATAGCACTAGTGAAAGTGTTATGCCAGAAACATGGTGTGGAAGAGGCTACGTGGGAAACGGAAGAAGCTATGAGAGAGCAACATCCAAACCTCTTTACTGGTAAGATTTTCGGGGACAAAAATCTCTAAAGGAGGGAGAGTTGTAACATCCTAGTTTAGGGCCTAGTCGGAATAGTGGTTCGAGACCACAAATTCGAGGGTCATGAATGAGTTTTTGAGGCTTATAATATGTATGCATGCTAGTGTGAAAGTTTCGTGAAGCAATTTTGTGAAATTTTGGTTGAATTGTCCAAAATGACTAAATTGCAAAAGTTGCAAAATGTGTGTTTCTAGAAGCTATATGTTTGAAGTAGCTTTAGATTATTAATTAGAGGTCCTTAAATAGCAATTTATCCAAATTCTAATTTTTGGACAAAAATGGGCATGGATGAGTTAAAATTGAAAGTTTATCAAAAAGGGCATTTTGGTCATTTATCAATTAAGTGATTAAAATAGGTGAAAAGATGATAAAAATTCATTCATCTTCTTCCCATAGCTGCCGAAAATTTTAGAAGCCATTGTTAGGGTTCTTTCAATTTTTCAAGCTTGCTAGTAAGTGCTCCTAAGCTCGGTTTTTGATATTCTTCGTATTTTTGAAGTCCCGATAGCATGAGTAAGTTATTTATAGCTATTTGGTGAGCTATTATGGTTGTGCAAAAATGTACATATGTATGACATGCATGTATTTTGATGTTTTATGGAAGAATATGAAAGCTTGATGTAGTAGAAACATCTTTTTCTAAGTGATTTTCCATGAAAATGCATGTAGGGACTTAGTTGTGAAAATCTTAAGTTTGGTCATACATGGGTGATTTAGTGAGATTTGATGAATGCTTTAGTTGAGTAAGTGGTTCGGCTAAGCATGAAAGAGTAGAAAGTTGAATAAAAATCACTTTACGAGCCTTTGGGACTAAAGTGTAAATATGAGAAAGTTTAGGGGCAAAATAGTAATTTTGCTAAAGTATGAGATGTGGGTCAATTTAGTCAATGTGTGTATTGAATAAGCTGATTTATTCATTATAGATCAAGAAAACGAAGCCCGGATCGAAACCGAGGCAAAAGCAAGGTGGTGGACTAAATTGCACATTTCAATACTTTTTGAGTATCGAGGTAAGTCTATGCATAAACAATGCATTCATACTTACAATTTGTAAATGCTAGCTAGGGTGTAGCATGAATGAGAATGATTGGGAACCTATGTGGTTCAAGTAGAATGAATGCAATATAGATGTGAATGGATGAATAATTGGGTAAATAGACTTGTGCATGTGTTGTGATAATGCTAGATGGTGGGCTAAGTGCGATACCATCCAAATGCATATTGACGATGAGCTGGCTATGTGCGATGCTATCGTTAGGTGTATCATTTAGTGGCTATGTGCGAGATCACGATGATTACCTTTGTGGTAGGCTAAGTGCGATACCACCTTATAAATTGATTGTGGTGTGCTAAGTGCGAAACCACCGAGATATTGGTCGTGTGTGGATTAATTGTGTATATTAGCCGTGTGTGTTATAGCTGTGTGGATAAGATATGTGGATTAGCTGTGTGGATTAGCTATGTGAGTTAGCTATGTGGATGCATTATTGAGCAATAATGGCGTGTTGTATATTGTGTAAATGTGATATTGAATGCAGGGGTGCATAGCAATAATTATGAGCATGTGACTCATGATGTGTTGGTAATATGGTAAGGGATAGAAAGAGTAAGCATAGTTGTATATTATATGTTGGTATAATGCTAATTGTGGTTGGGCTTATACTATGATGCTTAATTGTTTATGTGTAAACTTACTAAGCTCAAAGCTTACTCTCTTTCTTTTCCCTTGTCTTATAGATTAAAAGCGTTGAATCGAGATACGAGGATCATCGGAAGATAGCCCACATATCAAGACACACTTTGGTACATGAAACTTAATGTTTTGTATATGGCATGTATAGGGGCTAGATAAGTTAGTAAATTTTTTTGTAAATGGCTAAGATGTGTTGGCCTATAGATGGATAGCTTATTTTGTATAATGCCATGGTTGTTGGCTATTACATTATATGAAAGAAAGATGTAGTTTTCTATGTGAGAATGCACTTCAATTTGAGTTGATTATGATGGTGTTAGATGAGTATATGTTGTGTATGTTAGAAGGGTGAAAAGAACTTGACACTTAGTCATGTTCTTGACCATGTGGGTAGACACACGGGTGTGTGTCTAGACCATGTATGACACAGTCAGTCAGCACGGGCGTGTCTTTGTGGCCGTCGTCGTCCTGCATGTTAATATTTGAAATAGAATAGACCTCGGACTAGTCACACGGGTGTGTGCCTAAAGCGTGTGGGATTCATCAGTGTTGGCCACGGGATAGCCACACAGGCGTGTGTCTAGACTCTAGGCCGTGCGAGGGAAGTTAGTGTTCACCACGGTTGGGGAGCACGGGCGTGCCATGGCCGTGGGCAATTGGCAGAATGCTCGAGTTTTTAGCACGACTAGGAACATGGGCGTGTGTGTCCATCCATGCAGGCGTGTCTAATCTTGCAGGCGTGTGAGACCTGTATAAAAGAAAAATTTTAAGGATCGTAAAAGTTTTGGATTAGTCTCGAGAGCCCCTCGTGTGTATGAGTGAGGCCTCGTAAGTCGAGAATGAGGTTATATCGAGTAATGACGTTGAGCCTAAGTGGCGATTAAACGGTTTGAGTTCGGTAATGTCGCGGGCCCGGTTCCCGGCGTAGAACCCGGGTGAGGGGTGTTACATAGCCAACACTTTGGCTAACAATTACAACTTAACAAAATACTCAAGCCCTATACATGCCATACTCAAAATAAGTCTAAATTGTTATACCAAAGTGATGTCGGTAGTGTGATTTCCGAACTCCTGCGTCCACGATCCTCGAGTTATCTTGGCAATACTACAAGGAAGAAGGGAAGAGAGAGGGGTAAGCATATAGCTTAGTAAGTTTGCATGAAACTCTAGAATAACAATCTACTCAAACTATAATCATTTATATCATAAAACAATAGCAACATCGCACCAATGAATAAAAGTACTTACTCGTACTTATTCACATTTATTCTTACTTACTCTGACCCATCTCATGTCAATATGATCTGATAACTTTTATTTACTCATGATACCTGTATCACTGATTCATGTAGTTTAGCACATTTGCTAACATAACCATAAACTCACTTCTCTACCATTCATACCATGAACAATACTCAAGGCCATCCATAAATAGATTTGGATCCAAGCCAACTCACATACTTAACTCTTTTGCTTATGAATTAATTAGATCATTATGAATTATTCAAACATAACATGCATAAGTTTTGATGCCAACGCCATATCTCGGATATGGTCTTACATGGGATCATTCCTTGGTACCGTTGCCATATCCCAGATATGGTCTTATACGGAATCTCATAACTTGATGTCGATGCCATGTCCCAGACATGGTTTTATACGAGATCGTATATAGATGTCGTTGCCATATCCCAGATATGGTCTTACACGAGATCATTCTTCGGTGCCAAAGCCATGTCCCCGACGTGGTCTTACATGGGACCTTCTCTTTCTCATATGCATACATGGTAATATACTTACTTCGGAACTATAACCGGAACTACAATTTAGCCTATTCTCACCGTTTACTCATCGAGACTTCATAGCTCGATTTCGTTCGCAATAACATGCATTAACATAGTAATGAACGATTTTAAATATCGGACAGTATGAAATACTAAATTCATACAAACTTACCTCGAATCTCAAAATGTGTCTCGATTTAGTCTTCAACTTTAATCTTGCCTCGGTTTCGATCCGGGCTTCGTGTTACTTGATCTATAATAATAAATTTCTGTTGTTAAACACATGCATTAACTAAATCGACTCATAATTCATATATTGGCAAAATTATAATTTTGCCCCTAAACTTTCACATAATTACCCTTTTGCCCCTAGGCTCGTAAAATGATTTTCATTCAACTTTCTTGCATTTCAAGCCTAGCCGAATAATTTTCTTAACTATAGCAACATTTAATTTCCACTATTTCACTCATGTATGACCATTTCTATAACTTTACAAATTGGTCCTTTTTATGCATCTTTCATGAAAATCATTTAGAAAAAGATGTTTATCATACATCAAACTTGCATATTCTTCCATAAAACATCAAAATACATGCATGTCATACATGGGTAATTTTTTGAACATAAACCCTAGCTCAAAATATGGTTAGAAATAGCTAAATCGAGCTACGAGGGTTTCAAAAATACGAAGAACATTAAAAACGGGGCTAGGATGCACTTACTTTGAGCTTGAAAATGAGAAAAACCCTAGCTATGGAGTCCTTGCAATTTTTGGCACTATGGGGAAGAAGATGGACATGATTTTTGGCTTATTTTCGCTTTTTATTCTTTAATTAACCAAATGACCAAAATGCCCTTAATGACCCTTTCTTAAGATTTTTCCTTCCCATGTCCATTTTTGTCCATCATCACATATGATGGTCTATTTTCTAAATAAGGACCTCTAGTGATTTTCATAATTCAATTTCATACATGAATCTTCTAGAATTCTTATATTTTCTATTCTTTTCAATTTAGTCCTAATAGACAATTTAATCACTAATTGATAAAATTTCTTCACATGACTTCCACACAATCATGCAAATACCTCATAAGCCTTGTAAAATCATTTAAACACATATTTTGATTTCGGATTTGTGGTCTCGTACCACTATTCTGACTAGGCCCTAAATCGGGCTGTTACAAGGTTAGTAAAAACATTACTCACTTTCTCTTGATCACGATCTTCTTTTTCAGTTGTTTCTTTTTCAATCTCATGTTCAAACTCTCTTTCTTTTTCAATCGTCTCTTTTATTTTTTATGACTTATTCTCACTTTTTATTTCACTTTTATTTTCAACAACACTCGTTTCTTGCACACTTTCTTTTTTTTCTTCAATCTCTTTCTCGTTTTACTTTCTCTCACGCTCTTTTTCTTTTTCAATTTATTTTTCTTTCATTTCTTTTTTTCTTCTCTCAATTTCATTCCATATTCACTCATTTTCTTTTAGTAGCATTTCTTGTCTCTCTTTTCTTTTTATTTCTTTTTCGATTTCTTTTTCTCTCGTCTCTCTTTTTCTTTTCTCAACTTCATTACAAGATGGAACTAATACAAAAGAATCAAAATGATAGGCTTTTCGTTGGAAATATGTGGAAGAATCTTCATATAAGTCACGATCATCTCTTCATGAATAAGCCTCCATGGACGAGTACTTATACGAAACACGTTCACTTCTTCGTAAGGACTTCTCCGTAGATGAATACTTTGAGGCACTTGAAGAAAAATTTCTACCTTCTCGTTGGTAGCCTCGAAAGGTTTCAAACTCGTGGTTTGCTTCATACCGACTCGACTTCCTTGATGAATAAGAATCTCGATATGAGTCTCTTCCCACATAGTCATTGGACGTTTGTCTCCGTGACGATCTTGTTTCTGTCCCTCGGCTTGGTGAAATTCGTTTCCGTTGGGCTCGTTCTTCCAATTGCTTCAATCGTTCTTTTACAGGTTCTAATTTTCTTTGGAGCATTTGATCCACCTCGTGAAAGAATACTTGATATGTTGGATCGGACAAAACATCACCATAATCATCAATCCGTTCGAAACTCCGAGACATAGTCTTTTATAACAAGCTTTGCAAGTCACTCACAAAGAAAATTTCACACTTTTGGCTTTTATTCACTCGAATAGGCTCACTACACTATTACCTTTTTCCGCTCAATCCTCCTCTCTATGTTCGCAATGGACTACTTTGACTTAACAGCAGTCGATGAGGGTCGGCTTACAAAAGTGATGATGGTTTGGGTAGGAAATGATGTTAGGACGAAGGGTAGGCTAGAAACAAAAGGAAAACAATGTAAGTGTGGCCGAATGGTAGGAAAGAAAGAGTAATGAATTCTGGCAACAAATGAATTTCAATCCTTCAAACCTTTTTTTTTTTTAAATATCACCACGAATTTGTACTTACAAATACTGATATTCACACTTTGAATTTGTAATTGATTTTTTTTGTACGAATTGTTTTTTTATTTTTTTGATCTTTTACAATCCCGTAGTGCTACGAACGTCAATACTCAGTTCAATTTCACCAGCTCTAATACCAAATGATACGAACTCGGTTGGATGATAATTCGA
The DNA here is from genome assembly GCA_025698515.1 of Gossypium sturtianum. NCBI lineage: Eukaryota > Viridiplantae > Streptophyta > Magnoliopsida > Malvales > Malvaceae > Gossypium > Gossypium sturtianum. The sequence continues at coordinate 58,049,354 of CM046951.1, read as the reverse complement.
GTCATTTTAGTTGCCCGATCGTGAAATTAAGTAAGCGTTGAATTAAATCGAAATAGGTTGGAAAAATGGAAAGATAAGTTTGAAAAGGCTGGAAGTTAGATTCGAATAAAGGTCTCAGAGATAGTTTAAAAGATGGATAGAAGGTGTTCGACTAAGGCAAAGGCTGAACCAACAATATATAGGATTGTTGACCCAAGTCTTAAAAGCACTTAGATGGATAATAGTAGGTGAAAATAGCAAATAAAACCTTGACCCGCTATCTATCGAGATAGGAACCAAAGGTATAACGAACGCCACACTTTGGTAAGTGATAAGTTTGGATTTTGGTCAGTAGCTTCACACGGCCTAGCACACGGGCGTGTGACTTGGCCGTGTGGCTCAAGTCAGTATACCCACCAGTTTTCACATGGCCTAGCACACGGCCTGGCACACAGGTGTGCGTGAGGCCATTTCGAAGGGTACACGGCCTGACACACGGGCGTGTGGTCTGGCCGTGTGACCCAAGTCAGAGAGTTATACGGGGTCGAACACAGGCTGGGACACGGCCATGTGATCCCATTTCGAATGTCCACACGGCCTATGACACGGGCGTGTCTCTTGGCCATGTGAGACACACGTTCTGGCCACACGGGCGTGTGTCCCCTGCACTTTAAAAATTTTCTATGTTTTTCTAAAAATTTATTAAGTATTCAATTTAGTCTGGAACCACTTTTAATGTCTATTTGGGGCCTCGATGGCTTGTTTTAGGGACTATATGAATGTATTTGAATGGTTTTTAATTGGTATGAGAATTGTATCCGAATTGTATGATTGTTAAAGAAATAAGTTCGGTAATGCTCCGTAACCCTATTACGGCGACGGATACGGGTTAGGGGTGTTACAGACAATCCCTGACTAGAAGGGATATTTAAGTCAAGCGAGTTTGAGGCTCCAGTACGAGTTGAATTACCCAAATTTTTCGGTCGATTAGCAAACCAACCAGCGAATAAGTCTGCTTCACTAAGTTGATTTCTTGCACTTGAGACTCCAGGTTTTCCGGTGAAAAAATTAATGGGAAAATTTTCAGTAGGATGAGCCATTTTTGTTTCTTACAAATTGAAAATTCGAAGATAAAAAATTCTCCACGTTCACCGCACCAAATTGTTGAGTGTTTTTCTCTCTCTCTCAGGTAGTGGTACCTGTATATTTATATGATATGGGTACTGTCATTGACACGACATGCTAGGTAGGCTTCATGCATAGAGACACATATCCTATTCTAGACTCAAACGTGTTTATAAGGTCTTATGCACGTGTAACCTCGTAAGAAAGCGAGCTCGACTTGCGAGCTCATCCCGCGAGCTCATTACAACCCTGCCCAAATCCATTTTGGCTTTGGGTCGGTGATGGTAATCATCCTAACAAATCTGCTTTAGGGAATGTGAAGAGACGGAACCAACAAAAGGGCTTGAATATATATTTTTGTTTATTTACCAGCATTCATGTTGAAGGGTTTTCAGTTTTCTCTTCTTTTCTTTTCTAAAAGTGTTCTTGAATTTGTGTATTTCTGTCGATGAATAAAATATATAATGATGGTGTGGTTGGTTTGTATTGAAGCTGGTGATTCAATGAGAGGAGGAAGAAGAAGATTAAAGAAAAAAGGGGGGAAGAGGGGAGAGATGGAAGAAAGAGAATATTAATTTTAATTATGTTTTTCCACTTGTCATGATTTAATTGGCTGATGGAAATTCTTTTAACAGAAGTAAATGGTTCAAAGTTTAGGTTTTTTTTTGTACCTAAATGGAAAAACAATATAATTAAAGCCAATTTTTCACTTAAACCTATGTATAATCATGTTAAGGGAATACATTGATGAAAATTAGAATACATTGGAGAAAGGTGCATGGAAGTAGGGTAAGCAAAAAAAAAAAAGAAAGACTAAATTGAGAAGTCGAGCCAAATATGTAATTTTGTTCACTTTAACTTTTTTATAGTTCGGTTTCAATTAGATGATGTCATTGAATCACATCAAGTTGGTTCGGTTTTGATTTATTCTATTGGATACCGAAAAGTTAAAAAAAAAAACATTTAAAATTTTCAAAAAAAAATCTAATATTTTTTGTATATATAAGTCCAATATATAAACCCATTTAAAACCCAAAAGAAAAACTATTACTTCTAAATTCTAAATATAAGTTTTTATTATGCTTTTACATATTTAATAATTAAATAAAAAAATAAAACTTAAATCTATTTTGAGTGTCAGTCTATCATGAATTCATTGTTTATTCATTAAAACTTCTAAGAATTCAAGAGTTTTTTTTTTTTACTTGTTATGTACTATTCTTTTTTCTATTATTATTGTTGTTTTAGTTATAATTATTAACTAGTGTTTTTTTTTTTTTACACATTAAGAGTTATAAAATATAAATAATTTAATATTTGATAATCTGAGTGAAAATTAATTAAGTTAAAATTTAATTAGATTTTTAATAAACATTTACAATTATAGATTTTACAAATTATTTTTTAAAATAAATATATTAATGAAATTTTATGTATAATTGAAAAAATTTTAATTTACCAAATAGTGTAAAAACCATAAAACAAAAATAATTTTTTAATCTAATTAAAGTCTAAAAATTCAAAATCATAAAAGCCCAAGAAAACTCAAAATCTAATCTAATTTAGTACAGTTCAATAATAACCTAATTCGATTTCAGTTAAAAGAAGATGAAAAAAAAATCAAATACCAAGTACAGTGAAACACTAACCACATTTAATTATTGACACTATTTTGCCTGGTTAACATATGTGCACTTTTTCTTTTAACAAAATCCAAGTCTCCATTTTTGAGCAAGGTAATTAACTACCTTGTATAATATTTGCTTTTGATATATACTAATATCCTTGTGTTTCGATTTACAGACCCACAATTACATACATAAAACTATATTTATCTACAAATTTAAAATTTAAATTTATTAATTAGATTCAATTACTTAATTAAATTATTATATTTTATTAAATATAATATGAACTCTAAAAATAGTCAAAAAAAAAAATTAAAATCTTTTTATAAAAACCAACCTGTACCGTTACCCGTCATTATTGACCGAAACAGATCAAAACACGTCAAAATTTTGAACGAAACAAAACTAAAACTAAAATACTGGTTTAAGACTATAAAAACAAAATCTCAAATCAATTACTAAAAGAAACCCTCCATTTTTCTTAGTTCTTACTAAACATAAACACAAATAATGGCACAAACGAACAAAATTTGATCCATGCAGTAGACACAAATCACTACTTTCTGCAGAAAAATTCAATTAGGACAATATTGGATGAAATTTAAAATTGCAACACAACTAGATACTGTTTCTTTTCTTGCTCATTGATGATCACTCAAGCAGTGAAAAAAATAATAATTCACAGCTCAGTAGAGGCTAGACTAATCACCGAACTCCAACCAACTCAACATCAAACTCAAGCCATGCATTCGGAGGTATCCTACCGCCAGCACCCTTAGAACCATAACTGCATGACAAAATTTTCATTTAAACAATCACGATTGCTGGTTACAAGTCTTACCAGCATTCACAACTAATTTACGAAAGCATAATGTACATACCCCATTGCTGGTGGAATTACGAGTTTCCTTTTATCCCCAACACGCATGCCTGTGGCCAATGTACATTCCGGATATACATAAATGCTTTGACAAATGAGTTAAAATAACAAGAACAAACATAATAAATTGTTAACGGTTCAATTACATACCTTCGACACCAACATCCCATCCTTTGATGACTTCTCCTACGCCTATAAAACCAACCCAAAATATTTAAAAATCAATTAACTAAACAAAAGTTCTCCAACAAAAAGAAAAGCCAAGTTTAGTATTTTATAAGCCGTAAAATGTCATAGTACCCAGGCGAAATTTAAAGGGGGCCCTTCCCACATTGGAATCAAAAATTTTTCCATTCTTCTGAAGCTTCCCAATGTAATGGACACTAACCTGAACCAAAAGAACAAACTAGGGTAAGAATCTCCAACTAAATCCAAGTAAAATGTATGCAAAATAATACACATAATCTTGTCATCAAATATGACTCAAAATCACATCACATGACTAATTGAAATATCTATTAAATTTATTATACAACCTCCATTCTCTTTTCAGGCAATCTTCTATCCATTCCCTTCAGAAAATATCCAAAATATGATTACAGAATTCATGATTACAGAAAAATAGAAGAAAGATCTAAAGTTATTTTTCTTAGAGGGGAAAATTCATCAATTGAAAACATAGTGGAGAAAGAATAACCTGCTTCCCACGAGATGCTCTTTTTCCATCTGGTTTGCCCATTGCTAACTCTTGGACAACCAATCCATTCGGAAAGGTTCTCACTTGAGAAGATTTGCCAGCAGTTTGTTTCTCCTCAGACTTCAAAGTGGAAGTATCCTTATCTCCACTTTGTGAAACTAATGCATTTGCACTTACTTGATTCTCTTGAGTGGTCTTCTTCTTCTTTTTCTTTTTCTTCTCAGAGAGGTTCTCACCAGGCACAATGTCTGGTTCAGAACCAAGGGCCCTGCCAGGCATACAGTAATTGTTTGGGTAACTAAATATAAATTTAGCTAATGGCAACTCATAGCCTCAGCATACAATGCAAACTGCAATCAGTGCATTTCTAGATAGAAAAAGAGGGAGAAGAGAATATCCTGACATCCTAGGCCATTTCCAGGTTTCTACCACTTGAAAGACTTCAAACATGTCTATCAAGAAGTACAATTGAGCATTATGCAAAGTCAGATCAATAGACTAAGGAGACGAAAGTCTCTTCTCTCTACATTTTATCTGAAGGTTTTAACTTAAGACTTCAACTAATAAATATACTTGTTTATCATGCATATATATTTATGACTTATTTTATTAGAGAAAGGAAAATATCAACAAGTAAATGCACGTGCAGATAAAAAGACAGGCACTGTCTATCTGCAGTCACCTCTCTAAGAATACACAAAAGTGGAAAAGAGTACTCACCGATCACTATGGGGATGATCTTGTTCTTTTCCAACAGGCATTACCTTCTCTGAATCCTGGCTCTCTTCCTTCACAAGCTGAACTTCATCACCCGGTAAACCATTGATGTCATCTGTATCCTTTCCTTTTTGCTTCTTTTTCTTCTTCTTTTTCCTAACAAAGTTTGCATAATAATCACATAGATCAACAGATTGAACATAACATTAACAAGTTAGCCTGCCTGCCTGCATGATATGAATAATCCAACCGTGACATCAAGTTTAGAAAAAACTGTTACGTTGAGGGCATCTTACCCCCCTTCTTCATCAGTGTTTTTAACTTTTCTTTTCTTTTCACTAACATCTTTTCTTGTCGTCTTGTCTTCTTTAGTTAAATTTTCTCTCAGTTCCTCGGTTTCTGGTTGAGGCTGCTGAATAGCATTTTCGCTTTTTTGTGAAGCAGAAACTGGAAAGCCATCTTCATCTTCAGTTTCCAAATCTGTCACACCAGCAGCTCTCTTGACAATAAGTTGACCCTGTGAGTTCTTTTGTTCCTCAGAGCCAGTCAATTTATTGTTTCTCTTGGATCGTTTAGATTCCTCATTTCCTTTTGTAGGTTTTTGATCATCCATGATCTCCTCGATTACAACTAAAGTTAATTCAAAAAAGAATAGTAAGCAAAGAGCCCATCAACTACCAGTTAAAATGCAACAAAAACCCTGTACATGGAATAAGGAACATCTAGAAACTATTATGTACAATTTTCAAAAAACGAATAATGGATCAACAAAGTGAAATAATAAATTACATAATTGGTCAATGCTTCAATAATGTGCTTAAACATAAAATTTCACCAAAAATTTCAACTCTGACCACTGAATGATCTTTAAAGAAAAACAGCTAAACCAATTATAATTACTAAATCCTCATCAAATCTTTGAAACAGTTCTTGAATCTTCCTTCACATTGAAATAATAAATTACCTAATTGGTCAATGCTTCAATAATGTGCTTAAACATAAAATTTCACCAAAAATTTCAACTCTAACCACTGAATGATCTTTAAAGAAAAACAGCTAAACCAATTATAATTAATAAATCCTCATCACATCTATGAAACAGTTCTTGAATCTTCCTTCACATTGATGTTTATATACAGGTTTTAAACAAAAGAAAGTTTCTCCATCTGCCAACCTTCTGCACATCAGTTTTAACCAAAATTTTCAAATTGTTCAGAACAAACAGAAATTCCAGAAGCAGTAGGTCATAATTTAGGGAACAAGACTATACTTTTTCATTCCAAGTTAGCCATGCATTACTTACAAGTTCTAGCTGTATAAAATTATTAAGAAAATCAAATTAGAATAGTTTTCAAGGGCTGCAGATTGGTACACATGACATGATAGAAAAAAGCAACATATATGATCCAGTTTCTACTTAATGAAATCTGGTAAAGCTATCCAAAATGTCAAATACCTCCACTATTTGGGACAGGTGGACGGAAGAACTCAAGATCATCATCATCTATGAAATCATCTCCATACTCCTCATCAGAATCATAATCAGAGGACTCATCTTCGGACTCAGTCTCAGCAACATCCTCCCCATAAGAATCACTTCATAATGTAGTAAAGGAATGAATAAATCACGTTATATGCGCCACATTCTGAGTTATAAACACCTCAACCATGTTCTCAGTTCTTTCATGAAACAATGTAATGTAATAAAAAATGAAATGCAAATATGCTTGTCTTCAAATAAGAGAAATTAAATAAAAGGATACGACTCATATTCATCTCGTAGGTGATCTCCATCATCAGCAACAAAGTAACCAGAGAGGTGGATGCTTTGAGGGCCAATTACTGAGAAAGCAACTAAATCATCATCTTCATCAAATTTAAGATCTAAGGCACAAGTCTCATTCTGATTTGGTAACAAGGAACACAGGATGATCGGACTCTTGTGTCCGACAGAACACTGAAGTACAGACCTCTCTTTAAATGATCCAAGGCCTAAAGTTGCCTGTGTTACCACATAATATAAATTAACAATGGAACATACATGGTATCAAGAAAAACAAAACCAAAAGTAGGAACACAAAAATCATTTGGACTAGCAATTTAGAGAACTAACAAGAAGCCTAAATTCTGACTAAGATTCACCATTATACGTTATTTATATGTTTCAACTATTCAACTCCATATAAACAATGCACTCCATTGATGAAGGGTCAGAAAACCTCAAAACATAACTAATAAAAGCATGTAACTACAATCTTACTGCTACAGTATTTACTAATTAATAATTGTATAAGAAAAATGAAAACTCCAACATGAACCAGAATTCAGAAAACGAAATGCTCCGGCTTTTCCTTTTAACTTTGAATTTCTGAACCAGGATAATATACCTGAGTAATATGAAGCTTTCCCCGAACATTGTCAGAATGATAAGGGTGTGGTTTTCCAGGTTTGACTTCAATTCCTGGTTTACGAAAAAAAAAAAGAGCCTATAAGAACAAATAGAGAGTTTCAAGAAAAAACAAATACAACAAGCAATGCATCGTTTGGTTACTGGTAAATGGCCGGAAGACGATAAATGAATCTTGGGTTTAATTTCAAAAGAATCCTCGATCCAAACCCATTATCATAATTCAAATTTCTCGAATATTTCCTCTACTGTTTACCATAACCAAACAATGGAACAATGAAATCTGAAAATAAAAAATAGTAAGAGTTTAAAGCGAGAAAAGTAAAAGGGTTTTGGTTAAGATGATAAAAGAACTGACCCCAGAAACCCATTTCTTCTTGATGGGAGAAAATACTGAAAACCAAAAGCAGCTGCTTCTAAAACCCTAGAGGGTTTTCGTTATGCGATTTTATTAAACCCTAATGCCCGTTTAATGATTTAGTCGTCCTTCGCTCAGATGAATTTTGAGCGGTCGGATCAAATTTCCCTCAATTATTAGCATATTTAAATTTTCCTCGCTCAATATCAAAAATTTATAAATTGCTGATTAGATTATTTGAAAAAAATCCTTTCTAAGTTACTCGACTTTTAACTTCTAGTGCGATGGGTTTAATTTTCTTTTTGTTTTAGGTTTTCGTATCTAATTTCACTGTCACTATTGTTTTTGTACTAACTGCAGTTAAATACGCCGCTTATTCAAAGAGGTCCTAAATTGCTAAAAGATATTTGATGTGGTCATTAACTCATTATAGGATAAACTATATCCAAAATCACTCAACTATTAATAAGTTTACAATTTGATTAATCAATTTCAAAAATATTATAAGTTCATCACTAAACTATCTGAAATTTGTATTCCAAGAATCTCGCCATCATCTAGCCTCCTCTAACAAGAAAGCACATTGAACAAAGCTCTTTTTTTTTTTTTTCATTCTTTTCAACTTTATAGTTTAATTTTCTTTGAAATGACCTGACACTCCATTGATTTAAATTTAAAACCCTAACAAAGAAGCACTTTGATCTCCATCCACCATCATTAGATGGCCGCCTAGCTTCGATATATTTCTCTTCTTAATGAGACTTTCTCCTTACCTTTTGAATTGAACTTTCGTTGCTTGGAACTCTCCAATTAAATCTTGTCTGAATCTAATATCTTTAAGTCTCTCTCTTTTTTTTTTTAGCTTAATTACAAATTTGACCAGTAACGTTTACATGTTTTGTCAAAATGACTCTAATTGTATTTTTGAACATTTTTTGGCCATCAACCTTTATTTTTTTTCAAATTGCTTTTTTTAACAAATTTGATGAAAGCATTGTTAAAAAATTTAATGAGATGATGTGGAATAGTTTTAATGAGATATAATTTATTACTTAGATAACCTAATAAAATAATTACATGTGGAAAATAATAAAATAAATAATTCATGAAGTTGAAAAATAACTCTTAATTTAAAGAAAATAGACGTAATTATCTACAAAAAAGTTTCAAAATGAATGCACGCATTCAATATTTTCGATTTGATTTATTAATTATCTTTTTAAAACCTCCTAGTAAACAAACTTTTTTTTAGATAGTTATGTTTATTTTCTTTAAATTAAGAGTTATTTTTTAAAATTTCATGTATGATTTATTTATTTTATTATTTTTCACATGTAACTATCTTATTGGGTTACTAAGTAATAAATTACATCTCATTAAAAATATTTCACATCATCCCCGTTAATTTTTTTAACGGTAGTTTCATTAAATCTGTTAGAAAAAGTAGTTTAAAAAAAACAAAGATTGATGGCCAAAAAAGCCTCAAAAATACAATTAGGGTCATTTTGACAAAACATGAAAACGTTAGTGGTGGATTTTGTCATTAAACCTTTTTTTTATATATTTTGATTCTTTTCTCTGATTTTTTTCTGCCCATTTGCTTTTGTAGGTCTCGGCTTATCTTGATCTATATATTATCAAATTAAGTACATTCAGCATTCAATCTATTCAATTTAGTCCATAATTCATATTTTGGCAAATTTACATATTTACCCCTATACTTTTTAATTTTTACAATTTAGTCCTTATCACATAAAATTGCAAATTCATGCAATTTAGTACCTACCCATGCCTAGCCGAATTTCATAGGGATGCCCATATCTTTCATTATTACACACTTTTAACCACCACATTTTACAATTTCACAATTTAATCCCTATTTTGCATTTTTGTCAAAAATCACTTTACAAAATTAGTTTAACCATCATCAAGCTTCCATAATCTATCATTAAACATCAAAGAACTCAAGTATTCAACAATGGAAACATGTTAAATCTTCAAAAATTACAAAATCTAAGGTACGGGCTAGCTAGAATACAAAGCAACGATCTCAAAAACGTAGAAATAATTAAAAACCGAGTAAAAACCGTACCTTAATTGAAGAATTTATCAATGCCGAATGAGGAACCCTATTTTGGCTTCTTCTACTTCTAATTTTTGGCTAGAGATGAATGAAATAACAAAATTTTGGTTTTGTTTTATTAAATTAAACTTTATTAACTAAATTACCATTATAACCTTATTATAAAACATTAATATATCATATAATTCATGGACATAAATGTCCACTAACCTTAATCATGGTCAAATTACAACATAAAGACCTCTAATTTAATAAACCATAGCTATTAGGCACATTAAACTAATGGCACACAAGTTTTACGCTTTACGCAATTTAGTCCTTTTTACCGAATTAAGCATTTAAACGGTAAAATTTCTTTACAAAATTTCCACACAGTAATTCTATCATGCTGTAAACCTTAATAAAATAATAAAATAAATATTTTGACTTTGAATTTGTGGTCCCGAAACCACTGTTTCGATTTGACTCAAAAACGGGCTGTTACGACTCTCCCATCCTTAGGGATTTTCGTCCCCAAAAATCTTACCAGTGAAAAGGTTAGGGTACTGTTTCCGCATGGCTTCTTCGGGTTCCCACGTAGCTTCCTCAATCCCGTGTTTATGCTAGAGAACCTTTACTAGGGTTATGCATTTATTTCTCAACTCTTTGATCTCACGGGCCAGAATCCTGATCGGTTCTTCACTATACGTTAAATTAGCTTGTATCTCAACATCTACCGGAGAAATCACATGTGACGGATCGGATCTGTATCGACGTAGCATAGAAACGTGAAAAACATTATGGACTTTTTCAAGTTCTGACGGTAAAGCTAGTCGACATGCCACTGGCCCTATTCGTTCAATAACTTCATACGGCCCGATGAAACGCGGACTCATCTTCCCTTTACGGCCGAATCAAATAACCTTTTTTCCACGGTGACACCTTTAGAAACACTCGGTCCCCGACTTGAAATTCAATTTCTCTACGTTTCAAATCCGCGTAGGATTTCTGTCGATCTGAAGCTGCTTTTAAACTGTCGCGAATCGTTTTCACTTTTTCTTCAGTTTCTTTGATCAATTCAACCCCGTGAATCTTTTTCTCACTCAATTCAGTCCAGTATAGCGGAGTTCGACATTTGTGGCCATATAAAGCTTCGTACGGTGCCATCTTTATACTCGTTTGGAAACTGTTGTTATAAGAGAATTCAATCAACGGTAAGTATTTGGCACTCCGTGTAACCGAACAATTTCAGAAATGTACAACTCAACTAATCTATCAAGTGAGTAATCTGTACGTACTGGTATGAAATGAGCAGATTTCGTTAGTCGATCAATGACAACCCAGATAGCGTCTTTCTTTTTCAGAGTTATAGGCCATCCCGACACAAATTCCATTGTAATTCTATCCCATTTCCACTCAAGAATCATCACAGACTGCAGTAATCCCGATGGTACTTGATGTTCAGCTTTTACTTGCTGACAAATCAGACATTTCGATACAAACTTCGATATATCCCGTTTCATACCCAACCACCAGTACAGTTGTTTCATATCGTTATACATATTGGTACTTCCTGGATGAACAGATAAGCAGCTATGGTGTGCTTCATGCAAAATCTTTTGAATGAGTTTTGAATTTCTCGGTACACAAATTCTATTTCTGAACATTAAACAGTCATCAGTTCCAATATGAAATTTTGAATCAGAATTAGACTCACATTGAATTCGTTTAGCTTGTAAATCACTGTCATCTTTTTTAGCTTCACAGATTTGTTGAAGAAATACCAGTTTAGCTTTTAATTCAGCTAAAATAGACCCATCATCACAAATCATCAACTGGGTGTTCATTGCTCGTAATGCAAACAAAGATTTTCGGCTCAAGGCATCTGCAACAACATTAGCTTTTCCCGGGTGATAATCAATCACAAAGTCATAATATTTCAATAACTCGAGCAATCTTCATTGTCGCAAGTTCAAATCTTTCTGTGACATCAGATATTTCAAGCTTTTGTGATCCGTATAAATGTGGCATTTTCACCGTATAAGTAGTGTCGCCAAATTTTTAATGTAACAGCCCGATTTTGGGCCTAGTCGGAACAGTGGTTTTGGGGCCACAAATCCGATGAGAAAAATCTTATTTTTATTATATTTTTATAGTCTACAATTTCACGGGAAAAATTCGTGAAAATTTCGTTCGAAAAATTTGACGTTTGGGCACTCAATTTAGTCAAAAGGACTAAATTATAAAAAGTGCAAAAGTTGAGTTCCACATGTTAGAAGTTTCCAATTTCTATGAAATTTTAAATTGGAGGTACTTAAATGGCAATTAGACCATTGGTTACATTGTTGGACAAAAATGGACATTAGATAAGTGAAATAGGATATTTTTAAGTTAGGGGCATTTTGGTAATTTGGTAATTAAATGGACTAAAAGACAAAATAAAAGCCAAAAACCTTTTTCCATCTTCTTCCTTGGCTGAATTTAGCATGGGGGAAGCCATGGCTAGGGTTTTCAAGCTTTCAAGCTCAATAGTAAGTGCATCCAAGCCCCGTTTTAATGTTCTTTACATTTTTGAGATCCCTGTAACTCGGTTTAGCTATTTCTACCATTATTTTGAGCTAGGGTTTGTATTTAAAAAATTTACCCATGGATGACATGCATGTTCTTTGATGTCTAATGGTAGAATATGAATGCTCGGTGTGTAGTAAACGACTTTTACTAAGTGATTTTCGATGAAATCGCATAAAAGGACTAATTTGTAAAAAGTTGAAAAATGTGTGAATGAATGCAGATTGTGGACTACTATAGTTATGAAAATGGCTCGGCTAGGCCTAAAATACAAGGAAATCGAATAAAAATCATTTTACGAGCTTAGGGGTAAAAGTGTAAATATGATAAAATTTAGGGGCAAAACGTAATATTTCCATAGTATATTTTTGGGTCACAATGAATAATGTGACTAATAAGTAAGCTAAATGTGATGTTATAGATCAAAGAAAATGAGGTTCGAACTTAGAATAGGGGTGAAAAACGAGTAACTGACGGTTAGGTCCCTTCTTGCCATTTTGGTATCGAGGTAAGTTTGTGTGAAATTAAAGCTACATAATGTTTTTATATTTTTAATTACTTGATATTATGTGAAATGAATATTATTTCTATGAAATCGACTAATGATGCCTCGATGAGAGTATGATGAAAATATGTTAAGTTCAAGTCCCGGTTGAACATTTCGGAATAATAAGGATACCTATGTCACAACATGAGATAAGGAAGGTCCCGTGTAAGACCATGTCTGGGACATGGCATCGGCACCGAATGTAGGTCCCATATAAGACCATGTCTGGGACATGGCATCGGCACCGAATAAGGAAGGTCCCGTATAAGACCATGTCTGAGACATGGCCTCGGCACCAAAGAAAGATCTCGTGTAAGACCATGTCTGGGACATGGCATCGACATCGAGATATGAGATCCCGTGTAAGACCATATCTGGGATATGGCGTCGGCATCGAGATGTGATCCCATGTAAGACCATATCTGGGATATGGCATTGGCATCGTGATACATGTATGATGAGATTGAGTATCCTTTGATATTCCAAGTAGTTCGACGGGAAAAGAGCTAAGTTTATGCATCAATGACAAAGAGCTAAGTTTATGCATCAATGACAAAGAACTAAGTCCATGCTTATGATGTAAGAATATATGGGAAATGTGGATTGTGATCATGTGTGAGGCTTTTTAGCCAAATTAAATTGAGAAATGAAATGTTCAAGTTTTTGTTGTTGATGTATAAGTTAAATTGGCCAATGAATGGCTTGTAAATATTTGATGATGACTAGCTATTGGCATGGCTAACTATGGATATGCTTTAGTATTATAAGTGTGTAAATGAGAATTAATACAAAGAAAACATGATAGAGTAAAATTAGCAATAAAATAGTTTGGACAGCAGCAGTTGAATCTCTTTGAAAATTCACCAAAAATGGTGGAAATTGAATTAGAAGTTTAATAAGATATTAAATTAAATCTTATTGAGTCTATTTTCGCATAAAAGAGACGTTTTAAGCAAAAGAATTTCAGATTATGAGATATTTGAATTTTTATAAGATTGGGTCAGAATGATTTCGGAATCCTCTGTTCTGAATTTGGAAATTCATTAAAAATTGTACAAAAATAATAAAGAGATAAAATTTATATGCTTGAATTTCTTAATGAGTCTATTTTCAAGAGAAACAAACGGGAATGTCTTTTGAGTTCTTTGCAATAAGAAAATAAATTTTTAATGAAGAGGATCAGAAGCATCGGATAAGCTAAAGCAGGGGAACTTTAAAGAATAAAACTGTATCTTGATTATTTGAACCAAAAATTATGTAAATATTATGGTAAGAATATATGTAAGTATAGTTTCAAGGAAAATTAGTATATCTTAATTTGGAGTTCCGTAGCTCCGGATAAAAATAATTTAGTGACTGTAACTCGAATAGACAACTCAAGATGAACATAAGTGAATTGAGAAATTTTATGCAATAATGATGACATTATCTTGAGAACTCAAAATAAAGATTGTTAAAGCATGGTAATAAATTGTTTATTATTTACGTACATACTTACTAAGCTTTATAGCTTACTCCCTTTCCTTTCTCATATCGTGTAGGGTTTTATACTAGCTCGGGTTGGAGATCGCCGGAGATGCTATCACACTATCAAGCTATCATGTTGGGTATAAGTGAATGCAAAACCTTTTGAGTCTATGGCATGTATAGGGACTTAGTCAATTGTGTATGTGTCATTTGATTTTGCCAAATGTGTTGGTTCATATTGGTTAATGAGTTGTAATTCCTATTTATACGTGTGTGCTTATACTAAAGGTTTTATGTGATGTGGTTATGTGTGTTTGGGATGGATGGATTGAAGTTGTGTTTAAGTATGTGCAAATGAGGGTGCCAAATGGTCTGGAAAATAGCCATTTTCTTGGCCACACGGGCAGAGACACGGCCGTGTGTCTCAGTCGTGTGGAGAACACGACCCCGGGACATGGGCGTGTGCCCAGGGCGTGTGAAGTCTGCATTTACTTTTCGGAATTTAATTCGCCTCACGGCCTAAGCACACGGGCGTGTGACTTGGCCGTGTGACCCAATTTTGTTGATGACGTCATAAACAGAGAGTCACACGGGCTAAGGACATGGGCATGTGTGACCACACGGCCTACCCACATGGGCGTGTCCCAAGCCACACGGACGTGTGACCCCTGTTTTGATGAAAAATTTTCTAAGTCTTCTTAAAGTTTCCTAAGTTCCCGGTTTAGTCCCAAATAGTTCCCAATGTATGTTTTGGGCCTTGTAGGCCCATATAAGGGGCGATTTGCATGTGAATGAGGAATGTTAAATTGAATGAAATTTTATAGCCAGTTTTGTATAAAGGTTTTTGTTTAAGTTCGGTAATGCCTCGTATCCTGTCCCGGCGTCGGACACGAGTAAGGGGTGTTACATTTAGTGGTATCAGAGCTATGTTTTAGTCGATTCTTGGACTAACCTAGCGTATGTGATTCTAGCTATACATGCTATATTACTACCCGTGATAATGTGATATCTCCCGGCTCTAATGAAATTATTTTGTTAAGACAGAGATGACTTCCAACCGAGCTATTTTCGATAATGCTGAAAAATGATATTGAGGTGATTGAAATGTGTTTGTGATGAGACAAAACTTAGAAAGGTATGAATAGAAGTTCATGATATGAATGTGTTAATGTACGAAGTGAGATAACCATGAGTTGAGAAATGTGGAAACATGGAATAAAATGAAAGTTTATGTGGTGATAAGCCCATTCATGTTAGCTTGGCATGCATATGATGATATATACCCAACCTATTTGAATAAGTGAAAATGATAAGTAAACTTACTCATCGTGTCCAAACTAACAATCATTCGGTAGTATAGCTATGGCAAGACCGGAAATATCGTATCCTCAAGGACCAAGAGTACTAGTAGTTACTATCTTTTTATTATCTAGCCTAAGTATTAAGGGAATTGATGTTTATCTAACTAATTACTAAGCTAAGGATGCTGAGACAAAGAGAGTGAATTGGAAAAATACTTTTGGGAAAAACCAGTTGATTAAGACAATACCCGAGGAAGAATCCACCTAGACTTCACTTGTTATTTAACTCTGAACCAAATGATTTATTCACTTGACTTGATCCGTAGGATTCCCTAATTTATATTAATACCTCTTTCGAGGCTACTAACATCTAACCCTAGGTTGATTAATTGAAATCTCTTTCTAATTAAAACCCCTAGTGTTGCATTAACTTGATCTATGGACTCCCATATTAGGTTTGACCCTAATCCGGCAGATTTTCGTCATCCTATCTCTAGGGTTGCGATCAACTCCGCTTAACTATGATAGATCTACTCTTAAACAGGGACTTTTGCTCCACTGTCTAAGCACATCAATACTTGAATCAATATCCTAAAATATTCAAACAAGAATTAAGAACACATAATTAAGAACAAATCAAGTATTTATCATATAGTTCAGAAAACAATAACAAGATTTGTCTTAGGTTTCATCCCCCTCAGGTATTTGAGGGGTTTAGTTCATGAATAATAAAGAATACATCTCAGAAGAAAGTAAATAACAAAACATAAGAAAAACCCTAAAACCCCCTGAAGGAAATTGAAGGGAAGATCTTCCATCTTGAGCGTGATTTCGGCTTCTGAGATGGATCAACTGGCTTTCTTGGAGTAATCCCCTGTGTTCAGCCCTCTCTGGCTTCGCCTCTCGTCAAAAGCCCTGACAGAAGGCTTCTGTCGAACTCCCCCTTTAGGTTGCCCTCTAGGGTGTTTATATAGGCTTTGGAGATGCCTTACTTGGCCCAGAAGTATCCTAATCCGAATGAAACTCATCTTGGCCATGGCAGGGACACGCCCGTGTGACATGCCCGTGGGAATCAAGCCCAGGCAATGTTCGGGCCTGCTAAGGTGGCACGACCGTGTGATTCGAGCCCGGGCCGTGTTGATTTCTTACTTTGGCCCATTTTCTCCGTTTTCGACCCGTTTCTCGTTCTTTTCATCCTCCGATGCTCTCCTAAGTATAAAACATGAAATTAAAGGATTAAGAGCATCAAATTCCACAATTCAAGGGATAAATCATCCAAAAGTATGCTAAATGTGGGATTAAAATATGTATATATTACGGTTTATCAAATACCCCCACACTTAAGCATTTGCTTGTCCTCAAGCAAAATTCTCAACTCACAATTAGAATTAACTTCCTTCAATTCATAACCTTCATCAATAATGTTTCATCATAATTCATAGGTAATTCATACATTGATAATTTAACCAGAAGGTTCCTAAAGATTGAAACAATCAAAGTCATAGTTTTTATAGTACGAAAAATAGGTGTTTCCCCTTGCCTAAATAATCACCTTTAATTCAAAATCGACGAAAATTGACATCCTCACTAAAGGTTCACTCAAATCACTCAAAGTGTTTAAGGTTCAAAAATAAGCACTCAAGAGTCAAACATGAAAAGTTAATCCCATAGGCTTGCATGAAAATCAAATCTCCACCACTTTAAAATGATATGATACACAAATCAAAAGGTCTTTAAAAGGGTTGTAACAGGGCTTAGGTTAAAGGTGTGGATAAAGGCTAAATTAGAGGGTTAGTATCGAGACTGAATTAATAAATTACCTAGCTAGAAAAGTAACTAAAGCTTGAATAATTGCATCAATTAAGAATTCATCACTAATAACACGAGCTCCTTCTCAAAATGTGAAATTAACGCTTAAGCTCAAATAACATAGAACTAATAATGAATATACTTCGTTTTTTTTTAGGAACAAATCAAGTATAATAATAAGATAGAATTTAACAACTGGAATAAAGAAAATAGTTAAGTAACTGATCAAATCAAATCTCGATATGGGGGTAGTCAAGAGAAATGGTGATAACAAATACAAAGTGGGTTTTGGGTTAATATTAATGGGTGAGTCAAGAAATGGTTTGTTAGTCTCAAAGTGGTTCACTAGGGGTTAATTATGAAGGTAGGCTTTTTATGGAGTAAGTGGGTTAAAACCTAGGTGCCTTTATCATCTCAGTATATCAAATCAAAGGTGTGGTCTCGACATGTATAATCGAAGCAAGTTCTAGAATAACAAATCAATGTTGACATACTCATAATCAATAAAGTGAGCACGAAAAATAATGTATGCTCTAAAAGGCTCAAGATCTCACAAAAATTATGGGTTTTTGATGTCATCCTTGTAAATTTCAAACTTCAAGATAATAATTAGATTCAGGTAGATAACCTAACAAATTTTTAATTCTGAAAATAAACTCATCATGCTTGATTCTCTAGTCTCCTAAAGTTTAAATCATCACTGCACAATTAACTATGACTTAATCCAAAACATATCGATGAAAATCATAAATCAAAGGAAATTCCATTCTAACAGTAATATGAGAACATTTACTTAAGAACAAGATGTAATTCAAGGATTTGAGAATAATGCAAAAAGTTAGGAACTTTTCACGATAAAATTCACCCCCTACACTTAAGATGTACATTGTCCTCAATGTACAAAGATAGATAATAGCAATATAGTAATAAAATCATAAGATAGGGAGAGAAGTGAAACTTCCTGAATTTTGGATGGAGTAAATGAAAAGAAACGGTAAAGTTGGAGAGAGGTGAAGATGGGGAGGATACTCCGGTGGTGGTGTGGTCGTTCGTTAACAGCCCCTTGAACCTACATTAAAGAAATCAAAATATAATAATATAAATCAAAGACGAGAATTATAAAATAAAAGACATTAAAAATGAAAATAAGAAAAAAATTAAATGGACTCAAAGGTCCCACGGGCGTGTCGCACGCCCGTGTAGATTTCTCAGTTTCGACCACGGCCGAATCGCACGGTCGTGGCGTTTTATCGCAGCCCATGTTTTGGGATCAGTTTTGTCCTGTTTCCACATGGCCACGGCCACGCCCGTGTGCAAGGCCGTGTAGGTAGGGAAACTTGCGCCTAAAAATTCAGTTAGTTTTTAGTTAGATGCTAAAATTCGAAAATATGGACGTTTAGTGGGGTTAGTGCTCAGGTTGCCTCCCGAGAAGCGCTCGTTTAAAGTCTTGAGCTAGACTTACCTGTTATTCGTATGGCCATGGTGGTTCACGGAGTCGAAACTCCTTTTTCTTAACATCAATTCTATCAACATATGGTTTGAGTCGGGTAATATTTACCTCAAAAGTGCCGAAATTAGAATGAGTTACCTCGACCGTTCCGTATGGAAAGACCTTAAGTACCGTAAAAAGAGTCGCACAGTTTGTATTAAGCTCTGAAGCGGCTATTCGAGGGTCGGTTGTATCTGACAGTACCTGGTCCTTAACTTTGAAGTGATTGGTTCCACCTTTAATACTCGATGTCCTAGCCGTGTCAAGAACCTGAAGAGTGATCGTTTCGTCACTTACACGAAATGTAAGCTCACGTGGTAGTTTATTTCGTAGAATTGCTGGGCACACTGCGTTTAGCTCCACATGCGACGTATCGTCTAACTTCCGTTTGTTTGTCAAAAACTCTTTTAAAAATTTCCTTGAATCTGGCATCTGCGAAAGAGCTTCAAGAAACGGCAAGTTAATATGTAATTTCTTTGGAAGTTTAAGAAATTTACCGAATTATTCCTCTATGTGGTATTTCTTTATCGTATTGGGGTATGGCACACGAGGTTGGTACTCTGTAATTACCGGTTTTGGTTTATCATGGCTTATCTCAACCTTACCTTCCTCTACCACATTCTCTTGCTTCAATTTTAGTTCATCTAACCCTTCACTATCATGAGCAGTTATTGCTTGAGGTTGCTCTCTTGGGTTAGTTTTGGTGTTGCTAGGCAAGATACCTTGTGGTCTTTCTGAGATCAGCTTAGCTAGTTGACCTAACTGGTTCTCGATCCCTTGAATTGATGCCTGCTGATTTTTGAGCATTGTCTCGTTGTTTTGAAAACGGGTTTCTGACACCGCGATAAATTTTGTTAGCATCTCTTTAAGGTTCGGCTTCTTTTCCTGCTGGTAAGGTGGTTGTTGAAAACCTAGAGGAAGTTGCGGTCTTTGATTACCTTGACCACCCCACGAGAAATTGGGATGGTACCTCCAACCTGCATTATAAGTGTTACTATAAAGATTATTTTGAGGTCTAGAATAGTTACTCATATAGTTGACTTGTTCGTTCTCTGTGCTAGGGTTGTAAGATAGATATTCTGTGGTGTTCACCCCTCCTCCATTTGTATCGTACTGTATTACCGGATGTACCTGCGTAGAACTATACAAACCATCAATTTTTTATTTAAAAGCTCTACCTGGTTAGATAACATGGTGACCGCGTCTAGGTTGAAAACACCGGCTGCTTTATTAGGCTTTGCCATCATGACTTGCCACTGATAATTGTTCAGTGACATCTCTTCGGTTTGAGCGGTATATTCTATTTCACTGTCAAAAATCAAGGGTCCTGATGGGTTTCTTCTAGTCATAAACTAGAGATACCTATCAAAAACAAATAAGAGAAAAATTAGCAAAGTTAAAAATAAATATAAATTGCAAATAAATAAAATGGCTAAAGTAATAAAAATTTAGTTTTCCTAATATCTTAGTCCCCGGCAACGGCGCCAAAAACTTGATCGTGTCCAAACTAACTATGACAACGAATAAGGCAAGCGCACCTATCGTTCGGTAGTATAGCTATGGCAAGACCGAAAATATCGTATCCTCAAGGACCAAGAGTACTAGTAGTTACTATCTTTTTATTATCTAGCCTAAGTATTAAGGGAATTGATGTTTATCTAACTAATTACTAAGCTAAGGATGCTTAGACAAAGAGAGTGAATTGGGAAAATACTTTTGGGAAAAACTAGTTGATTAAGACAATACCCGAGGAAGAATCCACCTAGACTTCACTTGTTATTTAACTCTGAACCAGACGATTTATTCACTTGACTTGATCCGTAGGATTCCCTAATTTATATTAATACCTCTTTCGAGGCTACTAACGTCTAACCCTAGGTTGATTAATTGAAATATCTTTCTAATTAAAACCCCTAGTGTTGCATTAACTCGATCTATGGACTCCCATATTAGGTTTGACCCTAATCCGGCAGATTTTCGTCATCCTATCTCTAGGGTTGCGATGAACTCCGCTTAACTATGCTAGATCTACGCTTAAACAGGGAATTTTGCTCCACTGTCTAAGCACATCAATACTTGAATCAATATCCTAAAATATTCAAATAAGAATTAAGAACACATAATTAAGAACAAATCAAGTATTTATCATATAGTTCAGAAAACAATAACAAGATCCGTCTTAGGTTTCATCCCCCTCAGGCATTTGAGGGGTTTAGTTCATGAATAATAAAGAATAAATCTCAGAAGAAAGTAAATAACAAAACATAAGAAAAACCCTAAAACCCCCTGAAGAAAATTAAAGGGAAGATCTTCCGTCTTGAGCGTGATTCCGGCTTCTGAGATGGATCAACTGGCTTTCTTGGAGTAATCCCCTGTGTTCAGCCCTCTCTGGCTTCGCCTCTCGTCAAAAGCACTGACAGAAGGCTTCTGTCGAACTCCCCATTTAGGTTGCCCTCTAGGGTGTTTATATAGGCTTTGGAGATGCCTTACTTGGCCCAGAAGTATCCTAATCCGAATGAAACTCATCTTGGCCATGGCAGGGACACGCCCGTGTGACATGCCCGTGGGAATCAAGCCCAGGCAATGTTCGGGCCTGCTAAGGTGGCACGACCGTGTGATTCGAGCCCGGGCCGTGTTGATTTCTTACTTTGGCCTATTTTCTCCTTTTTTGGCCCGTTTCTCGTTCTTTTCATCCTCCGATGCTCTCCTAAGTATAAAACATGAAATTAAAGGATTAGGAGCATCAAATTCCACAATTCAAGGGATAAATCATCCAAAAGTATGCTAAATGTGGGATTAAAATATGTATATATTACGGTTTATCACTTACCCAATGGATGAAATATGTGTGTATGTACACTTGTTTGAATAATGTATAATTAGTATGTCCACATAGTTGAATCTCATGTTTAATTGTTAAATTAGAGAATATATAATGTTTTGTTTTATGACTCTGTTATGAAACCACAAATATTATAATAGTATGGGAGTTGAATTAGAAGATCAAATTAAGTAGAACGCAGGAGATGAGTACGATCGTTCAATGATGAATTGATGGATAAGACCATGGTTGGACCATGGCAAAGTATGGAATGTAAGACCATAGCTGGGCTATGGCATTTCAGTGAAATGACCATAACTGGGTTATGGCATTGTAGACGTAAGACCATGGTTGGACCATGGCAGTATATGTGTGTACATGTAAGACCATAGTTGGACTATGGCATCAAGTAAACGATGTACTTGAACCCGTAAGGCATTCTCTAATTTGACAAATGTTAGTAAGTAAATTCATTGTTTGAAATTGTGAATAGCAGAAAACATTCGTAAAATGAATAAGTATATTAATTTGTCTGAAGTGAATTATGTGATTATGATGATATTACGTTAATGATGAATGCTAAGTCATATGTGTGTATTAATGAGAGTCAAGTTAGAGGCTTTACGACCTCACCCCATTACTAGTGATACTTTATGACGAAATTTTACGAGAACCATGTTGAATAAGTACATAAGTGTGAAACTAAAGAGTTCAGTGATGAAATAATTAGTAATGTATACAGAGATGAGAACAGTTGGAAAGTGAAAACAGCTTTAAAAGAAATATCAGAATGTTTTAACGATCACATAGATTATGCAATGTTACAGATAAAGAAGAAGCTAGTATCGACTATTCGATTCAATTGAGTTATGTGTATTTAAAGTATCCTCAAGTATAGTAATGAATTTTGTACATTCACGAGTATATAGACGGATAGTCTGAATGAAGAAATTATATTCGGAAAGTATGATCTGAGAGATATGCATATTGGATTGTTCTAATCGAATGATGTTATTATGAGTTAAAGCTGTACCGATTGATAAAGTCATCACATTTATGAAAATTCGAATGATCTATGCATGTTAGCAAAGTTCTAAACAGTTGAAAGTATTATTAACTGAAGCTCTAGTTCTGAGTTCAGTTTGAATTGAGTAAGGAATTTGCGATTTTTCAATGATATACTATTGAACAGATCGAGAATATGTTTTAATTCAAGAATGTAAAGAAGCGATTTGCACTTTCGCACGATTAATGTCACATGAAAAGAAGCTGTTCGACTAATGATTTAGAGACGGCCACTTTTATATCTGTGTTGTGAACTGGATGATTTTGTATGTTCGGCAAAAAGTGTCATATGCTTCCTAATCCTAATGGGTTAAAGTATCTAATGTCGCAGAAAGATCTGAAACTAAGACAACGTGAATGTTTTGATATGTTAAAAGACTGTGAGTAATTATCGACTTACCTTTTGGAAAGCAAGTATGGTTCTGGATGCTTGAATGGAAATTTTTGTTTATTTTTGTGAGAGCTGGTTACTTGATTTATCTTATTTGATGATGGACTAGTTCTAGCTAAGTTAAAAGCTTAAACGATTCTTTCTTTGTGAACTGAGAAGCTCAGAGATGTGATAGAGAGTGGTGAACTAAACGAGTACAGTGTGAAACGACTTTCTATTCGAATTTTGAGTTGGTCCCGATTCCTATTATTATTATTGTTTCGAGATAGAATTCGCGTCTTTGGGTAACCTAGAGTTTGTACTGAAGTTTTGTACGAGACTCGAGAGTAGCTCGTCGATTCATCCAAGAATAATAAAATGTGCGATTATAAGAGTAGATGTTACGGTGATTGAGTATGTATCACGATATTTTTACTTTATGTTTGGATGTCTATTTGCTAGCAAGTAAGTCGAAATCAAGTATATGCAGGACTAATATAGTCAATAATGGTAAGGGAGTGATGATGAGATAGAGTTACCATAGATTTCATATCGGGATTGTCATTATCCCCGAAAAGTAAGATGTTAATTGGTTTATTGTTGATCATTTGACAAAGAAAGATTCGTATGATCATTTCATTATGTACAGATTTCTTATTTGATAGATTAGCCGAGTAATATGTTTCTGAGGTTATTCGATTATGCAGAGTGCCAGTTCCACTATGTCGGATAGAGATCCGGAAGTTACATCGCAATTATGGGATGAGCCATAGGGAACTCTGAGTATGCAGTTGAATTTTGGCACAGTAATTTGTTTTTATATCAATGATAAGTCTAAGAGGGTAGTTCAGATTGTGACGGTGTACTCCGGCACTTTGTGCTAAAGTTTAAAGGATATTAGAAAGAGATATATGAGATTAAATCGATTTGTAATTCTGAGAAGATTAGTGAAAGTGTTCAGGAGAGTTGAAAGCAACTTCTTCTGGTAAGATTTTTGGGGAAAAAAATCCCTAAAGAGGGGAGAATTGTAACAGCCCGATTTTGGGCCTAGTCGGAACAGTGGTTTTGGGGCCACAAGTTCAATGAGAAAAATCTTATTTTTATTATATTTTTATGGTCTGTGATTTCACGGAAAAAATCTGTGAAAATTTGGTTCGAAAATTTCGACGTTTGGGCACTCAATTTAGTCAAAAGGACTAAATTGTAAAAAGTGCAAAAGTTGAGTTCCACATGTTAGAAGTGTCCAATTTCTATGAAATTTTAATTGGAGGTCCTTAAATTTCAATTAAACCATTGGTTAAATTGTTGGACAAAAATGGACGTTAGATAAGTGAAATAGGATATTTTTAAGTTAGGGGCATTTTGGTAATTTGGTAATTAAATGGACTAAAAGACAAAATAAAAGCCAAAAACCTTTGTCCATCTTCTTCCTTGGCCGAATTTAGCATGGGGGAAGCCATGGCTAGGGTTTTCCAACTTTCAAGCTTAATAGTAAGTGCATCCAAGCCCCGTTTTTAATGTTCTTTACATTTTTTAGATCCCCGTAACTCGGTTTAGGTATTTCTACCATTATTTTGAGCTAGGGTTTGTATTTAAATATTTACCCATGGATGACATGCATGTTCTTTGATGTCTAATGGTAGAATATGAATGCTCGGTGTGTAGTAAACGACTTTTACTAAGTGATTTTCGATGAAATTGCATAAAAGGACTAATTTGTAAAAAGTTGAAAATTGTATGAAAAATGTGTGAATGAATGCAAATTGTGGACTGCTATAGTTATGAAAATGGTTCGGCTAAGCCTAAAATACAAGGAAATTGAATAAAAATCATTTTACGACCTAGGGGCAAAAGTGTAAATATGACAAAGTTTAGGAGCAAAAACGTAATTTTTCCATAGTATATTTTTGGGTCACAATGAATAATGTGACTAATAAGTAAGCTAAATGTGATGTTATAGATCAAAGAAAACGAGGTTCGGACTTAGAACGGGGGGAAAAACAAGTAACTGACGGTTAGGTCCCTTCTTGCCATTTTGGTATCGAGGTAAGTTTGTGTGTAATTAAAGCTACATAATATTTTTATATTTTAATTGTTTGATATTATGTGAAATGAATATTATTTCTATGAAATCGACTAATAATGCCTCGATGAGAGTATGATGAAAATATGTTAAGTTGAAGTCCCGGTTGAACATTTCGGAATAACAAGGATACCTATGTCACAACATGAGATAAGAAAGGTCCCGTGTAAGACCATGTCTAGGACATGGCATCGGCACTGAATGTAGGTCCCGTATAAGACCATGTCTGGGACATGGCATCGGCACCGAATAAGGAAGGTCCCATATAAGACCATGTCTGGGACATGGCATCGGCACCGAATAAGGAAGGTCCCGTATAAGACCATGTCTGGGACATGGCCTCGGCACCAAATAAGGAAGGTCCCGTATAAGACCATGTCTGAGACATGGCCTCGGCACCAAAGAAAGATCTCGTGTAAGACCATGTCTGGGACATGGCATTGACATCGAGATATGAGATCCCGTGTAAGACCATATCTGGGATATGGCGTCGGCATCGAGATGTGATCCCACGTAAGACCATATCTGGGATATGGCATTGGCATCGTAATACATGTATGATGAGATTGAGTATCCTTTGATATTCCGAGTAGTTCGACGGGCAAAGAGCTAAGTTTATGCATCAATGACAAAGAGCTAAGTTTATGCATCAATAACAAAGAGCTAAGTTTATGCATCAATGACGAAGAGCTAAGTTTATGCATCAATGACAAAGAACTAAGTCCATGCTTATGATGTAAGAATATGTGGGAAATGTGGATTGTGATCATGTGTGAGGCTTTTAAGCCAAATTAAATTGAGAAATGAAATGTTCAAGTTTTTGTTGTTGATGTATAAGTTAAATTGGCCAATGAATGGCTTGTAAATATTTGATGATGACTAGCTATTGGCATGGCTAACTATGGATATGCTTTAGTATTATAAGTGTGTAAATGAGAATTAATACAAAGAAAACATGATAGAGTAAAATTAGCAATAAAACAGTTTGGACAGCAGCAGTTGAATCACTTTCAAAATTCACCAAAACTGGTGGAAATTGAATTAGAAGTTGAATAAGATATGAAATTAAAGCTTATTAAGTCTATTTTCGCATAAAAGAGATGTTGTAAGCAAAAGAATTTCAGATTTTGAGATATTTGAATTTTTATAAGATAGGGTCAGAATAATTTCGGAATCCCCTGTTCTGACTTTGGAAATTCATTAAAACTTTTACAAAAATAATCAAGGGATAATATTTATATGCTTGAATTTCTTAATGAGTCTATTTTCAAGAGAAACAAACAGGAACATCTTTCGAGTTCTTTGCAATGAGAAAATAAATTTTTAGTGAAGAGGGGCAGAACTATCGGACAGCGAAATAGGGAAACTTTAAAGAATAAACTGTACTGATTGGCTGAGCCAAAAATTCTAGAAATCTTATGGTAAGAAGATATGTGAGTTTAGTTTCAAGGAAAATTAGAATATCTTAATTTGGAGTTTCGTAGCTCCGGATAAAAATAATTTAGTGACTGTAACTCGAATAGATAGGTCAAGATGAACGTAAGTGAATTGAGAAATTTTATGCAATAATGATGACATCATCCTGAGAACTCAAAATAAGGATTGTTAAAGCATGGTAATAAATTATTTATTATTTACATACATACTTACTAAGCTTTATAGCTCACTCCCCTTCCTTTCTCATATCATGTAGGGTTTTATACTAGCTCGGGTTGGAGATCGCCGGAGATGCTATCACACTATCAAGCTATCATGTTGGGTATAAGTGAATGAAAAACCTTTTGAGTCTATGGCATGTATAGGGACTTAGTCAATGTGTATGTGTCATTTGATTTGGCCACATGTGTTGGTTCATATTGGTTAATGAGTTGTAATTCCTATTTATACGTGTGTGCTTATACTAAAGGTTTTATGTGATGTGGTTATGTGTGTTTGGGATGGATGGATTGAAGTTGTGTTTAAGTATGTGCAAATGAGAGTGCCAAATGGTCTGGAAAATAGCCATTTTCTTGGCCACACGGGCAAAGACACGGCCGTGTGTCTCAGCCGTGTGGAGAACACGACCCCGGGACAGGGCGTGTGCCCAGGGCGTGTGAAGTCTGCATTTACTTTTTAGAATTTAATTTGCCACACGGGCGTGTGACTTGGCCGTGTGACCCAATTTTGTTGATGACATCATAAGCAGAGAGTCACACGGGCTAAGGACATGGGCGTGTGTGACCACACGGCCTACCCACATGGGCGTGTCCCAAGCCACACGGACGTGTGACCCCTGTTTTGTTGAAAATTTTTTTAAGTCTTCTTAAAGTTTCCTAAGTTCTCAGTTTAGTCCCGAACAGTTCCCAATGTATGTTTTGGCCTTGTGGACCCATATAAGGGGCGATTTGCATGTGAATGAGGAATGTTAAATTAAATTAAATTTTATAGTCGGTTTTGTATAAAGGTTTTTGTTTAAGTTCGGTAATGCGTCGTATCCTGTCCCGGCGTCGAACACGGGTAAGGGGTGTTACATTCAATGCGAACACAATTGCGGCCAACTCAAGGTCGTGCGTTGGATAATTCTTTTCATGCGGTTTCAATTGTCAGGAAGCATAAGCTATAACTTTTCCTTCTTGCATCAGAACACATCCTAAACCATTTAATGATGCGTCGCTATAAATCACAAATTCCTTCCCCGATTCCGGTTGAACCAAATACGGGTGCTTCCGTTAACAGTACTTTCAACTGTTCAAAACTCTGCTGGCATTTTTCTGACCATTCGAACTTCACGTCTTTTTGAAGCAGCCGTGTCATCGGTGTTGCAATCATCGAGAATCCTTTCACGAATCTTCAGTAATATCCCGCTAAGCTCAGAAAACTACAGACTTCAGACACATTTCTCGGAGGTTTCCAATCAACAATAGCAGAAATTTTACTCGGATCAACTCTAATACCGTCAGTTGAAACAATATGCCCCAAAAATCTAACCTCTTTGAGCCAAAACTCACATTTACTGAATTTTGAAAATAACTGCTTATCACGTAGAGTTTGTAACACAATTCTCAAGTGCTTAATATGCTCAGATTCATCTCGTGAATAAATCAGAATGTCGTCAATGAATACAACAACAAATCTGTCTAAATACGGTCTGAATATTCAATTCATCAAGTCCATAAATATGACAGGAGCATTAGTTAAACCGAAATGCATAAAAAGGAATTCATAATGACCATACCTTGTTCTGAATGTGGTTTTCGACACATCCGACTCTTTAACTCGCAGCTGATAATAACCCAATCTCAAACCAATCTTTGAAAATACTGTAGCCCCTTTCAACTGATCAAATAAATCATCAATCCGCGGTAGAGGATATTTGTTCTTTATAGTCACTTTATTCAGCTGTCTGTAGTCGATACGCATTCTCATCGTGCCACCTTTCTTTCTCACGAACAATACCAGTGCACCCTAGGGAGAAAAGCTCAGTTGTGCAAAACCTCTGTCTGTCAATTCTTACAACTGAGCTTTCAATTCTTTTAATTCTGTTGGAGCCATTCTGTATGGAGCTATCGATATCAGTGCTGTTTTCGGTACTAATTCAATACCAAATTCAACTTCTCTGATCGGTGGCAAACCTGGTAATTCTTCTGGAAATACATCCGAAAACTCACAAACAACAGGTACAGATTCAATCTTTGATTCAGACACCTTTGTATCCAGTACGTATGCAAAATATGCATCATAGCCCTTTTTCAAATATTTCTGAGCTAACATAGACGATATCACAGTAGGTAATTCATTCGAATCATCAGACTTAATCCGAAGAATCTCACCATTTTGACATTTTAATTCGATCGTCTTCTGTCTACAATTCACAACCGCATCGTGCATAGTCAACCAGTCCATAACAAGAATCACATTAAACTCATCAAAAGGTAGAAGCATCAAGTCAGCCCGGAAACAGTAACCCCGAGTCATCAAAGGATAATTCTTACAAATTTTATCAACTAAAACAGACTTGCCTAAGGGGTTCGATACTTTAATTACAAATTCTGTAGACTCGACATGTAAACTCTTTTTAAATACTAAATTCATACATATATATGAATGAGTTGATCCAGGATCTATCAACGCAACTATATCAATATCAAAAAGAGAAAAAGTACCGGTAATAACATCTGGCGATAATGCCTCCTCCCATGCACGAATATCATAAGCTCTGGCAGGTGCTCGTGCCTCAGATCTCACAGTCGAATCTCTCGTAGCACCTCGGTTACCACTCATATTTCCAGTATTTCGGGGTGGTCTCCCTCTAGTAGCCGTGTTACTTTCGCTGGTTGTTCTCTTTCAGCTGTTAACTTTTCTGGACAGTCTCGGAGATAATGATCAAGAGATCCATATTTAAAGCAAGCTTCGCTCACTAATCTACATTCACCGTAATGTCTCTTATTGCAGTGTTCACATTCAAGTCCAGCATTTCTAACACTTCCCACACTGGCAATGGATGTCGCCTGAGGTTTAGAACTAAAATGTCTCGTATCTCTGTCTCTAATTGAAATTCTCGCAAAAGCCGTAGAACGAGGATGATTTTCTCTAAATTTTTTTGATGCTTACAGATGTGATTTGCCCGTTAATCTCTTTCTAGAATCTCTAGCCTCAGAATTGGCTTTTCTTTTCTCTTTGCAAAGCTCTTCGGCTTTACAAGCTCGGTCAAATAAAACAACAAACTCTTTCAGCTCAAGAATTCCAACTAACACTCAAATTTCTTCATTCAATCCATCATCGAATCTTTTACACATTATAGCTTCAGAAGATACACATTCACGGGCGTATTTGCTAAGTCGTACAAACTCTCTTTCATATTCTGTGACTGACATACGACCCTACTTCAATTCAAGAAATTCCTTTCTTTTCTGATCGATGAACCTTTGTCTGATGTATTTCTTTCTAAATTCAACTTGAAAGAAATCCCAAGTAACTCTTTCTCGCGGAACTACGGATATCAAGGTATTCCACCACTGATACGCAGTGTCTTTCAACAGTGATACAGCACATTTTAAACATTCTTCAGGTGTGCAGGACAGTTCATCAAATACCCGAATTGTGTTCTCAAGCCAAAACTCAGCTCTCTCAAGGTCATCATTAACAGTGGCTCTGAATTCCTCAGCTCTATGTTTCCGTATCTTATCGACAGATGGTTTATTTAATCGCAGAGGATCAATACCTTGAGGAACTACAGGGATCGGTTAGGGAACAGGTGGTGGTGGAGGTTGCTGAACAGCCGGGTTCGTACGAATGTACTGTGTGAACCACTCGTTCATTATCTAAAAGAAGGCTTCTTTAGCCTCACTCACGTGACTACTAGACACGGGTCTAGATTTAGTAGGCGCAGTCCCTTGAGCGGGAGCTAGCGCGTTACTTTCTACATCATCCGCTACAGCTCGTTCAGGATCAATTACTATATAAAAACACATTTGAAAACATCAGGAGTCATCACACTATCACAGTTTTATATATGGCATGTATAGCTAGACTCACATACGCTACGGTAGTCCTAGAAACGACTAAATCGTAGCTCTGATACCAATAAATGTAACACCTCTGACCCGTAACCGTAGTCGGAATAGGTTAAGAGGCATTACTAGACTAGTAACTCAGTTCAGAACAGTCATTTATCAAATATCATCTCATTTCAGAAAATACCATTCATTCACATTCAATATGTATTTAAATCGAGCATACAAAGCTTAAATCATGCATTCAGGACTAAATCGATAACATATGAAAATTTTGAAAACTTAGAAAAAATTTAACATTACAAGTATCACACGCCCGTGTGAACAGGCCGTGTGACTCACACGGCTAGTAGACATGCCCGTGTCTTAGACCGTGTGAAAATAGGGCATACATACTGACTTGTGTCACACGGCCGAGGACACGCCCGTGTGCCAGGCCGTGTGAAAACTGGAGAGTATACTGACTTGGGTCACACGGCCAACCACACGCCCGTGTGCCCTTTGAAATGGCCACACACGCCCGTGTATCAGGCCGTGCCAAAACTGTAGGGCATACTGACTTATCAACACGGCCAAGCCACACGCCCGTGTGCTAGGCCGTGTGCCATTTAGGGGGTAAACTGACTTGTAGCATACGGCCGGTCACACGCCCGTGTGTGAGGCCATGTGGAGCATACTGACTTCAATTCCATTTCAACACAAGGGGACACACGGCCGTGTACTTAACCGTGTGTCACACACGGCTGAGACACACGCTCGTGTCTCTGCCCGTGTGGATAAAAATAGGCTATTTGCAAAGCCATTTTGCTACCCTATTTTCACAAGCTTATACAAGCATAAATGACCACATTTCATAACCCAATTGGCAATCATTCCATACCATTTCATACACATAATATACCAATTCAACTTGATATTCAATTACCTAAATAATACTATGCATAATCCATTCATATATCAACTACATATCAAGACTTCACTTACACATTTTCATTCCATCCATTCCTTACTAAAACATACCATAATTGAACACTCAAACTCAACCAAAACATAGTACCAAAATAAGCCAACTCACATGGCTTAACTTATACACAAAAACATACCAAAATCATGATATCAAGTAACATAACTAACATCTTTTAAACTAGTCTATACATGCCATATTTACATATATCCACAAGTTCAAAATTACCAATCGGAAATTGGATAGTGAGATGTGCAACTACGACTTGTCCAAAACGAGCGAGCTAACGAACCTCTATAAAACATAGAAAAAAAACAAAGTAAGCTTTATAGCTTAGTAAGCCCGTATAATTCAGAATTAAACTTACCAATTCAATACAAATAATATAAGGTAAACTCCATAAAATTTCCAAATGCCTAACACAAGCATTCATCCATAGGTTAGTCATATTAATACATGAAATCATCTATTATCACAATTCAATACTCCATATATATTGCATCCAACATTTCATTCTCAATCATATAATCAATAATTCATTCAGTAACAATACTCATCC
This sequence comes from Gossypium sturtianum, assembly GCA_025698515.1. Lineage (NCBI taxonomy): Eukaryota > Viridiplantae > Streptophyta > Magnoliopsida > Malvales > Malvaceae > Gossypium > Gossypium sturtianum. Next base: position 58,016,966 of record CM046951.1, on the reverse strand, counting down.
GTATAAACAGAATTTATGCCCGTTGAACCTATTAGAACTCCAAAGGATACTCGGGTGATAAACATCAGTAATCCATCAATTAATTATCATATATGCTCTTTCGAGCCATGATCGGTAAGCTCCTAAGGTGATGAATGTAAGCTCTCATCGAGTGAAGCAGTAAGCTCTATCGAAGGTGAACAAAGAAGCTCATACGAGTTGAAACGGTAAGCTCCAATGAGCCAAAAATAGTAAGCTCTTACGAGCTGATATATCGGTAAGCCCATACGAGCTGTGGTGAGTCCACAAAAAATGCAGGAGCTCGACAAAAACGGTAACCCTAGTGACATGTCACTCGTATCCTATGAATTCATACAGTTCAAATGGGGCTCGGTAACCATTAAACTATATCAATAAGGCATTTTTATTTCAAGTATATCAAGTATATCAATTATACATTCATTTCAAATATTTACAAATATATAAAAGTTCGATTCTAATTATACGAACTTACCTCGTATTGCTCGGATAAAAAACTATTGGTTATTTGTCGATCTTTCCTTTTCCCCGATCTAAACTCGATCTCGGCTTATCTTGATCTATATATTATCAAATTCAGTACATTCATCATTCAACCTATTCAATTTAGTCCATAATTCATATTTTGGCAAATTTACACATTTGCCCCTATACTTTTTAATTTTTACAATTTAGTCCTTATCACATAAAATTGCAAATTCATGCAATTTAATACCTACCCATGCCTAGCCGAATTTCATAGGAACTCCTAGCAGCCCATATCTTTCATTATTACACACTTTTAACCACCACATTTTACAATTTCACAATTTAATCCCTATTTTGCATTTTTGTCAAGAATCACTTTACAAAACTAGTTTAACTATCATCAAGCTTCCATAATCTATCATTAAACATCAAAGAACTCAAGTATTCAACAATGGAAACATGTTAAATCTTCAAAAATTACAAAATATAGGGTACGGGCTAGCTAGAATACAAAGCAACGATCTCAAAAACGTAGAAATCATTAAAAACCAAGTAAAAATCGTACCTTAATTGAAGAATTTATCAATGCCGAATGAGGAACCCTATTTTGGCTTCTTCTACTTCTAATTTTCGGCTAGAGATGAATGAAATAACAAAATTTTGGTTTTGTTTTATTAAATTAAACTTTATTAACTAAATTACCATTATAACCTTATTATAAAACATTAATATATCATATAATTCATGGACATAAATGTCCACTAACCTTAATCATGGTCAAATTACAACATAAGGACCTCCAATTTAATAAACCATAGCTATTAGGCACATTAAACTAATGGCACACAAGTTTTACGCTTTACGCAATTTAGTCTTTTTTACCGAATTAAGCATTTAAACGGTAAAATTTCTTTACGAAATTTCCACACAGTATTTCTATCATGCTTTAAACCTTAATAAAATAATAAAATAAATATTTTGACTTTGAATTTTTGGTCCCGAAACCACTGTTCCGATTTGACTCAAAAACGGGCTGTTACATGCAGGGGTAAAAAAAATAGTATATTCTAATAGTATGGTATATAAATTATTGGGATGATATGTGTCACTAGTCCCATAATTAATATTTTTTCCTTTAGTAAATTAATTAATAATCAAATTACCTTAAATTATATTCATCTACTTTTTTTAATTGAGGTTAATTGACTCTAATTAATTTATTATTTTTATTCATTTAACTCACGTATATATTATTTTACATTATTTTATTAGAATATTAAGTAATATATATATATATATATATAATATAGGTATAAGGGTGCTAAAAGTTCTCAACCTTTTTCAAAAAAAATAATTAAGCACATGCTTTTTTTTTGTTTTTGTTTTTGTTTTTGTTTTTGTTTTTTTGTTTTTTACACTCATTTGGATACTTGAACTTTCAAAATGCATAAAAAAAACCCTCAAACCTTTAAAAAAAAAAACCAATTAAGCCCCTACTTTTTTTTTTTGCACTCAATTGGGTACTTGAACTTTAAAAATGCATCAAAAAGACCCTCAAACTTTTTTTAAAAAAAAAAGAGCAATTAAGCCCCGCTTTTATTAAAAATTATAAAAAAATTAAAACCAATAAAAGCTATAAATATTATTAAATTTTAATAAAAAATTCAAATATTAAAAATTTATTAAAAATTAGAAAAAATATAAAAATTGTAAAAAATATATAAAATTTTATAAAGTCGTAAGAAAATTATACAAAATGTAAAAAAAATAACTTTTGTAAAATAAAAATTATAAAAATTATCGTACCAAAAGAAGCATTTTATAATTTTTCTATAACTTTTATTGGTTTCCATTTTTTTATCATTTTTCACATGTCAAATTGTATTGCGACACGTGATGACTTTACTTGAAAAAAACTAGGGGACATTAAATTTTTTATGATTTTTATAAAAATTTACAATTTTTTTTATTTTTTACGATTTTTATAAAAAAAATTCTAATTTTTAATTTTTTATATGTTTATTAAAATTTAATAAATTTTCTATATTTTTTTTCTAATTTTTAATAAGAGCAGGGGCTTAATTGTTTTTTTGAAAAATTTTAAGGGTCTTTTTTATGTATTTTGAAAGTTCAAGTGCTCAATTGAGAAAAAAGAAAAAGGAAAGACTTAATTGTTTTTTTTTTTTAAAGGTTGAGGGCTTTTTACCCTTAAGCCTAAAATATATAATATATAAGATGTAAATATAATATTTTATATAATGATTTTAATTTATCAACTTTTAAGTTGTAATTTATTTCCTTTCCAAAATACAAATATTGAATCCGTTGATTCAATTGTAATTTAAAAAAAAAATAGAAAATACAACTACCTTTATATCTAAAAAAAACAAAAGAAAAAAAAATATGACATTTAATGGGTTTGACAATTTGATATAAAATTAAATTAAGAAAGGTACTAAAAAATTCACAATAATTAACCCCAAATTTTAGGTTTATATAAATAAAAGTAAAATAAGAGTATTTAAATTTTTAAAAAAAAAGATAATGAGTACTTAAAAATTTTCCTATTATTATATCAAGTTAATAATTATATTTATTGTTATGTTGGATTAAAATATACAAGTCTAGAATATTGAACACTATTTTTACCTTCCAATTCACTCATTTATTATTATTTTTTTTGTTTTTAATGATATATTTTAATTATTTGTTGATATTAAAAGTTAAATTGTAGATAATAATTTTAATAATTCATGGAAATTAAGCTTAAAATTGATCAATTGTTTGGAAATAAGTCGTTTTTTATAGGATAAAAAAGGTTTGTTTAATCATTTTTAGTGTATATATATATATTCTTTTCATACTATTACTTGCAATAAGCAAGATTAATTGTCTCCATCAAATATTTCCCTTTCTCTTTAAGCACTTTAATATGTTAGCTTATTAATATATACTATTAATTGATATAGTGTAGTTTGCTATTTTAGTCATACTTGGGATTTTTATTAATCTAATGAAAATTGTTTAGTTTTTTTTTTTAAAACAATCTTATTATAGTTCTTTTTGAGACAATGCTTAAAATTACCCATAGCCCCTCCCCAACTCATAAATAGGAGAATAATGCGTTTCAGCGCACACGAACCCACGTCCTCCTGCATTGACAACTATGCCCATGCCAATCGAGTTAAGACTCAATCAACAAAATTATTTAATTTTTTAAAAAGAGTTTTACTACTAAATCCAAATATGATTATTTAGTGTATATGAGTACAATTAAATTTATTTAATTATTTCATTTTTAAATCCTTGATATTTTATACTCGTGCAATTTGGTTCGTCCAATTCTTCAAAGCTTTTTTTTATGACTTTTTAATAGGGTAAATTATACTAAATACTCCTTCAAATTTATAGTTATTGTTTAATTTTTTAAAATTAAAATAATAATAAAAGTATATATTTGATAAAAATATCTTTTTTTGAATAAAACTATGGTAAGAAATAATATATTATTTAAAAACATTACTTATATAAACATCTTATTTATATTTTAAATTTACAAATTTTAAACATTTTCCCAACTTTTTAGAAACATTTTAGGTATCTTTGTTGGAAGATTATTAACATCTATATTATTGTATGTTTACTTTCTCGATTATATTATTATTGAAACATTACAAATTATCTAATAATTTTTTTAAAAATAAATATAATATATTATAATTAATACACACAATAATAAAAAAAACTAAGTTAAATATATATTGCATTCGATTTTCCCTTTTTATGTGTTATTAAAAATATTTATATTATATTCAGAATTAAATGTTTATTTGTTGTTAGACCTAATCATAGATCAAGCCATCCGTATAGACCCGCCCAATAAGTAGGAGGGTTTGGATAAAAATGTAAGCCCGAAAAATGGGCTTGAACAAAAAATGAGACTCGTTTTCTAAACAAGTCGGGCCTTGGATAAGAGCTTTTTAGCCCTGACCCAGCCCAAATAACATGCTACACTTTCTGTTCTTTTCTTCTCGACTCCCCCAATTTGTTAATTTTAATCCCTAACAACTAATTTATTTTCTTTTGTTTTCTAATCCCTAGCCACTATCGTTTCCCTACCTTCTTAACCCATTTTCCCATAGCCGACTCCAACACCCACCCGCCACCAACCACCACCATCTTGTTAAAAGGGTGAGCATTTTTCTAGTTTCCTAAACTCTCCACTTAAGGTTCTATTGATGTAAGCTAATTAAAAGTATATTCCAATTCAATGAAATCAGGTTAGGGAAATGCTGGAGACTAAAGGTTGTTGATTTAAACTCAGTTGTGAAGTACAATATGTTTTTCCTATTGATAATGGTGAGTGCTTGCCTCGAAAACCATCCATCGTTTGATATTTACCATGAAAAATATGACATTTTTCATATAAGAGATTTTACAGACCTCTAAGGATAATTGTGTATATATGGATTGACAGGTTTGTGGAGATGGTTTCCAAGAATCTTACAATGGATGCATAATGGTTGGTGATGCTCCCACTGCCCTAAAATTATTAGGAAACCAAGCAACATTTGAAGAAACAAGAGTACTAGGTGCTTTCCAATATGCTACTAGGTGTTGGAAATATACTACTACAAAACGAAATAGTTAGCACTACCAGAATAAATAAATTGAGCGTAAATAAATAAAATAACCACTAGCCGTGGAAGAACCACTGCCTTGGGCGGTGCGTTTACCTGCGGTTAGTGTAAAAACAATGGTGGCAGTGAGATTAGATACTGTAGCGTGAGACAAAAAGAAAGCTAAACGCACCACATTGGAGGTAAACGTCCATCCAAAGGGGTACTTAGAAGTAAATTCACCTTGATCGGTGTAATCATGTAGTGGACATTGCCCCCCAAGGTTAACACAAAACTTCAATATTCGTACACCCAAATAAAAAAGGTGGAACACAATTGATATTGCTCTTCTCAAAAGTATTCAGGAAAGTAGACTGGAAACTAAAGCTGAAAACTTGGTCGGAAATTTGACCAAAGAAGTTTTCTAAATAAAAAACAGGCGAGCTAAGAAAGGTAGAGAAAAGATTGTTGTTTGCTTGTTGTTGTGAAAAATGAGAAGAATGACCTACTATTTATACTATTTTTTGAAGAGGTAAAATGGTAAACTAGTAGTGTCAGTTTTCAAAAATAGCAGAGAATTTTTCTCAACCGAAAATATTCTGCAACAACAAGAAGATTTTATGCAACTAAATTTTTTTTGTTAAAAGGAACAAAAATTTTATTCAAATAGAAACACGCGCGGTATGTGTTGTAGACATGTGTTGACATAAACACGAACATGAACCAAGCTGGGTGGTGGCGTGCATGTGTTGGGCCTTTAGCCCCCAATTACTTAATGAGAGTAAGAGGCAATAATATATTTAAACCCTCTTAGAAGTCATTCATCAACCAATGTGGGATTGCCCACTTTGCATTACCAACATTCCCCCACTAATGCAAAGGAATTGGAAAATTTTGTAAACATGAGAAAAGGTAAAACATGAGAAGAGCAATAGTGAAATTAGCCGCTTAAGCACTAGTATCTTATGTATTTGAACTAGTACGTAGTAAAATGAGTGATTCTTCTCTTTAACAAGTGAATGGATCTTGAACTTGTTAAGATAGGGGTTAACTCATGACACGCGACTAATCTTAAATCCAACTGATGTTCCGCGATATATCAATAAGTTTTAGCCAATATACCTCGGGTTGCTGGTAAGTGCTCTAGAAAGACTGTCAATGTCTTTCATAGAAGGTGGCTAGTTCTTCACACTTATATAGGTGATTTCATCAAGTCTATCTCAATATAGACCACCCGAATAAGAACTATGAAATAATTAAGAGCATTTATTAAGCTCATCCTTTCAAATTTAAGTTTAGTGAATTCATCAAGTCCGTCTCAATAGAACCACCCAAACTCTGATATATGAACTCATTAAAAGTAAGAAACTCAACCTCACATGTCGGTGAATTCATCAAGTTTGTCTCAATAAGACCACGCAAACTCTGGGATATGAATTCATTAAGAGTAAGAACTCAACCTTATGCATGTACATCGTTCGCCATAGGGATAGGTGACATGTACACTATAAGTCTTTCCATGGTTTCGTTTGACAACATTGAACTTAGAAAACTGAGTTAGGTATCCACCATGAATTCCCCAACCACTTGGCTTAAGACCCATCCCCTTCGACGAATCAAGAACCATTTTCCTACTTAACCATTTGGTTAGTGGATCAACTAGGATCCTTTCAGACCTTACGTGCTCCAAAGCAAGTACTCCATTCTTTATTAAATGTCTCACAGATTCATGTCTTATTCGAATATGTCTCTTCTTACCATTGTAAGCTTGGCTCTTAGCAACGCAAATTATAGCTTGTGAGTTACATAATAGAGATATGAGAGGTGTCGATTTTTCCCATAAAGGAATCTCTACAAGTAGATTCCTAAGCCACTCAGCCTCTTGCCCGGCTAAGTCTAGAGCTATAAATTCTGATTCCATCATGGAGTGAGTAATACACGTCTGTTTAGCATACTTCCAAGAAATAGCCGCTCCACCCAAAGTAAAAACATACCCACTTGTAGAGATAGTTCCATCATTATCAGTTACCCAATTTGCATCACAATATCCCTTTAAAACTGCAGGGTATCCAAAAAATTCCAATTTCCAAGTTATAGTACCTTTAAAGTATTTAAGAAAATGCTTTAGAGCATTCCAATGCTCATTATTAGGATTATATATATATATATATATATCTACTTAGTCTACTGACTGCATAAGCAATATCAAACCAAATGAAGTTCATCAAGAACATGATGCTTCTAATAATTTTAGCATACTTTGATTGAGAAAAACTATTTCCTTTATTCTTTATCAATTGTATGCTAGAATCAAAAGGAGGTTTCAGAAGGATTACATCAAAGCTATTAAACTTCTTTAACACTTTCTCTATATAGTGAGATTGGTTTAAAACAAATCATTTTTTTTCTAATTTAGTAACCTTAACCCCTAAGATTACATCTACCTCTCCGAAATCAGTCATATTAAACTTGGTAGATAATAAATTTTTGGCTTCGTTAATGGCTTCCATATTAGTGCTAAAAATTAACATGTCATCCACATACAGACTTTTGATGACAATCAGAGCCAAACATTTTAAAATACACACATGCATCTGCTTCATTAACAATAAAACTAAAACTAAGAATAGTTTTATGAAATTTCTCATACTATTGTTTTGGAGCTTGTTTGAGACTTTATAAAGATTTTTTGAGTTTGCAAACTTTATCTTCCATACCAAGTGCCACAAATCCTGGAGGTTGCTCCATATAGATCTCCTCGTCTAAATCACCGTTCAAGAAAGTTGTCTTCACATCAATTTGATGTACTAGCAAATTGTGAATGGAAGCTTAAGCAAACAAAACACGAATGGTTGAGATCTTAGTCACAAGAGAGTGTTTATCAAAATAATCTACTTCAAATTTCTGAGTGAACCATTTTACAACTAGTCTTACCTTATACCTCTGTATTGATCCATCTAATCTAAGTTTCTTTCTAAAGACCCATTTATTTCTAATAGGTCTAAAACCTCTAAGCAAGTCTACTAGTTCCCAAGTGTGATTAGACATAATAGACTCTAGCTCATTATTAATGACATATATCCAAAAACTAGCATCTATTGATTTTATGGCTTCATTATAAGTTTTTGAATCCTCATCTATCAAAAATGCATGAGCAATAGAATCACTTATCAAGTCTAAATCACTGATCTCAGTTACAAAGGAAGTAAGAAAATCAGGTCCGAAACTAGTGGCAGTCCTTTTTCTTTTACTCATCCTAGGTTCAATATCATTATTATAAACGTCTCTATTATGTGTACTAGAGGAAGGAATATGCTCATCTAATTGTATATCAGTAATATGCTAGATTTCTTTAAAGGAAATACATTCTCAAAGAAAACAACATCTCTAGATTCACATATGGAATGATCATGCAAATACATGAATCTATATGCAGTACTATTTAGAGGATACCCTACAAAAACAATATTAACAGTTTTAGATCCGATAGTGCCCTTTTTAAAAGCAGGCAAGCATACTTTTGTTAGATCAGTATGAAATAACTCTAAAAGTTTAGTCTTCCTATCAGTCAGAGTTTTTAAGGAAGGTCTAGTATGCTTGGCTTCAACACAAATCTTGAATTTATTAAAGTTACTATTATCTAGATTATGGAGTAAATTCATTTTTATGAGCATTTTTGGAGAACGAATATTCACATGACCTAATCTAACATGCCACATATCAAAGGATTCAACAATATAAGCATAAGTGGTGGCTTTATTATTATTAAGCACAGTATCAATCATAAATAAACCTCCACTCAGGTAACCTTTCCCAACATAATATCCATTACAGGAAAGTACAGCTTTATCATATTCAAAGACTAATTTTATGTTTGTCTTATTCAATAATCCACCACTAATTAAAATTCTAGGTAGGGCAGGTATGTAAAAAAAAAACATTATTCAATGCTAATGTTTTTCCAGAAGTAAGTTTAAGAAAGATCTTTCCTTTACCAAGTACTTTTTAACTGCTAGAATTACCCATGTAGACTTGTTCACCTTCAACTATACTTTCAAACTACGTGAACATTTCTCTATTGATGCAAAAATGTTTGGAAGCGTCTATGTCTACAATCAATTCAACATTATTCTCAATCAGGTTCACTTCAAAAGGCACAACGATCGTGACTGACATGTTTAAACAGTAGTAGAATTTTGCTTCTAAATTGTTGGAAATATATTACTGCAAAACAAAATAGTTAGCATGGACAAAATATATAAATCGAGCGTCAATGTAATAGCCAGTTTTACAGTGGTTTTGAGACCACAAATTCGACGAATAAATTCGTATAATTAGAATTTAAATTATACGAGTCAATAATAATTTTTATATTAAATTTTGATTTGATGAATTTAATTAATTGAATTAATTATTAGTATAAGTGGTTGTCCTGAAAGTCAAGTGGTTTCAAAAAATGAGGTATAGGGACCCTATTTCTATAAATCGAACTCGTGATTATTTTTATTAAATATTTACAGAGAAATTATTTTGGTATATGAAGGTTTGGTTCAGAATATTTAATGTTTAGATACTTAATTAAGGTAAAAGGGATTAAATTGTAAAAGGGGTAAAAGTGAATTGCTATAGATTTAAAATATTAAAGGGACCAAAATGGTGATTAAACCATGGTCAAAAAGTCCAAGCGGTGGTAGATGTCAAACATTCCACTAAACTTTGGGTTATTTATTCATTAGGTCATAATATTTTAAGGTGAAATTGAAATAAAGTTAATTAATTAATAATTAAAAATTATTGAAGGACCAATTATGAAATGGGACCCTCCTTAAATGGCCAAACGATAGGAATGATGTGGAATTCTCTAGTTTTGTAGTTAATTAATATTAGATCTTTATTAATTAGTAATTAAAGAAAAATGACTAAATCGTAAAAACTGAAAAAGTGAATCGCTAATTGTTTAAAAAGGGTTAATAGAGAGGTTTTAAAGGGTAATTAGACCCTTGTACTTTATATTGGACGGCTAATGCCATTAATTTGGTGAATTATTAATGTTTGTTAAGGATACAATAGTAATTTTGTAATTTAACATAATATAATTAAAACAAAAGTTAAATTTTGCTAGCATCTTCTTGATTCTTCTTCCAAAAAAAAAAAAAAAAAAACCGAAACTCCATTGCCAAGGGGAGAAGCAAGCTTGGGTCACTAAGTCCAAAATGGTGATTAAACCATGGTCAAAAAGTCCAAGCGGTAGTAGATGTCAAACATTCCACTAAACTTTGGGTTATTTATTCATTAGGTCATAATATTTTAAGGTGAAATTGAAATAAAGTTAATTAATTAATAATTAAAAATTATTGAAGGACCAATTATGAAATGGGACCCTCCTTAAATGGCCAAACGATAGGAATGATGTGGAATTCTCTAGTTTTGTAGTTAATTAATATTAGATCTTTATTAATTAGTAATTAAAGAAAAATGACTAAATCGTAAAAACTGAAAAAGTGAATCGCTAATTGTTTAAAAAGGGTTAATAGAGAGGTTTTAAAGGGTAATTAGACCCTTGTACTTTATATTGGACGGCTAATGCCATTAATTTGGTGAATTATTAATGTTTGTTAAGGATACAATAGTAATTTTGTAATTTAACATAATATAATTAAAACAAAAGTTAAATTTTGCTAGCATCTTCTTGATTCTTCTTCCAAAAAAAAAAAAAAACCGAAACTCCATTGCCAAGGGGAGAAGCAAGCTTGGGTCACTAGGGTCCTTGAATTGGGTAGGTAAATATTGCTCGTTTTTAGTGATTTTTATGTTTCCGAGCTCATATTAGCTTAGTCTAGCTAATCCGGGGACTAATTTATAAAAATGTCAAATGTTGTGGATTGTTCCATTGATGAGTTTGTGTTGTTCTTGAAGTTTTATGGTATAATATTAAGCTTGGTTACTAAATAGGACTATTTTGTAAACTAGTTTTTGTTAATTTTAATGTTCAAGGACTAAAATGTGAAAATAGTAAAAGTACAAGAACTTGATGCAAAATAACAGCAATTATGGGCTGTAAATAAGTGGTTAATAGATCGGCTAAGCTTGGATTTAATTGAAAATAGTTAAATTGCATGTTTTGGACTTAGGGACTAAATTGCATAAAAGTGAAATGTCAAGGGTAATTTTGTAAAAAAAGTCAAAAAGGACTTAATTGCATAAAATGAGTTAATTTTGTTGTTGGAATTAGTTAATTGAATGAAATTATTATTTTAGATCAAGAACAAGTGGAAAAAAACAAAGAATGAAATTATTATTTTAGATCAAGAACAAGTGGAAAAAAACTAAGGGAAAGAGAAAATTTCAGAATAGACAATTTATCTTTGTCATCGCTGCAATTTACTCTGGTAAGTTTGTTCGGTTTAATTTTAATACATTTTTAAACGTATTATATGAACTTAACTGTATAATGTTGGGTTATATTTATGTATGTAACTGAAAATGGAAATAATGAATTAATATGACATCGATCACTGTTTGAGATATTCTGAGCCGATGAATGTTTGGTTGTTGAACTAATGCTTGAATATGGAATATGAGATAGTGAGATATTCACGTATTGTTCTATGATGGAATGTTCTGAACCGATGAATGTAAGATAAAGTACGATTGGCATGCCAATAGGTTATTATGCACGCGGTACGGGATTGATCTGAATAGTGAAGATGATTTCTGTGTATTCTCTGTTCACTAGATATGCCAATGTCCTGCATTTGTTGCAGACTATCGTGTTATATTACAGTGTTATCTGGTGTGCTGGATGGTACTAGCTCTTATGAGCATCTGGTGTGTTGGATGGTTAACCGTGTACTCGCATCCACTTATCATTCATCGAGCTATGTTTATTTATCTCTAAAAATTATTGAAATATGGAATTGATTTGTACTATTGTACTGAGCATTACTCACCTATTGTGAGCTGTGATTGACAGGATTTCTGAGAATAACTTTATTGACAGGAACTCTGTTTAGTAATCTCGTTATTTGATTTATTATGTTTATTCAGTAAGCTTTATCATTTTAATCGACAAACTTAGTAAGCTATATGAAAGCTTACTTGTATTATTATTTCGTTTCCTTGTAGATACTGTTTAGGGAAGTCGAAGATCGAATCAACCTGAAAAAATCACACTATCGAGGATCTTGGTAGATTTTGAATTCTAACTTGGCTTATATGGCATGTAATGAAGGGATTTGAGTTTGTTTGGTAATAGTCCATAAGTACTCATGTTATTTAGCTTGGTGTGCTTATTATGTTGTTTAGTTAAATGGCTATTGATATGTGCATGCATGATGCAAGTTGTGGTTGATTGGAAAAAGGAAAGTGTAAGTCTTAACATTCAATATGGTATGATATTTGTGTGATTGCTAATCACTAGGTTATATACTTGTGAATTGAGATTCTAGTTTAAACGATTGAATAACTAATGGTTATATGCAAGTCTAATTCTAAGTTTAAGTATAAGTGGGTGAGCATGAAATGGTAAGTTGGTATGAGTTAGGTATGGTATTTTTGTGTTTAAGTGTAAGTCAATTTGAGTGTGTTGTGGCTTTTGCATTTTAACTAAGATAATGAAATGTATGCATTTGAATTGTGGTATCAATGATGGCACATTGTCTAGGCATATAAGTTGATTGTTTTGGCATGCTTTGAGTGCTTTTGAATGTGTTTTGAGGGCTTGTATGCATGTACTTTTGATGTGTTTAGGTACCTAAACATTTGGATGTGAAATGAGCATGTTTTGGGTTATTTTTGGGCACACAAGGCCTGAGACACGGGCTGTCGCACGGCCGTGTGGCACACACGGGCAACCCACACGGCCGTGTGTCCCAAGCGTGTTAGGTGCAGGGTTCAAACGGGATGGCACACAGCCGTGTGACCCAAGTCAATGAGTTACACGGGTGCGCACATGAGCGTGTGGGATAGCCATACGGCCATGTCTGAAGCCACACGGTCTGGGCTTTGTCACATGGCCTGGACACAGCCGTGTGGCCCCTGTTTTGAAAATTTTCATTTTTGTCCCAAATCTTCTATTTTGTTTCGAATTGGTCCCTGATTGTTCTTAAATTGTTTTTGAGGCCTTGAAGGTTTGATTTAAGGTCTGTAAATATATGTTTTATTCCATCCTGAATTATATATGTATTTGTTAAATTAATTTGGTAATTGGTTGCTACTTGTTATGAAATGTTCCGAATTGTACGGTAAAACTCTGTAACTCTATTCCCGCGATGGAAACGAGTTATGGGTGTTACAGTAAATAAACAAAATAATCATTGTGTCATGGAAGAACCACTGCCTTAGAAGCAAATCTGCCCTAATCGGTATAATTGTGTAGTGGACGACGTCCCTTAAGGTTAACACAATACTTCAATATTCGTACACCCAAATAAAGAAGGTGGAACACAATTGTTATTGCTCTTCTCAAAATTATTCAAAAAAGTAGACTAGAAACTAAAGCTGAAAACTTAGTCGGAAATTTAATTGGAAAAGTTTTCTGAACAGAAAACAGGCGAGCTAAGAGAAGCAAAGAAGAGATTGTTGTTTGCTTGTTGTTGTGAAAAATGAGAAGAATGGCTTGCTATTTATACTGTTTCTTGAAGGAGCAAAATGATAAAATATTAGTGTCAATTTCCAAAAATAGTAGAGTATTTTCCTCAACCAAAAATATTCTACAACAGTCAAAAGATTTTCTGCAACAGAAAAAATATTCTGAAAGCAAATATATATTTATGAAAAAAGGAACATAAATTTTATTAAAAAAGAAACACGTGGGGTACATGTCATAGACACATGTTGACACAAACACGAACACAAATCAAGTCAAGCAGCAACACACGTGTTAGACCTTTAGCCCCCAATTGCTCAATGAGAGTAAAAGGCAAGGCTATATTTAAATCCTCTTAAAAGTATTTTCTCAACTAATGTAGGATTATCCACTTTGCATTACCAACATGTACTAAAACTTGTACTCCTATCATCTGTATACTTAACATCGCGCCTTCGAACGTCTCAAAATTAATATGCGTGTATAATCTAATCTATTTTGCATCTTCTTCAGTTTATTTAAAGTGAGCTATTAAAATTCATGAAATCTAATCAATTGTTTCTGTTGGCAGTGATATTTTCCTTCACCAGGACACTACTTTAATGCCACAAAACAAATAAGCTTGGAGTGCATTGAATTTTCTCAGTACTAGCAAAACAATATAGGCAGTTCAGGATTGCGCTAAATTTTAAAGGATTAAATATTGAAATTTGATTTAAATTCGATCTGATTTATTATTAAATTTATTTATTGTTTCCTCGTTGAATATTTCAAATCTCAAATCTAATTTTAAAATTTTTTTGAACTACTACTTTTATATCATTCACAGCTTCATTGATATGAAATTTTTTTCATTCTTCCCAACCATTGTTTTTCTGAAAATCATCGTAATTGCCTACTAATAAATTTCACAAATACTAATGTATCATATTGTTTTACTAATATGTTAACATGAAATGTGACGCCTTGGCTTTAAAATTATTACATCAATAGTTAATAATTTTTTATACAACAAATCCCTCTAATTGTTAAATGTAATATATTAATATTTTCATAATTATTTTTAAAATGATGTACCTCTTAAAACATAAATACAGATTTAACTTAATATATTTAATAACAAATCGTTTTTAAAATGTTACTTTATATCAACGTTGAAACAATATTTTTAAATTGGATAAAGTATCAAAATAGTTACTTTTGTTTACATCAACTTACATTTTAGTCACTTATATTTAAAATGTTACCTTTTAGTCACTTACGTTATCACGTTATAACATTTTAGTTACTGAGCCGTTAATTATCATTAACGGTGTAACAGTAAGCTGCAGTGGCAGGTTAAATCATCATTTCAAACAAAAATTTTAGGTTAATTTCTACAATCGGTTCCGTATCTTTTCGTTTTGAGCAATTTAATTTTTTCTTTTATGTTTTTGTAACTTTTCCTCTCTTTTTTTCATTCTCTTCTGCTTCTCTCTCTGTTTTCCTCCCTTCTCTATTTCTTTTAACGTAGTTTTTTTTTTATATCTTCCATTTATTAAAACTAGTCCCCGTACTTTTATTTTTTTGAACAAATTATTTTTTTTCGAGTGAGGCAAGCTTGTGGACTAGTTTTAACAAATGAAAAATATAGAAAAACTATGTTAAAAGAAATTAAAATGGAGGAAAACAAAGGGAGAAGCAAAATAGAATGAAAAAAAAAAGTTAAAAGAACATAAAAGAAAAAAATTAAATTGCTCAAAATGAAAAAATATAGGGACCAATTGTAGAATTTAACCTAAAATTTTCGTTTGAAATGATGATTGAACGTTCCACGTCAGCTTACCATTACACATTTGACGACAATTAACAGTTCAGTGACTAAAATGTTACAACATAATAACGTAAGTGACTAAAACGTAACATTTCAAACATAAGTGAGTAAATGTAACATGAGGCAAACAAAAATAACTATTTTGATAGTTTATCGTTTTAAATTTTACTTGTCAAGGGAAGAAAGATTCTTGATTATATAAAGATTCTTGATTATATTTTTTGAAATATTCTATTGAAATTATTTGCATACATTTTAATTTTTTATATTATATTTTAAAATTAAGTATATTTTTTAAGTTGTTTATATATTTAAATATTATTTCATCAATAATTTCAATTAATATATCATTATTTAATTGTAACAATTTTATAAAATATACTAGCATAGAAAACTAGTCATATGTGTACTTTAAAAATATTTATATTATTGGTTAAGCCTGTGATTGAGTTGGTATCACGAATTAATCGACCCCCAACTCGATTAGGAAAATGACAAAAATATCTTTTCATATTTAAAATAATTTATATGGGTACTTTAGTCTTTTACTTAAAAATAAATAAAAATATACATATTTTAGGATTTAAACCTAGACCAATTACATAATTAAAACCTTTAATTTATCACCCAACCAAAACTCTATTTTAATTTTTTTTATCCATTTTAATTTTATCATACACTCTTTATTACCTCATCGAATTTTTTTCAAGCTTTACTTGCTTGACCCTACACACCCATCTAAAGAATAGTGCAATGTAAGTGACAACTACGAGAAATAACTTCTGATTACCTTCAAAATATTGACATGTTCATAATTTGAGCATTTTAAAGGTTTCCCTTTGGTATTTCCTGGCCTGTCTACTAAATATCAGTGAGTCAGTCATCAGCCATTCAAAAGACATGCCATTCTCAAGGATGTAGGTGCTTTTGGTTTTATAATATATATATAGAGAGAGAGAGAGAGAAAGGTCAAAACAAATGAAGGTAAATGTAAAAATAGAGCAATCTCGTCTCCTCAAATTGTTAAATCTTTTTTACAGCCCTATATATCAACCAATCTTACAGTCTCACCACTCACAAGTATCACAACAGTATTTACTACTCAAAGACCTACCTATTTGATTGTCTTCTCTCTTTCAATTAAAAACAACTCTTGCTTATTCAACATTTACTTTAGCACTAGCTGCCTCCATCAGCCCATTCCGTATCTGCTCACCGATATCCCTAACATGACCAGGTCCATGGGGTATAAAAACAGTAGTGTTCTTGGAGGAGTTTCCGAGGTCTTTGATTGTATCAAAGTACTGCGTGATCATAATAAGATCCATCACTTCCTTGGCTGAGGTGCCTTCCACCTTGTGAGAGAAGTTCAAAATGTTCTCCCTCAACCCATCCGTGATTGCCTGCCGCTGCCTGGCTACACCCACCCCGCCCAAGTACTTGGCTTCCGCTTCCGCTTCTGCTCTTTTAACTTGGAGAATCTTCTCAGCTTCCCCTTTGTACACACTGGCAAGCTGAAGTCTTTGAGCTGTAAAACAAAATCATAGCCAAGTTATGCATTTCTTCAAATTTCAGACAAATGGATCTCAAGAGTCCAAGAGTATTGAACTCGAGTTTGCATGGTCTTTGAGCAGTAAAACAAAATCACAGCCAAGTTATGCGTTTCTTCAAATTTCAGATAAATGGATCTAAAGAGTCCAAGAGTATTAGACTCGAGATTGCATGGTCACTGAATTTCTTTGCATCGTTTAATAGCTTAATTAGTGCCAAGAAAACAGACATGATTCTTACAGAAGCTGGAGTTTAGGTAGTAATTTCACAACTTTAACAAAATTTTATATGCTTGTATCAGAAAGAGAGAGAACTAAAACAGATAGCTCAATAAAAGTGGGAACATCTTTAATTGGTACACGTCATTACCTGCATTTATCTCATTCATTGCTTTGCGTACAGAAGAATCAGGAATGATATCAACCATCAGAATATGCTCAATGCTATATCCATATTCTCCCATAACCTGATACATAATTTCAGATACTATATAATATATGATATGAATAGCCTCATAAAAGGTAGAGAAGAAGCACATAGATTGGGAAAAGGAAACCCAAATTTAGATGCATGCATAACCACTCTACCGCAATTAGATAGAAAATGGTCATAATTTATCATGTATCATTAAAAAAGAATTGCTACTTTACAAGAAAATGAAAATGGCTGTTCCTCATGCATTCATATTCTGTTAAAATGCAGGCCAAACAAGAAGACCACAAAATAGTCCTAATCTCTCCTTTATTGCAAAGGAGAGCAAGTCCATTGCTTCACTTACCATCTACTATTCCGCACATCAAACTGAAAGCAACAAGTACACGACTGACAGTAAAAGTAACATGGAGGCCCCTATAGTAGGGGTCAGATTGCATTTTGCCCCCTGTACTAAAAAAATGGGCAAATTAGTCTCTATACGTTAAATCAAAGGGGCAAATTGATCCTTTCTGTTGAAAATTTCATTCATTTGTACTGGTAAAAACTGGCATAACTGACAGAATAACCAGAAAGTGACACATGACGTGCCATGTGTATCTGATACTGATGTACAAGAACTATTTTTGAACCGTAGAACTAGATGAAATTTTTTACAGAAAGATCAATTTGCTTTTTTATCCAATATATGTGGACTAATTTGCTCAAATGCATGACTCTTAGTACAAGGACATCTATCGTACTTTTTTCGAGACTGACATATCAAAGTCTTCTTTGGTTTACCAGCTCATCAGTTTCTACAACCAAAATTTATCTCTTTTATACATATACATGCTTATATAATCATTGGTCTTCTTCAGTCTACCCGATAAACAGTTTTTACAACCAAATATGTATGTATGTGAGTGTATATATACATGTATGCCTTATGCACTTAATTTAAGCACTCTTGAGTAATTTGGTGCATAAGGATAAATGGTATAGCAAATGAATGAACTATACTACCTTCTCAATTTCCTCAAGCACAGCTTTAGCAACCTCACCCTTTTGTTCAAAGAGTTCATCCAAATCCATCCTTGGAACTAGAGCTCGAACCACTACCACCAACAAGGGAAAAAAAAAATGAGACGAAATGGGATGCATAAATGGTTTTAGTTTACCAAAAAAGGAGCATAATATTATGGCTGATACGCATAAAGAAAGCCAAAGAAAATGACCATCAAACACAAAAGCCTGGATCTGTTCTTTGGGATTTTGCAGCTCATAGAATGCATCATCAGCATGTCGTTTCATCACTCGGTATTGAATGGAGCAAACCAATTGAACAAAAACATTGTCCTACAAAATGTAACATTCTCATATTCATACTCATTGATCTTCAGCTAGTAGAGCAACTATATCAATGTAAATATTGTTCAATATTGGGCGATTTCCCAGCAAAACAAGCACACACACAAAAAAAAAAAAAAAAAAGAACTGATAAAGTCATATGATGAATTGATTAGAAATAGAGTAGCTAGGCATATTGATGGAAGGGGTTAATAAGGGAATTGACCTTGGTTTTGGTCTCGATGCGGACATCGAGAGAACAGATTCGGGTAGAAAGGACGCCGGCGAGCCGTTGACCAGCGCAGGGGTTAAATAAGTGAAGGCCAGGCTCCGCCAACATCTCGAAACGACCCCACCTCTCCACCACGCCGATACTGGCCTGATCGACGCACGCAAAGAATATGCAAGACGTATTCCCCATTTTTTTTCTCGATCGATAATAAACAAAACTGATGAAACAAAAGAGAAGAATTAAAATCAAATGAAAGGAGGCGGAATTCTTTGGTTCTTGATTACGAGTTAAGACGGTGATAAGTAGGAGATTCGGTGTGGACGGACTACGATAAGGATTTGGATTCTCGACTTCTCGTGTCGCCTCCTTGGTGGTGATTTTTTTATTTTGAGAAAAAAGTTGGTTTTAATTGGATTTGGATAGCAGCGAGGGTTGCTTCTTGACGTAGGGGATTATTACCTTTTGCTTGAACCATTGCATTTTGAAGTACAGAAAAAACAAAATAGAAATCAAGTATATTTACTAAAAACGCTCCATAATATGGAATGGTTATTATCTTCTGTTTTCGTACTCTGAAGATAACATACCAGAATATTTCACCAGACTCTGATCAAACAAGTAAATTTCACATGACTTTACCCAAAGTATCCCAGCAAACACAAAGAGCCATCATAAAGCTAGGGAGATGAATATAAAATTAAGGGTTTACAAAGTTACATCACTTGTGCCAATGAAAGCACAAAATATCCAAAAACTTAAAAAGCTTGACATGAAAATCCAGTTGAAACCGAGTCTACACGCCCAGATCTTGAACCACTGCTTCCATGGATGGTCTTTCTACAGGACACTCGTGAGTGCAATGCCAAGCAATTCTTGCAAGTTTAGCTGCTTCATATTCCAAGTACCTACCATGAAGGTTTGGGTCTATAAAATCTTGGATTCTACAACATTCACCTCCAACTCGTACCAAGCTAGTCATATTTCGTTTCCCACAAAGGACTTGAAAAACCACGATCCCAAATGCATAAACATCACTCTTCTCGGTAAACCGGCCTGTACTAGTGTATTCAGGAGCTAAGTAACCCATAGCAGCACTGCCCTTGAGTGCTGCAAACACGATATCATTGGTAAGGAGGTTGTGCAAGCCCGAATCCGAGAGCAAAGGATTGAACTGATCATCGATGAGCACTTTTTGAGCTGAAATGTTTTGGTGAACGAGGGCAGGTTTGTTTACTTCGTTACCATGCAAATATGCTATACCTTTGGCTATGCCTTTAACAATGGAAACTCTTGTGGACCATTCCAAGACCTGTCCATTACCATCCTTGACATCAAGATAGCTTAGTAAATTCCCATTAGGGACAAAATCATATATGAGAAAGCACTCTCCCCGGGCCTTTGAACAACAGAACCCTCTCAATCCCACTAAATTTTCATGCTTCAATGAAGCCAAAATATTCAGTCCCTTCAAGAACTCAGCGTCATCTGATTTGCAACTAGTTTTGCCGATGCTTTTAATCGCAATAGCTGATCCATCCCTTAGAAACCCTCTATAAGTTGCGGAAAAGTTACTCTTCCCCAATAAATTTAACTCCGAAAAGTACTGAGTAGCTGTCTCCACCTCTTCTAAGTTGAACCTAAAGCTCTCAGCAAAGCCATTGTAGTTCCTGCCATCAGCCAAAGGATCCCAACCATTAGCATACTCAAGGCTAATGAGTGGAGATCCGTTCTTCCTACTAAACCCCTTGGTTTGATCGGTGCTAAGGCGGTTTTCGGGAACTTCAGATAAGCTACTAAGCTTCTGTTTCTGGCGACGATATTGCATGAATGTGACGAGTCCTATAACTGATAATGCAACTATGACAACAATCAGGGCAACAAGAATAGGACCCCTTTGAGACTTTGATGGCTTCGAGCAGGGTTTTTGCTCACAAGGTAACTGAAGATTTGCCGTCTCCGGTATTTCTCTAGTAACACCAGCTGCCCCTGACCCATACACCTCAGGTTTGCTTGGATTAATATGATCAGAATCATTACAAACTTTCAATGAAGCAAAACCAGACCCACATAGACCCGGATTATTTTGAAACAAGAATCCATCATTCAGTCTCTTAAGAGCTACAACAAACCAAGAAGGGAAAAAAATCAAATGAAGTTCATTATTATTTTTCCATAAAGCCAAGCAGAATATAGTTATATATATAATAATAATAAATGATGAGTACCAAGAGGGACATTGCCAGAAAGTGAATTGTTCCGAATGTCTAGAACTTGAAGCAAAGGAGCATCAGCCAGTTTCATAGGGATTGAACCAAAGAAACTATTGAAACTCAAATCAAGCCTTATTAATGTACCCAAATCCCCTAAACTTGCAGGGATTGCACCAGTAAGTTGATTGGACTGCAAGGCAAGTACATTAAGCTTCTTTAAAGATCCCACTTGTGTTGGTATGCTTCCTGTGAGCTGGTTATAACAGAGCTGCAACACTACACAGTATATTTGCAAAAGAAGGAAAAGGGGGAAAAAAACCCAGTTAAGTGATCTTTGCTTTAAAACATAAAGACCCAAAATGGAAAATTTTATCATAATCCAAACACAGCAAGATTTGGAAAAAAAAAACCAATGGTAAATAGAAGAGAAAATTCAAATACAAGACCACTAACCCTTCAAGCTACCCAGTTCACCAATCTGAGGAGGAATCTGACCAGAGAGATTATTCATGTTGAGATATAAATCAGTGAGTAGAGTCAAGTTTGCTATTTCTTTAGGTATCTCCCCATACAAAGAGTTGTAATGCAAGTAAAGCCCTGTCAAGTGTTTAAGCTCAGCAATAGCCGGTGAGAGTTTGCCAGACAATCCTTTCCCTTGCAAAGAAATGTTGGCTATTTGGCCTTTCTCGTTACAGCATAAGCCTTCAAATGAACCATCACAAGGGTCACCATTAAAGGTCCATGAAGAGAGATACTTGTTCTCTGGGTCTAAACCAGCTTTGATTTCCATAAGTGCTTTAAGTTCAGTATTTGCACTGAAACAACACTGGGTTGTGAAGAGAATGAGGAAAAAGATGAGAGGTAGTCTGAAATCCATTGCTTTTGGTCTAACTTTTTTTTTTTTCTCAGTTCTCAAGTGAAGGAAGAGACAAAGATGCAGAGATGTGTCCATATATGCTTTGATTGCTTTCCTAAAGATTTGACAATTTAAAAACGCTTTGTACGATCTCAAAATAATTAAAATAATAAATAAAGTAACATGGTTTTAAATATTAAATAATAATATAAATACAGAAACTTTAATATGAATTAAAAAGAATGTGAGCCGTTGGATTTAATGAAGAGGAGGAAGAGACTTTGGTTGATCCTCAGTCATTCTCCTAGTAAAGATATTTTCCCAAAAGGGGAAACACCAATCTTTTGCTCTATAACAATGCTAATAATATTTTATCTTTATTCATAACATTTTCATAACCAGTACTACTAAAACTATTAATTTTCAGTTCAATTGTTCGGATCAATTTTACTAAATAATTATTAGAAAGTTATCATAAATAAATATCTATAAGATATAAGTAAAAATTTGAATTTACAAAAAATTATTCAAGCCTACTATTTTGATAAAAGAATCCGAATCTACCTACCGACTTATTTATTAAATGAATTTTTTTTTTAAATATCAACTTTATCCTTTATTAATTAATTATTATTTTATTTATTTTTATCTTAAATATTTATATGAAAATTTTAATTAAAAATATAAAAATCTAATTAGTTATAAAAAATATTTCAAATATTACAAAATTAAGTTATAAATTGTATTATATTATAATATATTGATATGCTAAACATAATGTTTTTGTCAATTAATAATTATAAAACATGATCAAATTAATAATTAAGATATGTTTAAACATGTATCAGAATAAATCTATATATCCACAAATGGTGAAACATAACCTATAATAAATATTAGATCGAGAACCCTTATATGAATTATACAAATTGAGATTTGAATTTGAGATATTAAAATTTCTATGACATTAACCTTGCAATAAACTAAGACCTCATTAGCTTTTATTTTTAAACTATCGATAATTTATTTTATCTTTCTTTTATTATTTATTTATTGTTTTAATAAATTTTATGTAAATACATGTTAAATTTTAAAATTTTAATTTAATTATAATATAAAATTTTGGATGATTTTTTTCTTTTAATTTTTAATTTTTAAGTTTTAATTAGTTTCTTTCTAATCCAAACCTTCTAAATTACATAACTAATTAATTTTACAAAAAAAATATTTAATAAATTCATCTTTATGTTAATATATAATTGATAAGTATAAATTTTATATATTTGATTTCAACCGAATTCAAATATTGTTTTATGAAAGAAGTTAAATATATTTAAACTTATCACTTGAATATGTAATTAAATTTTATTTTTTTAATTAAAAAGAGAAATAAATAAATTAAATGAAAAATAAATAATAATTTAAAATTTGCTTAGTAAATAAATATCTTGGGAGATTTATAAGATATTTTCCAAACATACGAGGTAAGTGGGCATTCTTGCAACTAGACCTGTTCATAGATTGGGTCATCCGGCCCAACCCGATGGCCTGCCCGGAATGTGAGAGGGTTTGAGCAAAAATATAAACTCGAAAAATGGGTTTAGATAAAAAATAAGACCCATTTAAAAAAGGGGTCGGACCTTAGATAAGACATTTTTGCCCGGTCCGGCCCGAATTCACTAAAGGACAAAAAAATCTACTATTTTTTTATTTTTTTAATATTATTTTCTTATTGTTTTCTCCCTATTTTTCTACCATTAGGCATTTGTTAATTTTTTTTATTATTTTAGAGGCATTTACTTGTTAAGTTGTATATATTTTAGTGTTATTTAAGTATACATATTTTTTTAAAACTTATTTTCAATTTGTTGGGAAATATTTATTTTGATGTTTTTAGTATTTTTTATATGTATTATATATATTTAAAAATTATATAAAAAAATTAATACGGGCGGGGCGGGCCGGGCTTGGGTTTTAGTATTTTTTTATCCGAGCTGGGCTTGGAAAAAATTTTAGGCCCATTTTTCGGGTCGAGCCCAGGCCTAGCAAATGGGCCTGAATTTTTAGTTGGGCCTGGCCTGAACCCAACCAACTCGACCCATGAACACATCAACTTGAAACCATAGACGATAAGTGTATTTTACACTAAACTTGAGGGGTAAGTGTCTTTTACCGAATAAATTATCTAATTTTTTTTGGAATTAAAAGTTTTAAAGATTATAAATGTCTTGGAGCTATAAATTAAAAAATCAAATATTATAAAAGTTTTTGAACTATTTCATTTTCTTAAAAATATTTTCTAACTCATACCTCCTCCCCAACCCTTATAGGAGGATAAACATGTTTCAACGCATTTGAACCTATGTCGTCCTATACTGGCAATAATTTTATTTTAATATAAATTAAAGTATTTTTTTTTTGTATTGGGGTGACGGTTAGTATTTGAAAAACCATGTTAGTTTGCTCTGAATATCACTTGACGGTTCGACAGCGAGTTCAAACACAGAATTGAACAAACAATCAAACAAAAATAAAAATAGCAAAAGTAGAGAGAGATGTGCACACAGTCGTTTGTTTACTCAGTTCAGAAACAATCCTACTCTGCGGAGCCTTACTCAGTGAATGGTATCTTATTTCTCAATTGATCCAACCATCTATTGGTGTCAGTCCAACTACCCTTCAATAAAATGTATTTGAAGCCCCAATAGCTAGTCCCAACTAGTTACAACCACTCACCCAAACCTCACTTACAAAAGCTTAATTCACTTACAATTAACGACTAAGATTGAGTGCGAAAACAAAGAGAACAATTAACCAAAATAGATGTTTGTCTGGTTTTCTATCCGAATAGATGGCTGAACAAACATAGTGAAGGCCGCATAATTATTTAATTCCTTATCCGAGTTTGAGTACTCACTCTCGTCTTCTTTATCACTCAAATGTAACCACCAGAGACTTTTGTTTCTTTTTGGTGTTAGCACATCCGGATTGAATGTGACCATATCCTTGCATTGGAAACATTGAATCTCCTTTTTGTTTAACACATTGTCTTTTTTTTTTTTTTTGAAATTTTCTATTGGAGCTGTTGGCACCATTTTCTCCTGGTAATTTCTTTTTTGAAAAGTTTTATTAAAGTTCTTGGGTAGTAGAGCAATTTGTTCTCTAATTTAATTGATAGCTTATTATGTTTGCTTCTCTGTTTGAACACGAAATTGAAAATTGAAAGCAACATTCTTTTACACCTTTTACCCTGTCACGCTTCCCTTCATCAAGATTTAATTCAAAGGTCCTGAGTGAACCAATCAACTCATCTAACCTGAGGGGGGTGATATCATTGGCTTCTTCAATTACAGTGACTTTAATAACAAATTGTTCTGAAAGAGAATGGAGAACTTTCCTGACAAGTTTCACTTTAGAAAAATGTTCACCAAGACAAAAAACTTCATCATATATGTCACACAGCCTTGTATAAAAATCAGAAATAGTTTCATCTTCATCCATTTTCAAACTCTCCAACTCGATGGTCAAAATTTGGAGTTTTGGCATCTTGACAAAAACATTCCCTTCATGTTGATTTTGTAAGATGGTCCATGCCTCCTTAGCAATTTCACATGTTGAGATCATCTTGAATTGTTCCATGTCAACTCCATTAAAAATCGCATAGAGAGCTTTTGAGCTTACTTGAGCTACCTTTTTTTCTTCAAGAATATATTGACTCTTTTGTTTTAGCTTGGTTACTCCACCAGTTCCTATTACCTGGGGCTTTCTCTATCCTTCCTTGACTGCTTCTTAAGCTGATTCATCAACTGACATAACGAAAGCTTTCACCCAGGCTTTCCAATAAGCATAATTTGAGGAGCCAACTAAAAGAGGTGCTCGAGTGATAGAGCTTCCTTCTTTTATAGTTTACATGATAGCAAAAAGTGTTTAGGATCATCTCCAAACAACTTTTTAAGCTTGTTTGATACCACTTGAAAAACCACGTTAGTTTGTTGCAAATATCACTTGATTGTTCGATAGCAAGTTTAGACACAAAAATTGAACAAATAAAAAAAATAAAAAAAAGCAAAAGTAGAGAGAGATTTGCACACAGTCGCTTGTTTACGTAGTTTAGAAATAATCCTACTCTACGGAGCCTTACTCAGTGGATGGTCTCTTATTCCTCAATTGATCCAACCACCTATTGGTGTAAGCCTAAACTATCCTTTTACAAGATGTATTTGCGGCCTTAATAGCTAGTCTTAACTAGTTACAACCACTTACCCAAACCTTACTTACAAAGGTTTAATTCACTCACAATTAATGCCTAAGATTGAGTGTGAAAACAAAAAGAACAATTAGCCAAAATAGCAATTCGCAACTCTCTACCCAATAAAAAAAACAAGTACCTTGAATGTACAAAATGCTGCCTATTTATAGGCATCCTAGGTAGTAACGATAAATGCCTCCAGATAAACTTAACTTTGTACTTCATAATCAATCAATAGAGTCCTAAGTCAATTAAAAAAATCATTCCTTGAAAATAGTCATTGATTGATGATGTCTTAAAGAGATAAAAGTTCTCTCTTTAATCCAAGCCGAATTCTGTTGGAAAATTTGGACATCACATATATAATAAGGATAATTACATGCTATTATCTACTATCATGATAGGTTAGCCCAAATTAAAAGTGATCTAATTTGGTTAGAATTTTATTGGGCTTTTAATTATCAAATAAAGTATGGGATAAATATGTGTAGATACTCTTCTAATCAAATTCTAATTAATGATGGGCTAATTAGAATTTGATTAGAACTAATATGCTAAGGTTATAAATATTAAGGTTATGGTCCCCAAATTACACACATGATATCTTTTCTAATATCCCATCATTAGGAAAGAGAAAGCATATATTCTCTGAATTTCTTGTGTGCTAATTTGGAAGATCAAATCCCCAAGATCCGGCAAAACTTCGAGAAATTCATGGATTCAGGTACGCTTCCGCATTTAGTTTTATTATTCATTTATTCTTGATGATTTGACATGATAGATCCTGGTTTATTTAATTTAATTTTAGATTTATTTTACAAATCTTACAAGTGGCATCCGAGCTTTGTCATGTTGAATCATTGAGAAAGAATTTATTCTTTATGGATTTGATATTTTAATTATATATTATGTTGAATCTTTGAGATTCTTGATAATTTTGGGTTTTGATTCTTTAAATAAAGTTTTAAGGTTTTATAAATATAATCTAGTTTGATATTTGCAAGGGTGATTGTTATTTTAATCCTATATGACATTTAAAAATATATATATAAATATATATATAGAAATTGATTCATATATATGTTTTGTTATATAATATATGCATGCTTTGATTAGTTTAATGCATGTTTTGGAAATTTATATATATATATAATTATCTTTCAATTTGATTGAAAGATGAAATTAAGGTAAATATTTTGAAACAAATAAATTCAGATTTTGGCTTTTAAATAAGGATGTCTAATATTTTAAATAAATTAGTTGAAACAAAATGCCGCCAAAGTGACCTCTTTTGTGTAGATTAGTTTATTTGAAATATTAAGATGATTATATGTTTTTTGTGATTCATGCGTTTATTAATTGACCCAAAGGTAAGTTAATATTTGGCAGAATTTCAACGACATCTGTGGTGATAAATGTGTGACAATTATAAGGTATTTTATGTGAGCAATAAGTTAGTCCAAAGATTAATTCATTGTTTGACATAATTTATTGTCAATGTTTGATTGCTACAACAAGAGTACCGCTTACTGTTAATATTACTGTCCAAAGACTTGATATTAATGTTTTGTTTGGTATCTTGAGATGGGATTAGCCATTATCCTGAATTTATTGTTTACTTATGAATATTGATTTAAGCTTATTTTTGTTCTATATTCAGCTAATTCATCTTCTGCTGCCACAATATCTGCTAATATAAATTCTATACCCATGCTTAATGGGACTAATTTTAAGGAATGGAAAAGGCACTTACTTATAGTGCTTGGCTGTATGGACATAGACCTTGCACTAAGGGAAGAACAACCTGCACCTCTCACTGCAGAAAGCACCCCTGATGTTAAGATGGATTTTGAGAGGTGGGATCGTTCAAATCGTATGAGCCTTATGATCATGAATGTAACATCCTAAAATAGGGGCTGTTTGTGATTGAATTATTTTGCTTGTGTTTGAATTGCGGTGACATTATTCATGGTGGAATAAAGACTTAATTAGGGGTCTTGGGTAGGCTCGGATTAGGAAAAAAATTATTTGTGAAGCTTTAAAGGAAGGAAGCCTTAGTAAGTAGGAGTTACAAGGTTAAATGAGGGAATTATTATCATTAAAAATGACTTGGAAAAGTGGCAAAAGGGAGGCCACTTAGGTGCTAGAGTTGACGCCACAAGGAGCAAGGGAGAACCTATGTTCGAGTCACGAATTTTCCCTTTTTGATCTTTATTTTGGACGGCATTAAGGGGAGGGAAATTCTCAATTTTAAACTTTGGGATAATAATGAAAGTATGAGAATATTATTTAGCTTTAAATGGATTTTATTTGATTAATCTTGAAAAGTTGGCTAGAAAGAGAAAGAGATGACTAATTTTTAATGTAAGGATAATAATGTTATAATCAAGGATTTTATCAAGGATTTTAATTGGATTATTATTAGGATTGATTTATAATAATTGTTAGAGGAAAATTAGGCATGTGATTAATTCAAATAATTTTGAATTAAATCAAGGGTTGGTCAAGAGCAATTCAAGGAAGTTGCCGAATTTGGAACTCTTCATGGGAAGAGTGGACGGCAAGCTTAAGAAGGGGGGTTTTGCCGAATCCCTTTAAAAGCACCTACCTAGCATCTTGTTTTTCTTTTTCCCCATTTTTGCAAGTAGCCGAATTTCTTCTCTATTCCCTCCTCTCCAATTATTTTTTTCTCTCCTTTCTCATTCTCTCAAAACCAAAACTCTCTCTACTCCTTGCCGAAACCCCATCTTCTTTTCTCATCATTATTTCCTTTCCTTTAGCCGAATCCACTCCCTTGGTGTGCCGAAAATTTCCTCTCCTATTCTATTTCACTTTGGCCAAATATTAGGAATGGAAAAGATCTCTTCGAGATTTCTTGTGGCAATCGTTGGTGAAGGTAAGTGATAGCCGAATCTTTCTTTTCCCTACCCTTTCTCTCTGTCGATTTATAGGTTGGAGAAAGCCGAAATTTCGGTATTTGCAAACAAGAAGGCTAACCCCTCTTTGAATCGATATCATCTAGGAACTACGGGATTTTCAAGTAAAAGATTTGACTCTCCATTCTCTGTCGATCGGTTATAGGTAAGGTGGTAAGAATCTATTTTTAATAGATCACTCTTTTAAGTATTCAAAAGCCAGAAGGCTATTAACATGTGATTGCCGATTTAGGAAGCAAAACGCTTGGAGTGTGGTGGCTAGTATTCAAAGGCATTTGGGTAAGGTTTGGGTTCAAGGAACCCTTTTCAATTAATTTTTGGTTTGGCCGAATGGCCATGGCACTAATCTTGTGTTTGGCCGAATATAGGCAAGGATTTTGTGGGTAGCCGATTTGGTTCTTGGGATTTAAGGCTTTCATTAATTTCAGGTGTGTACATACACACTTATAATTAATTAACGTGCAAAGTATTATGTGTATGCTAATCGGATTTGTGTAGATTTGAGTTTAATACCATAAAGGTTTAGCAAGGCTTGGGTAAGTTCTTGACAATATGATTTGTTATTTGATGCTTTTGGGAAGCATGACACATTTGATATATGTGGCTTATAAATGATTATTGATACATCCTATGTATGTTTATAAATGAGCATGTTGGCATGATTGTTGTTAAATATCATTGATTGAATGTGGGTTTTATGAGTGGAGGGGCAAGTGATATTCGTGTCAGCGGACACGGTGTTTGGGTAACACATTGTGACTACGGTCACGGAGGTTTGGTACCTCCAGAGGTTTGGCACCTTATAGCGTCTCGTCCACGTGGCTTAGCACCACCGTGGGTTGGCCCCACTTTGAGATACGGGATTGGCGCCGGTGATTTGGTATCACACGATGGGTTGGCCCCATCATTTGATTTGTGACTTGGTCACCGGTGGTTTGGCACCACAATATGACGGATTTTGTGACTATATGTCACGGTGGTTTGGCACCACCCGGTGGTTTGGTACCACACGGGGTAGAGAAAGGTGTTTGGATGGTTAGGTTGGGTGCATATTAAACTTGTGCATATTAAATTAATTATGATTTGTGTATGACGTTGCATTAAACCGGGAAAAAGGGTTACACATTGGGTCTTGATGACTCACCTTTTTCCTTTAACATTTTTCAGTGATTCGTAGTGCGGATAAGGAGCCGGATGGACTCAATGTGGCCATGAAATGAAAATATGGACTAGGTGGATTTTGAACTATTTTATTTCATTATGGGTTTATTTTATTTAAGTTGTAATAAGGCCTCCTAATATTGCACTTGGAATATTTTACATGTTTTGATAATTTGCTTAAACTACTTCATGATATTAAAATGGGTACACATGTTTTATAAAAAAATTAATACGTAAAATGTTTTATTGTGCCATCGGGTACACTTGAATCTGTAACAACCTAATTTAATATATTTCTAAACAACACTAAGTGATGTTTTCTTTATACACCTCAACCGTTTTAAAAACAAGGCAATATCTTTTATCAAAAATTTTAATCGGCTTAAAGGGATTTTCAAAAACTTTTCTCCGTGGCATACCAAATTCGGTCGTAATGTTTGGACCGGGTTTGGGGTGTTACAAATTGGTATCGAGCCAGTTCAAAGCTCATTTGTGGGGCCCAAGGCCCAAAAATGTTTTAGTAGGTCTATTTGAAATATTTTGGTTTTGAATAAGCATGGCCCGAGTCTCAAAGACCGATCCGCCCTGTAAGTACCTCTAACTTTTGTATGGATTATTATTATAGAAGGGTAAGAAGGGAACGTAGTTAGTGTGATAGGTGTTGAACCTTAGGACTAGTCCACCCCAACAAAACTCATAAGACTTTAATGGCCTAATTAAAACCAACCCGTGACCAAGTCGCCGAGTTAGGGTGTGGTAACCTTAGTGCGCATGTCTAGGATTGGATCCGGAAGAGCTTGGTATTTAAGCAGTCCTCGTGACTCACATCCTCTTCGCGGGATTCCTACCTGGTGCGTAGCTTCGGTTCACTCTAACCAAGAGGACTCGGTCATAGGCTAAACACGTTAAATAAAACCCAAAAGGGATTAACCCTGTTTTGTGAAAGCTCTAAGTTTTAAAAATCGTTATGATACTCATTTCAATAGCAGCAAAAATTTACTTTCGGAAAATTTTCAAAATATTCTTCAACTTACCAAAATTACTGAAATTTCCCTAGTGGCAAAATTACGAAAAATAACCCTGGGATAGAAACGGCCAGTAATGCCCGAAGAGTGCATAGGTATGAAAGGTATAGGAAATGGATGTACTTTTCTATGTAAATTAGGACAGAAGACTTAAAACTTTGATTGATCGAAAGAATCTCTATTAAATTCTTTTCATAAAATTTCTTCGCGAATAACCAAGTGAAACATGTACTAATTCATAAAATTTCCTAATCAGATTAAAGCGCGATAGTTAGAATGAGCTTCAGAGGACGTGGCCGTCGTGGACGCGGAAGGGGTAGGATGACCGTGTCAGAACCTGTCAGATCGGGTCAGGGATCTGAGAATGAAGTACCACCGCCACCACCACCCCCAACCTTTGGAGCTGAGGAGCAGGATCAGACGGGTGATGACGCAGTGTCACAAGCGATGCTGCGGGTTCTAGAGAGAGTAGCTGGAATGGGTGGAGGTGGAGGAGCTCGGAAGTCGGTACCTGAGAGACTTCGAGCTAACGGAGCTGAATTTTTTCGAGGTGTGTCGGTGTAGCGCCCAATCTGGTGAGTATTGGTGGAATCGACCAGAAAGAATCATGGATGAGATAGATCCGACGAATGAGGAAAAACTGAAAGGAGCAGTGTCGCTTCTCAAGGATGAGTCATATCGATGGTGGCTCACGGTTCGAGATGGTGCTACGGCAGATGATTTGACTTGGGAATACTTCAAAGCTGCTTATCAGAAGAAGTATGTGGGCACAAGCTACATTGATGCACAAAGGAAAGCTTTTCTAGGGTTGGTACAAGGAAATAAGTCTGTGTCGGAGTATGAAGCAGAATTCTTGAGGTTGAGCCGCTATGCTCAGGGTATAGTGTCAACGGAGCATGATCGTTGTGTCCGCTTTGAAGACGGACTTAGGGATGAGTTAAGGTTGCTTGATTGCTCGCGCAGCGGGAGCGTGAGTTCTTTGTCTTGGTGGAAAAAGCTAAGGTAGCCGAAGGGGTCAAGGAGTCCGTGAGACGGAACTATGATAGGAACAAGCGAGAAAAGAGGATTTGGGTCGTCGGATCGGGTGGTAATGTTCGTAGAAAAGGCAGAAGCAGAGTGGGTCGAATCAGCAGAAGGCCCATGGGCGCTAACGCAGACCGGCCATCATGAATCGCTATGGCAAATCGCATTGGGAGGTTGTTGGACCGGTGAGAAAGGTTGCTTTGAATGTGGGTCTTTAGACCACCGTAAGGGATTGTCCTCGGAAGTTAGCCAAGAATCGGTCGGAGGTCGAACAGGTGCTCGGGCTAGGAATGTAGGACCACCACGGAGGGTCGTGGTAATGGTAGAGGAGGAAATGGATCTAATCGAGGTCGCGGAATTTTGGGCGGAGGTAGTGCAGAATGACCACAGTAAGGCACTGGTCTAGTCTATCGCGGTGATGCGTCGAGAGGAAGGTGACGCACCGGACATTATAACCGATGCGTTCTTAATCTTTGGTGTTCCATATAACGCTTTGATTGATGTGGGTTCGACGCATTCATACGTTGCTAGTAGTGTGGTAGAGACTATGAACTTAGACTTGAGACTACTTCTAGGAGATGACCGTAATTAGTCCTTTAGGTCACTCTGTAGTTGTTAATAAGCTATATAGAGATGTACCTCTAGAACTCCAAGGGGTCGTGTTTGTGGTCGATCCGATGGAACCGCCGTTTGGGGAGTTCGATTTGATCCTTGGTATGGGTGGTTGGTTAAGTATCAGGCAAGGTTGATTGCTTGTTTGCTAAGCGCATGGTTCTTAAGATGGTGAGGGTGATGAAGTGGTCATGATAGGTAATAGAAGAGATTACCTATCTAATGTAGTGTCTGCGTTGAAGGTGAAAAGATGGTCGGGGAAAGGTTGCGAGGCGTTTTTGGTTCGAATTTGTGCTTTGGAAGCTAAGGAGTCGCGGTTGAGAAGGTCCGAAACGTAGGGAATTACCGATGTGTTCCCGGAAGAACTTCGGGTCCGCCTCCGGATCGGAAGTTGAATTTGGTATAGACTTGCTACTGAGCGGCACTTTGTGTCAATAGCACCTTTACCGAATGGCACCAAAGGAATTGGTGGAGCTGAAGGCTCAAATTCAGGAGCTTTTGGACCAAGGATTTATCCGACCAAGTATATCTCCGTGGGGAGCACCTGTGTTGTTTGTTAGGAAGAAGGATGGTTCAATGCGGATGTGTATCGACTCACGCCAATTGAACAAGTTAACGATCAAGAACAGGTATCCGTTGCCTCAGATTGATGACTTGTTTGACCAACTGAAGGGTGCATCGGTATTTTCGAAGATAGATCTTAGGTCGGGATATCATCAACTCAAGGTGAAAGAGGTTGATGTGCACAAGACGGCATTCCGAACAAGGTATGGGCATTACGAGTTTTTGGTGATGCCTTTTGGGTTGACTAATGCACCAGCAGCATTCATGGACTTAATGAATAGAGTGTTTCAGCAGTACTTGGATCAATTTGTCGTGGTGTTTATAGACGACATATTGGTTTACTCAAAGATGGAGAAGGAGCATGACATGCATTTACGTATAGTTCTACAAGTACTGAGAGAGAAGCAGTTATATGCCAAATTCAGTAAGTGTGAATTTTGGCTTAGAGAGGTGGCTTTCTTAGGTCATGTGGTGTCAGCGGAAGGGATTAGAGTAGATCCTCGCAAGGTGGAAGCGGTGTTGAATTGGAAACCCCCTAGGTCAGTGGCAGAAATTCGAAGCTTCTTGGGTCTGGCAAGATATTATCGGAGGTTTGTGGAAGGATTCTCTTTAATCGCAGCACCGTTGACTAAGTTGTTAAGAAAGGGAGTTCCATTTGTATGGTCGGAGAAGCAACAAGAAAGTTTTGACAAGCTAAGGAAAATTTTGACGGAAGCTCCGGTTTTGGTACAGCCTGAGGCAGGAAAGTTGTTTGCGGTTTCTTTGTGACGCGCCCCATCTTTGGTTTGGGATGCGTATTGATGCAAGAAGGGAAGGTAGTGGCCTATCGTCCCGTCGGCTAAGACCGCATGAGGTTAACTATCTAACGACGACTTAGAGTTAGCGGCGATAGTCTTCGCTTTGAAAATATGGCGGCATTACTTGTATGGGGAGAAGTCGATAGTCTACACGGATCATAAAAGTTTGAGGTATCTTTTGACTCAGAAGGATTTGAATTTGAGGCAGCGTCGTTGGATTGAACTGTTAAAGGACTACGACTGTTCAATTGAATACCATCCGGGTAAGGCTAACGTAGTGGCTTACACCTTGATCCGAAAAGTCGTGACAGACTTAAGAGCGATGTTTGCTCACCTCAGTCTATACGACGATGGAAGTCTTTTGGCAGAACTGCAAGTTAAGCCGACTTGGATCGAGGAGATTAAGGAAAAGCAGTTGGAGGATGACAGTTTGAATGCGAGGAGGTTGCAAGTTCAAGATGGTGGTTTGGAAGGGTACAGTTTGTCTGGCGAGGGAGTGTTATGTTTTCAAGGGCGAGCTTGTATGCCGAAAGATGTGGAGTTGAGGCAAAGAATTCTCCAAGATGCACATAGCAGCCCATACGCTATGCATCCGGGAGGTAGCAAGATGTATGGAGATTTGCGGGAACAGTTTTGGTGGCCTGGGTTGAAGCGTGAGGTAATCGAATCGTGGGTAAGTGTCGACGTGTCGCAAGTTAAAGCCGAACATCGTTGCCATCGTGGTTACTCCAACCGGTGAAGATTCCTTAGTGGAAATGGGAGAGGATCGCTATGGATTTTGTCAGTGGATTACCCCTCACGCCTAGTAAGAAGAACTCGGTTTGGGTAATTGTGGATCGACTAACTAAGTCGGCGCATTTCATACCCGATGAGGGTAGATTATTAAGCAGAGGCTAGCAAAGTTGTATGTGGCGGAGATAGTAAGATTGCATGGTGTGCCAGTATCGATTATCTCGGATAGGGATCCGAGGTTTACGTCAAGGTTTTGGAGAGCCTTGCATCAAGCTTTGGGGACAAGATTGGACTTCAAAGATGACTTTTCACCCGCAAACTGACGGACAATCGGAGAGAGTGATTCAGATCTTAGAAGATATGTTGAGAGGTTGCGTTCTGGATTTCGGTGGTAGTTGGGAAGAGTATCTACCGTTGGTAGAGTTCGCTTATAACAATAGTTATCAAGCGAGCATTCGAGATGGCACCATTCGAGGCCTTTGTATGGGGAAGTGCCGTACTCTACATGTTGGACGGAATTAAAGGAGCGACATGTCTTGGGTCCCATTTGGTAATAAAGCGAAGATAAAGTTAAGTTAATCCGGACTCGTCTCAAGGAGGCATCGAGATAGGCAAAAGTCTTATGCCGATCTCAAGCGCAAGGAAATGGAATTCGAGGTAGGAGATAAAGTCTTTACGAAGGTGTCGCCTTGGAAGAAGGTGTTGCGATTTGGAAGAAAAGGAAAGCTAAGCCCTAGGTTTATTGGGCCATATTCGGTGTTGAAGCGAGTGGGGCGGTAGCTTATCACTCGAGTTGCCGGCAGAGTTAGGACAAATTCATGATGTCTTCCATGTGTCGATGCTTAGGCGGTATCGGTCCGATCCATCGCACGTTGTGCTGTGGCGTAGATTGAGGTTAATTGGACTTATCTTTCGAGGAGGAGCCAGTTCGGA
The DNA here is from genome assembly GCA_025698515.1 of Gossypium sturtianum. Lineage (NCBI taxonomy): Eukaryota > Viridiplantae > Streptophyta > Magnoliopsida > Malvales > Malvaceae > Gossypium > Gossypium sturtianum. The sequence continues at coordinate 57,980,819 of CM046951.1, read as the reverse complement.
TCTTAGATCGTGATGTCAAGGTTTTTGCGAGGAAGTCGGTACCCTTGGTGAAAGTGCTATGGCGAAACCATGGTACGGAGGAAGCGACGTGGGAAACCGAGGATGTGATGATGGCAAAGCAATACCCCACCTCTTACGATCGAGGTAATTTGAGGCCGAAATTATTTTTAAGGGGTAGAACTCATAACATCCTAAAATAGGGGTTGTTTGTGATTGAATTATTTTGCTTGCGTTTGAATTGCGGTGACATTATTCATGGTGGAATAAAGACTTAATTAGGGGTCTTGGGTAGGCTCGGATTAGGAAAAAATTTATTTGTGAAGCTTTAAAGGAAGGAAGCCTTAGTAAGTAGGAGTTACAAGGTTAAATAAGGGAATTATTATCATTAAAAATGACTTGGAAAAGTGGCAAAAGGGAGGCCACTTAGGTGCTAGAGTTGACGCCACAAGGAGCAAGGGAGAACCTATGTTCGAGTCACGAATTTTCCTTTTGATCTTTATTTTGGACGGCATTAAGGAGGGAAATTCTCAATTTTAAACTTTGGGATAATAAGGAAAGTATGAGAATATTATTTAGCTTTAAATGGATTTTATTTGATTAATCTTGAAAAGTTGGCTAGAAAGAGAAAGAGATGACCAATTTTTAATGTAAGGATAATAAGGTTATAATCAAGGATTTTATCAAGGATTTTAATTGGATTATTATTAGGATTGATTTATAATAATTGTTAGAGGAAAATTAGGCATGTGATTAATTCAAATAATTTTGAATTAAATCAAGGGTTGGTCAAGAGCAATTCAAGGAAGTTGCCGAATTTGGAACTCTTCATGGGAAGAGTGGACGGCAAGCTTAAGAAGGGGGTTTTGCCGAATCCCTTTAAAAGCACCTACCTAGCATCTTGTTTTTCTTTTTCCCCATTTTTGCAAGTAGCCGAATTTCTTCTCTATTCCCTCCTCTCCAATTATTTTTTTCTCTCCTTTCTCATTCTCTCAAAACCAAAACTCTCTCTACTCCTTGCCGAAACCCCATCTTCTTTTCTCATCATTATTTCCTTTCCTTTAGCCGAATCCACTCCCTTGGTGTGTCGAAAATTTCCTCTCCTATTCTATTTCACTTTGGCCGAATATTAGGAAGGGAAAAGATCTCTTCGAGATTTCTTGTGGCAATCGTTGGTGAAGGTAAGTGATAGCCGAATCTTTCTTTTCCCTACCCTTTCTCTCTGTCGATTTATAGGTTGGAGAAAGCCGAAATTTCGGTATTTGCAAACAAGAAGGCTAACCCCTCTTTGAATCGATATCATCTAGGAACTACGGGATTTTCAAGCAAAAGATTTGACTCTCCATTCTCTGTCGATCGGTTATAGGTAAGGTGGTAAGAATCTATTTTTAATAGATCACTCTTTTAAGTATTCAAAAGCCGAAGGCTATTAACATGTGATTGCCGATTTAGGAAGCAAAACGCTTGGAGTGTGGTGGCTAGTATTCAAAGGCATTTGGGTAAGGTTTGGGTTCACAAGGAACCCTTTTCAATTAATTTTTGGTTTGGCCGAATGGCCATGGCACTAATCTTGTGTTTGGCCGAATATAGGGCAAGGATTTTGTGGGTAGCCGATTTGGTTCTTGGGATTTAAGGCTTTCATTAATTTGTGTGTGTACATACACACTTATAATTAATTAACGTGCAAAGTATTATGTGTATGCTAATCGGATTTGTGTAGATTTGAGTTTAATACCATAAAGGTTTAGCAAGGCTTGGGTAAGTTCTTGACAATATGATTTGTTATTTGATGCTTTTGGGAAGCATGACACATTTGATATATGTGGCTTATAAATGATTATTGATACATCCTATGTATGTTTATAAATGAGCATGTTGGCATGATTGTTGTTAAATATCATTGATTGAATGTGGGTTTTATGAGTGGAGGGGCAGTGATATTCGTGTCGAGCGGACACGGTGTTTTGGTAACACATTGTGACTACGGTCACGGAGGTTTGGTACCTCCAGAGGTTTGGCACCTCATAGCGTCTCGTCGTCCCCGTGGCTTAGCACCACCGTGGGTTGGCCCCACTTTGAGATACGGGATTGACGCCGGTGATTTGGTATCACACAATGGGTTGGCCCCATCATTTGATTTGTGACCGGGTCACCGGTGGTTTGGCACCACAATATGACGGATTTTGTGACTATATGTCACGGTGGTTTGGCACCACCCGGTGGTTTGGTACCACACGGGGTAGAGAAAGGTGTTTGGATGGTTAGGTTGGGTGCATATTAAACTTGTGCATATTAAATTAATTATGATTTGTGTATGACGTTGCATTAAACCGGAAAAAGGGTTACACATTGGGTCTTGATGACTCACCTTTTCCTTTAACATTTTTCGTGTGATTCGTAGCTGCGGATAAGGAGCCGGATGGACTCAATGTGGCCATGAAATGAAAATATGGACTAGGTGGATTTTGAACTATTTTATTTTATTATGGGTTTATTTTATTTACGTTGTAATAAGGCCTCCTAATATTGCACTTGGAATATTTTTCATGTTTTGATAATTTGCTTAAACTACTTCATGATATTAAAATGGGTACACATGTTTTATAAAAAACTTAATACGTAAAATGTTTTATTGTGCCATCGGGTACACTTGAATCTGTAACAACCTAATTTAATATATTTCTAAACAACACTAAGTGATGTTTTCTTTATACACCTCAACCGTTTTAAAAACAAGGCAATATCTTTTATCAAAAATTTTAATCGGCTTAAAGGGATTTTCAAAAACTTTTCTCCGTGGCATACCAAATTCGGTCGTAATGTTTGGACCGGGTTTGGGGTGTTACAATGAAACACAACATTCCAGAAGCCTTTAGGGGCACAGAATCTGAAGAGATTACTCAGGCCAATGGTTTCCTTGATGAAATTGAGAAACGTTTTGCTAAAAACGATAAGGTTGAGATGACATCACTTCTGACTTCTTTGATGTCTATGAAGTATAAGGGTCAAGAAGCGTAAGGAGTACATTATGGAGATGTTCCATCTTTGCTTCAAGACTTAAGGCACTTAAGATCGAGCTTTCTGAGGAATTGCTTGTTCTTATGGTTTTGGTATCACTTCCTGCACAATTTAATCAATTTAAAATTAGTTATAACTGTCAAAAGGAGAAATGGACCCTAAATGAGCTCATTTCTCATTGTGTGCAAGAGGAAGAAAGGTTGAAGCGTGATAAGTCTGAAAGTGCTCATTTGGCCAATGCCCCTAAAGACAAGGGCAAGAAAAGAAAATATCAGAATGAAGCTGCTAAGGGTCCAGCTCAAAAGAAACAACAACAAGCTACAGAGAGTTGTTTCTTTTGTAACAAGTCTGGACACGTAAAGAAAGATTGTACCAAATATCATGCTTGGTGTGCAAAGAAAGGTATAATTCTTAATTTGGTCTGTTCTAAGATTAATTTAGCTTCAGTACCTAGAAACACTTGGTGGATAGATTCTGGTGCTACTACTCACATAAGTGTTTCTATGCAGGGTTGCCTGAGTTACCGAAAGCCAAGTGATGGTGAAAGACACATCTTTGTGGGCGATGGAAAATTGGTAGAAGTGGAAGCGATTGGGCATTTTAGGTTGTTATTAGGAACTGGTTTCTATTTGGATTTAAAAGACACTTTTATTGTACCGTCATTTAGACGGAATTTAGTTTCTATTTCTTCGTTGGACAAATTTGGATATTATTGTTCATTTGGAAACAATCAATTTAATTTGTCTTTAAATTCAAATGTTATTGGAACTGGTTATTTAAATACTTATGACAACCTTTATTTGCTAGAAACAGTTGCATCCTATAATGAAACCTTGCATGTGGAATCACGTGATATTAAACGCAAATTAAATAAGGAAAATTCAGCACCATTATGGCATAGGCACTTAGGTTATATCTCAAAAGTTAGAATTGAACGCCTTGTGTCTGATGGTATTTTAGAGTCCCTTGACTTTACAGACTTTGATGTCTGTGTCAATTGCATTAAGGGAAAACAGACCAAAACCAAGAGATTGGGTGCCAACAGATCTTCAAACGTCTTAGAATTAATTCATACAGATATTTGTGGGCCATTCCCTACGGCATCTTGGAATGGTCAACAATATTTCATAACATTCATAGACGATTACTCACGGTATGGGTACCTATATCTTATTCATGAGAAATCTCAGTCTTTGGACGTGTTCAAAGCTTATAAAGCTGAAGTTGAGAATCAACTCAACAAAAAGATTAAAAATATCAGATTTGATCGTGGTGGTGAGTACTACGGTAAATATGATGGCTCAGGTGAACAATGTCTAGGACCATTTGCGAAATTCCTAGAGGAATGTGGTATTGTCCCACAGTACACCATGCCAGGATCACCTAGTATGAATGGTGTAGCTGAAAGACGAAACAGAACTCTTAAGAATATGGTAAGGAGCATGATTGCTCATTCTACCTTACTTGAGTCCCTCTGGGGAGAAGCATTAAAGACAGCAGCTTATATTCTAAATAGAGTACCCAATAAAGCAGTTTTAAAAACACCTTATGAGCTTTAGACAGGTCAAAAGCCTAGTCTAAAGCACTTTCACATTTGGGGATGTCCAGCTGAGGCAAGGCCTTATAGGCCACATGAAAAGAAATTAGACTCTAAAACAGTAAGCAGCTACTTTATTGGCTATTCTGAGAGATCTAGGGGGTATAAATTTTATGATCCTATAATAAGGAATATTTTTGAGACGGGAACTGCAACATTTTTTGAGGATGTTGAGTTTGGGGGGGGAGAAATAAGGTTAGAGACATTGCTTTTGAGGAGGAATTGGATTCTAACTCAGTTCCTACAATCACTTTTGACGATGTTCAGGTTCTTATACCTATCATGGATCAAGAAGTGAATCAAGAACCTCTACAAGACAATGTTGAACAACTCCCCATTCAAAATGAGGTAATTATTCCAGAAGAACAAACTCAACAACCTCAAGAACAAGTGCCATTAAGGAGGTCCACAAGAGAAAGGAGAAATGCTATTCCAGATGATTATATTGTATTTCTCCAAGAACATGAGGATGATAATGGAATGATGGAAGATGATCCAATCAACTTTCATCAGGCCATGAAAAGTTCTAATTCTCAAAAGTGGATTGATGCCATGAAAGATGAGTACAAATCTATGCAAGACAATAAAGTTTGGGAACTTGTCCCATTACCTGAAGGTGCAAAACCAATTGGTTGTAAATGGATATTTAAAACCAAGAGGGATGCAAATGGTAATGTGGAGAGGTATAAAGCGTGTCTTGTAGCTAAAGGATATACTCAAAAGGAATGTATTGATTTTACAGAGACTTTCTCTCCAGTTTCACCGAAAGACTCATTTAGGATAATCATGGCGCTTGTTGCTCATTTTGATCTTGAGTTACATCAGATGGATGTTAAAACTACGTTTCTTAATGGCGACATTGAAGAAACAATTTATATGGTGCAACCAGAAAATTTTGAGTCAAAAGACTCAAAGAATATGGTTTGTAAATTGACAAAATCCATCTATGGACTCAAACAAGCTTCCCGTCAATGGTACCATAAGTTTCATCAAATAATTGTCTCGTTTGGTTTTGAGATAAATATTGTTGATGATTGTGTGTATCACAAATTCAATGGGAGTAAGTACATATTTCTGGTTCTATATGTTGATGACATTTTGCTTGCCACTAATGATATAGGCTTATTGCACGAAACCAAGATGTTTTTATCTAAGCATTTTGAGATGAAAGATCTTGGGGACGCCTCTTTTGTTTTAGGAATTCAGATACATCGAGATCGATCTCGAGGTATTCTTGGATTATCACAAAAGAGCTATATCGATAAAGTACTCAAAAGGTTTGGCATGCGAGTTGTAGACCGGTGATACCCCTGCCGCTAAAGGAGACAAATTTAGTCTTACTCAATGCCCTAAAAGTAACCTTGAAATTCAGGAAATGCAAAAGATTCCCTATGCATCAGCTGTTGGGAGTTTAATGTATGCTCAAGTTTGTACGCGTCCGGACATTGCGTACATTGTTGGGATGTTAGGCAGATATTTAAGCAACCACGGTATAGACCATTGGATAGCGACCAAAAGGGTTATGAGATATCTTGAGAGAACAAAAATCACATGCTTACTTATAAGAGATCAGATCTTTTGGAGGTCATTGGGTATTCGATTTTGATTTTCTTTGGATGCCAAGATAGTAGGAAATCTACATCAAAGCTATGTTTACTGTTATTTGGAGGAGCTATATCTTGGAAAAGTGTCAAACAGACACTTGTAGCTTCATCCACTATGGTAGCAGAGGTTGTAGCATGCTATGAGGCATCAAACCATGGAATATGGTTGCGGAACTTTGTCACAGGGCTGCGCATTTTGGATAATGTAGAAAGACCACTCAAATTATTTTGTGACAATAAGTCAGCAGTGCTATATTCCAATAGCAATAGGAGTTCATCTAAGTCAAAGCATATTGACATAAAGTTCCTAGTTGTAAAAGAAAGAGTGCAAAATGGTCAAATATCCATAGAGCACATTGGGACAAACTCCATGATAGCGGATCCGCTCACAAAAGGTCTACCACCCAAGGTCTTTCATGAGCACACTGCTCACATGGGTGTTACATTGTTTGAGGATATCATGATTTAGTGGGAGTTTATATTTTATTTGTTTTCAGACATTTATGTATTTGGTTACTTTCTGATCAAGAAATGAAGTATTCATTTATTCACTCAGTTTATTGTTTTGAAACTGACCTCACTTAAGTTTAAAGAGGACCAGTTGGAAATAGACATGTTTAGATCATATTGCATGTAATTTCCATGCTACACATCCATACTTGATCTATGTCATTTGGTTGTATTAATATACGTGATCATAGATGGATTTAGTTACGATATATGTAACGAAAGTCGCCTTGGTTCTATGTTAACATAATTAATGGACGAGATTGTTCGGAATACCTTTTGGATATGATAGTAAAATTTTGAGCTCATAAGGTTATATAATGACATGTAATTATAAAGTAATTAGTATATATATGTGGTCCAAGTGGGAGATTGTTGGAAAATTTGGACATCACATATATAATAAGGATAATTACATGCTATTATCTACTATCATGATAGGTTAGCCCAAATTAAAAGTGATCTAATTTGGTTAGAATTTTATTGGGCTTTTAATTATCAAATAAAGTATGGGATAAATATGTGTAGATACTCTTCTAATCAAATTCTAATTAATGATGGGCTAATTAGAATTTGATTAGAACTAATATGCTAAGGTTATAAATATTAGGGTTATGGTCCCCAAATTATACACATGATATCTTTTCTAATATCCCATCATTAGGAAAGAGAGAGCATATATTCTCTGAATTTCTTGTGTGCTAATTTGGAAGATCAAATCCCCAAGATCCGGCAAAACTTCAAGAAATTCATGGATTCACGTACATTTCCGCATTTAGTTTTATTCTTCATTTATTCTTGATGATTTGACATGATAGATCCTGGCTTATTTAATTTTATTTTAGATTTATTTTACAAATCTTACAAATTCTACTTCAAACTCTTTACACACTGCTCTTCTTGATAATTTCGTTTTTGAGATCAGGAATGGTGTATTTCATGAGGACCATTTGTTTTAAAAGCAATGCCTATGTCAAAAAGGCCAACATATAAAAATACCTAAGTTGTCTTATATTGTGTCTGATTAAGTCTATGACCGATTAGGTTACTAGACAAACATTGCTGGAAAACCGTGGTCCTAACATTAATTTATATTATTCAAGTTGACGAGACTTATTCATTAATCAAAAAAATTAATTTAAAATTTACGAAATTAATAAGAAAACACTTTCGTTTAACATATAAATGAAAATTAAGGTTAAACTGATTAGATGATAAATCTAATGTTTCAAAGTCAACAACCTCTAAACTTAGCGGTAAGAGTATTATGTTGTACGCATGGGAGTTTAGATTTGAACTCGAGCAACTTCATCTTAATTATAAAAAAAAAAAAAATTAATATTTCAAAACTAGTATCTACGAATCTTTTAGGTTATAAAAATATTAGCACATTGAACCACAAATATCATATGATTTATTTAAAACAATTCAAATTATTCAAATTCTACAATTTAAATTGAGTTAAATTATATCACTCGAGTTGAATAAAATTCTCGAATAATTCAAATTATTTAATTTACAAGTTTCCTCAAATGGTCCAAACTACTACTTTTGCATTCATCAAATTTGCTAACAACACTGGGAAATTTGACTGCTGAACCTTTTAGCATAATACAGTTAAAAACCCTGTCATCGGGTACTCCAAAAATGGAACATAAACTCATTTGTTTTATTCTATTTTTGGAATGAGATCTGTGATTAAATAAGTAACATCATCAGTTTATAACAAATAAATTAATTGATTAAACCCATTTTTAGTGACAATTTAAACCAAAAAAACAATAAATTAATTGATTTGTATCGACACGAGAATCAATCTATTTTTATCTCTTGGTACTCCAATTAATCATTTTTAATAAATGCATTTCAATTAATTTTTAGTAATTAATCTACTCTGATTTAGGATGACCACAGTTATAACATATTTTTCTACCATCCTTATTAAAAATAAAAGAAACACATATCTATAAAAATTTCGGTGAAGTGAAAAAAATCACAACATGAATATTTCAAAATATATAATACAAATATAAAAAATTAAATATGATTACTTTTAAAAAATATATTAAATAAGGTTATACAACAAAATTACAAAAAGAAAAAGAACACCATGGATATGCAAGACATCGGAACCACATTACGCCTACCACTTCACATAGCTTCAATTGTGTTGTTTAGGGTTGAACAAAACTTGATTTAATTTGAAAAAATTGAAAATAATTTCAAGTTTTGAGTTAATCAAATCGAGTTCAAATTGAGTTAAATTTCACAATTCGAATAACTTCAATAATTCAAATAACAAATTGATGTAAATACCTTTTTGGTCTCTATCAACTTTGAAAATAAACAAATTGGTCTTTCTCATCAAAAACTACAAAAAAATTTCAAAATATTTATAAAAATTTTAAAATTTATATATTTTTTTAAAAATATAAAAATATAAAATAATTCTAAAAAATATATAAAAAAGTTAAAATTTTAAAATTTTCTAAAATAATAATTTTGGGACCTAATTAATGATTCAAATTTATCTTATTTTTCTTATTATTTTTCTTTAATTTTTTTTCAAATATATATGGTTTCAAATTTATGTGCGCTACCATAGAACTAGTTATAATATAACAATATTTTTATTTAACATGTTTACTTTTTTAATTTAACTTGACCAATTTCACTCTACTTGATTCGAAAATTTTTTAAATTAAATTAGAATTATAAAATAATACTTATGAATTCGATTAACTCCAAATTTTTTTACTCAATTCAATTCAAATGGTCCCTAATTTGTGTGATATAATTATATGCTTTGACGGGATTGGAGTTGGGAGAATAGAGAGTCAGATTCTTCCTTCCGTCCCTATTACAATTTTAATATTATATATATTAGGCTCCGTTTGTTTTATTGAAAATGACTTCCGAAAAATGATTTCTGGAAAATGATTTACTTTTCTGGAAAAGCTAATATTTTCTGGTGTTTGGATGGGTATTTGTAAAATATTTTCTGTTGTTTGGTAGATTTCTTAAAAATATTTCATAAAAGTTATTTTTAATGAAACAAATATACATTTGAAATTTTCTTATTTTTTTCATTGTTTAATTGAATTTATTTTTATCTATAATTTTTTATTTTACATTGTTTTTGCATATATTAAAAATATTATGTTAAATTTAGGTTCATTACAATGTCATTTTTTAATTACATAACTACCGAGTGAGTTTTTTTTTTTTTAAATGTGACATAAACAAAATTGAAAAAAAAATTTAACGATGTCAACAATTGGACTTGATTTTCAAATTTGAAAAGTAAATGGACTAAATTCTTAAAAATAAAAGTACAAAAACTAAATTGAAACCTATGAAGTGTACATAGACTTATGACATATTTTAACATTGATACTACAAAATATTTATTATTAATATATGTATAATTGTAATGAATATTTATTATTAAAATATTAATATTAAATATTTTCAATAATATGTGAATAATATTATTTAAAATTATTATTATTTAAATTTATTATTAAAATAAAATTGAAATATTAAATAATTTATTAAAATAATAAATTATATTTATTATATTAATAATTTATTATATGACTAAAAATAAATAATTAAATATGTATGTTTAATAATATTGAAAAATATAATATTTTAATTATTTTAATTATTTTAAAAATAAAATAAAAATTATTATCAATATAATAATATTAAGCTTGATTTAAGTTGATTTTTATATAAAAATAAAATTATCTATAAATGAGCTCTTTTTCGGAAAATAACTTACGCTTTTCAAAAGGATAAGTCATTTTACAGGAAAAAGGCCTTATTTTACATTGATCTGTAAGTCATTTTCCGTTGACCAGGCTGTTTTCTGTGAAACAAACACAGGAAAATACAAAAAATATTTTCCGTAAAACATTTTACATGTAAACAAACGGACCATTAATTTAGACTTCAAATTCATATGCTCTTTATTTTTGTTTTAAAATAATTTTTTTATATTCTCAAAATTTAAAATTTAATTATCAATATAGTTAAAATCCTTTTACTAAAATATTGGCTAACATGAAAGTTTAACCTTAATAATTCAACTTATATTTTTAAATAAAAATGAAAAATACAAAAAAATATTTTAACCTGGTTGAATTTAAGCTGTGAAGATGCATGTGAGTGAACAGCAGGCGATGGTAACAAAATCTTACTGGCGAAAGGAATATTAATATAATATTATTACTTGCTGATTAGGAGTGTGTGATATAAAAAATAATTATATTTGAAATATTTTATATATAAAAATAATAATAATATTTGAAATAATTATTTGATTTTATAATACTAGAAATTATCATACTCACAACGAACGTGGAGAAAATAAATATTTAAAATATAAATATTATATATAAAATAATTATATCAAAAAATTAGTTGTTTTTAAAAGTAAATATATTTAACATAATGATAAATATAAAAAATATATTTTTATTATATAATTATATATTATTAATTTATTTATATAAATAAATGAGTTATTAATTAAAAATATTTTAACATGATGATATATTTTTATTATATAATTATTATTTATATAAATAAAAGAGTTAATTAATTAAAAAATAAATTTAAAAAAAACTTCAAATACAAATATAATTAAAAGATAAATCGAACCTAAAACCTAATAATAAAACCACTATTATTTGACCATTTAATTAAAAAAGCTGATATATAAAGAAAAAATGCCTCCAGTTAAATTAAGCCTAAACTTTAATATAAATTTAAGATAACTTTTCATTAAAAGTTTTAAAAAGTAAATCTCAAAGCGGATTCATTTTTCCGTTTATCATCATTTTTGTCTATTCATTCCATTCCTAGCTACATCAAAAAGATTTTCCAACTTGTAATTCATTTTTTAATAATATAACATGTAAGTCATTATTTATTAAATCCTTTTATAACTGTAGTTGAGGAGATATTTAAATTATTAGGTTTATTTAAGTTAGATACTTAAAATTATTTTTATCTATTTAAATATCTAAATTTTAATTCCGTTAATACTAGTACTGTTAAAAAAAATCATGGTAGCCCATTAAATTTTGCCATGTTATTATCTTATTAAAATATAATTAAATAAAATAAATGAAGAGAACAGAGGGACAAGGCGGTGGAAGGACGGGGTGGGGACATATTTTTTTTTAAAATTTTATTTAATTATATTTTAATGAAATGATGACATCATAACTTTTTGATTAGTTGTTATGTTGTCCACTATTAATTTCAGTAACGAAATTAATTTTTTTTTTTTGAAAAATAATATGACTGGATTAATAAAATAAAATAAAACCAACCTTGTTGGGCTTTTGTCCAAAACAAACAAAATGGAATGAACCAAAACAAAGAGAAAACACGAACAGACCTATAAACTAAACAACCCAAAATCGTTAAGAAAATAGAGAACAAAAAACAAAACTAAATTCAAAATTTGAATCCAGTCAAATCCGGATCAACAGCTGGCCTCCACTACATCTGCAACTTTGTCAAATCCCACCGTCCAACCATTAATGTTGGCGGTTTCCAAGGTAAATGATAACGTTCTGCAAAAAACAAAACACTTTTGACTCTTTCTCTTTACCCCCGCCTTTCATTTCTACCTTTCTTGAGACCCCAAACTCTGATAAATAAACCTCCAAATGCTGAGCGCCGGGTAGACTCTTTAGAAGCCCGTTGCTCCCTCTTCCTTCCTATGTCACTAACGGTCAATCTGGCTCCCGTAGACTGTCGTTCCTCGGCCTTGCTTCAGCATAGATCGGCACTCCCCAGTCCAGGTAAAATTCTTCTTTATTCTTCAGAGACTCGGTTGCTATCGTATGGGCTAGAGTATTTTCAGATCTAGAAGTGAACTCGAACCTTATCGCTTTAAAAACTGACTGCATCTGATGAATATAAAAAATGTATGAACCTATTAGAGATCTGTCTGGCGAAACATTTCTGCATTTTTTGATAACTGTAAGCGAATCCCCCTCAATGATAACATCTTTCTTTTGCATGTCAATACCTAACTAAACCGCCTCTCGGCAAGCCAAAGCTTCGGCCGCAAAGGCGGAGGCCACCTTCTCATGTAATCTGGACTTCGAAGCGAGAACAGATCCTTCATAATCTCTGACCACTACTCTTGATGCAGAGAGATGCTCCTTAATGTCAAAAGCGCCATCAAAATTAATTTTCACGGTCTGGTAAGGTGGGTGTAGCCATCTTTTTTCATTTTTTGAGCTTTTGACTACTTTGGGTTTTACTCCATCAATTTCTTTTACATAGTTTCTCACAAAATCTGCGATTTCCTTACTTGTTCTGCTTCTCTTTTCATGAATCCAAACATTCCTATCCCCCAAATGGCCCAAAGAGCTACACAAAAAAGTCGACATGAATCTAAAGGAAGAAGAGCAACAGACGAGGTGAGCCACTGCTTGAAGTCTGCATTAGGGTCATGAATCAATTGTATTTCAGTTAAATCTGACCACATAATTACTGATGTTGGACAATCTCTGAATAGGTGAAGCAACGATTCTGATCCTAAACCACACCGGGGACAAGAAACATCTGAAGTTAACTTTTTGAGAGATAAATTTACCCTTGTGGGGATGTAATTCCAGGAAGCTTTCCACATGTTAATTTTAATCTTTGTAGGAAGGTCAATACACCATAGCTTTTTGTAAAAATCAGAATAGTTATATTGTAACGCATAAGCGCTAGGATCAAGGCTCTGTAATAGTTTGTAGGTGCTCTTGACCGAGAAAGCCCCAGTAGGATCAGCCCTCCATACCCTAAGATCATTATGCGGATGCTTTGCTAAAGGGATGCGAAGGATCTTGTCCGCTTCATCAGCTCCGAAGGTATATTCAACCACCTCTCTTTTCCATTCTCTTGCTTGACAATTTATAAGTTCAACGACTTTATTATCACTGGACCCTGTATAAGAAGATAATAATATTGAATTAACGAGATCGGGAACCCACGAATCATAAACAATAGAGATACTTTCACCCGTTCCAACTTTCCAAATCATCATTTTTTCCAAAATACCCCTTGCAGCCCAAATACTACGCCAAGCATATGAAGTTCTGTTTCCCAATTGCGAATTTAAAAAATCACTATTTGGAAAGTATTTTGCCTTGAACACCTGTGAAACTAAAGAGTTTGGATTTTCTAAAAAACGCCATCCCTGTTTTGCCAACAAAGCTGTATTAAATTGGGCCATATTGCGAAAGCCCAAGCCCCCTTCATTTTTTGGCATGCATAAATGGTTCCATTGGCACCAATGAATACCCTTCCTGCCCTTTCCTTTTTGCCACCAGAAATTAGTGAAAATGCCTTCCATCTTTTTGCATAAAGAATTAGGGAGAAGAAAACATGACATTGCAAAAGTAGGAATAGCATGAAGGACTGATTTGATGAAAACCTCTTTGCCCCCTTGTGATAGCATTCTATTACACCACCCCTCAATGCGCATAGAGATTCTATCTAGGAGATTCTGAAATGATTCTTTTTTCCTTCTACCAATCATGTTTGGAAGGCCCAAATATTTCTCTGGATTAGTAGCAACTCTGACTCCTAGTAAGCGAGACACCACAACCTTATCTTCTTCAATAGTATTCGGACTAAAAAAGACTGTTAACTTTGAAAAATTCACACACTGACCTGAACAAATCTCATAGTCTTGTAAAATGTCCTTCAAGAGTTTTGCTCCTTTGTGAGAAGCCTCCCCAAAAAAAATGCAGTCATCGGCAAATAAAAAATGCAAAATTGCTGGCCCCTGCCTGCTAGCTTTTGCGCCTTTGATTAAGCCTTGCCTCTTAGCTATTTTCATAAGAGAAGAAAGTCCCTCGCTGCAAATCAAAAAGAGAAAAGGACTTAATGGATCCCCCTGCCTAAGTCCTCTGGATGGCTGAAATAAATTACCCCTCCTTCCATTTATGTTGACCGCATAGCTGACTGTAGTAACACATCTACGTAAAAATTCCACCCATTCACAAGCAAAACCCAATTTTGTTATCACCTCCTCAATAAACTCCCATTCCACCCTATCATACGCCTTGCTCATGTCCAATTTGACTACCATGACACCCTTCTTTCCTGACCGTTTTTGATTAATCGTATGAAAGATTTCATAAGCTAAAAGCACATTGTCTGTGATGAGTCTCCCAGGAACAAAAGCGCTCTGAACTTTATCAATACATTTGTCAATGATTTTCTGCAATCGATTGGCTATAGTTTTGGCCACTACCTTGTAAATAACTGAACACAAACTGATGGGCCTGAAATTGACCAAATGCGTTGGTTTTGGGACTTTTGGAATAAGAACAATATCTGTACTGTTAAAATCCCCAAAATCTTGATTTTCGTTCAAAATCCCCAAACAGAATTCAGTGACATCGCGACCTACTATGTGCCAGTACCTCTGATAGAACAAAGCTGGAAATCCATCTGGTCCTGGAGCCTTAGTAGGACCCATTCCTTTCAACGCTGTCTGTATCTCTTCTTCTCGATAGGGAGCTAATAAGAGCTCATTATCCTCCTGCATTATTGTTCTTTCAATGCCATCTAAAACCTTACCAGGATCTGCCACCTCCTTACCAGGATCTGCCACCCCCTTAGACTTGAAAAGATTCTGGAAGAAAGAAGAGGCTGCACTCAAAATTTCTGAATCCTCCTCGATTTCCATACCTTCCTCTGTAACCAACTTAGAAATTGTGTTTGTTTGCCTTCGAGTTAAAGCGCATCTGTGAAAAAAATGCTGTATTTTTATCCCCGAGCTTTAGCCAATTCTGTCTTGCCCACTGCTCTCAATACATCTCATCTTTGTCGATTTCCAGATTCAAATGAATTTTAGTATCAATGAGCTTAGCCAAAGTATCATCATCTCTTTCCTCCTCCGCCATGGCTTCCAACTCCTTCAGTAATTTCTTTTTGAGACCCTCCTTATTTCTTCTAATTATTCATGACCAATCCTGCAAACACAGCTGCAATTTTCCTAACTTCTCCAACAATGATCCCTCAGTTGCCTCCCAAGATCCACGAATGACTTTTTCTAAAGATTCTTCCATGGTCCACCAAGCTTCGAAATGAAATTTTCTACTCCCAGTGAAAATTTTACTCTTTTTTGTATTCAAAAGGAGGGGACAGTGATCTGAAGTGGAGAATGGGAGATGCTGAAGTGTATTCAACGGGGAAAGCTTAAGCCATTTCTCATTTGTAACCCCCTATCTAACCTCTCTCTTATATTTGTTTCTGGCAGATTTCCCTTTTCCCATGTAAAACAGGCCCCTGAAAACCCAATATCAAAAAGCTGACATGCGCTTGCTGTCCCTTGGAATTCCTCCACATTTCTCAAAAGAATAAAGGATTTCATTAAAATCGCCTTCGACAAGCCAAGGATAATCAATCTCTTGAGCTAATCTTTTTAATAAATTCCAAACTGAATTTTTATCTTTCAAATAGGGAGATCCATAAAAACCAGTATATCTCCATTCCTCTTCCACATTATCCTCCTTGATTAACATCAATGTGCCATCTAGAGAAACTTCTCAAATTAACATCAATTTCCTTCTTCCATGCCATGCAAAGACCTCCCCTAGAACCTTCCGCTTCAACTTCAATTCCATGTTCAAATCCACATCTTCTCCGAACTTTTTCCATCCTTTTCCTATCCAGTTTCGTCTCCATTAAGAAGACCACATGGGGATTGTGCTGCTTAACTAAGAAGCACAGCCTCCGAACTGCCCGTGGACTCCCCAATCCATGGACGTTCCAACATAGGCTTTTCATTGTGTTCGGTCGGCTTGCCTACTGGCAGCCACCGATTTAAAAGAATCTGAATTTGTGTACTCCACCTGAATCTCAACAATTTCACTCCCAACCATATCTTTGTTATCATCTACTTTTTTCTTTTTCGCACATCCCGTTCTAAGACTTCCCTCAAAAATAATATCACCCTCAATATCAAGAAATTTGCGCTTTCCTACCACCTGATCACTCATACTGCTTTCGCCCTTATTTCTTGCTTCCATTCTTCTCCAGCTCTTCTTGGTGTGACCTTCTTTAACTGTCTCCATCGGTTTGTTAACCCCACCCTGGTCTACTACTTCACCAACTACCTCATTCAAAAAACCATCCTCCCATTTTGACAACTGTCTACCACTAATTAAGCTCTCAAAATTTACCAAAGAATCAGCCTTACTATCGCAACCTTCAAACCCCTCTTTTGAACAGCCTGTGTATAAACGTTGAGCTCCTTTCAATTTTGAGAATGCTGCAAATTTCATACTTTCTTTTCCCACTGCCTTAGACTCTGCTTTCAGCGCAATAGAGAAAGGGGGATCATCTTTAATTTTATTTTTTTCTTCCAGGCTCATTAACTCACAGTCCTGGAGACCATGGCCCAAATGTCCACATCCGAAACAGAAGACTGGTAATTTCTCGTATTTAAATGGAACCCATGAATTGATACTAGAACCACTAGAAGCAAAAATTCCTCTCCTCAAAGGCTTCTGGACATCTAACGTAACTTTCATTCAACAAAAATCTTCATAGATCTCAGATCTGATAACCCCACCAAAAGTACTACCAATTGCATGCAACAAATCTTTTTTATCAAAATCAGGTAAGCAAGGGCCAATTTTAATCCAAAAAGGTGATGACGTAAGACAAATTAAATCTCTATCAATTGGGCTGACTAATCTATCAAAAAGAATAAGATACTTACGAAATAACCATGGGCGTCCTTCTAAAATCTGCTCCAAGTCATCCTCTAAATCAAAAGTAACTGAGAATAAGTTTTGCCCTTCAAATATGATCTCGAACTTCTTTTTTGTTTTCCAGATACTTCGCATTTGCGCCTTAAAACTTTCAAAATTAAACTGCTTTTTGGTCCACACCGAACAGATCAAAGTGGGTTTGTCTGCTGGAATTACCATAGATCTCTTAATGGACAATTGGACAAGTTCTTCTGCAAGCAAAGTGATTTCTTCGCCGGAAACCCCCTCTCCGCCACCACTCTCCTCCATCCCAAGCCGCAATAGAAGACTGCTCTCTCTAGGACTCTATGGATAGCACTCTTGGTTTCAGAGGGTTTTTATTAGGATATACTAAACTTTAATTTTGGTTAACGAAATTAAAATTTAAATACTCAAATCGATCAAAAAATAATTTAAATATTGAACTCAAACAAATCCAATAATTTAGATAACTTTCAATTAAACCCCTTAAATTATTAAAAAAAAATCATTTTAACCTCATTTTTATTCGCTTTATTTCTAACTTTTGTTTTTATTAAATTGCCTGATGGAAAAACTAATGGTCCATTTGCTTTACTGTATGGATGGTAGATGTTGTCATAGTACTGCGATATGAATAATTAATTAATTTTTTTAAAATATATAAAATTTAAAAAATTATACTGAAATTATTAAAATTTGAATAATTTTTTTCATTAATTATTTTCTTAACAGTCTATTCCATTTGATTATTGCAAAATCTTTCCCTTCAGCTTCTAGCCTGTACCTCAGCACCCCTATCACCGTCTATAATCGCCATACATCGCTGCCTAAGCCCAAAATTTGACCATTACTTCACTGCCTTCTACACTCCTCACTAAATTTTTTTTTGAATTTATTAAATATTTTAATATTTAATTTTTTTGAAAATTTAAATATCTTTTATAATTCTCTATATTTTTAGATTTTTTAAATTTTAAAATTTTCTAAATATATTTTTTTAATTTTTTAAATATTTTATGTTCTAGAAAAATAATGAATTATTAATATGACATACATATAGACTGTCACATTTATATTCATATTTATAAAGTTTTTTATTCAGTTATGGTAGGAGAATTTGACAAAAACCAAAAATTTGAAGTTAAATGAAACGAAAGAGAAAGAACATGAGCTAATTTTTTTTTATTATAATTCAAAGGCTCTAAAAGACATTATGCTCAATTATAATTATAATGAATCGATTCTACTAGAATCAACAATAATTGTATTGACAAAATTACGAATTAATAATTAAAATATATTTATACCTATATCAAAATAAATATAAACAAAATTATACATCAGATGACTTAAAATTAAAATAAACATGATATGATAAAATACATGTGATTTATATAAAATAAGGTTCGAATATACAATTTTTAAAATCTCAAAGTGGTATTGCTAAATGAAAAGAACAATTTATAATTTATAATTACCATTTTTCTTATTTATTTCTCTATGTTGATTGATGGAACCCGAAGCCCTGATGTGTCTACATTGCACGCATTAACATGAGAAAGGAATGGTTTTAGCAAACGATATGGAAAAGAAGTGAAAAGAAAAAGGGTGAAAGGATATTGGCATCAATATTCAATCATTATTCATCATGCATCACCCTGTTTGTGAAAGTTACAAGCACACCACCACAAAATTACACTCACTAATGCATCACACTAAAATTGTTAATAGGTGGTAAGGGTTGAATTTTAATTAAGATTTTTCATTTAAGGTTAATTTAAGGTAAGGGTTGAATTTTAATTAAGATTTTTCATTTAAGGTTAATTTAACTTAATTCGAATTCAAATTAAATATTAAAAATATTACAAGTAGTAACAAAGACTCAGGCTTTGGGATATTTAATTTTCATGTTTGAGTCTCATCATATGTAAATGTCATATGTGGGTTTTTCTTTATATTACTCTGTGTTTAAATATTACCATATGTGTGTCTTGATCTATTTTGGTTTACAATTAATTGTGCACTTGTGCTTAGTATCGAGTTGATTCTAATTCTAATTGTCTGGACATGTATTTTTATTCAAATTCAATTAATAAATATGAAAATAATATTGTAACACCCCATATTTGACCTGATCGCTGAGTCTGAGCTAAGGGGCCTAACGTCATGACGTGGAAATCTATTTCCAAATGGTACAAATTTTGGGACACCTGAAACAAAGTCTATACATTTTAATTTCAACCATTTCGATGATATTCCAACTCCATACATGCCAAAATATTGATTCAAGTTAACATTAATCAACAAACTTTCAAAATGACTACTTATGATACAAAACCAACTCAAACCTTAAGTACATGCCATTATTTGAAGCAAAAGGAATTATACAAACATTGCCGAGTTGAGTGTCGCACTATGGATGCCGGATCACTTCTCATAACCTCTGGATTCACCTATACCTGCACATGGAATAACAACCGTATGTTGAGCGATAAAGCTCAATGGTACTTTCATGACTCAAATCAATTAAACATTTATAATATCATATATATGTAGCACCTTTTATGTAACATCTATTAATCAACCAAAGCATTTTTCATTCATGTATCAAAACTGGGATTATATATAATTTCAATTAACCAAATTTATGAACTATCACCATTAACAATGAAAGTAACATAACATACCATATCATCTACTTAACATTAAGGCATTCAATTCCAATTCAAATTCAAAACTTATATATACCATCATTCCATTTCCAAATCGAATCCATTAATTCGCCATGTTTCCATATTGACCCTCCGGGCTCGTATAATCAGTTCGCATGGTCTTTCTCATGCTATCGATATTCGTATATTACAAATATGCATCTATAGTATCATTTCTTATTATCAAATCATCATGAGCATCATTTTACCAATTCACATTTTATATTCCTTATTAATTTGACTCAGACTTGAATGGATACACGAATTTCAACCAACACACCAATCTGGCACCCAATGCCTCATCGGAACGTCCGAAGTATATAGATTGCGCCCATCACTTATCGGTATAACCGAAGTAAAAGTTGTGCCCAACACTCATTGTAACATCAGAAGAAAAATGCGCCCAATGCTCATCGACATATAGTTTAAACAACCAGCACTCAATCTATCCTATAGCATGCCAACTATATCCGACTTGCTCAAATAGTTAATAGGGTACCATTGATTTAATTTCATTACACCATCCAATTCATAAACCATTTCACGTTCAATTTCATAGTCTCATTTCAATTCGTCATCAGTTCATGTTTATCTCATATCATATAACATGTTTCAATCCATTTTCATACCATATATCATGTATCAATCGAATCAAGATACTTTCTATTTTATTCAATTCAGTCCAATATCTCGATATTCAACATCAATCACAACGACTCAATTCATATGACAGTTATATATTGACCTCGACATTCAATCATACAATTTACATGTATATGCAAACAAATATATTGATCTTGAATCATAAAAATACAAATTGAGTCCTCGCGTCACTCGTCAATGACTCTTGCTTTTCCTTTCTCTCTCGACGGCATGACGTTGTCTTTAGCTATGTATGATAATACAAAAAATAAACAATATCAATTTTGTAACAGCCCGATTTAGGGCCTAGTCGGAATAGTGGTGCGAGACCACGAACCCGAGGTGAATTTATGAGTCTTTAAAGGTTTATGCCATGTTTGCATGTTAGTGTGAAAGTTTCATGAAGCAATTTAGCTAAATTAAGGTTGAATGGTCAAAAAGGACTAAATTGCAAAAGTTGCAATTTATGGGTTTCTAGAAGCATTTTGTATGAAATAGCTTTAGAATAGCAATTATGAGTCCTTAAATAGCAATTTGCCCAAATTATAATTTTTGGACAAAATTGGACATGAGTTAGTAAGTTAAGAAATTTTTTATGATAAGGGCATTTTGGTCATTTGTCTAATAAGTGATTAAAATAGGAAAAAGATGATAAAAATCATTCATCTTCTTCCTTGTGTGTGTGTCAAAATTTTGAAGAACCCATAGCTAGGGTTTGTTCATCTTTCAAGCTTGCTAATCAAGAAAAATGAAGCCCGGATCGAAACCGAGGCAAGAACAAGGTCGAGGACTAAATTGCATATCTAGCTACATTTTGTATATCGAGGTAAGTTTGTATGATTTCTAAGCTTTATGATTTATATCATTGAATTGCTTAGTATAATGTACAATGTTATTATGAAATTGTTTAACGTTAAGTTAAACAATGAAATTAATGAGATCAAGTATGAGAAAGTCCGTATAAGACCAAGCCGAGGCATGGCATCGACAATCAAGCAAGTTATCATGTAAGTCCAAGGACCCAAGCTTGGCATTGACAAGTTTATCATGTAAGTCCAAGGACCCAAGCTTGGCATTGACAAGTTTATCATGTAAGTCCTAGGACCCAAGCTTGGCATTGACAAGTTTATCATGTAAGTCCAAGGACCCAAGCTTGGCATTGACAAGTTTATCATGTAAGTCCAAGGACCCAAGCTTGGCATTGAACAAGTTATCATGTAAGTCCAAGGATCCAAGCTTGGCATTGAACAAGTTATCAAGAGGAAGATTTCATATAAGTCCATGTCAAGACATGGCCTTGAAACCAAGATGTGATATCCCATGTAAGACCATATCCAAAATATGGCTTTAGCATCAAGTTCATGGTAAGAGATTTGGTATTCTCGGTTATTCATAGGAATTCATCGGGCAAATGAGATAAGCTCACAAGAGATAACAAGAAAGTTTAGTAAGCAAGATCATTATCAAGTGGGGACAAATATTAGTCATATTATGAATGATAAAATAGAGATTATGATTACTATGTTAAAGTATGCTGATCAACGTGATCAAGTGATACAAGTATCTTGTTTACTTCACAAGTATGAGACTAGTAAGTATTACAAGGCATGTAAGAACCAAGTATGAGCAAATAAGCTTTATAGCTAAAATTATGATACCATTGATTATGTCAAATGGTTTATTTAAGCAAGTATGTTGATATGTGTTTCATATGCAAACTTACTAAGCTAAATGCTTACGTCTTTAATTCTTTCTTTTCATGTAGTCCCGCCAAGCTAAACTGTGGATCATTGAAGTCGGAGCTTGTAGCACACTATCAATCGCCATTTTGGTATAGCCAAGTTGATTTTAAGTATGGCATGTATAGGAAACATCCATTTTGAGTAAATGTTCTTAGAAGAGCTAAAGCATAGGCTACTAAGTTTATTATTCTTTTGTATATGGCTAAGAGATTGGCCAAGTGTGTATGTCTAAAAATATCAATGAAGCATGTAGTATTATTCATGAATGAGATAGTAAAATTTCTTGTTGAAATGAGTATGAAATGTATCTATTTTCAGGATGGCAATTGGCTTGGTAAATAGCCTTTAAATGCCCACACGGTTGGACACACGGGCGTGTGTCTAGGCCGTGTGTACCCTGCACCTTTGTATATTAAGTCAGTATATCGAGGATTAGCACACTGCAGTCCCGACCCCACGGGCGTGTCGTGGTCGTGTGAATATAGTCGCGAACTCCCCACGGTTGGGTAGCACGGGCGTGCCCAGGCCGTGTGATTCAAGTCAGAATGCTAAGGTTTTTATGCACGGGCTAAGGCCACGGGCGTGCTATGGCCGTGTCAGATAGTCATTAGCTTCCCACGGTTGGAAGACATGGGCGTGTTAAGGGGTACACGGGCGTGTCTCAAGTCACATGGGCGTGTGACCCCTGTTTGAAGGGAAGATTCCCGTTTGATTTTTGAAAGTTTACGGACATGAGTTTAAGGCCTCGTAGGCCCATGAAAAGTACAAGATGTTTACGAAAGAGAAGTTTTTAATTCGGGACGAAATTTTATAACCCACGATTTCATGATTAAGCAAGTACAAGCATAGTAATGTCTCGTATCCAGTCTAAGCCTTGGTCTCGGGTATGGGGTGTTACAAATTTTCATCCAACTCACATTCAAATACAAAGCCAAGCATATTTTTCATTTTATTCAATTTAGTCCCTATCTCGAGATATGCATATCTCGATATTTAGCATCATATCAAAATTTGATTTCACATTATTTCATTAGGGACCCTATAATTTCTATTCCTAGCATAATTTCATGATATATTTTCAATTTATTCAATTTGGTCCCTAGTGTTACAAAGTTAACTAACAAGCTTATTTAGTTTTACAATTTAGTTCTTTCCATGATCTAAACTTAATATATACAAAATTCAAACCTAATTCTTCAATTTCTTATCAATGAAAACTTGCTGAAAAAAAATGAAAAAAATGATACATGGGCTAGCTAAATCAAGCTCCCATGTCACAAATCTATAAAAATTACAAGAAAATGACTTGGTTACCTTGGTAGATTTTTGGCCGAATGCTTAAGGAAAGTTTGAAGCTTGCTTTGCTTAAAAACAATGGTGGACAGTGAAGAAGATGATGACTTATCATCTTTCTGCACTCATTTTAACATTTATACCATGCTTAACCATCAAATACCTTTACTTAATTAACTTAATTAAGCTTTATTATACATTAATTATCTATGAATCAAGCTTAATGTTTTCCAACATCATCATCCACAATCAATTAATTTTTATTAGTTTATTTATCATTTTAGTCCATTGAATAATTTCTATCTAGGTCCCCAAGCCTTTTCTTAATTAAAACTCAATAGCGATTGGACTTTTACAATTTAGTTCCTAAGCTTTAATTAACTAATTTTTCGGCTAAACTACTTAATTGAACTTCAATATATTTTAATATTAACTTCGTAAATATTCCTATTTTATATTTATAGACTTGATTTACAGAAATAGGGTTCCGAAACCACATTTTTCGAAACTATTGGAATTCGGATTATTACAATTCACCCCCTTAAGAAATTTCCTCATCGAAATTTACCTGGAAAGAGGTGGGGATATTGAGATCTCATTGTCTCTTTCGGTTCCTAGGTATCTTCTTTCGCGCTATGACTATGCCATAGAACTTTCACCAATGGCACGTGCTTATTTCTCTCTTTTACTTCTAGAGCTAAAATCTCCACTGGCTTTTCTTCATATGATAGAATAGGTTGAACTTAAATTGCTTCCACTAGTATAATATAATATGGATCATATCAATATCATCGGAGCTTAGATACATGGAACATATCGTGAATCTTTTGCAACTCTGACGGTAAAGCTAGATGATAGGCAATTGGTTCAACTCTCTTAATGATCTCATATGAACTGATATACTTGGGACTTAGCTTTCCTTTGCGACCAAAGCACAAGATCTTTTTCCACGGAGATATTTTCAAAAATACCTTATCACCCACAACATATTCAATTTGCTTCTGTTTTAGATCGACATAAGATTTTTGCCTATCTAAGGCTGCTTTCAATCTGCCTTTGATTAGCTTTACCATATCTTCTGCTTCCTGAATCAATTCTGGCCCAATCACATTTTTCCCACTCAACTCTAACCAATATAAATATGTTCTACACTGTTGGTGTAACACCCCTTGCCCAACCCGATCGTTGGACCCGAGCTACGAGATGCTACTACAATCACCGGAGCAGTCACATATATATTTTATCACTTAATTCAAGTTCAACACCAAATCATTTCACAAAATACACGTAAAATAGGATTTAAAAAAAAAACTGGAACTAAATCAAACTTATAAATGCCATTAAATTGATCCGAGCATTAAAAAGAACCAAACTGCCAACTTTTCAAAATGTGAGTGAGGGTATTGATGGTTTGCGAAAATGTGTAAGTGTACACAATCTTTAACAAGTAATAAAGTGATAAGTGTCGAGTATCGTCTCCATAGGGACTGTATAGGCAAATGTTGTGAAATAGGACTTAGTAATTGATAGTGAAAATAATTATGGGATATTTAGACTAACTACTCTGTTTAACTATAAATTACCTAAATAAAATTAAATGAAGGGAAACACAGAAAAAAAAACAACAATTTACAAAACAAATCTCAAAGACATAATGTGTTAAATTGATTATCTTCTTTAACTATGAATTATTAAAACCTAGTAATGATGTTACGGAAATATCCATGACAACTCGGCTATTCATTAACACATGAAATCATACTTATTAAATTATTAATTTTTTCTAGCACAGGTCTATGTTAAATCAACTTAGTAATTTTCATAAGCAATCATTCATATTAACTGAAGTAACAGAATATTTCTATGCTGAAATAGTTTAATCACATTAATTCTAGGGTTTTGCAAGGTAATAAAGTTTGTTCAATATTAATACTAATTTGACCTATTTTAACATAAATAAGATCAAACATGCACCAATCAGATAGTGTGTCAATTAATTACAATCTGGGTCTGATTAAATAATTAGTTTAGTTGCACCCACACATTCATAATGCATAGATTACATGTCATGATTTTATCTGACTTAATGAAAAATCAAGGCACATAACATCATTAACAACATTTTAATAAATCTAAGCTAAATAACATAATCAATCTAACAACAATAAATTTAATTCTTTATGATTAAATTAAAACCAGAAAAATATTTGACAAGCATGTTCATAAAAGCAAAACAATATAAAAATAACAATAAAAATAAAAAGAGAAGGAACAAGAAGACAAATTCAGTGTTTTTCTACTCGTGCTCCCTTCCTTCTTTCTTTATGCTTTGCTCGTCTTGCACAAATTCCCTAGGAATGGCGAAATTTTGCTACCCAATACAACTTTGGAATTGTTTCTCTCAACTTTCTATGCTTCTCTCTCAAATGGGAAGTGAAAAGATCAAAGAGAGGAGAATAGAGGATGAGTGAGTGAGTGATCAGCTAGGGCCTATTTATACATGAGGGGATTGACTATTTTTAGCAAATTGAAGCCTTGAAAATCTCTCCCCCCATGGTTGGCCCTTGTTTTAAGGGAGAGGAGTTGATGGCTTTGCTAAATTTAGCTTGGTATATGAGAGAGGAAGCTTAAAAAGGGGGAGGGGTTTGAATGGAAATTTAAGGGAGTTTTGTGGTTGTTTTTAAAAAAAATTAATCAACTTTGAATGACTTATTTGGGCACTTGATGGATGATTGGGCCTCTCTTCTTTAATAGAAAATTTTGGCTCTTGTCTCCTTAACAAACTATCCAATTTTTCTACCCAATTTTTAAGTTGGGTCAAACATGTCCCATGATTCATTAATACAACATTTGAGTTCCAAAAGATGATCTTGAAGACTGCCCTTTCTTCTAATGCACCAAACTGCTTCAAATTGGCAAAATTGTGCAAGTTTAGCATATAAATAATTAAAAAATAGAGATTTGTCTTTAATTTTGTCCAACTTAGATATTCTGTAAAAAAATTACAAAAATATGATAAAAAACACTCAGAATTTGCTTGAATTATTTGTTAGAAATTACTATAAAAGTCTGTATATTTTGGAGTTATCACACCCCCCAAACTTAATTCATTGCTCGTCCCGAGTAATGCTAACTTACAAAAAATTCAAGAAGTCACTATTTGGATGATCCCTTCGAAAAATCAATCTTTCCCATAGTTATGAATTCGTTGAAATTATGCTTAAAAATAAAAACTTTGCTACTATGTAACTTAAGTATATATATCATTCAATTATTTTCAATTATTAACATGCTAACAAAAATGTGAACTAAATGTCTTCTCCTAATTAATTTGTATTTAGTTCCTTCCAATAAATTTTTACTTCCTTTAGCTAAGCTAAGTAGCAATCCTACGGTTTAAATTATGTCTTCATATGTTGAACTCAATAATTTATCTCCACTAATGTAGTAGGCATAGTAATTTAAATTAATAGGTCTTTCATAGGTTTGTAATGGAGCTAGGTTTAGGGTAGGAAAAGAGATAGTAATTTTAGGCTAAATACCCTTAACTAGCTTACCTCAGGCCTTTGAAAATACGACCATCCCCTTGAATACCCATTTCCTCTTTTCTCAATTTGGAACCATATGCTCATTGTTCCTCTTTTCAAAACAATTGAGGTTTTTTTTAACAACAATAAAGGACACTTTCTTTGAGCATAACATCACCCTTTGCAATAAGCACCCAATATTCTTTCTCGAACTCCCCCAAACTTAAACATAAAAAGTATCTTAAAATAAGTTGAGTCTAAGGTTTGGTGAGAAAAATCAAGATGAACAATTTTAAACAAGGGATGATTTGTTTAATATAAGGACTAAAAACAATAGGTCATTTGGCTCAAAAGTGGGTTTATAGGGATAATTTTAATAAGGTAGGCTCGAAAGGCTCAAATGATCTAAACAAAAACTTACCTAAATCATTTTTAAACTACTATGCCTCCTAGGATTTTGCCTCAAAAAAATTATTGAGTCAATTCTAGAGGCGTAAACCTTTATGCATACCTAGTTCTACTAAGGGCAAAAAAATTCATGGTTGACTTATACACATGAAGATAAGCATTTTTGTCAAAATTAAGCTAACATAAAAATAATTGAAATAATTAAAATTTATACATACTTAAAGCTAACATAATTAGACAACAATTTAAAATTTTGAGTAAAATTTACTTAATAATAACTTGATGGAAAAAATTAATTTTCATAAAAAATCTAAAAAAAAATGTAATTTCAACAATCCCAGGAAAAAAAAAAATAAGATTTTAATTTCTGGTACCCCCACTAAGGAGAAATAATGTCCTCATTGTTTAAAGCATGAAACATAATGGGAAAAAGCAAAGAAGTGAATGTGAACTGTGCACCGAGTAGGGTCCCAGGAAAGGGAGGTGAGTCAAATTTGACTGCTTAAATACCAAGCCTTTCCTTGACAGATTCAATCCTAGACATGCATATTCCCATTACCACACTTCTTTTTCAGGAGTTTAAGAAAAATGTGCAAGTTTGCTTAATTATTTATGATTTCAGCTTAATGTTTATTATGCAGAAAATAAAACTAAAATAAAGTAACCTAAAATTTAAAGTATCTTAAAATATTTAAAGAAAAGTAAAGACCCCATTTTTATTTATTTGTAGACCCCTCTACTTTTGATATTGTTTTCACTCTCCTACATTTGTCTTTGTGCAGAACTAGTGGAGTTCGAAAATGAGGTGATCGACAATAGTTTTGATGATGGCTGACAATACAATTTTGGAAATGATATAAGGTGGCGATATAGGGTTTAGAAGGAAGGTGTAAGGACGATGGTTTAAGTTGGAATAGGGTATAAGGGTGATAGTGGAAAGGTTTAGACAATATTATAAGGGTGGCAGCTAGGTTAAACAATACCTGCGAAAACAGATTAAAATAAATTAAAACAAGAGATTGGTACTTAGGTCAAAATGACCTTTTATTACACACTTTTTTTTAGCTAAAAATTATAACAACAAAATAAAATGGCAGTCAGGAAATATAAAAGAAATAAAGAGTGATCTGCCACAAATTGATGTGGCAAATTAGGCTTTTCCGACGCACTTAAGGAGCTTTTTCTCGAGCAAAATAGTGTATTTAGTGTAGTTTTTTTTGTTATTTTCATATTTTCGGTTAATAAGTGGAAACGTCTCAGTTTTGCTCATTTTGTGACCTAAATTAGCCAATAGAACCATTAGGCAGCCTAACGTGTCATTGAGTGATGTAGGGACGGGTTGGAGGTCAAATACGAGCAAGAACGACACCAAGGCAAAGTGTATCGTGATATCCTCACCTTGGAATCGAGATACCTCTAACAATATAGGAGAGTGAAGACTCCCTTCAGTGGTATCGCGATATCCTCTTTGGGTATCGCGATAGCCATCTTCCAAGGAAGACTCCAAGGCTCAACATTGCCCGAGGTATCGCGATATCCTCTTCTGGTTATCACTATACCACTTTTGTCAGGGGCACAAACTTGGACAAAAAGGGTAGTCTTTGTTTACCTAGTCCACCAATCACACAAGGCCCGTGTGTGGGCATCTATGGTAACGAAAAGTCACTAGAATACACTTCAAAACAACCAAAAATTTCTGAGAAGGAGAGAGACACATATTATCTTAGTTTTAGATTTAGTTTTCTCTAGGTTTTCTTTAGTTTTTCTCTACACTTTTCTATGGTTTTTATTTTTATCTTCTTCTACCTTAGTTTAGGTTATATTTTCTGTATTTACTTCTTGTTCTTAGTGTTAATTAAGTTAGTTATTATTGTAGCTAAGGTTTATTTACATTTCCAGTCTCTGTACGTTACTTTCAAAACTCTTTAAGTGTAACATCCCTCACCCGTATTCAACGCCGGAATAGGGTTTCGAAGTATTACCAGACTTATAACACAATTACACATAAATTTACTCATACATTTCCAAATTTCATTCAACTATCAATCAACACATTCATATCGTCCCTAATACGAGCCTACGAGGCCCTAAACATGCATTAAGAGTGGTTCGGGACTAAACCGATAACTTTGAAAATTCTTAGAACACTTAGAAAATTTTCTCAAAAACAGGGGACACACGCCTATGTGGCCCGGCCGTGTGTCTCACACAGCCAACAGACACGCTCGTGACACAGGCCGTGTGGACATTCAAAATGGGAGCACATGGTCGTGTCCTAGCTCGTGTTCGACCTCGTGTAACTCTCTGACTTGGGTCACACGGCCAACACACACGCCCGTGTGCCCTACAAATGGCCATACACGCCCGTGTACCAGGCCGTGTACTAGGCCGTGTCAAACCTGTAGGGTATACTGACTTATGCCACACGGCCAAGTCACACGCCCGTGTGTGAGGCCGTGTGGAGCATACTGACTTGGTTTCTAATTCAACACCAGGGGACACACGGCCGTGTATATAACCGTGTGTCACACACGGCTGAGACACACGCCTGTGTCTCTGCCCGTGTGGATAAAAATAGGCTATTTACCAAGCCATTTTGCCACCTAAACTTGCATGTACCTACACCATATCAATTGGCACCAACACATAGCATATATAAGCATTTAAACCAGCCAATTCAAACATATATCATGCACATTCTATACTTCCATTTTACATATACACAAATCACTAAAACATGCCATACCAATTGTACCAAACTTTGCTTCCTGAAATCATTAATATGACCATTATCAACTATGCATCATTTGATCTATTTTCTAAACATCACACAAGCCACATACACATATATATACATGATTCAAACATACCAAAATAAGCCAACTTATATGGCAATATATCAAACCAAACTTAGAACATTTACAAACCAACTCAAATGGCTACATTCATCATCAATTCATGAACCAAAATGACCAAAGTCCCTATACATGCCATATACCAAAATACCAAAGTTCAAAGGTACCAAATGATAGTTGGATAGTGTGACATAGTCTTCGACAATCCTCGAATCTGAGCTAGCTTTGAAATTACTATAAAACATGGAAAAATAAACAAAGTAAGCTTTATAGCTTAATAAGCTCATATGAAATAAACTCAAACTAATCATAAATACACAAATCATCAATTTGAACATATCAACATGTAATTCATGATAACTAACAAACCTTTCACATGTTTAACCATATGCTTATATGTGCACTTCACACTTTCTTCGATTTAAAGCTTATACGGTTCAAGTACATAACTGTACCATCTCGTATCAATCTCATACTCAACCACGTCTTTCAATTACCCGTTGAACCATTCGGAATACTATCAGATACATGGGAAACTCACACCCGAAGTGCAACATATATAGCCGAAGCTATCTCAATCACATATCACATATATGCTCACTCTCGAGCCATCAACGAGCCTGCTCACACAAGCTGTGGGTCAAGACGTAGCTACACGGTGCTGCTCACATAAGCTGTCAAGTAACTGCAACACATGCCGGTATACTCAGCCACCGGTAGGACGTACAGGATCAACACCCGGATCACATAATCACATCAATCCCCTAATGACATGTCACTAGTATCTAAATCTATTCCTAAGGTTCAACCTGGATTTCACACTTGCCGAATCATCGTCAAATCATTTTCGAATATGTCCGTAATCTCGTATTCACAGTTTATGCAATATCAAATAATTAAAAACATAATTATAACAATGCTTATTACATACGAACTTACCTCGGATGTAAAAATGACGACACGAGTCGATTAGTTGATAACTTTTTTTTCCCTTGATCTAGATCCGAGTTTCGCTTCTCTTGATCAATATCTAATCAAAATTAACTTATTTAATCATCTTTCTATTCAATTTAGTCCAAAATTCACTTTAAGGCATTTTTACACAATTGCCCCTAATATTTCACATCTTTTACAATTTAGTCCTTATTTCATAAAATCAAAAATTCATGCAATTAGGTCCCTACCCATGCTAGCTGAATTACCATTATGCCCCTAGCAGCCCATATTTTTCATTTATTTCACATTTTAACCATGAATTTTACACTTTTCACAAATTTATCCCTAATTTGCATTTTCACTAAAAATCACTTAACAAAACTTGTATAATTCACAACAAACATTCATAATCTATCAAGAAACTTCAAAAATCATACATATTCATCAATGGAAACATCCTAAACTTGTAACAGTTTTGCAAATTAGTCCCCGAGCTAGCTAAACTAAGTTGCAATGATCTCAAAATTATAGAAATCATTAAAAACGTGACAAAAACAGACTTACAATTGAGCTAAGAAGCTTGGCCGAATAGAAAACCTAGCTTTTGGCTTTTCTTTTCTTCAAATTTTGGTTGATGAGGATGATGAAAGATGAATAAAATGATTTTGTTTTTATTTAATCTATGTTTATTATACTAAATACTATTTTAACCTTAATGATAATTCATTAATATCATCCAAATGATGTCCATCTATGTCCACTTATATTTCAAATGGTCTATTTACAACATAAGGACCTCCACTTTAATATTCCAAAGCTATTTAATACCTTTAACTATTAAAACATCACTTTTGCACTTTACGCGATTTAGTCCTTTTTATCAAATTGACCAATCGAACGATAAAATTTCTTAATGAAATTTTCACACAATATTCTATCATACTGTAAAAATTAAAATAATAATAAAATAATTATTTTGACTTCAGATTTGTGGTTCTAAAACCACTGTTCTGATTTGACTAAAAACGGCCTGTTACATTAAGCTTTAGTTAATGTATTTCAATTTATTTTACTTTAAATATGTTAAAGCTTGTTCCTTTTATGTTCTTTGCTTTAGATTTTCTTGTTGAATGCTTCTAGTTTTTTGTTCTTTAAGTTTTCTTGCATAAAAATCTCAACTTTTATATTTTTTCTTAAGTTTTACTTTAATGGCTGCCTTGTTTTCCATTTCTGTATCTACTTTCTTCACTTTGAAGGAGGTTGGTTGATGGAAATATGGGTAAACTAAAATATTTGGACCAAGGACTGAATCGTAATAAAATGGACTAAATCGAATAGAATTAAGAACTTAGGTAAATGCCTCTAAGGGAACATGAAGATAAAGTGAGACCGGAAGGTAATCTTGTCATGCACCCGTTCATTAGTCCCGGATTAATCGGTGATATCTGAAGATAAATCAGACCTAATTCGTCTAAGTCGGTAAAATTGAGATTGGAAGATAAAATGGAGCCACTTGGTAATTTACACGATTTGAGTCCCTTATCCGAGATTCGGTGAACCACATCGAAGTCAACCGACCCCCATTAGTTATTTTCTAGATAATCCCGTAGTTTTACATATCTTGCAATTTAGTCATTAGGATAGTTTCTCGCAAACTTATTTTTTTATGAATTGTCGTACTATAAAATCGTATTAGTAGCTACTTAGAATCTATTGTGGATGCTAGGTATCGCTCAATCGCCTCTTCCTTTAGGTTCGACCCCTTGGAATACTTCATGTTCCATTGAAACTATAAATATTACAACTGGCACTTACGCTTGCAGTAAAATTGAGATGAAAAATAGATTTATAAATTCAGTGTTTTAATGTGCACACACGTAACTGTCAAGGAGCTTATATAAAAACCCCCTTAATTATTATTGGAGTTGACTCTGCCCGAAGTAGAGCCGAAAGGTCATCTATCAAACCAACCATACTCATCTAAAAAGAAATAATACTCTCGCCCTATAAGTCTGTCCAACATCAGATCAAGGGATAGGAGTGAAAAATGATCCTTTCACGTTGCTCTATTCAACTTTATGTCATTCACACAAATTCGCCTACCGTGATTGTCCTTGGAATCAACTCATTATCCTTATTCTTTATAACTGTGATACCTTTTTTCTTTGGTACATATTGAACAGGGCTCACCCAAGAATTGGCATAGATGGGATAAATAATCCCCGCTTTTAACCATTGAGAGTTGAGTTTCCCAGGATCAAATACTCGAGATTGGATCGATCTCCTTTGTCTCTTGATAGACCCCTTTCCAGTATCTTCTAGTAATAACTTGTGAGTACACAAAGAAGGCTTATTACCTCAAATAACTACAATAGTCCACCCGATACCTTTCTCGTGCCTTTTCAAAACCTTTAAGTCTAACTCAGGTGGTTCTTCTATTGACGGTTTGGGTTGCTTGAACTCACAAGATGACAGCTCTAATGACTCGAACTAAGCTTTCAAAGTGAATCCTTTCGAGCTAGCTTTTAGAGAAGCCAAACATGTATCATCCTCATTTTGATGCAAAGACTCAGATGAAATACCTTCCAACAGATCATTTAGAGAATTGAATTCCAATTCTATAAGAACCAACGAATCTACCTTGGAAACATCAGAAAAATCTTTAACCTCATTAGGAGATTGTAACACCCCTAACCCGTATCCGTCTCCAGAATAGGGTTTCGAAGCATTATCAGACTTATCAATTAAACAATCATACAATTCTCTATCCAAACAAATATCATTCAAATACAATCATATAGTCCCTAATACGAGCCCTCGAGGCCTAAAACAAGCATTAGAAGTGGTTCGGGACTAAACCAAGAACTCAGGAAAATTTTGGAAAAACATAAAAAAAATTTAAAGTACAGGGGACACACGCCCGTGTGGCCCGGCCGTGTGTCTCACACGACCAAAGACACGCCCATATCACAAGCCGTGTGGACATTTGAAATGGGATCACTTGGCCGTCCTTGCCCGTGTCCGCCCCCGTTTAACTAACTGACTTGGGTCACACGGCCAACCAAACGCCCGTGTGACTAGCCCGTGTACCCTTCGAAATGGCCTCACACGCCCGTGTGCTACACCGTGTGAAAACTTGAGGGTATACTGACTTATGCCACACGGCTAAGTCACACTCCCGTGTGTTGGGCCGTGTGGAGCTGCTGACTTGGTTTCTAAATAAGTACCAGGGGACACACGACCATGTCACTTAGCCGTGTGTCACACACGGCTGAGACACACGCCCGTGTCTCTGCCCGTGTGGACAAAAATAGGCTATTTTCTAAGCCATCTTTCTCACCCAAAGTGTTGTCAACCTAGGCATACCAAAAAGCATATAACCATATCTTCAATAGGCATTCAAAACAACCACAACCAAGTCCAATTCATATAATTCCAATACCAACAATAACATTACTCATAAACATCACAATTAGCCATTCAAATTCATACCAATTTCACATCCAAAAATCACCTAAATGATCAAACTCACCTATTAGACTTTGTGCCTAAATTAACATGCATACCACATTCTCAAATTCAATCATTTTTTACTCAAAATACTAATTCACAACAAGGCATTCACATAGCAATTATAAACCAAATATCAAAGGCCATTTACACATATATACATAACCAAGTATATCAAAATAAGCCAAATCACATGGCTATACACATAACCAAAACATACATCATTTACAAGCCGAATCAATTGGCTATATACATTACAAACATATAGGCCATATTAACCACAACACCTATACATGCCATATAACCAAGTACACAAGTTCAAAAGTACCAAAACGACGGTTGGATAGTGTGATGAGATCTCCGACAACTCCCAATCCGAGCAAGCTTCGAAATCACTATAAAACACGGAAAAGTAAACAGAGTAAGCTATTAAGCTTAGTAAGTTCGTATAGCAATAAACTCAACTTACCATATGAACACAATTTAAGTAATCAAACATATCATAATATAACTCATATTGATCCACAAACCTATCACATATTCATTCACAAGGTTAGATATGAAATTCACAAGTTTCATAGACTTAAAGTTTATATGATTCACATACATACCTATTATGATACGTATCAATCACTTATTCTTTCATACCATCAATATACCCGTTGAACCATTTGGAATAATATCGTATACTCGAGAATCTCACACCTTAAGTGCCAATACATGGTCAAAACCATATTGATCTCATATCTCATATGTAAATGCTCATCTCGAGCTATCACTGGGTCTGCTCACACAAGCTGACGGTCAAGACGTAGCTACACGGTGCTGCTCATGTAACACCCCTAACTCGTATCCGTCGCCGGAACAGGGTTTCAGAGCGTTACCAGAACATTCAGAACATTTATCGATTAATTCAGGCAAGTTACTATTCATTCACCGAGATCATTCGTAACGTCCCTTTTTTGAGACCCTTGAGGCCCAATACGAGTGTTAGAATCGAGTTGGGACTTAATCAGAAACTCTAAGAATTTTTTTCGTGACATTTCAAATTTTTCCAAGGTACAGGGCTCACATGCCCGTGTGGTCCAAGGGACACGCCCGTGTGACCCTTAGACACGCCCGTGCCTCAGGCCGTGTCTGATTTAGGTTGCTCTCTGACTTGCGCCACACGGCCATGCCACAGGCCCGTGTGCTAGGTCGTGTGGTTAATTAATTCAATTCGAATGAGGTACAAGTTTCACACGGCCAAGACACACGCCCGTGTTCAAGGCCGTGTCACCCACACGGCTGTGACACACGCCCGTGTCTCTGCCTGTGTGCTCAATTATGAGCTTTCTGTTTCTCAAAATTAAGGTGCAGGGGACACACGGCCTGGCTACACGCCCTTGGGGTAGGCCGTGTGTCACACATGGTCTAGCCACATGCCCGTGTGTGTAACACCCCCTAGCCCTTATCCGTCACCGAAACAGGGTTACGGAGCATTACCGGGCATTTCAGATCAAATACGAATATTATATAATTATTCACACATAAATATCATACTTCAATCATATCGTCCCTTTATGAGCCTTATACATCAAGTTTACCAACCCTGCAAATCTTGAACAACAAGCAACTCATTTACCAACCTTTCAACCAATCCAAAACACATTCATATATATCTAAAACATGACAAAACAATCAATCTATTGACTTAATCAATATACCAACATAGATACTATACAAATGCTAACCAATTCATTTCATTTAAATTCATTCAAGCCAAACTAAATTTAAAGCCAAATATCAACCTAAATTTGCATATATTAACTTCATTCATACTTTAACCAAAATAAACCATTTATAACTTCAACATAGCACATAATTTATATTTATGTATATAAGGAATTAATATCATTCTTTAACATTATTTACAATCATTTCCAAAATGACAAATACAACAACCTAGGTACATGCCATATACCAAAAGAAAAGTACTTCACCACAATGAGTTCGGGATCGGCCTTGGATGCTGATTCGACAATTTGACTTTTACCTAACCTGCACACGAAAACAAACCGTACGCTGAGTATAAAACTCAGTGGTATTTCTATAATCCGAATACTTATTAAATAAGAATTTATAATATTTATATATATAAACAGACTTAATAAAAATCATTCAAACAAATAATCCAATTAATAAATAATCATTCAAAACACTTTCAATTCTCATTTTTTTTACTATTTCAATTTCATAATTGCTATTCAAATAGCTTTTCTCAATAGGATACACATATTATTTCACTTTCATGAACCCATTGGTTCAAACATTTCAATTTCATAACTCAATTCAATATCTCAATCCATTTCATATTCAAAATCATCCAACAATATCATTCAAAATCATTCATATTGTCAATTCATTTATTTACCACTATTAACAAGACTCGGACTTTAGCGGATACACAGATCCAACCAAACACACCAGTATGGCACCCGGTGCCTCATCGGATAATTCGAAGTAATAAGTTGACACCCAGTGTCTCATCGGCCTTGCCGAAATAAGTTGGTACCCAGTACCTCATCGAATTTATCCGAAGTAATAATATGACACCCAATGTCTCATCGACTCGTGGTCGAAGTAATCCCTGAACACTTCAATCCTATGGCATGCCAACTATATCTGACTCAGTCCAATATAGTTAATAGGGTTTCACATCACTTTTCAATTTCCAATCGATACACACTTCAAATAATCACATATATTTGCAATTCAATTCATTTTTCAGATATAATAATAAATATCAAATGTTCAAATTCCACAATAATCACATATTCACATCAATTTCATCACATTTAAAATCAATCCATTTCATTAGTAAAACACAATACAAATAATTCTCACCTTATTCACTTACCATAATATTTAATCAAAATTCAAAAATTAATAACTAAATTCGGATTATAGAAATACAAACCGTAATTTTTCCCGAGTCACTCTTCGTCAACTTTCTCTTTTTCTTTCTTAGCCGA
Source organism: Gossypium sturtianum (assembly GCA_025698515.1). Classification (NCBI taxonomy): domain Eukaryota; kingdom Viridiplantae; phylum Streptophyta; class Magnoliopsida; order Malvales; family Malvaceae; genus Gossypium; species Gossypium sturtianum. The sequence goes on along the minus strand of CM046951.1, from coordinate 57,942,689 downwards.
GGTCTCCGGCCTAACGTTTGCTACGGAATTAAAATAATTGAAAATCATCAATACAACACAATTTAACATTGAATGTTTCAATTTATACATAACTTTTACCTAAATTCCAATTTAATCCTTAAATCAAAACTAATTCTTTTTCTTACAAAACTAATTCCATATCTCATGCAATTCCCACTTAAACTAATTTCAACTCTCTAATTTCATCATAAAACCCTAATTTCAAAATTCTTTCAATTTAGTCCCTAATACTCAAAACTTATAATTAAATTTACAATTCAATCTCTTTTCTACTTCTAACTTGAAATTCTATCAATTTAACCCCTAATTCTTCAATTAATTCAACATAAACTACATCTAAAAATTCACTAACTTTTAAAATTTCAACATAAATCAAGTAGTATTTTGTTCTAGGATTCCAAAAACATCAAAATTACAAGAAAATGGGCTAAATTGACTTACCAATTGAACTTGAAACTTCAAAACCCTAATTTTTCCCTTATTTTCTTTCCCTTTTTCTTTCTTTCCTTCTCCCCTGTTTTTCGTTTGGCTCTTTTTTTTTTGTTCTTTGTTTCTTTATTTATGTTTTATTTTAATAATGTAATATAATAATTTAATAATAAAATAATATTTACTTATATAATAAGTAAATAAGTAATTATTACTAATTTATGTATTTTATTTTTCCACATGTATTTCACTATTACCACACACTTGACACTTATGGTTTAATTGCTAGTTTAATCCCTTAAATTTCCTCTAGTCTATAATTAAACTTTTACACTATATTCAATCTAATCCTTATACCTAATTAACCTTAATTCAAGCTAATTCACCTAGCCAAAACCTAATTAACCATTATTAGCTAACTTCGTAAATATTTTTAATAAATATTTACGAATTCGCTTTTTCAAAACAAAGACCGAAAATACACTTTCCGATAGTAGTAAATTTTTGGTCACATATATGTGTTTGCCCGTGTGGACAAAATAAAACCATTCCTAGCTTCATTTCTCACCCCAATCTTTGCCATAATCCTACACCACATCTTGCATTCATAACCCAACAAATCCAAGCATTTTATTCAAGTTAATTTTATCATTTAACTTGATATATCATCACATACAATTACAAACCATTTCGAGCATTCTAATCAAGCATATTACATCCATCGTCATGACATATCATTTCATGCATACATGTTTACAATCTTACCTTGGTTATGTCCTAATGTTAGACATAATTTGATTCACTACTTATCATATATGTGGCTAACATAATATGACATTACAAGTATATCAAAACAATCATTACTAGCCATTCTAATGGCTAGATTACAAGCATCATTTATGTTTACATGCGAATATGGCCAACATATCCTATACATGCCATTACAACCGCAATTGAATTACCATACTATACCGACATGGGCCAATGGATAGTGTGAGTGATCTTCGATGAGCTTCCAATCCAACGAGCTTCCGATTTACTTTAAAACAGGGGAAAAATAAAACAGAGTAAGCATTACATGCTTAGTAAGTTCGTATAACATGGTACTTAACTTACCATTCATTCTATCTTGAGGTAACTATGTAAGACACATTCATTCAATTTGACCTCAAGCCCTACACACATCCTTATTACCCTTGTTAATCATATATTCCATAGTACTATCAAGACATGTATGGGCTCAACAATAATCAAGTTTCCAAGCACATATGCTTTCCGCATCATGTATTCATTCAACATACATAATTCATCTCATTATTTCGAGTATAATTTCATAATAGTTCATTTCGAGTTCAGATCATTTCGCATCAGAACTTTACACATATTACTCGGAATATCAAAGTCACGATTAGTACACTCTAGGTGTACAAGTCTATAATCAAGAATGAACATTCTCATCAAATAGTTTCCATGTACAAATATCATCATCTCATATTTCATATACCACTTGTCATGTATCATCATTTTCTTGCATTTCATGTAATATTCTTTCATGTCATATTTCCATATCATATACACCATTCCATGTCAATTTGTCTTAAATTCATCTTTGCTCTTGTCAGAACTTTACCAGTTGAATTTATTCAAAATATCGATGGATACACAGGTAGTACACTCGAGGTGTACAAATCAGGATCCATCAATTCATATTCAATAGTACCCATAAGGTACTATCTCATAGAGTACACTCTCGAGCCAATCATGTAAACAACAGGATTACCGGTCCAGGCTAAATCCTTTTTATGACATATGCTCTAAGGAGCTTGATTTGGATTACCCGTCCGGGCTAAATCCAATCCATAATATATGCTCAAGGGGACTTATATCAGGATTACCCGTCCGAGCTAAATCCTATCAGAATTGAGGTCGAAGGATTACTCATTCGAGCTAAATCCTATCCGCAACAAATACAGAACCTCTTTCATTTCGGGAAATCACATATCCATCAATTTTCCATTTATTCAACCGGGATTTAAACACTTTTCAAGCATTATAGGCATTTGATTATTTCATACCTCTGTAACATTTATGTAATTCGAGTAAAACACATTCCACATTCATGTCAAGCATACAAGTAACATTTTATTCATTTATAATTTTATCGGGCATTTTCATTTATCGGGCTATATCGAGTAGGTGATCATTTCACATATTTATGACATTGATAAAATTCACAAACACAACATTTAAATCAAGCATAAAAACATATACAATTTAGTTACACGAACTTACCTCGACAAAGGTTCGTGTACGTAAAATCTACTAATCCGACGTTTTCCTCATTCCTCGTTCTAACTCCGAATTTGGTCTATCCGTATCTATACGAGTAGATTTAACATCAATTTATCATATTTTACATTCATGTGGACTAAATTTTCATCCTAGGCAAAATTACTATTTTGCCCCTAACTTTTCCATAAATTCCATTTTCGTCCCTAGGCTCGAAAAATGAAACTTGTGCAAATTACTCCTTATTCGAAGCCTAACCAAAGCCCCATTACAAATTTTACAGCACATGTATTCATAAAATTTTAAATTTTTTCATCAAATTTTACAACTTTTCATTTTAGTCCCTAAATCATGTTTTCATCAAAAATCACTTTGTAAAAGTTGTTTATCTATCAATAATCTTTCATTTTCTACCATAAATTTCTAATTTCCAGCATATGCATCCATGACCCATTTTCATACTCATAAAAACCCACATTTCTCATTTATTCACAGTTTTTTACTCATTTTATAACTTTTACAAATAGGTCCTTTTTGATATTTTTACCGAAAATCACTTAGCAAAAGTCGTTTAACAAACAACAAACATGCATTTTCTACCATCAAACATCAAAATACATACATGTTCAACATGGGTAAAATTTTAAACTTCACCTGTCTTTCAAATTAGTCCTTGAAATAGCTAAATCAAGCTACAGCGATCTCAAAAATACAAAAATCGTTAAAAACAGGACAAGAACGGACTTACAATCGAGCTTGGAAGCTTGGAAAACCCTAGCTATGGTTTCTCCTTATGAAATTCGGCCATGGGGGATGAAAATAGAAAGATGAACGTCTTTTATTTGTTAAATTTTGTCTTTATTAATCAAATGACTAAAATGCCCTTAATGAAAAACTTCAAAATTTCACCTATCCATATCCATTTTTTTCCATATAAAGTATAATGGTCTAATTACCATTTAAGGACCCTTAATTTAAGATCTCGTTGCAATTGGACACCTTTAACATATAGAGCTCAAATTTTGCACTTTTTTGCAATTTAGTCCCTTTAACTAAATTGAGTGCCCAAACGTCAAAATTTTCGAACGAAATTTTCACAAAATCATTACATAAAAATGTAGACCATAAAAATATAATAAAAATAAATTTTTATTTGTCAGATTCGTGGTCCCGAAACCACTGTTCCGACTAGACCAAAAATCGGGCTGTTACAGCTCACACAAGCTAACGAGTAACCGCAACACATGCCGAAAAACTCATCTACCGGTAGAACGTACGGACCAGCACCCAAAACACAATAACCCCTAATGACATGTCATTTATATCCTATCTATTCCTAAGGTTCAACCGGGATTTCACACATAGCCAAATCTTCGTCGAACATTTTCGTAAAGTCGTATTCATCAATAATGCAATTATAAAGCATTTAGAGCACAATTACATTAATGCTTATTAACATAAGAACTTACCTTGAATTTATACGGAGACAATCAAGCTATAAATCAACTATTTTGTTTTTCCCCCGATCTAATTCCAAACGTTGCTTTTCTTGATCTATATATAATCAAATTTAACTTATTCAAAATACATTCTATTCAATTTAATCTAAAAAACATGTTTTGGCAAAATTACACTTTTTCCCCTTAAGTTTTAAATTCTTTACAATTTAGTCTTTAGCTCATAAAAATGAAAAATTCATGCAATTGAGTCCACACCCATGCTAGCCGAATTTTATCTATGCTCATAGCAGCCCACACATTTCATTATTTCACACATTTACCCCATAATTTTCACATTTCTCAATTTAATCCATAATTGACAATTTTATCAAAAATCACTTAACAAATGTTGTTTATCTAACAAAAACCATTCATTTTCTATCATCAAAAATCAAAACACATACCCATTCATCAATGGTAAAACCCTAGACTTTTAACAGTTTAACAAATTAGTCCCTGGGCTAGCTAGATTAAGCTACAATGATTTCGAAAACATAGAAATCATTAAAAATCGAGCAAAAATACACTTACATGCAATGAGACTATGGTCGAACCTTCAAAAGCACAACATTGGAATATTTTCTTCCTTATTTTAGGTTTTGAAGAAGAAAGAAAGATGATATCTTTCTTTTACATTAATTTAATTTATGTTATTTTATTCATTTACCAAATTAACCTTATTCATTAACTTAAAATTCACCTATTTAATGTCCATCTTTTTCCACTCAAATAAACAATGGTCTATTTATCATTTAAGTACTTATAAATTTAAGCTCTTTAGCTATTTAATGCCTTTAGCCTATAGAACTTTAATTTTGCACCTTTTGCAATTTAGTCCTTTTTATCGAATTGAGCATTCAAACGATAAAATTTCTTAACGCAATTTTCATACAATCATACAATCATGCTGTAAACCTCAAAATAATAATAAAATAAATATTTTGACCTTAGATTTTTGGTCCCAAAACTACTATTCCGATTTGACTAAAAATGGGCTGTTACAAAGATCTTATGGCCTTGAGTGCATTAATGGTCACTTGTTCATCTTGAACACGCATGGTGAGTTCACCTTTCTGCATATTGATTATCGTCCTATCAGTTTCCAAGAAAGGCCTTCCTAGGATGATTGATACTTATTTATTTGCTTCAAAATCTAAGATAATAAAGTTAGTAGGAAATATGAATTTACCAACACCTACCAATTCACCTCGAATTTTCCTTTCGAATGCGTTAAGGACCTATTTTCCAGTTGAAGTGTAATAGTAGTCGGTCTAGCCTCACCAATACCTAATCGTTTGAACACAGACATATGCATCAAGTTGATACTTGATCCCAAATTGCTCAAAGCTAACCACAATAGGATTCTCCAATATTGCAAGGTATGATGAAACTTTCTAGATCCTTCAACTTAAGAGGCAACATGTTCTGCAAAAATAAGATACATTTTGTAGTTAGGGCTACGGTTTCAAATTCTCCAAACCTTTTCTTCTTAGAAAAAAATTCCTTCATAACTTTTGTGTAGTTTAACATTTGCTCCAAAGCTTCCACCAACAAAATGTTGACACACAATAGTTTCAATACATCCAAAATTCTCTTAAATTGAGTATTTTATTGCTGCTTATGCTGCTGGAGTCTTTGAGGATAAGGAGGTGGAGGAATTTTGGCTTAAACTGGACAACTCTTCCGGGGTAATGTTTTGGCATTTAACATAGGTGTTAGTTTATCAGAATTGACCAGTTTAGGATTTACCTCATCAAAGTTGAAAGAATATGATTTCTATGAAGTTAGAGTTTCAACACTTGGTTAAACTTCCTCTTTATCTTGAGCATCAATAGGCTCATCTTTAATCTCGACGTGTCACATCCAAAATCCTTTAAACCCTAAAATTAGGAACTTTGGGGGGTTAAATTGAAAAAATCCAAAAGCTGGTAGTCTCTATTATAAAACAAAGAAAAATTAGGAACAAAATGAGATATGATTGATAACCAAGTCTAGTTTGGTAGAATTAGAACCAATCGATCTCTTAGTGGAAGACAAAATGATTATGGATGAATGGCTAATATGTGATTGGAGACCACACATGAAGGGTTATAAATAGCTGAGAAGTGAATCCTTAGACGAATTTCTCTTAGTCTGTTTAATTCTCTCCTCTTTTTCATCTTCCATAGTTGCTTCGAAGAAGTAATGGTTATGGAAGCTCTGTATGGAGCGATGATTAAGAGGTTTAGGTCAAAAAAGTAGAGAAACCATTAAGCTGGTAAAGTTCTAAGCCCTTCGGTATCCATAAGACTTAGAAAACAAAGTTAAGAGTTTTCAGAAGCATTTTAAGGGGTTCTATATGTTTTGGAAAATTAAAGTTTAAAGTGAAAACACTAGGTTTAATCCATGATTTGGTTGTCATGCTTAACTGCTAGGAGAACGATGGCTCTGGCATACAGAAAAACCAAACAAATAAATCGAAGAAGCATCAGGTGAATTTTTGTACTCAAACCCAGAACTGCAAACGTATGATGCATGCTTTCATAAATTTATAGGTATCCACCATTTTAGTTTAAAATACATGATAAAGGGAAATCATTAAGGGGATTTACGATGGGTTAGATGAAGTTAGGAAAGGGAAAATGGGATGATGTTGTTAAACACTGCCATATGGTGTTACTATGTGCACTTGTGATGTGTGAAGCTCTGTGCCTTGTGAATGGGACACTACAATGTTCGAGCATCAAGGTAAAGGATGGTGAAATGGAGGAATGGATTGGAAAAAATGGGAAGAGTAAAAGTCATGGCTAGGCCATGGGACTGATAAGAGATTATACACCTAAAATGAGTAAGACCATAGCTGAAAGATGATATAGCGTCATGATATAAATGAGCAAGACCACGGCTGAAAGACACTATGGAATCATGGTAAGCATGAATAAAACCATAGCTGAAAGACGCTATGGCATCCTAGTAGCCCGTTGGAATAGTAAACACAGGGAAACATAAGGTGTAAAACCATTGTTGGACTATGGCCACCAGTGTAGTCTGTCAGGACAGTAAACATTGGAAACGTAAGGTGTAAGACCATAGTTGGAATATGGCCACTAGCGTAGTCCGCCGGGACAATACATACGGGTTTATATTGTGTAAGACAATAGCTGAAAGATGTTTTGACATCAAGAGATGAATTGACGATAAAATGAGTAAGAACTTAGTTGAAAGACACTGTGGCATCGTAGAGAGTCCATTGGGACGTTATGTAACACCCCTTACCCGTGTTCGATGCCGGAACCAGATACGAGGCATTACCATGCTTGACTTTGCTTGAACATGTAATTACGGGCTATAAAATTTCATTCCAACTTAAAACTTTTCTTTCTTAACCATAACACACATATCATGGGCCTACGAGGCCTTAAACATACCTCCGGAAGGTTTCAGAGTTCAACCGGAAACTTTTACACTCTTTGAAAATTTTTGCCTAAACAGAGGTCACACGCTCGTGTGACTTGGGACACGCCCGTGTGGGCAGGCCGTGTGGTCATACACGCCCATGTCCCTAGCCCGTGTAGAATTTATTTTTATTTCGAACCTGTAGGGGTTTTCACACGGCCAGACACACGCCCGTGTCAATGGCCCGTGTCCTTCACACGGCCTAGACACGCCCGTGTCCACACCCGTGTGTGAAAACTAGGGGTATTCTATTTATGACGTCAGCATCCGCTTAAGGAGCACACGGCCTAAGCACACGCCCGTGTGTTGGCCCGTGTGACGAATCGAATTCTCGCAATTAAATGCAGGGGACACACGGCCTACTAACACACCCATGGGGCTGGCCGTGTGTCACACACGGCCTAGACACACGCCCGTGTGTCTATCCGTGTGGACAGCTTAAGGCTATTTTCCAAGCCTTCTTGCCACTCTGAAACATAAACTCATTCATTTCATCACAAGAAGCACATAACATAGCAATACCAAACTCTTAAGAATCCTTAAATTATCATTCATTCCACCCGTATTTTACTCAATTACTTGCATGAACATTCATTTCATTTAACTTATCAACTTTATAACATAAACTTAACAATATTGGCCAATTCACCATGGCCCTTTACAAAATGAGTGTGAAACATTAATAGCCAACCCCTTTGGCCTTCAAACATGACATGACACAAGACGATCAAGTTCCTATACATGCCATACTCAAAATGAATTAACTTTACTATACCAAAAGAATGGTTGATAGTGTGATCCAAGCTCCGACGTTCTGTGATCCCCGAGCTAACTTGGCGAAACTACAAGGAAAAGGGGAAAGAGAGGGGTAAGCATATAGCTTAGTAAGTTTGCATGAAATTTATATAGCAACATAAAAACTAAAAATAAACTCATCCATCTCATGATACATGAACAACATAAGCATCAAGTGCTCAAGCATACTTACTCTTACCCTTCTCATTTCACAATATGATTTCATACTTTGTATTTTACTCATGGTACCTGTATCACTTAGTCACATGACTTAGCACATTTGCTATCATGAACATAAACTCATATCTTCATCATTCTTATCATAGGTGATACCCAAGGTCATCCATAAACGAATTTAACTCTATATCATTTTACATACTTAGCTCTTTTGCCCACGAATTAACCAAATTATCGTAGGATACTCGAACTCATCGTTCATAAAATTTGATGCCAACGCCATATCCCAGATATGGTCTTACATGGGATCACCCCTTGATGCCGATGCCATATCCCAGATATGGTCTTACACGGGACCTTATAACTCGATGTCGATGCCATGTTCCAGACATGGTCTTATACGAAATCTTTCTTTGGTGCCGATGCCATATCCCAGACATGGTCTTACACGGGACCTTCTTTATTCAATGCTAATACATGGGTAACCTCATTATTCCGAGTTTTTATCCGGAATTTCACATAACTTATTTTCACCATTTCCTCATCGATGCTTCATCACTCGATTTTCATAGCAATAACATACATTGTCATAATATTAAATAATTTCAAATATCGAACATTATGAAACTCTAACTTCATACAAAATTACCTCGATTCTCAAAATGTGTATAGATGCTCGATTTAGTCTTCAATTTTGTTCTTGCCTCGGTTTCGATCCGGGCTTCGTGTTTCTTGATCTATAATAACAATTTCACTTGTTAAATACACACATTGACTAAATCGACTCATAATTCATATTTTGACAAAATTACAATTTTGCCCCTAAACTTTTACATAATTACATTTTTGCCCCTAGGCTCGTAAAACGATTTTCATTCAACTTTCTTGTATTTCAAGCCTAGCCGAATCATATTCTCAACTATAACAACCTTCAATTTCCACTATTTCACCCATGTATGACCATTTTTATAACTTTTACAATTTGGTCCTTTTATGCATTTTTCATGAAAATCACTTAGAAAAAGATGTTTATCATACATCGAACTTTCATATTCTTCCATAAAACATCAAAATACATGCATGTCATACATGGGTAAATTTTTGAACATGAACCCTTGTAACATCCCGAAATTGGGCCTAGTAGAATTGGGCCCAATGGGCCTTGAGCGTAGAAGCGTTTTAAAATTTTGAGAACAAGAGAACGGCATTATTTCAAGTTGGACTTATTAAGAAGGTAATTTTGGAAAGTTACGAGGTTTCTATGAAGTTCCGGGTTCAAGTTGGGCCTTAGTAAAATTTTGTGTTTAAGCCTTTTAAGGAGAGATAGTAAGTGGCATCAAGGCTTATGGAAATAAAAGAGTAAATTGCTAGCATAAATGAGCAATTGGTAAAAGGGTTATGGTGCCACATGTAGTACCTTGAGGGAAGAGGTTCGATTCCCTTTGTATGCAATTTTGACTTTTATTTTTGCATTCCTTCCTTAGTGTCGGCCAAGGTATATATATGGCAAGGTTGACTTCTTTATTTTTGGTATGGTGGCTAAAGGAATTAAGGAAAGGTTGAGGTTGGGGAAAGGAATCAAAAGGAAAAGGCAAGTAAGGGGAACAAGTGGCTTATTTCATGGAGAATGTTATGGAAAGTATGGTTGGCAAAATTTTGACCCTTATGGCTATGCATGTGGACGGTTTTGGGGGTAGATAGGTAGCTGAAATTTTACTTTGGCTTTTGGTAAGGTTTTGGTATTGTTTTGGCCAAAAATCCCATTTGCAACTTTGTGTCATTTTCTCCCAAATTGCTACTCTCTTTGTGAAATCTTCTAGCACAATAATGCATTTTTTCTTCTCTTTGGATTGGTCACATATTCATCTTTTGTCCATCTTCCTTGATAGCCGAAACTTCAAGTTGATATTAAACAAATTCTTCTTCTTTCTTCTTGATTGCCGAAACTCTAAAGCCATTAGTGAGTACTTTTCTTTCTTTGTTTTGCCGAAACCACCTAGCCTAATTGATCATCTTCTCCATCTTCCAAGTTGGGTTTTCTTTCTTGATTAAACGGGTAAGTGTTTTTATTCAAATCTTTTCATTCTTTTTCTCTTTAGCCGAATGAGAGTCCCTCGTTATTTGGTTGTTTCATCTTGATTCTAAAACCGAAATGGTGTTCTCCCTTACTCCCTCACATCTTGATAATCTTTTATTTGTAGTATTCTAGTGGATTGGCCGAATACCACATCATTGCCTAATCATCTCAAGTCATAAGTCAATTGGTGGGAATTGGGATTATCATCGATTAAGGTAAGGAGTCTTTTCATAGTCCATTCGATATCACTACTCGGTTATTGTGTTAATCGGATCGAAGTTTCGACTAATCGATTATGTTTTAGGGATGAAATCACTAGATATGTTCTACCTTCGGACATAGTGGTAAGTGATTCAAGTGTAAGTGATACGAAATCTTTTGGAAATCCGAGGCTAACTTTTGGTTGGTATTGTTCAAGGTCATCGACGAGTGGTTCGTTAGGAAATCAAAATCAGGTGTGTAATCCCGTATCTTCTGTATACATATCTGAACTGGTGTGTAATCTCACACTTCTCTGAAAGTTTGTATGAAATATTCTGTGAATCGGTTGGAATACCGAAGAAAACCAAAAAATGGCATCCGTGATCACTCGGGCGTTCGCAAGATCGTAGTGGTAATCGTATGTTGTAATAAAATAGTTTCGGTCAGAAACAGTGACGTGTATTTGAAAAATCATGAAAAATAGGAGAAAAGGAATTACAAAGTTTATAAGATATAAAATTAAAGCTTACTGTGTCTATGTTGATATGGAAGAAACGGAGAAGGAAAAGGAATTTTATATTTTTAGATATCTTAATTTTAGTGAGACTGGTTTTGAATGACTTCGTGGTTCCCTGATCTATCTTGGAAAAATCTTATAAAATTGTAAAAAGTGAATTATGAGTTATAGTTTATATGTACAGATTCCTTAGTGAGTCTATTTTCAATAGAAACAAGTGGGAGCAACATATGAAAACTGTACAGTGAGATATTTGAATTTTGGGTAAGAGAGATCAGAATAATTGGTCAGTGAAACAAGGGAATATTTAAGGAATAAACTGTACTAAATGGCTAAGTCAAAAATTCTAGAAAAATTATAGTAAGAAGATATATGAGTCTAGTCTCAAGGAAAATTTACGAAGTTAGATTTCAAGATTCCTAACTCAAGTTATAGTCAATTTAGTTAGTATGACGCAGATGGACAGTTTCGATTTTTATGCTCCACATTAGTAGTTAAGTCTAGGTTGCGAAATTTCTAAAATACCCTTAGGTTGCGAAATTACCGAATTACCCTTAGTGGGTAAATTATCGAAATTATGAAAATTCCCCTAAAGGGCCGAATTACGAAATTGTTTAATGGGCCGATCTGATATTTTGCTAGATGGGCCGATCTGGTATTTTGCTATATGGGCCAATCTGATATTTTGATAAATGAGCCAATCTGATATTTTGATAAATGGGCCAATATGATATTTTGATAAATGGGCCAATCTGATATTTTGATAAATGGGCCAATCTGATATTTTGATAAATGGGCCAATCTGATATTTTGATAAATGGGCCGATATGATATTTTGCTATATGGGCCAATCTGATATTTTGCTAAATGGGCCAAATCTGATATTTTACTTAATGGGCCTTTTGATTAATTGCTGTAATGGGCCATAATTTTGTAATAAATATCTGAATAAATTGTTGTGAATGGCTATGCATTATATACATGATTTGCATGGGATGGGATAATGATGAAGAAAAGTTCTGGTAGCTCTGCTACATACATAATCAGTGGCTCGCCACAAATATGAAAAATGGCGATGCCATGTAAATTCTGTTAATCGGTGGCTTATCCACAAATTTGATATAATCAGCTTAATGCCTACGTTTGGTGTGTTGGCGGGGTGGGTGACTAAAGCTCCCACAGGTGTCTTTGGTTGGTACGGGTGGTGTGTAGCGGATGGAAAAATAGGTTTGGTTTGGGAATTGCATATCATATGCATATTATATTTGATACATTATTGTTGTTGTAAATGGGCTTAGGCCCAAAATATTGCTAATTGGGTTCCGGCCCAATGAATAATGTAAGGGGATTTCACACTGAGTTCTTGTAACTCACCCCCTTTCTCTTAACCCTTGTAGGTAATGCTTGATGATATGGACTTGGGCTATGGATGACTCGAGGAGGCCATACTTGGAAATGGTTTATTTGGACTTTAGACTTCTTTCTCGTTTATTTTATTACTTTACTATTTTGGGTTAAATGTTGTAATAAGGCCTCTGGACTATTTTTATTTTTGCTTTTGGTTGGGATGTTTTTATTATTTTTCTTAAATTATTTAAAAGGAATTTTTTCTAAAACTTAAACAATGGTTTCCAAAATCGATTAACAAATGGATTTCAAAATAAACTTTTACAAATATTTTTAACACGGATATTTTCTCTCGAACTATTAACGATATTTTCAAAAGACTTGGATTCTCTTTCGAATTTTCAACGTCGTTTTCAAAAGTCATGGTTTTGTAAGATCATTAGTTCAAATTTATCGATTTATCAATCAAATCTTTGAGGTTAGTAGTATTTTATCAAATCAAACTTGTTTTCTTGATTTTTAACAAAGCAATATTTTAGTACGAACAAAAAGGGTTTAACATGTTTTGCTCGTGTGACATACCAAATCCGCTCATAACGCATGGGCCGGGTTTGGGGTGTTACAACCCTATCTCAAAATATAGCTAGAAATAGCTAAACCGAGCTACGAGGGTCTCAAAAATACGAAGAACATTAAAAACGGGGCTAGGATGCACTTACTATCAAGCTTGGAAGTTGAAGAAACCCTAGCTATGGCTCCTTGCAAATTTCGGCTAAGGGAGAACAAGATGGACACCATTTTTGACTTCTTTTTCCCTTTTTAATCTTTTATTTACCAAATGACAAAAATGCCCTTAATGCCCATTTCTTGAGATTTTTCCTTCCCATGTCCATTTTTGTCCATCTTAACATATAATAATCTAATTTCTAAATAAGGACCTCTAGTAATCTTTATAATTCTATTTCATACTTAAATCTTCTAGAATCTCATATTTTCCAATCCTTGCAATTTAGTCCTAATGGACAATTTATTCACTAATTAATAAAATTCCTTCATGAAGTTTTCACACAATTATGTAAATACCTCCTAAGCCTTATGAAATCATTTAAACACATATTTCTACTTCGAATTTGTGGTCTCGCACCACTATTCCGACTAGGCCCTAAATCGGGTTGTTACACGTTAAACATGGGAGAGTTCGAAAGGATATCAAACATAGAGTAGTCCGCCAAGATGTTAGATAAGGGAATTGGGGTATACTGTGTAAGACCATGTATTGACTATGGCAGCATAGAGAGTCCACTAAGACGATAAGTGGGTGAAAAATCAGAACAGAAATCGTGGGTCAACATGCATTAAGGAAAATAGAAGTATGGGCATGCATTAGATAGCCAACGGGTCAAAGGAATCCACCAATAAAAAGGGAAATATAGTGAGGGAAAGGACTGCCAGAATAGCAGTTCTAAAAGCCAATAAAGCATATAGGAGGTAGCCCAGCATTGTTAGAGACAAAAGTTGACACACTAGTGTTGCCTGTGTTGGAAAAAATCCCGGTTTGATAACAATTTTCTTATAGAGCAAAAAAATTAAAATTTTGAAAATCGACCCGTTTTTGATATTTATAGGAATAAACCTTAACCAAATATGTACTTTTGTTTTTGGATAAAAAGATCCTTGATGTTTTTCGGGTTTCAACCAAATGATCTTCTCTGCTATACTTGTACCACAAATTGCTTCGAGTGTGGGCTCGAACCAATTGAAGCAAAACATAAAACTAGAAAAACTTTTATTTTTGGGGTGAAATTTGAAATTCTCTATTCTTTAATAGAAACCAGTAAAATTTTTATTCTGAAAAATATGTTTATAAGTTTAGAACAAATTCTCTTTATTTTTCGACAGAATAACAATCTCTCAAAAGTTGTATATAATAGTTCTACTGATGTCATCTATTTATAGGAAGAGAAGGTAGAACCTTTGTAGAGTTGTAGAAGTTTATCTCCACTAGAAAAATAATATCCTAGTTTTTCTAGGATATAGGGGATGTCAACCCTAATTAATGATACTAGGGTTTTTCCATCCCAACTCCTTACATGAGGGGTTTTGGGCCTCTCTCACATTGGGTTTAATTACGAGTACTTCCTAGGCCTTTTGACCCAATACTCTATAATATGATCCAACTCGATTCAATTTTTATTTTTCTCAAAATAAAATTTAATATCTACATATTAAAAATTTTTTCACCCCAATTTTAGCCCAGTAGATTTCTGATGATTTTACCTCTGATAAAATTTCAAGAAAATTCGTTCAATATGTCACAAATCAACATGTTCACTATGACCGAATGATTTATTTTCATTTTCGGGCTTCAAAATAGTCAAAAAACATACACTCATTCTTCCATCATTTTTTAAGTAATCCTATATAGGATTGCAATTTTCCATTTCCATTTTCATTTTTGGAAATCTACATTCATTTCCAAAACGAGTCCATTTCTCCATTTCGGAGAAATCCATAATCATTCCTGAATGTTTCCTATTTCTCTTTTTCTATTCATTTTGTTCATTTTTATTCAAATATACAATTCATTTCTAGTTTCAACGAGTTAGAGGAGGGTCCGATTGGACAAATGAAGTTGAGGCTCAAATGATTTATAACTAAGTTCTGGCCTTTTTCCTATTAATTATAAACTCATTTAGTCACAAAGTCAGTCCACTATAGTATAATGACTAAGCTCTCCCCAACGACATACCATTATGAAAGCAAATGCTTAGTACTCGTCCAATGACTTTGTCATTAGTGTGTTACCCTCATAGGATATCCTTGATCTCTTTGGGATAATATTTGTTCTCCCAATATGATCCTATTTTATCTTATGATAACCATTACATTTTCCTTCATGAAAAGTCAATCATTATCAAATAGTGATTAAGTCATCCATCACAGAAACGGATGACCAGTGGCCACGTTTACTTTTCATCAACCATGTAATGCCAATGAGAGGATCTCATTACCCATGTTTTGGGCTATGAATTCCACTATTGTGAATGACGCTACATACTACAGAAGTCGGACACCCAATGCACCAGTTTTCAATTTCTTATCTATTTGGACTTAGATTTTTACTTACATCAAAATGTATGAGTCACACATACATAGTCTGCAATCCACTCAGGATTTAGGTATGTCACACTATGAACATCACAAGTGAATAAATCCATAAAAAGATTCAAGATCTATTCTGCTTGGGTTCTGTCTAATGTACTGTTAGTTCAGTTAGTCACATCTATGTCTCTATTTTTTGGGACTCATCTGCTCCGATGCCCAAGACAAGGCATCTCCCCAATTGGAATTGATAGACGACATATTAGTCTTTCAATCAGTTTGCTCATTTTCAATTAGACTAAGGACATTTTATGTTCATCTACTAATACAAGCTGTCTTTCTGTACTACAATCCGACAACGTAATACCGCTTAGTGTTAGTTAAATAATAGACAACCAATGAGCAACATTCGCTTCTATTTTGTTTTGCATGTAAAAAACATTTCCGGACAATAATATAAAGTATACTAATTTAATTCATGTATAATTTTATTAATTAATCTATTCAAAAAAAAATTACAAGTGTACTTGGACAAAAATACTACACTTAGGGCACCAGATGCAATAGCATGGTGTAAAGGTGAACAAAAGTTAGTATAATTGAGGATTGTAGATAATGATTCGCCAATAAGTGCCACCATAGGACGCTCAAAGAAATCGTATAAACTAGCGGAATACCACATGTACGTCGATTATTCCCTAAGGAAGGGAAGGGTGGTTAGAACCCATTAACAAAAGAGGATACATGGGATGATAGAATTTTCTGTCAAGACTATTCCTCTTAAGGATGAAATCGATAAGATAGTGTCAGCCAAAAAGGCTAGTTAGGTGGGAATACGATAAGAAGGAGAACTTTTGAGACCAAATGATTACTCAGTGTCAGTGATTGAGTATTGTAGGCCATAGTGGTCTGTGGCAGAAGACTATGTTATGCTTAAGGTTAATGTAATGCAATTTAAGTAGATTATAAAAAAAAAGAATTTGACCACTATTTAGATCAAACAAGATTTGGCCCGCCAGATTGGCGTGGGATCTTATTAGCCTTTCTAACGGATGAACGTAAGTAAGACATACATAATTAAGATAAGGAAAGAGTCTGCGATGGACTAAAACATATTGAGCGTACTCCCCAAAAGCCTTAAAAGGGTAAGCTGGAAGGACGCCTTAATACAAAAAAAATGGCAGGAAGAAGAACCCATAATGAGGATATGTGGAAACAAGAAAATAGGTAAAGAAAGGATGGGATCCGCAAGAGCGGCGAGACATTCAGAAGAGCTGTCAGAATGGCTCGAAGACGGATAAGATGATCCTCTATCAAGGCTTAAGAGAAACATTTCCAGTGAGTAGAAAATTTATGTTATTTATTATTGTTATTAATTTATAGAACCCCGATAAGATGGAATATGTTTTGTGTAATGTAGAAACTCACTAAGTTCATTCGAACTTATAAATCGATTGACCCGTGGATGCAAGATACGCAGAAGAAAGAACTTGAGGAGGGACCAAGCCAGATCGTGCTGAGACAAGGGGCATTGAAAGAAAGTGTCATGTGCATATGATAGGGGGTCACCTTTAGAGAGTTTACCAAGGGGGTGAATATGTTGTATTCAGATAGTTACGTTAGATACCATAGTTGAGACAGTAAATCTTCAATTTAAATTTTATAGGCTTTGTTATACAGTTTTTAAATAAATAGGAAATATAGTTTAAATTTAGATTTTTTAGTAAATTATGAGTCCGTACAATATCCCAATTCTGTTGTGATGTCTGCACCCAAATCTGGTGATTAGATTGGGTAAGGGTGTTTGTAATAGCCCGCCCAACGAAGTCTCTGTATCTGGTTACTGTTTGGCGTATAGTTTGTAAAATAAGGATATGAGTAAGTAAAATATTTGTTGTGACTAAGTATATAATTATGTGTATTGTGTCATTTGGAAAACTCTTAGTTTTGGCGGGTTCTATGGTTTGGTGAACACTTCTATTAAGTATCTGCCCAACCTATATGCTTTAGGTGAACTCGTTAAGTTCGTAGATGTTTAGATTTGTTTATTATTTCAAAATGGAAATTTGGTTAGTTAATTTAAGTTTTAGTTAGAAAGAAACAAGACTGCTGTAGATTATAAGACTTAAATTATGTTAGGAGCACTTAATCACGGGAACCAAGAGTTTTAGTGAAATTATTTGATTTTTCCACTAATCCTTGTCTCCATGCTTAAGTATATAAAGATAGCAGTGGTCTTTCTGAACACTTTTATGTTTTCTTCTTTCTTGATTTTCTCTGAAACTCTTTGAAAACCTAAGTTCAGAAAACCTCTTCAGAGTGAAGGTTCACAATATTCAGTTAACTTTTACTTTAGTACCAACTCACTGTTTAAGATGCTAACGAAGGTCCAAGCGATAAAGGCAAGGGACCTGCTTTGTAGATTGTGCTAGAGTTTCTGGTGAGTTCTTTCTTACTTTCATGTTTTGAAATTTTCTTTATTTTATAATTTGTATAAGGTAAGTAATCATCATTTGTAATGGATGAAAGATGTTGTGTGGTGTTGTGTGGGTAATGGTTATCCAAAGTCTTCAGTGTGAGTGCAGTTTGTCTGTGAGATAAAGTAAGCACCATTCTTCATGTTTAAGCCACTACCATTTGCTTTTGATATGTATGATATTATCTGATCTGATATGTGATGATGGAGATGAAGAGATATGTTTGTCTAGCCTCCGATAGGGCAACTATATTGCAAACTGGATTGGCAAATCACGATAAACCATGTTTTTCTGAATGAGAATGATATAAGGAGTTAGGGGGGAAGAACGTATGTGAATATGACTGAGTGATATGCTTCAAATTTTGAATTCTAGGTACGTGGCTGGCATGTAGATAGATTTGTTAGAGTTATAGTCAGTTGGCGTACAATATATGCCCGAGTGATAAGCAAGTTGGCGTATTGAGTCTATCTGTGTCCTGTATACGCAATTGGGTGTACTATGTGTATGTATGTGAATCCTTCAGAAAGGTTTAGATTTATTATCAGTAATGTTATGTATGATTTCTCTTTGGAACTCACTAAGTTTATTTTAACTTACTTTTTTACCCTTTTTCCTTCTCAAGCTTGATGACTGAAGGAAGGCTTTGTTATAAGGACTACGCTAGAGTGCTACTTTTATCGTGAGCCAACTGTTTTGTGTTTGTATCATGCATGATTCATGGGGGTGGCACATACGAGTATTTTGGAAATGAATTGTATAAAGAACTTCTGTTTTGATAATACTTTATTTTATTTAATGAAATTATTATATTTGCACTCATACGCCAAAATGGCTTGAATGTTATTTAAACTATTAGTGATTTCATTTAAACTAAGTAAAGCAACAACTATCAAATGGTTTATATTTATCACTTTAAAAATTTTAAAGCTTCCGCCAAATTTTTTTTGAAATTTGTTGGATTTTAGGTTGTGACACACCATACTCAGATCCTATCATAGGGTCGGGTTTGGCGTGTTACAATATTACAAATTTTAGTGGTATCAGAGCAAAAGTTTAGGCAGTCCTCTGGACCTAGGAATTGGAAGGAGTACCCCTTATGTGCATGATGATCGATCTGGCTTAGTCTATTGAGTCCTTATTTAATTAAATAGTGATATGCTGAGTATGTAAATGTGATGACCTAGCTTACCGGGAAAATTGAAAGTAAGAGTAGATGAATATGAAGAAAAGATATAAAGTAAGGACAAGTAGATACATTGACTAAAAAGTACAAGTACTGGAAAGGTAAAAATATTATTAAAACAGAAATACAACAAAGGTAAAACGTAGTAGTCTGCTGAATGAGTGTCTATGTCTTCTTTTGCCCGAATGTTGTGAGAGGATGTAGGAATGATTGCAAATTTGAAACCAGACAGGGAAGATCCTTGTTATTCGGTCTGGGAATAGGCGAATGAGGTGTGGATGAAGGTACACTTAGATGTCGGACTAGGTGTCTATAGTGTTAACCTTGAGGGCTTAAAAACCCTCCATTTTGCAAGTACACATTTTCACTAGGGCACCACTCCCACCAACCCATTTTCTTCTGTGAAATCGCGGAGGGGTTGAATTTAATCTTCCAAGTAGGGAGAGTGTAACAACCCATTTTTTTCAGTGGTGTCGAAAATAGTGGTTTCGAGACCAAAAATTCGATGAGTAAGTTCGTATAGTCAGTAGTTAAATTATACGCGCTAATAATAAATTTTTATATTGAATTATGATTTGATGAATTTAACTAATTGAATTAAAAGTTAGTATAAGATGTTCGATTCAAAAGTCAAGTGGTTATTGAAAACGAGGTATTACGACCTCGTTTTCATAATTTAGGGTCGTAAATATTTTTATCAAATATTTACAGAGTGATTATTTTGGTACATTGAAGTTTGGTTCAGAAATTTTGATGTTTGGATAGTTAATTAAATAAAAAGGACTAAATCATAAAAACTGTAAAAGTTCATCATTATTAATTTGTTTTTGTTAAATGATTATGAAACCATATTTAAAGTGTTGGACGGTAGATATATATGTTTTAGCTAAAAATATACATGAATTAATGGCATTTTTGTAATTAATAAAAAGATTACATAAAATTAAATAATAAAACAAACTTCATCTTCTTCATTTTGGTTTTGAAAACCGATTCCTCCATGCTTAAAGAACACAAGCTTCGACCTTGACAAATTTCTATTGCATGGTGAGTATTTCTTGTCCGTTTTTAATAATTTTTATGTTTTTGATATCGTTGTAGCTTAATCTAGCTAACCTGAGGTCTAATTTGTAAAACTGTCAAATGTTTTGGATCATGCCATTAATAAGTTTAGTGTAGTCTTGAAGTTTTATGAAAGACTATTGAGCTTGGTTGCTAGATATGACTATTTTGTAAAGTAATTTTTGGTAATTTTAATGTTTAAGGACTAAATCGTTAAAGTGATAAAACTATAAGGACTTGATGTAAAATAACAGAATGTATGGGCTGTAGAGAAATAGTAAATAATTTTTCTGAAATGAAATTTGAATAAAAATTGTTAAATTGCATGTTTTGGGCTTAGGGACTAAATTATATAAAAGTAAAATATTGGGGCAATTTTGTAAAAGTGTCAAAAAGACTTAATTTCCTAAAATGAATTAATATTTCTGTTAAAATTAGTGAATTGAATGGAATTATTATTTTAGATCATGAACGAGTGGAAAACCGAGGAAAAGAGAAAATTATCAAATAGCTCTTGTACTTTGCCATTGCTGCAATTTAGTCTGGTAAGTTCGTACGGTTTAAATCTAGAACATTTTTAAATGTATTATATGCCTTAATTGTATAATGTTTGAATTATATTGATGTGTGTGATTGAAAATTGAAAATTATGAATTGACACAACGTTAATTATTGATTGAGCTATTCTGGACCGTTACTGTAAACCAAACTTGTAAGTTCGTACAGTTTATAATTTAACATCTATATGAAATTTTTGATGATATAATGTGATATAATAGATACATTTGATTATAAATGATGTAAAGTTATTTGATAAAAGTTGTTAAAATTCAATACTTGGATCGGATCGAGATATGGTGTGTTGTGGGGGATTGGAGTGGATATTGTTGTGGAGTTATATATATATGTTTCCTGAGTAGACCGATGATCAACATTTGTTGTGAACTCTCGTGTTATACTCCTTGTTTTGGTGTGTTTTCAGTTGGACTAGGTCTTCAGAGCCATTGGTGTGTTTCGGATGGATCAGCTCTTTTAAGCATTGGTGTGTTTCGGATGGATTAGCTCTTTTGAGCATCTGGTGTGTTTCGGTTGGAATATCGATGTACTCATATCTGTAATTTGTTCATTAGATCATAAATTATTTTATTATACTTAAATAATGACTTTGAATGACATGACATGTAATTGATATCTAGAATTGATTATATTGTGGATATGTATATTATTCTCAGAGAACTTTGATTGAGCTTTGAATTGAATTATGCAATTCACGGGGTTGAGATTTTGGATGATAGGAAAACATTGTATTGAGTTATTATTGGTTGAAATGTTGTTTTTACTTCAGTAAGATTTATTGTTTCTGTATATCAAACTTACTAAGCTTCAATTAGCTTACTTGTGTTAATTTCTGTTCTTGTAGATACCTTTGAAGGTTGGACGGTTGGATCCGCACTCAAGTCACACTATCCATCTATTTTCGGTAGTTTTTGGAACGTTCATTTTGGATTATATGGCATGTAATAGGCTTGTTGTGATCTTACTTTTGTTTTGGGTATGTGTGTAATGTAAATAGTGAACCTAATTGCAAATTGGTATCATGAACACCTATACATGATTTTGATGTTGTTTGAAAAAAGTTTAAATAATGACTTGCTATGGAATGTGAATAATGGAATATGTTTTTGATATAAACTTGTGGAATATGTATGACTAAGAGGTCTAATTGACTTGTTGAGATTTGAGGTGCCTATGATGGGCATATTAGTTAGAAGTTAAGTTGTGTGAATTTGCATGTTCTGGATGATGGTTTATATTGTTGATTAGGTGTATATTTGTGGTATCAATGAGGGAAAATTTGTTAGACACTTAAGATGATTGAAAATGTTATGATTTGAGCTTGTTTAATGTCATTTTAGGTAGGTCTATTGGTTGATAAATGGTTTACTTAGTGTCCAAGAAAGTGTGAAATGGTAAGCTTGTCATTTAAGGTTCATTTAGGTGCACACAACCTGATACAGGCTCGTGTCACTTGGCCGTGTGCTACACATGGTCAGAGACACGACAATGTGTCACAAATCAGAGAGTTACACGGGCTGGGACACGGGCTGAGACACGGCTGTGTGTCCCTATTTCAAAAGTTACACGGCCTAGGGCATTCCACACGGCCCGGCCACACGGCAGTGTGTCCCCTGTTTTTGTAAATTGTCATGTTTTCCTGAATTTTTCTGATTTATTTCAAATTAGTCCTGAATTACTTCTAAGCTATTTTTGGGGCCTTGAAGGCTCGATTTAGGGACAAAATTCATATGATGGGTTGGTTTTTAATAATGTTAATATATTTAATAATATGATGTTAAATGAAATCCATTTGATCAGTAATGCTCCATAACCTTAATCCGGTGACAGAGACGGGCTAGGGGTGTAACATTTAGTGGTATCAGAGTTACAGTTTAGTCGGTTTTCGGACTAAACGTGGCGTGCTTGAAGTCTAGAAATTACATGCCATATAAACCAGAGATAGTGTGATATTTTTTGATCCGATCTAACCCCTTTTTTTTCTTGCAGATAATGAATGTTAATAGAATCTGATCATATTGATCTTGATGAGGTAAAAGGTAAACGTAAAATTCTGACTTCTAAACTAGAAATAAATTATAGATTACTGATTTTGCAAACGCCTGATAGTAAAGTTCTGGCTTTTGAATAGGAAGTAAGTTGTAGTTTATTGGTTTCGTAAATGTTTGATAATGAAGTCATAATGCCTTTTGATTTAATGAGTCAGTGGTTTACAAAACTGGTGCAAACCAATTCAGTGGGCTTACAACCTCTACCCCAATGTTATGTTTCCTATTTAAAAAGTTTGACGGTTCTTATTTAATAAATTAAAAAGTACAGTGTTGACGAATTCAGAAGTAAACAGATGAAGACCCAACTAGAGTTGGATTCTGGCTTGAAATCACCTAGGAAATTTTAAAAATACGGCCTGCTTCCTTAATTATTAATTCAGATGCATTATGTCTTTGATAAATAGATAGGGTTTATAATTGATAGTCGACATTAACAGTGGTGGCACTGAGAGACAGGATTAACTGGGATTTCTTCTGGTTTGTATTTAGAAAGAGAAATGTCATCAAATGTCATTTAGACAGGAACCTGTATAGAGTAATAACACTGGAGTTAAATGTAGTAGGACCGAAGACACAGTTGCTAGATCTGGAGCTACTACACCTGATAATATTCCTGGTATGTTCTATCCTTTTGATGTTATTTATTGTACATGGATTGAGTGGTACTGGATCAACTTACTCATATGTCGCACCGCGTTAGTAATGGATAAGGACCTATTTATTGAATTAACTATGTTGATATTTGAGTCATAATCCAGTGGGTTAGAGTATAATTGTTATTTTGGTATGTCGAAGCTATCTACTGAAATTTTATGACTGTTACTTTCTTGTTATTCTTATGTTACTATCATTTCAAGAATTTGATATTAGTCTAGGAATAGGATGGCTAAGGTCATATGATGCTGTAGTAAATTGTTATCTGAAACAAATTGATCTGAAATGCTAGACTAGTGTAGTGATTGTAGTTGAGTCGGGTATATCAGATAGTACAACCAGAGTTATTTCAGTTATCTTGGTACAGGAAACGATGTGAAAAGATTGTAAAACATTTCTGATATATATGTCTACTTGATATTCAAGAATTGAGATCGAAGATTGATCATGTACCGATTGTCAGTGGGTTTCTTAATCTATTCCTGAAGAATTTCTGGGATTGTTGTCTAAATGTGTAAATTGAATAAATTTGGGACAAGAATAAATCTATTTTATCTCGTATAGACAACTTGTTTGATCATTTAAAAAGGGCGTAATAGTGTTTTTGAAGATAAATACAGATTTGGTTATTCAGTTGTTGGTTAAAGATTGTGATATGCTGAAAAATGCTTTTCGAACTTGAGGTGATCATTATGAATTCTGGTAATCTTGTCTGGACTAACTAATGCTTCTGTTAATTTATGAATCTGATGAATCAAATTGTTCAGCTTTATCTGGATATTTATATAGTCGTAGTTATGTTTATTGATGGTATTCTGATCTACTTTAAACAGAACCTGTGCACGTTTAATATTTGAAGATTGTACTATAGACTTTGTACAAGAAATAATTTATGTGAAAATTAACAAATATGAGTTTTGGCTCAGCGGGGTTGGTTTTCTTGGTTACGTAAATCTGGCAGATGGGTTTCGTGTAGATTCAGGTAAAAATATTGTCTATTGTTATATGGAAAACTTTGAAAAAAGATATTTCTGGAAGTTCCTGTATTGACCTATCCTTAATCTGGAAAGGAAAGTGATGATTATAATAATAATTTTGTATTAGCTGAATTAAAAAACTAAACCATTGTTTCTTCAGGGAAACCAAAAAATTTAGGATGATGAACGAAGCTATTACCTAACGAGAGTAAATCTAGAGTGAGCTATTTATACGAGTTAGAGTGGATACCTGTAGAGAAGGAAAGAAAGGGAAAAATAGGCGAGAAAACGTAGGGCAAAATGATCGAGTAGAACATGAAAAGTTGTGAAAGTCCTCTTAACAATTTGGTTTATTTATAACTGAAGGAGAGAGTGGAAATTATGGAAGATTTAATGGGCGCTAAGGAACCGTTCAAACCAATTAATGCAAGGAGGCCACCTGTGGCATAGGAGAAGAAAGAAATCTTTAAGATTCCCAAAACAGGAATATATGCCAATTGTTACCCATTATGGTATAACCCTTGTGAAAGTAGAGCTAGTCGTAAATTAGATCAGTGACAAGTCTTTCTGAGAAGGGTTGATAAGCCATTGTTATTGTTGGAATATAACTCCGGAGTCGAGATAGTAACCTCAATATTTCACCAAGGTAGGAATAAAAATGTTTTACGAGCAAGTTTAGCTACCTTGCATCAGGAAAAGAGATGCCCTATTAAGATGGAAAGGGTTAGCATGTAAAATAATTTGGGAGCTATGGGATTAACTGCCAGAATTAGAAATAAGAAGAAGTAAGTTGGACGGTGGTTGCTTTAGAGCAATCGCCAAATCGAGAGTGGATAGAAGATATGAATTAGAGTATGCCCAACACTGGAATGGTTAGATACTAACTAGTAAGCTAGTATCTATAATTCGTTAAGTGTTGAGGTGATCTACGGATTGGGCGAAATAGAAATAACGTGAATGTGTGGAGGGGAAACAAATTGAAGGGTCAAGTAAGAACAAGAGACGATCAGTTATGCGAACCTTGTGAGGGCAAGAATGGCAAGGAACTTCTTTAAGTTCACCTCGATGGTTGAGTAAGAAAGGAAATTTCGGGGATTTTTTTTAATGGAAGAGTCGTCACTACCAAAATCTTTTAAACTTGGAAATTAGGAACTTTAGGGGGGTTAAATCGAAAAAGGCCAAAAAGTAGCAGTCTCTATTGAAAAACCAAGAAAATTTAGGAACGAAATGGGATATGGTTGAAAACCAAGTCTAGTTCAGTTGAATTAGAACTAGTCGGTCTCTTAGTGGGAGACAAAATGATTATGGATGAATGATTGATATGCGGTTGGAGACTGTGCATGAAGGGTTATATATAGTTGAGAACTGAATCCTCAGACGGATTCCTCTCAGTCTGTTTCATTCTCTCCTCTTCTTCATCTTTCATGGTTGCTTCAAGGAAGTGATGGTTATGGAAAGCTCTGCATGGAGTGATAATTGGAAGGTTTAGGTAAAAAAAGTAGAGAAACCAGTAAGCCGATAAGGTTTTAAGCCATTTGGTATACGTAAGACTTAGAAAACAAAGTTAAGAGTTTTCAAAACCATTTTAAGGGTTTTGCACGCTCTAGAAAATTGAGGTTTAAAGTGAAAACACTGGGTTAAATCCATGATTAGGTTGTCATGCTTAACTTCTAGGAGAGCGAAAGCTCTAGCATACAGAAAATCTAAATAGACAAGGCGAAAAAGCATTAGGTGAGTTTCTGTTCTCAAACTCAGAACTGCAAAAGTACGATGCATGCTTTCATGAATTTATGGATCCATTATTTTAGTTTAGAATGCATGATAAAGGGAAATCATGAAAGGGGATTAACGACGGGTTAGATGAAGTTAGGAACGGGAAAATGGGATGATTATGTTAAACACCGCCATACGGTGTTGTTGTGTACACCCGTGATGTGCGACGCTTCGAGCCTTGCGGAGGGGACACTACGGTGTTCGAGCATCAAGGTATAGAATGGTAAAATGGAGGAATGAATGGAATGAAATGGGAAGAGTAAAAATCATGGCTAGGCCATGGGACTGATCAGAGGTTATACACTTAAAATGAGTAAGACCATAGCTGAAAGATGCAATGGCGTCATGATATAAATGAGTAAGAGCGTGGTTGAAAGATGTTATGGCATCATGGTAAGCAGAACTAAGACCATAGTTGAAAGATGCTATGGCATCCTGGTAGCCCGTCGAGACAATAAACACGGGGAAACATAAGGTGTAAGACCATAGTTGCACTATGGCCACTAGTGTAGTCTGTCGAGACAGTAAAAATGAGAAACGTAAGGTGTAAAGCCATAGTTGGACTAGGGCCACCAGTGTAGTTCATCGGGATAGTAAAATGAGAAATGTAAGGTGTATGACCATAGTTGGACTATAGCCACCAGTGTAGTTTACTGGGACAATAGTACAGGGTTATATTGTGTAAGACCATAGCTGAAAGATGTTATGGTATCAAGAGATGAAATGACAATAAAATGAGTAAGACCATGGCTGAAAGACATTATGACATCATATGAATTGACAATAAAATGAGTAAGACCATGGTTGAAAGATGTTATGGCATCGTAGAGAGTTTGACGGGATGTTAAACATGGGAGAGTCTGAAGTGATATCAAACACGAAGTAGTCCACTAGGACGTTAGATAAGGGAATTGGGGTATACTGTGCAAGACCATGGATTGACTATGGAAACATAGAGAGTCTGCTGGGACGAGAATTGGGTGAAAAATCATAATAGAATTCGTGGGTCAACCCGCATTAAGGAAAATGTATTATAAGGAAAATGGAAGTATGGGCTTGCATTAGATAGCCAATGGATCGTAGGAATCCACCAATAAAAAGAGAAATACATTGAGGGAAAGGAATCCACCAATCGTAGGAATACAATTGTAAAGGCCAGTAAAGCATATGGGAGGTAACCCAACATGGTTAGGCACGGAAGTTGACGCACTAATGGTGCCTAGTGTAAAGGTGAATGAAAGTTGGTATAAATAAGGATCATAGATAAGGATTCGCCAATAAGTGCTACCAGAGGAAGCTCAAAGAAACTGTATAGAATGGAAACATATCACATGTACGCCAGTTAGTCCCTCAAGAAGGGAGGGGTGGTCAGATTCCATTAACAAAGGATGATACATGGGATGACAGAATTGTCTATCAAGACTATTCCTCTTAAGGAGGAAATTGGTAAGGTAGTGTCAACCAAAAAGGCTAGTTAGGTGGGAATACGATAAGAAAGAGAATTTGTGGGACCAAATGATCACTCAGTGTTAGTGGTTGAGTATTGTAGGCCATAAGGGTCTTTGGTAGAAGGCTATGTTGCGCTTAAAGTTAAGGTAATACGATTTAGGGGGATTACAAAAAAAAAATAATTCGACCACTATTTATATCAAGCGGGATTTGGTCCGCCAGAGTGGCGTGGGATCTTGTTAGCCATACTAACGGATGAACGCAAGCAGGACATATGTAATTAAGATAAGAAAAGAGTTTTCCACGGATTAAAATAGATTGAGTGTACTCCCCAAGAGCCTTAAGAGGTTAAGATGGAATGCCTCCTTAATAAGAAAAAAATGGCGAGAAGAAGAAACCCATGATAGGGATATGTGGAAAGAAAAAAATAGGTAAAGAAAGGATGGGATCCGCGGGAGCGGCGAGGTATTCAGAAGAGCTTCCAGAATGGCTCGACGATAGATAAGATGGCTCGCTATGAAGGCTTAAGAGAATTGTTTCCAGTGAGTAGGAAGTTCATTATATTTATTATTTTTATTAATTAATAGAACCCCGATAAGATGGAATATGTTTTGTGTAATGTAAAAACTCACTAAGTTCATTAAAACTTACAAATAGATTGACTTGTGGGTGAAAGATACATGGAAAAAGGAACTTGGGAAGGGACCAAGCTAGATCGTGCTAAAACAAGGGGCATTGAAGGAAAGCATCCCGCACATAAGGTAGGGGGTCACCTTTAGAGACTTCGCCAAGTGGGGTGAATATGTTTTATTCAAATAGTTATGTTAGATACCGAAGTTGAGACATGAATTTTCAATTAGAATTTTATAGGCTCAGTTGTACAATTTTTAAATAAATAGGAAATATAGTTTAACTTTGGATTTTTTTAGTAAATTTTGAGTACTACAATAGCCCGATTTTGTTGTGACGTCTGCACCCGAATTCAATGATTGGGTCCGGTTAGGGCGTTACACGACGAATTTGGGCTCCAATTTTTTCCCACTTCGTAAAGTGACTGCTTTGCAATGTTCTTTTCAAAAAACTCCTTGGGGTTCAATTTCAAAGTTCAATAGCTAGCTGGCCCATTTGGTTCTCCAAATTTTTAATGTGGCCACTTGGCTTTGGATCAATGCATCATTCTTAGCCATGTACGCCTTCAAAAATTTCTCCAAACTATTGGAAGATTCAGCTTGTGGTGGTTTTTGAACTTGTTGGGTAAATCCTGGTGATTGATTTGATCTAGGTTGCATGTAGGTGTTATGGGGTCCAGCTCTTTGGTTAATCTAAGAAAAGTTCGGATAGTTTCGCCATAAAGGGTTATAAAAGTTGGATTGTTGTCCCTGCCCACCTCTGTTTTGATTTTGACTTCCTATGTAATAAATGGAATCTGGGTTTGATGGGCAATTTTCAAATGAGTTCCCATCCCCATAGTATACACATGATATGTTTTGAAATTGATTTGGTGGTTGGGCTGCAACATTATTAAACCTTTTAGGAGTGAATTTCTTAAGCATTGAGGATATAGAAGATACTTGAGTTGCAAGTGAAGTGAGGGCATCCACTTCATGTACTCCTGCTACTCGTCTTCTTGAAGCTGTTCGATTGGTCGGCCACTGGTAATTGTGTCTGGCGATTCTCTCAATAATCTCGAAAGCGTCATTATAAGACTTAGAAAGGAGAGCACCATTTACAGAAGCGTCTACCACCATCCTCGTGTGTGCGTTGAGACCATTATAGAATGTCTCCAGTTGGATGCAATGCAGAATCCCGTAGTGAGGGAATTTTTGTAATAATTCGTTGAATCTCTCCCACTCCTTTTACAGGGATTCATCATTGGATTGTTCGAAAATAGTAATCTCGTTCCGCAACTTAGCATACTTACTAGGCGGGAAATATTTCATTAGGCATTATTTTGCTGGCTCTTGCCATGTAGAATTTGAACTGGGTGGCAACAAATTGAGTCATGCTCATGCTCTGTTCCTTAGTGAGTATAGGAACAACTTCAACCTTAGTGTGTTACTCTGGCCAATTTGAAGGAGTCACTTACCTCCATGAACAATTAAAGGTGAAGGTGTGGATCCTTAGTAAGCATTCCACTAAACTAGCCTATTTTCTGAAGCATCTGGAAAATAACAGGCTTCAACTCGAATTGTTGTGCCTCAATCTCGGGTCTCGCAATGCTCAGGTTGAGTTCATGAAAAAGTGGCAGGGCATATTGTCTTATAGCTCGGTCCTATCATTAGCAACAATAACTGGATTGCGAGCATAAACAACTCCATTTCCTTGATCTTGATTTTGATTCTCAAGATTCATTTTTTCAACTTGTCTTTGAGTTTCTTGTCTTCTCCTTTGTCTAAATGTTATTTCAATCTCAAGATCTACTGGAAGTAAGTCAATGATTCGATCAATGTTCATAAACACCTGAAATAAAACACAAAAACATATAAGTTAAAATTTAACAGAAAAACAAATCAAAATGAAAATATAATAATTTCACAAATAATGTCTTTAAACAATTTACGACAACGAATCCAAAAACTTGGTTCGCGAAAATGTACAAGTGTGCACAATCGTTAACAAGTAATAAAGTGATAAGTATCAAGTAGTGTCTCCACATGGGTTATATAGGCAAATGTTTTGAAATAAGACTTTGAAAATTGGTAGTGAAAATAATTAAAGGAGATTTAGACTAACTACTCTTTTTAACTAAAAATTACCTAAGTAAAATTAAATGAAGGGAAACAAAGAAAAAGCAACAATTCACAAAACAAATCTCAATGACATAAATGTGTTAGATTGATTATCTTTTTTGACTATGAATTATTAAAACTTTCTAATACAGGTCTATGTTAAATAAACTTAGTAATTTTCATAAGCAATCATTCATATTAAGTGAGGTAATAGAATATTTCAATGTTGAAACAGTGTAATCACATTAATTTTAGGGTTATGCAAGGTAATAAAGTTTGTTCAATATTAATATTAATTTGACCTATTTTAATATAAATAAGATCAAACATGAAAAAATTAGATAGTGTGTCAATTAAGTCCAATTTGGGTCTGATTAAATAATTAATTTAGTTGCACCCACACATTCATAATGCATAGATAACATGTCATGATTTTATCTGACTGAATAAACAACCAAGGCACATAACATCATTAAAAACATTGTAATAAATCTAAGATAAACAAAACAATCAATATAACAACAATAAATTTAAGTAATTATGATTAAATTGAAACCAGAAAAATATTTGACAAGCATGTTCATCAATGCAAAACAAAGTAAAAATAAAAAGAGAAGGAACAAGAAAATAATCTAGTGTTTTTCTACTCGTGATCCCTTCCTTCTTTCTTTCTACTTTTCTCATCTTGCAAAAATATCCTAGGAATGGTGAAATTTTGCTGCCCAACACGCCTTTGGAATTGTCTCTCTCAGCTTTCTATGATGTTCTCTCAAATGGGAAGTGGAAGGATGAAAGAGAGGAGAAGAGAGGATGAGTGAGTGAGTGATCAGTTAGGGCTTATTTATACATGAGGGGAGTGGCTTATTTTAGTAAATTGAATTATTGAAAATCTCTCTCCCCATGATTAGCCCTTGCTTTAAGGGAGAGAAGTTGATGGCTTTGCTAAATTTAGCTTGGTACATGACAGAGGAAACTTAAAAAGGGGGAGGGGTTTGAACGACAATTTGAGGGAGTTTTGTAGAAATTTTTAAAATATTTTAATAAGCTTTGAATGACTTATTTGGGCAACTGATGGACGGTTGGGCCTCTCTTCCTTAATGGATAATTTTGGGCTATTGTCTCCTTAACAGATTACCCAATTTTTCTACCCAATTTCTGGGTTGGGTCAAGCATGTCCTATGATCCATTAATCCCTTAATTGGGGCATCCAAAGCTGATTATTAATCAACCCTTCTCTGCTTGGCTTGTGGTTTAGGGATGCTACAACATTTGAGCTTCAAAAGATGATCTTCAAGATTGCCCTTTCTTCTAATGCACCAAACTGTTTTAAATTGGAAAAATTGTGTAAGTTTAGCATATAAATAATTAAAAATAGAAATTTTTATTTAATTTTGTCCAAGTTAGATATTCTGTAATAAAATTACAAAAATCTGATAAAAAACACTTGTAATTTGCATGAATTTTTAGTCAGAAATTGCTATAAAAGTCTATATATTTTGGAGTTATCAATCGATACCCAAGCTAGGTATTGATACCATTTTTAGCTTCGAATTGTCAAAAATTCAAGTTAAAATCAAAGGGTATCAATACATAGATTAGTGTACCAATACTTTTTTATGGGTACCAATATCATGCCTTGGTATCGATACCAAATTGACATTCTTTTTGTTTTACAAAACATTTCAAAACCATTAGTATTGATACCTAAGATTTGGTACCGAAACTTTTCCCACAAGTATCAATTCTGTAATCTAGTATCTATAGCAATTTAACATTATGTCAATTTTTGAATATTCTTCATTTGGTAAAGTTATGGTATCGTTAATTCATGCTAGATGACCAAAAGTACCACACTTGTTACCCTTTTCATGCTCAAAACAAAACTAATCTTAAATGGTGCCTTAAACACATCTGAAACTTGCATAAACTCAATATAAAACATACCATACTACCACAATTCAATCACATTCAAACATTCATACCAACATTGCCTCAAATGGCACCCAAGCATACAACATTCACCTATACACAACCATTTCAATTGAATTGTGCCTTTAATCCTTACATAAAAATTTCATATATCAACCAAGCATACAATTGATCATTCACATGTGAACCAAATCATTGATCATCAATCAAGTACCTTACCCATATTTTCATCTATGAGATCATCAACCTTTCAAACTTATGATACTAAAACAACTCATTTAACTCAACTATTACACAATTCATATGTTCATTTTTATACTTCAACCATACCTAATGATATTACCAAAGTGCACACTTTCAAACAAAACATACATCCATTCAAGTTAATCATCATTTAGGGTTCAAAATGACTATTATTCAAAATAAACACTTTTACAAAAACATGCCACGTAACTGAGTCTAGAATAATTAAAAGACTACCGAATTAAAGGTTGGATAGTGTTAGCTCCGAGTTGATCTGATCTTCACGTTCCACAAAAGACAACTACAAGATAGAAAATATAATCGAATAAGCATTACTAATGCTTAGTAAGTTCATAGATTATAAAACAATAAACTCACCTCAATTCATAATTTATAAAATGAATTAGCTAACTATGTAATTTTCCTGTTTCCACATTTCACAAGTATAAGGTGAGCGTAAAATTATCATTCATATACATCAATTAATTCAATCGGTCACTTATAGCCATTACAATTCACATCTTGAATCATCATTCAATTATAATTACTTTTCAACCATATAGCTCGATGAACTATAAATAACAGATATAGATACATGGGTAACTACACCACACCAAGTAGCTTGTCAGAGAATTAACTACACCACATCTGGGCACTTCGGTTCAACCCTCGTAGGCACACATATATCATGTAACATATCATCCCTCCACCACATCAGGGTCTCTATAGAGACATAACTTGATAATTAGCAACATATGTAGGATTCCGACATAATCAATGAACTCTTCGTACACCAATATACACTGTATAATTTCTTTTATAGATCTCATTCAACGCGTAGATAACCCTATTCGTATGCCAATTGAATCCTATCATATCTTATGTTCATTTGGGCAAAATTAACATATTAGAATGATTCTTTACAATTCAGTCCAATCCTCAGCTCTTTGTACCAATTTGTAAACAATTTAAAGTATACCTATATAACATAAATACACAATTTAAACACATACATCACAATTACATATATAATTATACCATATGAACTTACCAAGTAAAATCAACGATAATTTAAGTGTCAATGACTAATATGTAATTTTCCCCTTTCCTGAATTATCTATCGGTTGATTCAAATCTTAATCTATATAGTAATTCATTACAAATTATTAGCTTCAATTACCTTATAACAACCTATTCTATGCATATGACAATTTAATTTAATTTTTTACAATTTCCCTAAAGTTTCATATTTTATTCAATTTAGCCTTTAAAATCGAAATAACCATAATTTTTACATTTGAGCTTCGTTTTTCAATCCGATTTCATTTTCATCGTTCTAAGACCCTCTACAGTCCATATTTACAAAAATTTCATATTAATTTCGTAATATTTTCATTTTAGTCCCTATACTCAAAACTAACAATTTTCACTTTAAAATTTTGTCCTTAATCACATCTAAGCTTACAATCAAGCCATTTAACATCAAAAGCTACAAGAACCATCAATGGTAAAATTTCAAAACTTTAGAAATTTTACGATCTAGCACCTGAGATAGTTTAATCAAGCTCCCGTGACCTCAAAAACATAAAATTTATGAAAAATGGACCTCAAAATTACTTACATGCAAAGTCGAATGCTTGGAATGTAACACCCCTAACCCATCTTCGTCGACAGATTGGGGTTACAGAGCATTACCGTACAATTGGAAACATTTAACATCATAATATTTAAATAAATTAAACATATCATAATTCATTCAATCACATGCATTTTTTCCCTAAATCGAGCCCTTGAGGCCCTAAAAATAGCTTTGAGGCAATTCAGGACTAATTTCAAACAAAAAGGAAAGTTTAGGAAAAAGTTGCAAAAATTGGAAACAGGGGTCACACGGCCGTGTGGCCAGGCCGTGTGAAATCACCCCAGGCCATGTAACTTTCGAACAAGAGACACATGGCCGTGTCCCAGCCCGTGTCCTCACCCGTGTAACTCACTGAGTAGCCCTACACGCTCGTGTGCCAGGCCATGTAACTCTCTGAGTTGCCACACACGGCCGTGTGCTAAGCCGTGTACTAGGTCTGTAACTCACTGACTTGAATACTAAGAAATTCTCAAATGACACAAGGCCATGTGTCTCACATGGCCGTGTGACAGCCCATGTCTCAGGCTGCATGGACCTAAAATTCTACCTAAAATCAAGCCATTTCATAACCAATTCATGCATAACTAAACAATCCATTTGTGCACACTTTCAAGGAACTTAAACATCATTCACAACCACATAAACATGCCATTTTAGACACCCTAATTCAACTAACCAATATGTCATTCAAAGGCACCACAATTATATAAAAACATCAACTATCAAAACATGCCAATGTTGCCTCATTTCATGCATAATAACCTAGTTCAAATATGTACCAAGACATACCACAAATAACCATTTTCAAACCATTCTAAATATTCTAAGAACCTTATTTGCAAGCATTAACAAGTGACCAAAATGACAAAACTTGGTAAAACATTAAAGTGCACCAACCAAACATAATCTTCAAAGCATAAACATACCAAATCACCATTACAAAACATCCTATACATGCCATTATTAAGCTTGGCCAAAATACACAAAAACTACCGAAAAGACTGTTGGATAGTGTGATAGATCTCTGACGAGCTTCCAATCGATCGAGCTTCCGATAATCTATAAAACAAATGAAAGAAACTACATAAGCAACGAGTGCTTAGTAAGCTCGTATAAACTAAAACATAACTTACCATGTTATTTATACAATTAAAAGATTAAACATAATTTATCACCAATGCCGTAAGCTCAGTAAAAGCTTAAACAACATCACCAACTCACAAGTTAGTATACTTGTCCGTTATACAAATGAAATCAACTATAAGATATGAAAATTTCCATATGTACCAACATCATTTAGTTCATAAATATTATCATAAAGTCATGATTCAATCCATTTGCATACTTACCATTTCGTTCCCTTTTCTTACCCGTTGAACCATCTAGAATTACATTGGATACTCGGGAAAGCTCACACGAAGTGTGCCTTTACATATAACCGTAACCTTTCCTTTACATCAATGCTCACACGAGCTGCAAAATGGGCCTGCTCACACGAGTTGTGGGTCAGAATGTAAGCTACACGATGCTGCTCACACGAGCTATGGAGAATTCGCAATAAATGCAGGATCTCAGCCATCGATAGGACATTCAAGACCAGCACTCGAAACATGAAATGTCTAATGACATGTCATTTGTATCCTAAGAATTCTTAAGGTTCAATCGAGACTCGATATCTGTCAATTCATCGTAGTATGAATACATTCGTATATAGGTTCATTTATAATAAAACAACATAGTAAGCATTCAATTTAGATAACATTGAAAAGATTACAGTTCACACAAACTTACCTCGATAGTTAGGGGCGTAGTAGTATAATCGAACTAGTTCGAAGCTTTAGCTTTTCCTCAGTTTAGATCTGACTGTGGTTTATCTTGATCTAAATAAATAATTTTATTCAACTAAATACTTCTAGAATTCAGTTTAATCCATAATTCATATTTATGCAAAATTACCAATTTTCTCTAACATTTTTAACTTTTCACACTTTAGTCTTTATGCTCATAACTTAAAATCTAACCATTTTAACCTAAATCCATGTTAACCAATGTTACAAGTGTAACACCCTGAAAATTTGAGTAATTTATTTTCATTGTGTGCTTTGAGTAATTATTCTAGAAAGTAAAATTTTCTGATTTATTTTCGTGTTTAGTATAGTTCTGAAGGAGAATTAAATTTATTGGGATGGTATAGTATTAAATTTTGAGAAATTATTTATGGAAGTGGATTAAGTGGCTATGACACATAAATTAATTTAAGTGTCAAAGTGAGGCATAAGATGAATTATTGGACAAGTGGTGATGGCGCATGAGCTTGTGCATGAGGTTGAAGGTTCGAATCCCATGTTTAGCATCTAGGTGAATTTTATTTTGAATTTTTATGCACCAATATAGCAAGTGTCGGCCAAGAGCTTTTATGGAAGGTGTTGACTTGTTATTTTTGGTTAAAATATCAAAGGAATAAGGAAATTTTGAACTTAAGGAAGGGTATCAAAAGAATAAGGAAAATGTGAAGATATGAGGCATGAATCAAGGAAGAATTTTTGGAAACAATATCTTGGCCTAAAGACCATGTACTTGGACGGCAATATGGCTATAGGGGGGAGCCGAATTTTGGTGATAGTTTTGGCTAGGAATTTTAGTCTTGTTTTGGTCATTTTTGTTAGTTTGGGCAAGTTTTGAAAACTCTCTCAACCTCTTCTCCCTTTGGCCGAATTTGAGCATTGGTAAGTCCTAAAGTTTTTGACCATTTGGTCATTTTTGCACATCAATTGGTATTCTTTTGTGCCTTATTTCATTTGAGTGCCGAAATCACCTACATCAAATGACCATTCCTTTCTTTTCTCTCTTTTCTTCATTGCCGAATGTGTCTTGATTCTAACCTCCTCTCTTTCTTTCTCTTTTATTTTCTTTGAAAACCGAATTCATCATCATCTCCATTTTCTTATTTTTATTCATTATCAATCAATATTTCTCTCCAATATTTCTCTCATGGCCGAATGCTAAGGTGTTCATAAGCCAAATTATTTCCCTTTCTCTTTAATCTTTCATAGCCGAATCCTCCTTAAAACCATACTATTCTCAAATCCTTTCTTTTCGACGTGGAATATAGTGCGATAACGGAAAGTTGGAATCAAGAAGTGGTGGGTGACAAAGCATAGGAATCGATTCTCGTGACATTCAACATAGGGAAGAAACGGGCGGTGTTTAGCCTTCGGAAGAAGGGAGGTTCTGTTATTCCCCTAAGTACAAGCAAAGGACTATTTGGGAACGGGATTTTCCAACGGGTTGCGGGACGTTCAACCGAGGAAAATCAAGCTGTTGAAGTCGTTCGTACTCCCGAACCATTATTTGTTCGTGGATTCGATTCGGTTAGCGAACCATCAATCGGAGAGAAATCGCAAGTAGAAGTCTTACATAAAAATCCGAGGGTAAATTTCTAGATCGCTATATTTAGATCGGTTTTATTATAGATTATAGTGTTTTAATTAACACAATACGTATAGGTGTTGAAGAGCGGGAAAGTTTAGTTCTCTCCATAACCAAGTGTGTAACTTCACACTCATTTTGGGTTGGACATCAAGTTGTAAGTTACGTGATAAAATCGTAAAATAGTAAAAACGGGAAAAATACGTAGTAACTCATATTTTTGAGTAAATGCATGAAAGCGGTTAAACCGAGAAAAAAAAATACGATAATACTCTAGTTTGATAAATGGGCCGATAATACTCTAGTTCGATAAAATGGGCCGATAATACTCTAGTTCGATTAAATGGGCGAAAATATACTGTTTTGATAAATTGGGCTAAAATGGGCCAAAGTCACTAAACTACTAAATGGGCTAGTTGTTAAATTGTTTATATGAGCCTAATGAAAGGTTAATTGATAAACCCACCGATGATATGGATTAATGAAAATCGTTATATGATTATATTTGTTATATACGCATGATTGCATGGGGTGGGTTATATGAAGAGAAGAATGGCAGTTGCCACAAATTTGGCTCATTGCCTCTAGTTCGGTGGCTCTGCCACAATATGGCTCAATGCCTCTAGTTCGGTGGCTCGCCACAAATTCGACTAAATGCCTCTAGTTCGGTGACAATGTCACAATCTAGTTGATGTAGTGCACTACAAAATTATTTAAGGGCTTTAAGCCCATGATTGGTGTGTTTGGCGGGGTGGGTTGACTTGATCCCCAGTGTGTGTTGGTTGGTACGGGGTGTTAGCGGATGGATACTAGGTTGGTTTGGGAAATTCATATTTCATGCATTCTTCTCTTTAAATTATGTTACTTTACGATGTATGGTTGAAATGCATTAATGGGCTCAAGCCAAAGATGATATCTTGACGATCCGGCCTAAAAATGGTGGTAAGTGAGTTGCTGCATCGAGTTCTTTGTAACTCACCCAATTTTTATTAACCATTTTGGGTAATGGAAATTGACGTGGACTTGGGTAGGAGATGACTTGGTGGAGGCCATACTACGAATTTGGGTTTTTTTATAAACTATGACTTTATTTAAGTTTTTATTTTAATTGCTATTATTGGGTTGATGTAATAAGGCCTCTAAGTATGTTTTATGGATTTTATCGTGTGGATGGTTTTATAATTTTTATTTTGAGACTTTAATTATGAGTTTATGTTAAATCATTTGGTTTTTCCTAAAAATATCGTTTATTTAATATTTTGACAATTAGACGATTTTCTTTAAAAATTTTCCTCCAAATTCTTTTAAGAAGTTTTAAAGTTTCGATAAACATTTTATTTAAGATAAGTTTTAAACAAGTATATTCTTAAATTATTTTCAAAACCTCGTACTACATCTTTAACTCGATTTTCAAAAGTTTTTGCATCATTATTTTATCGTAAATCTTGAAAAGAAACGAAAGTATGTTTGGTGTGACAAACCAAATCTAAATCTAAACGCATAGACCGGGTTTGGGGTGTTACATTTAGTGGTATCGAGCCCAGTTTCAAAACTCGGTTTGTGGTTTGGGTTCAATAAAGAAATTTGTTTGAAAATAATTTCTAGAGTTTTGATTAAAGGTAGTATGGCACCATGAGCATCCCGCGCCAAGTCAAGTAAGTATTCAGATATTTGTATGTTTATTATCATTGTGATATGATTATAAGAAACACTCTAGAACTTCTAGTTTTAGGTGTTAAAACCGTAGAGATTGAGACAATAGGATATTGATGCGAAAACACTCTATCTCTTTCTCATATCATAAGACATCGTTAATAAAAACAGCTGAAATATTATTCGATTCATAAAACTCTTAATCGATTAAATCGAATTAGTCGCCATGAGCACTAGAGGACGTGGTCGTGGACGCGGTAGGCGTGGCCGTGGTAGAGACGCGAGGTGTTAGGGGCGCAACCGATGTGTGCGGGTCATATGTCGGAAATGGATGCACTGCGTCTACTCGAGTGAGGCGGGATCGCATGCGACCATATGGAAGAGGATAATCTTTGTGACACGAGCAATGCTGCGAGTACTTGAAAAGGTCATTGGATCCAGAATGGACCAACCGCCGTGGGTCGATATCGAGCGATGAAATCCAGTGGAGCCGAGGTTTTGAGAGGTGTCTCTCGTGTAGCTCCCAATGTCATTGAATATTGGCTTGAGGCGATAGAGAGCGAATTATGGACGATCTTGAGTGCACCGTGGAACAAAAGTTAAGAGGAGCGGTATCTTTGTTGAGAGACGAAGCTTACCAATGGTGGCTTACTATCCGAGATGGCATCGATGTTGCTTTGATTAAGCGGGAATTTTTCAAGGCTTCCTTTCAAGGGAAATATGTGGGAACAAGCTATGTGGATGCCCGAAGGAAGGAATTCTTGAACTGGTGCAAGGAAATAAGACGGTGACAAACATATGAGGTGAGTTCTTACGTTTGAGTCGCTATGCTCGAACGATAGTGGCAACGGACCATGAGCGTTGTGTGCGCTTCGAGGACGGTTTGAAAGACGAGTTGCGGGTTCGATAGCCCTACAACAAGTTAGAACTTTTGCCGCTCTTGTGGAGAAGGCCAAGATAGTCGAAGAGGCTAAGAACTCAAACGTCAAAATCGGGGAGCAAATTCGAGGCAAGAAAGATCGAAGCATTCGGGTTCTTCGAGAAGATTCTGAAGAGGCCCGGAATGAGGAACCAGCTCAAGGAAGAGCACCGTGAGTCGTTAATCAGTCGGGATTGTTGAATGTGGGAAAAGACATTCCAGGAGAATGTTGGAAAAGCGGTGCTTGCTATAAATGTGGATCGACAGAGCATCAATATAGGAGTTGCCCTCGACGTATGGATACAACTCAAGAAGTTCGTGCTCTGCGATGCACCACCGCAAGAGGAGTTCGGCAACCACCGAGAGGTCGGGGACCAGTCGTGGTGGTAATGGGGTGGGCGTGGTCAAGGTGCTGTGGTCGAGGCAATGGTCCTAGAGGCAACGCGGATGCAAGATACCGGGGATTGGTGTATGCGGTCGGGCGTCGTGAGGATGGCAATGCACGATGTGATAAGCTGCACGTTCTTCATTTCGATGTACCCGTTATTGCCTTGATAGATATTGGTTCTACTCATTCGTACATTGCTAGCACCATAATCGGAAACTTGAAAATAGACTCGAAATTTCCGATAAAGAGATGAGGGTGATTAGTCCTTAGGGACGATCGGTGTTGGTTAATAAATTGTTTAGAGACGTGCCCTTAGTAATTCAAGGAGAAACATTCTGGCAAATTTGATGGAAGCGCCTTTTGGCGAATTCGATATTATTCTCGGGCATGGATTGGTTGGTTAAGCACACAGGCGAAATTGGGTGTCTTTGAAAAGCGTATGTCGATAAGAAATGTGGAGGATAAGGAGATAGTTATGATAGGCGAGCGGAGAAATTACTTGGCAAACGTGATTTACTGCGTTGAAGGCGAGAAGTTAGTGCGAAAAGGATACGGAGCATTTTTAGCATTTATTTGTGCTTTAGATGCCAAAAAGTCATTGGTGGAAGATGTGAGAAGCGGTGAAGGAGTTCACGATGTTTTTTCTGAAGAACTTCTGGTGTACCTCCAGATCGGAAGTGGAATTTGGTATTGAGCTTTTGCCCGGAATCGCTCCGGTGTCCATTGCTCCTTATAGAATGGCACCGAAGGAGTTGTCTGAGCTTAAAGCCCAAATTCAAGAACCGCTAGATCGGGGTTTTATTCGACCGAGTGTGTCTCCGTGGGAGCACCGGTTTTGTTTGTTAAGAAGAAGGATGGGTCAATGCGTATGTGTATTGACTATAGGCAATTGAATAAGTCGACGATCAAGAATCGGTACCTCTGCCGAGGATTGACGACTGTTTGATCAATTGAAGGAGCTTCGTTTTCTCCAAGATTGATTTAAGGTCGGGTTACCACCGGCTTAAGGTGAAAGAAGCGGATATTCACAAGGCGGCGTTCAGAACCCGCTATTTACGGACACTATGAGTTTTTAGTGATGCCGTTTGGGTTGACCAATGCACCAATTGCATTTATGGATATGATGAACCGGGTCTTTCAACCATTCTTAGATCGGTTTGTGGTGGTATTCATAGATGACATTCGGGTTTATTCGAGGAGCGAAGAAGAACATGACTCGCATTTGCGGATTGTATTGCAAGTGCTTCGAGATAATCGATTGTATGCCAAATTCGATAAATGTGAATTTTGGTTAAGAGAAGTGACTTTCTTGGGTCATGTGGTATCACCAAGGAATAAGGGTGGATCCTCGGAAGATTGAGGCGGTATTGGATTGGAAACCATAGAAGTCGGTAGTCGAGATTCGGAGTTTCTTGGGTTTTTGGATATTATAGGCGCTTTGTTGAGGGTTCTCATTGATTGTTGCACCTCTAACTAAGCTTTTGCGGAAGGGAGTGTTGTTTATATGGTGATAAGCAAAGCAAGAAAGTTTCGAGCGATGAAGAAGGTTTTAACGGAGCGCTGTATTGATTCAACTTTGAGTGGGAAGGAGTTTACGATTTATTGTGATGCGTCACATACGGGTTTAGGCTGCGTATTGATGCAAAGTGGGAAAGTTGTAGCTTACGCTTCTCGTCAATTGAGACCGCACGAAGTGAACTACCCTACTCATGATTTGGAGTTAGCGGCAGTGGTGTTTGCCTTAAAGATTTGGAGGCATTACCTCTATGGTGAAAAGTCTATCATCTATATGGACCACAAGAGTCTTAAGTATCTTCTTACTCGAAGGAGTTAAACTTGAGACAACGAAGATGGGTGGAGCTATTAAAGGACTATGATTTCTCTATTGAGTATCATCCGGAAAGGCTAATGTAGTGGCGGACGCATTAAGTCGTAAGGTGGTATCTCGATTTGAGAGCTATGTTTGCCCATTTGAGTTTGTATGAGGATGGTAGTTTGATAGCGGAATTTGCGCACAACAATGGCTGACTACCGCCTAGCATTCGATGGCACCCTACGAGGCATTGTATGGTCGTAGGTGTCGTTCTCCTATTCTTCGGATCGAGTTGGGTGATCGGCGA
Source organism: Gossypium sturtianum (assembly GCA_025698515.1). Taxonomy (NCBI): domain Eukaryota; kingdom Viridiplantae; phylum Streptophyta; class Magnoliopsida; order Malvales; family Malvaceae; genus Gossypium; species Gossypium sturtianum. Next base: position 57,899,546 of record CM046951.1, on the reverse strand, counting down.
TTGTTAGGACTCGAGATGATTTCAAACGGAAGAAAAAGTGAAAGTTATTCGAGCACGGTTAAAGGAAGCCGGATAGCAGAAGTCGTATGCGGATCTCAAGCGTAAAGAGATCGAGTATGCCGTAGGAGATCAAGTCTTCTGAAGGTCTCACCTTGGAAGAAGATATTGATCGGGGAAGAAGGGCAAGTTGAGTCCTAGATACATTGGACCATATCGTGTGGTGAAACGAGTTGGTCCAGATGGCCTATCAGATTGAGTTACCTCCGAATGGAGCCAAATTCATAATGTTTTCCACGTGTCCATGTTGAGGCGCTATAGATCGGATCCTTCGCATATAGTACCAGGTAGAAGAAGTGGAGTTGAATTTGGATTTGTCTTTTGAGGAGGAACCGGTGGAAATCTTAGACCGAGACGTGAAGGTGCTAAGAAAGAAGACTGTGCCGTTGGTCAAAGTGTTGTGGCGTAACCACGGAGTGGAGGAAGCTACGTGGGAGCCTGAGGATGCAATTCGGCAACAATACCCTCACCTTTTTCAGCCAGGTAAATTTCGAGGACGAAATTTTCTTTTAGGGGGGTAGAGTTGTAACACCCTGAAAATTTGAGTAATTTATTTTCATTGTGTGCTTTGAGTAATTATTCTAGAAAGTAAAATTTTCTGATTTATTTTCGTGTTTAGTATAGTTCTGAAGGAGAATTAAATTTATTGGGATGGTATAGTATTAAATTTTGAGAAATTATTTATGGAAGTGGATTAAGTGGCTATGACACATAAATTAATTTAAGTGTCAAAGTGAGGCATAAGATGAATTATTGGACAAGTGGTGATGGCGCATGAGCTTGTGCATGAGGTTGAAGGTTCGAATCCCATGTTTAGCATCTAGGTGAATTTTATTTTGAATTTTTATGCACCAATATAGCAAGTGTCGGCCAAGAGCTTTTATGGAAGGTGTTGACTTGTTATTTTTGGTTAAAATATCAAAGGAATAAGGAAATTTTGAACTTAAGGAAGGGTATCAAAAGAATAAGGAAAATGTGAAGATATGAGGCATGAATCAAGGAAGAATTTTTGAAACAATATCTTGGCCTAAAGACCATGTACTTGGACGGCAATATGGCTATAGGGGAGCCGAATTTTGGTGATAGTTTTGGCTAGGAATTTTAGTCTTGTTTTGGTCATTTTTGTTAGTTTGGGCAAGTTTTGAAAACTCTCTCAACCTCTCTTTCCCTTTGGCCGAATTTGAGCATTGGTAAGTCCTAAAGTTTTTGACCATTTGGTCATTTTGCACATCAATTGGTATTCTTTTGTGCCTTATTTCATTTGAGTGCTTGAAATCACCTACATCAAATGACCATTCCTTTCTTTTCTCTCTTTTCTTCATTGCCGAATGTGTCTTGATTCTAACCTCCTCTCTTTCTTTCTCCTTTATTTTCTTTGAAAACCGAATTCATCATCATCTCCATTTTCTTATTTTTATTCATTATCAATCAATATTTCTCTCCAATATTTCTCTCATGGCCGAATGCTAAGGTGTTCATAAGCCAAATTATTTCCCTTTCTCTTTAATCTTTCATAGCCGAATCCTCCTTAAAACCATACTATTCTCAAATCCTTTCTTTTCGACGTGGAATATAGTGCGATAACGGAAAGTTGGAATCAAGAAGTGGTGGGTGACAAAGCATAGGAATCGATTCTCGTGACATTCAAAGCATAGGGAAGAAAGCGGGCGGTGTTTAGCCTTCGGAAGAAGGGAGGTTTGTTATTCCCTAAGTACAAGCAAAGGACTATTTCGGGAATCGGGATTTTCCACCGGGTTGCGGACGTTCAACCGAGGAAAATCAATCTGTTCGAAGTCGTTCGTACTCCCGAACCATTATTTGTTCGTGGATTCGATTCGGTTAGCGAACCATCAATCGGAGAGAAATCGCAAGTAGAAGTCTTCAAAATCCGAGGGTAAATTTCTAGATCGCTATATTTAGATCGGTTTTATTATAGATTATAGTGTTTTAATTAACACAATACGTATAGGTGTTGAAGAGCGGAAAGTTTAGTTCTCTCCATAACCAAGTGTGTAACTTCACACTCATTTTGGAGTTGGACATCAAGTTGTAAGTTCTGTGATAAAATCGTAAAATAGTAAAAACGGGAAAAATACGTAGTAACTCATATTTTTGAGTAAATGCATGAAAACGGTTAAAACCGAGAAAAAAAAAATACGATAATACTCTAGTTTGATAAATGGGCCGATAATACTCTAGTTCGATAAAATGGGCCGATAATACTCTAGTTCGATTAAATGGGCCGAAAATACTCTGTTTCGATAAATTGGGCTAAAATGGGCCAAAGTCACTAAACTACTAAATGGGCTAGTTGTTAAATTGTTTATATGAGCCTAATGAAAGGTTAATTGATAAACCCACCGATGATATGGATTAATGAAAATCTGTTATATGATTATATTTGTTATATACGCATGATTGCATGGGGTGGGTTATATGAAGAGAAGAATGGCCAGTTGCCACAAATTTGGCTCATTGCCTCTAGTTCGGTGGCTCTGCCACAATATGGCTCAATGCCTCTAGTTCGGTGGCTCTGCCACAAATTCGGCTAAATGCCTCTAGTTCGGTGACAATGTCACAATCTAGTTCGGTAGTGCACTACAAAATTATTTAAGGGCTTTAAGCCCATGATTGGTGTGTTTGGCGGGGTGGGTTGACTTGATCCCCACAGGTGTGTTGGTTGGTACGGGGGTGTTAGCGGATGGATACTAGGTTGGTTTGGGAAATTCATATTTCATGCATTCTTCTCTTTAAATTATGTTACTTTACGATGTATGGTTGAAATCTGTTAATGGGCTCAAGCCCAAAGATGATATCTTGACGATCCGGCCTAAAAATGGTGGTAAGTGAGTTGCACATCGAGTTCTTTGTAACTCACCCAATTTTTATTAACCATTCGTGTAATGGAAATTGACGTGGACTTGGGGTAGGAGATGACTTGGTGGAGGCCATACTACGAATTTGGGTTTTTTTTATAAACTATGACTTTATTTAAGTTTTTATTTTAATTGCTATTATTGGGTTGATGTAATAAGGCCTCTAAGTATGTTTTATGGATTTTATCGTGTGGATGGTTTTATAATTTTTATTTTGAGACTTTAATTATGAGTTTATGTTAAATCATTTGGTTTTTCCTAAAAATATCGTTTATTTAATATTTTGACAATTAGACGATTTTCTTTAAAAATTTTCCTCCAAATTCTTTTAAGAAGTTTTAAAGTTTCGATAAACATTTTATTTAAGATAAGTTTTAAACAAGTATATTCTTAAATTATTTTCAAAACCTCGTACTACATCTTTAACTCGATTTTCAAAAGTTTTTGCATCATTATTTTATCGTAAATCTTGAAAAGAAACGAAAGTATGTTTGGTGTGACAAACCAAATCTCGTCTAAACGCATAGACCGGGTTTGGGGTGTTACAACAAGGGACCTTGAATTAACCCATCAATACCAAAATTTAATAAACAAAACTTATAGATTTACACCTTTAACAATTTAATCCCTAATTCCAAAATTCATCAAAAATCTTTTAACAAAACATGTTTATTTTACTAAAAAGATAAATAATTCATAAACTATCATCAAGACCTAACCAAGAACATCCATGGAAAGTCCCTCAACCTTTAACAGTTTTACAAATTAACCCCCGAGCTAGCTAGATTAAGTTAAAACGAACTCAAAAACATAAAAATCATTAAAAACGAGGCTTGAATTCACTTACATGCATGAAGAAACTTGACCGAATGCTCAACCCTATTCTAATGGTGTTTTTCTCTTCAAAATTCGATGGAGATATCCAAGGATGAAGATGATACCATTTTTAGTTTCTTTTGTTTTTAAGTTAATTATTCAATTACCATTTTAACCTTTAAAAACTATCAAAATTTCAGTTAAACCATGTCCATGACTATCCACTAACCCATTAAATGGTATATTTACCATTCAAGTCCATTCACTTTCATTTCCATAGCCATTTAGCCCTTTTAACTAATAGAACTCAACTTTTACACCTTTTACAATTTAGTCCTTTTTACTTAATTAACTAGGTAAACTTCAAAATTTCTTAAAGAAATTTTAATACGACCTTAATATAATCTCGTAGACACTAAATAAATAATAAAATAATAATTTACTCATTAGAACTTTGGTCCCAAAACCACTGTCTCCGACACCACTTGAATACTCGATAGGAAACTGTTATTATACAAAAATTTGTCTAATGGTAAATAACGTTCCCAACCAGATTCAAATTCAATGACATAGGCTCGAAGTGTATCTTCCAGCCCCTAAATAACATGCACTGATTGGGCATCAAACAGGGGATGGAAAATTGTGATGAAATTCAACCTCGTACCTAACAATTTGTGTATTTGCTTCTAGAATCTCGAGGTAAAATGAGGGTCTTGATCGAAGATAATAGACGCAAGCACACTGTAAAGCCTAATTATCTCACAGATATATACTTTAGCCAGTTTCAGAAGTGGCCAATCGGTTCTTACTGCCAAAAAATGAGCAGACTTCGCTAATTGGTCCACTATCACCTAGATAACATTTCTTTTGTTCGGTGAAGTCTGCAGACCAACTACGAAATCCACTATAATTCGTTCCCATATCCATTTAGGAACCAAGATAGGTTGAAGCAACCAAGTGGGAACTTGATGTTCGACTTTTACCTAATGGCAGGTCAAACATTTAGCAACATATTCAATAATTTCTCTTTCCATTTTGGGCCACCAATACGATTCTCGCAAGTCACGATACATTTTTGCACCACCACAATGCATAGCAAAAGAAACATCATGAGCTTCACGTAAAACCAATTTCTTCAGCTCAACATCATTAGGAACACAAATTCGATTGTAGAATCGAATACAATTATTCGCATCAATGTTGAAATTCTCATTATCGCTCACTAAGGAAGCTTTATTTTCTCTGCCATCTTAGCATCTACGAATTCCACCTATTTTATTTGATCAATCAACAAAGGCCTTATTTTCAATTCAGCTAACAAACTGTCATCATCACAAATACTCAACTGAGTGAACATGGCTCTTCGTTCAAATGCTGAATTCCGACTCAAAGTATCAGCCACAATATTCACTTTCCCAGTATGGTAACTGATTATGCAATTATAATATTTCAGCAACTCAATCCAATGACATTGTCTCATATTTAATTCCTTCTGACAGAGGAGATATTTGAGACTTTAATGATCCATATAGATATGACACTTTTCATCATATAGATATTGCCTCCAAATCTTTAGAGTAAACACCACAGCGGCTAGCTCTAAATCGTGCGTTAGATAATTGCGTTAAAATGATTTCAACTATCGGGATGCATACGTAATTACTTTACCATCCTACATTAGAACACAACCTAAATTGTTCAGTGAAACATAACTGAACACCACATATTCCTTCCCTAATTCGAGTAAGGTCAAAATCGAAACTTTTGCCAACATGGCCTTTAACTTTTCAAAACTCTCCTGGCACTGGTCATTACACATAAATGGTACATTCTTTTGCAGGACCTTTGTCATGGGCAAAAATATTTTGGAGAATCAATTTACGAACCTTCTGTAATAATCAGTCAGGCCTAGGAAGCTTCAGATTTTCTGTAACACCTCTCACTCAGTCAGATCGCTAGACCAAGATAACAATTAACATGATAAATAACATAAATTTCTAACATTTACATTCAATAAAATATCTAAACAATCCATGATCCATGTTTAGCATGATTTACAAACAAATATGAGTCTAAAACGAGCTTACGAAAGCTCTTAAGTTTACCCGAGTACAAATAAGGATTAAATTGCAAATTTTTAAACAAGTAGGGAAAATTCACAAAATAGGATCACACGACCGTGTGCCTATGGCAAGTTACAAATTGTAACCGTGTGAAGCTGGAGTCACATGGCCATGTAACTCACTAAAGCCGTTTGGACCTAAATGTAAAAGCTTACAGATGATCACACGGTCGTGTGACTAGGCCGCATGAGGGATTGAGGTTGTGTGGAAAACTAATGACCAAATCAATAGTACCACACGGGCGTGTGGCCAACCCGTGAAACAAACTAAAATCATGTTTATCCAAAGCCTCCTAATTAATAAAGAGCACACGATTGTGTCACTTACCCGATGTGACATACGGCCGTGTATTAGCTTGTGTGTGCCCATAAGTGCCTTATTATGCAAGCTACCAAACTAAGACTTCACCTAGGTCATGAGTAAACATTTAACCATTCTTTAAACCTGTCCAAAATACACAAAAACATGACAAAACATAACATTTCCTATATCTAACCAATATGCCTCAAGGCACGATCACATAACATGAATTAATCCAAAGTACATTCCATACATGCCAAGATAGAAAATGATCATACTTGTGCCTTATACACAATCAAACTACCAAACCTTCAATCAACTATTATTGACCAAAAGGCCAAATCCACAATCTATAAGATTGAAACCAAAACCATTCCACATATCATACTTCAAACATCCAATTCAATCATCAAACTATTATGCCATAATCTCTAACAAAATCTCACCTATTCAAACATTCCATATCATAACTAAACATACCAAAAATTCATGTTAGCCTATCACATTTACCATACTTAATAATTGCCTTTAAAGCTACCATTTCAAACCATAAGCAAACATATCAACATGCCATCAAGCACACATATACTTTATACATCACCATTCAAACTTTGCTTCTACAAAACATTTGTATACAATTAAACTCCTATTTACATACCACACAATCAAATTGAACGATTAAAGATCTACCAAGAAAGAGGCTCATAGTGTGATCTTCGGGATGATCTGATCATTGAGTTCCGAAAAATGTTAACTATAGGAAACAAAAAATGAAACGATTTCCCCTATTACCATAATTCATATCATCAGGTGAGTTCATCGTATATATAAATCATAAAACATTCCATTCGATATAATTCAATCCCAATCAAAGCTATATCATCAAACAATTGGACATATGCACTTTTACATTATACAACTTTGTCTAGTTATAATACTTTTACCATTCATCATTATCCAATTGCAACAACAATGTAGCCTGGTGAACTATAATGAGCAAATACGGATACGCAGGTAACCACCCCTGACACACCTAATTACTCAAATAAGTTTTTCTATCCAAGAACACACCTGGGCACTAAGTGTCAAGCCCGTAGGCTAAACATCCCTCAAGAAGCACACCTGGGCACTAAGTGCCAAGCCTGTAGGCTACACCCCACAGAACACACCGTATAGATAACTCGGTAACTCAGAACAAATGTTGGATTTCGATACAATTAGTGAATAATAAGTATGTCATCATCTCATACCATATAAAACTCGTACAATGCGTGAAATAACCCTATTAGCATGCCAATTGTATCCTATCCTACGTTCATTCGAGCTCAATATACATTTTTGAACATCTTTTTATAATTCAGTCCTTTCTCACCTTTTGTACCAATTTGTAAATAGTTTAAAATACATTCAAACTTCATAAAATACATAATTCAAACATAAATATTACAAAAATACACATAAGTATACCATATGAACTTACCAGGTATAAACAACAGTAGTAGAAGTGCCAAGGACTAATATGCTATTTTCCCTTTTCCTCGATTATCTAATGATTGATTTGTTTCTTGATCTATACGGTAATTCATTTTAAATTATCAGTTCTAAATGCATTATAATAGCTTTTTTAATGTATATGATATCCTATTATCACTTTTGTAACACCCCTAACCCGTATCCATTACCAAAATAGGGTTACAGAGTATTACCGTAAAGCTGTAACACATTCATTTCAAAACATTTCATGAATCATATCATATTCCATTCAAACACATGCATATCATCCCTTATTCGAGCCCTCGAGGCCTTACAAACCCTTTAGAAATGACTCAGAACCAAATCGGAAACATTTAAAACTTTATGGAAGAAGATAGAAAAATTCACACTGCAGGGGTCACACGGCCGTGTGGGCATTCGAAGTAGGGACACACAGCCGTGTCCCAGCCCGTGTCCTTGCCCGTGTAACTCTTTGACTTAGGTCACACGGCCAAGCTATATGCCCATGTGCCAAGCTGTGTAACTTTCAAAATGCAACCTTTAAAAAAACTACAGGGGACACACGACCGTGTCGCATGGACGTGTGACTCACACGACAGAGACACATGCCCATGTCTCAGGCCGTGTGGACAAGAAATAGGTAATTTTCAAGCCATTTCTCTCACCCAAAACATGTTCATACATACAAGCCATTTCAAGCATTTAAAAATGTACCTAAAACATGCATAATAAAATTAGATCAATGTGGTATTTTTGCATACAACCAATATACCCAAAAGGCATCACCTCAAACATAAATCTTAAAATCAACCTAAACACATACATGTTTTGGCAGAAATTAATATACACAACCACAAATCATCGTGCCAAGACATAGAATAATTGACCATATGTCAAACCTCAACAAAGTATACCAAATTGATCATTAAAAACGTACATCTACTTGACCCTTTTCAACATTAACCATTTAAGCACCAAAATGTCAAAATGTCATCACTCATAAAACCACATATATATACATGCCAAATTAAGTCCAAATGGTCATAATTCAACCAAACATACTTGACTAAATTTTAAATCAAAACATGCCCTATATGATCACTTTGCAAACATGCCAACTCTTACCACTTTTGTCATAAAACCATGCATCAATTTGATCTTATACACACCAACCTTTAAACATCAAAGTGCCAAAAGCACACCAACCATCAAGGCATCACATATCACAAGTTTCACAAATTTAAGCAACGTTACATGCCGATATCATTAACTAAACATTAGACATAAGTCCACCTATACATGCCATTATAACCACTATCAAAGCATCAAAATCTACCGATAAACCGATGGATAGTGTGATGGATCTCCGACTAGCTTCCAACCCGATCGAGCTTATGGTAATCTGTAAAGTAAAGGAAAAATAACTACGTAAGCAATGTATGCTTAGTAAGTTCGTATAAAACTTAAGCATAATATTTCATTTCAATAATAAACTTTATAGAATAAACATAAATCTATGCCAATGTCATAAGATTCATAAATCGATATGATCATCAACCCACAAATGAGTAAGTTCATTAATGTCACGTACATTTATCATTCATAAAATGATAGGATTTTATGGGACTTTATTGAAACACCCCACACCCGGCCCACGAGCTTGGACCGGATCTGGTATGCTCCTTAAGTAAACCGGTTTCAAAGTTCTTTGTTACTTAGAGAAAATTTGTGTAATTTTAGAAAATTATCGTTTTGGGTTGGCTTAAGTTGGAAACCCATTTATTTTACTTAGAAATCATTTAATTATGGTGACAAAACAATTTTAGGGTTTATTTTGAAAGAGATAATTTTAATTAAACTTTAATCAAAAATAATTCTTAACATGATAAATTAAAATAAGCAGTAAAGAAATCCAACTTGGGCCTTATGGCCTTATTACATCAATCAAAACCCAAAATAAAATTAAAGTACTTAGTAAAAATAAAAGTCCGAATCTTTAAATTTCTCCTTGCGATGCATGGTCACCTTCGACTCCTGCCGACTCGGTCCATTAATGCTCATCATCCGAAAAATATTCCCACAAGCGGGGTGAGTCACAGACTCAATGTGTAACCAACACTAACATTCAATAGATCGAGCATACATGTTCATATCAAACATTTATTCATACAATGAGATATCAATGATGATGCAACCGAACCCAAAACCTAGATGCCATCCGCTACACATCCCCCGTACCAACACACTGCACACCGTGGGGACTACTAAGTCGACCCTCCATCCGCTACACACCTTCGAAGGCGATCAGCTGCGATCGGCGTGCTCATCGCCCATATAAAATTTGTGGCATAGCCACAGATATAGTTGTGTCAAAAGACACGATTCAAATAATGTAACCGAAGTTACCACATTCGAGATAATGTGACCGAAGTCACCACATTCGGATAGTGAGACCGAAGTCATCACATTCACTTCCCCTTTCTCATAAATCCCGAATGACCCATATTTTTCATATCATGCATATCATACTTAAATTCACATTCGTGTCACTTTTCACATGTTAAAATATAACATATTTCGTAATCCTAGCAGAGTAGGAAACGACACGAGTACTTTGTACCACATTAGGGTACTTTAGCCACGATCACATTCTTATACATTCATATATCAATTATTTGCCATATAACATATTAAAAGTTAGTGTGGGTACACACCGATTCGCTTAGCAATTCCTTGAGATTTAGAAAAGCTTGATCTAATGCTTAGATCCTTAATCCCTACATTTGATTTATCACTTATTACTTAACATAAATCCTATTCGGCTATAATACCAAATCCTAGTAGGATTTGTATTCTTACCTTTGATGCTGATTTGATGATTATTCAAATCCCGGAATAAATCCTTGCTTCCTTACTGCTGTCGAAAATCCTATGAGCACATGTTAGATTGATTTCTAACACTTAATCATCTTTAAATGGCCTATGGCCGAATATTCATATGACTTACCTTGAGTCTTAGAAATCTCGAAGCTTCGTTGTACTTCTCCTTGTAGTCGACAACTACTAGATCTCGAAGAAAACCTTTCAAAATTTCGGCCATGGAATTCTAAAGGAGTGAGATTCCTATATTTCGGCTAAAAAGAGAGATTGAAAATCAAATAATGGCTGATCTTACCTTTTTGAATGAAATCGGCAACACCCTTCTGTCACAACAAAGATTCGGCATGAATTTTGGCTTAGTTGGATTGTGTTTTTGGTTTTGAATAAAAGAGAGAGGAGGCTAGGGAATTCGGCTAGACAAAGGAAAAGAGAAAAGAAGAGGAGAGAACCCTAAGAATTTGGGCAGGCGAGAAAAAAAAAAGAAAAGCGATGAGTATCCCTCCTTCCTTCCTCCCTTTTATAGATTAAATTATCAGCTAAGGAGTCCACGACTTGGCCACCACTCTTCAATTTGATAGCTTTATCCTTTAATTATCATAAAATAAAAGAGTTTAATCCAGCCTTTATCTCATGGAAATTATGATAAATAAATTCCTTTTGAAAATACTTAAGATAAATCATCATTTATCTCTCCAATAAAAAAACCTTTATTTATCCTTAATAGCCGAATTTTAAAGAGGATAAACCTCCCTTTTCTAGAAGCCTTGCCGTCCACTCCTTGGCTTATGGAAGCAAAAATAAAACCTCCTTTATTTGCTTCCCAAGTGACTCGAACTCAGGCCCAACACCTTGCATGTGGCGCCATTTCCATAGGCCCTAAGTGACATCTTCGTGCCACTTTTCCAAGCTGTTTGTGTGTCAAATTTCACAAACTTTTTCTTTTAAGGCCACCTTGCCTTGATTTCCTATTTTAGAATTTAAAACTTGACATTTCTGGGTCATTTCTAAGTTTCCTAAAATTTTCGATCGGCTCTGTAAACTTGCCATTTTCTTACATTTCCAAGTTTCAGAAATGTGTACATTCCATTTTGAATCATTTCCTTACATTTCAGGTTTCCAAAAATGTTCATGTCTATGCATTTCCAGGTTTCCAAAAATGTTCATTTCCATATACATTTCCGAATTTCCAAAAATATTAAAAATTTATTCACATTACTTAAGACTTGTCATTTCGTACAATTAAACCGAAAATGTATAGGCCTTTTCCAGGATGTTACAGTTCTACCCCCTTAAAATAATTTCGTCCTCGAAATTACTTACTAACGAACAATCATACGGTCTAACTCACCCCACTACGCTATTGCTGCGCACTCTGATCTTAAAGAACTATCACACTTTCTAGGCACATTCTCTAGGTTCACATCCCCTAGAACTCATTTCTAATGTCACGACTTATCTGATTAAGAAGTTTTATGAATTAGTCCTTGTTTCACTTGATTACCCACGAAGAAGTTTTATGAGAAAGAATTTAGGAGTGGTTCTTTCGTATGCACACAGTCTTTCCATTCATTCGTACATCCATCAAACAATTATGAAGTTTCGTTCATTCAGAGAAAGGTTGTAGTTTTCATTGTTATTATTTTTCCACTACCCATGGGTATTTTCGTAATTTGTCCTACAGGGGCATTTTCGTAATTTTTCAAAAGAAAAAGTTCCTTGGTGATTTTGTCAAAAAGTATTTTGGTAATTTCAAAGTCCCGGAGTAATTTGGAAAAATTTTGAAATCCGGGGGTATTTCGGTAATTTTTGACCTCAGGGGTATTTTGGTAATTTTTCGCAAACCGGGGCAAATTTGTAAAAGTTAACAAATCAGGGATATTTTAAAAGTTGCAAGACTTTGAGGGTTCTTTTTGAGAATTGTTCTTTTCAAAACGATGATGTTGCAGAACCTTTGAAAATCAAGGTCATTTTGGTAATTTTGTAAATTGAGGGCAATTTCGTAAGTTTCCAAAACCAAGATATTTTTGATAGTTTGCAAATTAGGGTTTTTGAATACTTATAAAATTTTGGTAAAACTGTTGGGTAGTTGAACATTTTACAAACCAAGGGCATTTTTGGTAATTTTACCACTAGGGGCATTTTTTGTAATTTCATAAATCAAAATTTTTCGAAAGAATTTTGTAAAAATAGTTCTCACAAATTAAAAAGGTAATTTTAAGAGTTTTAAAACTAGGGTTTATAAAAACACGCCTAGTTCCCTTTCGGGTTTTAGTCATTGTGTTTAGCCTATGACCGAGAGTCCTCTTGGTTAGGGTGAACCAGAAGCTACGCACGGGTAGGATTCAAACAAGAGGAGGTGAGTCACTAGGATCGCTTAAGTACCTGTGCTCTTTCGGATCCACTCCTAGACATGCGCACAATGGTTACCACACCCTAACTCGGCGTCTTAGTCATAGGTTTGTTTAATGGAATTAAGTCTTATGTGTTTGTGTTTGAGTAAACTAGTCCTAGGGTTCAAGTTCCTATCATGCTATTCTACGTTCCATTCCTCTTCTACCCTTCCATAATTCATAACATAAACCACATAATCACACAAATGGTTAGGGGTACTTACCTCGTGGACTGTGGTTCGGAGACTTAGGTGCCATGCCAGAAAACCTGCTCATTTTCAAAAATACTTTCATAAAACTCATTTGGGCTCGATTTGAAAACGTTTTGGGCCTTAGCCCACAGGCCGAGAGTTTAAAACTGGGCTCTGATACCAAACTGAAACACCCCACACCCGGCCCACGAGCTTGGACCGGATCTGGTATGCTCCTTAAGTAAACCGGTTTCAAAGTTCTTTGTTACTTAGAGAAAATTTGTGTAATTTTAGAAAATTATCGTTTTGGGTTGGCTTAAGTTGGAAACCCATTTATTTTACTTAGAAATCATTTAATTATGGTGACAAAACAATTTTAGGGTTTATTTTGAAAGAGATAATTTTAATTAAACTTTAATCAAAAATAATTCTTAACATGATAAATTAAAATAAACAGAAGTAAAGAAATCCAACTTGGGCCTTATGGCCTTATTACATCAATCAAAACCCAAAAATAAAATTAAAGTACTTAGTAAAAATAAAAGTCCGAATCTTTAAATTTCTCCTTGCGATGCATGGTCACCTTCAGACTCCTGCTTGACCCGGTCCATTAATGCTCATCACTGAAAAATATTCCCACAACGGGGTGAGTCATGAGACTCAATGTGTAACCAACACTAACATTCAATAGATCGGGCATACATGTTCATATCAAACACTTATTCATACAAATGATATCAATGATGATGCAACTTGAACCCAAAACCTAGATGCCATCCGCTACACATCCCCGTACCAACTTTGCACACCGTGGGGACTACTAAGTCGACCCTCCATCCGCTACACACCTTGAAGCGATCGATCATTGCGATCGACGTGCTCATCGCCCATATAAAATTTGTGGCATAGCCACGAGATATAGTTGTGTCAAAAGACACGATTCGAGATAATGTAACCGAAGTTACCACATTCAAATAATGTGACCGAAGTCACCACATTCAGATAGTGAGACCGAAGTCATCACATTCACTTCCCCTTTCTCATAAATCCCGAATGACCCATATTTTTCATATCATGCATATCATACTTAAATTCACGTTCGTGTCACTTTTCACATGCTAAAATATAACATATTTCGTAATCCTAGCAGAGTAGGAAACGCGTACGACAGTACTTTGTACCACATTAGGGTACTTTAGCCACAGTTCACATTCTTATACATTCAAATATCAATTATTTGCCATAAAAATTATTAAAGGTTAGTGTGGGTACCCACTGATTCGCTTAACAATTCCTTGAGATTTCAAAAGCTTGATCTAATGCTTAGATCCTTAATCCCTACATTTGATTTATCACTTATTACTTAACATAAATCCTATTTCATTATAATACCAAATCCTAGTAGGATTTGTATTCTTACCTTTGATCTTGATTTGATGATTATTCAAATCCGGAATAAATCCTTGCTTCCTCTTCTGTTTGTCGAAAATCCTATGAGCACATGTTAGATTGATTTCTAACACTTAATCATCTTTAAATGGCCTATGGCCGAATATTCATATGACTTACCTTGAGTCTTAGAAATCTCGAAGCTTCGTTGTACTTCTCCTTGTAGTAAACAACTACTAGATCTCAAGAAAACCTTTCAAAATTTTTGGCCATGGAATTCTAAAGGAGTGAGATTCCTATATTTCGGCTAAAAAGAGAGATTGAAAATCAAATAATGGCTGATCTTACCTTTTGAATGAAATCGGCAACACCCATCTGTCACAACAAAGATTCGGCTTTGGCGGAATTTCGGCTTAGTTGGATTGTGTTTTGGTTTTGAATAAAAGAGAGAGGAGGCTAGGGAATTCGGCTAGACAAAGGAAAAGAGAAAAGAAGAGGAGAGAACCCTAAGAATTTCTGGGCAGGAGAGAAAAAAAAAAGAAAGCGATGAGTATCCCTCCTTCCTTCCTCCCTTTTATAGGCGAAATTATCGGCTAAGGAGTCCCACGACTTGGCCACCACTCTTCAATTTGATAGCTTTATCCTTTAATTATCATAAAATAAAAGAGTTTAATCCAGTCTTTATCTCATGGAAATTATGATAAATAAATTCCTTTTTAAAAATACTTAAGATAAATCATCATTTATCTCTCCAATAAAAAAAAACCTTTATTTATCCTTAATAGCCGAATTTTAAAGAGGATAAACCTCCCTTTTTCTAGAAGCCTTGCCGTCCACTCCTTGGCTTATGGAAGCAAAAATAAAACCTCCTTTATTTGCTTCCCAAGTGACTCGAACTCAGGCCCAACACCTTGCATGTGGCGCCATTTCCATAGGCCCTAAGTGACATCTTCAGGCCACTTTTCCAAGCCTGTTTGTGTGTCAAATTTCACAAACTTTTTCTTTTAAGGCCACCTTGCCTTGATTTCCTATTTTAGAATTTAAAACTTGACATTTCTGGGTCATTTCTAAGTTTCCTAAAATTTTCGATCGGCTCTGTAAACTTGCCATTTTCTTACATTTCCAAGTTTCCAGAAATGTGTACTTTCCATTTTTGAATCATTTCCTTACATTTCAGTTTCCAAAAATGTTCATGTCTATGCATTTCCAGGTTTCCAAAAATGTTCATTTCCATATACATTTCCGAATTTCCAAAAATATTAAAAATTTATTCATATTACTTCAGACTTGTCATTTCGTACAATTAAACCGAAAATGTATAGGCCTTTTCCAGGATGTTACACTTTATAGATAATCATCAACTTTTCTATAAGGTTATACACTTTTCAATCTACTTTCTTTTCATTCCATTCCCAATGCTTATCATAAGCCTAAACAACATTATCAATTCCCGACTTAGTGTATTTATCCATGATATAGGTATACTCATTCATAGCATACGTAAACTTCTTACATATAGTACATCATTCAAACTTGTTACTCCCTTTTCATCAAAATTCATTTCATCTAAGAATTTACCATTTCATTATCTTTCCTCACCCGTTTCATATTCATAACCCACAAGATATACGCATTATATCAACCATGACTACAAACTAGTGCATTTAAACATAACTCGTTTGGAATCAACTACATAATCAACCATTGCATAAGAAATTACATACTTTGATTCATTTCACCTTTTCATGGACATAGGCACGTTACCCATTGAGCACTTACTATTTCAATGTATTTCATTAAGATTAAACATGATATAATTCAATCATAAACTTGGCACAAGCCCAAGCGCCAACAACAACACATGTTAGCATAATTGAATATAATTCATGTGAACTTAACATAGACAACCATTATACTTGAGCATGATCCAATTGGATTTATCATCCTTCATAACATATCATGTTTTCCATGTATCATCATTTCAATAAGTTTCATACACACATGTCTTGGTTCGTATTGAACACTTACCATTTCATTTTCATAACACAAAAGACATAAACATAGCATTTACCATAGTCATAAGCTAGTGATTAAACACATAACTTAGCAATATCATCACATAGTAAGATATGGTACATAAACATAGCATCACTTAAATCATACCTTTCAAATCATGAATATTCCTACTTTGATCATTGGTACATCATACCTTTCCATATTTGTCGCAGTGAATTCAATTGGAACCCTTACCGGAGCTCACACAAGTGTGTTAAACGATGGTCGAAACCATCCTTTTTCTTTAATCAATGGTCGAAACCATCCCTTTTCTTTAATTGATGGTCGAAACCATCCCTTTTCATATTCGATGAACACTGTAAAGACTATTGAAACCTCGATACACGTTTCATATTGTGCCATAGTCCAACTATGGTCTTACATATGCACTGCCATGGCCTTGCCATGGTCTTACGCTCATAGTGCCATAACCCGATTATGGTCTTATCATTAGAATGCCATAGCCCAAATATGGCCTTACATATATATATACACTGCCATGGTCCAACCATGGTCTTACGTCTGAAAAACTACCATAGCCTCCTTATGATCTTACATAAACATTGCCATGGTCCAACCATGGTCTTGTACATTTTTATGTTCTGTCGCTATAGTGTCTTTCAATCATAGTCTTATTCCTTTCCTTCAAGTTGACAAATTTGATTCACATATATACACAAATATATAATAATTTATCGAAACAATAATTAATTGAACTAACCAAGTTACGAACTTACCTGGCTAAATTGCAGAACTGACAAAGTTTAGGGGCATTTTGGTAATTTTCCATTCTCCTCGATTTTCCACTCAATCTTGATATAAATAAATAATTTTATTCAATCTATTAATTTAGGCAGCAAAAAAAATGTATTTATGTAATTTAGTCATTTTTACATTTTTACAAAATTACCCCTAACATTTTACTTTTATTCAATTTAGTCCATGAGCCTAAAACATGTAAATTAACCATTTTTATTGAAATTTCAAACTAGCCAAATATTCATAGCCTCCATATCAGCCCATTTTTGCAACAATTTCACATCAAATCCTTGTACTTTTATTATTTCAACAATTTAGTCCCTAATTAGAAAATTCATCAAAAATTATTTAACAAAATACTTTTAAATAACAACTAATATTTCAATTTCATCATTTAACATAAAAAATCAATAGATTCATCAATGGAAACATTCACAATCTTTAATAATTTCAAAATCGAAGGTACGGGCTAGCTGGACCTAGTTGCAATGATCTCAAAAACATAAAAATTATTAAAAACGGATGAAAAATGGCTTACCATGCATCATCCAAAGAAGAACCGAAGCTTGAAGCTTTTCCTATGGTGTATTTCGGTGATGACCAAGCCAAAATGAAGAAGAAACTTATGTTTTCTTATTTTTATTATTATTTTAACCTTTATTCATTACTTTAATAATAAAATAACTTATAAAATTAAAAGAGATTAAAGCATCCAACCCTCCCACTATCTTTAGGATGGCTAATTTTCTCAATAAGGCCATCCAATTATAATTCTTTAATCAATTAACACCTTTAAACTAATAGCGATTGGCTTTTTTAACTTTTACGATTTAGTCCTTTTCGCTTAATTAACTATCGAAACGTTAAATTTTTTCAACGAAACTTTAATACCACCTTAATGACATTCCGAAAATATTTATAAAAATATTTAAGGCTCGATTTATAGAAACGAGGTCCCGATACCTCATTTTCTAAAACCACTTGACATTAGGGTCTTACCACTTAAACTTAATTAATCGCTTAAATAACATAAATTATTAAATCAAAAAACTTTTTAAAATCACATTTGAATCGTAAATATTAAATGATAATATTTACAAATTTAGTCGTCGGATTTGGTGGTCCCGAAACCACTGTTTTCGACACCATTGAAAAATGGGCTGTTACAACTTTTCACAATTTCCCTAACATTTTAAAGTTTATTCAATTTAGTCCATAAAATTGAAACAAGCATATTTTTCATATTAAAACCCCAAACTTTAAATCCAAGTTTAAACTCATCCCTATACAGCTCTCAAGCATCTATGTTTATAAGAATTTCATGCCAATTTCAACATATACTCATTTTAGTCCCTAAACTCAAAACTAACAAAAATCACTTTACAAAATAGTCCTATTTCATATTAAAGCTTCAATCTCAACCATTTAACATTAAAAACTTCAAAAAACATCAATGGCAACTTTTTAAAACTTTGACAATTTTACAAATTAATACTCGGGTTAGCTAGATTAAGTTACAACGATCTCAAAAACATAAAATTTACGAAAAATGGGCTTCAAGTTCACTTACATGCAAGAACCTAAGCTTGGTCGAATGCTCCTAGGTTCAACAATGGTGGTTTTGGGTGGAAAGAAAAAGGAAGGAAGAAGATGACTTAGGATTTTTATGTTTTAACATTTGTTATTATTATTTTCAACATTATATTAGTTAAAATTTTAATTATAAATTTCATATAAACCATATACTAACCGACCACTAACATTAAAAATGGCTTATTTTCTATCTATAACCCTAAACAATTATTAATCAAGCCTTTTAATAAATAAAAACCAATACTGACTAACTTTTACGATTTTTATTATTTAGTCCTTGTACTCAAATTAACTAATTGTTCAAAAAAATAACAGACCAAAAATCACTATAACACTATAAATGACTCGTAAATATTAATAAATAATATTTATTAACTTGATCATTGAAAAATGGGGTTCCGAAACCACCATTTTTGGTACCACTGAAAAACGGGCTGTTACATTTTTGATACATTTTTCGTTGATTTCCATTGTAGAATGGCTTCAATATTTTTGGGATCAACATGGATTCCCTTGACCGAAACAACATGCCTTAGAAAGAAAACTTATGATAACCAAAATTTACATTTGTTGAGCTTTCCATACAATTGCTTTTCACACAACACTTGCGACACGATTCTCAGGTGCTTATGATGCTTTACCTCTAACTTCAAATTTATTAGGATATCATCAATGAAAACCACTACTAATTGGTCCAAATATGGTTAGAATATGCAGTTCATGAGATCCATGAACGCTATAGGTGCATTCATCAACCCAAATGGCATCACTAAAAATTAATAGTGACCATATTGCATACAGAACGTTGTTTCCAACATGTCATTATCTTTGACCTTCAGTTGATAATATCTTGATCTTAGAGAAGAATGATGCACGTTCCAACTGATCAAACAATGCACTGATATACGAAAACAGATATATGTTCTTGATTGTTAACTTATTCAACTGTTGATAATCAGTACAGAGCCACATCGACCCATTTTTCTTTTTAACGAACAAAACTGGAGTTCCCGAAGGCAATATACTGGGATGTATAAATCCACGATCTAGGAGATCTTGCAATTAAATTTTTAGCTCTTTTAACCTTGTTGGCTCCAAACAATACAGAGCAATAAACACAGAAGTTCTACCCGGGTAATCCTCAGTTACAAATTCAACCTCACGATCAGGAGACAATCTTGGCAATTCCTCTGGAAACACATCCAAGAACTCACAAATTGCCAGAATTTCGCTTAGTTGGCTTCCATCTGAGTTTGAGTTAATAATATAGGCTAAATATGCTTCACAACCTTGATTTTGAAGGTTATTAGATCGAATCGATGAAACGATATGAGTAGAATCACTCAATTTGATGCATTTGACGTTGATAATTTCACCTTCCGAACTTTAGACAGAATACTTTTTTCTACGACATTCCAAATGCACATTATGCTTGGTTATCCAGTCTATTTCCAAAAATACATTAAAATCACCAAATAGCATGATAAACAAATCAATAGGAAATGATTTATTCTGGATTTCTAATGGACGCCACTTGCATACTTCATCAATGAGCACAGTTTGTTCCAAAAGACTTGAAACAACTATTACTACTTTTGACATCTCAAATTTCAAATTTCCCAATTTCATGAAGCTAGAGTTAATATATGAATGCGTAGATCCATGGTCAATTAAAGCATGAATGGTGTAGAATATAAAATAAAAATAATTAGTACAACATTGGTAGTATCACCCTCTTCTCGGGTTTGGACCATATAGGTTTGAGCAGGTGCCCTAGCTTCATATTGTTGAACTGCAAAACCAACTTCCTTTCTCTAACTACTCCTTGCTACTAAACCATCGTGATTATTTCCTCGTCCTCTAACTGTAGGAACAAATCTTTGGGTAGTAACATGAGTTTCACTATCATTTCTTAGACGTTCTCGGGCAAAATACTTTAGAGACCCGTACCGAAAGCAAACTCTCATTAATTTCTAACATTCACTTTTGTGCATTTTTCTGTAGTGCTCATAATTCGGAATATCCAAAAATTTTGTGGGACCTCTAACATGGCCCACTAATGCTGATGGTTGTCGATCCCGGGCTTTCTTTGACTTGACAGTCCTCGAGGTCGATCTCTAGGGTTCTCATGATTCTCTAGCTCACTTAGGCAAAGGTTGTGAATTAGAAGTCCTAACTATTTTTCCAAAGGCTTGGGAGGGCTCAGTTTTATTACCTAGGCCTATGGCCTACTCAACCATCTTCGCTTATTCAGTTAGGTTGACAAATTATTTAATCTTATGAGAAACCAACTAAACCCGAAGCTTACCTCGCAATCCTTGAAGGAATCGCTTGCAGCTCTCCTCTGTCATCACTAACTCATAGGCATACTTGTTGAGATGTAAAAACTCTTGCTCATAATCAACAACTAATGTATCATGAACTCTTGCTTTCTATCTTCGAGATATAATTCATCGATGTATTCTTTTGAAAATCAGACTGAAAGAATGTCCAAGTAACCTAACCAACCAGCACATGACGGGTGACTGTCAATCACCATCAATACGCCTCATCTTTCAAGAGAAACACTATCCACGTAATACACTCATACGAGGAACATTCTATTTATTGCAGTACCCTTCTATCAATTCGAGCCAAGCTTCGGCTAAAGAGGGATTAACACCTTTCAATCTCTTAAATTCGGTCTCTTTATACTTTCATAAATCCTTTATCAGAGCTCATCGAGCTGCGGTTATTGGTGCAACTTGGGGAGTAGCTCCCGCTACTTGCTAAAGGACTTCTGCTATCGTGTGAAGAAAATTCTCATCATCTCGACCTTTTTAAAGAGGTCTATCAACTCCATTTTGTCGAGCATCGATTACATCAACACCAAGTGCCTTGATCCCATTCTTATTCTCACCCTCAACAGAGTGATAGATGCTATATATATCATCAACAACAATGTTTCTTAATTCTTCTAACATCTTCAACTATAAAATAGAGGAATCCATAATCAATATTCAAATATTCACTCAGACTCGACTAGACCTTGGCATGTACCTTTCAATTAAAGTCTGAACTCGATTTTGTCCGAGAATTGGCTAAACCTATAACTCTGATACAACTAAATATAACACCCCATACCCCACCCTATCGTTGGGTCTGAGCTACAGGATGCCACATTCGTTGCCAGAGCAACTATGATTCAATTTAAGCATTAGAGAGTAACCTAATGTCATGGGCTGTGCAAGGGAGCTCGCAACCAAGACACACTTAGATGATCCATCTTGTTTGCGAGGGGTTACATGGCCCAACAAGACTGACCCATTGCTTGGAGAGATTGAAGACCCATCTACATAGCATTGTAAACATGGGAAGAAATCATAAAAGATTTGCAATCTTAAAAGATTTGTAATCTTAGAATATTTGATTTCGTAAATCTTTGGAGATTTGATTTGTAGATTTTTTTTAATCTCAACCATTGATGTACTTTAATATGTACCGTTGGGTTCGGGGGAGCTCAACTATAAATAGAGGCCTTCCCCCCTCATTTGTACTATCTTGATTCTTGAGTAATATAATTCTTTGAGAGAATTTACTCAAATACCTTGTGTACGTTGCTTTCTTGTGGCATTTTATGTTCTTTCATTGTTATTTCCTTTTGAGTTGTTTCTATTTTAATTTTGGTGCCTTAGAGAATTTCTATTGAGAATTCTCACTTTGTAAGGTTTAGGCTAACTGATGTGGATTTCAAACCAAGAAATAGCCTAAGACCGCATAGATTGTGAGATTAAATTTCTAGCCTCGTTACAACTGGTATCCAAACTATGGTTCAAAGGTGTCGATCGAGATAACAAATGGAGAAAAAAATCAAGTTGAGCCAATGGAAACCCATGGGAAGGCTAGGAAAGCTAGCTGGTCGAGTGATATGTTGTCGAATTTGGGAAGTTGAGTGGTTGATCTAGAGGAATCTGTGGGTGATGTGAAAGAATCATTCGAGGTGGTCGAGGGATACCCCCAATGAGCTGGACTCTTCGAAAGAGCAACTCAGGGACTATGTAGCAAAGGTTCTCAGTTCCAATTGGGATACGATGAGAGAGACCTTCAAGGCCACCATGGATGACCAGACTGAGAAGTTGGCTAAAAAGAATGATGCTCTCGAAGCTATGGTTATGGTGTTGAAGGAGGAAACTGAGGCCATGATGTTGAACATTGAGGAGCTCGAGGGAGACCTTGTTGTATGCAGATCTTTATGGAGAAAGAGATGTTGGCTTCAATTCTTAAGTAGCACAAAATGGATGTTCCAAAACCAAAAAAGTTTAAGAGGATGAAGCCTGTAGGGAATATGGATAACTTTCTCCGGGGTTTGGAACAATACTTCCATGTGATGGGCATCAAGTATGATTCCACTAAGGTAAACACTGCTATTGTTTATTTTATTGATGTTGCTCTCTTGGGATGACATCATAGGTCCACAGATGAGAAGGTGGGACCACAATTGGAACTTGGGAAGAATTCCAAAAGGAGATCAAAAAGAAATTTTACCCATAGTATGTTAAGGAGGAGGCTCAAGCTAAGTTGCGTCGACTTAAGCAACAAGGCACTGTTCTAGAGTATGTTCAGGAGTTCAATGAGTTGATGCTTCAAATCTTTAACTTGAGTGAGAAAAAAGAATTCTACTTGTTAAGGATTGGTTGAAGCCTTGGGTGAAGCAAGAGTTATGTCAACAAGGTATCATGGAGTTTACCATTGCCATGGCCAAGACCGAGGCATTCTATGAGTTTGGAGGAAAAAAATTTGGTAATCATGAGTCCTTCAAACCCAAATTCAAAACCAAGGGTAATGGTAGGGGAGAAAAATATAAGCCAACAAATATGGCGATGGCAAGATCCAAACATTTAAGAAAACCAAGCCCGACAAGTCGTGGAAAAAGAAGAAGCAAAAGGGGTCAGTGAGGTACGTCCTTTGTGATGGTCTGCATATGGTAAGGGGTTATCAAAAAAGTCTACACTTTCTTCCATCAAAGGGATGATAGGTTAGAAAAAAATAATGATGACGCTTGTTGCGATCCTGAGTTCTGTCAAATCCAAGAAGGGTTGAAAGACAAAGGGGTTATGTTTGTAGACACCATTGTGGCAGGCAGAAAATTGAATGTCCTCGTTGACATGGATGCTTTAAATTTGTTCAAATCCAAAGAGGCTGCTCAGAAGTTGGATTCAAAGTTAAGAAAGAGGTGGGATGAATTAAGACTGTGAATTCTAAGAGAGTTACAACAATGGGTGTGGCGAAAGGAGTGGAACTTTAACTTGGCGGTTGGACTAGTAAGGAGACTAGTGAGGTAATACCACTTGATGATTATGAATTTTTGGTTGGATTAAGTTTTCTTGACTAGATTAATGCACTTCTTATTCCTTTTGCCAACTGTATGTGTATCTTGGATTCACACCACCAATATTTGGTGCCAATGAAATGGGACAATGGTGTGGAAGCCAAGACATTATCAGCAATCCAATTCGCTAAAGGGTACGTAGAGATGAAGTCTCCTACTTAGCAACCTTAAAAGCTAATGAAGTCATTAAACCCATTGGTGAGCTTCCAAAGGAAGTGGTACAATTACAACAGTCTTTTCGAGATGTTGGAAACGTAGCTTCAGCACTATATGAGTGCCATATAAAGGAATTGGCCAAAGTTGTTGGATATGGCCCAATTTTCTTATAACTTGTAGTGGAGTAGGGCCATGAATCGAGTGCGGTCAAAATAGTGACGGGCAATAGCTACTCACACCCAATGTTGTTGCGGCCCATTATGCAGGACCAAATCCAGCAGCTTGTCGATTTGCAAAAGATTGGCAAGAGCAGAATGACTTAACTAGAGC
Source organism: Gossypium sturtianum (assembly GCA_025698515.1). Taxonomy (NCBI): domain Eukaryota; kingdom Viridiplantae; phylum Streptophyta; class Magnoliopsida; order Malvales; family Malvaceae; genus Gossypium; species Gossypium sturtianum. The sequence goes on along the minus strand of CM046951.1, from coordinate 57,874,769 downwards.
TCGCCTACATAAGGTAAGTAAGCGCAACAAGAAGTGGGCTAATCAAAATCGTAGGGATGTGCGATTTCAAGTTGGTGACTCAGCCCTTGCGAAATCACACTTGATTTTGTGCCACAATGGCTTGCACAAGGGGCTTGTGTGATAGTATAAGAGACCTTTCAGAGTTTTGAAGATGTAGGCAAGGTGGCCGACAAACTTGAGTTGCCAAAAAACCTCAAGGTTCATCCGATGTCCATTTCAATATGCTTAAGCCATTCTATGAGGATTAGGAGGATCCAAATTGAGGCAAGTTGGGGGTAAAGTTCTCCTATGATCGTGAAGTTGAATGCATCTGTAACCCCTCAAACCGGGCCTAGACGTTACAGCCCAATCTAAGCAATTACATAGGCCATAGATATGGAAAAAAATATTAGTTGGAGTGATTTCGTTCATATTTTAAAAATATAAGTTATTATTTCTTTTAAAAATGATGAGTTTAAGTTCAAAAACTTTTAATAGAAATCCTTTGTCATTATTTGAAAAAAAAACTTTAGTGATTTTTAAATTCAAATTCGATTAAGTAAGTTTGCAAAAAAAAAAGGTTTTTCTTTAATTTTTCAAAACTTCAATTAATAGCAAAAGTGTAACAGCCCGATTTAGGGCCTAGTCAGAATAATGGTGCTAGACCACGAATCCGAGGTGAATTTATGAGTTTTTAAGGTTCATGCCATGTTTGCATGTTAGTGTGAAAGTTTCATGAGGCAATTTTGCTAAAATGAAGTTGAATGGTCAAAAAGGACCAAATTGCAAAAGTTGTAAAATGTGAGTTTCTAGAAGCATTTTGTATGAAATAGCTTTAGAATATTAATTATGAGTCCTTAAATAGCAAATTCCCCAAATTATAAATTTTTGATAAAAATGGACATGAGTTAGTAAAATAGAAATTTTTAAAGAGAAGGGTATTTTGGTCAATTGTCTAATAAGTGATTAAAATAGGAAAAAGATGATAAAATTTCATTCATCTTCTTCCTTCCATTGCCGAAAATTTGAAGACTCCATAGCTAGGGTTCTTCATTTTTTTTCAAGCTTGCTAGTAAGTTCATCTTAGCCCCGTTTTTAATATTCTTCGTGTTTTTGAAGTCCTCGTATTATGAATTAGCTATTTTTAGCTATAAAATAAGCTAAGTTGCATGTTCAAAAATTTCATCTATGAATGACATGCTTGTTAAATGATGTTTTATGGAAGATTATGAGAGTTTGATGTTAGATAAACATCTTTTCCTTAATGAATTTCGTGAAATATGATAGTATGGACTAGTTTGTAATAGTTATGAAATTAGTCATACCTACTAGAAATAATGAGAATTGATGATTGCTATAGTATAGAAAATGAATCAGCTAAGCATCTAGTCTAAGAAAGTTGAATGAAAATTAGTTTACGAGCCTTGGGACAAAAGTGCAAAAATGAGAAAGTATAGGGGCAAAATAGTAATTTTGCCCAAGTATAAGTAAAGGGTCAATTTAGTCAATGTGAATATTAAATGATCTATTTATGACTATAGATCAAGAAAAACGAAGCCCGGATCGAAACCGAGGCAAGAACAAGGTCGAGGACTAAATTGCATACCTAGCTACATTTTGTATATTGAGGTAAGTTTGTATGATTTCTAAGCTTTATGATTTATATCATTGAATTGCTTAGTATAATATACAATGTTATTATGAAAATGTTTAATGTTATGTTAAATAAAGAAATTAATGAAATCAAGCATGAGAAAGCCCCGATTGAAGTTGAATAGCTTAGGATACTCGATCTACCACATGAAACAAGAAAGTCCGTATAAGACCAAGCCGAGGCATGGCATCGGCAAGCAAGCAAGATATCATGTAAGTCCAAGGCAAGCTTGGCATTGAATAAGTTGTCATGTAAGTCCAAGGCAAGCTTGGCATTGAATAAGTTTTCATGTAAGTCCAAGGCAAGCTTGGCATTGAGTAAGTTATCATGTAAGTCCAAGGCAAGCTTGGCATTGAATAAGTTGTCATGTAAGACCAAGGCAAGCTTGGCATTGAAAATTTATCAAGAGAAAGAGATCCCATATAAGTCCAAGTTAAGGCATGGCATTGGTGAGAACAAGAAAGACTTCGTATAAGTCCATGTTAAGTCATGGCCTCGAAATTTAGATGAGATATAGTATCCTCGGTTATTCATATAAATTCATCGGGCAAACGAGTTAAGCTCCGAAGAGATAACAAGAAAGCTAAGTAAGTAAGGTTATTATCAAGTGATAAAGAATATTATTCATGTTATGAATGATGAATTAGAAATTATGAGTATTATGTTCAAGTATGCTGATCAATGTGATCTAGTGATACAGGTACTTGTTTGCCTATCAAATATGAGACTAGTAAGTTTCATGAGTTATGTAAGAATCAAGTATGAAACTAGTAAGTTTCAAGAGTTATGTAAGAATCAAGTATGAGTAAGTAAGCTTTATAGCTGAAATTTATGATGCCATTGTTTATGTCAAATGGTTTATATTAAGCAAGTATGTTGCTATGTGCATTACGCAAACTTACTAAGCTAAATACTTACGTCTTTTATTATTTCTTTCTATGTAGTCCCGCCAAGCTAACTTGTGGATCATTGAAGTCGGAGCTCGAATCACACTATCAACCACTATTTTGGTATAGCCAAGTTGTTTATTTAAGTATGGCATGTAAAGGAAACATTTCATTTTGAGTATATGTCTTAGAAAGGGGAAAAGCATGGGCTATCAAGTTTATTATTATTCTTTTGTAAATGGCTAAATGATTGGCCAAGATTGACTAAGTATGTATGTTATTGATGTCAATGGAGCATGTTATATTGTTTATTAAAGTTGTAGTGATTTGAGTTGTTGAGATAGTATGAATTTGCTCTTGATTTCAGGGTGGCAATTGGCTTGGTAAATAGCCTCTAAGTGCCCACACGGTCGGACAAACGGGCGTGTGTCTAAGCCGTGCGTACCCTGCACCGTTGCACCTTAAGTCAGAATACCAAGTTGTAGTACACGGTCTAAGTCCATGGGCGTGCCATGGTCGTGTGTTATAAGTCAGAATGCTAAGGTTTTTCATACGGGCCAGGACCACGGGCGTGCCAGGGCCGTGTGAAGTTTGCCAGTGAGCTCGAGTTTTAAGCACGGTTAGGAGACATGGGCGTGTCTCAGGTTTACACGGGCGTGTCCCAACTCACATGGGCGTGTAACCCCTGTTTCAATGAAAAGTTTTCGATTGAGTTCTGAAAGTTTACGGACATGAGTTTAAGGCCTCGTAGGCCCATGAAAAGTACAAGTTGATTAAGAAAGATAAGTTTTTAATTCAAAACGAAATTTTATAGCCCGTAAGTACTTAATTAAGCAATTTCAAGCATAGTAACTTCTCGTATTCGGTCTAAGCCTCGGACTTGGGTATGGGGTGTTACATTTAGTGGTATCAGAGCTACGGTTTAGTCAGTTCTAGGACTAACGTAGCATGAGCACGAGTTTAGCTATACATGCCATACGTAAGAATGTTTTTATAATGATAGTGTGACGACTCCTGACGACTTAAATTATGTTTATATATATAATAAATGGATCCTGAAAGATATATGGTGGATGACATAGAAAGTAATGCACCGGCTCCCACTGAAGGGACGGTGTGGAACGAGAATGAGAATAGACCCACTATGGTGAGTCAAGAAGGAGGAGAAGGGGCTAGAGAAGCCTTCCTCCATATGATGAATACGTGGTATTCAGAGTTCGTTCATATGAACCCAAATGTACAACCCCTTCCACCCCCACCTATTCCTCAACCTATCCCAATAACCCCTCAAGTAGTAGAGGTGGTAAGAGGAGAGAAGCCTCCGGTTGATAGAATTAGGAAACATGGGGTAGAAGAATTCCGGGCTAGGAAAGATGATGATCCGGAAAGAGCTGAATTCTGGTTAGAAAATACCATCAGGGTATTTAATGAGTTGTCATGCACATCTGAGGAATGCATGAAGTGCGTAGTCTCTCTCTTAAGAGATTCTGCCTATCAATGGTGGAACACCCTTGTGTCGGTGGTACCAAGAGAAAAGATCACATGGGAATTCTTCCAAGAAGAGTTCAAGAAAAAGTATATCAGTCAAAGATTTGTAGATGAGAAAAGAAAAGAATTTTTAGAGTTAAAGCAAGGCAAGATGTCGGTGACCGATTATGAGCGTGAGTTTGTACGACTCAGCAAATACGCTCGAGAATGCGTGTCCACCGAGGCCATCATGAGCAAAAGATTTGAAGATGGGCTAAATGAGGACATCAAACTGTTTGTTGCTGTACTAGAATTGAAATAATTTGTTGTGCTAGTGGAGAGAGCTTGTAAAGCCGAAGAGCTAGTAAAAGAGAAGAGAAAGTCTGAAATTGAGTCTCGTGACTCTAGAAAGAGACAGTGGAATAAGTCATTCTAATCCCCATCCAAGAAGTCAAGAGATTTACCTACCCGATCGGCTACTTCCATTGGGTTTTCAAAGAAAGACAAGAGTAAACAGTATTCGGGGAAATAAAGCCACAGACTACTTGATCGCTAGTGTGGGGAACTTTCAATCTGAAAGACCCGAATGCCCTGATGTGGCAGAGACGTCATCTTGGAGAATGTCGAGCGCTGCGAAAATGTATGTTTTAGATGTGGTTCCCAAGACCACTACATAAAGGATTGTTCAGAGACAATGAAAGAAGAGAGAGCTCAGAACCCGAGATCCAGGAGTATGGTCAGAGGAAGACCGCAGAGAAACCCAGGAAGTGGGGCAATAGGAAGAGGTAACCCTAGAGAGCAGGCCGTGAGACCCGAGGGTAGGGCGCCTGCATGGACTTATGCCATTCACGCTCGCGAAGAGGCATCTTCCCATGATGTTATCACGGGTACCTTTTCTCTTCATGATGTTAAAGTTATTGCTTTAATAGATCCCGGATCTACACACACTTACATTTGCATGAAATTGGTATCCTATTTGAGTATGCCTATAGAGTTTACAGAATTTGTGATTAGAGTGTCTAATCCTTTAGGCAAGAGTGTGTTAGTGAATGAAGCATGTAGAGAATGTCCCTTAATGATTAGAGATCATTGTTTTAAAGCAAACCTTATGTTGTTACCATTTGACGAGTTTGATCTCATTCTCGGTATGGGTAGTTAAGCGCCCATAATGTAATAGTTAATTGTGGGAAGAAATACATTGAAATGAGATGTGAGAATGGGGATATCCTCCATATAGAATCAGATGAACAAAGTGGATTGCCGGTATTGATTTCTCATATGACGGCACAGAGATTTATAAGAAAGGGGTATGAGGCATATTTGGCCTTTGTGATGAATGATAAAGAAACAGAGTTAAAGATTGAGTCCGTACCGATAGTATGTGAGCACATGGATGTTTTTCCCGAAGAATTACCGGGATTACCTCCAATTAGAGAAGTTGAGTTCAGCATTGAGCTAGCTCCCGATACTGTACCAATATCTATTACTCCTTACAGAATGGCTCCAACGGAGTTGAAAGAGTTGAAGATACAGTTGCAAGAGTTAACAGACAAAGGCTTTGCAAGGTCAAGTTGTTCTCCCTAGGGTGCTCCAGTTTTATTTGTGAAAAAGAAGGATGGCACTATGAGATTGTGCATAGATTACCATCAGCTTAATAAAGTGACAGTAAAGAACAAGTATCCATTGCCAAGGATCGATGATTTGTTCGATCAATTGAAAGGAGACACCGTAATCTCTAAGATAGACTTGAGATCGGGGTATTACCAGTTTAGAGTAAAGGAGTCGATGTATCCAAGACTGCCGAACAAGGTATGGGCATTATGAATTTTTAGTCATGCCTTTTGGTTTGACCAATGCTCTGCGGTATTCATGGACTTAATGAACCGCATCTTGGACCATACCTCGACAAGTTTGTGGTCATTTTTATTGACGACATCTTTGGTTTATTTCGAGATGAGAATGAGCATCTTTGAGCACCTACGGATAGTTTTACTGATTCTTGAGAAAATCAGTTGTGTTGCCAAGTTCGATAAAAGTGAATTTTGGCTCAATGAAGTAGGATTTACAGGGCATATTGTCTCGGGAGAAGGGGTTGAGTAGACCCAAGTAAGATCTCGGCTATTACGGATTGGAAACCCCGAGGAATATCTACGAGGTTAGAAGTTTCCTAGGCCTAGCCACTATTATAGACGATTTGTTAAGGGTTTTCCATGATTGCAACCCCGTTGTGAAGTTATTCTGAGAAAAATGTGAAGTTCGAGTGGATGAAATATGCCAACAAAGTTTCAAAAAATTGAAAGCATTATTGTGAAGCTCAAGTTTCATTACAACTTTGAGACGGGGGAAAGAGTTTATAGTTTACGCTGATGCATCCTTAAATGGATTAGGCTATGTACTTATGCAAGAAGGCAAAGTGATTGCTTATGCCACAAGACGATTAAAGCCTCATGAGAAGAATTATCCGACGCACGACCTAGAGTTAGCTACCATAGTCTTCGCATTGAAGATATGGAGACATCATCTATATGGTGAGAGATGTCGGATCTTCACCGATCACAAAAGTCTGAAGTACTTGATGACGCAGAAAGAGTTGAATTTAAGGCAAAGGAGATGGTTAGAGTTGATAAAAGACTATGAGTTAGTCATTGACTACCATCCAGGAAAGGCGAATGTTGTCGCCGATGCCTTGAGCAGAAAGTCCTTATTTGCATTAAGAGCAATGAGTTCACGGATAATTTTATCTGATGATGGTTCCATTATAGCTGAGTTGAGAGCTAGACCAGTATTCCTCCAAGAGATTTCTGTGGCTCAGAAAGAAGATAGCGAATTACAAGTCAAAAGAGCTCAGTGCGAGTCAGATGTTGAATTCGAATTTCGGATTAGTTCTGAAGGATATTTGATGTTTAAAGGTAGAATTTTTGTACCGAGAAAAGAGGAGCTTATTTGGAGAATTTTGCATGAGGCACATAACGGGTGTTTGTTTGTACATCCGGGTAGTACTAAAATGTATAATGATTTGAAGCAACGGTATTGGTGGCCAAAAATGAAGAGAGACATTTCGGAATTTGTTTCCAAATGTATGATTTGTTAGCAAGTAAAAGCTGAACACCAAGTACCTTCAGGCTTGCTTCAACACATTTTAATTCCGGAGTGGAAATGAGACAATATTACTATGGATTTTGTAACAGGTTTACCGTTGTCTCCGAGTAAGAAAGATGTTGTATGGGTTGTGGTTGATAGACTTACGAAGTCAGCCCATTTTATACCTGTACGAGTTGATTACTCACTAGACAAGTTGGCAAACTAGTATGTTTCAGAAATAGTAAGACTTCATGGAGTTCCCTTGTCAATCATATCGGATAGAGATCCGAGATTCACATCCTGGTTTTAAAAGAAGTTACAAGAGGCCTTGGGTACAAAGTTGAACTTTAGTACCGCTTTTCATCCTCAAACTGACGGTCAATCAGAGAGGTTAATTCAAGTGCTCGAGGATATGCTCAGATGTTGTATTCTAGAGTTTCGAGGCAATTGGGAAAGGTTTCTCCCATTGGTAGAATTTTCCTACAATAATAGTTTTCAGTCGAGCTTGAGGATGGCGCCTTATGAGGCTTTATATGGGCATAAGTGCTGAGAACGCCTTTATTTTGGACTGAACTCAAAGAAAACCAAATTCACAGGGTTGATTTGGTTAGAGAAGCTGAAGAGTAAGTAAGAGTGATACGAGAGTGCTTAAAAGCTGATTCAGACAGACAGAAATCCTACTCGAATTTAAAAAGAAAAGAGATAGAGTATCAAGTTGGAGATGAAGTTTTCTTGAAAGTGTCACCTTGGAGAAAAGTTCTCAGATTTGGCCGAAAAGGCAAGTTGAGTCCACGTTTTATTGGACCGTATGAGATTACTGAGAAAGTTGGGCCTGTAGCTTACAGATTGGCTTTGCCATCAGAATTAGAAAAGATACATGATGTGTTTCATGTGTCAATGTTAAGACGTTACCGATCAGACCCTTCGCATGTAATTCCCCAGTCAGAGGTAGAGATTCATCCCGACATGACTTATGGTGAAGAACCAGTCAAGACATTAGCTCGGGAAGTGAAGCAGCTAAGAAAGAAAAGTATTCCCTTAGTGAATTTATTGTGGCAAAGACATGGAATAGAAGAAGCCACATGGGAACCAAAAGAGAGTATGAGAAACCAGTACCCAAACCTTTTCAGTGGTAAGATTTTCGAGGACAAAAATCCCTAAGGAGGGAGAATTATAACAGCCCGATTTAGGGCCTAGTCGGAATAGTGGTGCGAGACCACGAATCCGAGGTGAATTTATGAGTTTTTAAGGTTCATGCCATGTTTGCATGTTAGTGTGAAAGTTTCATGAGGCAATTTTGCTAAAATGAAGTTGAATGGTCAAAAAGGACCAAACTGCAAAAGTTGTAAAATGTGAGTTTCTAGAAGCATTTTGTATGAAATAGCTTTAGAATATTAATTATGAGTCCTTAAATAGCAAATTCCCCAAATTATAAATTTTGGACAAAAATGGACATTAGTTAGTAAAATAGAAATTTTTAAAGAGAAGGGCATTTTGGTCAATTGTCTAATAAGTGATTAAAATAGGAAAAAAATGATAAAATTTCATTCATCTTCTTCCTTCTATTGCCGAAAATTTGAAGACTCCATAGCTAGGGTTCTTCATTTTTTTTCAAGCTTGCTAGTAAGTTCATCTTAGCCCCGTTTTTAATATTCTTCGTGTTTTTGAAGTCCTCGTATTATGAATTAGCTATTTTTAGCTATAAACTAAGCTAAGATGCATGTTCAAAAATTTCATCTATGAATGACATGCTTGTTAAATGATGTTTTATGGAAGATTATGAGAGTTTGATGTTAGATAAACATCTTTTCCTTAATGAATTTCATGAAATATGATAGTATGGACTAGTTTGTAATAGTTATGAAATTAGTCATACCTACTAGAAATAATGAGAATTGATAATTGCTATAGTATAGAAAATGAATCAGCTAAGCATGTAGTCTAAGAAAGTTGAATAAAAATTAGTTTACGAGCCTTGGGGCAAAAGTGCAAAAATGAGAAAGTATAGGGGCAAAATAGTAATCTTGCCCAAGTATAAGCAAAGGGTCAATTTAGTCAATGTGAATATTAAATGATCTATTTATGACTATAGATCAAGAAAAACGAAGCCCGGATCGAAACCGAGGGAAGAACAAGGTCGAGGACTAAATTGCATACCTAGCTACATTTTGTATATTGAGGTAAGTTTGTATGATTTCTAGGCTTTATGATTTATATCATTGAATTGCTTAGTATAAAATACAATGTTATTATGAAAATGTTTAATGTTATGTTAAACAAAGAAATTAATGAAATCAAGCATGAGAAAGCCCCGATTGAAGTTGATTAGCTTAGGATACTCGATCTACCACATGAAACAAGAAAGTCCGTATAAGACCAAGCCGAGGCATGGCATCGGCAAGCAAGCAAGATATCATGTAAGTCCAAGGCAAGCTTGGCATTGAATAAGTTGTCATGTAAGTCCAAGGCAAGCTTGGCATTGAATAAGTTTTCATGTAAGTCCAAGGCAAGCTTGGCATTGAGTAAGTTATCATGTAAGTCCAAGGCAAGCTTGGCATTGAATAAGTTGTCATGTAAGACCAAGGCAAGCTTGGCATTGAAAAGTTATCAAGAGAAAGAGATCCCATATAAGTCCAAGTTAAGGCATGGCATTGGTGAGAACAAGAAAGACTTCGTATAAGTCCATGTTAAGTCATGGCCTCAAAATTTAGATGAGATTTAGTATCCTCGGTTATTCATATAAATTCATCGGGCAAACGAGTTAAGCTCCGAAGAGATAACAAGAAAGCTAAGTAAGTAAGGTTATTATCAAGTGATAAAGAATATTATTCATGTTATGAATGATGAATTAGAAATTATGAGTATTATGTTCAAGTATGCTGATCAATGTGATCTAGTGATACAGGTACTTGTTTGCCTATCAAGTATGATACTAGTAAGTTTCATGAGTTATGTAAGAATCAAGTATGAGACTAGTAAGTTTCATGAGTTATGTAAGAATCAAGTATGAGTAAGTAAGCTTTATAGCTGAAATTTATGATGCCATTGTTTATGTCAAATGGTTTATATTAAGCAAGTATGTTGCTATGTGCATTACGCAAACTTACTAAGCTAAATGCTTACGTCTTTTATTATTTCTTTCTATGTAGTCCCGCCAAGCTAACTTGTGGATCGTTGAAGTCGGAGCCCGAATCACACTATCAACCGCTATTTTGGTATAGCCAAGTTGTTTATTTAAGTATGGCATGTATAAGAAACATTTCATTTTGAGTATATGTCTTAGAAAGGGGAAAAGCATGGGCTATCAAGTTTATTATTATTCTTTTGTAAATGGCTAAATGATTGGCCAAGATTGACTAAGTATGTATGTTATTGATGTCAATGGAGCATGTTATATTGTTCATTAAAGTTGTAGTGATTTGAGTTGTTGAGATAGTATGAATTTGCTCTTGATTTCAGGGTGGCAATTGGCTTGGTAAATAGCCTCTAAGTGCCCACACGGTCGGACAAACGGGCGTGTGTCTAAGCCGTGCGTACCCTGCACCGTTGCACCTTAAGTTAGAATATCAAGTTGTAGTACACGGTCTAAGTCCACGGGCGTGCCATGGCCGTGTGTTATAAGTCAGAATGCTAAGGTTTTTCACACGGGCCAGGACCACGGGAGTGCCAGGGCCGTGTAAAGTTTGCCAGTGAGCTCGAGTTTTAAGCACGGTTAGGAGACATGGGCGTGTCTCAGGTTTACACGGGCGTGTCCCAACTCACATGGGCGTGTAACCCCTGTTTCAATGAAAAGTTTTCGATTGAGTTCCGAAAGTTTACGGACATGAGTTTAAGGCCTCGTAGGCCCATGAAAAGTACAAGTTGATTAAGAAAGATAAGTTTTTAATTCAGAACGAAATTTTATAGCCCGTAAGTACTTGATTAAGCAATTTCAAGTATAGTAACTTCTCGTATCCGGTCTAAGCCTCGGACTTGGGTATGGGGTGTTACATTTAGTGGTATCAGAGCTACGGTTTAGTCAGTTCTAGGACTAACATAGCATGAGCACGAGTTTAGCTATACATTCCATACGTAAGAATGTTTTTATAATGATAGTGTGACGACTCCTGACGACTTAAATTATGTTTATATATATAGTAAATGGATCCTGAAAGAGATATGGTGGATGACGTAGAAAGTAATGCACCGGCTCCCGCTGATGGGACGGTGTCGAATGAGAATGAGAATAGACCCACTACGGTGAGTCAAGAAGGAGGAGAAGGGGCTAGAGAAGCCTCCCTCCATATGATGAATACGTGGTATTCAGAGTTCGTTCATATGAACCCAAATGTACAACCCCTTCCACCCTCACCTATTCCTCAACCTATCCCAACAACCCCTCAAGTAGTAGAGGTGGTAAGAGGAGAGAAGCCTCTGGTTGATAGAATCAGGAAACACGGGGTAGAAGAATTCTGGGCTAGAAAAGATGATGATCCGGAAAGAGCTGAATTCTGGTTAGAAAATACCATCAGGGTATTTAATGAGTTGTCATGCACATCTGAGGGATGCATGAAGTGCGTAGTCTCTCTCTTAAGAGATTCTGCCTATCAATGGTGGAACACCCTTGTTTCGGTGGTACCAAGAGAAAAGATCACATGGGAATTCTTCCAAGAAGAGTTCAAGAAAAAGTATATCAGTCAAAGATTTGTAGATCAGAAAAGAAAAGAATTTTTAGAGTTAAAGTAAGGTAAGATGTCGGTGACCGATTATGAGCGTGAGTTTGTGCGACTCAGCAAATACGCTCGAGAATGCATGTCCACCGAGGCCATCATGAGCAAAAGATTTGAAGATGGGCTAAATGAGGACATCAAACTGTTTGTTACTGTACTAGAATTGAAAGAATTTGTTGTGCTAGTGGAGAGAGCTTGTAAAGCCGAAGAGCTAGTAAAAGAGAAGAGAAAGTCTGAAATTGAGTCTCGTGACTCTAGAAAGAGACAGTGGAATAAGTCATTCTAATCCTCATCCAAGAAGTCAAGAGATTTACCTACCCGATCGACTACTTCCATTGGGTTTTCAAAGAAAGACAAGAGTACACAGTATTCAGGAAATAAAGCATAGACTACTTCAGTCGCTAGTGTGGGGAACTTTCAATCTGAAAGACCCGAATGCCCACAGTGTGGCAAACGTCATCTTGGAGAATACCGAGCGCACGAAAATGCATGTTTTAGATGTGGTTCCCAAGACCACTACATAAAGGATTGTCCAGAGACAATAAAAGAAGAGAGAGCTCAGAACCCGAGATCCGGGAGTATGGTCAGAGGAAGACCGCAGAGAAACCCAAGAAGTGGGGCAAGAGGAAGAGGTAACCCTAGAGAGCAGGCCGCGAGACCCGAGGGTAGGGCGCCTGCACGGACTTATGCCATTCGCGCTCGCGAAGAGGCATCTTCCCATGATGTTATTACAGGTACCTTTTCTCTTCATGATGTTAAAGTTATTGCTTTAATAGATCCCGGATCTACACACACTTACATTTACATGAAATTGGTATCCGATTTGAGTATGCCTATAGAGTTTACAGAATTTTTGATTAGAGTGTCTAATCCTTTAGGCAAGAGTGCGTTAGTGAATGAAGTATGTAGAGAATGTCCATTAATGATTAGAGATCATTGTTTTAAAGCAAACCTTATGTTGTTACCATTTGTGAGTTTGATCTCATTCTCGGTATGGGTAGTTGCTTGCCCATAATGTAATAGTTAATTGTGGGAAGAAATACATTGAAATGAGATGTGAGAATGGGGATATCCTCCATATAGAATCAGATGAACAAAGTGGATTACCGGTATTGATTTCTCATATGACGGCACATAGATTTATAAGAAAGGGGTATGAGGCATATTTGGCCTTTGTGATGAATGATAAAGAAACAGAGTTAAAGATTGAGTCCGTACCGATAGTATGTGAGCACATGGATGTTTTTCCCGAAGAATTACCGGGATTACCTCCAATCAGAGAAGTTGAGTTCAGCATTGAGCTAGCTCTCGGTACTGTACCAGTATCTATTACTCCTTACAGAATGGCTCCAACGGAGTTGAAAGACTTGAAGATACAATTGCAAGAGTTAACAGACAAAGGCTTTGCAAGGTCAAGTTGTTCTCCCTGGGGTGCTCCAGTTTTATTTGTGAAAAAGAAGGATGGCACTATGAGATTGTGCATAGATTACCGTCAGCTTAATAAAGTGACAGTAAAGAACAAGTATCCATTGCCAAGGATCGATGATTTGTTCGATCAATTGAAAGGAGACACCGTAATCTCTAAGATAGACTTGAGATCGGGGTATTACCAGTTAAGAGTAAATGAGTCAGATGTATCCAAGAATGCTTTTCGAACAAGGTATAGGCATTATGAATTTTTAGTCATGCCTTTTGGTTTGACCAATGCTCCTGCGGTATTCATGGACTTAATGAACCGCATCTTCAGACCAAATCTCGACAAGTTTGTGGTCGTTTTTATTGACGACATACTGGTTTATTCCCGAGATGAGAATGAGCATGCTGAGCACCTACGGACGATTTCTGATTCTTCGAGAAAATCAGTTGTATGCCAAGTTCAGTAAAAGTGAGTTTTGGCTCAATGAAGTAGGATTTATGGGACATATTTTCTCAGGAGAAGGGGTTCGAGTAGACCCAAGTAAGATCTCAGCTATTACGGATTGGAAACCCCCGAGGAATATCTCTGAGGTTAGAAGTTTCCTAGGCCTAGCCGGCTATTATAGATGATTTGTCAAGGGATTTTCCATGATTGCAACCCCGATGACGAAGTTGTTACAGAAAAATGTGAAGTTCGAGTGGACAGAAATATGCCAACAAAGTTTCAAAAAATTGAAAGCATTATTGACAGAAGCTCCAGTTTTAGTACAACCTAAGACGGGGAAAGAGTTCATAGTTTACAGCGATGCATCCTTAAATGGATTAGGCTGTGTACTTATGCAAGAAGGCAAAGTGATTGCTTATGCCACAAGACAGTTAAAGCCTCATGAGAAGAATTATCCGACATACGACCTAGAGTTAGTTTGCCATAGTCTTCGCATTGAAGATATGGAGACATCATCTATATGGTGAGAGATGTCGGTCTTCACCGATCACAAAAGTCCAAGTACTTGATGACGCAGAAAGAGTTGAATTTAAGGCAAAGGAGATGGTTAGAGTTGATAAAAGACTATGAGTTAGTCATTGACTACCATCCAGAAAGGCGAATGTTGTCGCCGATGCCTTGAAAGCAGAAAGTCCTTATTTGCATTAAGAGCAATGAGTTCACGGATAATTTTATCGATGATGGTTCCATTATAGTGAGTTGAGAGCTAGACCAAAGTATTCCTCCAAGAGATTTACGAGGCTCGGAAAGAAGATAGCGAATTACAAGTCAAAAGAGCTCAGTGCGAGTCAGATGTTGAATCTGACTTTCAGATTAGTTCTGAAGGATATTTGATATTTAAAGGTAGAATTTGTGTACCGAGAAACGAGGAGCTTATTCGGAGAATTTTGCATAAGGCACATAACGGGTGTTTGTCTATACATCCGGGTAGTACTAAAATGTATAATGATTTGAAGCAACGGTATTGGTGGCCGAAAATGAAGAGAGACATTTCGGAATTTGTTTCCAAATGTATGATTTGTTAGCAAGTAAAAGCTGAACACCAAGTACCTTCAGGCTTACTTCAACCCATTTTAGTTCCAGAGTGAAAATGGGACCGTATTACTATGGATTTTGTAACGGGTTTACCGTTGTCTCCGAGCAAGAAAGATGCTGTATGGGTTGTGGTTGATAGACTTACGAAGTCAGCCCATTTTATACCTGCACGAGTTGATTACTCACTAGACAAGTTGGCAAACTTGTATGTTTGTAAATAGTAAGACTTCATGGAGTTCCCTTGTCAATCATATCGGATAGAGATCCGAGATTCACATCCAGTTTTGGAAGAAGTTACAAGAGGCCTTGCGTACAAAGTTGAACTTTAGTACCGCTTTTCATCCTCAAACCGACGGTCAATGAGAGAGAGGTTAATTCAAGTGCTCGAGGATATGCTCAGATGTTGTATTCTAGAGTTCCGAGGTAATTGGGAAAGGTTTCTCCCATTGGTAGAATTTGCCTACAATAATAGTTTTCAGTCGAGCTTGAGGATGGCGCCTTATGAGGCTTTATATGGGCATAAGTGCAGAACGCCTTTATTTTGGACTGAACTCAAAGAAAACCAAATTCACGGGGTTGATTTGGTTAGAGAAGCTGAAGAGAAAGTAAGAGTGATACGAGAGTGCTTAAAAGCTGATTCAGACAGACAGAAATCCTACTCGGATTTAAAAAGAAAAGAGATAGAGTATCAAGTTGGAGATGAAGTTTTCTTGAAAGTGTCACCTTGGAGAAAAGTTCTCAGATTTGGCCGAAAAGGCAAGTTGAGTCCACGTTTTATTGGACCGTATGAGATTACTGAGAAAGTTGGGCCTGTAGCTTACAGATTGGCTTTGCCATCAGAATTAGAAAAGATACATGATGTGTTTCATGTGTCAATGTTAAGACGTTACCGATCAGACCCTTCGCATGTAATTCCCGATCGGAGTAGAGATTCATCCCGACATGACTTATGGTGAAGAACCAGTCAAGACATTAGCTCGGGAAGTGAAGCAGCTAAGAAAGAAAAGTATTGCCTTAGTGAAAGTATTGTGGCAAAGACATGGAATAGAAGAAGCCACATGGGAACCAGAAGAGAGTATAAGAAACTAGTACCCAAACCTTTTCAGTGGTAAGATTTTCGAGGACGAAAATCCCTAAAGGGGGAAATTGTAACAGCCCGATTTAAGGCCTAGTCAGAATAGTGGTGCGAGACCACGAATCCGAGGTGAATTTATGAGTTTTTAAGGTTCATGCCATGTTTGCATGTTAGTGTGAAAGTTTCATAAGGCAATTTTGCTAAAATGAAGTTGAATTGTTAAAAAGGACCAAATTGCAAAAGTTGTAAAATGTGAGTTTCTAGAAGCATTTTGTATGAAATAGCTTTAGAATATTAATTATGAGTCATTAAATAGCAAATTGCCCAAATTATAAATTTTGGACAAAAATGGACATGAGTTAGTAAAATAGAAATTTTTAAAGAGACGGGCATTTTGGTCAATTGTCTAATAAGTGATTAAAATAGGAAAAAGATGATAAAATTTCATTCACCTTCTTCCTTCCATTGCCGAAAATTTGAAGACTCCATAGCTAGGGTTCTTCATTTTTTTTCAAGCTTGCTAGTAAGTTCATCTTAGCCCCGTTTTTAATATTCTTCGTGTTTTTGAAGTCCTCGTATTATGAATTAGCTATTTTTATCTATAAAATAAGCTAAGATGCATGTTCAAAAATTTCATCTATGAATGACATGCTTGTTAAATGATGTTTTATGGAAGATTATGAGAGTTTGATGTTAGATAAACATCTTTTCCTTAATGAATTTCATGAAATATGATAGTATGGACTAGTTTGTAATAGTTATGAAATTAGTCATACCTACTAGAAATATTGAGAATTGATGATTGCTATAGTAGAGAAAATGAATCAGCTAAGCATGTAGTCTAAGAAAGTTGAATGAAAATTATTTTACGAGCCTTGGGGCAAAAGTGCAAAAATGAGAAAGTATATGGGCAAAATAATAATTTTTCCCAAGTATAAGTAAAGGGTCAATTTAGTCAATGTGAATATTAAATGATCTATTTATGACTATAGATCAAGAAAAATGAAGCCCGGATCGAAACCGAGGCAAGAACAAGGTCGAGGACTAAATTACATATCTAGCTACATTTTGTATATTTAGGTAAGTTTGTATGATTTCTAAGCTTTATAATTTATATCATTGAATTGCTTAGTATAATATACAATGTTATTATGAAAATGTTTAATGTTATGTTAAACAAAGAAATTAATGAAATCAAGCATGAGAAAGCCCCGATTGAAGTTGAATAGCTTAGGATACTCGATCTACCACATGAAACAAGAAAGTCCGTATAAGACCAAGCCGAGGCATGGCATCGGCAAGCAAGCAAGATATCATGTAAGTCCAAGGCAAGCTTGGCATTGAATAAGTTGTCATGTAAGTCCAAGGCAAGCTTGGCATTGAATAAGTTGTCATGTAAGTCCAAGGCAAGCTTGGCATTGAGTAAGTTATCATGTAAGTCCAAGGCAAGCTTGGCATTGAATAAGTTGTCATGTAAGACCAAGGCAAGCTTGGCATTGAAAAGTTATCAAGAGAAAGAGATCCCATATAAGTCCAAGTTAAGGCATGGCATTGGTGAGAACAAGAAAGACTTCGTATAAGTCCATGTTAAGTCATGGCCTCGAAATTTAGATGAGATTTAGTATCCTCGGTTATTCATATAAATTCATCGGGCAACGCGAGTTAAGCTCCGAAGAGATAACAAGAAAGCTAAGTAAGTAAGGTTATTATCAAGTGATAAAGAATATTATTCATGTTATGAATGATGAATTAGAAATTATGAGTATTATGTTCAAGTATGCTGATCAATGTGATCTAGTGATACATGTAATTGTTTGCCTATCAAGTATGAGACTAGTAAGTTTCATGAGTTATGTAAGAATCAAGTATGAGACTAGTAAGTTTCATGAGTTATGTAAGAATCAAGTATGAGTAAGTAAGCTGTATAGCTGAAATTTATGATGCCATTGTTTATGTCAAATGGTTTATATTAAGCAAGTATGTTGCTATGTGCATTACGCAAACTTACTAAGCTAAATGCTTACGTCTTTTATTATTTCTTTCTATGTAGTCCCGCCAAGCTAACTTGTGGATCGTTGAAGTCGGAGCTCGAATCACACTATCAACCGCTATTTTGGTATAGCCAAGTTATTTATTTAAGTATGGCATGTATAGGAAACATTTCATTTTGAGTATATGTCTTAGAAAGGGGAAAAGCATGGGCTATCAAGTTTATTATTATTCTTTTGTAAATGGCTAAATGATTGGCCAAGATTGACTAAGTATGTATGTTATTGATGTCAATGGAGCATGTTATATTGTTCATTAAAGTTGTAGTGATTTGAGTTGTTGAGATAGTATGAATTTGCTCTTGATTTCAGGTGGCAATTGGCTTGGTAAATAGCCTCTAAGTGCCCACACGGTCGGACACTGGACGTGTGTCTAAGCATGCGCACCACACCGCTGCACCTTAAGTCGAGAATATCAAGTTGTAGTACGGTCTAAGTCCACGGGCGTGCTATGGCCATGTGTTATAAGTCAGAATGCTAAGGCTTTTCACACGGGCCAGGACCACGGGCGTGCCAGGGCCGTGTGAAGTTTGGCAGTGAGCTCGAGTTTTAAGCACGGTTAGGAGACATGGGCGTGTCTCGAGTTTACAGAGCGTGTCCCAACTCTCATGGGCGTGTAACCCCCTGTTTCAATGAAAAGTTTTCGATTGAGTTCTGAAAGTTTACGGACATGAGTTTAAGGCCTCGTAGGCCCATGAAAAGTACAAGTTGATTAAGAAAGATAAGTTTTTCTTTCGGAACGAAATTTTATAGCCCGTAAGTACTTGATTAAGCAATTTCAAGCATAGTAACTTCTTGTATCCGGTCTAAGCCTCGGACTCGGGTATGGGGTGTTACAAAAAGTCTAGTTTATTTAATCCATAAATATAATCTATGCAAAATGTCCAAATGTCCAAAGTTAAAAATCCTATGCCAGAGTACCATAATTTTACATAAAAAGTCCCAAATAGCAATAAAGTCCATAAAAATTCAAATCAGAAATAAGAGTCCATATTTGTTGAAAAACCATTTCTGAGAGCATCACCAATGGCCGCATCCAAGTCCTAACCACGATGATTATCTGAAACACATAAGTAATGTGGGTGAGCTTTAAAGAGCCCAATGTGAGATCAACACAAACATAATCGCATACATAACAAAATATCAATCTCAACATGTCAATCATCATAATAATCACCAGTTCTAACACTAATACTTATGCATGAACATGCCGATGCATATTTTAAAATGATGCACATTTTTTAAAATTTTCTACCCATCTCTGCTACACACCAATATCGAGTTCTTTAGAACTCGTCCATCCGAAACACTATTTCTGGACAAGCCACCATTGATTTACAGATAAACTGCCACTGATAACACTTTGTGGACAAGCCACCACATATGTAAATATACTGCCACTGAAACATTTTGTGGACAAGCCACCACTGATTTACAGATAAACTGCCACATACTTCCACCTTTCACAAAACCCACCCCATGCATGTGATATGGCAATTTCACTTTTTAACACATATTATTTGTAACACCCTTCACCTGTATTCAACACCGAAATAGGGTTACGGAGCATCACCGAACTTACAAAATAGTTAAACAACTACTTAAACATACATTTTCTCAATTCAATCATCCATCATTCATATCTCATTCAAATACAATCACTTTATCCCTTAAAAGGGCCTACGAGGCCTTAAACATGCTTTAGAAATAGTTCGGGACTAAACCGATAATTCAGAACAAATTTGGGAAACTTAGAAAATTTTGCTTCAAACAGGGGACACACGCCCGTGTGAAAACAGGGGGTACATACTAACTTGGGTCACACGACCGACCACACGCCCGTGTGTCTAGCCTCTGTGCCCTTCGAAATGGCCACACACGCTCGTGTGTCAGGCCGTATGCTAGGCCGTGTCAAACCTGTAGGGTATACTGACTTATGCAACACGGCCAAGTCACATGCCCGTTTGCTAGGCCGTGTGCCAAATAGGGGGTATACTGACTTGTGCCACACGGCCGATCACACGCCTGTGCGTGAGACCGTGTGGAGCATACTGACTTCATTTTAATTTCAACACCAGGGGACACACGGCCATGTAACATAACCGTGTGTCACACACGGTTGAGACACACGCCCGTGTCTCTGCCCGTGTGGACAAAAATAGGCTATTTGCAAAGCCATTTTGCCACCCTATTTTTACATACCTGCACAAGCATAATTTGCAACATTTTGTAACTCAACAGGCAACCAATCCATAATATTTCATACACATATTAGAATACTTATATGCAACCAAAGCATTATACCAAGTTAAGCCAAATCAAATGGCTTTACCATATACCACAACATGTACCCAACATCACTAGTTCAAGTAACCATAACTATCATCTTTATAACTAGCCTATACATGACATATTTACATATATCCATGAGTTCAAAAGTACCAATCGGCAATTTGATAGTGTGATGCATATCTCTGACTTTATCCGATTCGAGCGAGCTATCGAACCTCTATAAAACACGGAAAAGAAACAGAGTAAGCTTTATAGCTTAGTAAGCCCGTATAATTTAGAATTAAACTTACCATTTATAGATAATCAAGTCAACAAATAAGGTATACTCAATTCAATTACCATGTAACATCCCAAAATAGGGGTTATTTGTGATTGAATTATTTTTCTTGTATTTGAATTTCTGTGATATTATTCGTGATGATATAAGGCTTAATTAGGGGTCTTGAGTAAGCTCGGTTTAGTAGAATAATTCTTAGTATGGCTTACTTAAAGAAGAGGATTAAATGAGCTTAGCACTTAAGTTAATTTAAGTAGCAATAAGTGACACAAGATGAGTGCATGGCAAGTTGGTAATGGCGCATGGAGTTTAGCTTGAGGGGAGAGGTTCGAATCCCTTAAATAGCATTGGAACAACTTTTATTTTTGCTTTGGTATGGTAAGTGTCGCCAAGGATAATTAAGATAAGGGTTGACCATGTTAATTTTTGGTTAGTAGACTATAGGTTTAAGGCAAGTGTTAACATATGGAAGGGAATCAAGTTATTAAGGAAAATATGGAGACATGGGGCTAGTATCAAGGATTATGTTTTGGAAACAAAATCATGGCCTTTATGCCATGAACTTGGACGGAAATGTGGCTAAGGGGGGGGATTTGGCCGAATATGCTAGTGTTGGTAAGGCTTGGGAAGAATTTTTGGTCATTTCTTTCATTTGATGCAAAAGGTGCAAAATAATTTTTCTCTCAAACTCTTTTCTTGTTAGCCGAATTTCACCTTTTGATAAGCCTAATACTTTTTGACCATTTGGTCATTTTTGGCTCATTTTCTATTTCTCCTTTTCATTCTCTCAAAACCGAAACAACTCATCTCTTTTGTCCATTTTCTTTTTCTTTCTTAGCCGAATCTCTTATACCATAATATCCTATCTATTTCTTTCTTTTCTCTTCTCAAAAGCACTTAGCCGAAATTATTGGTTCACTTTCTTACTTCATCTTTTTCCATACAAGTTGAACCTTGGTTGATTGTGTTGAACAAATCATAGCCGAATCCACTCTCTTGGGTATGCCGAATTTTCTTCTCCTATCAACTTTGGCCGAATATTGAAGGTAATATAGTTATCATCGGGACTTCTCTAGAAATCGGTTTTGGTAAAGTGGTAAGGGCTTATTTCAAAGGATTACTCTTTTAAGTTTCGTTTAAGTAGAAGGCTAATAAACCTTTTGATGATGGTTGATTGTAGGGAAGTGAGGCCGATTCTTTTAGGAGTGTGTTGGATAAGTGTTCGAAGGCTTTGGGTAAGATTTTAGGTTCACAAGGAACCTTTCTCAATTATTTTGGTTTGGCCGAATAGGCCATGGTTCTAATATTCATTTTTGGCCGAATATAGGGGCAAGAATACTTGTGTGGCCGATTTGTCTATTTGGGTTTTAGAACTCTTTTTGGTGCAGTGTGTATACATACACATCTTATAACTTTTAATATGCTAAGTGTTATTTTATGCCTAACGTTTTGTGTAGACATGGATGAAATACCTTCATGGTATTAACAAGGATTTGGGTAAGTTCTTATTATTATGTGATTATTATTTGATGCTTTTGGGAAGCATGACACATTTGGTATGTGTATTATTTGATATATGGCTTATGATAAATCGATTGGATGTTGTTAAATAAATCTATCAACATGATTTGTGGTACATGCATAAAAATGATTGTTATGGGTTGATGAGAGGAGGGCGGTGATATTCGTGTCGAGCGGACACGGTGTTTTGGTAACACATCGTGACTACGGTCACCGTGAGGTTTAGTACCTCAGAGGTTTGGCACCTCATAGCGACTTGTCCCCGTGGTTAATTCCACCGTGGGTTGGCCCCACTTTGAGATATGGGATTGTGCGCGGTGATTTGGTATCACACACGATGGGTTGGCCCCATCATCTATTTGTGACTTCGGTCAAAGTGTTTTGGTAACACAATTGTGTCTTTGGACACCGAGAGATTTGGTATCTCCGGTGATTTGGTATCACATTTGTGACTATACGTCACGGTGGTTTGGCACCACCCGGTGGTTTGGTACCACAAGGGGTAGAAAAAGGCGTATGGATGGTTAGGTTGGGTGCATTTAAACTTATGCATGTTAATTGGTTATAATTTGTGTATGTGATTGCATTAAATTGGGGAAGGGTTACACATTGAGTCTTGGTGACTCACCTTCTCCTTTAATTTTTCAGGTGATTCGTAGACCGCGGATGAGGAGCCGGATGGACTCGAGGTGGCCATGCAGTGGAGATTTTTAATAAATGAATTATGGATTTTATCTATTTTTCTGTTGGGTTTATGTTGCTTAATTGTAATAAGGCCTCCTAGGATTATTTTATTATTGCTGCATGTTTTGAATGTTTTGTTTAAACTATTTGATGATGTTAAAAACGGATGCACATGTTTTCTCAAATTAAACGCAAAATGTTTTTTTTAAGTACCATCGGGTACATTTGAAACTGTAACAACCTAACTTAGTATATTTTTAAATGACATTAAGTAATGCTTTCTTCATAACACCTCAATTGTTTTAAATCAAAACAATATCTTTTATCAAAATTTAAAACGACTTAACAAGGGATTTTCAAAGGTTTTTCCTCCGTAGCATACCAAATTCGATCGTAATGTTTGGGCGGGTTTGGGGTGTTACTAAAATTGGTATCGAGCCAAGTTCAAAGCTCATTTGTGGGGCCCAAGGCCCAAAAATGTTTTGGTAGGTCTATTTGAAATATTATGGTTTTGAATAAGCATGGCTTGAGTCTCAAAGACCGATCCGCCTGTAAGTACCACTAACTTTTGTATGAATTATTTATTGTAGAAGGGTAGGAAGCATGGGACGTAGATAGTGATAGTATTTTAAACTTTAGGACTAGTTTACTCCAAACAAAGACATAAGACTTTAAGAGCCTAATTAAACCAATCTACGACCAAGTCGCCGAGGAGTTAGGGTGTGGTAACCTTGGTGCGCATGTCTAGGATTGGATCGGAAGAGCTTGGTACTTAAGCAGTCCTCGTGACTCACCTCCTCTTCGCGGGATTCCTACAGTGCGTAGCCGGTTCACCCTAACCAAGAGGACTCGGTCATAGGCAAAATCCTAAATAAAACCCGAAAGGGATTAGCCATGTTTTAAGGAAAACTTCGGTTTTAAAATCATTAAATTATTTTTTAGATGGTAGGACAAATTTATCTTGAAAATTTTCAAAATATCTCGATTTGTTAAAGTTTTCAAATTTCTTGGTTTATTACAAAAATACCCTTTAGAAAAAAAATGACGAAAATACCCACAGGTTAGAAAGACGAGTAATGCAGAAGAGTGCATAGGTATGAAAGGTATAGGAAATGGATGTATTATTCTGTGTAAACCAAGATAGAAGACTTAAAACCTTGTTTGATCGAAAGAATCTCTATTAAACTCTTTTCATAAAATTTCTTCATGATAATCAAGTGAAACATGTACTAATTCATAAAAATTTCCTAATCAGATTAAAGCGCGATAGTTAGAATGAGCTTTAGAGGACGTGGCCGTCGTGGACGTGGGAAGGGGTAGGATGGTCGTATCGTAACCCGTCGGTTCGGGTCAAGGATCTCGAGAATGAGATACCGCCACCACCACCCCCAACCTTTGGAGTGAAGAGCGAGGATCGACGGGTGACGACGCTGCGTGTCACAAGCGATGCTACGGGTTCGGAAAGGGTAGCTGGAATTGGTGGAAGTGGAGGAGCTCGGAAGTCGGTTCTGAGAGACTTGAGCTAACTGAGCTGAATTTTTCCGAGGTGTGTTCGGTGTAGCGCCCAATACGGTGAGTATTGGTGGAATCGACCGAAAGAATCATGGATGAGATAGATTTGACAAATGAGGAGAAACTGAAAGGAGCGGTGTCGCTTCTCAAGGATGAGTCATATCGATGGTGGCTCACGGTTCGAGATGGTGCTACGGCAGATGATCTCACTTGGGAGTACTTCAAAGCTGCATACCAGAAGAAGTATGTTGGATCAAGCTACATTGACGCTCAAAGGAAAGCTTTTCTGGGGTTAGTGCAAGGGAATAAGTCTGTCTCGGAGTATGAAGCGGAATTCCTAAGGCTGAGTCGTTATGCTCAGGGAATAGTGGCATCGGAACATGATCGTTGTGTTCGTTTTGAAGATGGACTTAGAGACGAGTTAAGGTGCTGATTGCTCCACAAAGAAGAACGTGAGTTTTTGTCTTGGTGGAGAAGGCCAAGGTAGCCGAAGGAATCAAGGAGTCCGCGAGGCAAAGTTATGATAGGAGCAAGTGAAGAGAGGCTTTGGATCGTGCAGGTCAGTGGTAATGTTCGAGAAAAGATTTAGGCGAGTGGGTCAAATCAGGCAGGGAGGTCCACAGCTGCTAATCAAAGATCGGCCCAGTGTAACCGTTGTGGAAAGTTTCATTGGGGTGAATGTTGGACCGGAGGGAAAGGATGTTTCGAGTGTGGTTCGCTAGAACATCGTGTGAGGGACTGTCCGCGTAAGCAAGCTAGGAATCAGTCTGAAGGTCAAGGTCGTGCCCAGTTCAGAAAGGAGGGACCAGCACCGCAGAGAGGTCGTGGTAATGGTAGAGGTGGTTATGGCTCTAGTGGAGGTCGCGGAGCAGCTGGCAGAGGTATTGGCAACACGGAGGCTAGGCAGCCTGGTTTGGTGTATCTTCGCGAGGCGTCATGAGAAGGAGGAGACGCACCGGACGTCATAACCAGATGCGTTTTAATTTTTGGTGTTCCATATAACGCCTTGATAGATGTGGGTTCGACGCACTCTTACGTTGCTAGTAGTATAGTTGAGACCATGAGTTTAGTTCCGAGGCGCTTCTAAGAGGATGACTGTACTTAGTCCTTTAGGTCACTCTGTAGAAGTAGATAAGTCAGATAGAGATATACCCCCTAGAACTCCAAGGGGTAGTGTTTGTAGCCGATCCGATGGAACCGCCGCTTGAGGAGTTCGATCGATTCTTGGGATGGACTGGTTGGTCAAGTACCAAGCAAGTTT
The DNA here is from genome assembly GCA_025698515.1 of Gossypium sturtianum. Lineage (NCBI taxonomy): Eukaryota > Viridiplantae > Streptophyta > Magnoliopsida > Malvales > Malvaceae > Gossypium > Gossypium sturtianum. Next base: position 57,849,345 of record CM046951.1, on the reverse strand, counting down.
GGATTGTGCCGCTAAGCGCATGGTTTTGAAGACGGTTGAAGGTAAAGAAGTGGTCATGATAGGTAATAGGAGAGATTATCTATCCAACGTGGTATCTGCGTTGAAAGCGATAAAGATGGTCGGGAAGTACGTGAGGCGTTCGTAGTTCATGTGTGTGCTTTGGAAGCTAAGGAGTCTTCGTGGGAAATGTTCAATCAGTAAAGGAATTTGTTGACGTATTTCTGAAGAACTTAGGGATTGCCTCCGGATCGTGAAGTCGAATTTGGTATAGATCTCATTGCGAGGCGCGCCGGTGTCTATAGCTCCATATAGGATGGCACCGAAGGAATTGTTGGAATTGAAGGCTCGAGATACAAGAGTTGTTGGATCGAGGTTTCATTCGACCAAGTGTTTCACCTTGGGGAGCGCGCGGTACTTTTGTCAAGAAGAAGGATGGTTCGATGCGGATGTGTATAGACTACCGCCAGATTGAATAAGTCGACGATTAAAAACAAGTATCCTTTGCCGAGGATAGATGACTTGTTTGATCGGTGAAAGGGGCTGCGGTTTTTTTCTAAGATTGATTTAAGGTCCGGATATCATCAAACCGAAGGTGAAAGAGGTGATATCCATAAGACGGCATTTCGTGACTCGGTATGGACACTACGAATTCCTGGTGATGCCGTTTGGTTTGACTAATGCACCAGCAGCTTTCATGGACATGATGAATAGGGTATTTCAACAGTTTTTGGATCGGTTTGTTGTGGTCTTTATAGATGATATTTTGGTGTATTCGAAGTCAGAAGAGGAGCATGATGCGCATTTGCGAGTGGTGTTGCAGATTCTGAGGGAAAAGCAGCTGTATGCGAAATTTAGTAAGTGCGAATTCTGGCTTAAGGAGGTGACTTTCTTGGGTCACGTTGTTTCAGCCGAGGGGATTAGAGTGGATCCTCGAAAGATTGAGGCAGTGTTAGATTGGAAGCCGCCTAAATCTGTGGCTGAAATTTGGAGTTTTCTAGGTCTGGCGGGGTATTACCGAAGATTTGTGGAAGGATTTTCTTTGATTGCCGCACCGATGACCAAGTTGTTGAGGAAAGGAGTTCCATTTGTGTGGACCGAGGAGCAGCAAGAAAGTTTCGACAAATTGAAGAAGATTCTGACTGAAGCTCCGGTTTTGATTCAACCTGAGGCAGGCAAGGAATTCACGGTTTATTGCGATGCATCACATATTGGTTTGGGATGCGTCTTGATGCAAGAAGGGAAGGTAGTGGCTTATGCATCTCGTGATTGAGACCACATGAGGCTAATTATCCGACTCATGACTTGGAGTTAGCGGTGTAGTCTTCGCTTTGAAGATATGGAGGCACTATTTGTACGGAGAGAAGTCGATAGTTTATACGGATCACAAGAGTCTTAAGTATCTCTTGACTCGAAGGATTTGAATTTGAGGCAGCGTAGATGGATTGAGTGTTGAAGGACTACGATCGTTCGATCGAGTATCATCCCCGTAAGGCTAACGTGGTGGCGCACGCGTTGAGTCGTAAGGTTGTTTCGGATTTAAGATCGATGTTTGCTCGACTTAGTACGTTCGATGATGGGAGTCTTTTGGCGTAATTGCAAGTCAAGCCGACTTGGTTAGATCAGATTAAGGAGAAGCGGTTAGAGGATGATGGTTTGAATGATCGGAGGTTGCAAGTCCGAATGGTGGATTAGAGGATTTTAGTCCGTCCAAAGTGATGGAGTTTTGTGCTTTAAAGGAAGAGCTTGTATGCCGAAGAATGATGGAGTTGAGACAAAGGATTCTTCGGGACGCACATAGTAGCCCATATGCTATGCATCCTGGAGGTAGCAAGATGTATCGGGATTTGAGAGAGCAATTTTGGTGTGCCAGTATCGATTATCTCGGATAGGGATCCGAGGTTTACATCGAGGTTTCGGAGAGCGTTGCATCAAGCTTTGGGTACGAGATTGGACTTCAGCACAGCTTTTCATCCGCAATCCGATGGACAATCGGAGAGAGTGATTCAGATCTTAGAAGATATGCTCAGAGGTTGTGTTCTGGACTTCAGTGGCAGTTGGGAGGAGTATCTACCGTTGGCGGAATTCGCTTATAACAATAGTTATCAAGCGAGTATCCAAATGGCTCCATATGAAGTAATCAGATGGACGAAAATGCCGTACTCCTACGTGTTGGACGGAACTAGGTGAACGACATGTTTTGGGTCCATTTGGTGACGGAAGGCGAGGACAAAGTTAAGGTAATTCGGGCTCGTCTCAAGGAAGCATCGGATAGGCAAAAGTCTTACGCCGATCTCAAGCGCAAGGAGATGGAATACGAGGTAGGAGATAAAGTCTTTCCAAGGTGTCGCCTTGGAAAAAGGTGTTGCGCTTTGGGCAAAAAAGGAAATTAAGTCCAAGGTTCATCGGCCCGTATATCGTGTTGAAACGAGTAGGACCGGTAGCTTATCACTCGAATCGCCAGCAGAGTTGAGTCGATTCACGCGATGTCTTCCATGTGTCGATGCTTAGGCGGTATAGGTCGGATCCATCGCACATCGTGCGATGTGAGAGATTGAGGTTAACTCCGACTTATCATTCGAGGAGGAACGGTTGATTTTAGATCGTGATGTCAAGGTGTTGCGTAGAAAGTCGGCACCTTAGTGAAAGTGCTATGGCGAAACCATGGTACGGAGGAAGCGACGTGGGAATCACGAGGAGGTGATGCGGCAAGAATACCCTCACCTTTTCTGATCAGGTAATTTCGAGGTCGAAATTATTTTAAGGGGGGTAGAACTGTAACATCCCAAAATAGGGGTTATTTGTGATTGAATTATTTTTCTTGTATTTGAATTTCTGTGATATTATTCGTGATGATATAAGGCTTAATTAGGGGTCTTGAGTAAGCTCGGTTTAGTAGAATAATTCTTAGTATGGCTTACTTAAAGAAGAGGATTAAATGAGCTTAGCACTTAAGTTAATTTAAGTAGCAATAAGTGACACAAGATGAGTGCATGGCAAGTTGGTAATGGCGCATGGAGTTTAGCTTGAGGGGAGAGGTTCGAATCCCTTAAATAGCATTGGAACAACTTTTATTTTTGCTTTGGTATGGTAAGTGTCGGCCAAGGATAATTAAGATAAGGGTTGACCATGTTAATTTTTGGTTAGTAGACTATAGGTTTAAGGCAAGTGTTAACATATGGAAGGGAATCAAGTTATTAAGGAAAATATGGAGACATGGGGCTAGTATCAAGGATTATGTTTTGGAAACAAAATCATGGCCTTTATGCCATGAACTTGGACGGCAATGTGGCTAAGGGGGGGGATTTGGCCGAATATGCTAGTGTTGGTAAGGCTTGGGAAGAATTTTTGGTCATTTCTTTCATTTGATGCAAAAGGTGCAAAACAATTTTTCTCTCAAACTCTTTTCTTGTTAGCCGAATTTCACCTTTTGATAAGCCTAATACTTTTTGACCATTTGGTCATTTTTGGCTCATTTTCTATTTCTCCTTTTCATTCTCTCAAAATCGAAACAACTCATCTCTTTTGTCCATTTTCTTTTTCTTTCTTAGCCGAATCTCTTATACCATAATATCCTATCTATTTCTTTCTTTTCTCTTCTCAAAAGCACTTAGCCGAAATTATTGGTTCACTTTCTTACTTCATCTTTTTCCATACAAGTTGAACCTTGGTTGATTGTGTTGAACAAATCATAGCCGAATCCACTCTCTTGGGTATGCCGAATTTTCTTCTCCTATCAACTTTGGCCGAATATTGAAGGTAATATAGTTATCATCGGGACTTCTCTAGAAATCGGTTTTGGTAAAGTGGTAAGGGCTTATTTCAAAGGATTACTCTTTTAAGTTTCGTTTAAGCCGAAGGCTAATAAACCTTTTTGATGATGGTTGATTGTAGGGAAGTGAGGCCGATTCTTTTAGGAGTGTGTTGGATAAGTGTTCGAAGGCTTTGGGTAAGATTTTAGGTTCACAAGGAACCTTTCTCAATTATTTTGGTTTGGCCGAATAGGCCATGGTTCTAATATTCATTTTTGGCCGAATATAGGGGCAAGAATACTTGTGTGGCCGATTTGTCTATTTGGGTTTTAGAACTCTTTTTGGTGCCAGGTGTGTATACATACACATCTTATAACTTTTTAATATGCTAAGTGTTATTTTATGCCTAACGTTTTGTGTAGACATGGATGAAATACCTTCATGGTATTAACAAGGATTTGGGTAAGTTCTTATTATTATGTGATTATTATTTGATGCTTTTGGGAAGCATGACACATTTGGTATGTGTATTATTTGATATATGGCTTATGATAAATCGATTGGATGTTGTTAAATAAATCTATCAACATGATTTGTGGTACATGCATAAAAATGATTGTTATGGGTTGATGAGAGGAGGGGGCAGTGATATTCGTGTCGACGGACACCAGTGTTTTGGTAACACATCGTGACTACGGTCACCGTGAGGTTTGGTACCTCCAGAGGTTTGGCACCTCATAGCGACTTGTCCTCGTGGTTAATTCCACCGTGGGTTGGCCCCACTTTGAGATATGGGATTGTCTGCCAGTGATTTGGTATCACACGATGGGTTGGCCCCATCATCTATTTGTGACTTTGGTCACCGGTGTTTTGGTAACACAATTGTGTCTTCTGGACACCAGAGATTTGGTATCTCCGGTGATTTGGTTTCACATTTGTGACTATACGTCACGGTGGTTTGGCACCACCAGTGGTTTGGTACCACAAGGGGTAGAAAAAGGCGTATGGATGGTTAGGTTGGGTGCATTTAAACTTATGCATGTTAATTGGTTATAATTTGTGTATGTGATTGCATTAAATTGGGGAAGGGTTACACATTGAGTCTTGGTGACTCACCTTCTCCTTTAATTTTTCAGTGATTCGTGTAGACCGCGGATGAGGAGCCGGATGGACTCGAGGTGGCCATGCAGTGGAGATTTTTAATAAATGAATTATGGATTTTATCTATTTTTCTCGTTGGGTTTATGTTGCTTAATTGTAATAAGGCCTCCTAGGATTATTTTATTATTCTTTGCATGTTTTGAATGTTTTGTTTAAACTATTTGATGATGTTAAAAACGGATGCACATGTTTTCTCAAATTAAACGCAAAATGTTTTTTTTAAGTACCATCGAGTACATTTGAAACTGTAACAACCTAACTTAGTATATTTTTAAATGACATTAAGTAATGCTTTCTTCATAACACCTCAATTGTTTTAAATCAAAACAATATCTTTTATCAAAATTTAAAACGACTTAACAAGGGATTTTCAAAGGTTTTTCCTCCGTAGCATACCAAATTCGGTCGTAATGTTTGGGCCGGGTTTGGGGTGTTACATACCAAATGCTTAAACACAAGCATTCATCAACAAGTTAGTCACATAAGTGCATATAATCATCCATTATCTCAATTTAGTACTCAATACATTGTATCATATCAAATTCATATATCACATACATCATTTGTAACAATTCACTTTCAATCATATAAACAATAATTCTTTTGATAACAGTAACTCATCCGTATAAACAATACCTTATCCATATAAACAGTAATTCATCCGTATAAACACATAACTTTATCTAATAACCAATAACAAAATTTATGCTCGTTGAACCTATTTGAATATCGAGGGATACTCGGGTGATATACTTTACGCATATAAATCAGTAATCCGTCAATTCATTGTCATTTTCGCTCTTTCAAGCTATGATCAGTAAGCTCTTCCTGAGCTGATGGACAATAAGCTCTATTGAGCTGAAACGGTAAGCTCTGACGAGATAAAAACAGTAAGCTCTTACGAGCTGATATATCGGTAAGCTCATACGAGCTGTGGTGAGTCCGTAACATATGCAGGATCTCGACCAAAATGGTAACCCTAGTGACATGTCACTCGTATCCTACGACTTTCTACGATTCAAACGGGGCTCGATATTTAATAATTCTCATCAATTAGGCATTTGAACTCAGTAATACCATTTACTCAATTACACTTTCATTTCAAATAACTTACAAGTATTTAAAGATTCCATTCTAATTATACGAACTTACATCGAGTTGCTGGATGGAAATTATCAACTATTCGTCCACTTTTCCTTTTCCCCGATTTAAACCCGATCTCAGCTTATCTTGATCTATATATTATCAAATTTAGGACATTCAGCATTCAGGCTATTCAATTTAGTCCAGATTTCACTTTAAGGCATTTTTACACATTTGCCCCTAATATTTCACATCTTTTACAATGTAGAACTTTTTTCATAAAATCACAAATTCATGCAATTTAACCACAACCCAAGCTAGCCGAATTTCTCTAGTACTCATATTAGCCCATATTTCTCATTTATTCACACTTTTAACCACCACATTTCATATTTTCTCAATTTAATCCCTTTTTGATATTTCTGTCAAAAATCACTTTACAAAAGCTATTAATCTAACATTAAACCTTCCAAATCTATCATAATTCATCAAATTACTCAAGCATTCAACAATGGAAACATGATAAATCTTTAACAGTTTCGAAATCTAAGGTACGGGCTAGCTAGAATACGAAGCAACGATTACAAAAACATAGAAATCATTAAAAACCGAGCAAAAACGAACTTACAATTTAGCTCCAATGTGACCGAACCTTCAAATTATTTTCATGGCTTTTCTAAGCCCTAATTTTTCGGCTAGGAAGATGATAATGAATCAAAGTTTGTTTGTTTTATTTTTTTTAAGCCTTTGATAACCAAATTACAAGTTTAACCTTTATAATAAACCATTAATTCACATGTTATTATGCCCATAAATGTCCACTCAGATAAGTAATGGTCTAATTACCACATAAGGACCTTAACTTTAACGTTCTATAACTATTAGACACCTTTAGCTATTAGAGCTCAAGTTTTACGCTTTACGCGATTTAGTCCTTTTTATTAAATTAACCAACCAAACGATAAAATTACTAAATGAAACTTTCACACAATCATTCAATCATGCTTTAAACCTTAAAATAATAATAAAATAAATATTATAACATCAAATTTGTGGTCCTGAAACCACTGTTCCGATTTGACCAAAAATGGGCTGTTACATTATTCACTTTTGCACTTAGACATGTAAACATGCTCTCATAATCATATCACTTTTTGATCACTTATAATCACTTTAACATGTTTTAACATGCTTTTCACATTAGATCATGGATCTCAAATTTACACATACACATATATAAATATCACATGCTTTAAATCATCAAAAGTATCACACATGCCATGTATCACATTTCATAATGATGAGATTTACTCATATATCACAATCACAGTTATCATCACATCAGATATCATGTTTTCATAGAATCGTTTGGTTAGGTTTGCTTACTTGGTATTTCTTCTCGATGAGTTTTTCAACTCTCCTTCGTAGTACTTAATGTACTTGCGTTTAATCACAATTTTATTACTAATATATTTATTTAACACCACATTATATTTAATCTAATAGTATTGAACCCACACCTTTTTCTTAGATTGGATATGCCACATTCCCTTAGTAGTGATTCCGCTTGGATCTAAACCCAAAAGACGTATCTAACACAAAAATAACATATTTTGGTTCGGATCCACCGAAGATGTTTTATTACTAAAGATTAATCATTAAAAATCTCACCATACACTTACCCCACGATTCGTACACTCGAATCGATGACCTCCGATCCAAAGTTAAGGATTTCTCTTATTGTTATCGATTGGACCTTCAAAGAGCATAAGGAATAATATTAACACGTAAATAAATAAAAATAACTTACATGGCTAATATATTATTCGACCAAGAGAGGAAAACACTAAGAGGAGAAGTTGATGATCGGATAACCCACACTTACACAACTTAATCAATTCGGGATGGTTGGTGGATCGATATAGATACGAGATCGGAGAGTTGGGTGATCTAAAAGAATTATTAAAGCAAATAGGGTATAAGATCAACCATAACAAAAAGAATGGAAAAGAAATGGGAAGAAAAGAGGAAAAACCCAACCATCGACGGCAACGGCGACGGTCCAACGAAGGGTGAAGTAAAAAGAAATAATGAGGGTTCAACACAAACAAGGGTGAATTATTAAGACAAAAGGAGGAGAGATGGAAGAGAAGAGAAATCCGTGTGTGTCGCACGGTGGTGGTCACGGCGGTGACTGGGAAGAGAAAGAGGAGGAGGATGAGCTACGGTGGTTGGGGGTGATGGGTTCGATCACAGTGGAGGGAGGAAGTAAAAATGAAGAAGGAAAAAGGTTGTGGCTAGCAAAAAGAGAGAGAACGAAAAGGAAAAAGAAAAATATAGAAGAGAGGGAGGAAGGGATAGATATGAGAGGTTGGGAGTGAGGGGAAAGGGTGGTCAACCTAGTCTAGGTTCAATGAACCACTTTTATGGCAATGGTGGGAAGAAATGGCAAGAGAGAGAGACATGGAGTAAAAATGGGGATCATGTTACCTCAACTTATGGTAAATTTTACTCTTTAAAAGGGAAAGGAATCCTCCTAGTATGGTAACAAGAGCGGTAGACAGAAAGTATATAATGCACATGGGAAAATGTGTTAAAATTTAAATAAAAAGATGAGAACAAGGAGACTTGAACTTAAAACCTCTAGGATAGCTTAGGAGCACTTAACCACTTCACTTCCTTGTTTTTATTTTTGTGCCACTAATAATAAAAATGTGGGATGTGACAGCATCATGGAAGACCGAGTGATCCGATGGAAGTACTATAGGCCGAGGCATGAATACTTAGTTCAATGGAAGTGACTTCTCGACAATGAAGCTAGTTGAGAACTTGCCAAGGCCTTGTGACAGTTCTAAAACAAGATAGACCAGTTCCATTATGAGGATGCGACGAAGGCACTGCAAGAAAAGGTGGGGGAGAATGTCACGAGCTGCGCAAGGGAGCTTGAAACCAAGGAACATTTGGATGATCCATCTTGTTCGCGAGGGGTTACATGACCCAACAAGACTAGCCCATTGCTTGGAGAGATTGAAGGCCCATCTACATAGCATGGCAACTATGGGAAGTAATTATAGAATCTTTGCAATCTTAGAAGATTTGTAGTCTTAAAAGATTTGATTCTGTAAATATTAAGAGATTTGATTTGTAAATTGCTTTTAATCTCGACCATTGATGTCCTTTAATCTATATCGTTGGTGTATAAGCCCAAAATTGCCCGGCCCATTTTACAACCCAAAAACATTAACCCATTACTCAATAACAGCAACCTAAAAACAAGAAACCCAAACCCTTAAACCCAAACAGCCTACTAAGACCCAAAACAGAGCCCAATACCAAAGAAAAACAAAAAATAGCAGAGGGAAACCCTAGGTGGGCCGCCCTAGTTGCTGCCATTCTGACCCGCCGCCAGTCTGACACTGTGGCCACTGCCCCATGTGCCTCTACCACCACCATGACCTGCAAACAGAGAAAAAGAAGCAGGCACCACAACAAAAAGCAATACTGCATTTTTTTATTATTATCATTCGGCTATATAAGCCTAACCAAAAATAATGTAAAAAGGGGTCGAAATTCAAAAAAACAAAAAAATACGAACTATCAGCAATAAAAAAAACAAAAAGAAACTTCAAAAGGTTGATTTCGTTTTTTTTTCTCCTATCATTATATACTGTCGCTTTTATTTTTTATTTTTTTATCTTTTATTTTAAAATTTCTACAAACGAAATCAAAAAAAAAAAAGGTAACGAGACCTTACCTGAACGCCGGGGCGTGTCGTCGGAGCTTCCCCTCCGTCGTCGTAGCCGAACCGAAACCCCAAAAAGGGGTGGTTCTTCTCTCGAGCTTTCGGGGCACCAAGGCTCGGCCTCTGAAATGAGGGCCTCGAACGGGGATTGAAAGCCCGTCCCCACGCGTCGTGGCCACCGAAGATGGTGGCGATGTGACGATCGGCGGCAGGAGCCCAATCGTCGGGCATGAAAGGATGAGAGGGAGAGAAGGCTGAAGGCTGCTGGTTTTCTTAAGAAGAACTTAGGGTTAAAATATGATTTTTTAGGAAATATTGGGCATTTTATATAGTTAGCAAAACGGCGCCGTTTGGAGCAGGAGTTACTGCGCATGTCCCTTCAAAGGGATATTTGCGCAAATGGTCCCTCTCTTTCGCGGCTCCGTTCGATTAAGCCCTATTTTCTGTCTTTTTGTTCTTTTAAATTTGGCCCTCAGGTTTCATTTTGTTTTCGTTTTGGTCCCTGGAGCTGTCAACTGGATGTGCGATGGGAATTTAGGGAACATTCGCCCATTTGGTCCCTCTATGTTGCGCCAACATTCGATTAAGCCTAATTTTTATTTCTTGCATATATTTTAATTTATCCTTAAAATTTGTGCGCCTTTCCAAAGTAGTCCTTGTTTACACGATGCAAGCAGGATTTTGGATTAATTGCAATTTTAACCCCCATTCATTTACGCACATTTTATTTTAAGTCCTTAATCCTGTTTTCATAGTTTTATTTGTTTAGAAATTTTTCCTTTTGATTTTGTTCTTATTTTATTTGAGTCTCTTGATTTTAATTTTTGTAATTCTTTTATTCTTTTGAATTTATTTATTCTTCATGTTTTTCTGAAATTGTTATAATATATTACCTTGAATTATTTACAACTTTTACATTATTCTAAACTTGATTTTTTTTTTTACACCATTATTTGTATATATATTTTTATTGTATATTTTTACATAGTTTTTATTTTAAAATTCATTTTTCTTTCATTTTGTTTAGAGATTTGTATAATATCTAATTTAAATATTCTTATATAATATTATTTTACACATGCACATATAATTTATGTAGAAAATTTTATTTTCATTTTATATACGTTATTGACTTTATAAAAATTTGTTTATATTTTTTAAAATTTATTTATATACATATTATTATTTTTTAAAATATTTTTTTATATTATTTTTTCTTTTAAATTTATTGTACATAATTTATTTCTTTAAAAGATCGTATTTTACCATAGCTTATATCAAGTCTTCTTATATATATCTATATATATATTATTATTTGTATGTACTTTTATATATTATTATCTTAAAACCAATCTATTGTGTCTTAAATTATTTTGTATATTATTAATTTCATATCATATAGATTTTTCTATTCATATATGTACATATATTTTTTGGTATATACTTTAAATCATTTTTTATGCATTTATGCATTCTTTTGTATACTATAATTTAAGTTACTTATATTCTTTTAAATTACTAACATTTTATTATATACACATTATTTTGGAATTTTATAGGGATTTTAAATACTTTGCATGCACTGTTATATTATATACACAATTTTCATTAGATTTTCATTATTTATAAAGTTTGTTTCAAAGTGTATCATATAACATTATATATATATATATATATATAATATTCATTTCAAAATCTATACATATCATTATTTAATATAATATTTTTTTGTGTGTGTTAAACTCTTGTACTTGGCTTTAAATTGTTTTATCGATTGTACATTGACGATTTTAAATTCTTTTTGTTCAAAGGTTTATTACTTCTTGTTATTTGGTTTGCTGTTAATTTGTTATCTTTTAAATATTGATATTAATGTTCATATGGTAATGTGCTAGTTTGGATGCCTTATAGCTATATATAATAATTGTTTATTTTTTGTAGAAATGATATTGCTACGTATCTTTATTTCATATTATTGGTTATGTTTTTGTTTCGTATTCTCGCATTATGATTTCACTCCAACTTTCACCCAATTTCAAACTAAATATTTCGAATCGGTTTTAAAATTACTTATTTGAAAACCTCTCAAAATAAGGTAATATTCCGTGTTTGGAAATCCGAAAAATCGTGCCCTAACGTGCTGGGTTTCGGTTTTTCGCTTAGCCAAATAATCGAATATCCTTTTGATATCTTCAAATGCATGAGTCTCGGGAATCATGAGATGATCTCGGGTTCGAGGATTTAAATTATCGTGTCCTAACGTGCTGGATGTGATATTTTATTCCTTCGGAACGAGAGAATCTTAATATCCAATTCGAGAAAATTCAAATATTTTTAAAAGAGATCGTATTTTTAAAATCTTTTTCAAATTTTCAACTTTTGACATTGAGACATTAATTAATCAATTTGGTACCAATTTTGGGCGTGAGGAGGGTGCTAATCCTTCCTCGCATGTAACCGACTCCCGAACCTGTTTTCTCAAATTTCGTAGACCAAAAAAATTGTTTTGGTAAACCAAAACGTTTTATTAAAACAAAGGTGATCCGATCACACCTAATAAAGATCGGTGGCGACTCCCACTTTTATTTTCGTTTTCAAAACCCTAGTCGATCCCCGTTTTCAAAAAAATGGTTTCGACAGTTGGATCTGGAGGAGCTTAACTATAAATAGAGGCCTCCCCCCCCCCCATTTGTACTCACTTGGTTCTTGAGTAATATAATTCTTTTAGAGCATTTACTCAAACACCTTGTGTGCATTGCGTTCTTGTGACATTTTATGTACTTTTGTTGTTCTTTCGTTTTGAGTTGCTTTCGCTTTAATTTCGGTGCCTTAGAGAATTTTTATTGAGAATTCTCATTTTTGCGAGAGTTAGGTTGACTTAGGCGGATTTAAAATCAAGAAATCGCCTAAGGCCGCACAGATTGTAAGACTAAAGTTCTAGTCCCGTGACACTGGAGCATTAACTTTAGCGCCTTGATAATTTATCTTGTTCTTGCCCTTGCACGCTTCTTTTCTCCAAAGCTTAACTTGTCATCTTGTAAGCCCAACCACCTCAAAAAAAAAAAAAAAAGTGTAAACAAGAAATATTAATCTCATTTGAAAAAATTGCCTAATATCTAATAGCATTGATTAAAATAATACATTTAGGTTTATACTAAATTTTGTTATACTCAGAATGTGGCTGAAAGAAAATTTTAATATTAAATTTATATTTATAAAGAAAATTCAACAATTGAATTATAAACAAAGTGGTAAAGTTAGGCTCGAGTCCAATTTTAAGATATTTTGATTTTAATTGTTTTATGTAAACATTTAATGTAAAAATAATAAAAGACGGAAATATTATTATAATAATATATAAGTAAATTTTCTTTTATCGAGCCTTATCATAAATAAATAATATATTTTATCAGTAGATAAAAGGACACATTAAATATAATTTTTTAAAATAATAATTAAAAACTCTTAACCAAATAACCATCAGTTAATTGACCTTTCTTATAATTATGATTAGACAAGAAGAAATTTACACTCCACATATTAATCAAAGCCTATGAATGATTCTGCCACAATATTAATTTTGAATACTTTTGAAACAATTCAGCTAAGATTTTTCTTTTCTCCTTTTTTGTTCCTGCAACTTGCCTTCCGAGTGAGAACTAATTTTTTGGGTTTATATTTGATGGATAATAATGTATAAATTCACACCTGAATTATATAAATACACATGATATTTTGGTATATTCACGATGTGGTAAAAAATATTATGTAATAAATTTATAAAATATTATTTTAATTGAGATGGGAAAGATAAAGTAAAAATTATAATATTTTGAATTTGAATTATTTCATGTGTAAGTATTTTTTTTTAAAAAAATATCTTCAAAATAATATTTATTCTTTTGTGATTTATAACCGAGTTGGTAACCCAATTAAAGGTGACACCAACTCAATAAAAATCTTAAATAACGGTATTGATTATTAATAAATAATTTAAAATTTTATTAAAAATAAAAATAATATTTTTTAACAAATGACGTCTTGTGATTTACAATATATATAAACTTTTACATTATTAATATATCAATGTAACCTCTTTTTTCAAGAAGCAAATGGTTAGGGTCATTAGTGGCGTAGCTATTTTCATTTAGGTTAGTTTATAATTTAAAAAAATTTAAATTATTAATGATAAATTTATATTTTAGTCTTTAAAAAATGATAAAAATTTGATTAATCCTTTAAAAATTATAAAGATATAGACTATTAAAATAATAAATTTATATTTTTACCAATTTAATTTCTATCCTAAACAAATTTTGACTTCCCCCGGACCTTAGGGGTATGATATTGCATGCATAGGCCAGGGTTGAGAGATGGGGGAGCTTTCAATCATGACTTTTGTGGTTTGGTTTCGTTGTTATTGTTTTTGAGTGTTTTCTTTTTTGTAGTCTTTTGTCTCGTTTGAGTTAAAACTATCTCACCTTTATAGATTTTAATGGGAAAAAATGTGGGAAGCAATGCATGAGAAGATGAGAGATTTAACATGTATACAAAAGTGGACCACGTTAGCAACTTGTGGTTCCAATATATGGAAGTTGGAAGGTAGCGATCGTCGATATCCCAACATCTGGAATCCACCAAGACTCTACTCCACTGCTTCACTGCCAGTTTTGTAGATTTCTGTCGAAAATTTTTCAAGGGGAAAAAGATGGTGGGATTTATATTTTTTAGAAAGTAAATGTAACTTTAGCTTTTGTTTGTCATGTACCGTGAAATAAATACCCTATTTTCTTTTTTCTGGACCACCGCTTAATTGGAACGAATTGTTATGCTCACTACACGTTACCTCATTCATCTAATTAATTCTTAGATTACGTTACTTGTTTATATTTATATTTCCACTCAATATTAATGGATTTAAATAAAAATTATAATCTATTTTTGAGCGTAAGGCTTGATTTATATTTGGTTAAATTCTATTATTCGACCTTATATTTTATGAAAATTGTAGATTTAGTCTTTATATTTTAATTTGGTAGTTTTTACTCTATGTATTTTTCCAAATTGAAAATTTTAGTTATCATCAAATAATAAATGCTAAATTTATTAAGTTTTGTTATTTCTAAAATCTGATGGGACAAACATATTTTTATATATGTAATGCCATGTTAGTTTGTTAAATTTTCACATATTACTCGCTAAAAATTCAATTAATAGATTAACGATAGTCATCTGCATAAAAAATGAATTTTCAAAATTTGCAACTTAGAATTATCCAATTGAAAAATATGAACTAAATCTACAACTACATGTATAGTACAACACTAGTAATTGACTTTAAACAAACAGATTTAACAACTATTGTTTGAGTCAAGGCTAAAATTTCAAAATTTGAAAACTACAGGGGCTAAAATTGACAATTTCGAAGAGTAAAGGGACTAAAATTACTCAAATTAAAGTATAGGAACTAAATCCATAATTTTTATAAAGTATAGAGATTAATAGCAGAATTTAAACTTTATTTATTTATTTATTTTACAAGCAAACAATTTCAGTATTATAATAGAAAAAAGTTAACAAACATAAGATAAAATTTTGGATATCATGTGAATCAACCTTATACATGCTTTATATGATCCATCCATATGCATGGTAGCTTCTTTGTACGACGTTAAACCTTATATATACTACCTAAAATGAAATGTTCCCATCCTTAACTGAATCACTCATTTAGGAGTATGTATATATGAAGCGCTTTCATTTCAAACGATAATCTTATCAGCTTTCTTTTCTAAGGAGGTAAGTTGTTCATATACCATTTGAGGAGTGTTTGGGAAGTGGGGGCACTTGTTGCTTTCCTTTAATTGGTGTGGTCCATTGCTTTTAACTCTTCTTAATAATAGAATATCATCTATTACACGGCACGATTAATGACAACCCTAAGCTGTCCGAGTAGATGTTGGTGCTTCAAATGCAAGATTAGTTTAGCATCATACAATGCATTAAATTACAAGTACAGGGTTATTTGACTCTTTGTTGTAACTTTAAGCTTTATTTATACTATACATAAATTGGTTCACTGAATTGGTATCACGAGTTAATTCAACATTAATTCAGGTATGAAATTATTAAAATGTCCTTATTTTATTATTATAAGAGTATTTTCATCTTTTCATTCTTTTATATAATCTTAAAAGAAAACAACTCAAAAATATTATTTGAGAATCAAACACAAAACCAACAATTTATAAAAAAAGAACCCTTACTATTCCACTAATAATCATTTATTTAAAATATTTTTGTTAATCTCATCGTAGGTGTGATAAAATATTATATATATATATATATGTGGGTATCATGCAACGAGATATGAAGCTGTTAAGGATATATGCACGAGGGACAACATCAAATTGAGGAATCTCTCCTTTGGTAGAGAATATAAAGTAAATAATAATAATAATAATAATAATAATAATAATAATAATAATAATAATAACCTTGTTCTAAGTTGATTGGTGGCTTGAAAAGTAACAAGGCCAAAGGATTTGAAAAAGGAAGTTAGGCTTTACAAACAAAGTATTTTATCAGTAAAAATAGGGTATTGAATAAATTAGTTTCTTTTAAGAAAAAATTAGAATAATTTAATTTCCGTCGATTTTAAAAGTGGATAATTAAGGATTACTAATCACAACATTAATATTTGTAGTTAATTATACATATTTTTTAGGTATAATAGCAAAATTAGCCTTTAAAGTTTATACACCATGTCAATTTGATCTTGATTTAACAAATTTAGCTCATAGTGTTTACATGTTTCAATTTTGTCATTATTTAACAAATTCAATCTGCAATATTTACACAGAAGAAAAAACTATCGAGCCTTTAAAGTATTAATATTGTGATTAATTATCCTTAATTGCTTACTTTCGAAATTGATATGAATTAAATTGTTCCAATTTTTTAAAAGAGGTCAATTTACTCAATAACAAAATTAAAAACGATAGAAGAGGTCTTTTTTATCTATTTAATCCTAATGGTACACAAATTACTATTCTTTAATCGAAGAATTGGTTACCATTTCAACCTTTTAGGCTAAACAAATTATATTGCATATGTCCTCATAGCCAAAAGAAACTTTAATAATGAGGATACATCCTCAAATTTGGTGGAGGAAATGGACTCTAACATGGCTATTTTGGAGGGCCTTTTTTCAGCTGTTGAGACATGGTATGATCAAGTGAGGCATTGTGTTTTTGTGGTAGATTAAGATGATGGATGAAGGTAGACATGATTATTACTGTAAAAGCTGTCAACCACTAATGGGTGTACTCAAGAATTAATGGAAGTATCGACCATGGGAACTATCATGTTTGAAAACTTTTAGTGCCCAAGAAAATCAAGCATGTCCCCATACGAAATCAATGAAGATATAATTATATATACAACCTGACTTCATTCAACTCTTGTAATTATTTTATGGTTTAATTGGTGATGTCAGTACTGTTGGGCTTGGAAACAAGAAACTTTTGAATGGGTAGTACGTTTATTTTCGGTTAGAGTAAAAATAATGGTGGCGGTGAGATTAATTACAACAGCGATCAGATTAAATACTGCAGTATGAGACAAAAAAGAACTAAATGCACTGCACTGGAACGGATCACTCATCCAAAAGGACCCTTTTCTTGTAACGATTTGAGTTTGAGAAAGTTCAAATATGTGAATTTGAGTTTATAACAATCTAAATTCAAATTCAATTTAACTTTGAGATAGATCTTATTCAAAATCCTAAAAACCCCAACTTATAATTCAATAACTAAACATTATTTAATAATTAATATAATTATATGATACCATTTAAAATAAAATTAAATAATAATTATTTACTTTATGAAAATATATTTATAAACATTAAACAATTATATTAAAAAATTATTAATAATATTTTTTATGTTAAATTATGAAGTGAAATAAATTCTAGAAAAGTTAATTATGAATATAATTTTTTTTATACAATAATTATATGTATATAGAAAATATACAAAATTAATAATTATTCAAATCTATAAACTTTAAATATAAAGATATAATATATTAATTTAATAATATGATATTTCAAATATAGCAAATTGATGTCGATTGAGTCTTAGTTTGATTGCCATGGGCATTGTTATCAATGCAGGAGGACGTAGGTTCGAGTGTGCTGAAGCACATTATCCTCTTATTTATAGGTCGAAAAGGGGCTATAAGTAGTTCTAGGCATTTTGTCAAAAAAAAAAGAAGATATAATCATAACTTATAATGAAAATGTTCAAAAATATATATATAGCAAATTACTGTTATAATTGTTACACATGATTAAACAAGTTTATTATGTAATACTATATTATTAGTATTGCATGATATATCAATACATGTTGAGGCAAAATGTTTCGATTGATTGTATTTTGATTATTAATATTGTAATAGCTATTTTTTAGGAGTTATTTTGTATTAGATTCTATGTTAGGAAGATGATATTGATATTTTTTAGGCTTGTGAACATTTAGTATGAGATATTGAGTGTATTCTATTTTGTTCATTGAGGAACGATTTTATGAGAGAGTGCAAACTGAATTGTAAACATTGTTGAGTGTTTATCGCCTAAGTTTTCAAGGGGAGGATTTGGGGGTGAGTATTCTAGCCTTTAGGTATAAAGGTGATATCTCTATACTTGGGGAGTGATGCGATCCCGGTCGCATCATGTTTCGATACAACTCAATGACATTAAAATTGGCCTAAGCTCGAGGGGCCCAAGTGCAAAAATGAAGCTTAATCTCAGCTTAATGAGCTCAATTCTAGCTTCTTCAAGCTCGTCTAGTTTAACCCGAGCTCATTTAGCTTAACTTCAACCCATTTTTAATTTGCTGGAATAAGTATTTAATTTTCTGGAATAAACTTAAATAATATTTAGTTTAAGTATTAAATGTGTTTAGTTAATTTAGTTTAATTAATTAAGTTGCTAGAATAAATTACTCATCTTAGTTAATTGAGTTTATCTTAGTTAATTAAGTTTAATGTGTTTGTTAATGAATGCTTGTAGGTGACTATTCAGTTGGAATTGGTTACAAACAAGGGGCGGTTACAAAGCGTTAAATGTGACTATTTAGTTGGAATCGGTTATATACAAGGGGCTGTTAAAACATTTAAAGAAGAGCATTATTAACCATTTAAATTCGGCAGCATATTCCTCTTCTCCAAGGAGCTGTTCAAGAAAAGCAATGGACAAAGGAGTGATTACACATTCCATAACCGATTGCCTCTTAATGATCACACCATGGTCTATTTGAGTGCCCAAAATGTTCTCCATGTTGCTGGTGTCTATTCGGTTGCCCAAGCATTCAAGTTCAGTTAAATTAGCTGAATTGGAACATTAAATTATGTTGATAGTTGTTGTTACTTAGGCCTAGAGATTTCAAGAGTTTGAGTTTAGTGATTAAGTTTTATTTCAGCTCATAACCGCTCATTAAAGCTGAATTCAAGTGACTTTTCGGCTAGGTCTCTTGTAGCACTATAAATATTTTGTAATCAGCTTGTTTAGGGACCTTTTTGCTGAATTTATGCTAAATTTGAAACTTGTGAGATTTCCAATTCTCATTGTTCTTTTGCGACTGAATTGACTTATCAAGTATTCTTGTGGCGTCAATCTGTTCTTTGTTAAATCGAACTTATCACCTTTGGTGTGGCGTTGATATACCTTTGGTTCCTATCACTCTTGATAGAGGGTAACGGTTAATCTATCCTTCAACATACATCACCCTTAAGATCACATAAGTTTCGGGTCAGCACTCAATCATAGTGTTGGTTCATTCTTGATTCTTAAGTTCACTTCGATCCAATTCCATCCCAACCAAACTATTTCTTATTCCTTTGTTTTTCTTTGATAGCCAACTAATCATCATCACTACACCTAGCCATTTTGAACCTATTTTGGAAACTGAATACCATGCCTGGTCGAATTTAACCTCTTTTTTCTATTTTGAATGATACTTCTCATTTTAACGATCGGGAAATCTAAACGACTCGAATCATCACCGAAACGAGTTCGTATCATTTGGTATTAGAGCTAGCAAAATTGGAGTAAGAATCGGTGTTCTCAGCACAACGGCATTGTAGATTCAATTAAAATAAATAAATAAATAAATAATTCGTGAACTCAAAGAGTTTATTGAAAATTAGCATTTTGTATTTGAAAAAAAAGAGAGAATAAATGCGAAATTAAAAAAAAATAGAAAGTGTTCAAGTTTTTGTTGCGAAGTTAAAATTCTGCTTGCTGCCCAAAACATCCATTCAATATCCTACTATTCGGCCACACCCAACCCTTTCCATTTCTTTGTTTCAAGCCTACCTTCTTTGTCCTACAACATTCCTACCAAAACTGTACATCAATTTTGCAAACCGACCCACAACGACTGCTTTTAAGTCTAACTAGTCCCTTTAAGAATTTAGAGAGGCGGAGTGAGTGGAAAAAGGCAAGAGAGTGGTGAGTCTATTCGAGTGAACAAAAGCCAAGTGAGTGAATTTTCTTTGGAGAGAAATAGTGAGGTTTTTGTTTGTGAGAACTTAAGATGCCAAGAAGTTCGGAAAGAAACCCAAATGAGGGAAGTGGTTTTCAACCTATAAGGAATTTTGGTGGAGGCTTGCCAGATTTTACACTCTAAGCCTTCACGCACGAAATGGAGCATCTATTTGATTGAAAACTCGAACCCATCAAGAAATGATTGGATCGTGTCGGAGAGCGGGGCCAACGAGCAAGAGCCCAACGGGAGCGAATTTCACCAAGCCGAGGAATGGAGATAAGATTCTCACGAAGACAAGCATCCCATGAATATTCAAGAAGAGATCCATATTGCGAGTCTTATATGTCGATGAGTTCAAGACAAAGTAGAGCAAGATTCGAGTTTGAGTCCTTCTGAGATGACAAACGAAAAGGTAGATATGTCTCTACAAGTGCATCAATTTATTCATCCGTGGGGGATTGCTTACGAAGTGGCGAACGTGTTTCAAAAGCATCAAAGTACTCGGCCACGGAGGATCTATCACAAAGAGATGATCGTCTTTCGTATGAAGACCCCTTCTCTTATTCTCAACGAAAGGTTTCTCATTTTGATGATTCCTTTTTGTTGTCCTCCCTTTGTAATAAAATTGAAAAAGCATGTGAAAAAGATAAAGAAATCGAAAAAGAAGAAGAAAAAGATGAAAGAGAGCAAAAAGAGATCGAGATTAAAAAAGAAAAAGAGTGCAAGCCAGAAAAGCATATCAAAAAAGAGAGCGAGAGAGTAAAAGAAAAAAGTGACATTGAGTTTTCAAAAATAAAAGAGATTGAGGTAAAAGAACGAGAGTTTGAAAATGAGCTAGAAAAAGAAACGAGTGAAAAGGAAGAAAATGAACAAGAAAAAGTGAGGAGTGTTTTTACTAATCATTCTGTGAGTTCTCCTTGTATTATTTCTTCTTTTCAGGTTTCTGAAGATCCCATTGACAAATTTCAACTTCGATATTTTCTGAAGGAGAGAAGATTCACGTTGGTTGAAAAAGGTAACGTTATCAACGAACCTAGTTTGCCTATGCCAAAGGGTAAGCAAGGTATGGAATCTGAAGCTTTTAAGTTATATCAGCCCCATTCGATTGTTGAAGATTTGGTTTCTGAAAAATGTTTGAACTTTGACTTGGTTAATTACTCTTCCTTGATTAATAATGATTTGTTTACTTTTAAAGGTCGCAATAAGAGTACCATTACTGGAAATTGTGGTATTGATGAGATTATTGGTGAAGTAGTAATCAATTGACAATTGCAAGGATTGGATGTGCAAAATAATGAATCATTTAAACCTTTCTATTTGCTTATAAACCTTTCTATTTGCTTGATTGTGGTGAAAATGTGCGGATGAGATTTGAGGCATATGAATGTCTAAAAACATATATGCCTATTCGAATGAATTGTGATGGGTTTGACTATTTGAATGTTTGTATGTTCACATCTTCTTTATTTGGCATATGTGGTAAAAAGTTTTCGCATAAAATGTTTAATCTGTTTGATTGTGATGTTCATGAGAAATCTTTAAACCTTTGTGCGAAATTTTCATGCTTTTGTCTGCCTATTCGATTAAGATTTGAAAAGCTTGAATGTTTGTATGTTTGTTTGTCTAAATTTTCTTTGTTTTCCTTTTGTGAATTAATTGAGAAAATGAAATTCTTGCTGTATTTTGGGACAAGCGATCAAAATCGTGTGTTTAACCCCGGAGCAAGTCATCTTGAGTCGTTACTAAGAAAAGGTGAGCATCGTAATTTCATTTTAAATAAATGTGCTAAACCTTTTCATCTGCTCCGAATTTTGTCATTTTGTTCGAAAATAAAAGAAGTGAATTTTTTTGGCTTGTAAAGTCAAACTCAAATCTTTGACTCTTGAGGTTGTTCTAAATTGTGGTTTAAAATATTCGATTGGGTTTTGCAAGATTATACTACTCAATTGCTACATGTTCTATCTAAGTTGCTGGTCATGACACTTTCAAGTCAGATTGGAGAGGTAAGAGGAAATATTGTTTTTGATCCCGGAGATCATTGTTCTCTATCATTGTTCAAAGGATTTGAGTCATGGACTTTTGTTGTCCAAAAGTATGACTTTCGAATGCTCCATGATTCTGGTTTGTTTCCATCAAGGAACAAGGTAAAATCAATTTCTGTTTTTGATCCCGGCATTGATGCATATGTTCAATTTGTGAATAAGACTTCAGCAAGTTCTATTGAGCCTATATACCATGGTGTCACTAATCCATTTAAATCTCGTGTAGGTGGCACTTTGGAAAGGTTCCCTCCAAAAGAGGGAGGGCGTGCAAACAATCTATTTTGTGTTCAAATTGTGTGTAAATTTCAGGTTATCGGGAGCAACTTTGCCAACTTCATCAACCAAGGGGGCTATGACCTTGAGAGTTTCTTCGCTAGCAAATGGCCCGATTTAAGGACAAATCGTCTTCAAGAGGGAGGGTATGATGCAATCCCGGCCGCATCATGTTTCGATACAACTCGAAGACATCAGAATTGGCCTAAGCTCGAGGGGCCCAAGTGCAAAAATGAAGCTTAATCTCAGCTCAATGAGCTCAATTCTAGCTTTTTCAAGCTCGTCTAGTTCAACCCGAGCTCATTTAGCTTAACTTCAACCCATTTTTAATTTGCTGGAATAAGTATTTAATTTGCTAGAATAAACTTAAATAATATTTAGTTTAAGTATTAAATGTGTTTAGTTAATTTAGTTTAATTAATTAAGTTGCTGGAATAAATTACTCATCTTAGTTAATTGAGTTTATCTTAGTTAGTTAAGTTTAATGTGTTTAATGTGTTTAATATGTTTTAATGTGTTTGTTAATGAATGCTTGTAGGTGACTATTCAGCTGGAATCGGTTACAAACAATGGGCGGTTACAAAGTGTTAAATGTGACTATTTAGTTGGAATCAGTTATATACAAGGGGCTGTTACAACATTTAAAGAAGAGCATTATTCACCATTAAAATTCAGCAGCCTATTCCTCTTCTCCAAGGATCTGTTCAAGAATAGAAATGGACAAAGGAGTGATTACACATTCCATAACCGATTGCCTCTTAATGATCACACCATGGTCTGTTTGAGTGCCCAAAATGTTATCCATGTTGCTGGTGTCTATTCGGCTACCCAAGCATTCAAGTTCAATTAAATCAGCTGAATTGGAACATTAAATTATGTTGATAGTTGCTGTTACTTAGGCCTAGAGATTTCAAGAGTTTGAGTTTAGTGATTAAGTTTTATTTCAGCTCATAACCGCTCATTAAATCTGAATTCAAGTGACTTTTCGGCTAGGTCTCTTGTAGCACTATAATTTTTTTGTAATCAGCTTGTTTAGGAACATTTTTGCTGAATTTATACTAAATTTGAAACTTGTGAGATTTCCAATTCTCCTTGTTCTTTCAGGACTGAATTGACTTATCAAGTATTCTTGTGGCGTCAATCTATTCTTTGTTAAACCGAACTTATCACCTTTGGTGTGGCGTTTATATACCTTCGGTTCCTATCACATTTGATAGCGGGTCAAGGTTTTATGTTGTTTTCCCTAAACTGAATTCACCTAAGACCTGTTTTGAGTTTCAGGTCAACAATCACATTATTGTTGGTTCATTCTCAGGCCTTACCCGAATTACCTTTCTTTGCTTAACCATTTCGCAACCTTGTTTTTTTTTAAGCCTATTTTTTTCTTCTCATCAGCCTATTTTGATTAAACCTAATTATTTTTGAAAACAATTCAACTCTTACTCAAGCTCATGATTGGGCAACAAATACGACTCGAGACATCTACAACTAAGCTCGTATCAGGGAGTGATAGAGGCAGTCACATCCTAAAATTTGGGTTAGAAGAAATTGGGATCGTAAAACCAAGAGTGGTCATGCCCTGATATTTTAGTTAAGATTGTGAAAATTTTATTAAGTGAATTGATTTGGTTTAGTGGTTAGGTATTGTATTTGTGTGTGTGAGGTCCTGTGATTAAATCCTTTCTCTTGAATTTTGTTTCTATTTTTGCTTAAACCCCTATCTTTGAACTTGTAATTTAAATATTATTTCTATGCAAGTTATGATAGAATGAGCTTATTGGTTCAATAGTAAAGTGTTAGCTTACTTGGAGGTTTTGTGTTTGAAACCCTGTGTGAGCAAAGTGTGGATTATTTTTTTGTTTTAAATTCGGAAGAAAAATCTGATATGGATAATGATGGGAGTTAGTGGGGTAGTTTTAAAAAAAGTGATGAGGGATTTTCTCCTAAAATTCCTCCCTCATAATCGTCCCTCACTCATCCACTTTCTCTCCCTCTTTCTCATTTTGTTTGAAAGTTATGTCGTTCTTCTTTTTTCTTTCTTAGTTCTTGTTTAATTGTTCCCTCTCTGTCATTGATCCTATTCTTTACATTCCTAATTTCTCGACATGTTGCTTGTTAGGTCCCTATTGCTGAGTTCTGTTGGTTCCTTGCTCTTCTGTTGCTGAATTGTTCTGTGCCAATGTTCATTGCGAGTTTCGCTATTTAGCCATATGCTGGTAAGGGGAGTGGTTATGTTGTGTTGAGTTTGGGAGTTCTATTTTGTTTATAAACTTTCAATTGATGGGTTTAGTTTCCTTTAGGTGGTATCCATGAGGCGTAAGATCTTTTGATGGTCAAGAATGGTGTAGGTTGTTGTCAATTTTGCGGTAAGTAGTGTAATGGCCCAATTTTGCCCGGGCCCAGATCACAAAAATTTAAACAAAAAATAATAAAGTCCAAAATATAAAAAAAGGTCCATTACAACATATAACAACCCAAATTTCAAATAACCCAAAAGATCCCAATAACCAAAACCCTAATGGCCCAAAAACCTAAACATCTTCAGAAGTAAAAAAACCCTAGCCTCCTTTGTGCACCGTGCTGCCGCTCCACGTGCCGTGTCAGCATGCCCATCGCCCGAGGACCACCTCCCTTGCACCGAAATGGCAAGGGTCGGCCTTTCTTTCCGTTGACTCCACCACCTGCAAGAAAAAAAAGAAAGAAAAAGGACCACAGAAGCAGAAGCAGAAACAACAAAGAATAGTAGGCTAAATAGTAGCAAAAATATAAAAATATTGTAAGGAAATCGGCTATAAAGCCACAAGAACCATGTAATTTTTTTACACAGACAAGAGCAATAAAAAATAACAATGATTCAAACACAAGAAAAGAGAAAAAGCAAATCAAAAAAGTCTAACGAAGGTGGTTTTTATTTGATATCTTTTTATTATTTATTTATTTTTACTTGTTTTCTAAAGAAATAAACAAAAATAAAAAAAAGAGGCTGAAATCTTACCCTTTTTTCTCACGTTTGCGCCGTCGTGGGGGGGAAAAGGAGGTAGTCATCTCCGATGAAAGATGGCATTTAAAAAGCAAAAAAAATAGATTTTTTTTCCTCCGGCCACCGTGGACGGCGCCGCCGCCCCCGGCGATCAGTGGCTACCACGGTGGCTGATGGCTGGACCCAATGGTAGGAGAAAGGGAGAGGGTAAGAGAGTTTGAGAGAGTTTTTTTTGGTTTTTTTTTTTGAAGGGGTTGGAAGAGAATGATTTTTTTTTTAAAAAAATAGCTTTTATAGGCCCTGTAAAACGACGCCGTTTAAGGGCTGATTCCAATAGCCCAAAACGGCATCGTTTTGGCTTTTGACCCGCGCCCGACCCGATCTGCCCAGAGGATCCGCGTGTTTTTGGACTAAGGGTCTATTTACCCTTTTAGTCCTTCCGCTTTTACGGCCTGCTTCAATTTAGTATTGTTCTGTTTTTTTAATTTTATCACTTAATTTTATTTTTTTTTATTTTAGTCCCCTAGAACTGTGCGTTTAGGGGGTAAGGGGATAATTTTCTAGTTAGTCCCTCCTCTTTTTCACGCAATAAAATGTAGTCCTTTATTTTTGCTTTATCTCGATTTGTCCCTAGAATTCTGTTTAAACTACAATTTAGTTGTAACACCCCAAACCCGGTCTATGCGTTAAGACCAAATTTGACATGTCACACAAAATGAACATACACCTAGTCCTTTAAAGATTTAAAGAAATCGGATTTAAAAAAAAAATATTTTGACGTGGAGTTTATTGAATACTAAAGTTGATTATTGAATCAACAATTTAAGTCGTAAGAGTTTATGAAACGAAACTTTGGAAAGTTTAATTTGAGAAAAATAGTTTGAATGATAACTTTGGAAAAGTTTGGAGAATCAATGTTAAGAGAAAATTTTCCGAGTTAAAGTATTTAAGAATAAAATCTTTCACTTTTTTTTTTCTTATTTTTTTTTCATGTCTATTTGAGAAAACGTTTATAATCCCTCTTGAAGTATTTAAAGCTATTTATAAAATCCATCAAACCTAAAGCAATATTTAAAATTTATCCGAAGGCCTTATTACAACTTAACTTAAAATAGTAAAATAATTAAAAGTACTTAAAAGAAATCCAAAATTCAAATAACCCATTATTCGTAGTATGGCCCCCACCGAGTTGTCCATGACTCAAGTCTCAAAATCATCGATCATTACGAGAAGAGTAAGGAAAACGGGTGAGTTACTTAGAGCTCAGTGTGTAAACCACTTACCATCGTCCACTGGGCCAAAATCCAATTTAGCATTTATTGGGCCAAAGCCCAATACAAATAAAACATAATAACATGTATTAAATGAATGTAATATGCAATTCCCAAACTAAACCTAATTTCCCTCCGCTACACACCACCCGTACCAACCAGCACACCTGTGGGGAGCTTTAGTCACCCACCCCGCCAACACACCAAAATAGGCATTAAGCCATTTATCAATTTGTGGACAAGCCACCAGATTTATAGAGTTTACATGGCATTTGCCATTTTTCAGATTTGTGGCAGAGCCACCAGAATTTTACAGCAAAGCTACCAGAACTTCTCTTCGTTAATATCCCAACCCATGCAAATCATATATATAATATGCATATTCATTTACAACAATCCATTCATATAATTATTACGAACAATATGGCCCATTATAAAAATTTCCACAATCTGGCCCATATCACCTTTTTGTCCCATATACCAAATATCACATTTGGCCCATATATCAAATATCACATTTGGCCCATTAAGGGTAATCTCGTAATTTTTACAGTCTTAATACCGATTTCATAGTCTTTACCATTTTAGTAATAATTATGCCATTTTATCCGATGTCACTAACATGCGATTTAATCAAACGATTAACACGATATAATTATCTAACCCATGGAATACGGTGTGAGATTACACACCTGATTACGATAAACACTACACTTTCCTGATCGTTGACACCTAAAAATATTTTTAACGCTCGATTAGAACATTAACACTTATAGTAAATCTATTCGAAGATAAACGATCTAGGATTTTTACCGTCGGAATAGCGAATAACTATGATTTGTCCGTTTTCCCCGGTTGACGGTCCACAACCCGTTGGAAAATCCCGAATAGCTAATGGCTCAGAACTGCGAACAACCTCGAATAGTTGATTCTCACCGGATGAGGGTCCACAACCCGGTGGAAAATCCCGGATTGCCGAAACAGCCCTTCGTTTGAATCTAGAGGGGATCGCGAATCCGCTCCTTTTTCGATCACTATTCACCACTCCTTTTGATTCGATCTTGTTTGCCTCCATTGACAATTAAATATTAGTCCAAACTAATATTTTGTAATTAAAAACGATTAGTCTTATGAGCGAAGTCGGCTTACCACAAAATCCTTACGTTCACAGGATGAAAATCGAACGATAGAGTCCCTAAGATAAAAATCGGTTAATCACCCTATCTTTAATAAGTAATATGGAATCCTTGAAAGAAATCCTTACCTTAGATTTTTGGACCGAATCCTAATGATAACACGATGACTTCGGACACTCCAAGTTTCGGCCTTCCACTAAATTTCTATGATAGAGAAAAAGAGATTCGAATAAGATATGGTATGATGATGGTCTCGATCCAAAAAGGCCATCCCACAACAAAGTATAGATTCGGCACAATGGATAAGGTGAAAAAAAAATACCAAAATGTTGAAACTAGCCACTTACCGATTGATCAAAGTGAGAGTAGAAAAAAATGATTGAGAAGGAGATATGTGTGTGGTAGAAGATTCGGCTATGGTGGAAAAATTGAAGAGAGAATGATGTTTGAGAGATTTTTGCAAGAAGAAAAAGAAGAAGAAAGGTATAAGAAAATAAGGTGTTTAGGTTTCGGTTCTTTTCAAGAATGGAAGATGAACAAAGAAGAAACTTTGAGACTAGTGTGCATTCGGCAAAGAAGAAAAGAAGAGAAAAGAAAAATGGCCCTTCAAGGTTATGTGGTTTCGGCACCAAGAGGAAAAGGTTTGGGAGAATAAGAAATTAAGACCGAAATGGTCAAAAATGAAATGGCCAAAAAGAAAGCAAAAGTTTACCTATTGTTCAAGATACATTCGGCTAGGGAGAGGAAATTAGAGAGAAAAACTTTGAAGAGAAACACAAAAATGCCAAAGTGACCAACTAGCACCTAAACCTTACCAAAAGCCATCAAAAATTCGCCACCCCTAGCCCCTAAAACCGTCCAAGTACATGGCC
Organism: Gossypium sturtianum; assembly: GCA_025698515.1. NCBI lineage: Eukaryota > Viridiplantae > Streptophyta > Magnoliopsida > Malvales > Malvaceae > Gossypium > Gossypium sturtianum. The sequence continues at coordinate 57,820,480 of CM046951.1, read as the reverse complement.
AAAGGTCAAAGTTTGGCCACCCCAAACTTTCCAAAACATCTCCCTTGTTTTAAGCCTTGTGTTCCCCCTACATACCTTTTCCATTTGATTCCCTTCCTTAAGTTAAAACTTACCTTTTCTCTTAGCCACCTTACCATAAAAATAAAAGTCCAACTTACCATATGTACTAGGCTTGACCGACACTATGAGGAAGGAAAGCATAAAAATAAAATTCATGCACACCAAGGGATTCAAACTCCTTCCCTCAAGGAACACACATGGCGCCATCTCCTCTTCACTACTAGCTCACTTATGCTAACTTTTTACCACCTAATTACCTTAAGCTTTAAGGTCACTTATTCCATTTCCTTAAAGTACTAAATACCAAAAATTATTCCAAATCCAAAATAAATCCCGAGCCTTCTCAGGACTAAATAAACACACACATTGGATAAATAAACTAGCTGAGTACCAAAATAATGTAACATATAAAAACTAAAATTTTAGGATGTTACAATTCTACCCCCCTAAAAAAAATTTCATCCTCGAAATTTACCTGGTTAAAAGAGGTGAGGGTATTGCTGTCGAATTGCGTCCTCAGGCTCCCACGTAGCTCCATTTGCTCCGTGATTTCGCCATAGAACCTTAACCAATGGTACTGACTTCTTTCTTAGCACCTTAACATCTCGATTTAAAATTTTCACTGGTTCTTCCTCGAATGACAAGTCAGTCCTTAACTCAACTTCCTCTACCGGTACTATGTGAGACGGATCCGATCGATAACGCCTCAACATAGAGACATGGAAAACACTATGAATCTGACTCAACTCCAGAGGTAATTCAAGCTGATAAGCCACTGATCCTACACGCTTCAACACACGGTATGGTCTGATGAACCGAGGGCTCAACTTGCCCTTCATTCCAAATATGAAAATCTTCTTCTAAGGTGAGACCTTTAGAAAGACCTGATCTCCCACTGCAAACACAATATCCTTACGCCTCAGATCCGCATACGACTTTTCTCTATCCGAAGCTTCCTTTAACCGTGCTCAAATCACCTTTACTTTTTCTTCCGTCTCTGATATCAATTCAGGACCCAATAACTGTCGTTCCCCCAATTCAGTCCAACAAGTAGGAGTACGACACCTACGACCATACAATACCTCGTAGGGTGCCATCTGGATGCTGGATTGATAGCTATTGTTATACGCAAACTCCGCCAACGGTAGAAAATTCTCCCAACTACCTCTGAATTCAATCACACAACCCCTTAACATGTCTTCCAAAATCTGAATTACTCTTTCCGACTGACCATCTGACTGAGGATGAAAAGCCGTGCTGAAATTTAACTTTGTTCCCAAAGCTTCGTGCAAAGCTTTCCAAAACCGCGATGTAAACCTAGGGTCCCTGTCCGAAATAATAGACATTGGTACCCCATGTAACCTCACGATCTCCGCTACATACAACTTGGCCAACTTCTGAAGTGAGAAATCCATACGAACAGGTAGAAAATGGGCAGTCTTCGTCAATTGATCCACTATTACCCAGACGGAATCTTTCTTTGTAGGCGATAAGGGTAACCCACTAACAAAGTCCATCGTTATCCATTCTCATTTCCATAATAGAATCTTCACCGGTTGTAGCAATCCCGACGGCAATTGATGTTCTGCCTTCACTTGTTGACAAGTCAAGCACTTACCCACGAAATCAGTAACCTCCCGCTTCAAACTTGGCCACCAATACTGCTCACGGAGGTCTCGATACATCTTATTTCCCCCGGGGTGAATAGCATAGGGGCTACTATGCGCCTCTCGCAGAATCATTAGTCTCAAATCCGAATCCTTGGGCATACAAATTCTTCCGCAAAAACACAGTACTCCATCCTTATTCAATCCAAAATCCCCTAATACACCACTTCCAACTTGTTGAATTAAGGGACCCAACTTTTCGTCTGATAACTGCTTCTCCTTGATCTGTTCTAACCACATAGGCTTCACCTGAAGTTCCGCTAGCAAACTGCCATCTTCATACAAACTAAGATGAGCAAACATTGCTCTCAACTCCGATATCACCTTACGACTCAACGCATCTGCCACCACGTTAGCCTTTCCAGGATGATACTCGATTGAGAAGTCATAATCCTTCAACAGCTCTATCCATCTCCACTGTCTTAAGTTCAACTCCTTTTGGGTAAGGAGATACTTCAGACTTTTATGATCCGTATAAATGATCGACTTCTCACCGTACAGGTAGTGCATCCAAATCTTCAAAGCAAAAACCACCGCAGCCAACTCCAAATCATGAGTAGGATAATTGACTTCGTCCGGCCTTAACTGACGAGATGCATAAGCCACCACTTTACCACCTTGCATCAACACACATCCCAAGCCCGTGTATGACGCATCGCAGTAAACAATAAACTCTTTTCCAGCCTCAGGTTGAATCAATACGGGCACTTCCGTCAGAATCTTCTTCAATTTCTCAAAACTCTCTTGTTGCTGATCTGACCACACAAATGGTACTCCCTTGCGCAACAGTTTAGTTAGAGGTACTGGAATCAATGAAAACCCCTCAACGAAACACCTGTAGTAACCAGCCAACCCTAGGAAACTCCGAATTTCAGCCACTGACTTCGGTGGTTTCCAATCCAACATAGCCTCTACCTTCCGAGGATCAACTCTGATTCCTTCGGCCGACACAACATGTCCTAAGAAAGTCACTTCCTTCAGCCAAAATTCACACTTACTGAATTTGGCAAAAAGTTGCTTTTCCCGCAATATTTGTAATACTATCCGCAGATGTGAATCATGCTCTTCTTCATTCTTCAAATATACCAAGATGTCATCTATGAACACCACCACAAACCGGTATAAATAGGGTTGGAAGACCCGGTTCATCATGTCCATAAATGCAGTTGGTGCATTGGTCAACCCAAATGGCATCACTAAGAACTCGTAGTGTCCATAACGAGTTCGAAACGCTGTCTTATAAATATCTGCCTTCTTGACCTTAAGCTGGAAATAACCCGATCTCAAATCTATTTTTGAGAAAACTGAAGCTCCTCGCAGTTGATCGAACAGGTCATTGATTCTCGGCAACGGATACCTATTCTTGATCGTCAACTTATTCAACTGCCTATAATCAATGCACATACGCATCGACCCATCCTTCTTCTTGACGAACAAGACCGGTGCTCCCCACGGTGACACACTCGATCGAATAAATCCCCGATCCAACAACTCCTGAATTTGAGCCATAAGCTCCGCTAACTCCTTCGGCGCCATCCTATAAGGAGCAATGGACACCGGAGCCGTTCCGGGCAAAAGCTCAATGCCAAACTCTACTTCCCGGTTTGGAGGTAAACTTGGAAGTTCCTCGGGAAAAACATCTGAAAATTCTTTCACCGTTCTAACACCTTCCACTGATAATTCCTTGACATCCAAAGCACAAATGAAGGCTAGAAATGCTCCATACCCTTTTCACACCAACTTTTCTGCTTTTAAAGCAGATATCACATTTGTTAAATAGTTTCTCCGTTCGCCCATCATCACCACTTCCTTATCTTCCAAAGTCCTTATCGACATCCGCTTTGCAGCACAATCCAAGTGCGCACGGTGCTTCACCAACCAGTCCATGCCCAAAATAAGGTCAAAGTCTCCGAAAGGTAGTCCCATCAAATCCTCCAAAAATATTTCTCTTTGAATTTCTAAGGGCACGTCTCTAAACAATTTATCCACTATCACAGACTGTCCTAAAGGACTAATTACCGTCATCTTTCTATCAGTAATCTTAGAACTAATGTTCAAATTTCCAGATATAGCACTAGCAACATACGAATGGGTAGATCCAATATCTATTAAAGCAGTAACAGGTACATCAGAGATGAAGAACGTACCAGTTATCACATCAGGTGCATCGTCGTCCTCTCGGCGTCTGACCGCATAAACTAACCCTGGCTTCCTTGCCTTCATGTTACCCCTGAAGCCATTACCTCTACCCGATGCGCCTTGACCTCGACCTGCGCCATTACTACCTCGACCTGGTCCACGGCCCCTTGGTGGCTGTTGAGCGCCTCTAGCTGGCTGTGTATCAGGGTTACGAGCTTCTTGAGTTGGAGCAGTCCGTCGAGGATAATTCTTAAGCTGATGATCCTTAGAACCACATTTGAAACACCCACCGGTTCTTTTCCAACACTCACCAGGGTGTCGTCTTCCACAGTCAGCACATGGTTGAATCTGATTGGTAGTAGCAGATGCTCTAGCTTGAGCTGGCTCATCATTCCTGGGTCTCTTCTAAAACCTTTTAGCGAAACCCAAGTACTTAAAGTCCCTCTTGCCTCTACCTCTGTCTCTTTCTCGGTTCTGACGCTCGGAGTTCTTAGCCTCTTCAGCTATTTTGGCTTTCTCCACAAGCATGGCAAAAGTCCTTTCTTGTTGTGGGGCTATCAGTACCCGCAACTCATCATTCAACCCGTCCTCAAAACGCACACAGTGTTCATGGTCAGTTGGAGCTATAGTCCGAGCATAACGACTCAAACGTAGAAATTTTGCTTTGTAAGCGGCCACCGTCTTATTTCCTTGAACCAGATTAAGGAATTCCTTCCTTCGGGCATCCACATAGCTTGCCCCGACATACTTTCCTTGGAATGCAGTTTTGAAGAAATCCCAAGTAACACGATCGGCCCAGGTGCCCCGAACAAAGAAGCCACCATTGATATGCCTCATCTCTCAACAAGGACACAGCTCCTCTTCCGCCGCTCGGTGGTGCACTCCAAATCATCCATGATCTGCTCTACTGCCTTGAGCCACTACTCCGCTACATTTGGAGCTACACCCGAGACACCCCTAAAAACCTCGGCACCACTCGATCTAAGTCGTTCCGAAATTGATCCACGAGCCATCGCCCGCTTCTAGCTCCAAAGACCCTTTTAAGACTCGCAACATTGCTTGGGTCAAGGCAATGTCCTCTCGTATGGTCATGTGATCCGGCCTCACCCGGGTGATGCAAAGCGCCCATTTTTGTATATGTCCCGACGCTTCAGATGCAACCCTAGCACTTCGGCCTCTACCACGGCCACGTCTACCACGTCCACGTCCTCTAGCGCTTATTTTGAGTATTTCGGTTTAGTCTGATTACAATTTTTATGAATCAGTATACTATTTCAGTGTTTATTAACGATATTTTATGAGATATAAGAAGTAGAGTTGTTTTCGCAAACACATCCTATAGTCTCAATCTCTATAGTTTCCACACCTAAAACTAAAAGTTCTAGAGTGTTCCTATAGTCATATCACAATAATAAGAATTATTCCATTCACTTACTTGACTTGGTGCCGGATACTCGTGGTGCCATACTACCTTTAAAAACATAAGTTCTATAATTCAAAATAGTTTTGAACCATAAATGTTTTTGAACCCAAACCACAGCCGAGTTTTGAACCGGGCTCTGATACCATAAAATGTTACACCCCAAACCCGATCTATGCGTTAAGACCAAATTTGACATGTCACACAAAATGAACATACACCTAGTCCTTTAAAGATTTAAAGAAATCGGATTTAAAAAAAACATTTTGACGTGGAGTTTATTGAATACTAAAGTTGATTATTGAATCAACAATTTAAGTCGTAAGAGTTTATGAAACGAAACTTTGGAAAGTTTAATTTGAGAAAAAGAGTTTGAATGATAACTTTGGAAAAGTTTGAAGAATCAATGTTAAGAGAAAATTTTCCGAGTTAAAGTATTTAAGAATAAAATCTTTTACTTTTTTTTCTTATTTTTTTTTCATGTCTATTTGAGAAAACGTTTATTTATGTTTTTAGAAAATATAATCCCTCTTGAAGTATTTAAAGCTATTTATAAAATCCATCAAACCTAAAGCAATATTAAAAATTTATCCGAAGGCCTTATTACAACTTAACTTAAAATAGTAAAATAATTAAAAGTACTTAAAAGAAATCCAAAATTCAAATAACTCATTATTCGTAGTATGGCCCCCACCGAGTTGTCCATGACTCAAGTCTCCATCATCGATCATTACCTGAGAAGAGTAAGGAAAAATGGGGTGAGTTACTTAGAACTCAGTGTGTAAACCACTTACCATCGTCCACTGGGCCAAAATCCAATTTAGCATTTATTGGGCCAAAGCCCAATACAAATATAACATAATAACATGTATTAAATGAATGTAATATGCAATTCCCAAACCAAACCTAATTTCCATCCGCTACACACCACCCGTACCAACCAGCACACCTGTGGGGAGCTTTAGTCGCCCACCCCACCAACACACCACCCCACCAACACACCAAAATAGACATTAAGCCGTTTATCAATTTGTGGACAAGCCACCAGATTTACAGAGTTTACATGGCATTTTCCATTTTTCAGATTTGTGGCAGAGCCACCAGAATTTTGTAGCAAAGCTACCAGAACTTCTCTTCGTCAATATCCCAACCCATGCAAATCATGTATATAATATGCATATTCATTTACAACAATCCATTCATATAATTATTACGAACAATATGGCCCATTATAAAAATTTCCACAATCTGGCCCATATCACCTTTTTGGCCCATATACCAAATATCACATTTGGCCCATATATCAAATATCACATTTGGCCCATTAAGGGCAATCTCGTAATTTTTACAGTCTTAATACCGATTTCATAGTCTTTACCATTTTAGTAATAATTATGCCATTTTATCCGATGTCACTAACATGCGATTTAATCAAACGATTAACATGATATAATTATCTAACCCATGAAATACGGTGTGAGGTTACACACCTGATTACAGTAAGCACTACACTTTCCTGATCGTTGACACCTAAAAATATTTTTAACGCTCGATTAGAACATTAACACTTATAGTAAATCTATTTTAAGATAAATGGTCTAGGATTTTTACCCTCGGAATCGCGAATAACTATGATTTGTCAGTTTTCCCCGGTTGACGGTCCACAACCCGTTGGAAAATCCTGGATTGCCGAAACAGCCCTTCGTTTGAATCTAGAGGGGATCGCGAATCCGCTCCTTTTCCGATCACTATTCACCACTCCTTTTGATTCGATCTTGTTTGCCTCCATTGACAATTAAATATTAGTCCAAACTAATATTTCGTAATTAAAAACGATTAGTCTTATGAGCGAAGTCAGCTTACCACAAAATCCTTGCGTTCACAGGATGAAAATCGAACGATAGAGTCCCTAAGATAAAAATCGGTTAATCACCCTATCTTTAATAAGTAATATGGAATCCTTGAAAGAAATCCTTACCTTAGATTTTTGGACCGAATCCTAATGATAACATGATGACTTCGGACACTCCAAGTTTCGGCCTTCCACTAAATTTCTATGATAGAGAAAAAGAGATTCGAATAAGATATGGTATGATGATGGTCTCGATCCAAAAAGGCCATCCCACAACAAAGTATAGATTCGGCACAATGGATAAGGTGAAAAAAAAATACCAAAATGTTGAAACTAGCCACTTACCGATTGATCAAAGTGAGAGTAGAAAAAAAATGATTAAGAAGGAGATATGTGTGTGGTAGAAGATTCAGCTATGGTGGAAAAATTGAAGAGAGAATGATGTTTGAGAGATTTTTGCAAGAAGAAAAGGAAGAAGAAAGGTATAAGAAAATAAGGTGTTTAGGTTTCGGTTCTTTTCAAGAATGGAAGATGAACAAAGAAGAAACTTTGAGACTAGTGTGCACTCGGCAAAGAATAAAAGAAGAGAAAAGAAAAATGGCCCTTCAAGGTTATGTGGTTTCGGCACCAAGAGGAAATGGTTTGGGAGAATAAGCAATTAAGACCGAAATGGTCAAAAATGAAATGGCCAAAAAGAAAGCAAAAGTTTACCTATTGTTCAAGATACATTCGGCTAGGGAGAGGAAATTAGAGAGAAAAACTTTGAAGAGAAACACAAAAATGCCAAAATGCCAAAGTGACCAACTAGCACCTAAACCTTACCAAAAGCCATCAAAAATTTGGCCACCCCCCTCCCTAGCCCCTAAAACCGTCCAAGTACATGGCCAAAAGTTCAAAGTTTGGCCACCCCAAACTTTCCAAAACATCTCCCTTGTTTTAAGCCTTGTGTTCCCCCTACATACCTTTTCCATTTGATTCCCTTCCTTAAGTTAAAACTTGCCTTTTCTCTTAGCCACCTTACCATAAAAATAAAAGTCCAACTTACCATATGTACTAGGCTTGACCGACACTATGAGGAAGGAAAGCATAAAAATAAAATTCATGCACACCAAGGGATTTGAATCCTTCCCTCAAGGAACACACATGGCGCCATCTCCTCTTCACTACTAGCTCACTTATGCTAACTTTTTACCACCTAATTACCTTAAGCTTTAAGGTCACTTATTCAATTTCCTTAAAGTACTAAATACCAAAAATTATTCCAAATCCAAAATAAATCCCGAGCCTTCTCAGGACTAAATAAACACACACATTGGATAAATAAACTAGCTGAGTACCAAAATAATGTAACATATAAAAACTCAAATTTTAGGATGTTACATTAGTCCTTTTGCATTCATTTTATTATAATTTAAGCCCAAAACTCCCTTTTAATTTCAATTCAATCATTAGTCTATTTAACTTCAAAATTTTTTATTATTTTAAACTGTTTCATGTATATTTTGTTTTATTTATTTATTTATTTATTTAGTTTCAATTTTTAATCAAATGTTTTATTAATATTCACTTATTTATTTATTTACTAAATATTTCCTTTATTTTATTTTTACAATTGTTTTTTTATATATTTTCCTTTATTGTGCCTTTTATTATTTATTTATTTTTTATTTACTACTTTCAATATATTTCAAAATTTAAATTTTATTATTATTATTTATTATTTTTTTGTTTTGTTTTTTTGTTATCATTATTATTATTGTTGTTATTATCTTTTTTTATTTTTTTTCTTTACGCATATTAGCATCATGATTCATTATTATCATTAAATTTTTATACTTTATTAAGCATATCATGCCATTATTACTACTAATTTATGTCGCATTATTATTATTCGCTAAGCAAGATCTTTTTACTTTTAGTCGTTTCTATACCATACCCGAATAAATTAAATATATACCATTTTAAGTGTTACATTAAAATTTGCTCAATGCATAAAAAGAAATTTTTAAAAATAGGCAATGTTTCGTATTTGGAGATTCGAGAAGTCGTATCCTAACTTACGGGGTTCGATTTTTCTCGTTGATCCTAAATGACCGAAAACTCCTTTTAAAATTCAAATACATGAGATTTAAATAAAAAATAAAAGACAAGCTTATTCTCGAGGATTCAAGGTGTCGTGTTCTAACTTACGGGATGTGACATTTTTGTTATCTCGAGACGAAAGGGTCTTTAATATTCGTTTCGATTTATTTAAGAATTTTTTTTAGTAAAATAACACAATACAAAGAGGGATCGTATTTTAAATTCTTTTCGAGTTTTCAACTTTCGAAATTAAAACATTAATTAATCAATTAGGTACCAATTTTGGGCATTACGAGGGTGCTAATCCTTCCTCGTACGTAACCGACTCCCGAACCCATTTCTAAATTTTTGTAGACTGAAAAAATTGTTTTAATAAATTAAACCTTTTATTAAAAAGATTAAGTTTCGAGGTGATCCGATCACACCTCATATAAAAAGGATTGGTGGCGACTCCAATTTTCATTTTAAAAATAAAAGTCTATTTTCAAAAAATGGTTTCGACAGCTTGGCGACTCCACTGGGGATTTAAAATAAGAGAGTCAAGCCATGAGTTGATTATTTCTTGTCTTTTTGTCGAGAATTGATAATTTGGTTTAAATTTACGATCCTTTCGTTGCATTCCATTTTTATGGTCTGCATCATTTTGATATATTTGCTTTATTGGTTCGAGTCTTTGGATATATTTTCGCTTATTGCATTACATAACCGGTCGGTTATACCCTTTTAAATGGGAGTGAGAAACTATTCCTTCGTGAGGTCTTCACCTCCGTATAGGATAGTGGATCGCTTTCGGGATACATTCATACTTATGTCTTCGTGAGATTTTCATCTCTGTATAGCCATAGGAAAATGTATTCCCCTAAACTGAAATCGGTCCGTATGAGCCTATAATGGGTGAGGATCGAGGAATCTGCCGGTTCAGGTACCCTTACTTTAGAACTAAACCGCATATAATGAGCCCTAAGAGCCTACCCTAGGTAGAATCGCACCGAACCCCTAGTGGTCACCTAAATAGGTGTTTTATTATTTCTTGCTTGCTTTAAATTTTAGCTTTGTATAAGATGTACTGACTTGTTTTGTTTTGCTTTGATTGTGATTGCATGACATTTTTATCATAAAAAAGGTGTTGATTCACATTCAGTTACTAAATAGAGAGCTTGCCATGGAGAACGGATTTCTTGATAGAGTGGAAGATAATGCGGCTATCCGAATATGGTCTGAGAAAACGCAACTAGAGAAGGGTGATATTCTGACGGAGGGGTACGTGTTATAATTGTGGGATTTCACTCGTTTCAGTGTGACTCAGAACAATCTTCAAGAGTTGAAAGAGATATGGGATCAATGGAACAACGAAATCAGGCAGCTATTCTACTGTAATTATGGTGACTTGCCTTATCTACTCGATATCAAAGTGGACAAACATTTGTTTCGAGCTCTGACTCAATTTTAGAATCCCACCTAGAGCTGTTTTACCTTTGGGAAGGTAGATTTGGTACCTATTGTGGAAGAATACACGACCTTACTTCGTTCCCCAAAAATTCGAGCCGACAAGGTTTATTCCAGAGCCGCCAACATCCCAACTTTCTTAAAAAAGCTAATAAACATCACGGGGATGAGTGAGCAATGGGTTGTAGCCCGGATCAAGCAAAAAGGAGATAGTAAATGTATCCCTTGGAATAGTTTACGAGATTTGATCTTGGCACACCCAGATATAAAGAAAAGGGTCGATGTCTTTGCTTTGAGAATTTACGGGTTGGTTGTTTTCCCTAAAGCACTAGGGCACATGGATGAGGCAGTTTCAAATTTGTTCGACAGACTTGATAAGAGGGTCACGCCCATCCTGGAAATTTTGGCTGAAACATTCAGATCCTTGAATACATGCCGGAGAGCGGGTGAAGGAAGATTCATTGGATTTGTGTAACTCTTGCTAGCTTGGTTTCACAGCCACTTCTGGAAGATGGAAAAAGTTTCTTATCGAGTATTCTCTGAGAACTACTCTCCATTAAAAGAATTAGTGGCTACATCGAGGCTAGACGATATTTCGAGAGAAAAATGGATGGCGATTCTCCGAAACCTCCAAGACGAAGACGTTGAATGGAGGGCTCCTTGGATGATCCCTGATGAGATTTTATATAGGTGCGGAGACTTCGACTGGATCCCTTTACTTGGGATATGGGGAGCTGTCGGATATGCTCCTCTACTTGTGTTGAGGCAGTATAGATTGAGGCAGTTCATACCAGCAACGCAAGGGCTTGCCCATTGTGAGTTTTCGTATAAGGGCGATAATTACAAGAAAAAGGTTCGAGAAATATCTAACGCGTGGAACCAAATCCGCAAATTGAAAAGATTTGCTGCAAGTCCGATGACGACCCCCGAATATAATGGGTGGTGGGGTAAAAGACTTAATGACAACATCCCTGTGCCAAGTCAAGAAGGCACTCGGCCAATGGAGGAATACCTGCAAGTGATCCCATCTGAGCTAGAGATCATAAAGCAGGATTTTGAAAAAAGAAATTCAGAGCTAGGAAAGAAGATAGAGCAATTGGAAGAAGAAAAGATGCAATTAGGACTAGATGTTGACGTCCAGAAGCTAGAGGCCGATAAACTGAGAAAAGGAAAGAACAAGGCCGATGAAGATCTGGACAGTTTAAAAACAGATTACAAGAAGCTGCGCTTATCAATGAGGACTGCTTGGTTGGGAAAAACATTAGAACAATGGCGGCAAGAGATCAAAGAAGAAAATAGTAGAGCCGATCAATGGGAAAAGAAATTCCAAGATGGCCGAGTTCGAGAAAATGCTCTAGAAAATGCTCGAGAAAATGAAAAGGTCAGATTAAAAGCCCAGGTGGCTGAGCTAGAAAAGTCACTTCATCAATATCGTAGTCGCAACTCCACAATTGAGCTGAAAGCGAGCCTAAACAAGATTGAAGAGCTGAAAGGAAAAATAGAAAAGCTCGAGACTGCATTACAAAATTATGAACTCCGAGTTGAACTCCTTGAAGCAAACAATGAGCATTGCAAAGAGCAACTCCACCATTCTCAAGGTCAGGTCAAGGATAGAGACCATATCATGGGTGAAGCTGTGGCCTAAATACGAGAGGTGGCCGATCATTTGCAAACCCTAGCAGTTCAGGATGACGTGCTAAGCTTGAAGTAAAAATCAGATCGGGGTCAAGAGTTAACTTGGACGTGCTAAGCTTGACGTGCTAAGAATCAGATCGGGGTCAAGAGTTAACTTGGCTTCTTAGGAAGGTTAAGGCTTTGAGTATTAGGGAAAAGCCGTATATGTAACCCGTTTTCTGTAAAAAAAATTGTTTTCTAGTAAAGTTATTCTAATAGAATTGAATCAGAGTCAATGCCTCTTTTTGCATTCATTCCATGCATGTGCATTGCATTGCATCATATGTATTAAATTTCACAAAAAGACCCTAATTAATCAGAATTATTTCAGTTAATCTAGAAACCAACAAGAGACAACCAACCGAATATCGTTACAATACTCGCGCCAAAATCAAAGTAATGGACCAAAGATTGGAAAGGCTAGAACAGATTCAAAAAGACATGGAAGAACAGTTGCAAGCCCAGCTGCAAGAACAGTTAGCAAAAGTACAACAGGATATGAGGCATCAGATACAGGAATCCCAAAGAAGTATGATAAGCCAATTAACGCAGTTGTTGGCTGGAGGACTTGAAAAGGGGTAGAGCACTGTGGTCAACTCAGGGGATGATAATGATGGTCCTATTTACCCCCCGGGTTTTACCCTGATAAACACTCAGGCAGAACAAAAGGCATACCCATGAAGGGTACCTGTTACTATCAGACCCCAACAGTATCAGGCCGGTACATCGGCACCAACGAACTACCTAATGGGTTCAGGCTCCAATCTGAGGGATAATCCAACCAATCCTGTTGTTCTTGATCTAGATGATATGGCAAAATGGAAAAAGTAAGAGTGGAACTGCCAAAGCAACTTGAAGATCGATGCAGATGGTTAGAAGAAAAATTCAGAGCAATGGAAAATGCTGATTATCATTGCGGAATTGATGCCAAGGACTTGAGTTTGGTCCCAGACCTAGTGCTCCCTCCCAAGTTCAAAAATCTAGAGTTTGAAAAGTACAACGGGACTAGCTGTCCTGAAGCTCACATCACGATGTTCTGTTGAAGGATGACAGGACACATCAATAATGACCAATTATTAATTCATTGCTTCCAAGACAGTCTGATTAGGTCAGCAGCCAAATGGTACAACCAACTGAGCCGTGCCAAAATCAATTCATGGAAAGACTTGGCATAAGCTTTTATGAAGCAATATAGTCATGTGATGGACATGACACCCGATAGAATCACGTTGCAGAATATGGAGAAGAAGCAAAGTGAGAGCTTCAGGCAATATGCCCAAAGATGGAGAGAGGTGGCAATGCAAATCCAGCCACCTCTTCTAGATAAAGAAACCACAATGCTTTTCATCAATACTTTAAAATCCCCGTTCATCAACCATATGTTGGGAAGCACTACTAAGAGCTTATCGGATATAGTAATGCCTGGTGAAATGATTGAAAATACTGTGAGAAGTGGTAAGATAGACGCAGGGGAAAGCGCCAAAAGATCAGCCCTGAGGAAGAAGGAAAATGAGGTGAATAATGCAAGCACATATAACAAGGGTTATTCAAAACCAATCACTGTAGGCCCCCCAAGGATAGTAACTACTAGCCATCAGGGCCCCCTAAGGAAAAAAATCCACCCTAAGGCCAAATACAGAAAGGCACCAGTTCACACCCATCCTGATGACATATAGGGAGCTATATCAGAGTCTGTTTGATGCACATGTAGTATCTCCTTTTTACTTGAAACCTATGCAACCTCCATTCCCAAATGGTACGATGCGAATGCTCAATGTGAGTACCACACGGGAATCATGGGACACTCAATCGAGAACTGCACCGTATTTAAAAAGTTGATTGAAAGGTTCATCAAGATGGGCATTGTGAAGTTCAATGACCCATCGGGACCTAATGTGGCAGGAAATCTGTAACCCAGTCATTCTGATAAAGGGGTAAACGCGATAATTGAGAGTGGAGGTAAAAGAACCAAAAATTGATGTGGCGGAAGTAAAAACCCCACTGAGATGGGTTTGGGAAAAGTTGGTAGAGGGAGGATTAAACAAATAAGATTCAGAGAAGAGACCCGAAGGGATGAGGAACTACTGTGAGTTCCATGCTAAGGAGGGTCATGAAATCCAAGAGTTCATTGAGTTTAGGACCCTAGTACAAAATCTGATGGATAACAAGGAAATTGAATTTTATAAAGAGGTTAAGAGCTCCGAAGAAGGAGATATATGTGCCTCAGAGGAAAGATCGACAGAGAAGGTCCATAAGGTCAACCACCCGGTGGTTATTATTTCACGACCAAGAAGCAATGAAGTCGGAGTACAAATTGTACCAAGGGTCATAATCTAGAAACCTGTAGCCTTTCCCTACAAGGACAGCAAGAGGGTTCCCTAGAATTATGACTGCAACGTGACGATCCCGGGAGAAGAGAACCCGGCTAGCACTTCAGAAGAGGGCCAAGATGTGGGTTTCTACACACGCAGTGAGAGGCGTTATGATCCTGCAAGTACAAGAATCGAGCCCGTTAAAGGAAAGACTCTAGTAGTTGAGTATAAGAAGGAAAAGACGGCTAGGCTTGAATCACAAGTTAACGAGCCAGTAACTGAGAACGAGGCTAAGGAATTCCTGAAATTTTTAAAGCATAGCGAGTACAGCGTTGTAGAACAGCTACATAAACAACCGGCTCGCATATCAGTACTAGCCTTGCTCTTGAGCTCAGAGATTCATAGTAGCGCGTTGATGAAGGTGCTGAATGAAACTTATGTCACTAATGATATCTCTGTAAACAAGCTGGACCGCCTAGTTAACAATATAAGTCCCGACAACTTCATCTTCTTTAATAACGACGAAATACCGCCAAGGGCATGGGATCTACAAAGGCTCTACACATCACCACTCGCTGCAAAGGATATACATTGCCAGGGGTGTTAATTGATAATGGATCTGCACTAAACGTCTTGCCTCTATCCATATTGAATAGGTTTCCTGTGGATAGCTCTCATATAAAGACGTGTCAAAATATAGTAAAAGCATTCGATGGTACAGAAAGAAGGGTGATGGGAAGGATTGAGATACACCTTTTAATTGGTCCAAACACGTATGAGGTAGATTTTTTAGTGATGGACATCAAACCTTCTTATAATTGCTTGTTAGGAAGGCCTTGGATTCACTCAACTGGGGCAGTGCATTCATCACTCCACCAAAAGCTAAAGTTGGTAACAGAGGGTCGACTGGTAACAATAAATGCGGAAGAAGATATTATTGCATCCGTAACCAGTGACGCGCCATATATAAGGGCAAACAATGAAGTGATAGAATGTTCCTTTCAATCTTTGGAATTTGTGAATGCAACTTTCATCATTGAAGGAAACAAGGTCCAGATGCCCAAAATATCCAAAACTACGAGGATGGGCCTACAGTTGACGGTTGGGAAAGGAGCCTTGCCTGGGAGAGGACTTGGAAAATACCTACAAGGAAGGGTCGAGGCAACAATGCTAATGGACAAACGAGACCGCTTTGGCTTAGGATACAAGCCAGATGCGAGGCAAAAGAAGAGAGAACTGGAGAATAAGCAAGAAAGGAGAAGAGCGCGACTGAGTGGAGAAGAGGTTAAGTGGGAATCGATGAACTTTCCCCATATATCCAGGACTTTCATGTCAGGAAGAACTATTCACTCTAAACGGAAGATGTCAAGAAAAGAAACCGCAAAAGAAAAGTTGGAAAATCTTAACATCAACACCATATCCGAATGAGGAATTGGGGTAGAAAATTTATCAGGCATCTGCCTCTATGCACCTGGAAGTGTTCTGAACAATTGGACTGCAGAAGAGATTCTTGTAGTTTTTAGAGCTAATTCAGAGTAATGTTCAAAACACGCTTATTGCTCTAAGCCTAGGAGCAATAAGAATCCTTTTGTGAAATAGGCTTATTTCCAACATCTTTATTTCAAAAAAATGCATCTTTGTGTATCATCTTGAGAAAATATTATTTGATTCTTTCCATTTCATTCATAATCATACGATACAGATAATTATTCTTAGATTCTTTCGTTCTTTGGATTTTCCTTCATCCATATTGTAACACCCCTTACCCAGGTTCTACGCTGGAACCAGGCCCGAGGCGTTACCATAATAAAAACCTCAAGATCGCCACTTAGGTTCATTGTGACTACTCTCTTAAGTCACCTCAACAACCTCATTCTCGACTTACGAGGCCTCACTCATACTCACGAGGGCTCTCGAGACCATATCGAAACTTCTACAATTTTTAAAACTTTTCCATCTATACAGAGCTCACACGCCCGTGTAAGATTTTGCACGCCCGTGGAGGTCACACACGCCCATGGTCACTACCCGTGCATGAAAACTTAAGCATTCTGCCAATGCCCCACGGTTAGAGCACACGCCCGTGCTCTCCACCCGTGGTGCACACTGACTACCTTAACACGGCCTAGAGTCTAGACACACGCCCGTGTGGCTAGCCCGTGGCCAACACTGATTAACACACACGTTCTAGGCACACGCCTGTCTGGCTAGTCTGTGGCCTATTCTAACTTAAAATACTAACATGCAGGAGACACACAGGCAAGTCACATGCCCATGGGCTGACCGTGTGTCACACATGGCCTTCTACCCACATGGACAAGAACAAAGCTATTTGTCAAGTTCTTTTCACTCCTCAATCATACACAACGAGTACTCACTCAACACATCCATAACCAACTCATAATCTTACAATCTCACATGGATAACTACATCTTTTCATATAATAAAGTAGCCAACAACTATGGCATTATACAAAATAGATTATCCATCTAAAAGCCAACACGTCTTAGCCATTTACAACAAAATTCACTAACTCGTCTAGCCCCTATACATGCCATTTACAAAACATTGAGTCTCATGTACCAGAGTGTGTTGATAATGTGGGCAATCTTCCAATTGATCCACGTATCTCGATTCAACACTTTTGCTCTATAAGACAAGGGAAAAGAAGGGGAGTAAGCTTTGAGCTTAGTAAGTTTACACATAAAAAATTAAGTATCATAGTATAAGCTAAACAACAATTAGCATTATACTAACATGTAATGTACAACTATGCTTACTCTTTCTATCCCTTACCACATTTTCAACACATCATGAGTCACATACTCATAACCATTGACATGCATCCCTGCATTCAATATCACATTTACACAATATACAACATATCATTATTTCTCGATAATACATCCACACAGCTAATCCACACAGTTAATCCACACAGCTAATCCACACAACTAATGTCTCGATGGTTTCGCACTTAGCCCACCACAATCAAATAATAAGGTAGTATCGCACTTAGCCTACCACAAAGGTAATCGTAGTGGTTTCGCACATAGCCCACTAGACAATATACTTAACGATAGCATCGCACCTAGCCAGCTCATCGTCGTTATGCCTTAGGATGGTATCGCACTTAGCCCACCATTTAGCATTATCACTACACATCCACATATCTACTTACTCAATCATACATCCATTCACAATTTCTACCACATTCATTCCACATAGGTTCTTAATCATTCTCAATCATGCTACACACTAGCTGGCATTAACAAAATTGTAAGTATGAATGCATTGTTTACGCATAAACTTACCTCGGCACTCAAAAGTATAGAGATGTACAATTTAGTCCACCACCTTGCTCTTGCCTCAGTTTCGATCTGGGCTTCGTCTTTCTTGATCTATAATGAATAAATCAACTTATTCAATACACACTTTGACTAAATTGACCCTTAACTCATACTTTAGCAAAATTACTATTTTGCCCCTAACTTTCTCATATTCACACTTTTGCCCTAAGGCTCGTAAAGTGATTTTTATTCAACTTTCTAGCCTTTCATGCTTAGCCGAACCATTTACTCAACTAAAGCTATCATCAATTCTCACTAAATCATATATGTATGACCAATCTCAAGACTTTCACACACAAGTCCCTACATGCATTTTCATGGAAAATCACTTAGCAAAAGATCTTTCTACTACATCAAGCTTTCATATTATTCCATAAAACATCAAAATACATGCATGTCATACATGGGTATATTTTTTAACATCCATCTTAGCTCAACATATAGCTAAAAATAGCTTTCTCATGCTACTAGGACTTCAAAAATACGAAGAATATCAAAAACGGGGCTTGGTTGCACTTACAAGCAAGATTGAAAAATTTGAAAAACCCTAACAATGGCTCCTTGAATTTTTTTTAGTGCCTTGGAGAAGAAGATGAATGAATTTCTATCATCTTTTCCCATTTAAAACATTTAATTGTCAAATGACCAAAATGCCCTTTTTGACAAACTTTCTATTTTAACTCATCCATGCCCAATTTTGTCCAAAAATTAGAAATTGGGAAAATTGCTATTTAAGGACCTCTAATTAATATTCTAAAGCTATTTCACACAAATAGCTTCTAGAATCTCACATTTTGCAACTTTTGCAATTTAGTCCTTTTGGACAATTCAACCGAAATTTCACAAAATTGCTTCATGAAACTTTCACACTAGCATGCAAACATAGCATAAACTTCAAAAACTCATTCATAAACCTCGGATTTGTGGTCTCGCACCACTATTCTGACTAGGCCTTAAATCGGGATGTTACAACTCTCCCCCCTTTAGAGATTTTCGTCCCCGAAGATCTTACTAGTAAAGAGGTTTAGATGTTGCTCTCTCATAGCTTCTTCTGTTTCCCACGTAGCCTCTTCAATACCATGTTTCTGCCATAACACTTTCACTAGTGTTATGCTCTTATTTCTCAACTGTTTCACTTCTCGAGCCAAGATCTTAATCGGCTCCTCTTCATAAGACATATCCGATCTTATCTCAATTTCCATTGAAGGAATCACATGTGAAGGATCGGAGCGATACCGTCGCAACATCGACACATGGAACACATTATGTATCTTTTCCAACTCTACCGACAAAGCCAACCGGTAAGCTATTGGCCCAACTCTATCTGTAATCTCATACGGTCCTATGAATCTTGGACTCAATTTCCATTTTCGTCCAAATCTCATGATCTTCTTACATGTGGACACTTTCAAAAACACTTTGTCACCCACCTTAAACTCAATTTCTTTTCTTTTCAAATCCGTGTACGACTTCTGTCGGTTCGAAGCAGCTTTCAGACTATTACGGATTACTTTCACTTTCTCCTCAGTCTTTTTCACTAGATCGACTCCATGGATCTATTTTTCACTAAGCTCGGTCCAATACAATGGAGTCTGACACTTACGACCATACAAAGCTTCATACGGTGCCATCTGTATACTCGACCGATAACTGTTGTTGTAGGCAAACTCGACCAAAGGTAGATACCTCTCCCAACTACCTTCAAATTCTAACACACAGCATCGAAGCATATCTTCGAGAACTTGAATCACTCTTTCAGACTGACCATCTGTTTATGGATGGAACGCAGTACTGAAATTTAACTTTGCTCCCAAAGCATCTTGTAACTTCTTCCAAAACCTCGAAGTAAACCTCGGATCTCTATCCGATATAATAGACACAGGTATACCATGTAACCTCACTATCTCTGACACATACAATTCAGCTAACTTATCCAGTGAATAATTAACACGTACTGGAATAAAGTGAGCCGACTTCATCAATCTATCCCCAACAACCCACACAACATCTCTCTTTTTCGGAGTCATAGGCAACCCCGTCACAAAGTCTATGGTAACTCGATCCCACTTCCATTCGGGTACCATCACTGGCTGAAGCAATCCCGAAGGCACTTGATGCTTAGCTTTCACTTGTTGACAAATCAGACACCTTGCCACAAATTCGGAGATATCTCTTTTCATACCCGGCCACCAATAAGACTTCTTCAAGTCATTGTACATTTTGCATCTTTGCCGGATGTCTTGAAAAATAACCACTATGTGCCTCGTGCAAAACCTTTCGGATTAACTCTTCATCTCTGGGTACACAAATTCTGTTACGGTACAACAAACATTCATTCGAGCCCAATCAAAAATCAGAATCACTTTCTGATCCGCACTTAGCTCTCTTAATTAGCATATCACTGTCATTTCTCTGAGCCTCACACATCTGTTGAACAAACAGTGGCTTAGCTGTCAACTCTGCCAGAATAGCACCATCATCAGACAATGCTAAACTCGTCCTCATAACTCTTAGAGCATACAAGGATTTCCTACTCAGGGCATCCGCAACCACATTGCCTTTTCCCGGGTGGTAATCAATGACTAACTCATAGTCTTTCAATAACTCAAGCCACCGCCTCTGTCTCAAATTCAGATCCTTCTGATCCATCAAATACTTCAAACTCTTGTGATCCGTAAAGATTCGGCACTTCTCACCATATAAGTAATGTCGCCAAATCTTTAACGCGAAAACAATCGCAGCCAACTCCAAATCATGAGTCGGATAATTCTTCTCGTGCGGTTTTAGTTGCCTCGAGGCGTAAGCGATTACCTTATCCTCTTGCATCAACACGCAACCGAGACCATTAAATGACGCGTCACTGTAAACCACAAACTCTTTCCCCGATTCCGGTTGAACCTAAACTGGCGCCTCAGTCAACAATGTTTTCAATCTCTCAAAACTCTGTTGACATGCCCCAGCCCAATCAAACTTGACATCCTTATGCAACAATTTCGTCATCGGGGTAGCAATCACAGAGAACCCCTTTATGAAACGTCTGTAATATCCTACTAGTCCCAAGAAGCTTCTAACTTCTGACACGTTCCTCGGCTGTTTCCAATCCACAACAATCGATACCTTACTCGGGTCAACTCTGATACCATCACCTGACACAATGTGTCCTAGAAATCCGACCTCTCGGAGCCAAAACTCACTCTTGCTAAACTTAGCATACAACTGTTTATCTCTTAAAGTTTGCAAGACAATTCTCAAATGTTCTTCATGATCGTTCTCATTCCGAGAATAGATCAATATATCGTCAATGAAGACAATCACAAACTTATCCACATACGGTCGGAAGACACGGTTCATCAAATCCATAAAAATCACCGGTGCATTCGTCAAACTAAACGGCATAACCAAAAACTCATAATGGCCATACCTTGTCTGAAATGCAGTTTTCAACACATCCTGCTCCTTCACTCTCAACTGATAATAACTAGACCTCAAGTCTATCTTGGAGAACACTGTAGCTCCCTTCAGTTGATCAAAAAGATCATCAATCCTTGGTAAAGGATACTTATTCTTAACCGTCACTTTGTTAAGCTGTCTATAGTCTATACACAACCTCATAGACTCATCTTTCTTCTTTACAAATAACACCGGAGCACCCCACGGTGAGTAGCTCGGTCTTGCAAAACCCTTATCTGTCAACTCTTGCAACTGAACCTTCAATTCTTTCAACTCTAAAGGTGTCATTCTGTACGGAGCAATCGAAATAGGTACCATTCCCGGAACTAACTCAATCCCAAACTCAACCTCTCTCACTGGAGGCAATCCGGGTATCTCTACTGGGAATACATCTGGATACTCACATACCACTAGCACTGTTTCAAACTCTACTCCAACCTCTCGAGTATTCAAAACAAAAGCAAGATAGGACTCACACCCTTTTCTCAAACATTTCTCAGCCACTAGGGAAGGAATCATCACTGGTAGACTATCCGATCCACCTGATTCAACCCGAACAACATCTCCACTCTCATATTTCTATTCGAAATACTTACTACCACAGTTCACTAAGACACTATGGGTAGTCAACCAATTCATGCCAAGGATCAAGTCAAACTCATCAAATGGCAACAACATAAGATTTTCCGGAAAACATTGACTCTCAAACATCAAAGGACAGTTCTTACACATCTTGTCCACTAACACATGCTTTCCTAACGAGTTTGACACCTTAACCACAAAGTCCGTAGGCTCAACGGTCATACTCAAACTAGATGTCAGTCTCATGCAGATATAACAATGAGTAGACCCTGGATCTATTAAAGCAATAACAAAGGTGTCAAAGAGAGAAAAAGTACCCGTTATCACATCAGGGGAGGACGCCTCTTCGCGAGTGCGAATGGCATATGTCCTCGCAGGTTCCCGACCCTCCGGTCTCACAGCAGAGTCTCTGGACGCACCTCTACCACTAGCCCCACCTCTCGGGTTCCTTGGTGGTCTACCCCTTACAGATACATCGCCGGATCTCATCTCTTGCTTCTCTTCCTTATCATCCCTCTCGAGGCAATTTCGGATATAATGATCGGGGGAACCACACTTATAACAGTTTCGACTGTTGCCCCAACACTCTCCAGTGTGATATCTACCACAACTTGGACACTCCGATTTGTTCTTTGGATTGCCCACACTTTCCATTGAAGTGGCTTGGACTCTCGAACCCGAACGAGTGTTGTCCAAGTTTCGATGCGAATAACCCACTGATCTTGTCGTCTGAGGATTCACTTCCTTGGATCTTTTCGACTGGGCTTGGTACGACTTGCCCATCGGCCTCTTCCTCGCATCTCGGGCTTCACTCATAGCCCTTCTCTTTTCTTTACCCAACTCTTCGGCCTTACTTTCCCTCTCGACCAACACAGCAAACTCTTTCAACTCTAAAATACCAACTAGGAGTTTGATATCCTCATTCAGTCCATCTTCGAACCTCTTACACAAGATGGTCTCTGTCGACACACATTCTTGAGCGTATTTTCTAAGCTTAACAAACCCGCGCTCATATTCTGCTACTGACATTCTTCCTTGCTTCAATTCAAGGAATTCCTTCCTTTTTCGATCAGTAAACCTCTGGCTTATATACTTCTTCCGGAACTCTTCCAGAAAGAAGTCCCACGTCACCCGCTCTCTCGGGACCACTGACGTTAACGTCTTCCACAGTGGTATGCCGAGTCCTCATCAAAGACACGGCACACTTCAAGCTCTCTTGGTGTACAAGAGAGTTCATCGAATCATTGTCATTGAGTTCTCTAACCAGAACTCGCCTCCGGGTCATCATCTACCTTAGCTCTAAACTCCTCGCCCCGTGTTTCCTAATCTTATCCACCTGGGGTTTCGATATCCTCACTACATCAATACCTTGAGGAGCCACTGGAATTGTCTGAGGTATGGGAGGAGGTGGAGGAGGTTGAGCATTAGGGTTCGCTCAGACGTAATTCGAGTACCAATTACTCATCATCTAGAGAAAGGCTTCCCGTGCCTCTTCCCTTTGACCCCTAGCCTCGGGTCCACTTTGAAGCAGACTGCGGTTCCTTGCGCAGAGCCGGCGCATTACTAGTCGCTTCATCGGTAGAGTCAATGGATCAGATTCCATATTCTATAAAAAACAAGATTTAAAATCATCAGAAGCCACCACACTATCATTGTACACTTATGACATGTATAGCTAGACTCTTACACCCGCTACGGTAGTCCTAGAACCGACTAAACCATAGCTCTGATACCACTAAATGTAACAACCCTTACCCGGGTTCTACGGTGGAACCAGGCCCGAGGCTTTACCATAATAAAAACCGCAAGATCGCCACTTAGGCTCATTGTGACTACTCTCTTAAGTCACCTCAACAACCTCATTCTCGACTTACGAGGCATCACTCATACTCACGAGGGCTCTCGAGACCATATCGAAACTTTTACGATTTTTAAAACTTTTCCATCTATACAGGGCTCACACGCCCGTGTAAGATTTGGCACGCCTGTGGAGGTCACACACGCCCATGGTCACTACCTGTGCATGAAAACTTAAGCAATCTTCCAATGCCCCACGGTTAGGGCACACGCCCGTGCTCTCCACCCGTGGTGCATATCGACTACCTTAACACGGCCTAGAGTCTAGACACACGCCCCGTGGCAGCCGTGGCCAACATCGATAACACACACGTTCTAGGCACACGCCTTGTGTGGCTAGTCCGTGGTCTATTCTCGACTTAAAATACTAACATGCAGGGACACACGGCCAAGTCACATACCCATGGGCTGACTGTGTGTCACACATGGCGTAGACACACGCCCGTGTGTCTACCCACATGGACAAGAACAAAGCTATTTGTCAAGTTCTTTTCACTCCTCAATCATACACAACGAGTACTCACTCAACACATCCATAACCAACTCATAATCTTACAATCTCACATGGATAACTATATCTTTTCATATAATAAAGTAGCCAACAACTATGGCATTATACAAAATAGATTACCCATCTAAAAGCCAACACGTCTTAGCCATTTACAACAAAATTCACTAACTCGTCTAGCCCCTATACATGCCATTTACAAAACATTGAGTCTCATATACCAGATTGTGCTGATAATGTGGGCGATCTTCCAATTGATCCACGTATCTCGATTCAACACTTTTGCTCTATAAAACAAGAGAAAAGAAGGGGAGTAAGCTTTGAGCTTAGAAAGTTTACACATAAACAATTAAGTATCATAGTATAAGATAAACAATAATTAGCATTATACTAACATATAATGTACAACTATGCTTACTCTTTCTATCCCTTACCACCTTTTCAACACATCATGAGTCACATACTCATAACCATTGACATGCATCCCTGCATTCAATATCACATTTACAAAATATACAACATATCATTATTTCTCGATAATACATCCACACATGCCTAATCCACACAAACTAATCCACACTGACTAATGTCTCGATGGTTTCGCACTTAGCCCACCACAATCAAATAATAAGGTAGTATCGCACTTAGCCTACCACAAAGGTAATCGTAGTGGTTTCGCACATAGCCCACTAGACAATATACTTAACGATAGCATCACACCTATCCAGCTCATCATCGTTATGCCTTAGGATGGTATCGCACTTAGCCCACCATTTAGCATTATCACTACACATCCACATATCTACTTACTCAATCATACATCCATTCACAATTTCTACCATATTCATTCCACATAGGTTCTTAATCATTCTCAATCATGCTACACACTAGCTGGCATTAACAAAATTGTAAGTATGAATGCATTGTTTACGCATAAACTTACCTCGGCACTCAAAAGTATAGAGATGTACAATTTAGTCCACCACCTTGCTCTTACCTCAGTTTCGATCCGGGCTTCGTCTTTCTTGATCTATAATGAATAAATCAACTTATTCAATACACAATTTGACTAAATTGACCCTTAACTCATATTTTAGTAGAATTACTATTTTGCCCCTAACTTTCTCATATTCACACTTTTGCCCCAAGGCTCGTAAAGTGATTTTTATTCAACTTTCTAGCCTTTCATGCTTAGCCGAACCATTTACTCAACTAAAGCTATCATCAATTCTCACTTAATCATATATGTATGAGCAATCTCAAGACTTTCACACACAAGTCCCTACATGCATTTTCATGGAAAATCACTTAGTAAAAGATATTTCTACTACATCAAGCTTTCATATTCTTCCATAAAACATAAAAATACATGCATGTCATACATGGGTACATTTTTGAACATCCATCTTAGCTCAACATATAGCTAAAAATAGCTTTCTCATGCTACTAGGACTTCAAAAATACGAAGAATATCAAAAAAGGGCTTGGTTGCACTTACAAGCAAGATTGAAAAATTTGAAGAACCCTAATAATGGCTCCTTGAATTTTCGCCAGCCTTGGAGAAGAAGATGAATGAATTTCTATCATCTTTTCCCATTTAAAAAATTTAATTGTCAAATGACCAAAATGCCCTTTTTGACAAACTTTCTATTTTAACTCATCCATGCCCAATTTTGTCCAAAAATTAGAAATTGGGAAAATTGTTATTTAAGGACCTCTAATTAATATTCTAAAGCTATTTCACACAAATAGCTTCTAGAATCTCACATTTTGCAACTTTTGCAATTTAGTCCTTTTGGATAATTCAACCGAAATTTCACAAAATTGCTTCATGAAACTTTCACACTAGCATGCAAACATAGCATAAACTTCAAAAACCCATTCATAAACCTCGAATTTGTGGTCTCGCACCACTATTCCGACTAGGCTTTAAATCAAGGTGTTACACCTATAACAGGTCTCGAGATATCAACGATATGAGCGACGCTGCTACTAACTCAGAGTCTCCTTTTGAGCAAGATATGTGTATGGAGGATTCTCAAGATTTTGAAGATGATCGAAACTGTAACCTATCTCCTGATTTGTTAAGGATGGTAGAACTAGATGAGAAACAAATCCTGCCTTACAAAGAGTCATTGGAAATTGTGAGCTTAAGAGAGGAAAAAGAGGTAAAGATTAGAGCTTGCATTGCTGCAGAGATAAAGCGAAACCTCATTGAGTTACTCCAAGAATTCAAGGGTGTCTTCGCATGGTCATATCAAGACATGCCCGGGTTAAGTACTGATATCGTGGTACACCGGCTCCCCATAAAGGAAGAGTGTAAGCCAGTTCAACAGAAGCTCCGAAGGATGAGGCCCGATGTTTTGCTAAAAATAAAAGAGGAGGTCAAAAAGCAATTCGATGCTGGTTTCTTACAAGTTGTAAAATCCTCAGAATGGGTAGCTAACATCGTCCAGGTCCCTAAAAAAGATGGGAAAGTACGAATGTGTGTAGACTACAGGGATTTGAACAAAGCCAGCCCGAAAGACAATTTCTCATTGCCTCATATCGACACCTTAGTGGACAACATGGCAGGTTACTCACTGTTCTCCTTCATGGATGGTTTCTTTGGATACAACCAGATTAAGATGCATTCTGAAGATATGGAAAAGACGACATTCGTAACCATGTGGGGAACATTTTTCTATAAAGTTATGCCATTTGGACTTAAAAACGCGAGAGCAACGTACCAAAGAGCCATGGTAACCTTGTTTCATGACATGATGCACAAAGAAATTGAATTTTATGTTGATGATATGATCGCAAAGTCCCGAACAAAGAAGGAACATGTACAAGTCTTGAGGAAATTGTTCTTGAGATTGAGAAAATTTCAGCTGAAGCTCAATCCAGCAAAATGTACCTTCGGGGCTAGGTCGGGAAAATTGCTAGGATTTGTAGTCAGTGAAAAGGGGATCGAGATTGACCCAGATAAAGTTAAGGCTATACAAGAGTTGCCTCCGCCGTGCACTCAAAAAGAAGTTCGAGTTTCCTAGGAAGACTAAATTACATCGCCCAGTTAATTTCACAACTAACTGAGAAATGCGACCCCATATTCCGTCTCCTTAAGAAACACAATCCAGGTGTTTGGGATAAGGAGTGCCAGAAGACTTTCGACAAGGTCAAACATTACTTGTCCAATACCCCAGTACTGATGCCACCTAGCCTAGATAAGCCGCTGATACTGTACTTGGCAGTATTTGGAAATTCCATGGGATGCGTGCTTGGCCAACATGATGAGTCAGGAAGAAAAGAAAAAACGATATATTACCTCAGCAAGAAGTTTACTGAATGTGAGACAAGATATTCGTCAATTGAAAAGTTGTGTTGCGCCTTAATCTGGACAACCCGAAGACTGAGACAGTATATGTTGTACCACACAACTTGGCCCATCTCTAAACTGGATCCTCTAAAGTACATGATGGAGTCGAGTGCTTTGAATGGAAGAATGGCCCGGTGGCAAATTCTGCTTTTTGAATTCGATATAGTTTATGTGAATCAGAAGGCTATAAAAGGGAGCACAATAGCAGATCCTCTGAACTTTGATTTCCCGAATGAAGATCTAATGTATGTGGCAACCACTGAAGAAGACTCTCAAGAAGGTCATCTTTGGAAGCTTAACTTTGACGGAGCATCAAATGTTGTGGGTAACGAAATCGGGGCAGTCTTGATATCCCTAAACGGAGATCATTATCCCTTTACTAGTAAATTGGATTTTGATTGTACGAATATTATGGCAGAATATGAAGCATGCATCATGGGTATCCGTGCAGCCATAGAACGCAAAATCAAAGTGCTAGAGGTATATGGGGATCCTGCGCTAGTGATTTATCAACTCAAGGGATAATGGGAGACAAGAGATCCTAAGTTGATCGATTATCGAAGGCTGGTTCTTGAATTAATTAAATAATTTGATGACATCACCTTCTGCTACCTTTCACGAGACAAAAATCAAATGGCTGACGCTTTGGCTACCTTGGCTTCGATGGTCAAAGTGAACAAACAAGAGGATGTAAAACCTATCCAGATGAGTATTTATGAGACTCCGGCTCATTATTACAACATCGAAGAAGAAGAAAAGGATGATCACCCTTGGTACCACGATATAATGCGATATATGAAGAATCGTGAATACCCTGACTAAGCAACTGAGAATGATAAAAGGACGTTGAGAAGACTGGCTAGTGACTATGTCTTAGATGGGGAGATCTTATATAAAAGAAGGAAGGATCGGGTGCTACTAAAGATGTGTAGACGCTGTCGTGGCTAAGAAAATCTTGGAGGAAGTCCACGAGGGTGTCTGCGGAACACATGCCAATGGTTTCACAATGGCCAGGCAAATCATGAGATTCGAGTATTATTGGTCCACCATGAAGGGAGATTGCATTAGTTATGCCAAGAAATGCCATAAGTGTCAAATTTATGGAGATAAGATTCATGTACCTCCCTCACCTCTTCATGTTATAACTTCTCCGTGGCCTTTCTCTATATGGGGCATGGATGTCATTGGGCCAATCTCTCCTAAAGCTTCTAACGGGCATCGATTCATCTTCGTGGTTATCGATTACTTTACAAAGTGGGTAGAAGCCGCTTCATATGCCAATGTCACAAAGTCGACAATCAGTAAGTTCTTAAAGAAAGAGATCATATGTCGATATGGAATGCCAGAAAGGATCATATCTGACAATGCACTAAATTTTAACAATAGCACGATATTAGAAGTCTGCAATCAGTTCAAAATCAAACACCACAACTCATCACCATATCACCCAAAAATGAATGGTGCGGTAGAGGCAGCCAATAAGAACATCAAGAAGATCGTAAGGAAAATGACTGAGACTTATAAAGATTGGCATGAGAAGTTACCATTTTCCCTCTATGCTTATCGAATATCTATCAGGACCTCAATCGGGGTAACTCCTTTCTCTTTGGTTTATGGAATGGAGGTAGTTTTACCCATTGAAGTCGAGATTCTTTCTCTTCGAGTTCTGGCAGAATTGAAGTTGGATGAAGCAGAATGGATCCAATCCCGATATGATCAGCTAAACTTGATTGAAGAAAGAAGGTTCAAATCCATCCTTCATGGTCAGATGTACCAAAAGGGAATGATGCAAGCTTACAACAAAAATGTTAGTCCCAGAGAATTCCATGAGAGGGACCTAGTATTGAAAAAGATCCTTTCTATACAAAAGGACTTCAGAGGAAAGTGGATGCCAAATTGGGAAGGACCTTATGTGGTGAAGAAGGCCTTTTCTGGAGGAGCGCTGATTTTAACCGAGATGGATGGCAAAAACTTGCCTAATCCTGTGAACTCAGATTAAGTCAAAAGATACTTCACCTAAAAAAAAGGAGAGGCCAAGGTGAAAACTCGCAAAGGGCGCCTTAAGACCAAAGGGGTTTTGAATTGAAAACCCAGGAAAAGGGCAATTCAAATCTTGATCAAAGATGGGGCATGTGGTAGTCTTGTTATCCCTAAATAAACAAGGAAGAGAGATGCTACGTCTTGGGGCATCGACAAAGTATTTTGGATCTCCGAAACACATATCAAGTTCAAAAGGGTCCTCGAGAAGTTAGTGCGAAGAAGCTCATGCTATGATATCTGGGGCACCTATTTTCATCTTATTCATTTTGTATTTTAGCAACGTTTTCTATTTTGATTAATCCATTCATTTCAAGCTTTGCTCCCAATAAATTTCAATCTTGTCCATTGTTACAATCTTTTTCAAGCATTTGTACATTGAAATAACGATTAATTGACTAACAATGTTCAAGTAAAAGGAGTTCTGCATATTGCTCTGAAAGCTTCTAAATAGTACAAGGACCTAAAACGAGACTTCTAGTCAGAACTAACCAAATTTAAGAGTTGGAAACATTTGGGAAAGAATAACCCAAATTGTGACTATTTCTTCGGGTTTCCTGTCAAAGATACCAGCTGAACAAGAAGGAAGGATAATACGTTAGTGATAGAACCTTGATAAACAATGAGCAATGTCAACCTAAGCATTAAAAAGTGATCATTCTCGAAAAATGACATTTTGTATTCATGCAAATATCATTCATACACATCTAATTAGGAACATTTGATTCATCCTGATCATGAAATCCTAATCACTAAGCATAAATAGGCCCATGAAATGGATTCTACAGGTCATGTTCTCCAGAGGATGGTGTAACAAGATCAGAGAAACCATAAATCCTACACCCTTGAAATTGCAGTGGGATGGATTGAAATCATTATGGAAAATCTTATCTCCCTGAAGTTGCAGTAGAGCAGGTTGAAGTCACTAATCTTATCTCCCTGAAGTTACAGTGGAGCAGATTGAAGATAGAAAATATTATCTCTTTGAAGTTGCAGTAGAGTAGATTAAAGCTATAAACCTTATCTCCCTAAAGTTGCAGTGGAGCAGGTTGAAGTTATCATGACAAATCTTATCTCCCTGAAGTTGCAGTGGAGTGGATTGAAGCCACAAGTCTTATCTCCCTAAAGTTGTAGTGAAGCAGATTGAAGATGTGAATCTTATCTCCCTGAAGTTGCAGTGGAGCGGATTGAAGATGCGAATCTTATTTCCCTAAAGTTGCAGTGGGATGGATTAATGCTACAAGTTATAAATCTTATCTCCCTGGAATTGCAGTGGAGCAGATTGAAGAATAATCTTATCTCCCTGAATTTGCAGTGGAGCAGATTGAAGCGGCAATTCCTATATCCCTAAATTTGCAGTGGGTTAGAATGAGGCTACTTCGAAAAGAGGAACACCAAAAAAAGTCAATATTCGGCAAGACCAGAAAAAATTGGCCCTTTTTAAGGTCTTTGCTCCATTCTCGTTACACGTCAACGAGCAAAGAGGGGCAACTGTAATGGCCCAAATTTGCTCGGGCCCAGATCACAAAAATTTAAACAAAAAACAATAAAGTCCAAAATATAAAAAAGGTCCATTACAACATATAACAGCCCAAATTTTCAATAACCCAAAAGAGCCCAATAACAAAAACCCTAATGGCTCAAATGGCCCAAAAACCTAAACATCTTCAGAAGCAAAAAAACCCTAGCCTCCTTTGTGCGTTGTGTCACCGCTCTACGTGCTGTGTCAGCGCGCCCATCGCCCGAGGACCACCTCCCTTGCACCGAAATGGCAAGGGTCAACCTTTCTCTCCGTTGACTCCGCCACCTGCAAGAAAAAAAGAAAAAAAAGGACTACAGAAGCAGAAGCAGAAACAGCAAAGAATAGTAGGCTAAACAGTAGCAAAAATATAAAAATATTGTAAGGAAATCGGCTATAAAGCCACAAGAACCATGTATTTTTTTACACAAACAAGAGCAATAAAAAAAAAACAGTGATTCAAACACAAGAAAAGAGAAAAAGCAAATCAAAAAAGTCTAACGAAGGTGGTTTTTTATTTGATATCTTTTTATTATTTTACTTGTTTTCTAAAGAAATAAACAAAAATAAAAATAGGCCGAAATCTTACCATATTTTCTCGTGTTTGCGCCGTCGTGGGGGGAAAAAGAGGTCGTCATCTCCAATGAAAGATGGCATTTAAAAAGCAAAAAAAATGGCTTTTTTTTTCTCCGGTCACGGTGGCCGATGGCCGGAGAAAGGGAGAGGATAAGAGAGTTTAAGAGAGTTTTTTTGGTTTTTTTTTTTTGGAGGGGTTGGAAGAGAATGATTTTAAAAAAAAAGTTAGCTTTTATAGGCCCTGTAAAACGACGTCGTTTAAGGGCTGATTCCAATAGCCCAAAACGGCGTCGTTTTGGCCTTTGACCCGCGCCCGACCGGATCCACCTAGAGGATCTGCGTGTTTTTGGACTAAGGGTCTATTTACCCTTTTAGTCCTTCCACTTTTGCGGCCTGCTTCAATTTAGTATTGTTCTGTTTTTTTTTTTTATCACTTATTTTTTTAGTCCCCTAGAACTGTGCGTAAGGGTATAATTTTCTAGTTAGTCCCTCCTCCTTTTTGTGCACTACAATGTAGTCCTTTATTTTTGCTTTATCTCGATTTGTCCCTAGGATTCTATTTAAACTTCAATTTAGTCCTTTTGCATTCATTTTATTATAATTTAAGCCCAAAACTCCCTTTTAATTTCAATTCAATCCTTAGTCTATTTAACTTCAAAAATTTTTTATTATTTTGAACTGTTTCATGTATATTTTGTTTTTATTTATTTAGTTTCAATTTTTAATCAAATGTTTTATTGATATTCACTTATTTATTTATTTACTTAATATTTCCTTTATTTTATTTTTACAATTATTTTTTTTATATATTTTCTTTTATTGTGCCTTTTATTATTTATTTATTTTTTATTTACTACTTTCAATATATTTCAAAATTTAAATTTTATTATTATTATTATTTTTTTTTGTTTTGTTTTTTTGTTATCATTATTATTGTTGTTGTTATTATCTTTTTTTATTTTTTTTAAGCATATTAGCATCATGATTCATTATTATCATTATATTTTTATACTTTATTAAGCATATCATGCCATTATTACTACTAATTTATGTCGCATTATTATTATTCGCTAAGCAAGATCTTTTTACTTTTAGTCGTTTTTATACCATACCCGAATAAATTAAATATATACCGTTTTAAGTGTTACATTAATTTTTGCTCAATGCATAAAAAGAAATTTTTAAAAATAGGCAATGTCTCGTATTTGGAGATTCGAGAAGTCGTATCCTAACTTACGGGGTTCGATTTTTCTCGTTGAACCTAAATGACCGAATATCCTTTTAAAATTTAAATACATGAGATTTAAATAAAAAATAAAAGACAAGATTATTCTCGAGGATTCAAGGTGTCGTGTCCTAACTTACGGGATGTGACATTTTTGTTATCTCGAGATGAAATGGTCTTTAATATTCGTTTTGATTTATTTAAGAATTTTTTTTAGTAAAATAACATAATACAAAGAGGGATCGTATTTTAAATTCTTTTCGAGTTTTCAACTTTCGACATTAAAACATTAATTAATCAATTAGGTACCAATTTTGGGCGTTACGAGGGTGCTAATCCTTCCTAAATCACGTGAATCGACTCCCGAACCCATTTCTGGATTTTTGTAGACCGAAAAACATTGTTTTAATAAATTAAACCTTTTATTAAAAAGATCAAGTTTCGAGTTGATCCGATCACACCTCATATAAAAAGGATTGGTGGCGACTCCCATTTTCGTTTTCAAAATAAAAGTCGATTTTCAAAAAATGGTTTAGACAAGTAGGTTAACATCAGATTTGGGGATTATGTATAATTTTTTACTATCTAATGCAAAGTTTCAGTGTTGTTAGTTGACAGTTAATCGCTGCAATTTAATGATTGGTTGTAGGTTTCGGGAATGCTCTATTGTGTGGTTAATCAGAAATAGCATCAGGTGTGTGATTCTAACCCGAAACTATGTTAGAAACTCAGGAAAAATCAAAAAAAAAGAGACTATTTTTGAAACTGTTCTGCGTCACACAGTCGTGTGGCAGACCGTGTGAGCCACACGGCCGTGTGACAGATCGTGTGGACCACAAGGTCTGGGCTATTTGGGTCGTGTGGGCTACGTAGGTGTGTGTTAGACCGTATCCCAGGCCGTGTGAACCACACAGGCTTGTGGGCCCATTTTCTAAAAAAATTCACTTAGGCCCGTTAGACTCTGTAATTTGTAATTAAACCTTTCATGGGGTCCGTTTGGCTTAAATATGATTCTGAAATATGAAATCTGATATTTTTCGAATGTACATGATATGGATAAGGTATGTGTTACAATTGCAAGTATGTTTAAAATATGAAATTTGTATATGATCTGTAACCTGATAATTTTGTTAGTATGTTCTTATGTGAAAAACATGTATGGCATATGTGCATATTATGTCTATTAGTATTTGCATGAGCATTGGGGTGGAATATGATTTGTGATGGAGGAAGTGTGATTCTAGCAGTATTACTGCATCTTCTAGCGGTGTATCCACAATATCAAATATGGCAGCTTGACTGCAATTGTAGTGGCTTGACCATATATATTTGATTATGACGAATTACCGCAATATTTTTGTTTGGCAGCATAGCTGCACTTATATGAGTGGCATACCACCACGACTCAGTGTGATTGGATAGATAGACTTTTGTAGTCCTAATTGGTGTGAATGGTTGGACAGAATTGGTGTGTAGCAGATGGGGGTAGGATCTGTGTCTGCATTTGTTCTAGTCTAATATATGTTTATGAAAATATGATATTCTGATCTGAAATATGTCCGGAAATATGACCTTACAATCTGATATATGTTTCTAGTAATACAACTTTTTGAAATGATATTTGTACATTATAAATAAAATTTTGTGATGACATTTACATATGTGCTTGTTAAATAAAAATTTTGCTTGTGGGCTGAGTCATACATTGGGTTTCTAGCTCATTCGTTTGTTTAATAAGTTTCAATTTAACTTTCGACTTAGGATCGGACGGCGTGCGGGAGCTCGGATTGGTTTTACACTTAAGTTAGTTTAATTATTTTTAATTAATTAGGTTTTTTTTCAGACTTTTGATTTTTGTTTTGGACTAAGTTTTTGATTTTGGTTTTGTTTTGGGTTTGTGTTTCGTTTGTTGGCTTTTGGTATTTTAACATTAAATTGAAAAATCATACAAGTTAACAAAAATGGATTTCGGTTTTCAAAACTAAAACTCTGATAATTTTCCGATGCAAGATTAAGTAAACAATTTAGTATTTTCTGTAAATAGCATATATGGTTTTTTTTAACGAATTATTGTTTAATACTGAAAATGATTTGTCAACATTAGTACTCTCAAAAGTGCACTACTTTGAATTTTAATTCTGGGTTTTAAATAGGTGTTTTCGAACTTAGATTTTTCTAATCATCTATGAGAGTTTTTGCCAAAATTTTATGTTTTCGAAACGCGTTTTTAGTTTGATCGAAACAAAGGCTTTAAAACAAATTAATGTAATTCCTCAACATCCGGTCGTAACTTCTAGGTCGGGTTTGGGGTGATACAGAGTCTGAATTAATTGTTGTATTGTGGTTTAAAGATAGTGGAATTACTGTAACAACCTGTTTTTCAGTTGTGTCTAAAATGGTAGTTTCAGAACCCCATTTCCAATGATCAAGTCCGTAAATATTATTATTTAATATTTACAAGGTTAGTATAAAAGTTAATTAAAGTTTGGTCCCTTAATTATGTCAAATGGACAGTTAATTAAGGTACAATGACTAAATTGTAAAAGTTATAAAAGTTCATCGCTATGGATTTTTAATTAATCAAAGGACCAAATGCGTAAATAGACCACTATTATTTAGTCAAACCAATTTGTTAATTGTGCTTAAGTTAGCTTAATAAAGTTTAATTAAACTAATTATGAATAATTACATATTTAACCAAGTATAAAAGACAAAAATAAAATGAAAATAAAACATTTTCTCTCCATCTTCTTCTTCAAGCCATAGGAAAGAAACAAGAAACCCTATTTTGAAGTTCAAACTTTCGGCATAAAATTGGTTTGTTCAATTAAGTCATTTTCTTGTAACTTTTATGTTTTTGAGGTGGTGGGAGCTTAATTTAGCTGGCCCATCTACCAATTTGCAAAACTGCTAAAGTTTCTAAAAGTTTCCATTGACGAATGATTGAAGAAATTGGTGTTAATTTGTTAGATTTTAAGCTTATATGTGAAAAAAGAACTAGATTATAAAGTGAAAATTGTTAGTTTTGAACATAGGGACTAAAGTGTATTGATTTCGAAATTGATGTAATTTTTTTGTAATTTTAGATAATAGAAGGATATAAAAGGATGTAATTAAGACCGTTTTCACAATTTAAGCTCAAAATTGAAAGTAATGGAAATTTCGGTTTTAGGGACTAAAATTGAATAAAATGAAAATGTTTAGGAGCATTCAAATAATGAAATTGAATTGATATATTCCTATTATAGGATGTTATGAAAAGGATGGAATTGATAAATTGAATTGAATTATTATACAGATCAAGAATTGAATCAAATTGAAGATAATCAAGGAAAAAGCAAAATTTCATATTAGTCCTTAAAGATTCAATCGCTAGTTGTTTTTCCAGGTAAGTTCATATGGAAATTATTATTTTTATTCATGTTATGAATTAACTGTATTTGATTTGCTTTTTGATATGCTTAAATGTGAATTGATTGATTTTGGCACCAATAGGACTAAATTGCAAAGAATAAGGAATTATGGCTATTAGTAAATGATACAAAGTAGTGAAGTGGATATGGAATATTATGTGTGTAACGCCCCAAAATTCTTATTTCTGCATTTGTGAAAATATGACACAAATGTGTATCTACTTCAGTGGTTAAGTGTTCTGGGTGTGTGTGGGAGGTCCCAAGTTCAAGCCTTACCTTTGGCAAATTTTGGTATTTTTCTGACTTAAGCCTTATACTTGTTCAGCGGGCTTATATTAAACTATTTGTAAAATCTTATCAGAATGAGCATGCTGGTTCGAGTGGTAAGGGAGTTTGTATGTGGTGTGGAGGTCTTGTGTTCGAATCCCTATGCAAGCATGAATATTTATTTTTGGTCGGTTCTATGCAAGAGTCTCAGTGGAGTTGGGTTTCTAAGTTGGTTGAGATGTAGTGGGTTTAGTGGGAGAAATTTGGGGGAGTTGGGATTATTTGTTTTCAAAATTTCTCTTTCCAGAATTTCCCAAAAATCTGACGTTGCTCCTCTTCTTTCTGCTCTATATTATTCTTTTCTCTTTTTTTCCTTTTTGTTTGCTGTCGTTTCTCTGTTCTCTATCGTTGTTGGTTTTTCATAGTTCGTTGTCTCGGTGTGTCCCCTTCGTGTCTGATAAGTTTGGTGGGTGTTGTCTCTGGTTGGGATCGTTGAATCGTTAACTAATGAGTTTTGTTTTGTGTTAGGAGAGGATTAAGGGGGTGGAAGGTCTTCAATCTAGGCGTTAAGGTTGCGGAATCTCTGTTACTGATTCGAAGGTAAGGGTTTTGAAGGAATAAAAGGTTATCATTTTTGGGATAACTCGGTTTAACGTCAATTGAAGTGACTAATTTGATGGTTTTGGTTAATTTTAGGTGTTGTTTGATTTGAGAGCGTTCTCACATCAAAACGAATCAGGTGTGTACCCGAAAACGTAAAAAATAGGGTTTCAACGAAAGCCGAAAACCTCACTATCGATGCCACATGGGCGTATGGTTGCCCGTGTAGTAGGCCGTGTGCCATAACACGGGCGTGTGATCGACGAGGCTAGGACGTGCGCGCAAGACACGACCGTGTGATGGCCAAGTAGGCCATGTGCGACACACGAGCTAGACTGATTTGGGTCGTGTGGAGCACACGGGCGTGTGGGTCCATAGGGTAGTCCACACGGGCGTGTGAGATTCTGGGCCAGGCCGTATGATCCACACGGCCAAGGCCAAATTGGGCCATATGGGCCACACGGGCAGGCCACATGGGCGTGTGAGCCCATTTAACTGAAATGTGTTCTAAGGTTGCACAGGTCGCCCAAGTCGACTGTGAACCTACTGTTGGGTCGGTAAGCACTACTTGGACCCTTAAATGCGTGAACTGTATGTATGATGTATGTACTGAGCATGATGATTATATGAATGAATACTGAACTGTATGTATAACTGATATTCATGTATTAGCATGTCATATACTGTATGTTGCATTGCATTGGGTTGGGATGTTGATATTTGGAGGAAGTGTACTGAAAGGTTCTTAAGCCAATTATCTGGTAGCTCAGCTGCAATTTACTGATTATGTGCCGCATTCGGTACTACTTGGAGTGTAGGGATGGGTGGGTGTTTTAAACCCCACATAGAGTGTAGGGATGGACGAATATGGTGTGTAGAGGTTGGTTGGGTAGGACTATGTTTACTGATTGATGTATATCTGATTCTGCTATTGTGATGGGCTTAGGCCCTAATGCATATTTGATACTGAAACTGAAATGGGCTAAGGCCCAAACTGCTACTGAAACTGTAATGGGCTTAGGCCCAGACTCCATTTGACTAATAATCTGTTGTTTGACTATATGCATGTCTTATGTGGGGATTACACACTGAGTTTACGTAAACTCACCCCTTTCTGTTTTATTTGTACTGATAATCCCTAGACTTAGACGGATCGGTGCGGCAGAGGACTCATCGATGACCACATAACTTTTGAACTGGGTTAATTCCTATTATTTTTGGGGTATTTTGATGTAAATTTGGACTTTTGGACTGTTTACCTTTACTTTGGTTTTTAACTATTTCCATGGAATTTTAAACTGCAAAATTTAACGAAAACTCGGTTTCATTTAAAACAAAGTTTTCTATACACATACGGTTTCTTTAAATAACACGGTTTTAAAAGCTTTTGCCATAGAATATGTTTTTTTTAACGAATCAAATTAATGAGAGAATGATTTTGAAATCAGCGAGATATTAATAGAGGATAATAAACGGAACGATTTTAACTTGATAAATACGCTTTCAAATCCCATTCCATGTGACATCGTCAGATTCGGCCATAACGTCTAGGCCGGGTTTGGGGTGTTACAATGTGAAATATGAAAAATGTGTATGCTGCTACGTGGTTTGAAATGATATGATAACGATAACGGTGCTCGTATGAACTTACTAAATGATTAGGAGACGAATGACATGCCATTAGGTCCCAAAAAGGAACGGGTTTGATCAGGGATTTTTATGATAGTTTGAGATCCAGCATGTGTTGCAGATTCTCTAAAGCTTATGTGAGCCATTTCATAAACAAAAACTTGTGTGAGCAAAATAGTCCCAAGTATTCAAGTTCAATTTAGTAAAATTCTTTCAGGCGAGAAAATGGTAATTTAACGGAAAAATGAAATGGTTGAAATGATTGTACATGAATGGAAATATATATTCTTGCATATTGGTTATGATTTTGTTGGTACTTGTTTAAAATAAGTTGTTACATATGTATATGATTATGTTATAAGTTCATGTCATGTAAATGATCTAACCTTTGGATGTGTTTGTTGATATGCATATGAAAGTATAAGGATGCCAAATGATTGTCATGCTTTATTCCAATATGTTTTAATTGCTTAATTGTTGAATTCTCAAGGTAAGTTAAGTAAATTTTCATATGGGCTTACTAAGCATTCATTATGCTTACCCCGTTGTCTTCTTTTTCCTTTGTATATTGTTGACTTGCGGAACGTGTCGATCAGATCTATGAGAAGCTCCATTTTTCCTTGTAAATTGATGATTTGAAAAAAAAAGATTTCCACGTACTAAATTTTAATTGGTTGGTTTAGGATTCACTAAGGATGTTAACTCCAAATACTATAGTAATACACAAATTGATAGTTCATGTACCACATTGGAAATTTTAAAGTATAAATACCACATTGGACATTTTATGGAAATCCAGGTACCAAATAATACACAAATTAATAGTTTATGTACCACTTTGGACATTTTCAAAGTACATATACCACATTCGACATTTTATGAAAGTACATGTTCCAAATATTATACAAATTGATAGTTTCAGTACCACATTGAATATTTTCAATTATAACGTACAGGTGTCAAATGTGATATTTTCCGTAAAAGATTTAATTTGAATTTATAATTGTGATTAAAATTATTCTTTTATACAATATTAGGCGTGAAGATAGGGTAACAAAATTTAAATCCTTATTAAATTGGTTTCTAACAAAAACTTTAAACTCCTCTCTATACAAGTTAATTTGTAAACTATTAATTTTTTCTTAAACAGATACTGATATAAAATATCCACAAATTAACGTCTCAACTTGAATATTTGAAAAGTGTGTTTTTTTTTTTTTTTAATTCTGTTATAGTTTGACGTTCACCATTTTATTGGTTAGAAAAACAATCTAAATTATATGATTAACATTATTTTGACCTATAATTTTTTTAAAGGTAATGAAATTTAATATTTGATAGTTTTAACATCTAAAGAAATGGTTGCAACTTAGTTATTTGGGTTTTTTCTTAAGTATCTTTACTTTTAATTAAATTTAAAGATTTTCAAGAATACTTTCTTTTTTTTTTTTTTTTTACTTTGATTAAAAACTGTGATGAATGAATTAATGAGAAAAATACCAACCATAAAAAATTTAATGAGAAAAAGTATTAAAGAAAAATGCAACAAAAATTATATTAGTCTCTTTCATGTCCTTAAATACTACACGTTTCTTGACATTTGATTTCAAATAAATTTAAAAAATCCAAACATAATCTCCGGATAACAAAAAGGAAACAAAACCTGGAGCCATAAAACAGATGAAGACTCACTTCAACACTAGTATGGGAAAAATACAAGCTAAGGAACCCTACAAATCATTCTAAGCAAACAGAGCAGAAGTGACTCCATAGTTAAGAATCTGCAATGGTGACCTCCACCTCCACACCAGGTTCAATGGTAATAGATGTTATCTGCTTCACCACATCAGGAGAACTGAAGAGGTCAATAACTCGCTTATGAACACGGAGCTCAAACCGATCCCATGTGTTTGTTCCTACACACGACACCAAAATGATTAGTCTTGATACATCATGACCCTTAGCATACTAGATTGTTATTTTAACACAAACAAATCACATGTGCACCATGTAGCTCAAGCATCTAACATTAGCAAAGTCAAGTTCAACATATCAGAACAAGCAAAAAGTTAGCAGTTAGTTCCTTCAAGAAAAAAGATGGATGTGGAATTCAAAATTATAAACCAGCATGCAATTACAATAAAGTACTATAAAATGCAGAGGACAGGGCAAGAATGCATACACACTCCTATTTCTTGTGGGTGTTATGATTACAGAGAAAAACAGAAATTCAGCATTATTATATGCTCCATCACAACAAGATACCATTTCTAAAATCATTTCTGATGAACAGGGAACTAGAGTATTCTCCATACAATAGGTTTCTGAAACATGCTTTCGAGGTAGAGTCAAAAGAGTTTCAAACATAAATAATTGGGTAATAATGTAAGCTACACAATACAATAAGAGTCCGTTGGACTCAAGGGGAGTAAATACCTTCACCACATGGAGACTTCCTTGTGGTAATGTGAAGAACCTTGGTAGGCATTCTCACAGGTCCCTTAACCCTCAGTCTCTTATCCTTGGCACCACGAACCAGATCAGCACAAACTATCAATTAGACATATAGACATTAGACTAACCAATGCTTAGTCTATCCATTTAATCCATATCAGACCCCCAGAAAGTACTCATCACTATATGAAATTTAGCTAAGAAAAGGAAAATTTGATAGTAACAAGATTATAGAGGTATAAGATAAATCGGTACCTTTCTCAAGGTTTTTCACATTCTTGGAGGAGAGAGTGATTCTGATCTTGTGTATCTGTTCTTGGGGCTCCTCCAAACCAGGCTTGGTTGGCTTCATTGCAGCGTACGCCATAGTTGCTTTTGTGTTCTGTTCAGTAAAATCAATTTCTAATAAATAAAAATTTTATCATCCAAAAGCAATTCACAAAATTAAAAATCTTAAGACTCAGTCAGCTTTTAGCTAGAAATATCAATATATAAACGATATCGCAAGGGGTGATGGCAATTAAATGCACATCAATTTTCTCACAAAATTCTCTCTTCAGTTTCAGTTCTCCCTTATTTTCTTTCTTCTTTGTCCTCATTCTTCTTTACCGATTTCTGAGTTGAAACATGTCATAAGAGATAACAGTCTGACTAGAACTCAAAAGGAAATGGGTTAATTGAAAAAAGGATGCTGACAGGATTGTCATCAAGGTTGAATAAAACTAGGAGCAGTTGAAAATGGAGCTGCAATCTGAAATGTAAATGGGAGAAAAGTTCAGAGGTTGAAATGAGAAATATGTTTAAAAGATGCAGATGATGAAAGGCTAAATCAGAGGAATGGCTGAAATTGAGTCAAAGCTGAAAATTGTATTGTGAGTTGCCACAACAACAAAGTTATAAATCCAGGACTGCGGTTGCTACCAGAAATGTTGGTAGGTTCTAGGATTCAGACTAAATACTCCAAGGCCGAGTGTCACAAATTCGATGGTGGGGATTGTCAAGGATGGTTGCCTAAAATGGTTCTTTGAAGTAGATCAATCCAATGATTTTTAATTTTAAAACAGTAAAGGAAATGTTGCAAAAACGGAAAAAGGTTGTAACCCAAAAATTGTGGGTTTTTTACTTGTTTGATTGAAGATCAATCCGGTGAACTAGAGCTAAAACCCAGAATAAAGAAAACCTAAAGCACTGCTCTTTCTTATTTTGCACATTAATCTGACCCCAATTCCAAAGCAAGCTATTTTACACATCAAATAAAAATACCAAGGAAAATAAAAAGGAAAGAGAGAAGGAAACCTGGAAGAAGTGGATGAAGTGAAAGAAGTTAAGTGTTAAGCAACAGCCTTTGGTTGCCTCTTTCCTCAAAAGCCAACGGAGTAAATATATTTTTAGAAGATATGCAAGGGGATCGGTAGGGGCAGAGGCTTTTATTATTAGGGTTAGGGTTTTTAGTTGGAAGGCTCCACCATATAGATTTACGGGGTCGGGCTGTAATATTTAGTGGGTAAATTCATAGTTGGTCACCTAACTTTTAGAGTGTTCCTTGTAATTTTGTTATATAATTTTTAAAAGTTTTTATTTTAGTCACTCAAGCATTAAATTTTTATCATATAGTATATATCATATTATATTTATATTTTTTTTGGTCACCTAAAAAAATATCTTTTTTTAAGTATTTAGGGTAAAAAAATCAAAAATTAAAGTAAAAAAGTGGTAGATGCTAAAATGATACACAAAATTGTTAAATTGTACTTGTTTATCCCATTGCGGAAAATACTAAATATCTTTTTTAATATTGAAAATTTTAAATTTTAAAACATTAAAATAAATTCATAAATTGTTGAATTTTTTTTTTATGCATTGATAATGCCAACTGATTTGTTACTATAATATTAAAATTAATTAATTTAATCTCCTTTAAATTTTAAAATTTTATTTTATGTTTTTATATTATCCTTAACGAAAAGAACTCAAATAACTCATTTTAATAATTGTTTACGAAACTAAAAGTT
The DNA here is from genome assembly GCA_025698515.1 of Gossypium sturtianum. NCBI lineage: Eukaryota > Viridiplantae > Streptophyta > Magnoliopsida > Malvales > Malvaceae > Gossypium > Gossypium sturtianum. The sequence continues at coordinate 57,776,991 of CM046951.1, read as the reverse complement.
CTTTTGGTTATATAATCTTAAATATTCTTAAACTAAAACCAAAACAAAAATACTTGTAATTAATTAAATTAATTGTTTGTTCTTCATTTGGATAAAGAAGTGGTGACAAAAATTATGAGTTTTATTTGGTATAAAATATAAAATTAATTAATTTAAAGGATTTTTCTTTACTTTTAGCTTAACATGAAAATTTTAAGATCATATAATCAAAAGAAATTTAAGTTTCGTAGACAATTGTTAAATATGAATTATTTGAGTTTAATTTGAAAACATGAAATAAATTTTAAATTTTAAATAAAAAGTAAAATTTTATCGAAAAATTTGAAAGATAAACTTAGAATTTTAGGAATATTGTAAAAACAATTTCTAAATAAAATGTCTAATCTACCCTTATTCTATATAGGAGTTGAAATTAAAAAATTGATAAAAAATCTAATTTACCCCTATTTTACTCTAAATAGGAGTTGAAAATATATAATATATAAATATAGGTAATTAAAATGTGATAAACAAAATAATATATTAAAGATCATATTAAAGCAAATTTCACCAATATGAACATAAATAGAATTAAAGAAAAATAAATAATATGATTTAATATTCTAATAAATAAATAGAGAAAACAATGATAAATGGATCACTAATAAGAAAACTATAAAAAAAATGTGTATTAAACATGTAAAATAAATAAATTCGTGCAGTTGAACTAAATTCCTTTCATCTCGAAATCTTAAAGAAAAGCTCAAAAATTGACCTTTTTCATTTAAAAAAATGGGAGACCTTCAACATCTTAGCCACAGTCGACCATATACAACTACCTTACTATTTTTAGTCCACTATCCTCGCATTAATTCTCTTGTTCTTCATGCATGATCCTTCCTTTTCTTTACCAAGAAAACAGATGGGGGTTTTATACAAAACCAAATTTTGTAATAGCAAACGTAATTAAACCAATGATTTAATTGAAAAATATCAATTTATATGTAACTCCCAACTTTATTACCTCATACTAATTTTGTTTTGACTACTTTTAAATTAATAATGATTTTAAGTCTAGATTATCCTAGTTTAACATATATACCTATTTTGTCCTTTCATTAAACTTAGTATACCTATTTTATCCCAATTTATTTAGGTAAGAACTGAAAATATATTATACTAGAAATATAAGATCAAAATTTTAAGGGTAAACTACAAAAAAAATAGTCACTTTTGTTTGTCTCAGATTACATTTTAGTCACTTATGTTTGAAATGTTATGTTTTAGTCACATACACTCTACCATTAAACTCCATTACCTCCCTAGCGGCAGTCCTACGTGACAATCCAAATGGGTTTTAAATGCCAACTTTGATGTCTAGTTGCTGAGATGAAAATATGTTTTTAATTAAATAAATTTAATTTGGACTGCCATATAGAACATCCAAGTTGGCATTTAAAACTCATTTGAACTGCCACGTAGGACCGTCATCAGGGAGGTAACGGTAAGTGACCACTTCGTAACAAAACGATAACGTAAGTGACTAAAATGTAATTTGAGACAAATAAAATTAACTATTTTTGTAGATTACCCAAATTTTAATAAATTGATAAAAAAAATTATACATAAGGATATCTTTATGATAGAAAACATAATGGAATTGTTTAATAACAAAAATAATCACATTATATTATGATATCTATAGGCAATATAATATTTTTTTTGTTCTAAATTAATTTTTGTTATTGGAAAAATATGTACATCTCATATATAATAAGCATAATTACATATTATTATTTATTATTATAAAATATTAACCCAAATTAAAAGTGATATGATTTGGTTAAGGTTTATTGGGCTTTAGTTATAAAAATAAAATATGGGCCAAATATGTCTAGATACTCTAGTAACTAATTTCTAATTGATGATGGGTTGGTTAGAAATTAGGGTTAATATGCAAAAGTTATATATTAAGGTTATGACCCCCAAATTATACATACGTAACTTTTTTAATATCGCATCTTTAGAACAAAAAGAGTCACCTTCTCAAAATTACTTGTGTGCTAATTTGGAAGATCAAAACCATAAGATCCGAAGATTTCAAGAAACCAGTGGATTCAGGTACGCTTTCGCATTTAGTTATGTTCTTAATGATCTGACATGATAGATCCTGATTTGTTTAGTTTTTTTATATTAGATATTGTTTTACGGTTCATAACAAGTGGCATCCGATTCTCGTCATGTCGAATCATTGAGAATGAGTTATTTATTATTATTATTGGATTAATTCATTCTCCAGATTTTAATAAATTTAATATATGGATTTAATGTTTCTGTAACACCATAACCCGTCTCCGTCGCCGGATTAGGGTTATGGAGCATTATCGGTCAAACAGAAAACATTTATTATTATAACATAAAATAAATTAAACGTATATAAACCAATCAATCATATGCATTTTGTCCCTAAATCGAGCCTTGGAGGCCCTAAAATAGCTTAGAAGCAAATCGGGACTAATTTGAAAGAATTCAAAATTTTTAAGAAAAAGATAGAAAAACTGAAAAACAGGGGTCACATGGTTGTGTGGCCAGGTCATGTGACATCGCCCAGGCTGTGTAACATTCGAACAAAGGGACAAAGGCCGTGTCCCAGCCCATGTCCTCACCCGTGTAACTCACTGAGTAGGGTTACACAGCCGTGTCACAGGCCGTGTGCCAGACCGTGTAACTCTCTGAGTTGCCACACGTGGCCGTGTGACAGCCCGTGTCGCCAGGCCGTGTGATCCATAATTTGACCCTAAATTCAAGCCATTTCAAGTCCAACTCATACCAAACCATTCTTACCATTTAGGCGTACATCTAAGGGACTTAAACATTATTCAGTCACACCAAATCATGCCATTTCAAACATCCTAATTCATCTAACTAAATGGCATTCAAAGGCACCACAATTGTATCAAAACATTATGAATCAAACTAAAGCAATTTGACCATAAGTCAATCACACAACCTAGATCACTTAGCCATTACATTTTACCACAAATGACCATTTCCAAACCATCAGTTACATACCAAAAGGACCTTATATACAAGCACTTAAAAGTCACCAAATTAACACAACTTCATAAGGCACTAAAGTTCACCAAATCAACCATAATTTCCAAAAGCCTAAAAATACCAAAACATTCATTACAAAGAACCTATACATGCCATTATTAAACTTGGCCAAAATACACAAAATCTACAGATATGACTGCTGGATACTGTGATAGGTCTCCGACAAGTTTTCAACTGATCGAGCTTCTGATAATCTATAAAACAAAGGAAAGTAACTACGTAAGCAGCGAGTGCTTAGTAAGCTCGTATAAACTTAAATATAACTTACCGTTTCATTAATACAATTCATAGATTAAGCATAAATCATTACCAATGTCATAAGCTTATTATAAGCCTATACAACATCATCAAACTCACAAGTTAGTACACTTGTTCATGATACAAATGAATTGAACCATAAGATAAGTAGATTTCCATATGTAAATACATCATTTAGCTCATAAATCATTTCATAAGATCATGATTCATTCCATTTGAATACTTACCATTTCATTTCCTTTTCTTACTCGTTGAACCATCTAGAATTACATCGGATACTCGGGAAAGCTCACATATAGTGTGCCTTTACATATAACCGTAACCTTTTAGATCTCGAATCAACTTATTGGTCTTATGATATATCTCAGTATAGAGAATGATACCAAAAATCTATATTTGTTTATAAACTCTCCTAGCGGATGCAATGCTCATACGAGCTATGGAATTGACCTGCTCACACGAGCTGTGGGTCAGAATGTAAGCTACACGATACTGCTCACACGAGCTGTGGAGAATTCGCAACAAATGTAGGACCTCGGCCATCGATGGGACATTCAAGACCAGCACTCGAAACATGAAATCCCTAATGACATGTCATTCGTATCCTAAGAATTCTTAAGGTTCAACCGGGACTCGTTATCCGTCAATTCATCATAACATGAATACATTTATATTTAGATTCATTTATATTAAAACAACATAGCATTTAGTCACTTTAGCTAATATTAAAACGATCATAGTTCATACGAACTTACCTCAATAACTAGGGCGTAGAAGTAGAATCGAACACTAATCCGAAGCTTTAGCTTTTCCTCGATTTAAGTCTGATGTGGTTTATCTTGATCTAAATAAATAATTTCAATAAATTAAGTACTTCTAGTATTCAATTTAATCCATATTTCATATTTATACAAAATTACGAAATTGCCCCTAATTTTTAACTTTTCATAATTTAGTTCTTAAGCTCATAACTTGAAACTTAACCATTTTACCCTAAATCCAACTTAACCAATGTTACAAGGGACCTTGAAACAACCCATAATTATCAACAATTTAAAATAAAACCCATGAATTTATACTTTTAACAATTTAATCCCTATTTCCAAAATTCATCAAAAATCATTTAACAAAACATGTTTATTTTATAACAAAGATTAATAATCTATCAACTAACATCAAAACACATTCAAAAAAATCCATGGAAAGTCCCTCAACCTTTAAAATTTTTGCAAATTAACCCTCGGGCTAGCTAGATTAAGCTAAAACGAACTCAAAAGCATAAAAATCATTAAAAACGGGGCACAAAATCATACCATGCAATGAAGAATTCAAAACCGAAGCTCTCCGCCCCTTCAATGGTGTATTTGGCCAAGCAAAGAAGAAAATAGGGAAGATGATTTTATTTTAAGTTTATTTACTCATTTACCATTTTACCCTTAATAATAATAAAAAATTTCAATAAAACCTTGTCCATGTACATCCACTAACTCACTAAATTGTATAATTACTATCTTAGTCCATTAGTTTAAGATTTCATAGCCATTTGACCCTTTTAACTAATAGAAATCAATTTTTACATTTTTTACGATTTAGTCCTTTTTACCTAATTAACCATTTAAACATCAAAATTTCGTTAATACGACCTTAATATAATCCTGTAAACATTAAATAAATAATAAAATTATAAATCATTCGTCGGAATTGTGGTCTTGAAACTACTATTTTTGACACCACTAAAAACAGGCTGTTACAGTTTCGATTGTACACATATTAAAATTTTTGAATTTAGGTTAAAATTTTAAAGTTTTAATTTTCTATTCTTTAACCAGTTGATTTGGTGCTAATTGATACGTGTATATATTATGGCTTTATGTTTGATAATTCTTGATTGAAAAATATGGATGATTGTTGATAAGTTTTTATGGCTTTAAAGTGATCCCGTTTATATTCATGCTGTTTACGTTAACTTGTTAATGTACGAGACACTGGAAGGAATTTTGTAAGAGAGGTTGGAACACTGGAATTATTCTTGCGGATTAGAATTACAAATTCTTCAAGTTTATGTGTAAGCAGCCTGTACTTATTTGTATATCTTTTGGTTCTCTCTCGGATTTACTGAAAGACTGTGTAGCTTGCTTTCTATTTACAATTATGATAATATTTTTTAGAATCAGATCTTAGACAAGAATCTGGTAATGACTGGCAATTAGATTTTTCAATGCGCCAAATTTGAAGGTCCTGCTGCGGTTGAGGATGTGGTTGTTAATATTTACATAGCCAATTATGTATGAATGTGCATGTTTTATGATTTGTAAGTTTGATTTCATATTTAAAGATTTTTCTTAAAAAAAAAAAAGAGTTAAAAGAATAAAGTTTTCGATTCCTACTGTGGTATTTAGAAATCCTATCTTGGGTTATTTTGGAAATCATAATGTGATCAAAAAAATTTATTTTTCACCTTTAACTATTATAGAAATTTTAAATTTGAATATTGGTATATTTATATATATTTTAAAATAATTTAATTGAAACAATAAGTTGTCAAAGTAAATTCCGTTGAAATTATTTTGTTTAAAAATATAAAAGGTTGTGTGTATGTAACTTGAGCTACGTTAATATTGATCAGCCCAAAGGAAGATTAATATTTAACAAAAATACATGTGCAACTGTGGTAATAAACATGTGACGATTATTCGATTTTACATGCGAGTAATAAATCGGTCTAAAGGAAGATCTATTATTCAACATGTTTTTATTGTCAGTCTTTGATTACTTCAATAAGATATCACTTATAAGTTAATATTTTTTTTCCAAAAATGAAATATTAATGGAGTATCATGTATCTTAAGATAGAGTTTTCCTTTATTCAAATTATTTTGGTTTAAATTTGAAGCCCTATGTGAGGTTGTTTTGATTTATTCAACTATTATTATAATTTCCAACATCATTGTATGCATTGAAACATTCAAGGGTATTATGCCGGATAAGATTACCATGACTAAAGAATTCATGGTCGACATTGAAAAGAGATTTGTCAAGAACGAAAAGGCTAAAATTGGTACGTTCTTAACAAATCTAATTTCAATGTGATATATAAAGAAGAAATGATTTGAAACAAATAAATTCAAATTTTGGTTTTGATATTTAATTAAGGATGTCTAATATTTTAAATAAATTAGTTAAAACAAAATGCCACCAACGTGACCTCTTTTGCATAGATTAGTTTATTTAAAATATCAAGATTATTATATGTTTTTGTAATTCATGATTTATTAATTGACCTAAAGGTCAGTTAATATTTGGTAGAATTTCAACAACAATTGTGGTGATAAATGCTTGACAATTATAAGGTACTTTATGTGAATAATAAGTTAGTCCAAAGATTGGTTCATTGTTTGACATAATTTATTATCAATGTTTTATTACTACAACAAGAGTATCGCTTACTGTTAATATTACTGTCCAAAGACTTGATATTAATGTTGTGTTTGGTATCTTGAGATGGGATTAGCCACTATTTTGAATTTATTGTTTACTTATGAATATTCACGTGAGCTTGTTTTTATCTATTTTGTTCTATATCTAGTTAGCTTATCTTCTGCTGCCACAATATCTGCTAATATAAATTCTATACCCATGCTTAATGGGACTAATTTCAAGGAATAGAAAAGACACTTATAATGCTTGGCTGTATGGAAATAGACCTTACAATAAGAGAAAAATAATCTGTATCTCTCACTGTGGTAAGCACCCCTGATGTTGAAAGGAACTTTAAGAGGTGGGATTATTCAAACTGCATGAATCTAATGATCATGAGCACAACATTCCAAAAGCCTTTGGGGGCATAGAATATAAAGAGATTACTCAGGCCAAGGGTTTCCTTGACGAAATTGAGAAACGTTTTTCCAAAAACGATAAGGTTGAGATGACATCACTTCTGACTTCTTTGATGTTCGTGAAGTATAAGGGTCAAGGAAACGTAAGGGAGTACATTATGGAGATGTTTCATGTTGATTCAAGACTTAAGGCACTTAAAATCGAGCTTTTTGAGGAATTGTTTGTTATTATGGTTTTGGTATCGATTCCTACATAGTTTAACCAATTTAAAATTAGTTACAACTGTCAAAAGGAGAAATGAACTCTAAATGAGCTTATTTCTCATTGTGTGCAAGAGGAAGAAAGGTTGAAACATGATAAGTCTAGAAGTGCTCATTTTGCCAGTGCCTCTAAATATAGCAACTTACATTCTGAATAGAATATCCAATAAAGAAATTGCAAAAACACCTTATGAGCTTTGGATACTTCGAAAGTCTAGTCTAAAGCACTTTCACATTTGGGCATTTCCAGTTGGGACAAGGCCTTATAGGCCACATGAAGAGAAATTGGACTCCAAAACAGTGAGTAGCTACTTTATTGATTATTCTGAGCGATCTAGGGGCTATAAGTTTTATGATCTCATAATTAGAAATATTTTTGAGGCAAGAACTACAACATTTTTTGCGGATGTTGAGTTTGGAAGGAGAAATAATGTTAAAGACATTGCTTTTGAGGAGGAATTGGATTCTAACCCAGTTACTACTATCCCCAGAACTCGTCCATCCAATATCACATCAATAATGTGGTCAACCCACCTGATAGTGCAGACAAGCTGCTAGATACAATATATTGTGGTCAAGCCACCAGATAATGTAGACAAGCTGCCAGATACAGAATATTATGGTCAAGCCACTAGATTTTGCAGATATAGTACCAGATAATATGGTTAACCACAAGAATGTGCAGATTATTAAACTGCTAGAATCTTCCTCCTTTCACATAATCCCAACCCCATGCATGTGATATGACATACATAACAAAACTCTTGGTTGGCATGCTTTACATGCAAATAAGATCTCAGTACGAATTAGCACAGTGGCATGCTTAACATGCGAATCAAATTAATAACAGAAACAGTGGCATGTTTATTTTCATGCTTATTAAATAACACCATATGTCACAATACATGAGTAACAGGAATAACATGGTATCTCATTTAACGGAAAACATACACACATTCACAACATCACATATATGAAAGTTCATATTTACTTGGGAATCCTCCTTTCAGATGAATTTATCAATCCATTTGAATATATAGCATATTCACACATTTTCACATTACAAAATTTCTTAAACAAATATTTAATATTATTATATTTATTTAATTAATAACATTTTCATACATTTTAAGATAAATAAATCCCCACACCTGATTTCACAAATTCTGATGGTATTAACTCCTTATCCAACTCTAAGGGAAGAGGTCGATCCTTGAATCTTAATCGGCTGCCCAAAACTCATGCTTCCAAAATATGGAGTATAGATCTGGGATTTACAAATATCAGTTTGTGAATGCACAACAAAAATTAATATTAGAATCGTCTTCATCGAAAAGTAAAAGAATTAATTATGATCGGAGGATCTTCAATACTTACACAATATCGAGAGTAATGAGGCTCAATGATTCCTACGATGATTCATTTAGAGAGGAGGGTCCTCTAATAACAAATAAAATAAATATGAAGAATTAGAAATGTTATCGATAAATCTTTTAAAAAAAATAGAATATAATACTTGTACATATGAAAAAATAATTACGAGATAGAGGAGGAGAAGAGGATGAAAATAGAGAAGAAAGGTAAGGATGACAACGTCGGCACAGAGGCGTTGGAGGTTCAGCGGCGGTGGTGTGGTGGTGAGATGGTGGTTCGATTGGCTAAAAGTGGTGGAGGAGTGGAAGAAATATGAAAAAAATGGGTGATTTATGTAACATCCCGGTTTAGGGCCTAGTCAGAATAGTGGTGTGAGACCACAAATCCGAGGGTTATAAATGAGTTTTTGAGGTTTATGCCTTGTATGCATGCTAGTGTGAAAATTTCATGAAGCAATTTTGTGAAATTGTGGTTGAATTGTCCAAAAGGACTAAATTGCAAAAGCTGCAAAATGTGAGTTTCTAGAAGCTATATGTGTGAAATAGCTTTAGATTATTAATTAGAGGTCCTTAAATAGCAATTTATCCAAATTCTAATTTTTGGACAAAATTGGGCATGATGTGTAACATCCCGGTTTAGGGCCTAGTCAGAATAGTGGTTCGAGACCACAAATCTGAGGGTCATGAATGAGTTTTTGAGGTTTATATTATGTATGCATGCTAGTGTGAAAGTTTCATGAAACAATTTTGTGAAATTGTGATTGAATTGTCCAAAAGGACTAAATTGCAAAAGTTGCAAAATGTGTGTTTCTAGAAGCTATTTGTGTGAAATAGCTTTAGATTATTAATTTGAGGTCCTTAAATTCAATTTACCCAAATTCTAATTTTTGGACAAAAATGGGCATGGATGAGTTAAAATTGAAAGTTTATCAAAAAGGGCATTTTGGTCATTTATCAATTAAGTGATTAAAATGGGTGAAAAGATGATAGAAATTCATTCATCTTCTTCCCATAGCTGCCGAAAATTAGAGAAGCCATTGTTAGGGCTCCTTCAATTTTTTAAGCTTGCTAGTAAGTGCTCTTAAGCCCAGTTTTTGATATTCTTCATATTTTTGAAGTCCTAGTAGCATGAGTAAGCTATTTATAGCTATTTGGTGAGCTATTATGGATGTTCAAAAATGTACATATGTATGACGTGCATGTCTTTTGATGTTTTCTGGAAGAATATGAAAGCTTGATGTAGTAGAAACATCTTTTGCTAAGTGATTTTCCATAAAAATTCATGTAGGGACTTAGTTGTGAAAATCTTAAGTTTTGTCATACATGGGTGATTTAGTGAGATTTGATGAATGCTTTAGTTGAGTAAGTGGTTCGGCTAAGCATGAAAGAGTAGAAAGTTGAATAAAAATCACTTTACGAGCCTTTGGGACTAAAGTGTAAATATGAGAAAGTTTGGGGGCAAAATAGTAATATTGCTAAAGTAAGAGATGTGGGTCAATTTGGTCAATGTGTGTATTGAATAAGCTGATTTATTCATTATAGATCAAGAAAGATGAAGCCCAGATCGAAATCGAGGCAAAACTAAGGTGGTGGACTAAATTGCATATTTCTGTACTTTTGAGTATCGAGGTAAGTCTATGCATAAACAATGCATTCATACTTACAATTTGTTGATGATAGCTAGTGTGTAGCTAATTCGAGATTGATTTAGAACCTATGTGGTTCAAGTAGAATGAATGTAGTAGAAATGGTGAATGAATGTATGATCGAGAACGATTGGGAATCTATGTGGTTTAAGTAGACTTGTGCATGTGTTGTGATAATGCTAGATGGTAGGCTAAGTGCGATACCATCCTAATGCATATTGATGATGAGCTAGCTATGTGCGATGCTATCGTGAGGTATATCATCTAGTGAGCTATGTGCTGAATCACTACGAATACCATTGTGGTAGGCTAAGTGCGATACCACCTTATTAATCAAATGTGGTGTGCTAAGTGCGAAACCACCGAGATATTGGTTGTGTGGATTGACTGTGTGTATTAACTGTGTGGATGAGTAGTGTGGATTAGTTATGTAAACTAGCTGTGTGGATGAGTTGTGTGGATAAGTTATGTGGATTGACTGTGTGGATGTATTACTATAAACAATGATGTGTTGTATACTACGTAAATGTGATATTGAATGCAGGGGTGCATTTCAATGGTTATGAGTATGTGACTCATGATGTGTTGGAAATATGGTAAGGGATAGAAAGAGTAAGCATGGTTGTGAATTACTTGTTGGTATAATGCTAATAGTTGATTAGCTTATACTATGTTGCTTATTTGTTTATGTGTAAACTTACAAAGCTCAAAGCTTACTCTCTTTCTTTTCCCTTGTCTTATAGATTAAAAGCGTTGAATCGAGATACGAGGATCATCAGAAGATAGCCCACATATTAGCACACTTTGGTACATGAAACTTAATGTTTTGTATATGGCATGTATAGGGGCTAGATAAGTTAGTAAAGTTTGTTGTAAATGACTAAGATGTGTTGGCCTTTAGATGGATAGCTTATTTTGTATAATGCCATGGTTGTTGGCTATTACATTATATGAAAGAAAGATATAGTTTTCTATGTGAGAATGCATTTCAATTTAAGTTGATTATGATGGTGTTAGATGAGTATATATTGTGTATGTTAGAAGGGTGAAAAGCACTTGACACTTAGTCTTGTTCTTGACCATGTGGATAGACACACGGGCGTGTGTCTAGACCATGTGTGACACACGGTCAGCGCCCATCGGGCGTAATCGTGGCCGTGCGTCCCCTGCATGTTAACATAGTAAGTCAGGATTGTCACACGGGCCAGGGCCACGGACGTGTCCAGACCGTGTGGATTTAATCAGTGTTGGCCACGGGCTAGCCACACAGGGGTGTGTCTAGACTCTAGGCCATGCGAGGGAAGTCAGTGTTCACCACGGTTGGGGAGCACGGGCGTGCCATGGCCGTGGGGCATTTGGCAGAATACTTGGGTTTTTAGGCACGGTCTGGGGACATGGGCGTGTGTGCTCATGCATGCAGGCGTGTCTAATCTTGCACGCGCGTGAGACCGTGATAAAAGAGAAAAATTTTAAGGATCGTAAAAGTTTCGGATTAGTCTCGAGAGCCCTCGTGTGTATGAGTGAGGCCTCGTAAGTTGAGAATAAGGTTATAGCGAGTAGTGACGTTGAGCCTAAGTGGCGATTAAGCGGTTTGAGTTCGGTAACGCCTCGGGCCTGGTTCCAGGCGTAGAACCTGGGTAAAGGGTGTTACATTTAGTGGTATCAGAGCTATGGTTTAGTCGGTTCTAGGACTACTGTAGCAGGTGTAAGAGTCTAGCTATACATGCCATAAGTGTACGATGATAGTGTGGTGGTTTCTGATTATTTTAAATCTTGTTTTATATAGAATATGGATTCCGATCCATTGACTTCAGATGAAGCAGCTAGTAATGCGCTGGCTCCTGCGCAAGGAACCGTACCGGTGCAAAGTGGACCCGAGGCGAGGGGTCAAGGGGAAGAGGCACGAGAAGCCTTTCTCTATATGATGAGTGATTGATACTCGGACTATATTCGAGCGAACCCTAACGCTCAACCTCCTCCACCTCCTCCTATACCTCAGCCAAATCCAGCGGCTCCTTAAGGTATGGATGTAGTGAGGATATCGAAACCCCCGGTGGATAAGATTAGGAAACACGGGGCTGAGGAGTTTAGAGCTAAAGTAGATGATGACCCTGAGAGGGCAGAAATCTGGTTAGAGAACTCGATGAGGGTGTTCGATGAGCTCTCATGTACACCTGAGGAGAGTTTGAAGTGTGCCGTATCTTTGCTGAGAGACTCGGTATACCATTGGTGGAAGACGCTGACATTAGTGGTCCCGAGAGAGCGGGTAACGTGGGACTTCTTTCTTGAAGAGTTCCGGAAGAAGTATATAAGCCAAAGATTTACTGATCGGAAGAGGAAAGAATTCCTTGAGTTGAAGCAAGGAAGAATGTCAGTAGCAGAATATGAGCGTGAGTTTGTTAGGCCTAGCAAATACACTCAAGAATGTGTGTCGACAGAGACCATCTTGTGCAAGAGGTTCGAAGATGGGCTGAATGAGGATATCAAACTCCTAGTTGGCATTTTAGAGTTGAAATAATTCGTGGTATTAGTTGAGAGGGCAAGTAAGGCCGAAGAGTTGAGTTCAAATAAGAGGAGGGCTGTGAGTGAAGCCCGAGATGCGAGAAAGAGACCGATGGGCAAGTCGTATCAAGCCCAGTCGAAAAGATCCAAGGAAGTGAATCCTCGGACGTCAGCCTCAGTGGGATATTCGCATCGAGACTTGGACAATATTCGTCAGGGTTCGAGAGTCCGAGCCCCCTCGATGGAAAGTGTGGGCAATACAAAGAGTAAGCCAGAGTGTCCAAGTTATGGTAGGTATCACACCGGAGAGTGTTGGGGAAACAGTCGGAAATGTTACAAATGTGGTTCCCCTGACCACTTTATCCGCAACTGTCCCGAGAGGGATGATAAGGAAGAGAGGCAAGAAGTGAGACCTAGTGATGTATCTACGAGTGGTAGACCACCAAGGAACCCAAGAGGTGGGGCTAGTGGTAGAGGTGCGTCCAGGGACTCTGCTATGAGACCAGAGGGTCGGGCACCTGCGAGGACGTATGCCATTCGCGCTCGCGAAGAGGCATCCTCCCCTGATGTGATAACGGGTACTTTTTCTCTCTTTGACACCTCTGTTATTGCTTTAATAGATCCAGGGTCTACTCACTCTTATATTTGCATGAGATTAGCATATAGTTTGAGTATGACCGTTGAGTTTGATTAAGGTGTCAAACCCGTTAGGAAAGTATGTGTTAGTGGACAAAGTGTGTAAAAATTGTCCTTTGTTGATTGAGAATCATTGTTTTCTGGCAAACCTTATGTTGTTACCGTTTGATGAGTTCGATCTAATCCTAGGCTTGGATTGGTTGACTACCCATAGTGTTTTAGTGAACTGTGGTAGTAAGTACATTGAATTAAAATGTGAGAGTGGAGATGTAGTTCGGGTTGAATCAGGTGGATCGGACAGTCTACCCGTGATGATTTCTTCCTTAGTGGCTGAGAAATGTTTAAGAAAAGGGTGTGAGTCCTATCTTGCGTTTGTGTTGAATACTCAAGAGGTTGGAGTAGAGTTTGAAACAGTGCCAGTGGTATGTGAGTACCCAGATGTGTTTCCGGAAGAGTTACCCGAATTACCTCCAGTGAGAGAGGTCGAGTTTGGAATTGAGTTGGTTCCGGGAACGACACCTATTTTGATTGCTCCGTACAGAATGACACCTGTAGAGTTGAAAGAACTGAAAGTTCAGTTACAAGATTTGACAGACAAGGGTTTTGCAAGACCGAGCTACTCGCCGTGGGGTGCTCCGGTATTGTTTGTGAAGAAGAAAGATGGGTCTATGAGGTTGTGTATAGACTATAGACAACTGAACAATGTGACGGCTAAGAATAAGTATCCTTTACCAAGGATTGATGATCTTTTCAATCAACTGAAGGGAGCTACAGTGTTCTCCAAGATAGACTTGAGGTCTGGTTATTATTAGCTCAGAGTGAAAGAGCAAGATGTGTTGAAAACTGCGTTTCGGACAAGGTATGAACATTATGAGTTTTTGGTTATGTCGTTTGGTTTGACGAATGCACCTGCGATTTTTATGGATCTGATGAACCGTATTTTCAGACCATATGTGGACAAGTTTGTGGCTGTCTTTATTAACGACATATTGATCTATTCTCGGGATGAGAACGATCATGAAGAGCACTTAAGAATTGTCTTGTAAATTTTGAGAGATAAGCAGTTGTATGCTAAGTTTAGCAAGAGTGAGTTTTGGCTCCGAGAGGTCAGATTCCTAGGACACATGGTGTCAGGTGATGGTGTCAGAGTTGACCCGAATAAGATATCGGCTGTTATGGATTGGAAACCGTCGAGGAACGTGTCAGAAATTAGAAGTTTCTTGGGATTAGTGGGATATTACAGACGTTTCGTAAAGGGGTTCTCTGTGATTGCTACCCCGATGACGAAGCTATTGCATAAGGATGTCAAGTTTGAATGGACTGAGACATGTCAACAGAGCTTCGAGAGACTGAAAACAATGTTAACTGAGGCACCGATTTTGGTTGAACCAGAATCAGGGAAGGAGTTCGTGGTATATAGTGATGTGTCGTTTAATGGTCTCGGTTGCATGTTGATGCAAGAGGGTAACGTAGTCGCTTACACCTCGAGGCAGTTAAAATCGCACGAGAAGAATTATCCGACTCACGATTTGGAGTTGACTGCGATTGTGTTTGCGTTAAAGATTTGGCGACATTATTTGTATGGCGAAAAGTGCCGAATCTTTACGGATCACAAGAGTTTAAAGTATTTGATGGATCAGAAGGATCTGAATCTGAGACAGAGACGGTGGCTTGAATTGTTGAAAGACTATGAGTTAGTCATTGATTACCACCCGGGAAAAGCGAATGTGGTTGCGGATGCCTTGAGTAGGAAATCCCTGTACGCTCTAAGAGTTATGAGAGCGAGTTTAGCATTGTCTGATGATGGTGCTATTTTGGCAGAGTTGAGAGCTAAGCCACTATTTGTTCAACAAATATGTGAAGCTCAGAGAAATGACAGCGAGATGCAAGCTAAGATAGCTAAGTGCGGATCAGAAAGTGATTCTAATTTTTGAGTGGATTTGAATGGTTGTCTGATGTATCATGATAGAATTTGTGTTCCTAAAAGTGAGGAGTTAATTCGAAAGGTTTTGTATGAGGCCTACAGTGGATGCTTGTCATTACATTCGGGCAGTACGAAAATGTACAACGATTTGAGGAAGTTGTATTGGTGGCCGGGTATGAAAAGAGATATTTCAGAGTTTTTGGCAAAGTGTCTGATTTGCCAACAAGTGAAAGCTGAGCATCAAGTGCCTTCGGGATTGCTTCAGCCAGTGATGGTTTTCGAATGGAAGTGGGATCAGGTTACCATGGATTTTGTAACGGGGTTGCCGACGACTCCGAGAAAAAGAGATGCTATGTGGGTTGTTGTGGATAGATTGATTTAAGTCGGCTCACTTTATTCCAAAGACGTGTTGATTATTCACCGGATAAGTTATTTGAGTTGTACGTGGCAGAGATAGTGAGATTGCATGGTGTACCTGTGTCTATTATATCGGATAGAGATTCAAGGTTTACTTCGAGATTTTGGAAGAAGTTCCAAGAGGCCATGGGTACGAGATTGAATTTCAGTACTGCGTTCCATCCGCAATCCGATGGTCAGTCTGAAAGAGTGATTCAAGTTCTTGAAGATATGCTTCGATGCTGTGTGCTAGAATTCGAAGGTAGCTGGGAGAGATATCTACCTTTGGTCAAATTCGCCTATAACAATAGTTATCAGTCGAGTATACAGATGGCACCGTATGAGGCTTTGTATGGCCGTAAGTGTCAAACTTCTTTGTATTGGATCGAGCTTAATGAGAAGCGGATCCATGGGGTCGATCTAGTAAAAGAGACCGAAGAGAAAGTGAAAGTAATCCGTAATAGTCTGAAAGCTGCTTTGGACCGACAGAAGTCGCACGCGGATTTGAAAAGAAAAGAGGTTGCGTTTGAAGTGGGTGACAAAGTGTTTTTAAAAGTGTCCCCATGGAAGAAAATCATGAGATTTGGACGAAAAGGGAAATTGAGTCCAAGGTTTATAGGGCCATATGAGATTACAGATAGAATTGGGCCTGTAGCTACCACCGCTTGGCTTTCTTGCGGTAGAGTTGGAAAAGATTCATAACGTGTTCCATGTGTCGATGTTGCAACGGTATCGCTCTGATCCTTCACATGTGATTCCTTCAACAGAATTTGAGATAAGATCGGATATGTCTTATGAAGAGGAGCCGATTAAGATCTTGGCTCGAGAAATGAAACAATTGAGAAATAAGAGCATAGCACTAGTGAAAGTGTTATGGCAGAAACATGGCGTGGAAGAGGCTACGTGGGAAACGGAAGAAGCTATGAGAGAGCAACACCCAAACCTCTTTTCTGGTAAGATTTTCGGGGGCAAAAATCTCTAAAGGGGGGAGAGTTGTAACATCCCGATTTAGGGCCTAGTCAGAATAGTGGTTCGAGACCACAAATCTGAGGGTCATGAACGACTTTTTGAGGTTTATATTATGTATGCATGCTAGTGTGAAAGTTTCATGAAACAATTTTGTGAAATTGTGATTGAATTGTCCAAAAGGACTAAATTGCAAAAGTTGCAAAATGTGTGTTTCTAGAAGCTATTTGTGTGAAATAGCTTTAGATTATTAATTTGAGGTTCTTAAATAGCAATTTACCCAAATTCTAATTTTTGGACAAAAATGGGCATGGATGAGTTAAAATTGAAAGTTTATCAAAAAGGGCATTTTGGTCATTTATCAATTAAGTGATTAAAATGGGTGAAAAGATGATAGAAATTCATTCATCTTCTTCCCATAGCTGCCGAAAATTAGAGAAGCCATTGTTAGGGCTCCTTCAATTTTTCAAACTTGCTAGTAAGTGCTCTTAAGCCCGATTTTTTATATTCTTTATATTTTTGAAGTCCTAGTAGCATGAGTAAGCTATTTATAGCTATTTGGTGAGCTATTATGGATGTTCAAAAATGTACATATGTATGACATGCATGTATTTTGATGTTTTATGGAAGAATATGAAAGCTTTATGTAGTAGAAACATCTTTTGCTAAGTGATTTTCCATGAAAATGCATGTAGGGACTTAGTTGTGAAAATCTTAAGTTTGGTCATACATGGGTGATTTAGTGAGATTTGATGAATGCTTTAGTTGAGTAAGTGGTTCGGCTAAGCATGAAAGAGTAGAAAGTTGAATAAAAATCACTTTACGAGCCTTTGGGACTAAAGTGTAAATATTAGAAAGTTTAAGGGCAAAATAGTAATTTTGCTAAAATAAGAGATGTGGGTCAATTTAGTCAATGTGTGTATTGAATAAGCTGATTTATTCATTATAGATCGAGAAAGACGAAGCCCAGATCGAAACCAAGGCAAAACCAAGGTGGTGGACTAAATTGCATATTTCTGTACTTTTGAGTATCGAGGTAAGTCTATGTATAAACAATGCATTCATACTTACAATTTGTCGATGATAGCTAGTGTGTAGCTAATTCGAAATTGATTTAGAACCTATGTGGTTCAAGTAGAATGAATGTAGTAGAAATGGTGAATGAATGTATGATCGAGAATGATTGGGAATCTATGTGGTTTAAGTAGACTTGTGCATGTGTTGTGATAATGCTAGATGGTAGGCTAAGTGCGATACCATCCTAATGCATATTGACGATGAGCTAGCTATGTGCGATGCTATCGTGAGGTATATCATCTAGTGAGCTATGTGCTGAATCACTACGAATACCATTGTGGTAGGCTAAGTGCGATACCACCTTATTAATCAAATGTGGTGTGCTAAGTGCGAAACCACCGAGATATTGGCTGTGTGCATTGACTGTGTGTATTAACTGTGTGGATGAGCAGTGTGGATTAGTTATGTAAACTAGCTGTGTGGATGATCTGTGTGGATAAGTTATGTGGATTGACTGTGTGGATGTATTAAGATAAACAATGATGTGTTGTATACTACGTAAATGTGATATTGAATGCAGGGGTGCATTTAAATGGTTATGAGTATGTGACTCATGATGTGTTGGAAATGTGGTAAGGGATAGAAAGAGTAAGCATAGTTGTGAATTGCTTGTTGGTATAATGCTAATAGTTGATTAGCTTATACTATGTTGCTTATTTGTTTATGTGTAAACTTACTAAGCTCAAAGCTTACTCTCTTTCTTTTCCCTTGTCTTATAGATTAAAAGCGTTGAATCGAGATACGAGGATCATCAGAAGATAGCCCACATATCAGCACACTTTGGTACATGAAACTTAATGTTTTGTATATGACATGTATAGGGGCTAGATAAGTTAGTAAAGTTTGTTGTAAATGGCTAAGATGTGTTGGCCTTTAGATGGATAGCTTATTTTGTATAATGCCATGGTTGTTGGCTATTATATTATATGAAAGAAAGATGTAGTTTTCTATGTGAGAATGCATTTCTATTTGAGTTGATTATGATGGTGTTAGATGAGTATATATTGTGTATGTTAGAAGGGTGAAAAGAACTTGACACTTAGTCTTGTTCTTGACCATGTGGATAGACACACGGGCGTGTGTCTAGACCATGTGTGACATACTGTTAGCCCGGGACGTAATCGCGGGCCGTAAGCGTCGCCCCCGCATGTTAACATAGTAAGTCGGGATTGTCACACGGGCGGGGCCACGGGCGTGTCCGCACCGTGTGGATTTAATCGTTGTTGGCGCGCAGCCAGCACACGGGCGTGTGTCTAGACTCTAGACCCGTGCGAGGAAGTCGGTGTTCACCACGGTTGGGGAGCAGGCGCGCCATGGCCGTGGGGCATTTGGCGCGAATGCTTGGGTTTTTAGGCGCGGTGCGGGGACATGGGCGTGTGTGCTCATGCAGGCGTGTTTAATCTTGCACGGGCGTGTGAGACCTGTATAAAAGAGAAATTTTAAGGATCGTAAAAGTTTCAGATTAGTCTCGAGAGCCCTCGTGTGTATGCGTGAGGCCTCGTAAGTCGAGAATGAGGTTATAGTGAGTAGTGACGTTCAGCCTAAATGGTGATTAAGCGGCTTGAGTTCGGTAACGCCTCGGGCCCGGTTCCCGGCGTAGAACCCGGGTAAGGGGTGTTACATGATGAGTTAAAATTTAAAGTTTATCAAAAAGGGCATTTTGGTCTTTTATCAAATAAGTGATTAAAATAGGAGAAAAGATGACAATTCATTCATCTTCTTCTCCAAGATTGCCGAAAATTCCAAAGAGCCATTGTTAGGGTTCTTTAAATTTTCAAGCTTGCTAGTAAGTGCATCTAGCCTCATTTTTGATATTTTTTGTATTTTTGAAGTCCCGGTAGCATGAGTAAGCTATTTTAGCTATTTGATGAGCTATGAAGGATGTTCAAAAATGTGGTCATGTATGACATGCATGTATTTTGTTGTTTTATGGAAGATTATGAACGCTTGATGTAGTAGAAACATCTTTTGTTAAGTGATTTTCCATGAAAATGCATGTAGGGACTTGATTGTGAAAATCTTAAGTTTGGTCATACATGTGTGTTTTAGTGAGAATTGATAATAGCTTTAGTTGAATAAGTGGTTCGACTAAGCATGAAAGACTAGAAAGTTGAATAAAAATCACTTTACGAGCTTTTGGGGCTAAAGTGTAAATATGAGAAAGTTTAGGGGCAAAATAGTAATTTTGCTAAAGTATGAGATGTGGGTCAATTTAGTCAATGTATGTATTGAATAAGCTGATTTATTCATTATAGATCAAGAAAGACGAAGCCCGGATCAAAACGAGGCAAAAGCAAGGTGGTGGACTAAATTGCAAGTCTCAATACTTTTGAGTATCGAGGTAAGTCTATGCATAAACAATGCATTCATACTTACAAATTGTTAATTCTAGATAGTGTATAGCATGGTTGAGAATGATTGAGAACCTATGTGGTTCAAGTAGAATATGTGAATGGATGGATGATAGAGTAAGTAGATTTTTGAATGTGTTGTGATAATGCTAAATGGTGGGCTAAGTGCGATACCATCCTAATGCATATTGACGATGCACTGGCTATGTGCGATGCTATCGTTAGGTATATTATCTAGTGGGCTATGTGCGAAACCACTATGAATACCTTGTTGGTAGGCTAAGTGCGATACTACCTCACTAATTGAATGGGGTGGGCTTAGTGCGGAACCACCGAGAGATTTGCTGTGTGGATGTGATAGTGAGTAGATTAGCTGTGTGGATTAGCTGTGTGGACTAGCTGTGTGGATTAGCTGTGTGGATGTATTATCGAGAAATAATGATATGTTGTATATTGTGTAAATGTGACATTAAATGCAGGGGTGCATTTCGATGGTTATGAGTATGTGACTCATGATGTGTTGGAAATGTGGTAAGGGTTAGAAAGAGTAAGCATAGTTGTTCATTACTTTTGGTAGTATAATGCTAATTGTTGTTTAGCTTATACTATGTTGCTTAATTGTTTATGTGTAAACTTACTAAGCTCAAAGCTTACTCTCTTTCTTTTCCCTTGTCTTATAGAGCAAAAGTGTTGAATCGAGATACGAGGATCAATTGGAAGATCACCCACACTATCAGCACACTCTGGTACATTAGACTCAATGTTTTGTATATGGCATGTATAGGGGCTAGACAAGTTAGAGAATTTTGTTGTAAATGGCTAAGATGTGTTGGCCTTTAGATGGATAGCTTATTTTGTATAATGCCATAGTTGTTGGCTATTTTATGTTATATGAAAAGTTATAGTTGTCTATGTGAGATTGCAATTCAATTTGAGTTGATTATGATTGTGTTAGATGAGTATATGTTGTGTATGCTAGAGGGGTGAAAAGAACTTAGCACATAGCTTTGTTCTTGTCCATGTGGATAGACACACAGGCATGTGTCTAGGCCATGTGTGACACACGGCCAGCCCACGGGCGTGTTACTCAGCCGTGTGTCCCCTGCATGTTAGTATTTGAAGTCAGAATAGACCATGGACTAGCCACACGGGCGTGTGTCTAGGGCGTGTGGGATTAATCAGTGTTGGCCACGGGCTAGCCACACGGGCGTGTGTCTAGACTCCAAGCCGTGTTAAGGTAGTCAGTGTTTACCACGGTTGGGAAGCACGGGCGTGTGCCATGGTCGTGGGGCATTGGCAGAATGCTGGGTTTTTAAGCACGGTTTGGGAACATGGGCGTGTGTGACTTCACACGGGCGTGTTGTACCTTGCACGGGCGTGTGAGCCCTGTTCAAAAGATAAATTTTTTAAGATTGGAAAAAAGTTCCGGTTTAGTCTCGAGAGCCCTCGTGTGTATGAGTGAGGCCTCGTAAGTCGAGAATGAAGTTGTTGAGATGACTTCAAAGAGTAGTTACGACGAGCCTAAGTGGCGATCAAGTGGTTTGAGTTCGGTAACGCCTTGGGCCCGGTTGCGGTGTAGAATATGGGTAAAGGGTGTTACATTTAGTGGTATTAGAGCTATGGTTTAGTCGGTTTTAGGACTACCGTAGCGGGTGTAAGAGTCTAGCTATACATGCCATAAGTGTACAATGATAGTGTGGTGGCTTCTGATGATTTTAAATCTTGTTTTATATAGAATATGGATTCTGATCCATTGACTGCTGATGAAGCAGCTAGTAATGCGTCGGCTCCTGCGCGAGGAGCCGTGCCTGTTCAAAATGGACCCGAGGCTAGGGGTCAAGGGGAAGAGGCACGGGAAGCCTTTCTCCAGATGATGAGCAATTGGTACTCGGACTATGTTCGAGCGAACCCTAATGCTCAACCTCCTCCACCTCCTCCTATACCTCAGCCAAATCCAGTGGCTCCTCAAGGTATGGATGTAGTGAGGATATCGAAACCCCCAGTGGATAAGATTAGGAAACACGAGGCTGAGGAGTTTAGAGCTAAGGTAGATGATGACCCAGAGAGGGCAAAATTCTGGTTGGAGAACTCGATGAGGGTGTTCGATGAACTCTCATGTACACCTGAGGAGAGCTTGAAGTGTGTCGTATCCTTGCTGAGAGATTCGGCATACCGTTGGTGGAAAACACTAACGTTGGTAGTCCCGAGAGAATGGGTGACGTGGGACTTCTTTCTGGAAGAGTTCTGGAAGAAGTATATAAGCCAACGATTTACTGATCGGAAAAGGAAGGAATTCCTTGAGTTGAAGCAAGGAAGGATGTCAGTAGCAGAGTATGAGCGTGAGTTTGTTAGGCTTAGCAAATACGCTCAAGAATGTGTATCGACTGAGACCATCTTGTATAAGAGGTTCGAAGATGGGCTGAATGAGGACATCAAACTCCTATTGGGCATTTTGGAGTTGAAAGAATTTGTGGTATTAGTTGAGAGGGCAAGTAAGGCCGAAGAGCTGAGTTCAGCAAAGAGAAGGGCTGTGAGTGAAGCCCGAGATGCTAGAAAGAGGCCGATGGGCAAGTTGTATCAAGCCCAGTCAAAAAGGTCCAAGGAAGTGAGTCCTAGGATGACAGCACCAGTGGGTTATTCGCATCGAGACTTGGGCAATACTCGTTCAGGTTCGAGAGTCCAAGCTACCTCGATGGAAAGTGTGGGCAATCCAAAGAGTAAACCAGAGTGTCCAAGTTGTGGTAGATATCACACTAGAGAGTGTTGGGGTAACAGTCGAAACTGTTATAAGTGTGGTTCCCCCGACCATTTTATCCGAAACTGCCCCGAGAGGGATGATAAGGAAGAGAGGCAAGAGATGAGACCTAGTGATGTGTCTGCAAGGGGTAGACCACCAAGGAACCCGAGAGGCGGGAATAGTGGTAGAGGTGCGCCCAGAGATTCTGCTGTGAGACCAGAGGGTCGGGCACCTGCGAGGACGTATGCTATTCAAGGCTCATGAAGAAGCATCCTCCCGGATGTGATAACGGGTACATTTTCTCTCTATGACACCTTTGTTATTACTTTAATAGATCCAGGGTCTACTCATTCTTATATTTGCATGAGATTAGCATCTAGTTTGAGTATAACCGTTGAGTCTACGGACGTAGTGGTTAAGGTGTCAAACCCATTAGGAAAGCATGTGTTAGTGGACAAAGTGTGTAAGAATTGTCCTTTATTGTTTGAGAATCATTGTTTTCCGGCAAACCTTATGTTGTTGCCATTTGATGAGTTTGATTTAATCCTAGGCATGGATTGGTTGACTACCCATAGTGTCTTAGTGAACTGTGGTAGTAAGTTTGTTGAATTGAAATGTGAGAGTGGAGATGTGGTTCGGGTTGAATCAGGTGGATCGGATAGTCTACCAGTGATGATTTCTTCCCTAGTGGCTGAGAAATGTTTGAGAAAATGATGTGAGTCCTATCTTGCTTTTGTGTTGAATACTCGAGAGGTTGGAGTAGAGTTTGAAACAGTGCCAGTGGTATGTGAGTATCCAGATGTATTTCCGGAAGAGTTACCTGGATTACCTCCAGTGAGAGAGGTCGAGTTTGGAATTGAGTTGGTTCCGGGAACGACAACTATCTCAATTTCTCCATATAGAATGGCACCTGTAGAGTTGAAAGAACTGAAGGTTCAGTTGCAAGAGTTGACAGATAAGGGTTTTGCAAGACCGAGCTACTCGCCGTGGGGTGCTCCGGTATTATTCGTGAAGAAGAAAGATGGGTCTATGAGGTTGTGTATAGACTATAGACAACCTGAACAAGGTGACGGTGAAGAATAAGTATCCTTTACCAAGGATTGATGATCTTTTGATCAACTCAAGGGAGCTACGATGTTCTCCAAGATAGACTTGAGGTCCGGTTATTATCATTTCAGCAGTGAAAGAGCAAGATGTGTTGAAAACTACATTTCGGACAAGGTATGGCCATTATGAGTTTTTGGTTATGTCGTTTGGTTTGACGAATGCAGCTGCGATTTTTATGGATCTGATGAACCATGTTTTCAGACCATATGTGGACAAGTTTGTAGTTGTCTTTATTGACGATATATTGATCTATTCTCGGGATGAGAACGATCACGAAGAGCATTTGAGAATTGTCTTGCAAACTTTGAGAGATAAGCAGCTGTATGCTAAGTTTAGCAAGAGTGAGTTTTGGCTCCGAGAGGTCGGATTCCTAGGACCCATGGTGTCAGGTGATGGTGTCAGAGTTGACCCGAGTAAGATATCAGCTGTTGTGGATTTGAAACCGCCGAGGAACGTGTCTAAAATCAGAAGTTTCTTGGGATTAGCAGGATATTACAGACGTTTCGTAAAGGGGTTCTCCGTGATTGCTACTCCGATGACAAAGTTGTTGCATAAGGATGTCAAGTTTGAATGGACTGAGACATGTCAACAGAGCTTCGAGAGACTGAAAACAATGTTGACTGAGACACCGATTTTGGTTCAACCAGAATCGTGGAAGGAGTTCGTGGTTTATAGTGATGCGTCATTTAATGGTCTCGGTTGCGTGTTGATGCAAGAGGGTAAGGTAGTCGCTTACGCCTCGAGGCAGCTAAAACCGCACGAGAAGAATTATCCGACTCATGATTTGGAGTTAGCGACGATTGTTTTTGCGTTAAAGATTTGGCGACATTACTTGTATGGTGAGAAGTGCCGAATCTTTACGGATCACAAGAGTTTGAAGTATTTGATGGATCGAAGGATCCGAATTTGCAGCGAGACGGTGGCTTGAGTTGTTGAAAGACTATGAGTTAGTCATTAACTACCACCCGGGAAAAGCAAATGTGGTTGCGGATGCCCTGAGTTGGAAATCCTTGTATGCTCTAAGAGTTATGAGCACGGGTTTAGCATTGTCGACGATGGTGCTATTTTGGCAGAAACTGAGAGCTAAGCCGCTATTTGTTCAACAAATATGTGAGGCTCGGAGAAATGATGATGAGATGCAAGCTAAGATAGCTAAGTGCGAATCGTAAAGTGATTCTCGATTTTCGAGTGGATTTGAATGGTTGTCGACGTATCGTGATGTAATTTGTGTTCCTAAAGATGAGGAGTTGTTTGAAAGGTTTTGCATGAGGCCCACGGTGGATGTTTGTCAAGACATCCGGCAAGATGCGAAAATGTACAACAACCTGAAAAAGTTATATTGGTGGCGGGTATGAAAAGAGATATTTGAGTTTGTGACAAAGTGTCGATTTGCCAACAGTGAAGGCCGAGCATCAAGTGCCTTCGGATTGCTTCACCAAGAATGGTACCCGAATAGAAGTGGGATCGGATTACTATGGATTTTGTAGCAGGGTTGCCGATGACTCAGAAAGAGAGATCTTTGTGTGGGTTGTTGTGGATAGATTGATGAAGTCGGCTCACTTTATTCCGAAGACGTGTTGATTATTCACTGGACAAGTTATTTGAGTTGTATGTGGCGAGATAGTGAGGTTGCATGGTGTGCCTGTGTCTATTATATCGGATAGAGATCCGAGGTTTACTTCGAGATTTTGGAGGAAGTTACAAGAGGCCATAGGTACGAGATTGAATTTCAGTACTGCGTTCCATCCGCAAATGGTCAGTCTGAAAGAGTGATTCAAGTTCTTGAAGATATGCTTCGATGCTGTGTGTTAGAATTCGAAGGTAGTTGGGAGAGATATCTACCTTTGGTCGAATTCGCCTACAACATTAGTTATCAGTTGAGTATAAAGATGGCACCGTATGAGGCTTTGTATGGTCGTAAGTGTCGGACTCTTTTGTATTGGACCGAGCTTAGTGAGAAGCGGATCCATGGGGTCGATTTAGTGAAGGAAACCAAAGAGAAGGTGAAAGTAATCCGTAATAGTCTGAGAGCTGCTCCGGACCGACAGAAGTAATACGCGGATTTGAAAAGAAAAGAAATTGAGTTTAAAGTGGGCGACAAAGTGTTTTTGAAAGTGTCCCCATGGAAGAAGATTATGAGATTTAGACAAAAAGGGAAATTGAGTCCAAGGTTAATAGGGCCGTATGAGATTACAGATAGAATTGGGCCTGTAGCATACCAGTTAGCTTTGCCGGTAGAGTTGGAAAAGATTCATAATGTGTTCCATGTGTCGATGTTGCGACGGTATTGCTCCGATCCTTCACGTGTGATTCCTTCGATGGAAATTGAGATAAGACTGGATATGTCTTATGAAGAGGAGCCGATTATGATCTTGGCTCGAGAAGTGAAACAGTTGAGAAAAAAGAGCATAGCACTAGTGAAAGTGTTATGGCAGAAACATGGTGTGGAAGAGGCTACGTGGGAAACGGAAGAAGCTATGAGAGAGCAACATCCAAACCTCTTTATGGTAAGATTTTGGTGAAAATCTCTAAAGGGGGAGAGTTGTAACATCCCGATTTAGGGCCTATTTGGAATAGTGGTGCGAGACCACAAACCGAGGGTTATAAATAAGTTTTGAGGTTTATGCCTTCTATGCATGCTAGTGTGAAAGTTTCATGAAGCAATTTTTTGAAATTGTGGTTGAATTGTCCAAAAGGACTAAATTGCAAAAGTTGCAAAATGTGAGTTTCTAGAAGCTATATGTGTGAAATAGCTTTAGATTATTAATTAGAGGTCCTTAAATAGCAGTTTATCCAAATTTTAATTATTGGACAAAATTAGGCATGATGAGTTAAAATTTAAAGTTTATCAAAAAGGGCATTTTGGTCATTTATCAAATAAGTGATTAAAATAGGAGAAAAGATGACAAAATTCATTCATCTTCTTCTCCAAGGTCATGAAAATTCCAAAGAGCCATTGTTAGGGTTCTTCAAATTTTCAAGCTTGCTAGTAAGTGCATCTAGCCTCGTTTTTGATATTCTTTGTATTTTTAAAGTCTCGGTAGCATGAGTAAGCTATTTTTAGCTATTTGATGAGCTATGAAGGATGTTCAAAAATGTGGTCATGTATGACATGCATGTATTTTGTTGTTTTATGGAAGATTATGAAAGCTTGATGTAGTAGAAACATCTTTTGTTAAGTGATTTTCCATGAAAATGCATGTAGGGACTTGATTGTGAAAATCTTAAGTTTGGTCATACATGTGTGTTTTAGTGAGAATTGATCATAGCGTTAGTTGAATAAGTGGTTCGACTAAGCATGAAAGACTAGAAAGTTGAATAAAAATCACTTTACGAGCCTTTGGGGCTAAAGAGTAAATATGAGAAAGTTTAGGGGCAAAATAGTAATTTTGCTAAAGTATGAGATGTGGGTCAATTTAGTCAATGTATGTATTGAATAAGCTGATTTATTCATAATAGATCAAGAAAGACGAAGCCCGAATCGAAACCGAGGCAAAAGCAAGGTGGTGGACTAAATTGCAAGTCTCAATACTTTTAAGTATCGAGGTAAGTCTATGCATAAACAATGCATTCATACTTACAAATTGTTAATGCTAGATAGTGTATAGCATGGTTGAGAATGATTGAGAACCTATGTGGTTCAAGTAGAATATGTGAATGGATGGATGATAGAGTAAGTAGATTTGTGAATATGTTGTGATAATGCTAAATGGTGGGCTAAGTGCGATACCATCCTAATTCATATTGACGATGCGCTGGCTATGTGCGATGCTATCGTTAGGTATATTATCTAGTGGGCTATGTGCGAAACCACTATGAATACCTTGTTGGTAGGCTAAGTGCGATACTACCTCACTAATTGAATGAGGTGGGCTTAGTGCGGAACCACCGAGAGATTTGCTGTGTGGATGTGATAGTGAGTAGATTAGCTGTATGGAATAGCTGTGTGGATTAGCTGTGTGGACTTGCTGTGTGGATTAGCTGTGTGGATGTATTATCGAGAAATAATGATGTGTTGTATATTGTGTAAATGTGACATTGAATGCAGGGGTGCATTTCGATGGTTATGAGTATGTGACTCATGATGTGTTGGAAATGTGGTAAGGGTTAGAAGGAGTAAGCATAGTTGTTCATTACTTTTGGTAGTATAATGCTAATTGTTGTTTAGCTTATACTATGTTGCTTAATTGTTTATGTGTAAACTTACTAAGCTTAAAGCTTACTCTCTTTCTTTTCCCTTGTCTTATAGAGTAAAAGTGTTGAATCGAGATACGAGGATCAATTGGAAGATCGCCCACACTATCAGCACACTCTAGTACATTAGACTCAATGTTTTGTATATGGCATGTATAGGGGCTAGACAAGTTAGTGAATTTTGTTGTAAATGGCTAAGATGTGTTGGCCTTTAGATGGATAGCTTATTTTGTATAATGCCATAGTTGTTGGCTATTTTATGTTATATGAAAAGTTATAGTTGTCTATGTGAGATTACAATTCAATTTGAGTTGATTATGATTGTGTTAGATGAGTATATGTTGTGTATGCTAGAGGGGTGAAAAGAACTTGGCACATAGCTTTGTTCTTGTCCATATGGATAGACACACGGGCGTGTGTCTAGGCCACGTGTGACACACGGCCAGCCCACGGGCGTGTGACTCAGCCGTGTGTCCCCTGCATGTTAGTATTTGAAGTCAGAATAGACCACGGACTAGCCACACGGGCGTGTGTCTAGGGCGTGTGGGATTAATCAGTGTTGGCCACGGGCTAGCCACACGGGCGTGTGTCTAGACTCCAGGCCGTGTTAAGGTAGTCAGTGTTTACCACGGTTGGGAAGCACGAGCGTGTGCTATGGTCGTGGGGCATTGGCAGAATGCTGGGTTTTTAAGCACAGTTTGGGAACATGGGCGTGTTGTACCTTGCACGGTCGTGTGAGCCCTGTTCAAAAGATAAAATTTTTAAGATTTGAAAAAAGTTTCGGTTTAGTCTCGGGAGCCCTCGTGTGTATGAGTGAGGCCTCGTAAGTCGAGAATGAGGTTGTAGATGTGGTATGTGAAGTATGCTTTGGTATGTTTTAATGGCAATGAAAATGTCTTATGAATGATACGTTTTGTGATGGATTGATGCTAAAATGATTTAGTGATATTATGGATGAATCATGCTTAGTAATGCCTGTGTTTTAGTGGTGGAATTTGGGCTATAAGTTGGATAGATTAGAAATGAGATTGAATAGGATGGTATGTGATCATTTAACATGTATTTGGTTGCCAAATTGTGTGAGAAAATATGTTTAATTGTACTTGTAGGTTTGACCCTTGTATGGGTGGAAAATTGGCCTTGCAAATGGCCTATTTTGCATACATGGCCAGGAGACACGGGCGTGTATCTCTGCCGTGAGTTTTAAGGATCACTTCTAGTTGTGTCTGGACAGATCACACGGCCAAGGCCCACGGGTGTGCCTGGTGGCTGTTTGAATAAGTCAGTAGCTAGCCTAATTGCACACGGCCATGGCACACGGGCGTGTCTAGTGACTGTAACACCCCAAACCCGGCCCAAACGCTACGACCAGATCTGGTATGCTGCGGGGTTTAACATTAAAACTTCACTTGGATGATCTTTTTGGAAATTTAGTTTGTTAATTTTCGGCATTTAAGTAGGTAGAGTGGGACGGCAATGATGCTTGAAATTAGGAGGATTAATTTGAGTGGAAAATGCAGATAATATGGCAGATAAAGGGAGGAAGAGGTGGTGTGATCTAGGCTTCTTTTGGAGATGTGATCAGATAAAGATAAGGGAGGAAATTTAGGATTTATCTGCTGGTCACAGTGGTGGCCGAAATTCCAACACTGAGGGGGAGGAGGAATCGGTTTTAATATGGCTAAGGGGTGCCAAAATTTTGTGTTTAAGTGAGGGGAATACCTTTTTATTTTCGGCATTAGGGTTTTATTCTTCCATTCTTTTCTTCAATTCCGGCATTTGGGTTTTTCTCTCATTCTTTTCTCTTATTCTCTGCTTAAGCCGAAATCCCTAATCCTATTCTCTCATCTCCACTCTTAGGCAAAAGACGAAATTCCATTGTTTTCTCTGCTTTCATCTCCATAGCCGAATACCCTTGTCTATTCCTTTCTCTTTGCCGATTTCTTCATCAAAGCCGAATCTTCATAGATCTCTTGAGATCATCTTTTCTTTTTGATCTTCTGAAAAGCCAAAATTCTCTAGGAGTTGCCGAATTCCCTGTGTTAAGGTAAGTGCCAAATTCTTCCTTCACTTCTTCTCTTTCGGTTTTTGGAGGCCAAAGCCGAAAGGCTAATTGATGTGGCAAGGTTATCCCTTGAGTAACGTTTTGATTGTTCTTGTGTTCACATCTTGGGGCGAAATTTCGGGAAATCAGAGTAGATCGAATCATTTAGATTCCAAAAGCCGAAAGCCACTAGTCTCTAAGTCCCATACCTCTTTTCGGGATTTCAAGGTAAGGGGTTCTCTTTAGATTTTCGTTAGGATCGGCTATTGTATTTGTGATCTTAACCATATGTTATGGATTAACAACCATATGTTATGATGGTAGCAACTAATAAAGTCTTTTGATGGAATCAAATATCGATCAGGCGAAGGAGGGGATTGGATCTGTTAAACCAATCCCTAAGTTTAAGAAACGAGCGGTGTTAGCAGTTCGGGATTGGCCACTGTGTTGTGGACCCGGCCGTAACAAAATCTTAGGCAGTTAGCGATCGTATTGGCTCGATAGTGTCGACATAGAAGGTCTCATCTTGGTATAATCGGTGTGTAGATCTCTAGCACACTAATTAATCTGTACTATATATGTTATGGGCTAAAAGCGGGAAAAGGTGTATGGACAGATCGTATTACCCAAAAAGGGTAGGCAAAGGATGCAGTGCGTAACCATAGAAACTTCTCTATGTGTGTATCGATGTATGTAAAAACTCGTGATCTTGTAGGTAGTATCTGTTTTGAATTTGCATGGATGTATGCATGGGATAGGGTTAATACGATGAAGGGGAAGAGCATGTTAATAGGTCACTTGGTGATCGGTGGTTAAACCACGAACTGTAAAATTAGGTCACAATAGTGATTGGTGGCTAAGCCACGTTAAATTTATTCTTGATTGTTAGGAATAGGCAGCATGACTGTCGATATGGTGTGTAGCGGTTGGTGGGTTGATTGTAGAAATCCCCAAGGTGTGTTGGCTGGTACGGGCTAGTGTGTAGAGGATGGATTTCTAGGTTGGGTTGGGCCATGTTGCATGTAAATATTCTGTTGCCATTGTGTATGGGCCAAGGCCCATAATGTGTTTGTGGGCCTAAAGCCTTTTATGTGTTTTCGAGATTTGCACACTGAGTCTTGGTGACTCATCCCCTTTAATTTCACGACTTTTGGATGAGCAAGAGATCGTGGACATGGGAGCCGAGGCGGACTCGAGGGCCATCAAGTTTTTTTATTTTCATAAACTATTTCGGTTTTCCTTTAAGTTTTAATTTTGGGACTATTTATGTAATAAGGCCCCATGGCTTAGGTTATCGCTTTATATTTGTTAATGTTTACAGTTTAAAAATTTATGTTCAAGGACTTAAGTCATAAAAAGTAATAAAATGGGTTTTCCAAACATGTTCAACGGAAAAGCAAAGGTTTTAATCAAATATCTTATTTTTAACAAATGCCTAAATAAAGAAACTGAGATTTCCAAAAACCATAAAAGCAAAGTTTTTAACAATAAACCCCGTAGCATACCAGATCTGGTCGTAGCGTTTGGGCCGGGTTTGAGGTGTTACATTTTGGTATCAGAGCCCAGTTGTAAAACTCGGGCTGTGAAATGGGTCCAGTAGTAGGTTATAAAGTTGGTGAAAATGCTTTGGTTGAGATATGGCCTTCGAGTCTACTAGCACCCGATCCACGTAGGTAAGTATTCTAACTCTTGATGTGATATGCATGTTGGGTTGATGGGCTTTATGGACGTAGACTAGCATGTTAGGAATTAATGGACTCTAGGCCTAGTTTAAACAAACTCTTTAAATTCATAAAACTTAATCTAACTAAACATGTCCGTAAACCAGTCGCTGGGTTAGGGTGTGGCAACAGGCATGCGCATGTCTAGGATTGGATTCAGGGAGAGCCTGGTACTTAAGCGGTCCTAGTGACTCACCTCCTCTTCACTGGAATCCTACCTGGTGCGTAGTGACTGTTCATTTTAGCCACGAGGACTTGTTAACGGGTCAAAATTTATAATTAAAACCCGGAAGGGACCAGCCACCCTATTTCACAAAATTACTAAAAATACCCCTTAGTTTTGTAAAATTTCTGAAATACCCTTGATTTGTGAAAATTTCCCAAAATACCCCAGATTTGTAAAACTACCAAAATTTGTGAAATCACCGAAACCCCCCGATTGGAAAAATTACCAAAATACTCATATTTTGTAAATTTACCCGAAAAACTCTAGATTTACAAAAGTACCCAATTTACGAAATCATCGAAATTTGAGAAATTACCACAATATTCTCGTTTAAAAAAAATCCAAAATACCCCTGCTTTAAAAAAATACCAAAATATCTCTATTTCAAAAAATCACCAAGACACCCTATTTTGTGAAATTAAGAAAAATACCCTGTAGGAAAGAACTACGAAAATACCCCTGGGTAGTGAAATGATGAAAATACCCTTATGTGATGAATGTGGGTTCATGGATGCTACTTGTATGTTGATGTATGATGGTTGAATGTATGTGGAACTAGGAGATATAAACTTGAGACTGAAACCCGTAGATATAATTTCGAAATCGAAAGAACTACTCTTAAAACTACTGTCCATAAGATTGTTCGTGGTTAATCAGTGGAAGAAATTAATAATTCATAAAATATCTAATCAGATAAACGCGAATCGGTAGATTGAGTATAAAGGGGTCGTGGACGTCCTGCGCGTGGCCGTGGTAGGGGTAGGATGGCTGTGTCTGAACCAGTAGGATCTGGTTATGGGTCTGGAAACGAGATGCCAGTACCACTCGCTGCGGAGGTGGAATTTTAGGACCGCACGCGGCGAGAGATGATGCGGTATCTCAAAGCGATGTTAAGGGTTTTAGAGAGGGTTCTTTGGGCGAGCATGGGCACAGAGCCCGTAAACTGCGTGTCGGGCGACTTAGAGCTAATGGGGCGTAGTGTTTAGGGAATTTTCGGAATAGCCCCGAGTACAGCTGAGTACTGGTTGGAGGCGGTTGAGCGTATAATGGATGATCTGGATTTCACGGAGGAGGAAAAGCTGAAATGGGTTGTATCTCTCCTGCGGGACGAAGCTTATCAATGGTGGCTTACGGTTAAGGATGGTACGATGGCTGACCGTATCACCTGGGATTTCTTCAAAACAGCATTTCAGAGTAAATACATTGGGACAAGTTATGTGGATGCGCAGCGTAGAGCATTTCTAATTCTGGTGCAAGGAAGTAGGTTTGTGGCTGCGTACGAAGTGGAATTCTTACGCCTTAGCCGTTATGCTCGAGGAATGGTGGCCACAGACCATGAACATTGTGTTCGATTTGAAGATGGTCTGAGGATGATTTGCATGTATTGATAGCTCCCACAATGGAGAGGGAATTTCTTTGTGCTTGTGGAAAAAGCTAAGATAGCTGAGGAGGTGAAGCGGACAGAGAAACTAAATCGGGATAGAGATAGGGGTGGAAGTAAGAGGAATTTTGGATCGTTAGGGGCGGTGGGCGCATTTTAGAAAAGGCCTAGGTCGGACGGGCCGAGGCGGGAGGAGAGACTCGCTGGCTGTTAGTCGATTACGTAGTGTGCTCGATGTGGTAAATTCTATGTAGGTGAGTGTTGGGCGGGCGGTGGGAAGTGCTTTAGGTGTGGCTCTACGGACCACCAAGTTAGAAACTGTCCGCAGCAACGGGGCAGTGAAGGGCCCACGGGTCAAGGGAATGCACAGACCCGGGAAGAGGTGGTCGCAGCCACGAGAGGTCGTGGTCAGCCGTGGGTGGTAACTGGTTCCGGCCTGGGTCGTGGAGCACCAGGCCAAGGGGCAGAAACACCGAGGTGAGAGCACCAAGGTTAGTCTATGCCGCTAGACATCGAGAGGAGGCTGACGCACCAGATGTTATAACCGGTACGTTTTTAATTTTTGGTTTGCCTTACACTGTATTGGTTAATATTGGTTCGACACACTCCTATGTTGCTAGTGCTATAGCGGGAACTTTAAAATTAGATTATGAGACTTCTTCTAGGAAAAGAGGCGTAGTGAGCCCTTTAGGACAAAGCTGTAGTGGTGAACAAATCAGATAAGGATGTACCCCGAAAGTTCAAGGGGTAGCTTTTTGGGTGATTCGATGGAACCGCCGTTTGGGGAGTTCGATTTGATCTTAGGAATGGATTGGTGGTGAAGTATCAAGCAAATTTGGACCGTGTAAAACAAGCGTATGGTGTTAAAAACTCCCGAGGGTGGTGAAGTGTTGGTGATAGGTGAAAGGAGGAACTGTTTGTCAAATGTGGTGTCTGCCTTAAGGGCAGAAAAGATGGTGAGGAAAGGATGCGAGGCAATTCTAATGTTTTTTCAGGCTCTGGAAGCCAAGGAACTAACTGTCGGAGATGTTAGGACGGTGAAGGAATTTTCAGATATTTTCCCAGAAGAGCTCCTGGGATTACCCCCAGATCGTGAAGTGGAGTTTGGTATCGATCTTTTTCCGGAAACAGCACCAGTATCTATTGCTTCGTATAGGATATCGCCAAAGGAGTTGGTGGAATTGAAAGCGCAGATTTAGGAGTTGCTGGATAGAGGGTTTATTCGACCAAGTATGTCGCCTTGGGGAGCGCCGGTGTTATTTGTTAAGAAGAAGGATGGATCAATGCGTATGTGCATTGACTATCATTAGCTGAATAAGTTAACAATCAAGAACAAATACCCGTTGCCGAGGATCGATGACTTGTTCGATCAGTTGAAGGGAGCCTCAGTCTTTTCAAAGATAGATCTGAGGTCAGGATACCATCAGCTTAAGGTCAAAGAGGCGGATATTCATAAGACGGCTTTTAGGACACGCTATGGTCACTACGAATTCATGGTGATGCCATTTGGGTTGACTAACACACCAGCAACGTTTATGGATATGATGAACCGAGTATTTCAACTCTACTTGGATCGGTTTGTCGTGGTATTTATAGATGATATTCTGGTTTATTCAAAATCGGAAGAGGAGCATGATTCACATCTTCGGGTGGTTCTGCAGATTCTGAGGGAGAAGTAGTTATATGCCAAATTCAGTAAGTGCGAATTTTGGCTAAGAGAAGTTACGTTTCTGGGTCACATTGTGTCGGTAGAGGGGATTAGGGTTGACCCTCGAAAAATTGAAACAGTGTTGGATTGGAAGCCGCCTAGGTCCGTGGCGTAAATTCGAGTTTTCTTAGTCCGGGTACTACCGAAGGTTTGTTGAAGGATTTTCTTTAATTGCGGCACCATTGACTAAGTTGTTACGGAAAGGGGTTCCGTTCGTTTGGTCTAATAAGCAAAGCAAGAGAGTTTTGAGAAGTTAAAAGGATTTTGACAGAGGCTCGGTGTTGATTCAAATGAGGTCGGAAAGGAGTTTGTGATTTCTTGTGATGCTTCACACGGGACTAGGATGCGTGTTGATGCAAGGTGGAAAGGTTGTTGCGCGTCGCATCTCGGCGATTAAGACCCGCACGAATCAAATTATCCCACACATGATTTGGAATTGGCGGCGGTGGTTTTTGCCCCAAGATCTGGAGGCATTATGCATGCAGACAGGAAAATCATGTTATTTACACCGATCATAAGAGCTTAAAATACCTTTTGACCCAGAAGGAGTTGAATCTAAGGCAAATGAGGTGGATCGAGTTGCTAAAGGACTATGACTGCTCGATCGAGTACCATCCGGGTAAAGCTAACGTGGTGGCAGATGCCTTGAGTTGTAAAGTAATCTCTGACTTGAGAGCAATGTTTGCTCACCTTAGTTTATACGATGATGGGAGTTTATTAGCTGAACTCCAAGTGAAACCCTCTTGGGTCAGTTAGGTTAAGGAGAAGCAGCAGGCTGAGGAGTTGCTAAAGGGGAAGTTTCAGGTAGGATCAAGTGAGGGATCAACGGAATTTAGTGTGAATGAGGAAGGGCTATTATGTTTTCAAGGGAGAGTGTGCATGTCGAAAGATCCTGAGTTGAGGCGTAAAATTTTGCAGGAAGCGCATAGTAGCCCATACGCTATGCACCCTGGAAGAAGTAAGATGTATCGAGATTTGCGAGATCAGTTCTGGTGGCCGGGTTTGAAACGAGAGGTGACCGAATTTGTAGGGAAGTGTTTGACCTGTCAGCAGGTAAAGGCGAAACATCAGTTACCATCATGGTTGTTGCGGCGGTGAAGATTCCACAATGGAAGTGGGAAAGGATCACAATGGACTTTGTTAGTGGGCTACCCATCACGCCTACTAAGAAAGATTTGGCCTGCAGGTGATTGTTGACCGCTTGATTTAAGTCCGCTCATTTCATACCGAAGACGTGTCGATTACTCTGCAGAAATTGGCTAAGCTTATACATAGCGGAGGTAGTGAGGTTGCATGGGGTACCAGATCAATCATATCGGACAGTGGACCTAGATTTCACCTCACGATATTGGAAGGCGTTGCATCAAGTGTTGGGTACGGTTGGATTTGATGACGGCGTTTCATCCTCGCACCGATGGGCGACCGGCGGGTAATCCAGATCTTAGAGGACATGTTAAGAGGATGTGTCATTGACTTCGAGGGGTAGTTGGGAAGAGTTCTTACCGTTGGCGAGTTTGCGCACAACAATAGCTACCAGTCAAGTATTCAGATGGCGCCCTATGAAGCATTGTACGGGCGAAAGTGTCGTACTCCTACCTGTTGGACGGATTTAGGGGAACGTCGGATTTTGGGACCGGAGTTGGTTACCGAGACAGAGGAGAAGGTTGAGGTAATTTGGGCTTGGTGAAAGCG
The DNA here is from genome assembly GCA_025698515.1 of Gossypium sturtianum. Taxonomy (NCBI): domain Eukaryota; kingdom Viridiplantae; phylum Streptophyta; class Magnoliopsida; order Malvales; family Malvaceae; genus Gossypium; species Gossypium sturtianum. The sequence goes on along the minus strand of CM046951.1, from coordinate 57,739,859 downwards.
AAGCGCCGATGCATGTGAAGTCCTATCGTCGACCTAAAGCGTAAGGACATAGAATTTGCAGTGGGTGACAAGGTGTTCTTGAAGGTGTCGCCATGGAAGAAAGTACTGAGGTTCGGACGGAAAGGTAAATTAAGTCCCAGATTTATCGGACCTTATCGGGTGTTGAAACAAGTGGGACCAGTAGCTTATCAACTAGAGCTACCTTTTGAGCTAAGCCAGATTCACAATGTATTCTACGTCTCTATGTTAAGACGCTATTGTTCGGATCCATCCCATATGGTGCCTGTGGAAGAAATCGAAGTAAGACTCGACCTATCCTTTGAGGAGGAACCCATGGAAATCTTAGATCGTGATGTCAAAATACTGCGAAGGAAGACGGTTCCGTTGGTTAAAGTTCTATGGCGGAATCACGGTTCTGAGGAGGCTACTTGGGAACCAGAGGAGATGATGCGACAACAGTACCCGCATCTTTTCTGATCAGGTACTTTCGAGGCCGAAATTTCTTTAAGGGGGTAGAACTGTAACATCCTGAATTAATGGGCCTTTGCGTTTAATATGTTGTTATGTTTAATGTGTTAATTGGAGTGTTTAAGGGGATCAGATTGGGCTCAGGGTTGGGCCGAAGCCTTAATCAAATTTTCTGTTCGGACACTTTAGTGGAAAGTCTGATAGGATAGGGCTTAAAAGATGTTATCTATGATTATAAGAAACAGATGGGCTTGTGGCCCAGTGGCAAAGTGGCCCCACTTAGAGAGCAGGGAGGTGCCGTCAGCTGAGGAGGCTCAAGTTCGAGTCACATGAAGCCCAATTATTTTAATTAAGATTTGTTAATTTTTTGCATTTAAGTGGGTAGAGTGGGACGGCAATGATGCTTGAAATTAGGAGGATTAATTTGAGTGGAAAATGCAGATAATATGGCAGATAAATGGAGGAAGAGGTGGTGTGATCTAGGCTTCTTTTGGAGATGTGATCAGATAAAGATAAGGGAGGAAATTTAGGATTTATCTGCTGGTCACAGTGGTGGCCGAAATTCCAACACTGAGGGGGAGGAGGAATCGGTTTTAATATGGCTAAGGGGTGCCAAAATTTTGTGTTTAAGTGAGGGGAATACCTTTTTATTTTTGGTATTAGGGTTTTATTCTTCCATTCTTTTCTTCAATTCCGGCATTTGGGTTTTTCACTCATTCTTTTCTCTTATTCTCTGCTTAAGCCGAAATCCCTAATCCTATTCTCTCATCTCCACTCTTAGGCAAAAGACGAAATTCCATTGTTTTCTCTGCTTTCATCTCCATAGCCGAATACCATTGTCTATTCATTTCTCTTTGCCGATTTCTTCATCAAAGCTGAATCTTCATAGATCTCTTGAGATCATCTTTTCTTTTTGATCTTCTGAAAAGCCGAAATTCTCTAGGAGTTGCCGAATTCCCTGTGTTAAGGTAAGTGCCGAATTCTTCCTTCACTTCTTCTCTTTCGGTTTTTGGAGGCCAAAGCCGAAAGGCTAATTGATGTGGCAAGGTTATCCCTTGAGTAACGTTTTGATTGTTCTTGTGTTCACATCTTGGGGCGACATTTCGGGAAATCGGAGTAGATCGAATCATTTAGATTCCAAAAGCCGAAAACCGCTAGTCTCTAAGTCCCATACCTCTTTTCGGGATTTCAAAGTAAGGGCTCCTCTTTAGATTTTCGTTAGAATCGGCTATTGTATTTGTGATCTTAACCATATGTTATGGATTAACAACCATATGTTATGATGGTAGCAACTGATAAAGTCTTTTGATGGAATCAAATATCGATCAAAGCGAAGGAGGAGGATTGGATCTGTTAAACCAATCCCTAAGTTTAAGAAAGCAGTGGTGTCGTTAGATTCGGGATTGACCGCTTGAGTTGTGGACCGGCTTTGAATAAAATCTTAGACGGTTAGCGATCGTATCGGCTTCGATAGTGTCGACATAGAAGGTCTCGTCTTGATCAGAATCGTGTGTGTAGATCTCTATCACACTAATTAATCTGTACTATATATGTTATGGGCTAAAAGCCGGAAAAAAGGTATGATGGAGTCGTATTACCCAAAAAGGGTAGGCAAAGGATGCAGTACGTAACCATTGAAACTTCTATGTGTGTATCAATGTATGTAAAAACCGTGATCTTGTAGGTAGTATCTTTATTACGAATTTGCATGGATGTATGCATGGGATAGGGTTAATACGATGAAGGGGAAGAGCATGTTAATAGGTCACTTGGTGATCGGTGGTTAAACCACGAACTGTAAAATTAGGTCACAATAGTGATCGGTGGCTAAGCCACGTTAAATTTATTCTTGATTGTTAGGAATAGGCAGCATGACTGTCGATATGGTGTGTAGCGGTTGGTGGGTTGATTGTAGAAATCCCCAAGGTGTGTTGGCTGGTACGGGCTGGTGTGTAGAGGATGGATTTCTAGGTTGGGTTGGGCCATGTTGCATGTAAATATTTGTTGCTATTGTGTATGGGCCAAGGCCCATAATGTGTTTGTGGGCCTAAAGCCTTTTATGTGTTTTCGGGATTTGCACACTGAGTCTTGGTGACTCACCCCCTTTAATTTCCCTGACTTTTCAGATGAGCCGTAGATCGTGGACATGGGAGCCGAGGCGGACTCGAGGGGCCATCAAGTTTTTTTTTTTATTTTCATAAACTATTTTCGGTTTTCATTTAAGTTTTAATTTTGGGACTATTTATGTAATAAGGCCCCATGGCTTAGGTTATCGCTTTATATTTGTTAATGTTTACAGTTTAAAAATTTATGTTCAAGGACTTAAGTCATAAAAAGTAATAAAATGGGTTTTCCAAACATGTTCAACGGAAAAGCAAAGGTTTTCATCAAATATCTTATTTTTAACAAATGCTTAAATAAAGAAACTGAGATTTCAAAAAACCATCAAAGCAAAGTTTTTAACAATAAACCCCGTAGCATACCAGATCTGGTCGTAGCATTTGGGCCGAGTTTGGGGTGTTACAGTGACCGTGGGGATAAGTCAGTATGCATGCTCTGTTTTGGCACGGCCTGGACATATGGGGGTGTCTGGTGGTCGTGTGAGGCACACGGTCTGACTGCACGAGTGTGTGACCTTTACAGATTTGAAAAATGTTGAAAACTTTGGAAAATTTTCTAAGTGATTGGTTTAGTCCCGACCCAATTATAAAGTCTGTTTAAGGTCTCGAAGACCTCGATAAGGGACTATATACTAGTGTTTGAATATGTTTGACTTTGTGTCGTGAAATGGAAGTGAAATATTCTGATCGTTCGGTAATGCCTCTTAACCCTACTCCGACAACGGTTTCGAGTTAGGGGTGTTACAATAAGACCATTCAACAAAAACATATTTCAACATTAGTTAACTTATAAGACATTCATGTCATATTCAATCAAACCAGATAATAGCAAATTATACTAATTTTCGAGACTACAATTTCATGCATATACTAAATACATTATATACCTATAATACACATATTGCTTTCGAAATAGGCTTAAATATAACTAATTTATACAACTATTAACAAATATACCAAACACATCACATTTATATATTATAACCGAAATTTGCATAAGCTTAACCATCATATATATCTATTAGATCAAAAGCATAAAAACCAAGCTTAACCAAAATGAATAAGCCATTTTCGCATGGCTCATATTTACATACCCCAAAATCAAGTATAATAACTAGTCTATACATGCCATAAGTTCGAATTCAAACTTAACAAAATACCGAAAAGAGTCGATAGTGTGATAGGCTTCTCTGAAGATCCCCGAGCTCGTAACCAACTTCCAAAATCTATAAAACAAAGAACAAACATACACACAATAAGCTTTCACAGCTTAGTAAGTCATAAGCATTGAAAACATTTAATCATATACAAAATTTTATCTAGTCAATCCGAATTAAATCATTATTTACTCATGTACATTTCCAACTTAATCTCATATATCAAAACATATAAGTTTTGCATAAATTCTATTTTGACCGAATACTCATTCAAACATTAGTATAACTAACCATTACTTTCTACAATCCATATACATCAATAGGCCGAATACATATATGTTCAAATATACCATCACATAATTCATAATACATATAACTTTATATCATGAATTCAAATATCCAACTTACCTTATTTTCATAACTTAGTATGAGTACATACCTGAGCCTTTCTAACTCGATTTTACACTCGATCTTAACTTATCATTGCCCGTTGAACCATTCGAAATTAAAAAGGATACTCGGATAGTCGAAATATTGTACAATGCCAACGTCCCTGACGTGGTCTTACATGTAAACACATAACGATGCCACTGTCCCAGATAGAGACTTACACGTAAATCACAAGTCGATGCCAACGTCCCAGACGTGGTCTTACACGATAACACATAACGGAATCCTATGTCATGACATATGTATCCTAACTATTCCTAAGGTTCGTACGGGACTTTCGGACATCGTAACTCGATCGACTTTAACTCGTAAACATAGCTCCCAAGCTCAGTGACATTCGGCCATCACATATATATTTATCAAGAATTCATTTCATCATATAAAATTTACATATATTCAAAATTAACAACGTTTAAAAGTTTATAAACTTACCTCGGATATCAACGGACGAAAATAAACGACTATTTGATTATTTTTGTTTTCCCCCGACCCAAATCCGTTTTCTTTGGTTCTTGATCTAAACATATTCAAATTAAACTTATTTAAACACAATTTTATTCAATTTAGTCTAAAAACACATAAATGAGCAAATTACCATTTTGCCCTTGACATTTTACACTTTTCACAATTTAGTCCCTATTGCATAAAACACAAAATATGCAAAATTTCATAGTCCCATGCCTAGGCCGAATCTACCCCATGATCATACAAGTCCATGTATTTCATTTATTTCACATTTTAGTCCCTCAATTTATTATTTTTACAATTTAGCCCTAATTACTCAAAATCATCAAAATTTCCAATACAAAACATTTTAATCTATCACATATCTTTAATATTTTATCATCAAACAACAAAAATCACAAGCAATCATCAATGGCAAAACACAAAATCATCATCAAATTCAAAAATTAGGACATGGGCTTTGTAGTACTTGAAGCAACGATCACAAAAACGTAAAAATTATCAAAAACCGAACAAATTACATACCTTAATTAGACCTAGAAGTGGCCGAACCTTGTTGTTCTTCTTTTTTTTCTTTTTCTTTTCTGTATTCGGCTAAAGATGAACACTAAATGCATGGTTTTTTAATTTATGTTTTATTATAATACATATTAATATACATTTTACAACTTTAACCTTGGTAATTTAATAAGAAAACCATATATAATAAACCCTTAACCGTCCATCACTATTTATCATGGTATAATTGCAACGTAAACTGTAACACCCCATACCTGAATCCGAGACCAAGACTGGATACGAGACATTACCATGCTTAAACTCACTTAAACATGTACTTACGGGCTATAAAATTTTGTTCCGAATTAAAAACTTCTCTTTCTCAATCTATTCATACCTTTCATGGGCATACGAGGCCTTAAACACTTGTCTAAAAACTTTCAGGACATATTAAGAAACTTTTCTTTAGAGCAGGGGTCACATGCCCATGTTGTATGGGACACGCCCGTGCACCCCTAAAACATGCCCGTGTCTTTCACCCATGGTGGATCTCGGCAAAATACACACGGCCCGACACACCGTGGCCCCAAACCGTGCCTAAAACCTGAGATTCTCGCCAATGCCCCACGGCCAAGGCACACGCTGTGCTTACCACTGTGGTGCACTGCGACTACCTTAACACGGCCTAGAGTCTACACACACGCCTGTGTGATCGGTCCGTGGTCTATTCGACTTAAGATACAATGGTACAGGGTGCACACGGCCTAGACACACGCCCGTGTCTCCATCCGTGTAGGCACTTAGAGGCTATTTGCCAAGCCAATTTCCACCCTGAAATCAAGTCTAAACTCAAGCTCAATTCAGCAACTCAAGTATTACATCATTTATGAACAATACAACATGTTTCATTGATATTAATAACATACATACTTAGTCAATCTTGGCCAATCACTTAGCCATTTACAAAAGAATAATAAACTTGATAGCCCAAACTTTTGCCCTTTCTACGACATATACTCAAAATGAAACGTTTCCTATACATGCCATACTTAATATAATTTCAACTTAGCTATACCAAAATAAGGATTAATAGTGTGCTTCGAGCTCCGACTTCAACGATCCACAAGTTAGTTTGGCGGGACTACATAGAAAGAAAGGATAAAAGACGTAAGCATTTAGCTTAGTAAGTTTGCATAATATTCATAACAACATACTTGCTTAATATAAACCATTTGACATCAACAATGGTATCATAAATTTCAGCTATAAAGCTTACTTACTCATGCTTGATTTTTTTATATCTCATGAAACTTACTAGTCTCATACTTGGGAGGTAAACAAGGTACTGTATCACTTGATCACATTGATCAGCATACTTTAACATAATAATCATAATTTCTGATTCATCATTCATAACATAAATAATACTCATTTTCAACTTGATAATAACTTTGCTTACTCAACTTTCTTGCTATCTCACTTTAACTTTACTCATTTGCCCGATGAATTTCTGCGAATAACCGAGGATACTAAATCTCTTCACATGAACTTGATGCCAAAGCCATATCCTAGATACGGTCTTACATGGAATATCTCATCTTGGTTTCGAGGCCATGTCTTGACGTGGACTTATACGAAGTCTTTCTTGTTCTCACCAATGCCATGCCTTGGCTTGAACTTACATGGGGTCTCTTTCTCTTGATAGCTTTTCAATGCCAAGCTTGCCTTGGACTTACATGAAAACTTGTTCAATGCCAAGCTTGCCTTGGACTTACATGATAACTTGTTCAATGCCAAGCTTGCCTTGGACTTACATGATAACTTGTTCAATGCCAATGTAACATCCCGGTTTAGACCCTAGTCAGAACGGTGGTTTGAGTCCACAAATCCAAGGTTGTATAAATATTTTAATGATATTTTCTGTGTGAATATTATGTGACTTAGCCTGTGTGAAAATTCTGTGTGATAATTTAATTGTTTGAGTATCGAATTTAGAGAAAGGACTTAACCGCGTAAAGAGTAAAAGCTATGTGCTGAATTATAAGTACTAAATTGTGGTTGGCTTTTTAAGGTGGAGGCCTTATGTGTTATTAAGCCATTATTAAAGATAGTGGGTGGCTGAATGACTTATTAGCCTTAAAATATATTTGTGTTATATGTTTAATAAAGGGGCAAATATGTAAAATGTTTAATATGATAATATTAATAAAACAAATGAAAGAAAAGATGAATGTTATCATCTTTGTTATTGCCAAAAGTTGGAGGAAGAATAAGGATTTGAAGTTTTGTAATTTTCGGCAAGAATTTGGCTTGATTTAAGGTATGTTTGAGCTCGATTTTTGATAATTTTTACGTTTTCGTAATCGTTGCTTAGTGCTCTAGCTAACCCATGTTGAAATTTTATGAATTGATGATGTTCTTGTGATGAGCCATTGATGAATGCTTGAGCTATGTGCTAGTTAATAGTGAAATATGAAAACTTGGTGTTGGATCAAGATAAATGTATTGATATTTTTGGTGAAATTGAATATTTTGGATTTAATTGAGAAAATGAGAAATTGAAGGGTTAAATTGTGAAATAAATGAAATGTATGAGCTTGTATTAGCATGGGAAGAATTCGACTAGCATATGTGTTTTTGAAATTTTGTGTATTTGATGATTTTGTGAGATAGAAACTAAAGTGTCGAAATGTAAAAATGTGAGGGCTATTTTGTAAAATGCCCTAAATGTGTGTGTGGACTAAATTGAATGAGTTAGTGATTAAATGGACTGAATTTGAATGTGTATAGACCAAGAGAGGAGAGGTTCGGATCGAGATCGAGGCAAAGAGAAAGTACTCGATTAATCGACCGTTTCGGTATTTTGACATCCGAGGTAAGTTCGGATATAATACATGTTATTATCATATGTTTTTTTATTATGAAATGAATGTGTATATGTGTATGAAATTGAGATGCTATGTGCAGGATTTAGTTAAGGGCACTAAGTGTGCGATATTAAAATCGAAATAGAAAAGAATAGCACTGTGTGTGCGATGTTATGAAAGCTTCGGCTTATAGAATTGGCACTTGTGTGTGCGCACGAGATAAGTCGGTTGGAAAATTTGGCACTAAGTGTGCGATGACTAATATGTACCGACCATGTATATAGCACTGAGTGTGCGAATAATTTGATTGAATATTAAAGGATGATCAATAAGTAATATTGAGCATTGAGTAGCTTGGAAATTGAATAACTATGTGTTAGCCAAGGTATGTCTTGAACCTTTGTGGTTGATGAATTTATAGATAAAGCTATAGATGGATATATGAGTATCTTGACTAGGGATGATATAGTATGGATAAGAGAGAAATGATCTATGTGATGGTTATTGATTATATTGGTTTGGTTTAATGACACGATTATATTGTATATCGAACTTACTAAGCTATAGAAAGCTTACTGTGTGATTTCTTTCTCTGCTTTGCAGTGTCAGTAAAGCTAGCTCAGATCCGGGGACCGTCAGCATCTCAGTCACACTATCGGCAATCTATTTTGGGTATTTTGGAAAGATGTACATAGTTAAAATATGGCATGTATAGGCTGGTCATTTGAATCATGTTTGATGTTTGTAAGTAGCCATGAGATGTGGCTAGATATGTGCTAGTCTTAACATGAATGAATTTGATATATGTGATGCATCTTTTGGCATGATTTGTGGGTTGAGAAATTGACTATTGAATGGTAACTTTGTGTTGGTAAAATGCTAGTAGGAATTAGTGAAATTGAGAAGGAATGATGTTTGGTATTGAATGTATTATATTTGTGATGAGATAGATTTTGGTATTGAATTTGTTATGATTGGAATGGGAATTGATTGCATAGATTGGATAGTCATCTTGGTAAGTTTTTGGTTGCCTTATGTGCATGATATGTTTTGGTATGTGTTGCTTGTAGGTTTGACCTAAGTGGGTGGCATGTTGGCCTTGCAAAATGGCCTATAATGTCACACGGTCAAGGCACACGGGCGTGCCTACAAATCGTGGGTGAATTGGCAGATTACAGCTTAGTAGCACACGGCCTCGACACGGGGGTGTCAGCTAACCGTGGTGTATATTTCAGTATCTAGCTAAGAGCACACGGCCATGGCACACGGGCGTGCTTGGTGGCCGTGGTGGGGAAGACAGTATAGGACCACGGTCAGGACACACGGGCGTGCCTGGTGGTCGTGGGGACCAAGTCAGTATATAGACACGGAAGGACACACGGGGGTGTCTTGAAGCCGTGGAGGGCACACGGTCTCCTCCCACGGGCGTGCCTCCCCTGTATTCTAGAAAAGTTTCAAATTATCATGAAATTTTATATGTGTTTCGATTTAGTCCCGACTCGGTTTATAAGCATGCTTAGGGTCTTGATGACTCATTTAATGGACACTATGATTGGAATTGAACGTGATTGACTTTGTGTCGTAAATTCTAGATGTTAAGTGTTCTGATTGATCGGTAATACCTCTTAACCCCTTTTCAGTGAAAGTCTCGGGTTAGGGGTGTTACAGCCAAGCTTGCCTTGGACTTACATGATAACTTGCTTGATTGCCGATGCCATGCCTTGGCTTGGTCTTATACGGACTTTCTAATCTCATGTGGTAGATCGAGTATCCTGGGAAATTCCATCTTCAATCGGGACATGCTCGTATTTAATCTCATTGATTTCTTTAATTAGCAGAACATTAAGCATTCCATGATAATAATGTACATTATACTAAGCAATTCAATGATAGAAATCATAAAGCTTAGAAATCACACAAACTTACCTCAATATGCAAAATGTATGTAGATATGCAATTTAGTCCTCGACTTTGTTCTTGCCTTGGTTTCAATCCGGGCTTCGTTTTTCTTGATCTATAATCATAAATAGACCATTTAATACTCACATTGACTAAATTGACTCTTTAATCATATTTTGGCAAAATTACTATTTTGCCTCTAAACTTTCTCATATTTGCACTTTTGCCCCTAGGCTCGTAAAATGATTTTCATTCAACTTTCTTAAACTTCATGCTTAGCTAATTCATTTTCTCTACTATAACAATCATCAATTCTCATTATTTCTAGTATGTATGACCAATTTTTATAACTATTACAAATTAGTCCATACTATTATTTTTCATGAAATTCATTAAGGAAAAGATGTTTATCTAACATCAAACTCTCATAATCTTCCATAAAACATCATTTAACAACCATGTAATTCATAGGTGAATTTTTGAACATTCTTAGCTCATTATATAGCTAAAAATAGCCAGTTCATAATACGAGAACTTTAAAAATACGAAGAATGTTAAAAACGGGGCTAAGATGAACTTACTAGCAAGCTTGAAAAAAATGAAGAACCCTAGCTATGGAGTCTCCAAATTTTCGGCAATGAGAGGATGAAGATGAATGGATTTTTATCATCTTTTTCCTATTTTAATCATTTATTAACCAAATAACCAAAATGCCCTTCTCTTTAAAATTTTCATAAATACTAACTCATGTCCAATTTTGTCCAAAAATTATATTTTGGGAAAATTGCTAATTAAGGACTTCTAATTGATATTCTAAAGCTATTTCATACTAAACGCTTCTAGAAACTCATATTTTGCAACTCTTGCAATTTAGTCCTTTTTGGACCAAACAATTTCAATTTAACGAAATTGCTTCATGAAACTTTCACACTAGCATGCAAACATGGCATAAACCTTAAAACTCATGAATTCACCTCGGACTCGTGGCCTCGCACCACTATTCCGACTAGGCCCTAAATCGGGCTGTTACATAAACACCTCCCATTAAAAGAACAAATCAATTTAGCACTTTAATAAATAGTTAGCAACTTTTACTTTTTACGCGATTAAGTCCTTTTATTAAATCGGACACTCAAACGATAAAATTAAATCACGAAAATTTCACAGATATCAATTCACACAGTATAAACACAAATAATAATATTAAAATATTTTTCTGACTCGGATTTGTGGTCCCGAAACCACTGTTCTGATTAGGGTCGAAACCGGACTGTTACAATTCTCCCCCTTAGGGATTCTCGTCCCCGAAAATCTTATCGGTGAATAGGTTTGGGTATCGTTCTCTCATAGCATCTTCGAGCTCCCACGTAGCTTCTTCAACCCCGTGTCAATGCCATAAGACTTTTACTAAAGAAATTTTCTTATTCATCAATTCTTTCACCTCGTGATCTAAAATCCAGATCGGTTCTTCCTTGTAGGTCATATCGGATCGAATCTCAACCTCAGTTGGAGAAATCACATGTGATGGGTCAGATCGGTATCGTTGAAGCATTGAAACATGGAATACATTGTGAATATTTTCTAACTCAGTTGGCAATAACAATCTGTAAGCAACCGGCCCGATACGCTCTATAATCTCATACGGCCCAATATATCTCGAACTTAACTTGCCATTACGACCAAATCTGAGTATTTTCTTCCACGGCGAGACTTTCAAAAACACTTTGTCCCCGATCTGAAGCTCAATATCTTTACGTTTTAAATCTGTGTATGACTTTTGACGATCTGACGCAGCTTTCAGACTATCGCGAATCACTTTCACTTTCAGTTCAGTCTCTTTGATCAAATCGACCCCGTGTATCTTACTTTCACTGAGCTCAATCCAATATAAAGGTGTTTGACATTTACGTCCGTACAAAGCCTCGTAAGGTGCCATATTGATACTCGATTAAAAGCTATTATTGTACACAAATTCAATCAGTGGCAAGTACCGTTCCCAGGTACATTCAAACTCGAGAATACAACATCTCAACATCTCTTCGAGTATCTGAATAATTCGTTCGGATTGACCATCTGTCTGCAGATCAAAAGCAGTGCTAAAGTATAGTTTCGTACCTAGTGCATCTTGTAATTTCTTCCAAAATCGTGATGTGAACCTCGGATCTCTATCCGAAACAATAGAAATAGGTACTCCGTGCAATCTCACAATCTGAGAGATATACAATTCAGCAAGTTTATCAAGTGAGTAATCTGTGCGAATCGGAACAAAATGAGCCGATTTAGTCAATCTATCCACGATAACCCAGATTGTATCTTTCTTGCTCGGTGACAAAGGCAAACCAGATACAAAATCCATCATAACTCTGTCCCATTTCCACTCGAGTATCATAATCGGCTGAAGTAACCCAGAAGGTACCTGATGCTCGACTTTGACTTGTTGACAGATCAAACATCTTGAAACAAAATTAGAGATGTCTCGTTTCATACCAGGCCACCGGTAAAGCTGTTTCAAATCATTATACATTTTCGTACTACTCGGATGAACAGATAACCGACTACTATGAGCTTCATTCAAAATCATCTGAGTCAACTCTAAATTTCTCGAAACACACATTCGGTCTTTAAACCTCAAACAACCTTCAGTATCAACTCAAAACTCTAAATCAGTATTCACATCACATTAAGCCCGTTTTACTATCAATTCGTTATCAACTTTTTGAGCCTCACAAATCTGCTGAATAAATAACGGTTTTGCTTTCAACTCAGCTACAAGTGAAACATCATCAGATAGGGCCAATTCAGTATTCATTGCCCGTAGGGCAAACAACGATTTTCGACTCAAAGCATCAGCAACAACACTGGCTTTCCCCGGATGGTAGTCAATTACAAGCTCGTAATCTTTTAGCAACTCTAACCATCTTCGCTGTAGTAGATTCAGATCTTTTTGAGTCATCAAATATTTCAAGCTTTTGTGATCAGAATAAATGTGACATTTCTCACCGAACAGATAGTGGCGCCATATCTTCAATGCAAACACAATAGCTGCCAATTCCAGATCGTGTGTCGGATAGTTCTTTTTGTGCGACTTTAACTGTCTCAAGGAATATGCTATAACTTTGCCTTCCTGCATCAAAACATAGCCCAAACCATTTAAAGATGCATCACTAAAGATTACGAATTCTTTCCCCGATTCTGGCTGAACTAGCACCGGAGCTTCGGTCAATAAAGCTTTCAACTGATCGAAACTTTTCTGGCACTTTTATGACCACTCGAACTTAACATCTTTCTGTAGTAATCGCGTCATCGGAGTTGCAATCATAGAGAAACCTTTTACAAACTGTCTATAGTAACCATCTAATCCTAGAAAGCTTCGGACCTCGGATACATTTCTAGGAGGCTTCCAATCTAGTATTGTTGAAACCTTATTTGGATCAACCCGAATACTCGATGCTGATACAACATGACCTAGAAAACTGGCTTCTCGTAACCAGAACTCACATTTACTGAACTTCGCATACAACTGCTTATCACGCAAAGTCTGTAGCACTAATATCAGATGTTCAGCATGCTCAGATTCGTCACGGGAATAGATCAATATGTCATCTATGAACACAACCACAAATCGATCCAAATACTGTCTGAAGATCCGATTCATTAAATCCATAAAAATAACAGGTGCATTAGTAAGTACGAAAGGCATAACCAAAAACTCATAGTGTCCGTACCTCGTTCGGAAAGCAGTTTTCGGCACATCGGAGTCTTTAACTTGCAACTGATTGTAACCTGATCTCAGATCTATCTTAGAAAACATAGTAGCCCCTTTCAACTGATCGAACAAGTCATCAATCCGTGGTAAAGGATATTTATTCTTTATAGTCACCTTATTGAGCTTTCAGTAATCAATGCACATTCTCATAGTTTCGTCTCTTTTTAACAAATAAAATTGGTGCACCACAGGGAGAGAAACTCGGTCGTGCGAAGCCTTTATCAGTCAATTCATGCAACTGAGTCTTCAACTCTTTTAATTCTATCGGTGCCATTCTGTACGAAGTTACCGATATCACTTTCACTTTCTCTTCAGCTTCTCTAACCAAATCAACCCCATGAATTTGGTTTTCCTTGAGTTCAGTCCAAAATAAAGGCATTCTGCACTTTCGCCCATATAGAGCCTCATAAGGCGCCATCCTTAAACTCGACTGAAAACTATTATTGTAGGCAAACTCTACCAATGGGAGAAACTTTTCCCAACTGCCTCGGAATTCAAGAATACAACATCTGAGCATATCCTCGAGTACTTGAATTAACCTCTCCGACTGACCGTCAGTTTGAGGATGAAAAGCGGTACTAAAGTTCAACTTTGTACCCAAGGCCTCTTGTAACTTCTTCCAAAATTTGGATGTAAACCTCGGATCTCTATCCGAGATGATTGACAACGGAACATCGTGAAGCCTTACTATTTCTGGAACGTACAAGTTTGCTAACTTGTCGAGTGAGTAATTAACTCGTACAGGTACAAAATAGGCTGACTTCATGAGTCTATCCACTACGACCCATATAGCATCCTTCTTGCTGGGTGACAACGGTAAACCCGTTACAAAATCCATGGTGATACGGTCCCATTTCCACTCAGGAACCAAGATGGGTTGAAGTAAACCCAAAGGTACTTGGTGTTCAGCCTTTACTTGCTGACAAATTATGCACTTGGAAACAAACTCTGAAATATCTTTCTTCATTTTCGGCTACCAATACTGTTGCTTCAAATCATTATACATCTTTTTACTTCCCGGATGTACAGAAAAACATCCGTTGTGTGCTTCATACAAAATTTTTTGAATAAGCTCCTCTTTTCTCGGTACACAAACTCTATCTTTAAACATCAAATGTCCATCGAAATTAATCCGAAAGTCAGATCCAACATCGGATTCACACTGAGCTCTCTTGGCTTGCAATTCGCTATCTTCTTTCTGAGCTTCCAAGATCTTGTGAAGAAACATTGGTCTAGCTCTCAGCTCAGCTAAAATAGAACCATCATCGGATAAAGATATCCTTGAATTCAATGCTCTTAATGCAAATAGGGACTTCCTGCTTAAAGCATCGGCGACCACATTCGCCTTTCCTGGATGGTAGTCAATGACCAATTCATAGTCTTTTAACAATTCTAACCATCTTCGTTGCCTTAAGTTCAACTCTTTCTGCGTCATCAAGTACTTCAGACTTTTGTGATCAGTAAAAATCTGACATTTTTCACCATATAAATGGTGTCTCCAAATCTTCAAAGCGAAGACTATAGCAGCCAACTCTAAATCATGCGTCGGATAATTCTTCTCATGAGGCTTCAACTGTCTTGAGGCATAAGCAATCACCTTACCTTCTTACATAAGTACACAGCCTAATCCATTTAAGGATGCATCGCTGTAAATTATAAACTCTTTCCCTGATTCGGGTTGTACTAAAACTGGAGCTTCTGTCAACATTGCTTTCAACTTCTCGAAACTTTGTTGGCATTGTTCTGTCCACTCAAACTTCACATTTTTCTGTAACAATTTAGTCATCGGGGTTGCAATCATGGAAAACCCCTTGACGAATCGTCTGTAATAGCTGGCTAGGCCTAGAAAACTTCTAATATCAGGGATGTTCTTCGGTGGCTTCCAGTCCATTATGGCTGAGATCTTACTTGGATCTACTCGGACTCCATCTCTCAAGACAATATGTCCAAGAAATCCTACTTCCTTGAGCCAAAATTCACTTTTACTGAATTTGGCATACAACTGACTTTCTCGAAGAGTCTGTAAAACTATCCGTAGATGTTCAGCATGTTCATTCTCATCTCGGGAATAAATCAGTATGTCGTCAATAAAAATGACTACAAACTTGTCGAGGTATGGTCTAAAGATGCGGTTCATTAAGTCCATGAATACCGCAGGAGCATTGGTCAGACCAAAAGGCATGACTAAAAATTCATAATGCCCATACCTTGTTCGAAAAGCTGTCTTGAACACATCTAATTCTCTTACTCTCAGCTGGTAGTACCCTGATCTCAAGTCTATTTTGGAGAACACAGTGGCTCCTTTCAATTGGTCGAACAAATCATCGATGCTTGGCAATGGGTATTTGTTCTTTACTGTCACTTTATTAAGTTGACGGTAATCTATGCACAATCTCATGGTGCCATCTTTCTTTTTCATAAATAAAACCAGAGCACCCCATGGAGAATAACTTGATCTCGCAAAACCTTTATCTGTCAACTCTTGCAACTGTGACTTCAATTATCTCAACTCTATTGGAGCCATTCTGTAAGGAGTAATAGATATCGGTACAGTACCGGGAGCTAGCTCAATACTGAACTCAACCTCTCTAACTGGTGGTAGTCCTGGTAATTCTTTGGGAAAAACATCCACGTACTCACATACTATTAGTACTGTCTCAATCTTTAACTCTGTTTCTTTATCATTCATCACAAAGGCCAAATATGCTTCATACCCTTTTCTTATGTATCTCTATGCCATCATATTAGAAATCATTACTGGTAATTTACCTTGCTCATCTGATTCTACATGAAGAGTATCCCCATTCTCGCATTTCATCTCAATGTATTTCTTCCCACAATTAACTATTACATCATGGGCAGTCAACCAGTCCATACAAAAAATGAGGTCGAACTCATCGAATGGTAGCAACATAAGATTTACTTTAAAGCAATGACATCTAATCATTAATGGGCAATCTTTACATACTTTATCGACTAACACACTCTTGCCTAAAGGATTAGATACTTTAATCATAAATTCTGTAGAATCCATAGGCATACTCAAACCGGACACTAATTTCATGCAAATATAAGAGTGTGTGGATCTGGGATCTATTAAAGCAATAACTTTGATATCAAAAAGAGAAAAGGTACCCGTAATAACATCATGAGAAGATGCCTCTTCGCGAGCGCGAATGGCATAAGTCCTTACAGGCGCTCTACCCTCGGGTCTCGCGGCCTGCTCTCGAGGGTTACCTCTTCCACTTGCCCCACTTCCCGGGTTTCTCTGCGGTCTTCCTCGGACCATACTCCTGGATCTCGAGTTCTGAGTTCTCTCTTCTTTCATCATCTCTGGACAATCTTTTATATAGTGGTCTTGGGAACCACATCTAAAGCATGCATTTTCATGTGCTCGGCATTCTCCAAGATGACGTTTACCACATTGTGGGCATTCGTGTCTGTCAAATCTAGTATTCCCAACACTTGCAACTGAAGTAGTCTGTGCTTTATTCCCTGAATATTGCTTACTCTTGTCTTTCCTTGAAAACCCAGTGGAAATAGCCGATCGGGTAGGGAAATCTCTTAACTTCTTGGATGAAGATTGGAATGACTTATTCCAATGTCTCTTCCTAGGGTCACGAGACTCCATTTCAGACTTTCTTTTCTCTTTTACTAATTCTTCGGCTTTACAAGCCCTCTCTACTAGCACAACAAATTCCTTTAGTTCTAGGATAGCAACAAACAGTTTGATGTCCTCATTCAACCCGTCTTCAAATCTTTTACTCATGATGGCCTCAGTGGACACGCATTCGGGAGTGTACTTACTGAGTCGTACAAACTCACGTTCATAGTCAGTCACTGACATCTTGCCTTGCTTCAGTTCTAAGAATTCCTTCCTTTTCTGGTCCACAAACCTTTGACTGACATACTTTTTCTTGAATTCCTCTTGGAAAAATTCCTATGTGATCCTTTCCCTCGGTACCACCGACGCAAGGGTGTTCCACCATTGGTAAGCAGAATCTCTTAAAAGAGAGACTACACACTTCATGCATTCCTCAGGTGTGCATGACAACTCATTAAATACCCTAATAGTATTTTCTATCCGAACTCGGCCTTTTAGGATCATCATCTTTTCTAGCCTGAATTCTTACGCCCCATGTTTCCTAATCCTATCAATCGGAGGCTTCTCTCCTCTTACCACCTCTACTACTTGAGGGCTTTGGGATAGGTTGAGGAATAGGTGGGGGTGGAGGGGTTGCGCATTTGGGTTCGCATTTAAGCAAACTCCGTATACCATGTATTCATCATGTGGAGGAAGGCTTCTCTAGCCTCTTATCCTCCTTCTAACTCACCGTAGTGGGTCTATTCTCATGCTCGTTCAGCACCGTCCCTTCAGCGGGAGCGCGCGTTACTTTTACGTCATCCGCCACAGATCTATCGGGATCCATTTACTAAACATAATAACATGATTTAAGTCGTCAGGAGTCATCACACTATCATTATAAAAACATTCTTACGTATGGCATGTATAGCTAGACTCGTGCTTGTGCTACGTTAGTCCTAGAACTGACTAAACCGTAGCTCTGATACCACTAAATGTAACACTCCATACTTGAATCCGAGACCAAGACTGGATACGAGACATTACCATGCTTGAACTCACTTAAACATGTACTTACGGGCTATAAAATTTTGTTCCGAATTAAAAACTTCTCTTTCTCAATCTATTCATACCTTTCATGGGCCTACGAGGCCTTAAACACTTGTCTAAAAACTTTCGGGACATACTAAGAAACTTTTCTTTAGAGCAGGGGTCACACGCCCATGTTGTGTGGGACACGCCCGTGCACCCCTAAAACATGGCTGTGTCTTTAACCCGTGGTGGATACTGGCAAAATACACACGGCCTGGACACACCCGTGGCCCCAAACCGTGCCTAAAACCCCAAGATCTCGCCAATGCCCCACGGCCAAGGCACACGCCGTGCTTACCACCCGTGGTGCACACTGACTACCTTAACACAGCCTAGAGTCTAAACACACGCCCGTGTGACTGGTCCGTGGTCTATTCTGACTTAAGATACAATGGTGCAGGGTGCATACGACCTAGACACACGCCCGTGTCTCCATCCGTGTGGGCACTTAGAGGCTATTTGCCAAGCCAATTTCCACCCTGAAATCAAGTCTAAACTCAAGCTCAATTCAACAACTCAAGTATTACATCATTTATGAACAATACAACATGCTTCATTGATATTAATAACATACATACTTAGTCAATCTTGGCCAATCACTTAGCCATTTACAAAAGAATAATAAACTCGATAGCCTATACTTTTGCCCTTTCTACGACATATACTTAAAATGAAACGTTTCCTATACATGCCATACTTAATATAATTTCAACTTAGCTATACCAAAATAAGGATTGATAGTGTGCTTTGAGCTCCGACTTCAACGATCCACAAGTTAGTTTGGCGGGACTACATAGAAAGAAAGGATAAAAGACGTAAGCATTTAGCTTAGTAAGTTTGTATAATATTCATAACAACATACTTGCTTAATATAAACCATTTGACATCAACAATGGTATCATAAATTTCAGCTATAAAGCTTACTTACTCATGCTTGATTTTTTTATATCTCATGAAACTTACTAGTCTCATACTTGGGAGGTAAACAAGGTACCTGTATCACTTGATCACCTTGATCAGCATACTTTAACATAATAATCATAATTTCTGATTCATCATTCATAACATGAATAATACTCATTTTCAACTTGATAATAACTTTGCTTACTCAACTTTCTTGCTATCTCACTTTAACTTTACTCATTTGTCCGATGAATTTCTGCGAATAACCGAGGATACTAAATCTCTTCACATGAACTTGATGCCAAAGCCATATCCTAGATACGGTCTTACATGGAATATCTCATCTTGGTTTCGAGGCCATGTCTTGACGTGGACTTATACGAAGTCTTTCTTGTTCTCACCAATGCCATGCCTTGGCTTGGACTTACATGGGGTCTCTTTCTCTTGATAGCTTTTCAATGCCAAGCTTGCCTTGGACTTACATGACAACTTGTTCAATGCTAATCTTGCCTTGGACTTACATGATAACTTGTTCAATGCCAAGCTTTCCTTGGAATTACATGATAACTTGTTCAATGCCAAGCTTGCCTTGGACTTACATGATAACTTGCTTGATTGCTGATGCCATGCCTTGACTTGGTCTTATACGGACTTTCTAATCTCGTGTGGTAGATCGAGTATCCTGGGAAATTCCATCTTCAATCGGGACATGCTCGTATTTAATCTCATTGATTTCTTTGTTTAGCAGAACATTAAGCATTCCATGATAATAATGTACATTATACTAAGCAATTCAATGATAGAAATCATAAAGCTTAGAAATCACACAAACTTACCTCAATATGCAAAACGTATGTAGATATGCAATTTAGTCCTCGACTTTGTTCTTGCCTCGGTTTCGATCCGAGCTTCGTTTTTCTTTATCTATAATCATAAATAGACCATTTAATACTCACATCGACTAAATTGACTCTTTAATCATATTTTGGCAAAATTACTATTTTGCCCCTAAACTTTCTCATATTTGCACTTTTGCCCCTAGGCTCGTAAAATGATTTTCATTCAACTTTTTTAAACTTCATGCTTAGCTAATTCATTTTCTCTACTATAAAAATCATTAATTCTCATTATTTCTAGTATGTATGACCAATTTTTATAACTATTACAAATTAGTCCATACTATTATTTTTCATGAAATCATTAAGGAAAAGATGTTTATCTAACATCAAACTCTCATAATCTTCCATAAAACATCATTTAACAACCATGTCATTCATAGGTGAATTTTTGAACATGCATCTTAGCTCATTATATAGCTAAAAATAGCTAGTTCATAATACGAGAACTTCAAAAATACGAAGAATGTTAAAAATGGGGCTAAGATGAACTTACTAGCAAGCTTGAAAAAATTGAAGAACCCTAGCTATGGAGTCTCCAAATTTTCGGCAATGAGAGGATGAAGATGAATGGATTTTTATCATCTTTTTCCTATTTTAATCATTTATTAACCAAATGACCAAAATGCCCTTCTCTTTAAAATTTTCATAAATACTAACTCATGTCCAATTTTGTCCAAAAATTATATTTTGGGCAAATTGCTAATTAAGGACTTCTAATTGATATTCTAAAGCTATTTCATACTAAAAGCTTCTAGAAACTCATATTTTGCAACTCTTGCAATTTAGTTTTTTTTGGACCAAACAACTTCAATTTAACGAAATTGCTTCATGAAACTTTCACACTAGCATGCAAATATGGCATAAACCTTAAAACTCATGAATTCACCTCGGACTCGTGGCCTCGCACCACTATTCCGACTAGGCCCTAAATCGGGCTGTTACATAAACACCTCCCATTAAAAGAACAAATCAGTTTAGCACTTGAATAAATATTTAGCAACTTTTACTTTTTACGCGATTAAGTCCTTTTATTAAATCGGACACTCAAACGATTAAATTAAATCACGAAAATTTCACAGATATCAATTCACACAGTATAAACACAAATAATAATATTAAAATATTTTTTTGACTCAGATTTGTGGTCCCGAAACCACTGTTCTGATTAGGGTCAAAACCGGACTGTTACAATTCTCCCCCTTAGGGATTTTCGTCCCCGAAAATCTTACCGGTGAATAGGTTTGGGTATCGTTCTCTCATAGCATCATCGAGTTCCCACGTAGTTTCTTCAACCCCGTGTCAATTCCATAAGACTTTTACTAAAGAAATTTTCTTATTCATCAATTCTTTCACCTCGTGATCTAAAATCCGGATCGGTTCTTCCTCGTAGGTCATATCGGATCAAATCTCAACCTCAGTTGGAGAAATCACATGTGATGGGTCGGATCGGTATCGTCGAAGCATTGAAACATGGATTACATTATGAATCTTTTCTAACTCAGATGGCAATAACAATCTGTAAGCAACCGCCCGATACGCTCTATAATCTCATACTACCAATATATCTCGGACTTAACTTGCCTTTACGACCAAATCCGAGTATTTTCTTCCACGGCAGAGACTTTAAAAACACTTTGTCCCCGATCTGAAGCTCAATATCTTTACGTTTTAAATCTGTGTATGACTTTTGATGATCTGACGCAGCTTTCAGACTATCGCGAATCACTTTCACTTTCTGTTTAGTCTCTTTGATCAAATCAGCCCCGTGTATCTTACATTCACTGAGCTCAGTCCAATATAAAGGTGTTTGACATTTACGCCCGTGCAAAGCCTCGTAAGGTGCCATATTGATACTCGATTGAAAGCTATTATTATACACAAATTCAATCAGTGGCAAGTACCGTTTTCAGGTACATTCAAACTCGAGAATACAACATCTCAACATATCTTCGAGTATCTGAATAATTCGTTCGGATTGACCATCTGTCTGTGGATGAAAAACAGTGCTAAAGTATAGTTTTGTACCTAGTGCATCTTGTAATTTCTTCCAAAACTGCGATGTGAACCTCGGATCTCTATCCGAAACAATAGAAATAGGTACTCCGTGCAATCTCACAATCTGAGAGATATATAATTCAGCAAGTTTATCAAGTGAGTAATCTGTGCAAATCGGAACAAAATGATCCGATTTAGGCAATCTATCCACGATAACCCAGATTGTATCTTTCTTGCTCGG
Organism: Gossypium sturtianum; assembly: GCA_025698515.1. Taxonomy (NCBI): domain Eukaryota; kingdom Viridiplantae; phylum Streptophyta; class Magnoliopsida; order Malvales; family Malvaceae; genus Gossypium; species Gossypium sturtianum. Next base: position 57,717,456 of record CM046951.1, on the reverse strand, counting down.
TAACAAAGGCAAACCAGATACAAAATCCATTGTAACTCTGTCCCATTTCCACTCGAGTATCATAATTGGCTGAAGTAACCCAGAAGGTACCTGATGCTCGACTTTGACTTGTTGACAGATCAAACATCTTGAAACAAAATCAGAGATGTCTCGTTTCATACCAGGCCACCAGTAAAGCTGTTTCAAATCATTATACATTTTTGTACTTCCCGGATGAACAGATAACCGACTACTATGAGCTTCATTCAAAATCATCTGAATCAACTCTAAATTTCTCGGAACACACATTCGGTCTTTAAACCTCTAACAACCTTCAGTATCAACTCGAAACTCTGAATCAGTATTCACATCACATTGAGCCCGTTTTACTATCAATTCGTTATCAAATTTTTGAGCCTCACAAATCTGCTGAATAAATAACAGTTTTGCTTTTAACTCAGCTACAAGCGAAACATCATCAGATAGGGCCAATTCAGTATTCATTGCCCGTAGGGCAAACAACGATTTTCGACTCAAAGCATCAGCAACAACACTGGCTTTCCCCGGATGGTAGTCAATTACAAGCTCGTAATCTTTTAGCAACTCTAACCATCTTCGCTGTCGTAGATTCAGATCTTTCTGAGTCATCAAATATTTCAAGCTTTTGTGATTAGAATAAATGTGACATTTCTCACCGAACAGATAGTGGGGCCATATCTTTAATGCAAACACAATAGCTGCCAATTCCAGATCGTGTGTCGGATAGTTCTTTTCGTGCGACTTTAACTGTCTCAAGGAATATGCTATAACTTTGCCTTCCTGCATCAAAACATAGCCCAAACCATTTAAAGATGCATCACTAAAGATTACGAATTCTTTACCCGATTCTGGCTGAACTAGCACCGGAGTTTCAGTCAACAAAGTTTTCAACTGATCGAAACTTTTCTGGCACTTTTATGACCACTCGAACTTAACATCTTTTGTAGTAATCGCGTCATCGGAGTTGCAATCATAGAGAAACCTTTTACAAACCGTCTATAGTAACCATCTAATCCCAGAAAGCTTCGGACCTCGGATACATTTCTAGGAGGCTTCCAATCTAGTATTGTCAAAACCTTATTTGGATCAACCCGAATACTCTATGCTAATACAACATAACCTAGAAAACTGACTTCTCGTAACCAGAACTCACATTTACTGAACTTCGCATACAACTGCTTATCACGCAAAGTCTGTAGCACTAATCTCAGATGTTCAAAGATGCTCAGATAAATCACGGGAATAGATCAATATGTCATCTATGAACACAACCACAAATCGATCCAAATACTGTCTGAAGATCCGATTCATTAAATCCATAAAAACAACAGGTGCATTAGTAAGTACGAAAGGCATAACCAAAAACTCATAGTGTCCGTACCTCGTTTGGAAAGCAGTTTTCGGCACATCGGAGTCCTTAACTCACAACTGATAGTAACCTGATCTCAAATCTATCTTAGAAAACACAGTAGCCCCTTTCAACTGATCGAACAAGTCGTCAATCCGTGGAAAAGGATATTTATTCTTTATAGTCACCTTATTGAGCTTTCGGTAATCAGTGCACATTCTCATAGTTCCATCTTTCTTTTTTACAAATAAAATTGATGCACCACAGGGAGAGAAACTAGGTCGTGCGAAACCTCTATCATTCAATTCATGCAACTGAGTCTTTAACTCTTTTAATTCTGTCGGTGCCATTCTGTACAGAGTTATCGATATCGGAGTCGTCCCCGGCACTAAATCAATACCAAACTCTACCTCTCGGATCGGTGGCAAACCCGGTAATTCTTCGAGAAACACATCTGGATACTCGCACACAATCGGTACTGATTCAATCTTCTTTTCAATCACTTTAGAGTCGAGCACATAAGCAAAGTAAGCTTCGCAACCCTTTCTCACATATTTCTGAGCTAACATCGAAGATATCATTGCCAGTAAACCATTCAGATCATTAGACTCAATCCGAATAATCTTATCATTCTGACATCGCAAATCAATAGTCTTCCGTTTGCAGTTCACAATAGCATCATGCAGAGTTAACCAATCCATACCCAGAATTATATCAAACTTTTCAAGTGGAAACAACATCAAATCAGCTGAAAAACATGAATCTCGAATCATTAACGGACATTTCTTGCACACTTTATCAACCAAAACACACCGGCCTAAGGGGTTTGATACTCTAATCACAAACTCAGTAGACTCTACAGGCAAAGTCTTACTGGATACTAAAGTTTCACATACATAAGAGTGAGTCAAACCAGGATCAATCAATGCAACAACACTAGTATCATAGAGAGTGAAAGTACCAGTAATAACATCTGGGGATGAAGCCTCTTCTCAAGCGTGAATAGCATAAACTCTGGTAGGTGCGCGAGCCTCAGATCTAACAGCAGTGTCTTTAGTTCCTTTCTGACCGCTACTCACATTACCCATGTTTCTGGGTGGTCTACCTCAAGCTGACATGTTACTCAGTCTCGCACTCTGTACGGTATTTTGCTCCGCTAACTCAGGGCATTCACAGATGAAATGATCCATCGATCCACATTTAAAGCAAGCCCGATCATTCAATCTACAGTTGTCAGGATGTCGTTTACCGCAGTGTTTGCATTCAGGTTGATCGGTATGACATTACCAACACTAGCTACTGAGGTAGCTTTCAAACTCACAGGTGGTCTATCCCGATCAAGTCTAGAATAACCCGCAGTAGCCTTTGAACAGCTAAAATCATCTCTGAATTTCTTTGATGCTGACTGAAATGTCTTACTCGATGGTCTCTTACGGGAATCCCTGGCTTCAAAATCAGCTTTTCTTTTCTCTTTCCCGAGCTCTTCGTCTTTGCATGCTCGCTCAACAAGTACAACGAGCTCTTTTATTTCAAGGATGCCAACTAGCAGTTTAATGTCTTCATTCAACCCGTCTTCGAATCTTTTACACATTATAGCTTCAGTCGACACACATTCTCGAGCATATCTACTAAGTCTCACAAATTTCCGTTCATATTCTGTCACATTCATGCGATCCTATTTTAACTCGAGAAATTCTTTGCATTTTTGATCAATGATTCTTTGACTGATATATTTCTTCCGAAATTCAGTCTGAAAGAACTCCTAGGTGACCCGTTCTTTCGAAACTACCGATACTAGCGTATTCCACCAGTGATATGCAGTGTCCCGTAACAAAGATATAACACATTTTAAGCACTCGTCAGGGGTACAAGATAGTTCATCAAACACACAGATGGTATTGTCGAGCCAAAATTCAGCTCACTCAGCATCATCATCATCAGTGGCTCTAAATTCTTCAGCCTCGTATTTTCGAAATTTATCAACCGGTGGCTTATTCAATCGCACCGGATCAGTGACTTGGGGCATTACAGGTATTTGAGGGGGAATCGGTAGGGTAAAAGGTTGTGGAACAACCGGATTCGTCCAGATATACTGAGTAAACCAATCGTTCATCATTTGGTAAAAGGCTTGTTTAGCCTCTCCCTCTTGGTTACTCGAAGTCGGTCGAGAATCAACCAGCGCTGCCCCCTGAACAGGAGCGGGCACATTACTTTCCACATCATCAGCTACGGCTCGATCGGGATCCATTTACTATAAGAAAACACATTTCAATTGTCAGGAATCATCACACTATCGCAAAATAAAAATATGGCATGTATAGCTAGACTCACACGCGCTACGTTAGTCCTAGAACCGACTAAACCGTAGCTCTGATACCAATAAAATGTAACACCCCTAACACGTGTCCGTCACCGGATTAGGGTTACGAGGTATTACCAAACAGAACATAGCTCAAAACAAACATTCATTATATTTCATGCTTCGTAAATCAATCACATCAACACACACGCATATTTTATTTAATAAACATTAACACACGACTTATAAATCAAAGCACATTCATATAAATCATTGTACATATAAATCACTTAATCAACTAAAATCCAATCATACTTTATTACTATTAATACACAAATAATCCATGCTTCAAAATTTAAACATTTACATACCATATATTTAATCAAATTTATATTTATTTTAAAAACCAACTAACATACATTAACATTAAACTACTTATACTTATTAAGTATAATATTCGAAACATATAAACATTACATGCATGATATTCGAATACCTAGTTTATAAACAAGCATATTTCATTTTTTTTTATTTAAAAACAAGTGCACATAATATAACATTTATTTATAAGACATTATAATAATCATTTGACAACTTGTAACATAACCAAATTCTTTCAATGTTCACTTTACTTTCATTGGCCATTTTCTATGTACTTAGCCGAATCAAAACATACCAATTATATATGCTCTAAATCATGCCATTTAACAACACATTTCAATACAATTTATTTCACAAATGACCAAAGCAATTTCATTAGTACACATTACCAAATACATAATCAACCAAAGACCAAAATTATTCATTCAAACAATTTTTAATCATAAAACATTATAATCACATCTAAAATCATGAAACTTATTTCCCAAAATAAGTTAAGTAATAAGGCCGAATACACACCAACCTAATATCATCTTTAAACTAACTCATAAGGCAAATTATACATCCACACATAGTTCTTTAATAAATTATACCAAATATCCAAATCCAAAGACATTGCATATTCATTCCAAGGAAATTACTAACGCATATCATAGGTCAAAAATGCATCCATCATTTACCTCATTACTTAACCGAATTATAAGACCATTCAACAAAAGCATATTTCAACATTAGTTAACTTATAAGACATTCATGTCATATTCAATCAAACCATATAATAGCAAATTATACTAATATTCGAGACTACATTTTCATGCATATACTAAATACATTATATACCTATAATACACATATTGCTTTCGAAATAGGCTTAAATATAACTAATTTATACAACTATTAACAAATATACCAAACACATCACATTTATATATTATAACCAAAATTTGCATAAGCTTAAGCATCATATATATTTATTAGATCAAAAGCATAAAAACCAAGCTTAACCAAAATGAATAAGCTATTTTCGCATGGCTCATATTTACATACCCCAAAATCAAGTATAATAACTAGTATACATGCCATAAGTTTGAATTCACACTTAACAAAATACCGAAAAGAGTCGATAGTGTGATAGACTTCTCTGACGATCCTCGAGCTCGTAACCAACTTCTAAAATCTATAAAACAAAGAACAAACATACACACAATAAGCTTTCACAGCTTAGTAAGTCATGCAATTAGGTACGTGTTTTGTTCGGTTTTTAATGATTTTTACATTTTTGAGATCATTGCTTTGTATTCTAGCTAGCCCGTACCCTAGATTTTGTAATTTTTGAAGATTTAACATGTTTCGATTGTTGAATACTTGAGTTCTTTGATGTTTAATGATAAATTATGGAACCTTGATGATAGTTAAACTAGTTTTGTAAAGTGATTTTTGACAAAAATGCAAAATAGGGATTAAATTGTGAAATTGTAAAATGTCGTGGTTAAAAGTGTGAAATAATGGAAGATATGGGCTGCTAGGAGTCCCTATGAAATTCGGCTAGGCATGGGTTGGTACTAAATTGCATGAATTTGCAATTTTATGTGATAGGACTAAATTGTAAAAATGTGAAAAGTATAGGGGTAAATGTGTAAATTTGCTAAAATATGAATTATGGACTAAATTGAATAGATTAAATGCTAAATGTACTGAATTTGATAATATATAGATCAAGATAAGCCGAGATCGAGTTTAGATCGGGGAAAAAGGAAGATTGATGAGTAGCCGATAGTTTTTATCCGAGCAATACGAGGTAAGTTCGTATAATTAGAATCGAACTTTTAAATACTTATAATTATTGAAATGAATGTATGTGATTGAATAATTGATATACTTAAAATATGAATGCTTTATTGATATAATCTACTGGTTACCGAGCTCCATTTGAACTGTATGAATTCATAGGATACGATTGACATGTCACTAGGGTTACTATTTTGGTTGAGCTCCTACATTTGTTGCAGACTCACCATAGCTCGTATGAGCTTACCGATATATCACCGTAAGAGCCATCATTTCTCAACTCGTATGAGCTTATTGCTCACTCGTCGGAGCTACCGCTTCGACTCAATAGAGCTTCATCGCTCATCATTTCGGGAGGAGCTTACCAATCATGGCTCGAAAGAGCATAAATGATAATGAATTCACAGATTACTAATGTTTATCACCCGAGTATCCTTTGGAGTTTTAATAGGTTCAACGGGCATAAATTTTGTTTATACGGATGAGTACTGTTACTGAATGAATTATTGATTTTATGATTGAGAATGAAATGTTGGATGCAATAAATATGGAGTACTTAATTGTGATTAATAGATGATTTCACGTATTAATATGACTAACCTATGGATGAATGCTTGTGTTAGGCATTTGGAAATTTTATGGAGTTTACCTTATATTATTTGTATTGAATTGGTAAGTTTAATTCTAAATTATACGGGCTTACTAAGCTATAAAGCTTACTCTGTTTCTTTTTCTATGTTTTATAGAGGTTCGTTAGCTCGCTCGTTTTGGACAAGTCAGAGTTGCACATCACACTATCCAATTTCCGATTGGTACTTTTGAACTTGTGGATATATGTAAATATGGCATGTATAGACTAGTTTAAAAGATGTTAGTTATGTTACTTGATATCATGAATTTGGTATGTTTTTGTGTATAAGTTAAGCCATGTGATTTGGCTTATTTTGGTACTATGTTTTGATTGTGTATAAGTGTGCAATTATGGTATGTTTTGGGCAAGGAATTGATGGAATGAAAATGTGCAAAAGATGTCTTGTTATGTATTTGATATATGAATAGATTATGCATGATGTTAATTAGACATTTGAGTACTAAGTTGAATTGGTATAATATAGGTTTGAAATGTTATGGAATGGTTACTTATTGGGTTATGAAATGTTACCATTTATGCTTATGTTTGCTTGTGAAAATATGGTGGCAAAATGGCTTTGCAAATAGCCTATTTTTGTCCACACCGGCGTGTGTCTCAGCCGTGTATGACACATGATCATGTTACACGGCCGTGTGTCCCCTGGTGTTGAAATGGAATTGAAGTCAGTATGCTCCACGCGACCTCACACACGGGCGTGTGATTGGCCGTGTGGTACAAGTTAGTATACCTCCATAAATGGCACACGACCTAGCACACGGGCGTGTGACTTGGCCGTGTTCATAAGTCAGTATACCCTACATTTTTGGCATGGCTTGACACACAGGAGTGTGTGGCCATTTCGAAGGCCACACGGGCTAGACACACGGGCGTGTGGTTGGCCGTGTAACACAAGTCAGTATCCTCTCCGCCACACTGCGATGCACACTGCGCGTGTCTCGGCCGTGTGACACAAGTCAGTATGTATGCCCTGTTTTCACATGGTCTAAGACACGGGCGTGTGATACTTGAAATGTTGAAATTTTTCTAAGTTCCCAAAATTTTCATATGTTACCGATTTAGTTTCGTATGCATGATTTAAGCTTTGTATGCTCGATTTAAGTACATATTGAATGTGAATGAATTATATTTATTGAAATGAGATGATATTTGATAAATGATTGTTCTGAACTGAGTTATAAGTTCGGTAATGCCTCTTAACCTATTCTGGCAACGATTATGTGTTAGGGGTGTTACACCAGTCGCGTATCAGTTGGAGCTACCTCTAGAGTTGGACCACCTCCATGATTTTTTTCATGTCCCTATGCTGGGATGATACAGGTCTGACCCATCTCATGTATTTCTAATTGAGGAGATCGAGGTAAAGATGAATTTATCCTTTAAGGATGAGCCAATACAGATTTTGGATTGTAAGGTAAAGGTTTTGAGAAAGAACAGGATTACTCCAGTTAAGGTTTTATGGCAGAATCATGGTACTGAGGAAGCAACTTAGAAAGCGGAAGACTCGATATGTCAGTAATATCCTTATCTATTCGAACCAGGTAAATTTCGAGGATGAAATTTCCTTAAGGAGGGGAGAGTTGTAACGCCCCAAATTTCTTATGTATCAAGTAATTTAACCTGGTTTATTAGTTAAGTGTTCTGGTGGAGCACTTGATGTTTTGTGTTCAATTCCTTTCCCTTGAAATTTTTATTAATTTTGGCCCAAAATCTAGCTTGTCACGCCTAGCTTTTCTTTGGATTTTGTATGTTTATTATCAAGTGTGAGGATTTGACCTAATGGTTAAAGAGTGTTGTAAGTTCCATTGTGTCTTGAGTTCAAAGCCCGTTGTGCCCAAAGTGAAATATTTTTGCTTCCTCCATGCTATGTCGCCCAAGCTGTCAAAATATTGGTAAAACTCAAACTCTAAATAACTAGATTGTGATAAAAACTAATCCGGTTTAAAAGCTATAATTAGATTTTATTTTTCTAAATTTTGTGGAATTATCCCCTAAAATCTCTTCCTAATGTCGTCCCTTTCTCCCCCTCATTCTCCACTTTTCACTTTTGTTTCACATTTGTTACTAAAAATTTTCTCTATCTTTCTCTCCTTCTGCTTCATTTATTTTCTTTCGATGTTGCATATTTTTTATTCTGTTGGCAATCTCCTTTTCTTTCTTATTTTTCCCTTTTGCCGTCCCTACCTACTATTGTGTTGTCATTCAGATCTTGATTTTCCCTGTGTTGTCACCATTCTTCTTGTTTCGTTGCTGGCCATATGTGAATAGGGGGACCTGGTATAGTAATTGTATCATTTTCATAATGTTTTTGTTCTCTTCTATGTTTGGTGGTTTTCCTTGCTCACTTAGGAGGTATGTAGTTGGTGGTTTGGCCGAATAGTTGATGGTCTGATCATTTCTTTTTATGTAGTTTTGTTTAGGTAAGGAACGTCTGGCACATACCCCTCCTGCGAATTGAGTTTTCAACAATCTTGTATTTAAGGGTAAGTAACCAAATGCCCTAGTTTTAGGGGCTGGTTGGTTGTAGCCATACATTAGCCTAATGCTCTAAGGGAAAGCAAGGGGCCGAATGCCCTAGATCGGGTTGTGTGTGTGGTTCTAATGGGTTTAGGTTTGTTGTCGTCTGTAGAACTTAGGCTGTTGTTGTAGTGCCGACATTCTGAAGCAATCAGGTGTGTGTTCTAACCCTACGTGACCTGTGTGGGTATGATGATACTAGAATGTTTTTATGCCTTATTTGAAATCATTTGATTTTGATCTGTGCTTTTCTGGCGATGGTTGAATGTAAATATCCCCTAACTGTGAAATTCAGTGTTAGCCGATTGGCTGTGGGTGTGGTTCTGTTATGGCCGAATTTGGGTAAGTGAGTCGGGTTTCATGATCGAAGGTGAGTATGCACTAGTCTGGCTTAGCAAATGCATATGTGGCCCTAATTGTGTTGTTGAATGTGATATTTTCCTATTTTTGTGTTGGCCGAATATGCCAATGAGCATACTTCTAATCTGCTAATCAGTGTGTGCTACTAGCATGTTTCTAATCTCTTATACTTGTCTATGAGCATGTTTGATTTGAGTATGCTAAGTTATGTTATGCCATTTGCATGTGCATTGGAGTTGGGTTATGTATGATTTGGAGGAAGTTTTGGTAGACTACTATTTGCGATTCTGGCGGTTTACTCGCAAATCTGATTTTGGTAGTTGAACTGCATTATCTGCTTCTGGCAGTATTTTCGCATTATATCAGGCAGCTTGTCTACATAATATTTTGGTGGCTTATGACTACAATTTTGGTGTGTTGGTTGGATGAGTTTCTAATAACTCTATTTGGTGTGTTGGATGGACGGAGATTGTGTCTAGTGACTGAGGGTAGGATTTGTTTTGAACGTTGCTATGCTTTGCTAAGCATGCCTTGCCTTTTGTTATTTGCTTGCTATGTTATAATATGTGCTTTAGTTTTACTATTTGTTATGTTTTGGGCTATGACACACACTGAGCTTTTAGCTCACTCTGTTATTTTATTTTCTCAGATAATCTTAAGGATTAGAATTTGGTAGCGCTCGGAAGCTCTTATTCAGATTCTCAAAATGATTTGGTTTTAAATAATTCTTTAAGTATGGGCTATTGGACTGTCATTTATCTTTATGGACTTTAATTTTGGTTTTGGACTTTGACACTTGGCTTAGTAAGTTAGTTTTAAACGGGAAGCATGATTTTTTTCCTGATAATTAAATAAGGTAGCCATGTACAAAATATTTATAAGTCACTAGTTTTTCCGCTGCAAGTTCAAAACGCAAAAATGAGTTTTTTGAAAAATATCTAAGCTAATAATACGATTTCTAAACCAATTTGACAGTATAATAACAAATGTTTTTGAAAATTTCTTGCTTAGCAACAATGAGGTTTTCTAGAAGAAAAATAAAACGGGTTTCGCAAAATATCTACACAAGATCAAATAAAATTTTAAAAAAATAGGCAAGCAAATCCAGTTTTTTCAGGAGATCGATATAACCTCTAAGATCCGGTCATAACGTCTAGATTGAGTTTGGGGTGTTACACTTTAAGCCCAAACACTAATGATATATTTAATTCGATGGAATGAAAAATGTAGGAATTGTATAGTTATTCGGTGGATAAAATAGAGAATTAATATTATTATGTAATTTGATTCATTAAATGAAATAAACTAGTATATTGCATTGTTTAGTTGGTGTGACTAACGGAATAACTATATAATTATACATGACGTGCTACATAAACTTTATATAAATATATAAATATCAATTTTTAACAATAGAAATTTATGAAAATTCTAACAAACTGAACCATTTGTTTTTAATCTTACATACATTTTTCTATTTTTTAATAAAAATAATAAAATATAATCTAACCGATAATATAAAATATTACTTTTACATATTAAAAATTGAAAAAAAAAATGCAGCGAGGTCCCAGAAAAGTATTTTAATGGTTGAGTTGTAATTGGCGGGATCCAAATGTGAAAAGAAGATACGAAAATGAAGTCGCTCTCAAATTGAGCTGTGTGATTAGTACTGGGTGGTGGTGTCCCCAGCAGTCGTGATCGGGAGCCGCGCCGCATATTACTCCGTGATTTGCACTTACCAGTTACCACTTTTTGTAGCCACCCTTGCATCCCTTACCTTTCTCTGCTCCCTCCATCCCTACTTGTCGTCTATTCATATGCCCTTTCAATTTTACTTATCTTATTATTATTTTTATTTTTAAAAACCTCGATATATATTTTTTAAAATTGCAATTTTTAGTCTTTAGATTATTTTTAATGTAAAATGGAAAATAAATTGGGTGAAGAAATTCGAAAGAATTTATTTAATCTTTTTAGAATATTTTATTTTTATTTTATTAAGGGAAAAAAACCTTATCTTCTAAATTAAATGCATCATAATTTGAAAAAAAAAAGTAAATGCATAATGTGTATTACAAATACTAAAAAATATATGATATGCGTATAGAAATCATGTATTTAGAATATAAGTTTATGTTTAAAAATAACATACAAATTGTTATAAAAAATATAACATACAATAAATAATGAAATATAAGGTTTGAAAGTAATAATAATAACACATGCAATATTAACCAAATTAAAATAAAAAAATAGGTTAAATTTTGAGTAAAAAGAAACTTAAATAAGTAAATAAATCATTTAAAAATATTAAATATACTCCAATTATTTTTCATGATATTCTCATTTTTCTTGAGTTAGTATCGAGTTAAATTGTGACACCAACTCAACTAATGACATTATCAATATATACAAACAATGTGAGTGAAACAATTTTTGTAATAACATTAAAATGTATACAAATGTCTAAATAAAGCTTTGGTTGAAATGGTAAAGAAATTTTTTTATAAATGTTGGTGGCATAGGTTCAAATATTGATATTTATAACTTTTTATTAGTTTTTTTAAATAAGAAAAAGACAAAAGCACCCTTAAAATAATATAACTTATTTAAATATATAAGATTTTTTAATAATTTCGTGATTTTGGCTCAAGCACACACTTAAATAATAATATAGATAAGTGCTAAAATTTCATGTAATTTAAGTAATTTAATATTTTCATTGCTAAGTGAGATTTGAGAAAGAAATATAAAATTAGAACCATAACGTTTGGTATGGTGGTAAGTAATAACTTTTTTAAGAATTTAATTAGTTGTAAAGTAATTCCAATGTTTAGTATGTCTAAAAAAATTACTTTCTTTGAAATATAACTTTTTCTTGAGAATTACTATATTATAAACATGATAATATGATTCTCATGATAAAAGATAAAAAAAAAATTAGGGTGCATTTAGTTTAAAAAACAATGATCATCTTTATTTTTATTTTTTTTGGAAAATATAAAATAGCAAAGAAAACATGTTTAGTTAAAAAATTTGAAAATGATTTTTAAAAATGAAAATAAAAATATGTGAAATTTAAAGAATAAAAATTACATGTTGTCATTATTTTAAAAAAATGATCGGAAAAATGAAAAAAAATTGGAAAAAAGGGAATTTTTAAGCTTCATGTAACATTAAAATTACCCAGGGTCAAATCCTTTTGGGAACAACTTTTTACTTTTATAACCTATAAATTTTTTTTTATTTAAAAACATTTTATTTTACTATCGTATTACAATTTTAAATAACTTATACTTTAATTTTTTTTTTTTCATTTCTATTTTAAAAAATACATACCAAATGCGTTTTGGCTATTTTCATTATTGAAAACAAAATAAAAATATATTTTCCAACTTTCAAAAAATAGAAAATGAAAACTATTTTCTAAAAATAAAATAAAAATGAAAACAAATGATATTCTTTGAAACTAAATGCACCTTTACTTTCTCATGTAAGTTGAAAAGTTAAAAGGACATTAAAGATAAAATTAACCCTATTTTATTTTGATTTAGTATATTGATCTATTAATCCTAAAATTAAAAAAAAACACTATTACATCCTTTCCACTATCAATTTTCTTGTTATTTCAACTGATTCTTCGAACATAATTGTTTTTTTTTCTAATTTTATTTTCTATTAACATTTCTAATCATCAACATATTATATTTATTCTTTATTGTTTTCATCTCTTTCCTTTTTCGAGTATATTGATTGAAATTTCAATTTCATTATACTACTATTCATTACAAAATAAGTTTTATATAAGAAGGTGTAATAACCGAGTTCTGGCGTGTACAAGGTTTGGCATATAGTCCTAAGGTAATATGATGGGCGGAGTACGCTTCGCCCAAGTGTCTTTTTCGACGAAGAGAACGGGTGGATACAGTTATGTGGTTAAGTTAATAAAGATTCCTTGTCAATTGGCTATATTGGTGGGAATAAGACCAACGATCAAGTAAAACGGTATCGAGAGTTTGAGTTCTCGCCAATGGTATGATGCGCCCAATTAACTGTGGTACTGTGCAAGTTAAGTTGCAAGGTAAGCTGGTTAGGAACCAACTGAATGAGAACCAGAATAGTTAAAAGATAAGGGAATACTCACTTAGGTTTCTCGAAAGTTGTAGACTTTTGAGAAGATAGTTCAATAATGATGTGACATTTGTCAAGTTCCAATGAGGACTTAGATTATAATAATAAATGTTCAAGTTGGGAAAGGAGAGTTCTCTTCTTCTGTCTTCTATGATAAGGTTATCTAAGGCTTGAGGAACAAAAGGCATTTATCTAAGCTGAAGTTGAGATCCCGGATTTTATCAGTGATTGCTCCATGTCAAGAAAAGTTTTATGACTCTGCATGTTGTGTTCTGAAAGAGTAAGTCGAAATGAGTGCATGAACAGTAACATGAAAAAGTAAGGCTTTGTATGGGGTTCATCTGGGTTTGAAATGATAGTATGGTTACTTGAATGAGCTTTAATGGTGTTCCTCTATTTTATAAGCAGTGGTTGCTATATTATCTTAATGAAGGTTGGATTTGGAGTTCAAACTGCTACTCGTGGTTGTAAGTAAGTCTCTATATCGTCTCTTACATGTATACTGCTCACATGAGGTATCTCTGTAGAAACTGATTGAATGATGAAACCGAAACTAGAAAAAGTATAGTATGATGGTCATACAACCGTATGAACGAATGTTAAGGATATAATGCATGTTTCTAGTATAGAATATGAGAAGTTTAAGTTTGGTCACATATGTGTGTCTCAGAGGTATGATATGGTATACTCTGTTAAGAGAAATTTATGGAATTAAAGATGAATATGAAATGTGTCAGTGCGTGATGGGTTTGTCAAGTGAGTCTGTGTCCGTTCACTATGGTAGAGTTTTCGTCGGAACTTTAAACGCAATCTCTGGATGGAAAAGCTCATGGCCATGGCATTTTCTAAAAAGAACTAAAGGACGGTGATTACTCGATGGGATTCCCCGCGTGTCCCAGGACAATGATGGACAAACCTCACATAACATGAGTTTAGGCGAATCCATACCTCAAAAACACAACAGATAAGGAATGCCTTTGTGGCGCAATATGAAAGGAACGACTTTGTGGAGGAATATGAAAGGAACATCTTTTTGGCAAACTCTATAAGAAACGCCTTTGTGGCGCACTCTTAAAAATTGCCTTAGTGGCGAACCATGAATAAATAGTCTATGTGGCAAATTATGACATAAGTGTCTTTGTCGCGGATTATGAAGGAACAACCTCTGTGGCGAGTCCTGCAAGAAGAACTTTTATAGCGCACTCCGGATGGGTTGCTCTGGTGGCGTGTTCGAGAAAGGCTCTCAATAATGAACTACGAAGGACATCCTTGCGGTGGGTTATGTGTTAAGTAATTAGTGTGCTCTATATTGACCTTAAACGTAAACAGTGAAGTCAAAAGTACGAACTGTACATATGGACTATATGGTAAGGTATGTCGCAAAATCTAAGTTTCGATCAGAGATAGTGAATTGAAGAGATATGATGAAGTAATGAGCTAGTATTGAGATGGATTCAGAATAAAGACGTAACCTTTGTATATTCAAAGGAAGTACCTGTTACCTATTTATATGCTCCTCTCTGAATCACGATGAGGTGATGGCTCAAAGATTTAGAGAGTGTAAGTAAAGTATCAAAGACAATAAAGAGAAGAAAATAGTTTTGGAGTAAGGCATGGCAACAAACGAGTATAACATAATAGAATTTGAGGAAGTATTCGTCAGAAACAAAGTTAAAGGTTAAGAATGATGAGATTGTCGAACTAAAATATTGATTGCTATATGAAAATATGACCCAGGTAAAAGATGTTACCCCTACTAAGTTCTTATGAACTTATATGTCTGTGTTACGTTGCAGGCATGATGTTGTGGGTCTATGCTAGGAAGCACAACGTCAGGATTACGCCAAGAAGCGATGTATTGGGTTATTATGCATATAGAGTGAGCTTGGTGGTGGGTCCAAAGATTAAAATACTTCTTAGAAATCCACTTGGGGTATTTGTAATAAATTAGGAATTCAATGTAACACCCCTAACTCGTATCCGTCGCCAGAATAGGGTTACAGAGCATTACTATAAAAACATAACTCAAATCATTCATTTTCAATCATTTCATAAATCATAACATAATCCATTCATACACATGCATATCGTCCCTTATTCGAGCCCTTAGAAACACTTTAGAAACGATTTGGGACTAAATCGAAAACATTTAGAACTTTATGGAAAAAGATAGAAAATTTCACACTGCATGTAACATCCCAAACTCGGCCTAGACGCTACGACCGAATCTGACGTATTACATCGAAGTGTTTTTCAAAATCAGGCTTGTTGAGAGAAAATCGTTTTTTAAACGATCGCCATGTTTGTTACTGTTGGTTTCTTAGTTGGTAAAAAACTCGCGGAAGCTACTCTAATGAATGTCATTTTGTAGTTTGAAAATGTGTGTTTTTCTTTTAAAACAGTTACTATTTTTGAAAACTATTTGTATCAGTTTGACAGTTTCAAAATAAGAAATTAAACCCAATTAAAATCACCAGAGGCCTTATTACATAAATATCAACCCAATATAAAAATTTAAATAACTAGGTCTAAAATAAAATATTAGCGTACCTGTGGCCACCTCCGAGTCCCTCGCAGCTCCAAACCGTCTAAGGTGGGATTACCTATCTGATTAAAAGAAAAGGGTGAGATTCACGAGAACCGAGTGTGTAATCCCCTATCATGCGATATATGCGGGCACGAGCCCTATTTAGTAACAAGACGGTGTGGGCCTTAGCCCATTAAGATGGTCAATGTGGGCCTAAGCCCAATACAGTTTTCGTATGGTGCAAATATGCAACCCACCCCAATCCAACCAACACACCACCCGTACCAACCAACACACCATGTGGGGATAAAATCGACCCACCCAGCCAACACACCAATATTGCGGCAAAGATAGCGCGAAGTAATATAACGCAGAAATGTCACATCGAACAGATATATGGCAAAGCCACCAATAATGATCTGCGAGAGAGCCGCCAATATCGATCGCAAACAAAGTCGCTAGTAGCGATATTTGTGGCAAAGCCACCAGTAACAGTACACTTCCTCCATAACAGTATCCCAACCCCATGCAGTATGCCATGTCATAAATATCTCGTGTATGCAGTATGTCCTACTCAGTACAGTCATATAATAATATACATTCATCAGTCGACTTACCTCTAGGGGTAAAATGGTAATTTCCATCTATTAGGGGTAAAATAGTAATTTTACCCTTTAGGGGTATTTTGGTCATTTTACCTATTTTAGGGTTTCAGCGCAGATAACGACCTTTCCAAAGGTCCGCAGTCGCCTCGAGTGACACAGATAACCTATATGATCAAAATGATGTAAATGGGCCCAAGGTCCAATATTCGGCCGAAGTGGGTCCACACGCTCGTGTGGCCCATTTAGCCCAAATTTAGTCACGGCTATGCGAACGATATAGCCCAGTCCATTATCTGCCACTTATCGTGGGTTTATTCCGTGTGGAGCCCACGAGCCCATTGGGCCCACACGGCCCATTTCAGCCCAACGAGGCCCATAACGACCCAAGAGCACGAGAACGCTCGTGGTGGCCTCTACAGTCTATCGCCCATAATTGTGGGCTCGGTTTACCACACAAGCGTTTGCACGCCCATGTGGCCTCAATCGCCGTATTTCCGGCTTTTCAGCTTTTGCCATGTTATAGTCAGATCAGGGTGTGTACACACCTATTTACGAACACTTGCAAAAACTCTTGAGCACCAACCTACATTCATTCCAACCTTCAGTTAGTCTCTTACTTAACAGTGCTCATAGTCATCTAATCCCCAAACAATACTCCTGCTTACCTTGACCAAAAGGAGTATGGCAAAATATACTTAGATCGTGGCTAGAATCAACCACACATATCCTGGCGCTTACTGCACACACGACAGATAGATAGATAGAACCAATTAAAATGTAGCCCAAAACCTTATACATAAAACTTCCAGAATCTAAGAGTAATTGGCCTATACCCAAAAACAAGGTGTCGAAAATACCTTAATCAAATCTTGAGAGACAGGGTTTCGATAACTCGAGAACACTTGCACCTTTCACTCCTCGGTAATACCTGGAATAATAGCGAACTAGAGAAGGAACATACAAATGCCAACCGATTTCTCTGAAGTCTTGTAAAACTGAAACCAAAATACAAAGGAGTAGTCGGCTTAGTATTTAAGAGGGAAAAATGGAGTTCAAGGGACAAGAGAGGAGGAGAATTGACTTGTAAAAGAATAGAGGAAACAAAATAAGAATAATAGAAGAAGAGAGATGTTAAGTTTGGCCAAGACAAAGAGAGGTATTGATAGGAGAAGAAAGGTGAATAGAGAGGGAAAGAATAATAGTGTAGTCGACTTTGATTGTGAGAGAAGAAGGACAAGGGTTCGGCCAAATGAAGGATTAAGATAGAGAGTAGAGAGACAAGGTTCGGCTTAAAGAAATAAAGCGAAGAAAATGCCCAAAAGCAATTTGATCACTAAGGTAGAGCACGAAATCGTAAAAGAGGAGAAAGCAGGAAAATTTGGCACTCAGGAAAACCAAGACTAGTTGTCACAACACCCAAAACTCGAAATTGGCACAACAATAACATCCCAAAAATGCTCTCAAATTGCCGAAATGCACACCAAATAGACCTCTAGCCGAATTTGCATACACAAGCTTCCCCAATCGGCTACAACTCTCTAAGTTTTGAATTCCTTGATTTCCTCCTCCTAATTCTCCTCCAAATCACCCAACTACCAACCACATCCCCTGATTCTCTCATCATTGACCAATTCAAACCTCATCTAGCAAAGTTTCAGTCAAACTCCACCTCTCTCACCACAAAGAAATAAAATAAAAATCCCTTTGCATACCATGGGATTCGAACTCAAGCTCCATTGCAGCCTTCAACACGCCACTTACCAGTGGACTACCAGTTCTTTTGTGACATAACTCTACCACATTTGTTTATAAGGCCTACAGTCCAGAGTCAAGGTTTACTTAAGAGGAAAAACTAAAAGTTTGCTAAAGCCTAGGTTTGAACCCAGGACTTCCCAGACATTCCCAAACACTCCAAACTCACTTAACCATTAAGGCAAGCAATCAATTGTGCCATTTTCTTGCACAACTAAATACCTATGTGTAGTCTCCTAACTGTTCCCTTGTTTCATAATCTATTTCTCCTAGGCCTAAAATTCAGGGCGTTACACTATAGGGGTCACACGGTCGTGTGGCCAGGCCATGTGACTCACACAGCTAAGACACACGCCCGTGTCTTAGGCTGTGTGGGCATTCGAAATAGGGACACATGACCGTCTCCCAGCTCGTGTAACTCTCTGACTTGGGTCACACGGCCAAGCCACACGCCTGTGTGCTAGGCCATGTAACCTTCGAAATAACCTCATACGCACGTGTGCCAGGCCGTGTGCTAGGTTGTGTAGCTTTCGAAAAACAACCTTTAAAATCTACAGGGGACACACGGTCGTGACACACGGCTGAGACACACACCCGTATGCTGGGCCGTGTAACTTTCGAAAAGCAAACTTTAAAACCTATAGGGGACACATGGCTGAGACACACGCCTGTGTCTAAGGCCGTGTGGACAGGAAATAGGCCAAATTCAGGCCATTTCTTTCACCCAATTCAAGCACACACCTACAATTAATTTGAACATTCAATCAAATCTTAAAACATACCTAAAACATGCATAATAAAACCAATTCAAAAGGTCAGTTAACCATACAACTAATATGCCCAACAGGCACCTCAAACACAATGTATCAAATATGCCTAAACATGTGCCTATTTAACCAATCATCAACTAACTTATTTTCCATACCAAAACACATCACAATGGACACATATCAACCATACCATATTAGATTCATACCATATCAAAATAACCTTACCATTTGGACCATTTCTCACATGCATCAAAACCATCTAAATGACACAAAACTAGCTATTTCCAAATGGTACCAACAACCATCATATTTGCATACCATATTTCAAACATGTACATCTATACAAAACCTTTCTAAAGCATATCATAACTTGACCATGTTGAGGTCAATTCATCATCTATCACTTTGGCCACTCAAACATGCATTAACACATTGTCAAAACAACACACATCCACCAGGCATCAAAAGTACCGAGGTTACATCAACCAAAATGACATATACATGCAAAACTCATCAACTAACATAAACCATAGGTCCACCTATACATGCCATTATAACCTTGCTCAAGACATCAAAATCTACCAATATAATCGTTGGATAGTGTGATAGATCTCCGACGAGTTTCCAAACCGATCGAGCTTCCGATAATCTACAAAATAAGAGAAAGATGACTACGTAAGAAATGCATGCTTAGTAAGCTCGTATAAACTTGAAACATAACTTATCACTTCAATATTATCATACATAGATTAAACATGATTCAACACCAATACTTTAAACTTAGTATAAACTTATTGAACACCATTCAACTCACAATTGAGTATATTTATAAACATCACATACACCTTTCATTCATAATATAATAAGGTCTCAAAGGTCGACTTACATAATTATCAACCATTCCTTAAAACAATGAACCATTTCATCTACTTACTTATCATTCCGTATACTTAGCATAAGCTTAATTACATTATTAACTCACGAATTAGTGTATTTATTTATGACATAAGTAAACTCACATATAGCATAAGTAAATTTCTTCCTTATAAGTAAGTCCTTTAACTCAACAATCATTTTATTTCATCACATTACATCTCAACTATGAGCTTATCATTTCATTACCTATTCTCACCCTTTTTTTTTTTTTTGCATAACATCAAGACATAAACATAACATTAACCATAGCCACAAGCTATTGCATTTAAGCATAACTTTTTTAAAATCAACTACACAATAAACCATTTCATGAGAAATTACATACTTTGATTCTTACAACTCTTTCATGCACATAAGCATCTTTCCATTTGGTCACTTACCATTTCAATGCATTTTTTTTTAAAACTAACATAATACAATCCAATCAATAGCTTGGCACAAGCCTAAGCATCATCCACAACACATGTTAATGCATCAATTCATAATTCACTTGAATAACATAAGATAAGTCATTAAACATGAATAACCTCACTTGAAATCATCAATTCCATGAACATAGTCATACTTTCATTTAACATTTCCTTTTCATTCCTTTTCATAGTTTTCATAATATAAGTCATTTGAATACTTATCGTTCCTTCCCTTTTCATGCCCGTTGAACCACTTTGAATAACATCAGATACGCAGGAAGCCTTACACAAAGTGTGCTAAACATATAGTCGTAGCTCATACGAGTTGTAAAATGGGTCTGCTCATACAAGTTGACGGTCGGAATGTAAGCTACACGATGCTGCTCACACAAGCTAATAAGTATTCGCAACTAATGCCTGACCTCAGCTAACGATAGGACATTCAGGACCAGCACCCGAAACATGGTAACCTGGGTCTGCTCACACAAGCTGACGGTCGAAATGTGGCTACACGATGTCGCTCACTCAAGCTGATGAGTATCCGCAACAAATGCTGGAACTCGGTAATCAGTAGGACATTCAGGACCAGCACCCGAAACATGGTAACCCTAGTGACATGCCATTTGTATCCTATATATTCCTAAGGTTCAAACGGGACTCGATAGTCATCATAGCGTCGTTGGATTTCCATCGTCTCTTTACTTGATAAATTGTATAATAACATTTATATATTAATTCATTGACAATAGAATCACACATTAAACATTCAGTTTAATCAACATTTAAGTGATTATAGTTCATACGAACTTACCTGGCTAAATTGCAGAAATGTCAAAGTACAGAGGCTTTTTGGTAATTTTCCATTCTCCTCAATTTTCCACTCGATCTTGATCTAAATTAATAATTTCATTCAATTTATTAATTTAGATAGTAAAAAAATTATTTTATGCAATTTAGTTATTTTTGACATTTTTACAAAATTGCCCATAACATTTTACTTTTATTCAATTTAGTCCCTGAGCCTAAACATGCAAATTAACCATTTTAATGCAAACCCATACCATCCAGATATTCATAGCTTCCAATACAGCCCATATTTATAAAAATTTCACATCAAGTCCTTGCATTTTTACTATTTCAACAATTTGGTCCCTAATCGGCAAATTCATCAAAAATTACTTAACAAAATACTTTTAAATACCAAATAACACTTCAAATTCACCATTTAATATCTAAAATCACATAGATTCATCAATGGAAACATTCAATATCTTTAACAGTTTCAAAAATAAAGGTACGGGCTAGATGGACCTAGTTGCAACGATATCAAAAACATAAAAATTATTAGAAACGGGGCTAAAACGAACTTACATGCACACATTGAAGCTTGGCAGAAGCTTCAAAGCCTTTAGCAATGGCTTTCTTCTCCCCAATTTGGTGAAAGAAATGAATTAGAAAAGATGATACAAACTTTGTTTTATTTAATTTAATTTAATTATAAAATTACCATTTTGTCTACTTAAAAATCATCCAAATTTCATGCTTTTAGCTGCCCAAAACCGTCCACTAAATCCTTAAATGGTTTAATTACCATTTAAGTCTATTTTCCTTTATTCAATAAGCCATTTAATCTCTCAAATCAAATAGTGATCAAATTTTACATCCTTTACAATTTAGTTCTTTTTAATTAATTAACTATCAAAACATTAAAATTTCTTAACGAAACTTTAATACAACCTTAATAACACTTCGTAAATATTTATAAAAATATTTACGGCTTGGTTTATAGAAACAAGGTCCCGATACCTTATTTTCTAAAATCACTTAACTTTAGGGTCTTACCACTTGAACTTAATTAATCATTTATATAACATAAATTATCATATCAACAACCTTTTTAAAACTATAATTGACTCCTAAATATTAAATAATAATATTTACGAACTTACTCTTCAGATTTTTTCTCCCGAAACCATTATTTCCAACACTATTGAAAAACGGGTTGTTACATTCAATTTGGATATCATTGTAATTTAATTACCTCATCTTGTATTTGTATTTACTTATGTAATTTAGTTTGAAATTTGTAATTTATTAAGTTGTCATTATATGTAAACCGTATAAGTAAATCAAGTTTGTGTTTGTATTTGTGTGATAATACCCAAGATTTGGATCTGGCCAATCGGATCAGATTGAGGGTGTTACAAGTTTGGTATCAGAGCCTAATTTAGCTGGTTCTTGGACCACGAAGATGAAGAAGTCTTGTATGCATAATACGTCGAACCTGGTAGAGTTCCTCAAGTATGTTGACAATTATCTTATCATGAGATTGATGTATATAAAATGGCTTAATGAATAGATATAATGATGAAACAAAAAGATAAAAGAAAGATAAAGGATCGATTCATTAATACGAACAAAAAGGATGCTAGATGAGATAGAAGACAATAAAAGGAAAGATAGAATAAAAGGAAATCCGATCCTCTCCTTCGGTATGATGCTCAGTGGATGTGGCAGGAACTTTCTCTGATAATGGGACCTCCTTTGCATGTTCCACTTCCCCTGGAGTTTTCTTTGAGTCATTGAGCATCTCAGGACTCTCTTCACCCTCTATTTTGGGTGACTTAGGGATGAAGAAGCCAGTAATTTGTTTCTATTTTGATTGGATATCTTCCCACACTTTAACCTTGGGATTGTAAACATCAAAACCCAATAAATCTGTAGAGATGTCCTTTAGGAAGTCGAAGTCTACCTGACTTAAGTCCATGGGACTAGCAACCACTTGGGCGTGGAGAACCAAGTTAGCCTTTAACTTTGGCAGTGTCTTGGTCAAGTTCTTGGTTGTATCCTTCTGGTATTTTCAAAAGGCTTAATCATTGGATTGGCGAAGGCTATCCAATTTGGCCTCATAATGTAGCTTCTGGGCCTGGAGTTTTTCCCTTAAGGAGGACTCTCTCTTCTCCTGTAACTCCACCTTACTCTCCAATAGTTTGCATTATTTTTTGTGTCCCTATCTTTGAGCTTCTAAGCCATGATACATGGGTCGAGACAGTCAACTTTACTTTTAAGGACATGTTCATTGTAGCATAGCTCCTCTATTGTCTTACTTTTTTACTTACTCGACTCTTCCAAGCTGGCAACATTGGCGTTGTGGTAATTGTCAAACTCTTGGAGAGTTCCACTCAACAACCCATATTCCACAGATAGAACCTGGACAGATTTGGTCATCTTCGATATAGAAGTTGAGTCTGACTTGGATGCAATGTAAGATTGGAAGGCGTCTTTCATTGGTTAAGGGATCATGTTGTATTGGCTCTGGAAGATGGAATTTAAGAAAACAGAGGATGACCCTGAAGCATAGAGAAGAGGGTTGTGGTTCAGGATTTATGGGGATCGCAAGAGGGTCTAATGTTAAGGTTCCTGTTGGGGTGTTAGCATGAGAAGGTCCAGTGTTTTGAGGAGGCGAGTCTGCAATATGGGCGGACTCCATTGGGACTAATGGTATAACAGACAATGATGGAATGTTAGGAGAAGGAACCTTTGGGTCAAGAAGTCCCTTCCTAAGTCTATGCCATTTTGGCGGAAGGGGTTCACTCTCCTTAGCAGCGGGAGCATCTTCACTTGCTTTGGGCCTCCTTTGGTACTTCCTAGTAACTGGTTTCTTAGAAGGAGTAGCTGAAGCACTCTCCTTAACACGATGTTTCTCCAAGATAGCTTTGGTATCCATATTCGATGCTGGATGATTGAAGTGTGGAATTTTAGATTGAGTCTTGCACCATCAATGTGTTAGCTAAAACCCTTTCAATTTACAATTGGTGATATGAAAGAAAGTAAACAAAGAGGCCTCTATAAGG
This sequence comes from Gossypium sturtianum, assembly GCA_025698515.1. NCBI lineage: Eukaryota > Viridiplantae > Streptophyta > Magnoliopsida > Malvales > Malvaceae > Gossypium > Gossypium sturtianum. The sequence goes on along the minus strand of CM046951.1, from coordinate 57,693,108 downwards.
TGTGTGTTTACTTATGTCCACTAAACTAACTAATAAATCGACTAAGGCAAGCGCACCTATTAATTAATAGTATAGCTATAGTGAGCACAAATATAATTCCCTCAAGAAATACAATTACTAGTAATTATTGTCTTTCTATTATTTAACCTAATAATTCACAGGATTAAGTAAAACTAAAATTAACTGACTAAATCAACTACAAATACGACAAAGAAATAAAACATGAAAATAATCAAATATCAATCGATTGACTAAGCAATACCTAGGTAAGAATCCACCTAGAATTCATCTAAAAGTCTCAGTCCAATTTATGCAATTTATTTCCTTAGTTTCCTTGATCCATAAAAATCCCTAACTTATGCTAATATCTCTTTCAAGCATAAAAGCAACTAACTCTAGGTTGATTAATTGAAATTTATTTCCAATTAAAACCCCTATTATCACATTAATTCGTTCTATGGGTTCCCCTATTCGATTTGACTCTAATCCGAGAGATTTATGTCATCCTATTTCTAAGATTACATGCAACTCCATTCGACTATGCAAGACCTAATCACAAGCAATGTATATTCAACCTCAAACTCATGCACATCAAACACGGATCAAAACCCTAAAAATCTTAACCCAAGAGCAATTCATAATTCATAGTCGAAAATAAAGAAACTAAGGTTTTATTGCATAAAATTGGAAATCAAATAATATAATTCATCTTAGGGTTCATCTCCCCTAGATATTTAGAAAATGAAACACCCCAAACCCGGCCCACGAGCCCCGACCGGATCTGGCATGTTCCTCGAGTAAAACATTTCAAATCTTGTTTGTCAATTTGGAAAATGTGGTCATTTTGAAGAGGAATCGTTAGGTGTTGGGTTCAAGTTGAAAATGGTGTCCTTTTTTTTTTTGAAGTCCATATTAAAATAATATTTTCGTATTTGAAAAACTATAAGTTAGAAGAAACTGCCAAATTTTAGGGTTTAACATTAAGTTGAAAATCGTTGGTATTTAGGTGTCAAAACATTGAACATTTATTTTAAAGATGAGTTATTTAACCTTCGAGTTAATAAGAATCGTATCGTAATAAAAATTTAGAGAGCAAGGATAAAGCAAATTGTAATAATAGTGGCCTTATTACATCAATAGCAAAACCCGAAATAAATCCAAAACTTAATAGGAAAATCCAAATTAGAAGAAAACAACTGAAATTTGAGCACCACCTAGTCCTCAACGACCCGGTCCAAATCACTTGAGTATCACCTAAAAAGATATCCCACGAAGGGTGAGTCAACAGACTCAATGTGTAACAACTACCACGAACTCCCAAACGATTTAGGCATATCAATCACATATAACAGATATAAGTAATGATGCAATCCCGAACCCAAACCTAAATAACCATCCTCTACACATCACCCGTATCACACCAATCACACCGTGGGATTACTAAATCGACCCTCCATCCGCTACACATCATCGAAGGCAGTCGCTGCAGACGACATGCACATCGCCCTTATAAATTGTGGCATAGCCACCAGATAATGTGACAAAGTCACCAGATATTAATATGTGACCGTAGTCACCAGATAACAATATGTGACATAAGTCACCACATTGGATACGTGACATGAGTCACGGATATTGTGGTAAAACCACGGATCACTTCCCTTTTCAATATCACACGTATGCCCCATGCGTCATACAAACATGCGAAATAATGCAATTTACCTTATTTCACATTCGTAACAAATTCTCATATGTGTCATGTTCGATATTCATAATATTATTAATGAGCGTTAATGGATAACGTGCACTGAATCCTCCGTACCATTGAATGGTACCTTTAGCCATACTTTCATATTTTCATTAACACATATATTAATATTAATACCATAGATCTATTAGGAATTAGTGTAGGGCTACACACACGGTTACTATCGTATTCTTTGAATCCGAAAGTCTACCAAAAGCAGTTGTACTCCTCCCTAAAAATCATAGTTAGAATCGGCCAACATTAACACTTAATATGACCTTGGCCGAATATTCATATTCACTTACCTTGCAGATCTAAATCCCAAAATTGTCACTTGTTTGAGGTATCTGTCGAAATTCCTATAAGCATATGTTAGATCCAATTCTAACATTTAAACACAATAAATGGCCTTCGGCCTAATGATTACATTCGCTTACCTTAGATCTTAAAATCCCGAAAGATCTCCTCTCGTGAAGTCGGTTACAATAGGAATCTCGAAATCCCTTTTCAAGATTTCGGCCAAAAAGGATAAAAGGGATTAGAGTCTTGATTTCGGCTAAAAGAAAAGAAAGAAAAGAATGACAGTTGATCCTTACCCTTACTACAGAAATCGACTGCACTCTTACTTGAACCCACAGAGATATTCGGCTATGTAGGCTAGATGTAGATCAATTGGTTTCGGCTTTTGGGGTTCAATGAATAATCGGCTATGGTCTAGGAAGAACTCACTTTCGGCTTTTGGAAAATTGTGAAAAGAAGAAGAGAAAGGTTGAGAAACTCGGCAATGGTGATAAATGAAGATTCGGCTAGCACAAGGAATATTTCGGCTATGACAAAATAAAAGGAGAAGAAAAGATTCAACAGAGAAAGAATTTCGGCAGAGGAACTATTGAAAAGAAGAGAAAACAAATGGCCTTATTCCCCTCCCTTTGGCCAAAAATACCACACCTAGACCCCTCCATTCGGCCAACTCTCTTTCCCCCTATCTAATCCCTTTTTTTCTCCTATTATCTCTCTTCTTTACCCATTCAAAAATAATTTGAGTAAGCCAATAATTATCTCCCTACCTTAGCCGTATTTTGAATGTACTTGACTTGATCAAACGCTCATCTATCAAGTGTCCCATTGTCGTCCACCACTGCTCATCCTTGCAACAAAATAAAAATCCTATTTGCATCCCTTGCTGCTCGAACCTAGGCCCTTTTACACTGCTTGTGGCGTCACTTACTAAGGCTTTAAGTGACGCCTCCTTGCCACTTTAACAAGCCCATTTTTATGTCTAATTTCCCTCACAATTTCTTTTAAGGCCTATCAAGCTTAGCTCCACTTCAAGACTTAAAATACAATATTTTCTAAGGCATTCTCCTACATTCTAAAGTTCTCGAAATTTATAAAACACACTCAACATACACATAGACATGCTTCCACATATATTTAAGCAAAAATGCACAACCCCTAAATCCCGGATATTACAGAAAATTAGTTCATACTTGTAATAAGAAAAGCCAAAAATACAATATAATAAATAAAATTAAAGAAACCCATAATAACTTCCTCGAAAATCAGATTGGAATCTTCAATCTTGATGGAGAACTACTTCAAAATCATCTTCAAGGGTGTTCTTTTGGGTAATTTTCATGCTAAAACAAAATGACTATTGTTTTCCCCTTTTATTTCCTTAAATATGCCTTCTTAAAGTGCTAAAAACCTAAAAATTGGGACTCCTCATTGGTATCATACACGGGTCTAGAAAGTTACACACCTTGAACACACGCTCGTGTGGCTCACACGGCCATGTGGAACATTGTTGCCCGTGTCTAGCTTCAAATTGTTCTAATGTTCAAATTTTCACTCGTTTTTCGCTCATATTACTCCCAAGTGATCCATAAAGCTTCAAAATATGAATATAAAGGATTAGAAGTAAATAATTCACAATTAACACCACTTAATCACCCAAAAATGCGCTAAGAATGAGGGTAAAATATGTTACATTTGACACTTATCATTTACAAAAATTAAGCTCTCAAATAAATGAAATGAGAGTGATAAAAGATCTAACAATAAGGTCCTAAAGATATATACAAGAGAAAATGAAAGAATAGATAATTTAAGCTTTTCTCTTGACTTTGATGCTTGGATGTCTCTCTCTTGAGTCTTGAACTGTATTTATATCAAGGAACAAGTTTGTGGATGTTTATGGTCGTTGGGGATGAATTCTACTTATTGAAAGCATTAATTTTAGGCTTAAAAACTATCACTGCAACTTAAGTCTCGATACTTATCAAGTAGGTAGCGATACTTGGTAGCCGTTTATAGCCATTACATGGCTAAGTCTCAAGACTTATAACCCAAGTATCGAGACTTGCAATCCCAAGTCTTCACACTTGCTTGGTAAGCCTCCATACCTTAGCCTTCTAGAAAGTGATATTTGCTACTGACTTGCATGTATTGATACTTAGACCCAAAGTAGCAATACTTGGCGACCAAAATGTCTTGAAAAACATTTTTAAGCACATTAAAAACCTTTGGTATTGACATAGAAACATTTAGAACATTATGAAACAAATATAGAACATGTTTTTGAGTTTTTGCAAGTATTTAAAATGTTTTGAAAATGTTTGATAAAATTTTCAACTATAGTTTCACCAAATGACTTAGGAAATATAATATATATAATTTATCTTAAATATTTTTATATCAAAATATTGGGACATCAAAGCTAAAAACCTCCCCCTTTTTGATATAACAAAAAAATAAGAGAAAATTGCATTTTAAAAGCACCTTCTAAATCATCTAGTCATTTTCAAAACATATCTCCCTCTTAATAAAATATTCCTCAAAAAATTTTAAGCACAATCACTTAGACAAGACTTATGAATATTCAATTTCAATAAGAGATATTACAATTAAGCATTAGAGAAAGTTAATAAAATCCAAGACTTTCAAAAGACTTTATGCATGCACTAAAACACGATTAGACTTATATGCATAAAGTACCTACTAATGTCATACATTTAAATAATGTATCGAAAAAGCATATATGTGTGAACATTAATTCATTTTCATAACCATATAAAGATATATATTTAAAACAAACTGCATATGTAAATTTCATCTTTTCCTCCCCTTTTTTGGTATATCAAAAAGCATTTAAAACATTTGAAGAATGATACTAATTTTAAAGATATTTTTAAACCTAAAAATTAGGGAGAATAAAAATTGATGTAAGAACACATTGAGTCGTAATATGTTTATGTAAAGATCATGTCAATTATACAATTAACTTCAAGAAACAATGGTATGACAAAAAAGCATACTTGAAATCCATTTGAAAAAAACACTATATTCAAAATTCCAAGGACAATACAAATATGTCCTAATAGTATAAAAGTTAAACTAAATCTGTTCCTAATGAAAGATACCAATTTATACTTAAACTCTGATACCAATTATTAAAAAGAAATGTGATAAAGACATGAATCGAGAATCAAAGAATTGCATGCTAAGGGTATTTCAATAAAGTCACAAGTAATTTCTATTTCTAGTATTCCTCCTTACTAGATGCATATCTTAATGATTTTCTCCCCTTTTATAGATACCAAAATTTATTAAACAAAATAAGACATGAAAAACATAATGACATCAACAATGTAGATATCAAAAGCTCATCAAAGCCACAATGATACCAATTATGAAGAGCATACGAAGAAGAAGTTCATACAAGACATACATTATTGAATGAACAAAGCATATAGACAAGCAAGAAACTTTTCATTGAATAAGTATACTTAGCATCACACAATTTCACCATCCTTATCATAAAATGAAGGTTTTCTAAATCATAAGACATGGCAAAGGAATCTGTTCAATAATATAACAATGTCACCATACAATGGATACCAATGTGATTGTGATGTGAGAGAGGTTATCATAACATATTAGCACAAAACAAATTTCAAATTAAAGTACAAAATATGTCATTGCAAAAGTACCCAAAGAATTTATCAAATAATAGCAAGATACCAAAGAAAGGAGTCTTAAGTCCTAATTCTTATATCATAAGCCTAAGTTTAATCCAAATTCTAGTTTTAATTCTAGTTTTCATGTCTAATTCTAAACTTAATTCTAAGTTTGATTATAATACTAAACTAGTTCTAAATGCTAATCCTAAGACCAATTGTAATTCTATATGGTAATCCTAAGTCTAATCATATTGCTAAGCATATTCCTAAAGCATGCTCAAGTACCTTATACATGACCTAAGGTAATGGGGTAATAAAAGCTTAAGTGAAGAGCTTAAAAACTTTATACTTTATAAAATGGCCATCAAAGGTTCAAAATAAGGTTAAAGCATTTTGGTCGTCTTGAATATTTTCAGCAATGTTTATGAGATAAAGCAGAGTTGTCCAAATGATCTTAAAACCTTAATTTCTCCCATCTGGTTAGCAACTAACATGCCCTACTAGTGGTCCATCGTATCCAGATACTGAGTTTACACACCAAGGAAGTCAAGTATGTTTTCTATCATTAACATGCATATTCAAATGATTACATGCAACAACTTACCATATTTCATGATGAGGATTTCATCTAACTTCTTAACTATGACAACCAGAACTTAACAAAAATACCAATACTAGGAGGAAACTCATATACAACTAACACAAATTGGATACTCACAGAAAATCTCTAAGAATTTGGTTACATCCAGCCTTCCTCTACACACCACAACCTTTACTTAATATTCGAACACTTGCTAGTTCTTTTCCAACGAAGAACTCCTTCTTTTACGGGTTACCAGAGTAAAAATAAGGTAAAAGAAAAGAAAGGAAGAATCCCCACTATAATAGCCTCATCGATATATATAGCTCACACAGCTCTCACAATAACTTGCACATGGCTATCCATGCAAAGCTAACTCATCACTTATTGTGGCCAACATAATAATTTCTACGCAAATATCACCTTAAATATCCATTGCACTCTAGTCAATTTCTAACTAGATATTAACAAGAAACCAACTAAAATTGTACAGCACATCTAAGTGCTCATACAGAAAACTATCAGTTCCACAACCTAACAATCTGCCTCTGGAGGATACTAGCAGAAGGGTCTGTCACACAAAACTTGCCAAGAGAATCCGCTGGTTAGTGGGTTTCCCATAATGACCACGCCAAGACATATAGACCTATAACCTATACTTCGCCAAAAGACGAATCCTTCAACCAAGTCATTACAGACCTACCTGATCAACCAAACAGTCTGTCAATCATGGCATGACAACCAACACTTAACACAACACTGATGGCTAGGGCGTAAATTAGCCTTCCTTGGCTTATACTTAGCTAACAATTTTCCCATACATATCACCAACAAGGACTATGCCGGGCGAGATGTTGAAGAAGTAAAGAAGTTCAGAAACTAGGTGCAACATTGCAACATGGAAACATTAAAGTCGGAACATGGAAAGTGTGATGCCTAGGGAACCCAAGTCAGTAAGTGATGTCACGACATTGAATAATTCATGGTCACGACAAAGAGGCTTGAAGTCTTGAATTTGCAATCAATGTCGCGACGTAAGCACATAGACAACCGAAGACATTCAAGTCACTATGTTACATCACGACAAGGTAAGTTGTGACACTACGAAAAACTACCTCAATGTCGCGACTATAATAAGTGGTGTCACGACAAGCAATGAAGTACCAGGCTTCTTCTAAAACTCTTTATCTTATTGTTTTGCTATCCACTATCAACATTTCTTTTTCTATTTTTTATTTTCTTTTTACTTTTATAGTATTGTGTTTCATGTTATTTGTTCATAGTGTTTTATTTTTCCTTAGGTAATTATCTTCCATTTGGAGCGCATGTGATCTTAATGTCGGATGATAGAAGGATTCAACCTTATTCAGGGGAGTTTTCTTATGTGTGCTTTATTTATTTTACATTGATGACAATGTATGTTCTAAGTGTGGAGGGAATACATAGTTTTTTTTTTAATTTGTTTGTGTTCTATGTTTTCTTTATTATTAATTTTCTATTTTATAGATTACATTAATATACTTTGGATGATTGTCCTTGTATGGTTTTTGCATGTAAAGCAAAATGGAAGAAAATGTTGCTTATTGGTTGTATAACATTTAAGCTAATACTAAGCAATATTACGTGGTCAGATCGTAATACGGAAAGACAACTTATATTATTATATGAATCTAAACATATTCTTAGTCTAATCGGAAATGAGAAAATCAATTGAAAGCCTAATATGTCATCTATCAAGTCTAATTGGGGAGATGCTTTGTTTTAGGCATCGTAGCGGATGACTCCCGGAAGATAAAGACATAGATGTGGCTGATTGGACTAACACTACATTGAACTGGACCTAAGAAGAATAGATCCTAAATCTATTTATAGATTTATTCACTTGTGATGTTCATAGTGTGGCATACCTAAATCCTGAGTGAATGACGGACTATGTATATGTGACTCGTACAATTTAATGTAAGTAAAAGCTTGAGTTTGAATAGATATGGAGCTAAAAGTTGGTGCGTTGGGTGTACGACTTCTACAGTATGTAGCGCAATTTACAATAGTGGAATTCATAGCCCAAGACATGGGTAAATGATATCCTCTCATTAGCATTACATGGTTGATGAAAAGTAAATATGGTCACGGGTCGTTCGTCTTTATGATGGATAACTTTATTACTATTTGATAGTAATTGACTTTTCATGAAGGAAGATGTAATGGTTACCATGAGATAAAATAAGATCATATTGGGAGAACAGATTTATCCCAAAGAGATTAAGGATATCATTTGAGGGTAACACACTTATGACAAGGTCATTAGACAAGCACTGATTGAGTTGCTTTTGTAATGATCTACTGTTGGGGAGAGCTCAGTCACGATATAATAGTGGAATGACTCCATGACTAAATGAGTTCATAATTAATAGGTGAAAAGCTAGAACTTGATTATAAATAATTTAAGCCTCACTTGCATATGTCCAATCGGTCCCTTAGCTAGCTCGTTAAAACCAGAAGTGAATTGCATGTTGAATCTAATGAACATAAATGAATAGATATGATGAAATGGAGAAATAGGAAAATTTTTGAAATGATTATGGTTTTCTCAAAAATGAAAATGGAGAAATGAAATCATTTGGAAATGAATGTGGTTTTCTCAAAAATGAAAATGAAAATGACATGAAAAATGAATTTATGTTTTTTGAATAAATGAAGTTCGATAATATAAATAAATAATTTGGTCATAATGAACCATTGAATGCAAAAATATTAAATATATTTTATTATAGATTCTTTTATGGTAAAGTCATCATAATTTTAACGGAATTAGAATTAGCTTGAGAAAGTTATTTAATTGGAAATATATTGAAGCTTATTTTTGGGAAATAGGAAAATAAATATTGGGTTGGACCAAATTATAAATTATTGGGTTAAAAACCCTAGTATAATTAACTAGGGTTGTTGTGCCCTACATCCTTGTTGAACTAGGATTTCATTTTTTTAGTGGAAATAAACTTCTATAATTCAACAAGGGTTCTACCTTCTCTCCTTATAAATAGATGGCACCGATTGGGCTATTAACACAACTTTTAGATATCTCTATTCTGTAATACCCCAAACCCGGCCCAGAAGTTAGGCCCGAATCTAGCGTGCCACAATGAAGTGTTTTTTGAAAACCATGTTTTCATTGAAAACCCTCCTTAATATCTAAAAACTAAAGTCTCAGTTTGTGTTCGTTCAATTTCAAAACGTGGTTCCATGAAAAGTTAATCACTTTTAAAAACGTTATTAACTTCGTCAAAAATCTCTTTTAGTTGCAGAAGCTAATTTAAGGTAAAGATGTTTAAAACGTATGTTTTAAAAAAAACAGTAATTGGGTTGAAAACTCGTCTACACCTAACAGATATAAAACGTATCAAAATCCCAAATTCAGAATTAAATCCAGAGAGGCCTTATTACAGAAATTAAAACCCAAAACGAAATTTAAAACATATATAAAGTCCAAAGCATAACAACCGCAGTCGTGTGGTCACCTCCGAGTCCCTCGCAGCACCGATCCTCCTAACGCTGGGGATTACATGCACAGTTAAAAATAGGGTGAGTTTACGAAAACTCAGTGTGTAATCCTTTTACTAGAGTAACAATCAGTATACAGAAACAAAACCAAAATAGTCTGGGCCAACGCCCTATAACAGTAACAGTACAGTCCAGTTCGGAGCATACGTGGGCCAAAACCCACTACAATATCGTTTGGGTCACAGCCCATAACAGAATCAATTGGGCCCAGCCCAAACCAATACAGAACAAGTGGCCCTAAGCCCAGTACAGTGACAGATCTCATAAACAGATATGCAACAGTGTGAGGATGCATCCCACCCTGATCCAGCCAACACACCACCCATACCAACCCTACACTTACGTGGGGATAAAATCGACCCACCCAGCCAACACACCAAGCTTAGCACCGGTTGCGGCACTAAGTCAACAGACTGGCTCGGCGTCGTGGACAGAACGGCTAAAAGCCATAATCGAAATGGTTATAAACCATAATCAGGATGGCACAATGCCATAATCAGGATGGCACAAAGCTATCAGTAACTGTAATAAGTTTGGCACATAGCCATCAGCGACGATAATATAATCGACACACAGCCACGGTAATTTTGATCGACACAGAGTCATTAGTATATATGTTAGGCACATAGCCACGGGTAAATACGATTGGCACAAAGCCATAATCAAGATGGCACAGAGCCATATTTAGGTTGGCACGGAGCCATAATCAGATTACGCGGCTTTAAGCCGTCCGTCGGTCCACAGTCATCTCATGCGACCTGTGCGACCTTAACAGATCAATACTGGATCCATAGTCGTCTCATGCGACTTGTGCGACCCTATGAGAACTTCCTCCGTATCAATGTCCCAACCCCATGCAATATGTCGTGTATGTCATGCTCAATCATTACACGTGTATACAAAATGGCCATGCTCAGTAAAGTCATTTAAACACATATTAAAAGTATATCAGTCACACGGCCACAGTCAAGTCAGTTAAAACACAGTCATACGATCACAGTCAAATCAGTCATATTCATAGTCTAAGTCAGTCATTTACCCACAAGGGCAAAACAGTCATTTTACCATATAAGGGTATTTCGGTAATCCTACCCTTTAGGGGTATTTAGGTAATTTTGCAAATCGAGGGTATTTTGGTAATTTCACAAATCGAGGGTATTTTGGTAATTTCATAATTTGGGGGTATTTTGATAATTTCACAAATCGAGGGTATTTAGGTAATTTCACAATCTGAGGGTATTTCGGTAATTTTACAAATCGGGGGTATTTTAGTAATTTTGTAATCCGAGGGTATTTCGGTAATTTTACAAATCGGGGGTATTTAGGTAATTTCACAATCTGAGGGTATTTCAATAATTTTACAATCGGGGGTATTTCGGTAATTTTACAATTCGAGGGTAAAATAGTCAAATTCATAGTCTAAGTCAGTCATTTACCACAAGGGCAAAATAGTCATTTTACCCTATAAGGGTATTTCGGTAATCCTACCCTTAAGGGGTATTTAGGTAATTTTGCAAATTGGGCGTATTTCGATAATTTCACAAATCGAGGGTATTTTAATAATTTCACAATCCAAGGGTATTTCAGTAATTTCACAAATCGGGGGTATTTCGGTAATTTCATAATCTGAGGGTATTTCGATAATTTTACAAATTGGGGGTATTTTAGTAATTTCGTAATCCGAGGATATTTCGGTAATTTTACAAATTGGGGGTATTTAGGTAATTTCACAATCTGAGGGTATTTTAGTAATTTTACAATCGGGGGTATTTAGGTAATTTTACAATTTGAGGGTATTTCGGTAATTTTACAATCTGAGGGTATTTTAGTAATTTTATAAATCGGGGGTATTTCGATAATTTTACAAATCGGGGGTATTTCGGTAATTTCATAATTCGAGGGTATTTCGATAAATTTACAATCGGGGGTATTTCGGTAATTTTACAATCTGAGCGTATTTTGGTAATTTTTACAATTCGAGGGTATTTCGGTAATTTTACAAATTGGGGTATTTTGGTAATTTTACAAATCGGGGGTATTTCAGTAATTTCACAATCTGAGGGTATTTCGGTAATTTTACAATCGGGGGTATTTCAGTAATTTTACAATCTGAGGGTATTTCAGTAATTTTACAAATCGGGGGTATTTCAGTAATTTTGCAAATCGGGGTCTCGGCGACCCAATAGAAGGTCCACAGTCGCCTCGAGCGACTTAAGTAACCTAAACAGTTGCAACAGTGTAAATGGGCCTAAGTGGGCCCACACGCTCGGGTGGCCCATTCAGCCCAAAAATCAGATACGGCTATGTGTACACCATAACCCGGCTCACAAATAGTCACTTACCGCAAATTTCCTCCGTGTGGGGCCCACATTTTCATTGGGCCCACACGACCTATTTTGGCCCAGCGAGGCCCAGAACTACCTAAGTCATGTGCGCGACATGACAAGTCTATCGAATTCTCACTTAACAGCGAAATGACAAGTCTATCGATTTCTTACTTAACAGCAAAATTTACCCACGCGGGCCCACTCGACCCAAATCGGCCCATTAGGCCTATTAACGGCCCAGTCCACGAGATCGCTCATGGCGGCCTTTGTTAATGTGTCGACTCCCCCACACGAGTGTCCATGCGCCTGTGTAGTAGCCGTTGCCATATCGTCGGCTTTCCGGCATTTCGACATTTGTCGTTCTACAATGCGAATAGTGTGTGTACACACCTTGATGGAGAGAAACACAGTAGCCCACGAGCGTAGAGCCTTGACTGAATCGGCTTATATTTCCCAAGCCGTTTGATTATGAATCGATATCACCTCCTTGTGGTTTATCTGTACCACAACATTATCTATTAAGCATCAATATCAATAACAAAGGTTAAACAATTACTATCCTAAGGAAAACAAACGGCCAACAAGAGAACTAGACATTCGCCGGTGATTTGAAAGCACATAACCACTTACTTCCCTAACAATCGGCCAACCCGATAAATTGAAATCAATCAACCCACAAGAGAAGAACAAATTTGGCACTTGGAGAGAGGTGGAGAAATGATTAAATCGAGAACACTTGTAGGTCGAAACGTTTGATCGATAGAGAAGGAAAAAGAATGAAGGCGAGAGAAAGAGAGGTTGAATTCGGCTCACATTAAATAGAATAGGAAGCAGGAGAAGAGAATAAAGAAAACCGAAGCGGAAAAACACAAAAAGGTCTATGGCAATCTTTGGCACTATAGATAGAAGAGAGAAAATAAAACAAATCGGCATAAAAGAAAGCAATTGCCGAAAATGCACCAAATGCACTCCCTTGCCGAATTTGCCTAAACAAAACTCCCCACCCAATCGGCTCCAACTTCTCCCATTTCAAAATCCTTCAAAAACTCCACCAATCCCTCCACTGAATTTTCTCCTTGATTTACTCCAACTCCCCATCCAAATTCAATTCAAATTCTTATGACCAATTCAACCACAGAGTTCCAGTCCAGTTCCAACACCTCCCCAGCTCAAGCAGCAAAATAAACATACAATTGTCCACGCCAAGCCTCGAACCTCAGACTCCTTGCCACACATGTAGCGCCACCTTGCCACTAGATCCCTTCTCTCTTTTTGTCATAAAACAAACACTAATTGTTATAAGTCCTATAAGCTAACATCCAGGTTCACTTAAGAGCCTTGCAAACACCCAGACTTGAACCCAGGCTTCTCAAGCACTCCCAAATATGCCCAAATACTTAGCCACTAAAGCTACACTTAATTTATGATATTTTCTCGCACACCTAAACTTCTATAAGCAGTCTCCTAGCGGCTCCCACGCACAAGGCCCAATCCTACTAGGCCCAAATTCAGGGCGTTACATATTCTGCCTGAAAATAGAGAGACTTTTATTCTATAAGAATTAAATATATTTTTCGGAATAACGATTCTGCCGGTTTCTATTTTGAAGAGACAATTTTCATTTTCACCCAAAAAGAAAAGAAAATTATTTCTATTTTCTATTTCAATTCATTTTGTTCGAGCCCACACTTGAAGTAATTATTGGTACAAGAGTAGTGGAGAAGATCGTTTCGTTGAAAGTTGGAAACAACAAGGATTCGTCTATCCAAAAACACAGGTACGATTTCGCTCTAGGGTTTATTGTTATAAATATCCCAAACCAGGTCAATTTTCAAAATTTTTATTTTTCGTTGTGCAAGAAGGCCGTTTTCAAACCTAATTTTCTTCAATAATTTGTATCAGAGCTAAGTTGTGCTATGTTTATAGTGTAAACCTAGATCGAAATTCTCTCTCTTCTTCATGTATGCTTATATGTAATAAGATATGGCATTATCGTAATTTTGCCAAAGTTGTGCGAATGAATGTATGGTATTAGTTTATTATTTTATTGTTGTGGATGATAAAATAATTTTTCCAAAGTCGTGGTTCCTAAAAATTTAAATGTAATTCATTATTATCTTAGGTATGTATATTTTAGATCGTGGACTATCATCTCCACATAGGGTTTTATTTTATTATTTATTTAGAATAAAACATGAGAGCTAGAAACGAACATAGGAATTTTGTAACCTAATTTTTCCCGAAAAAACCCTAAAATATCAAGATGCATACAAACTGGTCGGGACGACGCAAACCTAACCCAGCCAAACTAGCAAAAGCCGACGGTGGTCCGACAGTGGTGGCTGACGACGATCTGGCAATGATGGTCGACGATGGTTAAGAGGTGGTTGCCGACGGCATTCTAGCGATGGCCAAAAGTGGTTCAATGATGAGTGTCTGGCAGTGGCCAACAGCAACGATGATGCGGAAACAAAGATGAAAAGACAATGATGGCAGAAATGTGATCCAGTACTGCAATAGAAGTCCCTAGTGGCAAAATTGAAGACCCAAAGTATGGTTTGGGGTGAATTTTGTAATTTTGCAAATTTTATTTTTCTAGGATGGAATAATGGAAACTTTGGTTGGTTAGAGTCATTTAATTTTATGAGATAAGCATGATGATAATTATATGACTGCGAAAGCATGTTCATGCATATATGAGATAAGCATGACATATAGATTATGGAGAATGCCACATATACTTGTCATGCATATATTGATAATTCTTGATTGAAACTGGACATTAAAAACCCTTACATGTTTTTAAAATATTGAGTGGGAGAAGGTCCCTGAATAAGACCTACGACCTCCATCAATGGTCTCTTGTGATGGCATGACAATTTAACTACCCCATGGTAGGATTGTCATGTGGATCTCGTTAAGAAGATTTCCTGAAAGTAATTAAAACTCTATTGTTATCATATAATAGTTGGACCGACCTTCGTGGTAGGTACTATTTAGACTTAAATAAGTCTTTAGGTTTTCTAGTTCTCTTGCTTTCCACTTGTGGTGGCCTAGAGACCTTAGCCTTGCCTTTCTTAGCAGGCTTTCCCTTCCCTCTTGAGGAAGAAGTGACAACTATATTTGCTTCTGCTCTTCAGACTGACTGACTAACTGCCATTCAACATCAACTCATAGGATTGTAATCCTTCATGAGTTGGGTAAGCATCATATTTTTGTTGCCAAGGTTATATGTGGCCTGAAAGCCAGCAAAGTCCTTGAACAAGCTCTTGAATACCATCTCAATTTGGGTGTTATGGTCCAAATTGGCCTCATTATCTGTGACCTCAGTAAAGTATCCCATAAAAGTTATCATATGGTATTTGACCGGAGTACCGAGCTTTTGTTGGGCATTTATTAAGCTAGTTATAACGTACTTTCGAGCCAAGACATTTTGGCCTCGGAACATGTCTTCTAGCTTATCCAAAACCGGTTTGACAGTCTTACACCTCTTCAGTTGCTTATATAGGGTGTTGGTCACGCTTGCTAGCATATAGTAACCAGCTATCTCATCAGACTACTCCTAACAGTTTCTAGCCTTAGCTTGAGTGGCCGGAGGACACTTATTATCAAATATTGATTTAAGTTTCTCATAGCTCAGGACAATTATCAAGTTCCTTTTCCATCCCTTATAGTTATTTTCATTCAATTTATTTTTCAGTAAGTATGTTCAATAAGTGAGTTGGTATCATTTTCGAATTGAAAATAAAACATTCATATATTAATATCTTTGTATGAAGCAAATGTTTGAAAATGTTTTGCAACATTACGATATGCATTAGGATGATGCATGCGTCTTATATTAAACCTAAAAAACATTTGTAAGTCATTGCAACGATAATTCCTACACCCATTGAATTAAACCATCGTGGGGGTGATCATGATCAACTAGTAAGAACATGGATTTCCATCCAATTAGTACATGAACCTAATTCTTTAAGCATTCACACATGCTAATAATAATGTAACGTTTAACCATCATTCTAACTTAAGTAGAGCTCTGTGGGGAGTTACTTAACTAGAAGATCTTGAGTGTATAACCATTAACTTAATACCTATCGCAACATGCACCATAAATAAGTAATTGTGGGAAAATCTCATCGAGTAGCATGCTATGACTAGTTGTCCTCTTTGAAGATAGAACTTCTTGAAATTTTTTCTGCAACAAGAAAGGGCATTTTAAGGCAAACTATAAAGAGTGGAAAAAATACCTAACTACCAAAAGAAAAGGTATGAAACTCTTGATGATAGAAGCATGTTTAGTGGAAGACTCAATAGACCACTGGGTGATTGATTCGAGAGCCACTAATCATGTCTGTGTTTCTTTGCAGGGGTTTGAGGAGACGAAAGATCTTAGAGATAAGATCTTATTGTTGCGGACCAGGAACGGGACAAGTGTGGCAACTAAAGTAGTGGGAGATGTACATCTTTATTTTGATAATTTTAGGAAGATTATTTTAAAAGACATTTTCTATGTACCAAGTTTCAAAAGAAACTTAATTTACGTTGCATGTTTATATAAAGATGGCTTGACCGTGACTTTTATTAATGGAATTACAATATTTAGAAATTGCAATCTTATCTGTAATAGATGGATGTCAAATAATCTCTATTTTGTCAAACCAAAGATGTACGCACTGCTTGAGACTGAAATACCGAATAAGAAACTTAAAACTTCTCACTCTAATGAGGCGTACCTTTGGCATTTGAGACTTGGTCATATTAACCAATAAAGAATCACCAAACTTGTGAAAGAAAGCATCTTAGGTTCACTTAAATAAATTGATATTCCATAATGTGAATCTTGATTGGAAGATAAGATGACCAAGCAATCTTTTAATGCAAAAGGAATGAAGGTCGTTAACCCTTAGAACTTCGCACACTAACGTATGTGGCTCCATGAGTGTTAGTGCATGAGGTGGTTACGAGTATTATGTAACCTTCATTGATTATTATTCCATATATAAGTATGTATACCTGATGCATCGTAAGAGTGAAACCTTTGATAAATTCAAAAAGTTTCGTGAAAAAGTGGAGAAACAACTAGGTTTACTCATAAAGACACTTTGGTCTAATCAAGGTGGGGAATATCTATCTGATGAGTTCTTAGGTACCTCATAGAGAATGTTATCCCAGTTGAACACGGTGGGCACTCCATAATAGAATGACATGAAAGAGAGAAGGAATTGAACGTTGTTAGACATGGTACATTCGATGTTAAGTTGTTCAAAGTTGTCAATCTCTTTTTGGGGATATGCGGTACAGATGGCTTACTATATTCTAAATGATGCGCCAATTGAGGCAACATCAAAAATTGTATACGAATTGTGACACAATAAGAAGCTAAATCTAAAAAAATTAAGGATTTGGGGATGCCTAACTCATATATTGGAAAAAGATGCGAGGAAGTTGGACTCACGGATAAAATTGTGCATGTTTATAAGATATCCAAAGGGAACAAAGGGTGATTTGTTTTATAACCGAAAAGAGCAAACAATAATAGTGTTAACTCTTGTTACTTTCCTTGAATAAAGTTATATGAATGACTTTAAACCTCAGAGTAAAGAAGTACTCAAGGAACTTTCAGGAAATATACAAAACCCTATAAAAAATGATTCCAAAACCAATCCTAATAGTAGACCTACAAATGATCAGAAGCATAGGGTGCTTCATCGTAGTGGGAGGGTCTCTCACAGGCCTGAGTTCTTCCAATCTGGCGGAAGTGTTTTTAACACTGAATCTGTCGAACAGGAAGATGATGACCCACTCACGTATGATGAAGCGATGTAGAGTGTTGATTCCAAGCTCTAGGAAATAGCTATGAAAGTTGAAATGGATTCTATGGACTCCAACTCAGTGTGGGAACTTGTAGACTTACCAGAAGGGATAGAACCCATAGGGATAGAACCCAACAGTTTAGCATGAAGTATTTGGGAGATGATAATTTTGTTCTAAACATTCGAATCTTAAGGGATTGAAATAACAAATTGATAGCACTATCTTAGGCTTCATACATGGACAAGATATTAGAGTGTTATGCAATGACCTATCGAAGAAGGGAAATCAACCCTCTGTATCAGGATTTCATCTCTCTTTAAAGTACTATCCTAATATAGTGGAAGAACAAGAGAACATGAGAAAGGTTCCTTATGCTTTGGCGGTAGGAAGTCTCATGTATGCTATGTTATGTACGCGCCCAGATATCTATTTTGCAGTGGGATTGGTAAGTCGATATCAAGTATTTATGTATGACAAGGGATTATATGCTTGTGTATTCTGAAGGAGATCTTACTCCTATCATATATATTGATTCTGACTTAAAATGTGTCAGGATTCGAGGAAATTGATATCAGGCTGTGTTTTTGTCTAAGTGGTGGGTCTATTGTGTAGAGAAGTGTAAAGCGGAGCTGTACTCTTGAATCCACTGTGAGGGAAAATATGTGTCTACTTTTAAAGCTACCAAAGAAGTAATATGGCTTCGAAAGTTCTTTACGAATCTTGAAGTCGTTCCTAGTATGGGAAAAGCTATCACACTGTATTGCGACAATAGTGCAGCAATAACTAATACCAAGGAGACGAGAAACCATAAGAGGAAAAAACATATTGATCAGAAGTATTATATCATAAAAGAGGCAATTGTAGACGGAATCGTAGATGTGGTCAAGGTTGTATATGAGGACAACCTTTTGGACTTGTTTACCAAGACTCTACTATCTAGGAGTTTTGAGAAACATGTGGAAAGCATGGGAATGCATAACATGACTCATCTACTTCACTAGGGTAAGTAGGAGACTATTGGATATGGTTCCCTAAGCGTAGTATATTCATTTGTAAACTTGTAGTTTTTTTCAAATAGATTGGTTAATAAAACAAATTCATTAATTACATTTATATACTTTGTATGATTGTCCTCATATGGTTTTTACATGCAAAGCAAAATGGAAGTAAATGTTGCTCATTGGTTGTCTAACGTTTAAACTAATACTAAGCAGTATTACAAAGTCGGATCGTAATACGGAAAGAAAACTTATATTAGTAGACGAACCTAAACATGTCCTTAGTCTAATCGAAAATGTGCAAATCGATTTAAAGACTAATATGTTGTTTATCAAGTCCAATTGAGGAGATGCTTTGTCTTGGGCATCAGAACTGATCACTTCCAGAAGATAGACACATGATGTGATTGACTGGACTAACAGTACATCGGATTGGATTCGAGAAGAATATATCATAAATTCATTTATGGATTTATTCACTTGTGATGTTCATAGTGTGACATACCTAAATCCTGAGTGGATGACGAATTATATATGCATGACTTGTACACTTTGATGTAAGTAAAAGAATGAGTTTGAATAGATAAGGAACTGAAAGTTGGTACATTGGGTGTATGACTTTTTTAGTATGTAGCGTCATTCAAAATAATAGAATTCATAGCCCAAGACATGGGTAAATGATATCCCCTCATTGGCATTACGTTGTTGATGAAAAGTAAATGTGGCCACGGGTCGTTCGTCATTTTGATGGATGACTTCATTATTATTTGATAATAATTGAATTTTCATGAAGGAATATGTAATGGTTACCATGAGATAAAATATGATCATATTGGGAGAGCGAATATTATCCCAAAGAGATTAAGAGTATCCTATGAGGGAAACACACTTATGACAAGGTCATTGGACAAGCACTGATTGAGTTGCCTTCTTAATGGTATGTTTTTAGGGAGAGCTCAGTCACGATACTATAGTGGAATGACTTCGTGACTAAATGAGTTTACAATTAATACGTAAAAAGTTGGAACTTAATTATAAATCATGTGAGCCTCAATTGCATATGTCCAATCGGTCCCTTCGCTAGCTCGTTGAAACCAGAAATGAATTGCATGTTGAATCAAATGAAAAAAAAACGAATAGAAATAGAGAAATAGAAAACACTTGGAAATGATTATTCCTTTCTCCAAAATGAAAAATGAAACTGAAAATGAAAATGACATGAAAAATGAATTTATGTTTTTCGAATAAATGAAGTTCGAAAATAGAAATAAATTGTTTGGTCATAGTTAATCATTGAATGCAAAAATATTAAATATATTTTGTCATAGATTCTTTTACAGTAAAGTCGTCATGATTTTAACTGAATCAGAATTGGGTTGAGAAAATTATTTAATTGGAAATATATTGAAGTTTATTTTTTGGGAAATAGAAAAGCATATATTGGGTTGGATCAAATTTAAAGTATTGGGTTCAACCTTCTCTCCCTATAAATAGATGGCACCGGTAGGATATTAACATAAATTTCAGATATCGTTATTCTGCCCAAAAATAAAGAGACTTTTATTCTCTAAGAATTAAATATATTTTCCAGAATAACGATTCTGTCAGTTTCTATTTTGCAGAGACAATTTTTGTTTTCACCCAAAAAACAAGAGAACTATTTCTAGTTTGTATGTTTGATTTGTTTTGTTCGGGCCCAAACTTGAAGAAATTCATGGTACTAGAATAGCAGAGAAGATCATTTGGTTGAAAGTCAAGAATGACAAGGATCAGTCTATCCGAAAACACGGGTACAATTTCGGTCTAGGGTTTATTGATATAAATATCACAAACTGGTTAGTTTTCAAAATTTATATTTTCCATTGTGCAAAAATATTGTTTTCGAACCATATTTTTTCCAACAATAACTACTTTTGTAAAAAATGTTTGATTTTGTGTCGTATGATAAATAAGTAATATAGATGTTTGTATATAAATCATGTTTAAATCAATCATCATTCATTGGTATAATTAAAAGCTTGAAAGTAATTGTGTTTTGTTGAATGCTTGGGATGACCTAAGGCATTGTTTGAATATTCAGTTCTTCAATGAGCCTACCTTTATGCTATGTATCTCTAGTTCCTATGTTTGAGCCAATTTACTCTTCCTTGATGAACTGTAACAGCCTGATTTAGGGTCTAGTCAGAATAGTGGTTGCGAGACCACAAATCCAAAGTAGAAATATATGTTTTATGGTTTTTATGAGGTCTATGACATGATTGCATGGTTGTGTGAAAATTTCATAAAGAAATTTTATGATTTAATGATCAATTTATCTTTTAGGACTAGATTGCAAAAATTGAAAAATATGAGATTCTAGAAGTTTTAAGTATGAAATAGCATTAGAAAATTTATTAGAGCTCCTTATTTAGTAATTAGACCATTATATCTCATGATGGACAAAAATGGACATGAAAGGGAAAAATCTCAAGGAAGGGCCTTAAGGGCATTTTGGTCATTTGGTTAATAACTTAATAAAAAGGGAAAAGAAGTCAAAAATTGGTATCCATCTTCCTCCCCCATTGCCGAAAATTTCAAGGAGCCATAGCTAGGGTTTTGTTTCACTTCCAAGCTTGATAGTAAGTACCTCCTAGCCCCGTTTTTGATGTTCTTCGTATTTTTGAAATCCTCGTAGCTCGATTTAGCCATTTCTACCACTATTTTGATCTAGGGTTTATGTTTAAAATTTTACCCATGGATGACATGCATGTATTTTGATGTCTAGTGGTAGAATATGAAAGTTTGAAGTGTGATAAACAACTTTTGCTAGATGATTTTGATGAAATTGATAAAAAGGACCTACTTGCAAAAGATGAAATAATGTGTATAGAATGTAAAATAGTTGAAATTTTGGGCTGCTATAAGAGAGATTATGAATCGGCTAGGCTTGAGTGTGAGAAAAATGAACACATTTCATCATACGAGCCTAGGGACTATTTTGCAAATATGTGAAAGTTTAGGGGTAAAATTATTTTTTTTGCCAAAGTATGATTCATCGGCTGTTTTAGTCAATGTGATAATTAAATAAGTGAAATTGCCATTATAGATCAAGAAACACGAAGTCCGGACCTAAACCGAGGAAAGAACAAAGTGGTGGACTAAATTGAACAACTATCTATATTTTGGTATCGAGGTAAGTTTGTGTGTAATAAATTGACATCATGTTTTTATGCTTTTAAATGCTTGATATTACGTGAGATGTGTATATTCTTTCTATGAAATTGGTAATGAAATTTCGATGAAAATATGATGTAGTTTTATTATGTCGAAGTCCCGGTTGAACCTTAGGAATAGAAAAGATACCCTTGTCACGACATGAGATTAATAAGGTCCCGTATAAGACCATATCTGGGATATGGCCTCGACACTGAATTGAGATCCCGTGTAAGACCATATCTAGGATATGGCATCGGCATCGAATAGTGACTTCGTGTAAGACCACGTTTGGGACTTGGCTTCGGTATGAAATCGTGTAAGACCATGACTGGGACATGGCATCGATATACGATCTCGTGTAAGACCATATCTGGGATATGGCATCGGCATCGACATGTAATCCCATGTAAGACCATATCTGGGGTATGGCATTGGCATCTTACTATGTGGGTGACAATTTCCTAGTATCCCTCGATATTCCAAGTGGTTCAACGGGGTGAGGTGATAAAGTTATGTTAAAGATGAAAAGAGGGCTAAAGTTATATGATGAAGTGATACAGGTACATATGCGAAACTCACGAGAAATGAGTCCGATATGTGATATGTGGTTAGTAAGAATGAGCATGAGTAAGCCATGTCTATGCTACTTGAGAATTTTGTGTTAACCCATGATGTAATATGTGAATATTATTACAAGATTTTATGTTGTTATCTATTAGATGCAAACTTACTAAGCTTTATGTTTACTCCCTCTCTTTTCCCTTTTCTTGTAGTATCACCAAGCTAGCTCTGGGATCGAAGGGCATCGGAGCTCAATTCACACTATCAAGCTATTTTTTTGGGTATAGTAAAGTTTGATTATTTTGGGTATGGCATGTATAGGAACTTGGTCATTTTGTTATATGTCATATTGGTTAGCCAAGGTGTTGGCTATTAATGTTACTTATTTCATTTTGTAAATGGCCAATGGAATTGGCCAATACTAGTTAAGTTATATCCATTCAATGATGATGAAATTCATGAAGTGTAGACTTGTGCAATTGAATGAGTTAGGTGTGAAGTATATGCATGATGAACGAAATGTGAATTAAGGTGTGGATGTCTTAATTATAGATATTAGAAATGCATCATTGTTATGCTATGTATTGCTTGAAATGGTATAAGTGTGGTTGCTTTTCAGAGTGGCAAATGGCTTGGTAAATAGCCTTATATTTGTCCACACGGGTAGACACACGGGCGTGTATCTAGACCTGTGTGACACACGGTCTGCCTCATGGGCGTGTAGCCTGGCCGTGTGTCCCCTGTATCTAATTTGTGAAAAATTTAGTTCGTCACACGGGCTATTACATGGGCGTGTGACCCGGCCGTGTGACCCTAAGTGTCTACTGACGTCATAAACAAAATGTCAAGGTTTTCACACACGGGCTAAGACACGGGCGTGTCATGGCCATGTGAGGGACATGGGCCATAGACACAGGCGTGTGTCAGACCGTGTGAAAACCCCTGTAGGTTCGAAATGAAAAAAATAAAATACGCACGGACTAGGGACATGGGCGTGTGTGACCACACGGCCTACCCACACGGGCGTGTTCCTTTCCACACGGGCGTGTGACCCTGTTTTGAGTAAATATTTTCTAAGTATTCGTAAGCTTCTGGTTTAGTCCCGATTCGCTCTATTTGTATGTTTCGGGTCTCGTTGGCTCGTAGTAGGGACGTTATGAATACGAACAAAAATTTATAGCCCGATTTTATATGATTAGGCATGTCAAGTCTGATAATGCCTCGTACCCGGTTCCGGCGTCGGATACGGGAAAGGGGTGTTACATGAACCATTCATATTGAAACCTTGAGCCAAAATTGAATTCAAACTTGAACCCGTCCCTATCCTTGTTCCTTAAATGCATTATGAGATAGATATCAAGCCATGGATATTGAGGGTTTAGGTGGAGACATAGTGGCGGTTTCAAAATGAATTTGAGTGAAAAAAAGTGATGAGATGGGACATTATTATCACACCCCAAAATAGGGCTTAGGAGTTTTAGGGGTATTTTAGGAACTTTGGCCTATATGAGCTCGAAATTTCGTAAGGTTGGTACTCGATAATGCTTGCGACAATGGTTTTCATAAAGTTAAGTCAATTTTTGGAAATGAGTTTTAAATGACTTTAATTTTAGAAAAGGGACTAATTTGTAAAAGGGTCAAAGCTATGAGTCTTTATCAAGCAATTAAACCAATTTTTCAAAATCATCCTAATAAACCCCCTATTCCCAGTTTTATTTCACGAAAGCTTTTCTTCTCATTTGCTTGTGTCATTTCTAGCTCTCCCGAATCCCTCCCACTTGCTTTTGATCTTTAACTCCTAATTCTTTTTGAATCCTATCACCCTTGAGCCTTAAATCTCCATTAAAACCAAGGAAATCACCCAAGAATTCCAACATCTTCATCATCTTCTCCAAAACGTGAGTTTTTTGGGTTTGAGTCAAAGCTCTATTTTCTTGCATTCAAGGTAACCAATTGTTTTCCTATTAGATTTAAATGTTATTTGGTTTTTTAAACTGAATTTGTAGCCATTAAAATGCATGTTTTAGGTAAAAGCCGAAAATCAGGTCTTTAATGCTGAATTTTGAGTTTGTGGATAAAAACCTAGTTTTGAAGTGTTTTTCAATTAGTTTTAACCTAATTATAAACTTTCTAAAATAACTTTGAAGTTTCGTCAAGGATTTCTCAAGTTTTAATGAATTTTCGTTGTAATGGCCAAAACTTGTCGAAAAATTTTGATACCTTAAAATGCGTGGTTTTGTGAAGTTTAAAGGTTGGGAATTAGCCATAGATGAATATGTAGATGAATGGAATTTGTTTCATGCAAAAAGATTAAGCGTAGACTGAGTTATTCGAATTTTAAGTTTGTTGTGCTAAAGGTTTTGGTTAGAGAAGAATGTAGCTTAGGCTTGTGCTTGTGGCTGTTTGAGGTGAGTTATTGACTGAATATGTGTGGTTTGTCTTTTTGAAGTGTCGGAGTCAATAGGACCTTCAACGAGTAGAGATAACGGCAAAGGGAATCTTGTCTAGGCTTTCGATTTTTCGACAAAAGTGAATATTTCGGTGAGTGTTTTAGAATAGCTACTTGTAAGCAATTCGTTGTGTATTTGGGAATTTAGAGATAGCCTAAATCCCTTCTCTAAATTTTGAGTGTAAGTGTTCTTTACCTATGCTAAATGTGTGATAAATATGTTTGTGAATTGTGATAAAGAGGATTATGATGTGATGAAATGTGAACATGTTGAGATGACTGTTGTGACGGTAAATATGAGGGTATGTTATTCATGCAATGTGACAGTGTGTATAATATGCTAATGGCATGATTATGCAGTGAATACGTGAGGATTATCGGTAAGTAATATTTGATGACATTATGGATATTTTGGCCTTGTGACTTAATGAAACCGTTGGATATAGTTGGCATGCCATAGGATTGTGATTACTCACTTATTTGTGATTGTGATATATGGGGCGCTGAGGCCCATGGATAGTTTTGGAGAGATAAGGGAGTGTGAGCCAAGCTCCATTCACTAGGATATGTATGTGTGGTGTTTTGGAGAGCGTTAGCTATATGCTTCACTTATGGGATATGTTTGACTCTACGAGTCTATGTGTGGTGTGTTGGAGATCCATTTATCGGATGTGTGGTGATAGAGTCCACTTTATGTTTCATAAACTCAAGAGCCAAATTATCATACATTGTGACTAAATGTAATTATATGTGTTTATATGTGATTAATGTGTGTCGGAAAATTTATATATGTATGCCTAAGCGTTCATATAAATAAGGTGTAAAAGAATGCATGGAATATGACTAAATATGTGAATCATGACACTTAGTTAATGATGTTTCGGGAATATCTTATATGTTTTTTGGTCGATGCATGAAAACTTGTTTGCGTAGTGATTGTTCTGGGCATTCATTGAGCTTGTTAAGCTCACCCACTTCATTTTATCCTTTGCAGAGTAGTAGCGTTCTTGGTGTGAGAGGTGTGGCCATCGAGGGATTGATCCAAGCCATTTCTTTACTCATTACAGTAGGTGTTTTGCTTATTCTAGTTCTAGGGAATAAAAAGGCAATGTGGTAGACATTTATATCAGTTTATTAAAACGTATTGGGGATTATTTGTATATTGCGTATGTTTGGGAAGCTTGTGAACTTGGACATGGTGTTTGGTTTATTGTTTAGACATTTTGATGCATATGTGACTAGGTGAATGAAGCATGATGTTTAGGGACAAAGTTTGAATGATTTAAATGCTCTTATATGTTGAATTTTTGTAACCTGAAGTAGAGGTATCGATATTAAGGCTTTTAGAACGATACCTCTATATTTTCAAAATTGTAGGGAGTTAGAATATCAACTTGGTATTGATACCTTGGCCCGAGTATCGATACTCGTGGTGTATTTATAGATACCTTGCGAAAAGTACCGATAATTTTCAATGTTTTGAAATTTGGCGAGAAACAAAATGCTAGTTTGGTATCGATTTTTCCAGGTGGTATCGATACCACTTAAAGGAAATATCGATACCACAGAGGCAGTATCGATACCTACGTAATATTTTTGGGAAAATTTTCTAAGTGGTCCCAATGCTTTAGATATGTACATTTTATGTTTGTTTGTCGTATGTTTATAACAGCCCAATTTTAGTGAAATCGGAACAGTGGTTTTGGGACCACAAATCCGAGCCAAAAGGAAAATTTATTTTTATATTTTTGCATGATATGCATTTAGATAGGAATGTCATATGAAAATTCTGATAAGAAAATTTTATCGATTAAGTGCTTAATTACGGAAAGGACCAAATCGAAAAAAAATGCAAAAGTTGGATTCTAGTAGCTAGAAGGATCAAATAGCTATGGAATTCAAAATTTGAGGTCCTTATATGGTAATTAGACCATTAATCAAAAGTTAGTAGATATTTTAATGATTCATCCATGGAAAAATTAGAAAAGAGCAAGGACTAAATTGGAAATAGAAATAATTAAAAGATGATAAATAATTAAAATAGAATTAATATCATTGGATATCATCTTGTTCCCCAAAATTTGCATGGAAACCCTAGGAGAGAGAGGGGAAACTAATCAAGCTTAATTGGGTAAGTTTTCTTGTCCCGTTTTTAGTAAATTTTATATTTTTGAAACCGAGATAGTCTAATCTATCTATTTGGGGGATTAATTTAAAAAGTTATCAAAGTATAGAAATTATGTCATGGATGAATATGCTGAAAATTTGAAATTTATGGTAGAATATGAAATGTTGTTGATAGATAAACATCTTTTACAAAGTGATTTTTCATGAAAATATGATTTAGGGACTAATTTGTAAAGTTGTGAAAATTGAAGAAAAATTCTAAAATTTATGGAATACATGTGCTGTAAATTGTATATTGAAGTTTCGGTTAGGATTGGAATAGGGAGTAAATTGCATGAATTTCATTTTCCGAGCCTAAGTACGAAATTGGAATTTATGGAAACTTTAGGGGCAAAATGGTAATTTTGCCTAGAATGTAAATTGAGCTCAAATGAATATGAAATGTGAGAAATTGATGATTAAATTCATTTATATAGATCTGGATAACTCAAATTCAAAGTTAGATCGAGGAAATAAGAAAGTTTCGGATTAGTAGATTTATATACGCGAACAAGTGTTGAGGTAAGTTCGTGTAACTTAATTGAGCATGTAAATATGTTGAATTAAATGTTGTATTGTATAGAATGTGATTTATATATATGTGAATTAATTGAATGTTACAATATAAGAATTTAATACATGCTTGATATTGTTTGAAAAGAGTTAAGTTCTGTTTGATTATTAGATTTCGATGGACAAATGTGATTTCCCTTATTTAATGAGGTCCTGCATTTATTGCTGATGGGATTTAGCTCGGACGAGTAATCCTATAGACCTCATTACAGAAAGGATTAGCCTAGACTAGCAATCCTGATATAAGCCCTCTTGAGCATATGTTATAGATAGGATTTAGCCCGGACGGGTAATCTTGATTAAGCTCTTATGAGCAGATGTTGGTAACAGGATTTAGCTTGGACAAGTAGTCCTGTTATATGATATGTGGCTCAAGAGTGTGCTTTCTGATTAAGTGCCTTAATGGGTACTCCTGAATATGAGTTGACGGGTTATTGAATCGTACACCTTGAGTGTACTATTTCAGTATGTAACACCCCAAACCCGGCCCAAGCACTACGACCGGATCTGGTATGTCACTAGGAAGAAGTTTAGGAAGTTTGATTGGTTTTGGAAAATTCTAAGTCATTTTAAAATCTCGAATCTCGTGGTTCAGTTGAAAACCCGTTGTCTAGTTAACTTTGAAATTTAATTAGTTGAGCCTTGCGATTAGGAGACATTTGGAAACACTTACCCATTATTCGGTTATCAGGTTTTCAATGAAAATGCCTTTTATTATAAGAAACATTGTTGGGCAGGTTATAAGAAAACTTTAGTCTGTAATTAATATGTCCCAAATTCAAAACCCAAAAGAAAATTCCAAATTTCGTAGTGGCCTTATTACAAATCAAAGAAAAATACCCAAAAGGTATAAACGATAAATAAAATAAAGTTTACTAGTAAACCCATGCGTGGCCACCTCGAGCTCCCTCCATTGATCAGTAAAGCTAAGAATCACCTGCAAATGTTTAAACAAATGTGTGAGTCACGAGACTCAGTGTGCAATTAATTCACATTCTCCACTTGTGTGGGCCTGAGCCCCAATACACCATCGGCCGAAGCCCAATCATACAGTATAGCAAACAATCAACATGATAGCCCAACCCAGCCTAGTTTTTTCCATCCTCTACACTCCACTTCATATGTCTAACCTCAACACACCTGGGGATTTCTACAATCAACCCTCCATCCTCTACACTCCACTTTGGCAGTTATGCTGACAGACACACTACTCAAAGACAATAAAACGTGGCCTAGCCACCGACCACTATGTGACCAAATCACCGATACAATAATGTACCATCATTAGGTGTGACATTGTCACCATACGCACTTCCCCTTCATATCATAACATCCCAATATCCCATGCATATGCAACATAGTGTAATAAATAGGTTATATATGATGTCACACACACACAATCATGCTATCAAAGTTTTAAGGTTTAACCAAGATACACTAACCTAATTTTTTGGTTTTACCCAACAGGGGTAACTCAATCACCATTGCCGGGATTTTCGGCTTTCATAACACATATACGATTATTACAACAAAAAGGAATAGTGTGATAATTACACACCTGTGAACACGCAAGACTACACTATCAATCTCGCTAACGTCCTCACTTGCAGGGATCACAGCGATCTATTTATCCCTTTTAGAAGCCGGCCCATAACCCGGTGGCCAATCTCGAACGACAGACACCGCACGTCTCTTAAACTTAGGGGCTGGGTTTATGGGTCCAACCCCTTCCTTTGCTTGATTGGTATTTGATTCCATCAAAATGATCTTGGTCAGAAGACCGAGTTAAACCATTGAATAAGATAATAGCGAAATTAATTGCTTTGGAACGAAGAAGTCCTTACCCAAAATTGACAGAACCCGGAGGTTTCTACACTTGAATTAATAGATCACCTGATGTCCCTACATAACTCCATATCAGATTCGGCCTACCAAGATATGGGTTAAAGAAAGTGGCCTTCGGCCAAACGAATGGTATGAACCACTTACCCTGATTGATCGAATCCGATTGAAAAAGGAAACAAATGAGAATCAACCAGAGAATGAAAGAAAATGGATTTCGGCTTCTAGTTCCAGAAGATGAATATTAAGATAGGGACCTATAGATGATTTCGGTTCAAGGTGCTCAAGAGACAAACAGAAAATATGAACCAAATAAGAATAAAGAGAAGAATAGAGGGAGGGTTGAGGTTCGACTTTAGGTGAAGAAGAAATGGTCACTTGTTACCAAAATGCTATAAGAAAGAAGAAGAAGATGAAATGGTGGTGTATAGAAGGTTCGGCCAAGATGTTATCAAAAGAGGACACTTTTCGTCAAAAGAAATATGAGAGACTTGTTTCGGCTTTGATGGTGAGGGAAAGAACTCAAGTTGCAAAAATGGAAAAGAGGGGGAGAATTGGTTTCGGTTTAGGCTAAAGAAGAATGAATAAGGCTCTTAGGGACTTTCGGCTACACAAAGAAAAGAACCAAAATTGCCCAAAGTGCAACACACTCAAATGCCGAAAAAGAGAGCTCACTACCTAAAGCTAACCCTTTAAAATTCGGCTAGCACCCTACACAACCTCAATCCCCAAGCTTTCTCCTTGAAACACTCTTGAACACTCATTTGAAATGGTTTGAAACATTCAAAATAATTTGAAAGTTTCCAAATCCCCCTTTTTACTCTTGTCCAACCATTCAAAAAGTTTGACCAAGTCACCTCCACTCTTCAAGGCTCCCAACCGATTCCATCATCCAGCCCTTTGACGCATGAGCAAAAATAAAAGCCACCTTGCTGGCAACGTGAATCGAACCTGCTCCCCTCTGCTCCCCCTGAGGCGTCACTTACCTGCTCCTTAAGTGGTGCCTCCTTGCCACTTTACCATCTTAGTTCTTGTGTCAACAAGCACAAACAATAAACCTTAAGTCCTGTCCCCAACCAGCTTCCCTCCTAAAGTGCCCAAAATTAAAATTTTGGCCAAGGTTCCGACTTAACCCCGGGCCTTCCCAGAGACCCCAAACACACTCAAACAACACACAAAGTATATCAAACACACAGAAGTAAGGTAAATGCAGAGCCCCTAAATCCCGGATGTTACACAGTATTCATCGGAATTACAATGATTCAACAGACAAATTATTTGACATGATATGAGAATTATGAGATGAAATGAATAATGTCTTGAAAGAATATAGCATGATGAGCTCATCTATGTTTATTTGATGTATATGAGAATTTTGTGACTAACATGTTTAATTGAATGTATGTGTTTAAGCAATTTTGCCAAGTTGATGGAAACATGTTATTATATGCTTAATTTTAATAAATGGGATTGGTAAGTTTATTTTCAGTTATACGAACTTACTAAGCATAATATGCTTACTAGGTTTACTTTTCTCTGTTTTATAGTGCTCGGAAGCTCGCAAAGGTTGGTGAACGGTTGGAGCATCATCACACTATCCACAAGCTTATTTTGGTATAAATAGTAAACTTATTTTGGTATAATGGCATGTATAGGTTAACTTGGCCATTGTTGGCTTGAAAATAATGTTTGTAATCTAGCCATTGGAATGGCTAGTAATGGTTTGTTTTGATATACTTATAAGGTCATATTATGATAAACACATATGTGTTAAGTATGATTGATCAAATGATGTTTAATGTTTAGGTTAAATCAAGGTAAGATTATAAACATATATGTATAAAATGATATATCATATTAGATGTTTGAATCTGCTTGAATTCAATGCTTGAATTGGTTGCTATTTGGATGTAAGTTTTGGTGCAGGATATTGGTAAAATTTTGGGTGAGAAATGAAGCTAGAAATGGCTTTATTTTGTCCACACGGGTAGACACACGGACGTGTGTCTAGACCGTGTGTGACACATAGCCTGGTACATAGGCGTGTGGTTAGGCCGTGTGTCCCCTGCATTTTAAATTCGAGAAACAGAATGCTTAAAATTGAGCACACGGGGAGAGACACGGGCGTGTGTCTTGGCCGTGTGAAACCTGCACTTAATTTTGAAAAATTTAATTAACCACACGGCCTAGCACACAGGCATGTGGCTGGACATGTGGTGCAAGTCAGAGAGTTACACGAGGTCAAACACGGCCTGTGACACGGGCGTGTCATATGGTCACACGGGCGTTTCCCTTGACCACACGGGCGTGTGTGCCCTATATCTTGGAAAATTTTAAAATTTCGAGAAAAATTCGTAGAGTTTTCAATTAAGTCTCGATTTGATTCTAATGCTCATATTGGGCCTCGAAGGTCCATTTAAGGGACGTTATGAACAATCTCGAAAAATGAACAGTAATTGTCATGAATTATTTGTAATGTTCTGTAAAGTTTGGTAATGCTTCGTAACTCTGTTCCGACGACGAATACGGGTTAGGGGTGTTACAATATTTGTAACAGTCCAGTTTAGACCCTAGTCAGAATAGTGGTTTCGGGACCACAAATCTGAGTTCGAAAAATATTTTAATATTATTTTCTATGTCTACAGTGTGTGATTAAGCATGTGCAAAAGTTTTGTGAATTAATTTGATTGAATGTGTGCTAAATTTGTAAAATGGACTAAATCGTAGAAAATGTAAAATTAGCCTTCTAATTGATTAAGTGCTGAATTAATGTGTCTCTTTAAATGTGAGGTCCTTATTATGGAAATGGACCCTTAGTTGAGTAAGTGGTCATAAATGACCTTATAATGGATGAATATATATGTTTTATAATAAGGTTATTTTAGTAAATGGATTATTAAAAGATTTATAATAAAACAAATAAGAAAAACAAGCCATTATCATCATTGTCTTTGCCGAAAATTGAAAGAAAAGAAAAGAAAAAGAAATAGCTAGGTTCGACCATGGTCTCTCTTTGATTAAGGTATGTGTTTTGGTTTGTTTTTGATAATTTCTATGTTTTTGAGATCGTTGCTTAGTATACTATCAAGCCCATGCTTTAATTTTAGGATTTGATGATGATTTTGAGATGTGCCATTTATGAATGCTTGAGCTTTATGATGGTTAATGATGAAATATGAAAGATATGTGAAAGATTAACATATTTTGTCTTTGGATTTTTGATGAATTTGACTATTTTGGGCTAAATTGTGAAAATGATATTTTGAGGGACTAAAATGTGAAATAAATGAAATGTATGGACTTGTGTGATCATGATGATTATTCGGCTAAGCATGGGTACAAAGAAATTATGTGTATTTTATGATTTTGTGAAATAAGGACTTAAATGTCAAAATGTGAAAATGTGAGGGCTAAATTGTAAAATGCCTTAAATGTGTGTTTTTGGATTGGATTGAATGATTTGGTGAATAAATGGGTTAAATTTGAATATGTATAGATCAAGAACCAAAGAAAACAGATTTTGACTGAGGAAAGTCGAAAGTGATCGAATGTCGAATCAATCCGTCCCGTTTATATCCGCATTGAGGTAAGTCTATATACAAATAAATGTATTTGAATTGATTTATTTATGTTCATATAAAATTGAATTGTGATGAATGACTATGGAAGATACACACATGTGAAATTCAAGGAAGTATCGACAA
Source organism: Gossypium sturtianum (assembly GCA_025698515.1). Classification (NCBI taxonomy): domain Eukaryota; kingdom Viridiplantae; phylum Streptophyta; class Magnoliopsida; order Malvales; family Malvaceae; genus Gossypium; species Gossypium sturtianum. The sequence goes on along the minus strand of CM046951.1, from coordinate 57,659,626 downwards.
TATGTCAATGTCCGAAAAGTCCCGTACGAACCTTAGGAATAGTTAGGATATGTATGTCATGACATAGGGTTTCGATATGTGATATCGTGTAAGACCACGTCTGGGACGTTGGCGTCGATTTGAGAATTACGTGTAAGACCATGTCTGGGACATTGGCATCGTAAATTATTTCGTGTAAGACCCTATCTGAGACAGTGGCATCGATATTTGATTACATGTAAGACCACGTCAGGGACGTTGGCATTGTACGAGTATTCTAAGTTATCCGAGTATCCTATTTGATTCTGAACGGTTCAACGGGCAATTCTGAGATATGAATGACTGTGTGAAATGTGTAACCGATACAGGTACGTTTGAAGTGTATACCATGTTTGATTATGAAAGGTAAGTATATGTGAAATTTCATAAGTGAGATATGTATATAGACTTGTTGAGACAAAATGTGATATATATATATATATATGAATGTGCTATGATCTAATGAAATACTTGGAGATGTGATTTGTTGATAAGCAAATGGTTGGAAACAATTGAGTTAAAGAAGAAATATGAATATGCTACTGATATATGCTAAAGTTCTTGTAATTGAAATGGTTATAAATGTTTTATATGATAAGTTTATTTGTATATGGCTTACTAAGCTTTTGAAAGCTTACTTTGTGTGTGTTTACTTTGTTTTATAGATTATCGAAGCTACGGAAAGCTCGGGGATCATCGAGGATCGTCATCACACTATCAAATCATATTTTGGGTACCTTTTGAATGTGTACATATTTAAGTATGGCATGTATAGTCTAGTTAAATTAGATAATGTTTTGATTTGTATATATATAAGCTATGTGATATGGCTTGTAAATGGGATGTGAATATAGTAAGCTTTTGGATGGATTTTGCTTAGAAATGCTTGTGATTAGAATGAGATAAATGGTTCATAAGTTGGTAAGTTTGATATGCATTTGAATGGTTAGAAAAGATGGATTTGGTTGCATTATGAAAGTATGAAATGTGTTTGTTTGAGCTTGTAGGATTGACCCAAAATGGGTGGCAAATTGGCCTTGCAAATGGCCTACATTTTCCCACACGGTTGAGCACACGGGCGTGTGGCTCGACCGTGTCACTTAAATTTGTAACTCAAAACAAGTCAGTGTCGACCACGGGCCAGACACACGGGCGTGTGACAGGCCGTGTGAGATAAGTCAGTGTCGACCACGGGTAAAGCACACGGGCGTGTCCATGGCCGTGTGGACAAGTCAGTATGTATGCCCTGTTTTGCCACGGCTTGGACACACGGGTGTGTCTGAGGCCGTGTGAGGCACACGGCCTACGCACACGAGCGTATGACCTCTGTAACTTTAAAAAATGTTAAAATTTTAGAAAATTTTGTATGAGCTCGGTTTAGTCCCAACCCCTTTCTAATGCATGTTTAAGGTCTCGTAGGCCTGATTAAGGGATTATATGCTTGTATTTTTCTATGATATGATGATGATATACTTTATGATGTGAAATGTTCGTAAAAGTTTCAAATTTGTCCAGTAATGCCTCTTAACCCTAGACTGGCGATGGTTACGGGTTAGGGGTGTTACAATGTTAGTATGATTAAATGCTAAACTAAACTTGCATGACCTGATATTCTCAAAAATGCTAGAATAATTAAAGTAAAATGAAACTGTACGTAGTTCAACTCTGATAACTACAATGAAATCGACGTGAGACGGTGGTGTGGCATCTCGATATTCGGCCTGGCGTCCAGGCCGGGTATGGGGTGTTACAATTATGGTGAGTATAGAAATCTTGTAAAAATATATGTAATAGAAATAATTAAGTGAATAAAAGCAATGTGAGGATTAAAAGAAAAATGAGTGGATAAAAGCATGGAGTTAAAAGAATTGGGAGTGAAAAAGTGTGGAATACTTAGAATAAGCTTAAGCGAAAAAATATTTTCAAACTTAAAAGAGCATTTTTCATTTCTACAATGCACTAAAACTTGCTAAGCTTTTTATACTCTCTAATATTGAACTAAATCTTCCACATGTTTGGAGGGATAAGGAAGGTAAGAGAAGAAGAAATAAGGAGGCAAACCTAAAAGATAAATTCGGGGGTGAAAGGGAACAATGTCAAGTGCATAACTATTTCTAGTGTTTGAAACATTTTGAGCCATATTTTGTTTGAACTCATAACGTCTAAGCCTCAAAAGTTACAAGCCTAATAGACCTATGTGACTTAAGTATCCCTTGCACATAATTTTCTAGAATTGTTAATAATTAACTTGTTGAATGTCTTGGATTCACATGATTGTATCTATTATGTATCTATATGATTTATATTAATGATAATATGATTGAATATTTGGTCATTTGGATTACCTCTAAGTTTGTTTATTATTTAACTTAATGAACCAGGTAAATTTACTTTAGGAGTTTTCAAATTATTGAAATATCAATATTAAGTTGCATGTGAGATAGAGCCAATACAAATTAAATATTTGCTTACCATGTTTCTTAGTATCTAATATAATCCAAGGGACGTCTTCTACATGTTTGTGTGTTTAGACTTGGTTTGCTTGAGGACAAGCAAAAAGTTATGTGTGGGGGATTTGATTTGCCCGATTTATCATGTTAATTGTTATCCCTTTACTCATATTTTTAGCATCTTTGATAGTAAAATTGAGTCAATTTAGTAATAATTTATGTTTTTAGAATCTTAGTAAAAGTATGGTTTTTAGTAGTTTTTAGGTTATTTTACAACTAATAAAGATTGTGTGGTCCTGTAGGATGAATCAGGAGCTGAAAATGCAACTTTTGGGATGAAATTGCTGCCAATGTTGCGACAACAATGGATGGAAGTCGCGACATTGAAGAAAAATGCGAGGCAGAGCCAAAACAAACTCTACATTGTGACGAGGAAGCACCCAACGTCGTGACGATTTCCTGTGCGTATTGGTTGCACTTTTAAGGGTAATTTGGGGTCATTTTACAACTTTAAACCTTAATTGCTGGATTAAATGGAAAGGCACTTTGTTCTTTGGACTTTGCACTATATAACCAACATTATCATCAGAATTAGGGAGATACAGATATGGACAAAGTTTAACAAATTTTAATGGAGTAGATTAGTTTTACGGTTAGGTTTTCTTATAATAATTATCTAATATTTTCTTTATTTTTTGTTATGTTATTTTACATGTAGATTGAACATCTATTTTCAAATTAAACGGTGCATTTGGAGAAGATTCGAGACTTCATGATCAACCAAGAATTTTCAATAAGAATTTTCTCCACTTAATCTTGTCATTATATTTTCGTCAATTATTTGATGAGTTGTGTGTATATTAAAGAGAATGAGTTTAATTTAATTGATTAATCAATTACCTGATTGGGTGTAATTCTTATTCAATTATGAGTTGTTATTCTATTTCACGAAATTCCTAACCCTTAAATTGACAATTCTAGGTAGTAATCTAGGCAGATGAGACCTTCGATTTGGTTGAGTTGTGCCCCTAAGTGATACCGAAAGGGTATCTTAGTGGTAATTCTTAAGTGAGACCGTCGATTCAGTGTTTTAGCTTAATTAGTAATTAATTAATTAATTGCGTATTGCATTATTTAATTGGGAAATAGGAATTCATTTAGTAATTAGTGAATTTGAATTAGTTTTATTTTGATTTTATCATGAATTTGCATCACTAACTCATAACTCGATTAGACTAGTACTTGTTTTCTGTTAATTGATTTAGCAACAAAGTTCACCAATTTTGGCAATCCCTTGGGTACGATCTTCAAAATACTTACGTGTTTCATCATAAATAAAACTAGATTACATTTTGACATGTTCGCTTGCAGTATACCATATTTTACTATTGTTAATCTACGTTGTTTTTTATAGCCTTGGTGCACGCACATCGGGGCACTATCAGACATCATGGCTATCATGTTGCAACCTCATCAATCAGTGAGTTTTGTCATGACTTCATAAATCTTGACGTCATGACGCCACTCACTGTTGATCTAAGTCGTGATGTTGGGGACTTCTCATCTTAATGTTGCCTTTATTTTTGCAAAAATCACTTTGGTACACGTTTCGTGCTTCTTACCAAATACATTTATACATTCATATGTTCCTTCCAAATTCAACAAGACATCATTTCATGCCAATGTATACCAAATAAAGCTGAAAATCAAGTATTCAATATCACACCAATCACACAATCAAAATCTAGGCATATCCAAGCCATTTATCAACCATAACATACCAAATTAATTCACGTTACAAGTTTTAACATATAAGGCATTATGCAAACTTGATGTCCTGAATCCAAATGGCAACAAACATGATCAAAACTAAGCACAAACTAGGTCATATATCAAGCTTTACATACAAATTAAACCTTAGCCACAAGTACAACATTGGCATTCACATGTAGAGATGGCCATTTACATGATAAAGACCTTATATACATGCCACAATATTAGGACTCAAAATGAACATAATTCTACCATGTTGTTGATAGTGTGATATCTACAATGATCTAGCTTCGAGAGTTACGCAGTCTAGGGATCTACATGTAAAGAAAACAAACATAGGTAAGTATTCAATGCTTAGTAAGTTCAAATGGAAATTACAACACTTTCCTTGCTCATACGTTAGCATGATAACTACCAAAGGTTTTAGCATACATTTAGCTAGAACATGACACTTAATGTCACAATAAGGTGAGTATAAGAAACATAAGTATTCATGTGCACCAAGCATTATAAACATAGTTCAAAGCATCAACAATTTGTACCAATTCACATATATTGATCTCAATGTCATATTCTATCATCAATACACAAGTTCATATCATTTCAATTGAATCACGTACCACAATAGTTTATCAAATTCGATTCATTTCAAGATTCAATTTCAATGTTTCACCCAATGGAACGCTAGTAAAACAGAATCAGACACGCAGGTGAACTACACCTGACCTGTCGTCAAATGTAGTAGTTAATTCAGGTTATTTTCACACTTCAAGAATTTGTTTTCTAGGAAATCTAGTATTTTATATTATGTTTTCAGTATTTAGTATTTATGATTAAATATTAATAAAATAAAGGTTTTTTAATACATTTTATGAGTGTTGTGACCCATTAGGTTAGCACAGGCCTTAGGTAGTACTAATATGTGTAATTGAGCGTGTAGGATGAAGGATTATAGGCCCAATTGACATGGAAACAAGGGACAAGTGATGCATAAGTTTCCTAAGCTGTCAAAGCATGAAACAGAACCAAGAAGGCACAAATCTGATGTCGTGTGGTGCCATGCAAGGGCTATAGGGCGACATAGGTCGATGTGATGCCTAAGAATATCAAGGCTATTTTCGTCCACACAATCGACATTATATGAAGACCTAGGACATGTCGAAGACATAATTTGGGCTACCAACACTTATATAAATAAGACATTAGGGGTTTGAAGTAACTAAGTCATCCTAGACACACTCAAAAACCCGAGTAGTTTAGGAGTAGTATTAAATTAGTTTTCTTTCAGCTTTTCTTAACTATTTTTTTTCCTATTGGAATCAGTTTTGATCCAAGAGTTTATTTATATCATTGAAGTATTTCAGTTTATTTGTTCTTCACAATTGACATATTTCATTATTCCAATCAATCGATTTACTACTCTATTCTCTATTTGATATCAATCCACAATTATTCTTATCTCATTTCTTTTCCAAATTAATCGTGTTCTTTACATGATTTCTTCGATTGAGCTAGAGATTATGAACAAAGAATGGATGAGGATGTGATTAACCAAGGATTTAGGGTTCTTGAGAGTATTAGTTTGTATAAATACGTGTTCTTAAACCATAGGCTTGAAAACCCTAGGAAGTTATCATAGGCTTGATGAGATCGGGAGATAAGTGGAACAAAGTAAATCGTATTTTATCCTAACTAAGAAAGTGAGATCGGGAGATAAGCGAGTATCAACCAATCGATTAATTAGTTAGAGGTCAGGAGGTAATAAGTGGTTAATCGATAGCTAGTCCACCCTAGAACCCTAATCCAAAGTTAATTACAAACCCTAAAGCAAGTTAATCTTCTTGATTGGTTTATTGACTTTAGTTGTTTGTTCACTTTTTTCTTGTTTATTTATTTTAGTTATTTAAATTCTCTTATTACTTTATTTTATGACTTATCGTAATATAGGAATTAATTACTACTGCTAGCCTTATTACTAGTTTTTATAGATTTATTCCATCCTCCCTTGGTTATGATCCTCATAATACTTCCAAGTGTTTCGTTGTAACTAAACTATATTACAATTTGACCCGTGCACTTGCGGACATCGCCATTCTAATTTCTTATATATTCTTGGTGTTATATTTTACTATAAATGATAACTCGTTTATAGGTGGTCAACACCACACCGAGATAGCTTAAATGAGCATAAACTGCACCAACCAAGCCACTGAAGTGCAAAGCCTATAAGCATAAAATGTTTAAACATATTCAATACATTCCTCCACCACACCAAGGTCTCTGTAGAGACAAAAAGTACTCAATGATCTGCAACAGATGCTGGATCCCAAAATAACCTGTCATAATCTCTATATCATCAACTATCTCATACACAAGTGTGCATATAACCCTATTGGCATGCCAATTGTATCCTAGCTTTTACTAAGTTCACATGCGCATCAATTATTCATATTTGCACATTCATACCTTTTATTGTCACACATCAATTTCCAAATTATGTCGATTGAATCTGAAAATGAATTATACATACATTTAATGAAAATTTCCATTCACCTAATTATAACAACATATATAACTTAACTCATTTTGTTTCAATTCAATCACATTTATCAGTCATGTATGCCAATTTCCACTACAATCTTAACTTATGTTCAAACATAAATATATTGAAAACAAACACAAGCATGCGTATTAAACAAGTAAGAATAATAAGTTCCATAAGAACTTACCTTTTCAAAACACAAAATGGACAGATTTTATTAGAGCCTATTCTGTAATCTTAGCTTCTCCTCTACTAGCTCCACTTTTATCAAATTATGGTTCTATGCAATTATATATATAACAATTAAAATCATATATTAACACACAATATACATTTAATGGCTCATAAAAGCAATGCCATGAAATGAATGATTCAAATTAATCCCTTCTTGAATATACACATACTTTGCATTTTATTCAGTTTAGTTCCTAAACTAGGGATTAGCATAACTTTTGATTCCTAGATTCAAATTAAAAATTGATTTCTTATTCTTTCATTAGGGACCTTATGCTTTCTATTTCTAGCATAATTTCATGATAGGTTTTATGTTTATTCAATTTGATCCCTAATGTTACAAAGCTAACAAACAAGATTAACTAAATTTACAATTTAGTCATTTTCATGATATAAGCTCAATTTCTATCAATTTCAAGCTTATTTCATCAATTTGTCAACAATGGAAATGTCACACCTGGATTTCTTTAAACCTAAAAATTTAGAAAATTTAAGGGATTGAATTGAAAAAAAAACTACAAACTGACGATATCTATTGAAAAATCAGGAAAATTTAGGAACGGAATGAGATATGGTTGAAAACCAAGTCTGGTTCAGTTGAAATAGAACCACCTGATTTCTTAATGGTAGACAAAATGATTATGGATGAATGGTTGAGATATGGTTGGAGACTGTGCATGAAGGGCTATAAATAGTTGAAGAGTGACTTCCCGGAAGACTTCTTCTCCAGTCTATTTTGATTTTCTTCTTCAACTTCTTCCTTAGTATCTCCTAAAGAAGAAGGATATGAGATAGCTCAGCATGAATCGATGATCGTGAGGATTTAATCAAAAAAATAGAGAATCCAATAAGCTGGTAAGGCCCTGAACCCTTCAGTATATAAAAGACTTGGAAAATAAGGTTAAGAGTTTTCAGAACAATTTTAAGGGTTCTGTATATTTCTAGAAAATTAACGTTCAAGGTGAAAGCATTGGGTTTAACCCATGAATTGGTTTTCATGCTTAGCTGTTAAGAGAATGGAAGCTCTAGTGCATGGAAAATCTAAGTAGATAGGGCGAGGAAGCATTAGGTGAGTTTCTGCACTCAACCCCTGAAATGCTAACTATAATGTAAGGTTGCATGAGTTTAAAAGTATCACACCCAAATTCCCAAAATTATTCAAACTCTAGAAGGAGTTGGGGAGCTGATTGAATAGTAATTGAAAGTTAAAGGCACTAGCGAGGAAATTAGAAAATTTAGTGGCTAGTTCGGAGAAGGTTAGACACCTAATCTAGTTTAGTTAGATTGGGACCAGCTAGATACATAGTGGGAATGTAACAGCCCGATTTTGGGGCTAGTCGGAACAGTGGTTTCGAGACCACTAATCTGAGGTTGAGGAAAATTATTTTGGTATTATTTTATGTGTTATAACATGTTTATAATAATGCATGGGAATTTTGGTGCTTTAATTTTAACGATTGAATGCTTAATTGTGAAAAAGGACTAAATCGCATAAAGTGCGAAAGTTCTATTTTTCAAGGTAGAGGTGTCTAATAGCCATGTAATATTAAATTGAAAGTCCTTAAAGTACAATTAGGCCATATAGAGTGTGTTGGCCGGCCATAGGAAGCAAGGGGACAAGAGCATTAATTTTAGTCAAAATTTGGTGACATTAGGTGATAAAAAATGAATAAAAGAGTTGTCATCTTTTACTATTCACACTTCTTCTCCACTAAAAATTGAAGAGAGAATAGGGGTTTCTGAAGTTCAAATTTTCAGCTACATCTCATCCTTGCAAGTAAGTCATTTTGATGATTATTTTTGATGATTTTTGTACTTTTGGAGTCCCCAAAGCTTAAGCTAGCTAATGAGGGGACTAATTTGTTAAATGGTTGAAAGTTTAGGGACTTTCCATGAGACTGTTCATGTTGTTTTCTGAGTTTTTATGGAGGAAAATGAATGATAATGAGTTATGGAACAACTTTTGTGAAAGGTGTTAGCATGAAAACACCTAAATAGGACTTGAATGCAAAGATTGAAATTGTGTAATAAATGCATGAAATAAATGGTTTTGTGAGTTTTTGTAAGAGGAATAAATGTTCAGCTAGTATTGTTTAATGAGAAAATGTGTTGAAAAATAATTTACGAGCCTAGGGGCAAAATCGTAATTTTGCCATAGTACAAGGCAAAATGGACATTTTTGCCTAAGTAAAGATTATGAAGCATTATGATTATAAAATGATTTATATGAGTGAATTTTGTTGTTATAGATCAAGAAGAGCGCGAAATTAACCTTGACCGGGGAAAAGGCAAGGTTTCGGATTAAACCGTAAATTTACACGTTTTGCATCGAGGTAAGTTTATGTGTAAACTATTCATTTCGAATATACATGTTGTTAATAAATGGTGCATTGTGTGAATAGAATTATTCATGATTGAGATGAATTGAATTCAATAGATATTGAGTAATTCCCATGTGAGTTTAATTATAGAATAATGGTGGGCTAAGTGCGATACCACCGTAAATACTCTTCATGGTGGGCTAAGTGCGATACCACCTTACTATTCATTCCCGATGGGTTGTATGCGGTACCACCATTTATATTATCATTTGGTGGGCTAAGTGCGATACCACCGTAATTATTCTTGTTGGTGGGCTATGTGCGATGCCACCCTAATTATAAGTCAATGGTACCGAGTGTTTGATATTATTTCAATGGTTCATTGAGGAATTGTTTAAGTGTTTGTTTCATGTGGCTTTGTGGTGATAAGTGCAGGGAATGTATGTCATTAAATGTGAGCATTATGCTTGTTATATGGTTAGAATGTGGTAAGAGATGAATTGAGTAAGCATGAGTATAGATTGAGGATTGATCTTGTTTAGTACATATTGCTATTTATTGACTAGCATGTGTTATGATGTTTATTGTTTACATGTAAACTTACTAAGCTTTAAAGCTTACTCCCTTTCTTTTTCCCTTGTTTTATAGTGTCAAAGGGCCAGGTCGGGATACGAAGATAATTGGAAGATCACCTACACTATCAGCCCATCTCGGTATAACTAGACTTAGTATTTTGTGTATGGCATGTATAGGGGCTAGACTAGCTGAATTGTTTTGTTATTTTGGCCAAGTATGTATTGGCTCCCCTAAGGATGAATTCTTTTGTATATTGCCATAGTTGATGGCTCATTATGTTTAAGATATGAAACATGAGGTTATTCAAGAAAGTGTTGTTGCACAAATTGAGTTGCTTGATGATGTGTTGAATGGAATTATGTTGTGTGAGCTAGGGTGGCAAAAAGAGCTTGGCAAATAGCCTTGTTTCTGTCCACATGGGTAGGCACATGGTCAGTCCCATGGGTGTGTGACTAGGTCGTGTGTCCCCTGCATGTTAGTGTTTCAAGTCAGTGTCGACCACGGGCTAGCCACACGGGCGTGTGCTTAGGCCGTGTGTCCCTTATGAGATTGCTGACATCACAAATAGAATACCTAGGTTTTTACACACGGGCTAGGACACGGGCGTGTCTAGGCCGTGTGGAGCACACGGGCCATGAACACGGGCGTGTGTCCGGCAGTGTGAAAACCCCTGTAGGTTTGAAATGAAAATAAATCCCACACGGGGTAGGGACATGGGCGTGTGCGACCACACGGGCGTGTCCCATTTCACACGGGCGTGTGGCCCCTGTTTAGACAAAAAAATTTAAGTGCACAAAATTTCCCGGTTGGGTTCCAAAACCCTCCGTATGCTCAAATAAGGCCTCGTAGACCCTTAATGAGAAGTGTTAAGATGGGATGAAGTTTTTTAACTTAAAGTTGTACGACCAAGTGAGTTGAGTATGATAACCCCTCGTACCCGGTTCCGGCTTAGAATACGGGTAAGGGGTGTTACATTTAGTGGTATCAAAGCTATGGTTTAGTCGGTTCTCGGGCTATCGTAGCGTGTGTTAGAGTCTAGCTATACATGCCATAAGCGTATATTGATAGTGTGGTGGCTTCTGACAATTTTAAACTTTGTTTTTATATAGTAAATGGATCTCGATCGAGCGGCTGCTGATGACACAGCTAGTAATGCACCGGCTCCCATGCAAGGGACTGCACCTGTAGAGAGTGGACCCGAGACTATGGGTCGAGGAGAAGAGGCCCGGGAAGCCTTTCTCCAAATGATGAGTAATTGGTACACAGAGTATGTACGAGCAAACCCTAATGCTCAACCTCCTCCACCCCCTCCTATACCTCAGCCAGTTCTAATGGCTCCTCAAGGTATAGATTTAGTGAGGATGACCAAACCCCCGGTAGACAAGATTCGGAAGCAAGGGGCTGAGGAGTTCAGAGCTAATATAAACGATGACCTTGAGAGGGCAAAGTTCTGGCTTGAGAACTCGATGAGAGTATTTGATGAACTCTCCTGCACACCTGAGGAGAGCTTAAAATGCACCGTGTCTTTGCTAAGGGACTCGGCATACCATTGGTGGAAAACGTTGACGTCGGTGGTTCCAAGGGAGAGAGTGACGTGGGACTTCTTTTTCGAAGAGTTCCGAAAGAAGTATATAAGTCAGAGGTTTGTGGACCAGAAACAGAAAGAATTCCTTGAGTTGAAGCAAGGAAAAATGACTGTGGCAGAATATGAGTGCGAGTTTGTTAGGCTCAGCAAGTATGCACAAGAGTGCGTGTCTATAGAAGTTATTTTGTGCAAGAGGTTTGAAGATGGACTGAATGAGGATATCAGACTTCTAGTTGGGATTTTAGAATTAAAAGAGTTTGTAGTGTTGGTTGATAGGGCATGTAAGGCCGAAGAACTAAATAAGGAAAAGAGGAAAGCTGTGAGTGAGGACCGGGATGCAAGAAAAAGATCGATGAGTAAATCATACCAAGCTCAATCGAAGAAGTCCAAGGAAGTAAACCCTCGAACGACTGCATCAGTTGGATACTCACATAGAGATCGAGGTAATACCTACTCGGGCTCAAGAGTTCTAGCCACTTCGATGGCAAGTGTAGGCAATCTGAAGTCCAAACCGGAGTGTCCAAATTGTTGTAGGCAGCACACTAGGGAGTGTTGGGGAAACAATCAAAATTGTTATAAGTGTGGTTCCCCCGATCATTTTATTCAAAATTGTCCTAAGAGGGATGACAAGGAAAGGAAGCAAGAGATAATATCTAGCAATGTATCTTCAAGGGGTAGATCACAAAAGAACCCGGGAGGTGGGATTAGTGGTAGAAGTACGCCTCGAGATTCTACTGTGAGACTGGAGGGTCGGGCACCTGTAAGGACTTATGCCATTCGCGCTCGCGAAGAGGCATCATCTCCAGACATGATAACTGGTACTTTTTCTCTTCATGACACTTTTTTTATTGCTTTGATTGATCCGGGGTCTACCCATTCTTACATTTGCATGAAATTGGCATCTAGTATGAGCATGATTGTTGAATCTATGGAATTTTTAGTAAAAGTGTCAAACCCGTTAGGCAAATATGTGCTAGTTGACAAGGTGTGTAGGAATTGTCCTTTGACAATTAGAGGTCATTGTTTTCCAGCAAACCTTATGTTGTTTCCGATTGATGAATTTGACTTGATTCTTGGTATGAATTGGTTGACTGCCCATAATGTTTTAGTGAACTGTGGTAGCAATTTTATTGAATTGCAATGTGAAAATGGAGATGTCATTCGGGTTGAATCAGGTAAATCGGATAGTTTGCCTGTGATAATTTCAACTATGGTAGCCGAGAAATACTAGAGGAAAGGATATGAGTCCTATCTTGCCTTTGTGCTGAATACTCAAGAGTCGGAGGTGAAGATTGAATCAGTGTCGATGGTATGTGAATATCCAGATGTGTTTCCAGAAGAGTTACCCGGGTTACCTCCAGTTAGAGAGGTCGAGTTTGGGATTGAGTTAGTTTCGGGAATGGCACCTATCTCGGTTACTCCGTATAGGAAGGCACCATTGGAATTGAAAGAATTGAAGGTTTAGTTGCAAGAGTTAATGGACAAGGGTCTTGCAAGACCGAGTTATTCATCGTGGGGTGCTCCGGTACTTTTTGTGAAGAAGAAAGATAGGTCGATGAGATTGTGCATAGACTACAGACAGCTCAACAAAGTGACCGTGAAAAATAAGTATCCTTTGCCAAGGATAGATGACTTATTTGACCAATTGAAGGGAGCTACAGTGTTCTCCAAGATAGATTTAAGGTCTTGTTATTATTAGTTGAGGGTTAAAGAGCAAGATGTGCAGAAAACTACATTTCAGACGAGGTATGGCCATTATGAGTTTCTTGTCATGCCATTTGGTTTAACGAATGCTCCTGCGATTTTCGTGGACTTGATGAATTGCATCTTCCGACCGTACTTGGACAAGTTTGTATTCGTTTTTATTGACGACATATTAGTCTATTCTCGGGACGAGAGTGAACATGCGGAGCATCTGAGAATTGTTTTGCAGACTTTAAGAGAGAAGCAGTTGTATGCTAAATTTAGCAAGAGTGAGTTTTGGCTTTGAGAGGTTGGATTCCTGGGACACATTGTGTCGGGTGATGGAACTAGAGTTGATCCGAGTAAGATCTCAGCTATTGTAGAGTGGAAACTTCAAAGAAATATGTCAGAAGTCAGAAGCTTTTTGGGTTTAGCGGGGTACTATAGACGGTTCGTAAAAGGGTTTTCCATGATTGCTACCCCAATGACAAAACTGTTGCATAAGGATGTCAAGTTTGAATGGACTGAGAAATGCCAACAGAGCTTCGAGAGACTAAAAACATTGTTGACTGAAGCGCCGATTTTAGCGCAACCTGAGTCGGGCAAGGAGTTTGTGGTATATAGTGATGCATCATTTAATGGGCTCAGCTGTGTGTTGATGCAAGAGGGTAAGGTTGTAACTTACGCCTCGAGACAGCTAAATTCGCACGAGAAGAATTATCCGACTCATGATTTGGAATTGGCTGCGATTGTTTTCGCATTAAAGATTTGGCGACATTATTTATATGGTGAGAAGTGTCGAATCTTCACCGATCATAAGAGTTTGAAGTACTTAATGGACCAAAAGGATTTGAATTTACGACAACGGCGGTGGCTTGAATTATTGAAGGACTATGAGCTAGTAATTGATTATCATCCGGGGAAAGAAAATGTAGTGGCAGATGCCTTGAGTAGAAAATCTCTGTATGCTTTGAGGGCCATGAGTACGAGCTTAGCGCTGTCTGATGACGGTGCTATATTAGCCGAGTTGAAGGCTAAATCATTATTTGCTCAACAGATATGTGAGGGTCAAAAGAATGATAATGAGATGCAAGCTAAGAGAGTTAAGTGTGAATCGGGAAGTGATTCTGACTTTCGGGTGAGTTCGGATGGTTGCTTGATGTTTCACGACAAGATTTGTGTACCAAAAGATGATGAGTTGATCCGAAAAATTTTACGTGAAGCACACAGTGGTCATTTGTCAGTACATCCCAGTAGCACGAAAATGTACAATGATTTGAAGCAATTTTATTGGTGGCCGGATATGAAAAGAGACATCTCTGAGTTCGTGACAAGATGTTTGAACTATCAGCAAGTGAAAGCCGAGCATCAAGTACCTTCAGGATTGCTTCAGCTTGTGATGGTTCCTAAGTGGAAGTGGGATCAAATCACTATGGATTTTGTGACGGGGTTACCTATGAATCCGAAAAAGAAAGATGCTATGTGGGTTATTGTTGATAGACTAACGAAGTCGGCTCACTTTATACCGGTGCGTGTTGATTATGCACTTGATAGGTTGGCCGAGTTGTATATTGCTGAGGTGGTGAGATTACATGTAGTTCCTGTATCTATTATCTCGGATAGAGATCGAGATTTACTTCAAGGTTTTGGAAGAAGTTGCAGGAGGCCTTGTGTAACACCCCTAACCCGTAACCGTCGCCGGAATAGGGTTAAAGGCTTTACCGGAACAAACAAAAACTTTTACGGACATTTTATTTTACCAATCATCAAATGCAATCAAAGTGTCCCTTTAATAGGTCAATGAGACCTTAAACATACTTTAGAATAGGGCCGGGACTAAACCGAACTCATACAAAAATTCTCGGAAATTTAAAAAATTTTCAAAGTTACAGAGGTCACATGCCCGTGTGCGCAGGCCGTGTGCCTCCCACGGCCTCAGACACGCCCGTGTGTCTAAGCCGTGTCAAAACAGAGCATACATACTGACTTGTCCACACGGTCGTGGACACGCCCATGTGCCTCACCCGTGGTCGAGCCTGACTTGCACCACACGGCCAGTCACACGCCCGTGTGTCCAGCCCGTGGTCGAGCCTGACTTGATTTGAATTACAACCACGAGGGACACGATCAAGCCACACGCCCGTGTGCTCAACCGTGTGGGCAATTATAGGCCATCTACAAGGCCAAATTTCCACCCACACAATGGGCAATCCCTACAAGCACAATTTAAGCATCAATCCAAACATAATTAACAACCAAAAACATACCACATGATCATCATATCATCTCATTCAATCTCATTTCTAAGCTTACCAATTTATATACCAATTTGCGCAACTAAATCACATGTAAAACCAAGCATAAATCATCCACGTCTTACCACATTAATAAGCTAAATTAGCATCAATAACTTACCATTACCTTGACCATTTCACAACCATGGAATCATACCAAAGCCAAACATCATATAGCATGGCTCTTCATTCATTACACATCCATTAAATTAGCCATATCACATGGCTATATACACATGTCTCAAACATACTCCAAAACAACTAGCCTATAAATGCCATATTTAGCTATACATACATTCAAAAAGTACCAAAGTTAAGTTTGATAGTGTGGTGATGATCCTTGACGATTCCCGAGCCTTTTGTAGCTTTGACGATCTGTGAAACAGAATAAACACACACCAAGTAAGCTTTCAAAAGCTTAGTAAGCCATATACAAATAAACTTAACACATAATTCACATTATCAAATCAATACTTGAATCATTAACATATCTCAATAGCAAATTCATAATTCTTCATTGGCTCATTAACTTTGCCATTGCTTACCACATTTCTCAATTCAAGTATCACCTATATACATAAATCATTTAAGCATATATTCACTTATTACCTCATCAAATCCATATACATATTCACTTTAGTAAGCTCGTATAGACACTTACCTTTCATACACACATAGTGTACTTTTCAAACGTACCTGAAACGAATATACAACTCACATAATCGTTCGTTTCTTGGACTTGCCCGTTGAACCGTTCGGAACTAAATAGGTTACTCAGAATGCTCGAAATAATTGTACAATGCCAACGTCCCAGACTTGGTCTTACATGTAACCAAATATAGATGCCACTGTCCCAGACAGGGTCTTACACGAATCAATACGATGCCAATGTCCCAGACATGATCTTACATGTAAATCTCATATTGATGCCAACATCCCAGACATGGTCTTACACGAAAACTCGAATCAATGCCAATGTCCCAGACGTGATCTTACATGATATCACATATCGGACACCTATGCCATGACATATGTAATCCTATCTATTCCTAGGTTCGTACGGGACTTCTCTGACATTGATACATTGTCGATACTTCCTCGGAATTCATGTACTATCATTCTCGTATACATTCATCACAATGAGATTTCATATGAACATACAGAAATTAGTACAAATACATTTATTTGTTTATAGACTTACCTTGGATTCGGTTTAACAGAAACGAACTCGGCTACTCAATTACTTTCGATTTCCCGCGATCTAAGTCTGTTTTCTTTGGTTCTTGATCTATACATATTCAAATTTAATCCATTTATTCAACAAATCATTCAATTCAATCCAAAACACATATTTAGGGCAATTTGCAAATTAGCCCTCACATTTTCACATTTGGACATTTTAGTCCCTATTTCACAAAATCATAAAATACACAAAATCTCAATACACCCATGCTTAGCCGAATGTTCATGTATCTCATACAAGTCCATACATTTAATTTATTTTACAATTTAGTCCCTCAAAATATTATTTTCTCAATTAAGTACAAATTACTCAAAATCATCAAAACTCCAAAGACAAAACTTGTTAATCAAACACATATCTTTCATTTTTCACCACCATCAAACATCACAAAACTCATGTGTTCATCAATGACACATTTCAAAATATTCATCAATTCACAAAATTAAAGCATGGGTTTCAAAGTATACGAAGCAACGATTACAAAAACGTAGAAATTATCAAAAACCGAAACCGAAACATACCTTAATTTAGCTTAGAAGTAACCGAAACCTAGCTTTCTTCTTCTTTTCTTTTTCTTTTTGATATTCGGCCAAAGATAAGCACTATGGCTTTATTTTCATGTTTTGTTTTATATATTATAACTTATAATATATAATAATATAAATTTTAACTTATAAAACATATACATTTAATGGCCTTGCCGTCCACTAACTTAAAAATTGGGCTAATTGCATTATAAAACCTCCAAATTATAAAGACAACAAAAATTAGGCACTTTCCTATTTAACCATCAAAATTTCATTTTACGCGATTAAGCCCTATACTCAAATTAAGCACACAAACAGACAATTTAATCAACGAAACTTTCACACATGCTCAATTATATACTGCAGACACAGAAAATAATATTAAAATATTTTTTATGACTCGAATTTGTGGTCCCGAAACCACTATTTCGACTAGGGTCTAAACCGGACTGTTACAATTCTCCCCCTCTTAGGGATTTTCGTCCCCGAAAATCTTACCGTTAAACAGATTCGGATATTGTTGTCTCATTGCATCTTCGGGCTCCCACGTAGCCTCTTCAACTCCATGTCGATGCCACAGTACCTTAACTAACGAAATTTTTTTTATTTCACAATTCTTTCACTTCGGGAGCTACGATACGGATAGGTTCTTCCTCGTAAGTCATATCAGATTGGATTTCAATCTCAGAAGGAGTAATCACATGTGATGGATCGGATCTGTATCGACGAAGCATTGACACGTGAAACACATTATGAATCTTTTCTAGCTCCAGTGGCAAAAACAATCTATAAGCAACAGGTCCAATGCGTTCGATAATCTCATACGGCCCGATAAACCTCGGACTCAATTTGTCTTTACGTCCGAATCTGAGTACTTTCTTCCACGGAGATACTTTTAAAAACACTTTGTCACCGATATCAAACTCAATATCTTTTCTTTTCAAGTCTGCATAGGACTTCTGACGATCAGATGCCTCTTTCAAACTATCTCGAATCACTTTCACTTTCTGTTCTGCATCTTTTATTAAATCAACCCCGTGTATCTTACTTTCACTGAGCTCATTCCAATACAGAGGTATCCGACATCTACGTCCATACAAAGCTTCGTAAGGTGCCATTTTGATGCTCGACTGAAAGCTATTATTATATGCAAATTCAATCAATGGCAAGTATTGTTCCCACGTACCATTAAACTCAAGAATGCAACATCTCAACATATCCTCGAGTATCTAAATGATTCGTTCAGATTGACCATCTGTTTGTGGGTGAAAAGCTGTACTGAAATGCAATTTAGTACCCAAAGCTTCTTGCAATTTCTTCCAGAATCGCGATGTAAATCTCGGATCTCTATCAGACACAATAGACAATGGTACTCCGTGCAATCTCACAATATCAGAAATATAAAGCTCAGCTAACTTTTCAAGTGAATAGTCAGATTGTAACGGAATAAAATGGGCAGATTTTGTCAATCGATCAATTACGACCCAAATTGCATCTTTCTTTCTCGGAGTCAATGGCAATCCAGAAACAAAGTCCATCGTCACTCTATCCCATTTCCACTCGGGAATCAGAACCCGTTGTAACAAACCAGATGGAACCTGATGTTTAGCTTTAACTTGCTGACAGACTAAACATTTAGACACAAAATTAGAGATATCTCTTTTCATACCAGACCACCAATAGTGTTGCTTCAAATCATGATACATTTTTGTACTACCCGGATGAACAGATAGGCGACTGTTATGTGCTTCATTCAAAATCAACTGAATCTACTCTGGGTTTCTTGGAACGCATATTCGATCTCGAAATCTCAAACAATCATCATCATCAACTCGAAACTCAGAATCAGAATTCGAGCTACAATGATCTCGTTTCAATAGCATTTCATTATCAACTTTCTGAGCATCACATATTTGTTGTAAAAACAACGGTTTAGCTTTCAATTTCGCCAAAACTACACTATCATCAGACCGGTCCAAATGAGCATTCATAGCACACAACGCAAACAGTGATTTCTGACTCAAAGCATAAGCAACAACATTAGCCTTATAATCTATCACAAGCTCGTAATCTTTCAACAGCTCTAACCATCTTCTTTGTCACAAATTCAAGTCTTTTTGAGTCATTAGATACTTTAAACTTTTATGATCTGAAAACACGTGGCATTTCTCACCGAAAAGGTAATGACGTCAAATCTTTAATGCAAACACAATCGCAGCTAGCTCAAGATCGTGTGTCGGATAATTCTTTTCGTGAGGCTTCAATTGTCTCGAGGCATAAGCTATAACTTTGCCTTCCTGCATTAGAACACATCCCAGACCATTCAACGAAGCATCACTAAAAATTACGAATTCTTTACCCGATTCTGGTTGTACCAAAATTGGAGCTTTAGTCAATAGGGCTTTCAACTGATCAAAGATTTTCTGACATTTATCGGACAATTCAAATCTCACATCTTTCTGAAGCAATCTAGACAATGGAGTAGCTATCATCGAAAAGCCTTTCACGAACCTTCGATAATAACCAGCAAGTCCCAGAAAACTGCGGACTTCAGACACATTCTTCGGGGGTTTCCAATCCAGAATAGCAGAAATCTTGCTCGGATCAACTGGATTCCGGAGGCCGATACAATATGTTCCAAAAAACTGACTTCACGCAACCAGAATTCACATTTGCTAAATTTCGTATACAATTACTTTTCTCGCAGAGTTTGCAACACGATTCTAAGATGTTCAACATGTTCAGTTTCATCACGTGAATAAATCAAAATGTCGTCAATGAATACGACAACAAATTGATCTAGATACGGTCTGAAAATTCTATTCATCAGATCCATAAAAATAGCAGGAGCATTCGTTAGTCCAAAAGGCATAACTAAAAATTCGTAATGCTCGTACCTCGTTCTGAAAGCAGTTTTTGGAATGTCTGAATCTTTTACTCGTAATTGATAGTATCCCGATCTCAGATCTATCTTTGAAAACACAGTAGCTCCTTTAAGCTGATCAAACAAATCATCGATTCTGGGCAACGAATATTTGTTCTTTATTATCACTTTGTTCAACAGACGATAGTCAATGCACATTCTCATCGTACCATCTTTCTTTTTCACGAACAGAACGGGAGCACCCTAAGGTGAAAAACCCGGTCTTGCAAACCCTCTGTCAGTCAACTCTTGCAACTGTAACCTTAACTCTTTCAACTCCGTTGGTGCCATTCTATACGGAGATATCGAAATAGGAGTTATACCAGGCAACAGATCTATACCAAATTCAACTTCGCGTATCGGAGGCAATCTCGGTAGCTCTTCAGGAAATACATCAGAGAATTCACAGACAACAGGCACTGATTCAACTTTCTTTTCGTTTACTTTCGAGTCAATCACATAGGCAAAATAAGCTTCATAACCCTTTCTCACATAATTCTAAGCTTTTATCACTGATATCACAGCCGGTAATCCATTCAAATCATTAGACTCGATTCAAACTATTTCATCATTCTGACATCTCAAATCAATAGTCTTTCTTTTACATTTAATGACCGCATCATGCATTGTCAACTAGTCCATACCCAAATTTATATCAAACTCGTCAAATGGTAATAGCATCAGACCAGTAGGAAAACAGATATCTCGAAACATTAATGGACAGTTCTTGCATACTTTGTCAACCATGATACTTTTACCTAAGGGGTTCGATACTTTAATAACAAATTCAGTAGACTCTACAGGTAAAGTCTTACTGGATACTAAGTTCATGCATACATACGAATGAGTAGAACCAGGGTCTATCAATGCAATCACAGAAGTATCGTAAAGAGTAAATGTACCTGTTATAACATTTGGGGATGAAGCTTCCTCATGAGCTCAGATGGTATACGCTCTAGCAGGCGCCCTAGCTTCAGATCTCCCTATAGTGTCTCTCGTAGTTCTCTGACTGCCACTGACATTTCTTGTATTTCGAGATGGTCTACCCCTCACTGAGACATTATCGGATCTCGGATTTTGAACAATCTCTGGCTCAACAGACTCTGGGCAATCACGAATAAAATGATCTAACGATCCACATTTGAAGCAAGCTCGATCATTTAATCTACAACTTCCCGGATGCCTTTTACCATAATGTTTAAATTCAGGTCACTCGGATCGGACATTTCCAACACTTGCCATCGAAGTTGCTGGAGTTTTGGCAATCGACTGTGATCTAGCTCGATCTCTATTCAATTGTCCCACATTAGCCTTTGAACGGCTATGCTCATCTCTGAATTTCTTTGAAGCAAACTGAAATGATTTGCTCGAAAATCTCTTTCTCGCATCTCTAACTTTAGACTCAGCTTTTCTTTTATGTTTCTCGAGTGCCTCAGCTTTGCAGGCTCGGTCAACAAGCAAAACGAACTCTTTAATCTCCAAAATCCCAACTAGTAAGCGGATATCTTCGTTAAGGCCATCTTCGAATCTTTTGCACATTATCGCTTCAGTCGAAATGCATTCCCGAGCATATTGGCTTAATCTCACGAACTCTCATTCATATTTAGTGACAGACATGCGGCCCTGCTTCAATTCCAGAAATTCTTTCCATTTCTGATCAATAAATCTCTGACTATTGTATTTCTTCCAGAACACAATCTGAAAGAAATCCCATGTAACCCACTCTTTCGAAACAACAGAAATCAAGGTTTTCCACCATTGATAGGCCGCGTCTCGTAACAAAGATACAACACATTTAATACTTTCTTCGGGAGTCAATGACATTTCGTCAAACACTCGTATTGTGTTCTCTAACCAAAACTCGGCTTTCTCGGCATCGTCATCACTAGTAGCTCTGAACTCTTCAGCCCCATACTTGCAGATTTTATCGATCGGAGGCTTATTCAACAAATTCAAGTTCATAACCGGAGGCACAACTGATGTCTGAGGGGGATTAGGTGGGGGCGAAGGTTGTGGAACAACCGGATTATTTCTTACGAATTGAGTGCACCACTCACTCATCATCTGGAAGAAAGCTTGTTTAGCTTCTCCCTCTTGACCGCTCGTAGCCGGTCTCGAATCAGATGGCGCTGTCCCTTGCGCGGGAGTAGGCACATTACTTTCTACATCGTCAGCTACGGCTCTTTCAGGATCTGTTACTCTACGTTAAACACATTTTACACGTCAGGATTCAGCACACTAACACAGTTCAGATATATGGCATGTATAGCTAGACTCTTACACGCTACGTTAGTCCGAAAATCGAAAAAACTGTAGCTCTGATACCAACCAAGTGTAACACCCCTAACCCGTAACCGTCGCCGGAATAGGGTTAAAGGCTTTACCGGAACAAACAGAAACTTTTACGGACATTTCATTTTACCAATCATCAAATGCAATTAAAGTCTCCCTTTAATAGGTCAATGAGACCTTAAACATACTTTAGAATAGGGCTGGGACTAAATCGAACTCATACAAAATTCTCAGAAATTTAAAAAATTTTTGAAGTTACAGAGGTCACACGCTCAAGGCGGCCGTGTGCCTCCACGACTCTCGCACACGCCCGGGTGTGTCTAAGCCGTGTCAAAACAGAGCATACATACTGACTTGTCCACATGGCAAGTCACACGCCCGTGTGTCCAGCCCGTGGTCGAGCCTGACTTGATTTGAATTACAACCACGAGGGACACGGTCGAGCCACACGCCCGTGTGCTCAACCGTGTGGGCAATTATAGGCCATCTACAAGGCCAAATTGCCACCCACACAATGGGCAATCCCTACAAGCACAATTTAAGCATCAATCCAAACATAATTAACAACCAAAAACATACCACATGATCATCATATCATCTCATTCAATCTCATTTCTAAGCTTACCAATTTATATACCAATTTGCGCAACTAAATCACATGTAAAACCAACCATAAATCATCCACGTCTTACCACATTAATCAGCTAAATTAGCATCAATAACTTACCATTACCTTGACCATTTCACAACCATGGAATCATACCAAAGCCAAACATCATATAGCATGACTCTTCATTCATTACACATCCATTAAATTAGCCATATCACATGACTATATACACATGTCTCAAACATACTCCAAAACAACTAGCCTATAAATGCCATATTTAGCTATATATACATTCAAAAAGTACCAAAGTTAAGTTTGATAGTGTGGTGATGATCCTTGACGACTCCCGAGCCTTTTGTAGCTTTGACGATTTGTGAAACAGAATAAACACACACCAAGTAAGCTTTCAAAAGCTTAGTAAGCCATATACAAATAAACTTAACACATAATTCACATTATCAAATCAATACTTGAATCATTAACATATCTCAATAGCAAATTCATAATTCTTCATTGGCTCATTAACTTTGCCATTGCTTACCACATTTCTCAATTCAAGTATCACCTATTTACGTAACTCATTTAAGCATATATTCACTTATTACCTCACCAAATCCATATACATATTTACTTTAGTAAGCTCGTATAGACACTTACCTTTCATACACACATAGTGTACTTTTCAAACGTACCTGAAATGAATATACAACTCGCATAATCGTTCGTTTCTCGGACTTGCCCGTTGAACCGTTCGGAACTAAATAGGTTACTCAAAATGCTCGAAATAATCGTACAATGCCAACGTCCCAGATGTGTTCTTACATGTAACCAAATATCGATGCCACTTTCCCAAACAGGGTCTTACACGAATCAATACGATGCCAATGTCCCAGACATGGTCTTACACATAAATCTCATATAATGCCAACGTCCCAGACATGGTCTTACACGAAAACTCGAATCAATGCCAACGTCCCAGACGTGATCTTACATGATATCACATATCGGACACCTATGCCATGACATATGTAATCCTATCTATTCCTAGGTTCGTACGGGACTTCTCTGACATTGATACATTGTCGATACTTCCTCGGAATTCATATACTATCATTCTCGTATACATTCATCACAATGAGATTTCATATGAACATACAGAAATTAATACAAATACATTTATTTGTATATAGGCTTACCTCGGATTCGGTTTAACAGAAACGGACTCGGCTACTCAATTACTTTCGATTTCTCGTGATCTAAGTCCGTTTTCTTCGGTTCTTGATCTATATATATTCAAATTTAATCCATTTATTCAAAAAATCATTCAATTCAATCCAAAACACATATTTAGGGCAATTTGCAAATTAGCCCTCACATTTTCACATTTGGACATTTTAGTCCCTATTTCACAAAATCACAAAATACACAAAATCTCAATACTCCCATGCTTAGCCGAATGTTCATGTATCTCATAAAAGTCCATACATTTAATTTATTTTACAATTTAGTCCCTCAAAATATTATTTTCTCAATTAAGTACAAATTACTCAAATTCATCAAAACTCCAAAGACAAAACTTGTTAATCAAGCACATATCTTTCATTTTTCACCATCAAACATCACAAAATTCATGTGTTCATCAATGGAACATTTCAAAATATTCATCAATTCACAAAATTGAAGCATGGGTTTCAAAGTATACGAAGTAACGATTACAAAAACGTAGAAATTATCAAAAACCAAAACCGAAACATACCTTAATTTAGCTTAGAAGTAGCCGAAACCTAGCTTTCTTCTTCTTTTCTTTTTCTTTTTGATATTCGGCCAAAGATAAGCACTATGGCTTTATTTTCATGTTTTGTTTTATATATTATAACTTATAATATATATTAATATAAATTTTAACTTATAAAACATATACATTTAATGGCCTTGCCGTCCACTAACTTAAAAATTGGGCTAGTTGCATTATAAAACCTCCAATTTATAAAGACAACAATAATTAGGCACTTTCCTGTTTAACCATCAAAATTTCATTTTACTCGATGAAGCCCTATACTCAAATTAAGCACACAAACAGACAATTTAATCAACGAAACTTTCACACATGCTCAATTATATACTGCAGACACAGAAAATAATATTAAAATATTTTTTTATGACTCGAATTTGTGGTCCCGAAATCACTATTTCGACTAGTGTCTAGACCAGACTATTACACCTTGGGTACAAGTTCTTGAGGATATGCTCCGATGCTGTGTGTTAGAGTTCGGAGGTAGTTGGGAAAGATATCTACCTTTGGTTGAGTTTGCTTATAACAACAGTTATCAGTCGAGTATATGGATGGCACCGTACAAAGCTTTATATGGTCGCAAGTGCCGGACTCCTTTGTATTGGATCAAGCTTGGAGAGAAGCAAATTCATGGGGTCGATCTAGCTAAAGAGACCGAAGAGAATGTGAAAGTGATTCGTGATAGTTTGAAAGCTACTTCAGACCAACAAAAGTCGTATGCAGATTTAAAAAGGAAAGAAATCAAGTTTCAGGTGGGCGACAAAGTATTTCTAAAAGTATCTCTGTGGAAGAAAATATTGAGATTTGGTCGTAAGGGCAAATTGAGTCCACGATTCATAGGATCGTATGAGATTACCGAAAGGATTGGGCCAGTGGCATACTGGTTGGCTTTGCCGGTAGAGTTAGAGAGAATGCACAACGTGTTTCATGTATCGATGTTGTGGTGATATCGTTCCGATCCTTCGCATGTAATCCCTCCATCAGAAATTGAGATACGACCGGACATGACTTATAAAGAGGAACCAATTAAGGTTATGACTCGGGAAGTTAAACAGTTGCGGAATAAGAGTATAGCTTTAGTGAAGGTGTTATGGCAAAAACACGGTGTAGAAGAGGCTACGTGGGAACCGGAAGAAGCCATGAGAGAAAAATAGCCAAACCTTTTTACTGGTAAGATTTTTTAGGGCGAAAATCTCTAAAGGAGGGGAGAGTTGTAACAGCCCGATTTTGGGGCTAGTCAGAACAGTGGTTTTGAGACCACTAATCTGAGGTTGAGGAAAAGTATTTTGGTATTATTTTATGTGTTATAACATGTTTATAATAATTCATGGGAATTTTGGTGCTTTAATTTTAACGATTGAATGCTTAATTGTGAAAAAGGACTAAATCGCATAAAGTGCGAAATTTCTATTTTTCAAGGTAGAGGTGTCTAATAGCCATGGAATATTAAATTAAAAGTCCTTAAAGTGCAATTAGGCCATATAGAGTGTGTTGGCCGGCCATAGGAAGCAAGGGGACAAGAGCATTAATTTTAGTCAAAATTTGGTGACATTAGGTGATAAAAAAATGAATAAAATAAGATGAATAAAAGAGTTGTCATCTTTTACTATTCACACTTCTTCTCCACCAAAAATTGAAGAGAGAATAGGGGTTTTTGAATTTCAAATTTTCAGCTACATCTCATCCTTGCAAGTAAGTCATTTTGATGATTATTTTTTATGATTTTTGTACTTTTGGAGTCCCCAAAGCTTAAGCTAGCTAATGAGGGGACTAATTTGTTAAATGGTTGAAAGTTTAAGGACTTGCCATGAGAGTGTTCATGTTGTTTGTTGATTTTTTATGGAGGAAAATGAATGATAGTGAGTTATGGAACAACTTTTGTGAAAGGTGTTAGCATGAAAACACCTAAATAGGACTTGAATGCAAAGATTGAAATTGTGTAATAAATGCATGAAATAAATGGTTTTGTGAGTTGTTGTAAGAGGAATAAATGTTCATCTAGGCTTTTTTAATGAGAAAATGTGTTGAAAAATAATTTACGAGCCTAGGGGTAAAATCGTAATTTTGCCATACTACAAGGGCAAAATGGTCATTTTTGCCTAAATAAAGATTATGAAGCATTATGATCATAAAATGATTTATATGAGTGAATTTTGTTGTTATTGATCAAGAAGAGCGCGAAATTAACCTTGACCGGGAAAAAGGCAAGGTTTCAGATTAAACCGTAAATTTACACGTTTTGCACCGAGGTAAGTTTATGTGTAAACTATTCATTTCGAATATACATGTTGTTAATAAATGGTGCATTGTGTGAATAGAACTATTCATGATTGAGATGAATTGAATTCAATAGATATTGAGTAATTCCCGTGTGAGTTTAATTATAGAATAATGGTGGGCTAAGTGCGATACCACCGTAAATACTCTTCATGGTGGGCTAAGTGCAATACCACATTACTATTCATTCACGATGGGCTGTGTGCAATACCATCGTTTATATTATCATTTGGTTGGCTAAGTGCTATACCACCGTAATTATTCTTGCTGGTGGGCTATGTGCGATACCACCCTAATTATAAGTCAATGGTGAGCTATGTGCGAAACACCGAGTGTTTGATATTATTTCAATGGTTCATTGAGGAATTGTTTAAGTGTTTGTTTCATGTGGCTTTGTGCTGCTAAGTGCAGGGAATGTATGTCATTAAATGTGAGCATTATGCTTGTTATATGGTTGGAATGTGGTAAGAGATGAATTGAGTAAGCATGAGTATAGATTGAGGATTGATCTTGTTTAGTACATAGTGCAATTTATTGACTAGCATGTGTTATGATGTTTATTGTTTACATGTAAACTTACTAAGCTTTAAATATTACTCCCTTTCTTTTTCCCTTGTTTTATAGTGTCAAAGGGTCGAGTCGGGATACGAAGATAATTGGAAGATCACCCACACTATCAGTCCATCTCGGTATAACTAGACTTAGTATTTTGTGTATGGCATGTGTAGGGGCTAGACTAGGTGAATTATTTTGTTATTTTGGCCAAGTATGTATTGGCTCCCCTAAGGATGAATTCTTTTGTATATTGCCATAGTTGATGGATCATTATGTTTAAGATATGAAACATGAGGTTATTCAAGAAAGTGTTGTTGCACAAATTGAGTTGCTTGATGATGTGTTGAATGGAATTATGTTGTGTGAGCTAGGGTGGCAAAAAGAGCTTGGCAAATAGCCTTGTTTGTGTCCACACGGGTAGGCACACGGTCAGTCCCATGGGTGTGTGACTAGGCCGTGTGTCCCCTGCATGTTAGTGTTTCAAGTCAGTGTCGACCACGGGCTAGCCACACGGGCATGTGCTTAGGCCGTGTGTCCCTTATGAGATTGCTGATGTCACAAATAGAATACCAAGGTTTTTACACACGGGCTAGGACACGGGCGTGTCTAGGCCGTGTGGAGCACATGGGCCATGAACACGAGCGTATGCTCGGCCGTGTGAAAACCCTTTCAGGTTCGAAATGAAAATAAATCCCACATGGGGTAGGGACATGGGCGTGTGCGACCACACGGGCGTGTCCCATTTAACACGGGCGTGTGGCCCCTGTTTAGAAAAAAAAATTTAAGTACACAAAAGTTCCCGGTTGGGTTCCAAAACCCTCTGTATGCTCAAATAAGGCCTCGTAGACCCTTAATGAGAAGTGTTAAGATGGGATGAAGTTTTATAACTTAAAGTTGTACGACCAAGTGAGTTGAGTACGGTAACGCCTCGTACCTGGTTCCGGCTTAGAATACGGGTAAGGGGTGTTACAGGGAAACATAATAATTAGGACTATGCGGTGGTGACAATCTGTGAAGGTCACACCATGAGGATATATATAGGTTGGAGGATGAGTGTAACACCCTATACTCGACCTAGTCACCAAGCCCAAATATGGGATGCCACATGTAACAACCCATTTTTGGTCAAATCAGAATAGTGGTTTCGGGACCAAAAATCCAAGGTCAAAATATTTATTTTATTATTATTTTAATGTCTACAGTATGAATATATGATTGTGTAAAAGTTTCGTTTAGAAATTTTATTGTTTGATTGGTCAATTTGATAAAAAGGACTAAATCACGTAAGGTGTAAAATGCATGTTCTACTAGTTAAAGGTGTTAAATAGTTTTGGTTTTTGAATATGGTGGCCTTAAATGGTAATTAAACCATTTGAAACTTAAGTGGACAAAGATGGGCATTAACATGATGTTTTTAATGGTTTATTATTAAGGTTATAATTGTAAATTGGTTATTAAACATAACATAAATAAAACAAAAACCAAATTAATGGTTGTATCATCTTCTCCACCAATTTTTGGAAGAGAAGAAACACCATTTTAGGGCTACCATTCGAATAGGGCATTTTTTCTCATTAAGGTATGATTTTTGTCCCGTTTTTAATGATTTCTATGTTTTTGTGATCGTTGCAACTAGTACTAGCTAGCCCAGGGACTAATTTGTAAAACTGTTAAAGATTTTGAAAGTTTCCATTGATGAATATATGTGTTCTTTGATGTTTGATGATGAAATATGAAATCTTGTTGTTAGATACACAAGTTTTGTAAAGTGATTTTTAGAGAAAATGCAAAACAGGGATTAAATTGAGAAATGTGTAAAGTTAGTGGTTAAATGTGTGAAAAAGTGATAAATATGGGCTGCTAGGGGTCTTATAGGAATTCGGCTATAATGGGTATTAAAGAAATTTCATGAATTTGTGATTTTGTGTAATAAGGACTAAAATGTAAAAACGTGAAAGTTTAGAGGCAAAAGTGTAAATGTGTTTTAAAGTGTGATTTGGATTAAATTGAATGAATAGATGATTAAATAAGTTGATTTTGAATATATTTAGATCAAGAAAAGTGAAATACGAACTTGGATCGGGGAAAAGATAAAGTAATTGACTAATTGACTCGACTCGCCGTATTATCATCTGAGGTAAGTTTGTATGTTATAAATTCATTACAAATGTTTTTTATATGCTTTGATATAGCATGAATTGAGATTATGTGATGACGGACAAGTTCAGAAATGATTTGACGATGATTCGACAGTTGAAATCCCATTTGAACCTTAGAAATAGCTTAGGATGCTAGTGACATGTCATTAGGTATACTTTGAGTTGGCTTCGAGCCATGTTATTAGCACTTCGGGTGTGAGATATATCAATTTGGCTTCAGGCTATGCATATCGGTTGATTTGGCTTCGGGCCATGATATCAGAACTTCGAATAAGTTACCTTGATTTGGCTTCGGGCCATGGTATAGGTACTTATCGTGTGAGACCTTGAGTATCCGACTTCTATTCTGAATGGTTCAACGGGTAAATGAAGGATGTGGTTGAGTATGAGATTGGTACGAGATGGTACAGGTACGTACGGTAATGAATTGAGTATTGAAATTATAGAATTGATGAGTTCTTTGGTAAGTTATGTGAATGATCATTGGATAGCTTTGAGATTTAATAGAATTGTTGTATATTGTCTTCTTTTATTTAAATGATTAATGAATATTGATATTTTCTCATTATTAGCATACGAGCTTACTAAGCTATATAGCTTACTTTGTTGCTTTTCCATGTTTTATAGTGATTTCAAGGCTAGCTCGGATTCGGGGTTCGTTAGAGACTTCACCACACTATCCACTGACTCTTTGGTACTTTTGAAACTATGTTTTGAGTATATGGCATGTATAGGAACTTTGAGTCATGTTAGTTATATTTTGGTAATGACTTTGGCCAAATGAATTGGCTTGTAAATATTTATGTTTAGTATGTAAATATATAGCCATATGTGATGGACCATTTTGGTTTGTTTGGTATGTTTGAATAAGGTACATATATGAGTAGTTAAGTCTTGTGAATTGAGTTGGTTGATGGTTTTATGATGATTGATGATAGTAAGGTACTATAAATGGTAAATTGATGATTTGTGGAGATAGGTATGTTTGTGAAATTAGGCCAAATAATGCATCTTTGATAATGGTCACTTTGATTATTTGAGATTTTAAAGATTGGTGTGAATTTAGTTAGCATATTGTGGTACTTATGTGCTTTGAATTGGTTAGTATTGAAATGGTAAGATTTAGACTTGGCTTGGTTGCTTTGGATGGTATATTATGCTATGGTTTCGTGTCATTTGTATAGGTGAAGTTGTGTACCAAATGGGGTGGCAAAATGGCTTGGTAAATAGCCTATTTTTGTCCACACGGGCGTGTGTCTCAGCCGTGTGTGACACACGGTCATGTTACACGGCCGTGTGTCCCCTGGTGTTGTTATTGAAATGAAGTCAGTATGATCCACACGGTCTCACACACGGGCGTGTGATCGGCCGTGTGGCACAAGTCAGTATACCCCCTAATTGGCACACGGCCTAGCACACGGGCGTGTAACTTGGCCGTGTTGCATAAGTCAGTATACCCTACAGGTTTGGCACGGCCTAGCACACGGCCTGGCACACGGGCGTGTGTAGCCACTTCGAAGGGCACACGGGCGTGTGGTTGGCCATGTGACCCAAGTCAGTAACCTCACTTGTTTGGACACGGGGTAGGACACGGCCATGTGCTCCCATTTCGAATGTCCACACAGCCTGTGACACGGGCGTGTCTGGTGGCCGTGTGAGACACACGGCCTGGCCACACGGGTGTGTGTCCCCTATTTTGAGAAAAATTTTCTAAGTGTGGAAAAGCTTCTCGAGTTATCGGTTTAGTCCCGAACCACTCCCAATGCATGTTTAAGGCCTCGTAGGCTCGTTTACGGGACACTATGATTGATTGTATTTGAATTGATAAATTGTATATGAAATGTATGTTTAAAAGTGTTGTAGGTCCAGTAATGCTCCGTAATCCTATTCTGACGGTGATTTCGGGTGAGGGGTGTTACACCACACCACCGTCTTGTCTAGTGTACATCAAATAGGAAACTAGATCCAAGCAAATTGATCTTCTTTTGTTAAACCATATAAGTTTTAAGTCATCCAATTAATTAATTAACATTGTTACATACAAATCATTAATTGGTCTTACATACACTTAGAATCATGCATAAAGGCTATTTAGCAAAATTTCATAAAACTGCTCGTAGGTATCGATACTGGCATTAAGGTATCGTTCTTTTCTTTGAGTTGTATCGATACCTATTGGAGAAACGATACCAAAGTAGGTTACTGTTTCCCGACCAAAAATCTCAATTATAAAAAATTATTGGTACTTGCTATAAATTATCGATACTTTGGTCCTGAGTATTGATACTCGAGATAAGGTATCGATACCAAATCCCTATTCTGTTTTCCTATACGTCTTAATTCACAAAGGTATCGATTTTCAAAGCCAACTATCGATACCTCTACTACTGAAGCTAAAAATGCAACATAGAAGAGAAAATAATTCATTCCAAATAGTTCCTAAGCAACATGCATCAAGTACTTTGTTTATGTCATCATGCTATGGCTAAGTTTACCAGTCCAAAGTGTCCAATCATCCAAGCAAGAATCGTTATGCCAACATCAATGTTTAAAAATTCTAACATAAAAATAACATGAAATTCTTATAAACCAAATCAAAATGTTTAAATATCATTAACCTAAAATAGTTCTACCACATTGCCTATTTCCCCAATACGAATATAAATAATAGAGAACCTATGATAAATAACCAGTCTTCCTTGGATCACTCCCTCGTTAACCACACTGCCCACACCGTGACGTCACTTATCTGCATATGTTGAAATGAGTGGGTGAGCTTCAATAAGCTCAGTGAATGCAAAGAATTTCCACAACGCAAACATAACATCATGCAACACAACCAATCATTTACTCACAAGTACCTTATCCTTAAGTATAACATCATATAGTATTAAATCATGCATCACCTAATAGTTTATTCTCACAATACAAACAAACTCATTCAAGCATAGAACATATTCCACACGATTACATAAAATATGATAAGATGGCACTTGTGTTATGAAACATATAGTAAGCTCTATAACCACACATCGGATACACGGATCTCCATTACACCACATAGACTCATAGAGTCAAACATGTCCTAAAAGTGAAGCATATAGCTAACACTCTCCTTATTTCCCCTCGCATGTCCCGTTCAATGGAGCTTAGCTCTCATTCTCTTATCCCTCCAAACATGTCCTAAGGCCTCAACACCCAAAATTTTTATTTTATCATTAAATTGAGGTCTACAACATGATAGTATGATTGTGTAAAAATTTCGTTAAGAAATTTTATTGTTTGAGTGCTCAATTTGATAAAAAGGACTAAATTGCATAAGGTGCAAAAATTTAGTTCTATAAGAAAAATGTGTCAAATTGCTATGGATTTTGATTATAAATGGCCTTAAATGGTAATTAGACCATTTGAAATATGAGTGTACATTTCTGTACATGATTAAATGAATTTTAATGATTTATAACAAAGGTTAAATAAGTAAATGAATAAATAAGTTTAGCAAAATAAAGAAATAACAAAATGTCATCTTCTAAACAAGCTTCATCCACCGAAAATAAAAATTAGAAACACCATTGAAGAGGTTTCAAGGTTAAGTCAAGTTTCCTTTAGCATATCAAGAAAAGCTGTAACGCCTCGAATTTTGGGCCTAGAAGAAATAGGTTTTGAACAAGGGAACAGTTAGGAGACTGCACATAAATATTTAGTTGTGCAAGAAAGTGACACAAATTGCTTGTTTGCCTTAATGGCTAAGTGATTTGGGTGTGTATGGGAGTGTTTGAGAAGCCTGGGTTCAAGTATTGGCTTTTGCAGAATTTTTAGTTTTGCTCTTAAATGAATCTGGACACTGGCATATATGCCTTATAAATAGTAGTGCTTGTTTTATGACAAAAAGAGCTTGTGGTCTAGTGGCAAGGTGGCATGTTGTGTAACTGTGAGGTCTAAGGTTCAAGTCCTGGGTTTCACAATAGAGTATTTATTTTGCTGCCTGAGCTGTGTAGGTAGTGGAGTTGGATTAAAACACAGCTAAGGGGAGTTTGAATAGAAGTTGAATGGAGTTGCTGGGGGAATTGAGGAGAAATCGGTGGAGTAATTCAAGGAGGGATAATGGGAGAGATACGAGGAGAAAATCAAGGAGTTTGATGGAGAGGTAGTGTTTGTGCCGAATTTGGTCTCTAGGCACTCAGATAATCGGTTTTGGGGGTTTTTGGGTTGTTTTCTCTCTGTCTGCTTCGGTTTCAGTCAGCATTCTTTTCACCTTTTGCTTTTGGTGCCGAATTTTGGCTAAGACTTCGAGTACCTCTCAGGTTTGTTCGTTTTCTTTTTCTGCTCTTTCATTTAATTCCTTTTTTTTGTTTGTTTGGCCGAGTAGCTCTTTGGTTCTCTCCTCTGCCGAATCTTCTTTTCTCTTCCCCTCTTCTCTTTGTTGTTTCTTTTCTCTCCTCTACTTTCCCAAACCTTGACCGAATAGTGTTGAATAGTTTCGTGTTGCATTTTTCTTCTTATTTGCTCTTCTTCCTCTACCCCTTTTTGGTCAACTGTTAGTTGAATATTGCTTTTCTCTCCCTCTTCATCTCTTCAATTTTGTTTTCGGCTTGACAACTATTCTCTGACGATTTGAATTCCTCGAGGAGTGAAAGAGTTTCAGGTAAGATTAAAGTCGTCGAAACCTTCCTCTCATCACTCGATCAAAGATATACGTCAAAGAGATTGTAGTCAACCTTTGTCAGTGGTATAAATGGGCTAAGCCACATTTGTCAATCGAGGTTTTGGAGCTCATGGATCTTGGTGCGTTTTCACAAGCAGGTGTGTAAACACCCCACTGTAACTGTAGAACGACAAAAGCCGAAAAGCCGAAAATACGATGTTTGAGACCACACGAGCGTGCGATCGCTCTTGTGGTAAGCCAAACCCACAAATCATGGGTGATAGACTGTAGAGGCCCCAATGAGCATTTTCATGGGCTTAGGACGTAATGGGCCACGTTGGGCCGAAAGGGGCCGTGTGGGCCCAATGGGCTCATGGGCCCCACACAAATAAAATCCACGATAAGTGGCAAATACTGGACTGGGCTATGTAGTTCGCATAGCCGTGACTGAATTTGGGCTAAATGGGCCACACAAGCATGTGGGCCCACTTGGGCTGAATAATGAGCTTTGGGCCCATTTACACCGTTATGACCATTTAGGTTATTTGTGTCGCTCGAGGCGACTGTAGACCTTCGGAGAGGTCGTTATCTGCACCAAGACCCCAAAATATGTAAAATGACCGAAATACCCCCAAAATATATAAAATAACCAAAATACCCCCATAGGGTAAAATGACTAAAATACCCCCATAGGGTAAAATGACTGAAATACCCCCATAGAATAAAATGACTGAAATACCCCCATAGGGTAAAATGACTATTATGCCCCTAGGAGATGAAATGATTGTTATGGCCTTATGTTATGTATGACTGATTTGCTCTATGATATGTATGACTATGATTGAGCATGACATTTTGCATACACGTATGATATTATGTCACGACATATTGCATGGGGATGGGTTGCTATATTTGGAGGAAGTGTACTGTACTGATAAGGTCGCATGGGTCGCCCAAGATGACTATGGACCTACTAATGGCTATATGCCATTATTTTACTGGCAGCTTTGCTGCAATACTATTTAATGACGCAACCGGTGCTAATCTTGGTGTGTCTAGCTAGGTGGGTCGATTTGATCCCCACATGGTGTGTTTGGCGGGACAGAGTGGTGTGTAGAGGCTGGATTGGGTAAGATTTCTGACTGCATATCTGTACTAATTAATGATATCATCTCTTATTCTTGCATCGATTAATGATATTACATCTTTATTCATCGCATGACCGATATCTCAGCATCGTTATGGGCCAAGGCCCCACTGATACTATTACTGAAATTGGGCAAATGCCCTACTGATTACTGGCATTATGCTGGGCTCAAGCCCAATCGTTTACTATTACAAGAAAGGGCTTAGGCCCACACTGAATTGGACTGTTATTGTAATGGGCTCAGGTCCAAACTGCATTTATCTACTGTTTAATTGACTGTTTGCTTGTTAGGGATTACACACTGAGTTTTCGTAAACTCACCCCTTTGTTTAACTGTACAGGTAATCCCCAGTCATAGGCGGGTCGGTGCTGCGAGGGACTCGATGATGGCCACACAACTGCATCAGCTTTCGTTTTTAGCTTTTGATTTATAAGTAACTGAATTTGGGTATTTTTATGTAATAAGGCCTCTTTAAAGTTATAAACTTTAAATTGGGGTTTTTATTTATTTAGTTTGATATAAACTGCTAGTTGTAGAAAAAGACGGGTTTTAAAAAGGTAACTATTTTCAAAGACACCATGTTTTCGCAACATTTCCTAAAAAAACTTCCGCAATAAATGAGATTTTGAAAATTAATAACGTTTTAAAAGTGATTAGCTTTTAATAATGCACGCTTTGGAAATGAACAACCCATTTTGGAATCACCGTTAAATAACAAAATGATTAATTGATTTTGAGGATTTCAACAGCAACAAGTTTTACGTTAAACACTTCAATGTGACACCGCCAGATTCAGCCATAACGTCTAGGCCGGGTTTAGGGTGTTACAAGAGCGAAGTTCAGAATTAGATCGGGGGAAAATAAGATAGCGGATTGATAGCTCGATTCTCTCCGTATAAAATCCAAGGTAAGTTCATATGTTAATAAGCATTAATGTAACTATGTTTTAAATGCTTTATAATTGTGTTGTTAATGAATACGTTGTTAATGAATACGGCCTTCCAGAAATGTTTGGCGAAGATTCGGCAATGTGAAATCCCGGTTGAACCTTAGGAATAGATAGGATGTAAATGACATGTCATTAGGGGTTATTGTGTTTGGGTGCTGGTCCGTACGTTCTACTGGTGGCTAAGTTTTCCGGCATGTGTTGTGGATTCTCGTCAGCTTGTGTAAGCAGCACCGTGTAGCTACGTCTTGACCATCAGCTTGTATGAGAAGACCCGTTGATAACTCAAGAGTGAGAATTATATGAGATATGAGATTGAAATGGCTTCGGCCATGTATTGGCACTTAGGGTACGAGATTCTCGAGTATCCGATATTATTCCAAATGGTTCAACGGGTATATTGAAGATATGAAAGGGTAAGAGATTGATACGTATTAGTGCAGGTATGTACGTAAATCGTATAAGCATTGAATCTATGTAATTTCTGAGTTACATATCTACTATGTGGATGAACATATGTTAGCCTTGTGATTAAATTGAATTGTATTGTATCATGATAGATAACTTAATTGGTGAATGAATAGTAGGTTATATTTATTAATCATACGAGCTTACTAAGCTTTATAGCTTACTCTGTTTACTTTTTTGTGTTTTATAGTGATTTCAAAGCTTGCTCGGATTGGGTGTCGTTGGAGATCTCATCACACTATCCAGCTGCCATTTTGATACTTTTGAACTTTTGTATTTGGTTATATGGCATGTATAGGTGTTGTGGATAATATGGTTTATATGTTGGTGATGAGTTTAGCCAATTGATTTGGCTTGTAACTGATGTATGTTTTATTTATGTGTATAGTCATGTGATTTGGCTTATTTTGGTATACTTGATGATGTATATATATGTAAATGGCCATTTTTTATGTGGTGTATAAATTGCTATGTGAATGCTTGTTGTGAATTGGTATTTTGAGTACCAAATGGTTGAATTTTGAGTTATGGTATGTATGTGGTTTTAGGCAAAATAATGCATAGTTAGAAGTGACCATTTAGATGATTATTAGATGTGAAATTGGTATGAAAGTGAATGGCTAATTGTGATACTTAGGTGTTTTGTGGTTGTTGGTATCGAAATAGCATGATTTGGGTTTGATTGAGATTGGTTTGAATGCCTATTGATACTATGTTATATGTCATTTGACATGTTTAGGTGGATGCAAATTTGGGTGAGAAAAATGGCTTGAAAAATAGCCTATTTTTGTCTACACGGGCAGAGACACGGGCGTGTGTCTCATCCATGTGTGACACATGGTCGGTTGACATGGCCGTGTGTCCCCTGATGTTTATTAGAAACCAAGTAAGTATGCTCCACACAGTCCAGCACACGGGCGTATGACTTGGCCGTGTGGCATAAGTCAATATACCCTACAGTTTTGGCACGGCCTAGCACACGGCCTGGCACACGGGCGTGTGAGGCCATTTCAAAGGGTACACGGGCTAATCACACGGGCGTGTGGTTGGCCGTGTAACCCAAGTCAGGGAGTTACACGGGGTAGGACACGGGCTGGGACACTTCAATTTGATCCCATTTCGAATGTCCACACGGCCTGCGGCACGAGCGTGTCTTTGGCCATGTGAGACACACGGCCGGGCCACATGGGCGTGTGTCTCCTGTATTTTGAAAAATTTTATATGTTTCCAAAAATTTCCTGAGTTTTTAGTTTAGTCCCGAACCACTTCTAATGCTTATTTTTGGCCTCGAGGGCTCATGTTTTGGACTATATGATTGTATTTGTTTGATTTTTTAATTGATATGAGAATTGTAATTCGAATTGTACGATTGTTTATGTAATAAGTTCGGTAATGCTCCGTAACCATATTTTGGCGACGGATACGGGTTAGGGGTGTTATATTTATTGGTATCAGAGCTACGGTTTAGTCAATTCTCGGACTAACGTAGCGTATGTGAGTCTAGCTATACATGCCATATATAACCTGTGATAGTGTGATATCTCCTGACAGTTTTAAATCGTGTTTTTATA
This sequence comes from Gossypium sturtianum, assembly GCA_025698515.1. Classification (NCBI taxonomy): domain Eukaryota; kingdom Viridiplantae; phylum Streptophyta; class Magnoliopsida; order Malvales; family Malvaceae; genus Gossypium; species Gossypium sturtianum. Next base: position 57,620,994 of record CM046951.1, on the reverse strand, counting down.
TAGCAATGGATCTCAAACGAGCAATTACTGATGATGTAAAAAGTAATGCGCCAGCCTCCATTCATAGAGCAGCGCCATCTGAATCGAGACCTGTGTCTAAGAGTCAGAGAGGAGAGGCCAAGGAAGCCTTCTTCTAAATAATGAACGAATGGTTCACTGAGTTTGTCCGAACGAATCCAGCTGCTCAGCAACCTCTACCCCCACCTATTCCCCAACCGGTTCTCGTAGCTTCTCAAGGTTTAGAACCTTTATGTTTGAGTAAGCTGCCTGTTGATAAAATTCAAAAGTATGGCGCTGAAGAGTTTAGAGCTACAGTTGATGATGATCCTGAGAGAGCCGAGTTTTGGCTTGAGAATACAATCCGAGTATTTGATGAACTATCTTGTGCGCCAGCTGAATGTGTAAAATGCGCTGTATCACTTCTGAGAGATACTGAATATCAGTGGTGGAACACTTTGATATCTGTGGTGCCGAGAGAATGAGTCACGTGGGAATTCTTTCAAACTGAGTTCAGAAAGAAATACGTAAGACAACAATTTATCGATCAAAAGCGCAAAGAATTTTTGAAACTGAAATACGGTCGTATGACTGTGACTGAATACGAAAGAGAATTCGTGAGACTAAGTAAATATGCTCGAGAGTGTGTTTCTACTGAAGAAATTATGTGTAAGCGGTTCGAAGATGGGTTGAATGAAGACATTAAGCTTCTAGTTGGATTTCTGGAACTGAAAGAATTTGTTGTTTTGGTCGACCGATCTTGCAAGGCCGAGGAACTTGGCAAAGAAAAGAGAAAAGTCAATTTTGAGGCTAGAGATTCGAGAAAGAGAACAATGAGTAAACCCTATCATTCTTCTTTAAAGAAATCACGAGATTCGTATAATCGTTCGAATGCTTCAGTGGGTATTCTAATAGAGATCGTGGGAAGCAATACACGAGTCCTAAAGCTCAAGCCACTTCAGTATCTAGCATTGGTAGTGTTAGAACCAACAAACCTGAGTGTCAACAGTGTGGAAGATGGCATTTTGGAGACTGCTGGATGAATAACAAAGCTTGTTTTAGATGTGGCTCGCAAGATCATTTCATTCGAGATTGTCCTGAGTTACCCGAGAAAGACAAATATTTGAATACAAGACCGAGTAATATAGCTGCCAGAGGGAGACCACCTAGAAGTATGGGAAATGTGACTAGTAGCAAAGGTGCGACAAAGGATTCTGCTATGATATCCGAGGCTTGAGCACCAGCCAGAGCTTACGCTATTTGTGCTCGCGAAAATGCGTCGTCACTAGATGTTATCACCGGTACATTTTCTCTTTATGACACTGATGTAATTGCTTTGATTGATCTTGGATCGACTCATTCGTATGTTTGTAAGAATTTAGTGTCTAATAAGAGTTTACCTATTGAGTCTACCGAATTTGTGATTAAAGTATCGAACCCCTTAGGCAAGTATGTCTTAGTTGATAAATTTTGCAAGAATTGTCCTTTGATCTCTCGGGGTTACTGTTTTCTGGCTGATTTGATGCTTTTACCATTTGATGAATTCGATGTGATCTTGGGTGTGGATTGGTTGGCTCTGCATGATGTTCTTGTGAATTGTAGATGAAAGACTATTGAGTTGAAATGTCAGAATAGTGAAATTCTTCGAATTGAATCTGATGACTCGAGTGGGTTGCCTATAGTGATATCGACGATGCTAGCACAGAAATATGTGAGGAAAGGTTGCGATGCTTATCTTGCGTATGTATTGGATACAAAAGTGTCTGAATCGAAGATTGAATCAGTTCCAGTGGTTTGTGAGTATCCGGATGTGTTTCTAGAAGAGTTACCTGGGTTGCCACCGATCAGAGTGGTTGAATTTGCTATTGAATTAGTACCGGGAACATCACTGATATCGATAGCTCCGTACAGAATGGCTCCAATAGAATTGAAAGAGTTGAAAGCTCAGTTGCAAGAGTTAACAGATAGAGGTTTTGCGCGACCTAGTTTTTCGCCATAGGGTGCACCAGTACTATTCGTAAAAAAGAAAGACGGATCGATTAGACTATGTATCAACTATCGTCAGCTTAACAATGTTACAATTAAGAATAAGTATCCTTTGCCAAGAATTGATGATTTGTTCGATCAGTTGAAAGGAGCAACAGTATTTTCAAAGATTGATCTAAGATCTGGTTATTATCAGTTGCGGGTTAAAGATTCGGATGTGTCGAAAACTGCATTTAGAACCAGGTACAGATATTATGAATTTCTTTTTATGCCGTTCGGATTAACTAATGCTCCTGCAGTTTTTATGGATTTGATGAATAGAATTTTCAAACTGTATTTAGACAGATTTGTTGTTGTATTCATTGATGACATTCTGATCTATTCCCGAGATGAATCTGAGCATGTTGAACATTTGAGGATTGTATTACAAATATTGAGAGATAAGCTACTATTTGCTAAATTTAACAAATGCGAGTTTTGGCTCCGGGAAGTTGGATTTTTAGGATATATTATTTCAGCGAAAGGCATCCGAGTTGATCCAAGTAAGATTTCAGCAGTTGTTGACTGGAAACCACCAAGAAACGTATCTGAAGTTAGAAGTTTTCTGGGATTAGCTGGCTACTATCGGAGTTTTGTAAAAGGGTTCTCTATGCTTGCTACACCGATGACTCGATTGTTACAGAAAGATGTGAAGTTTGAGTGGTCTGAGAAATGTCAATAGAGTTTTGAACAGTTGAAAGCACTGTTAACTGAAGCACCAGTTTTAGTTCAGCCTGAGTCGGGTAAAGAGTTTATGATTTTCAGTGATGAGTCATTGAACGGTTTGGGATGTGTTTTAATGCAAGAAGGAAAATTGATAGCTTATACTTCCAGACAGTTAAAACCACATGAAAATAATTATCCGACACACGACTTAGAGTTAGCCGCTATTATTTTCGCGTTAAAAATTTGACGACATCATTTATTTGGTGAGAAATGTCATATTTTTACCGAACATAAAAGCTTGAAGTATTTAATGTCTCAGAAAGATTTGAATTTGCGACAACAAAGATGGCTCGAGTTGTTGAAAGACTATGAGTTAATGATTGATTATCATCTCGGGAAAGCGAATGTAGTCGCGGATGATCTGAGTAGAAAATCTTTGTTTGCTTTACGGGTGATGAACACACAGTTAACTTTATCTGATGCGATGAACACACAATTAACTTTATCTGATGATGGTTCGATTTTAGCTGAATTAAAAACTAAATCGGTGTTTCTCCAGCAAATTGGTGAAGCTCAGAAATGTGACAATAAATTGCAAGCCAAAAGAGTACAGTGCGAGATGACTACTGATTCATAGTATCAGATCAGATCAGATGATTGTTTGTTGTTTCGAGTTAGAATTTGTGTACCGAGAAATTTCGAGCTTATTCAGAAAATTCTACATGAAGCACACAGTGGTAGTTTGTCCGTTCATTCGGGGAGTACTAAAATGTACAATGATTTGAAACAGTTGTATTGGTAGTCAGGCATGAAACGAGAAATTTCAAAATTTGTGTCGAAATGCTTAGTTTGTCAACAAGTCAAAGCCGAACATCAAGTGCCTTCAGGACTACTACAGCCAGTGATGATACCAGAGTGGAAATGGGATAGAGTTACGATGGATTTCTTATCGAGATTACTATCTCCGAAAAAGAAGCTATTTGGGTTGTAGTTGATAGATTGACGAAATATACACATTTCATTCCAGTACGTACAGACTTTTCACTCGATAGATTAGCTGAATTGAACATCTTTGAGATTGTCAGATTGCACGGAGTGTTAGTTTCTATTATTTTGGATAGAGATCCGAGGTTTACGTCGCGATTTTGGAAGAAATTGAAAGAAGCTTTGGGTACGCGGTTGCACTTTAGTACTGTATTTCATCCTCAAACCGACGGTCAATCTGAGAGAGTGATTCAGATTCTCGAAGATATGCTTAGTTGTTGTGTTTTAGAGTTTGAGGGCAACTGGGAAAAATATTTACCATTGGTTGAATTTGCGTATAACAATAGTTTTCAATCGAGTATAAAGATGGCACCGTATGAAGCTTTATATGGTTGTAAATGCCGGACTCCGTTGTACTAGACCGAGCTTAGTGAGAATAAGATTCACTGGATTGATTTAATCAGAGAGACTGAAAACAAAGTGAAAGTGATTCGTGACAGTTTGAAAGCAGCTTCAGATCGACATAAATCTTATGCGGATTTGAATCGTAAAGATATTGAATTTCAAATCAGCGACAGAGTGTTTCTAAAAGTATCTCCGTGGAAAAAGATTCTTCGATTTGGTCGAAAAGGAAAACTGAGTCCAAGGTTTATTGGACCGTATGAGATTATCGAGAGAATTGGTCCAGTGGCATATCGGCTAGCTTTACTGTCAGAATTAGAAAATATCCATAATGTGTTTCATGTGTCGATGTTACGCCGATATAGATCAGATCCGTCGCATATAATTTCTCCGATAGAGATTGAAATTCAACCTGACATGTCGTATAGCAAAGAACCGATCAGAATTTTAGCTCGAGAGATTAAAGAGTTAAGAAACAAAAGCATAGCTCTAGTGAAAGTTCTTTGGCAACGTCATGGTGTCGAAGAAGCTACGTGGGAACCCGAGGAATCTATGAGAAAATAGTACCCTAACCTATTTTTTGGTAAGATTTTCGGGGACAAAAATTCCTAAGGGGGGAGAGCTGTAACAACCCAATTTTAGTTAAATCAGAACAGTGGTTCTGGGACCACAAATCTGATGTCAAAATATTTATTTTATTATTAAATTGAGGTCTACATCATGATAATATGATTGTGTAAAAAATTCGTTAAGAAATTTTATCGTTTGAGTGCTCAATTTGATAAAAAGGACTAAATTGCATAAGGTGCAAAAATTTAGTTCTATAAGAAAAAGGTGTCAAATTGCTATGGCTTTTGATTATAAATGGCCTTGAATTGTGATTAGACTATTTTAAATATGAGTGGATATTTATGTACATGATTAAATGAATTTTAATGAGTTATAACAAAGGTTAAATAAGTAAATGAATAAATAAGTTTAGTAAAATAAAGAAATAACAAAATGTCATCTTCCAAACAAGCTTCATCCACCGAAAATAAAAATTAGAAACACCATTGAAGAGGTTTCAAGGTTCGGCCAAGTTTCCTTTGTGCATACCAAGAAAAGCGAAGTTCGAAATTAGATCAGGGGAAAAACAAGATAGCGGATTGATAGCTCGATTCTCTCTGTATAAAATCTGAGGTAAGTTCGTATGTTAATAAGCATTAATGTAATTCTGTTTTAAATGCTTTATAATTGTATTGTTAATGAATACGGCCTTACGGAAATGTTCGACGAAGATTCGGCAATGTGAAATCCCGGTTGAACCTTAGGAATAGATAGGATACGAATGACATGTCATTAGGGGTTATTGTGTTTGGGTGCTGGTCCGTACGTTCTACCGGTGGCTGAGTTTTTCGGCATGTGTTGCGGATTCTCGTCAGCTTGTGTGAGCAGCACCGTGTAGCTACGTCTTGACCGTCAGCTTGTGTGAGTAGACTCGTTGATAACTCGAGAGTGAGAATTATATGAGATATGAGATTGAGATGGCTTCGGCCATGTATTGGCACTTAGGGTGCGAGATTCCCGAGTATCCGATATTATTCCAAATGGTTCAACGGGTATATTGAAGATATGAAAGGGTAAGAGATTAATACGTATCAGTGTAGGTATGCACGTAAATCGTATAAGCATTGAATCTATGTAATTTGTGAGTTACATGATCTACTATGTTGATGAACATATGTTAGCCTTGTGATTAAGTTGAATTGTATTGTAACATGATAGATAATTGGTGAATGAATAGTAGGTTATATTTATTAATCATACGAGCTTACTAAGCTTTATAGCTTACTATGTTTACTTTTTCGTGTTTTATAGTGATTTCAAAGCTTGCTCGGATTGGGAGTCATCGGAGATCTCATCACACTATCCAGCTGTCATTTTGGTACTTTTGAACTTATGTATTTGGTTATATGGCATGTATAGGTGTTGTGGATAATATGGTCTATATGTTGGTGATGAGTTTAGCCAATTGATTTGGCTTGTAAATGATGTATGTTTTGGTTACGTGTATAGCCATGTGATTTGGCTTATTTTGGTATACTTGATAATGTATATATATGTAAATGGCCTTTTGTTATGTGGTGTATAAATTGCTATGTGAATGCTTGTTGTGAATTGGTATTTTGAGTACCAAATGGTTGAATTTTGAGTTATGGGATGTATGTGGTTTTAGGCAAAATAATACATAGTTGAAATTGACCATTTAGATGATTATTAGATGTGAAATTGGTGTGAAAGTGAATGGCTAATTGTGATACTTAGGTGCTTTTGGGTTTGATTGAGATTGGTTTGAATGCCTATTGATACTATGTTATATTCCATTTGATATGTTTAGGTGGATGCAAATTTGGGTGAGAAAAATGGCTTGGAAAATAGCATATTTTTGTCCACACGGGCAGAGACACAGACGTGTGTCTCAGCCGTGTGTGACACATGGTCGGGTGACGCGACCGTGTGTCCCCTGATGTTTATTAGAAACCAAGTCAAGATGCTCTCACACGTACCTCAAAGACACCTGGCGTGTGACTTGGCCGTGTGGCATAAGTCAGTATACCCTACAATTTTGGCACGACCTAGCACACGGCCTGGCACACGGGCGTGTGAGGCCATTTCGAAGGGTACACGGGCTAGTCACATGGGCGTGTGGTTAGCCGTGTGACCCAAGTCAGGGAGTTACACGGGGTAGGACACGGGCTGGGACACGGCCATGTGATCCCATTTCGATGTCCACACGGCCTGCGACACGGGCGTGTCTTTGGACGTGTGAGACACACGGCCGGGCCATACGGGCATGTGTCCCTTGTATTTTGTAAAAATTTCTATGTTTTTCAAAAATTTCCTGAGTCCTCGGTTTAGTCCCGAACCACTTCTAATGCTTGTTTTTTGCCTCGAGGGCTCATGTTAGGGACTATATGATTGTATTTGTATGATTTTTTAATTGATATGAGAATTGTAATTCGAATTGTACGATTGTTTATGTAATAAGTTCGATAATGCTCCGTAACCCTATTTCGACGACGGATACGGGTTAGGGGTGTTATAGGTTGAATTGGTTGACTCGCGAACCAATACAAATCAGTTGAACTGAGCTAAAAAAATTGATTGAACTAGTTGAATCGATTCTCACTATTTTTAAATTTTTTATTTTTATGAATTTTTAATAAATTTTAAATATATAAAGAAAATAATAATTTTGTCTTTTTTTGCTACACGGTTTGATTGGTTATCTTTTTAAAAAAAACAAACTTAACGGTTTGACTAACGATAAAGGTACCAATCTAGAAAAAAAGTAATTTAGGTATCACTTATGACAAAAAAAAAAAAAGGTATCAAAATGAGAAAAATAACAAGTTTACATGCCAATGAGTTAAGTTTTTTTTTTTAAATGAAGAAAATATCAACTTAAAAAAATAATTTACATACAGACAAAAAATAATTTAAGTATCAATATTTTTAATTTAAGTATTTAATTTCTATATTATTATTATTCAAAATTTGGATTGAAAAACATATTTCCGCTTCAATAATAAATGAAGTCATAATCTAGTGTATTTTCTATGCCTTACCAGTCCAATTATCTTAAAAAGCTACAATAAGACAAAGCATAGACAAAAATGCATATTATGGATTGGTTGGTTGCTCGATAAAACACAGCGTAGCGTTGATCCCCATAGCGGCGAGACAAGAGGATACCCCCCCGTGGTCCTAGTCCAAAATTCATACCAATGTCAAAAGTAGATTCACAACAGGTAAATTACATCAATAGTCACTCAATTTTAATTTTAATGGTAAAATGTCACTTAACTTCAATTCAGTCATTTAATTTTAATTTCAATGGTAAAACGTCACTTAACTTTCAATTCAGTCACTTAATTTTTAAAAAATAACAAACTAGTCACTAACATTATCGAAAAGTGACAAATTAATCACCCACTAATATTTTCCGTTACAGGCCTAACAAGACAGGTGACGTGATCCGTTAACTAGTTGATGTGTGAAAACCCAGTTAACCCAATTAGCTGATGTGGCAGATTGACGTGGAGTTTACCCAAAATTTATCCAAAATCACGGCCCAAAATGGGAATTTTTTTTTGCCAGTGACAAAGCAAGCAAAACACAAACCCTAACAGAACTTAGAAAAGCTCTATCTTTGGCAGTGAAAATTTAAAATTGATGGCGAAAATGTTGAGGTTGGCATCGAAACGGATGCTTGGGCAAATGTCAAGGGAGATCCCATCACGACCCGTTCTGATTCTTCCACGTCTTTACCACAAAAACGTCATCGACCACTACAACAATCCTTATAATGTCGGTTCCTTCGATAAGAATGATCCAAACATCGGCACCGGTTTAGTCAGAGCTCCTACTTGATGTGATGTTATGAAGCTTCAAACCAAAATCAACGAGAAATTTGGGAAGATCGTTGATGCTTGCTTTAAAACATTTAGTTGTGGATCGGTGATTGCCAAAACCCAGATTGAACTTTTATCTCCTTCTCTACCTTCTAATCTCTCATCATCCAGTAATGAGATAGTGCATTTGGTTGGATACAACGAAGAAAGGCTCTCGACCGTTCTCGTTGTCAAAACTATTCTTTCTGAAGCTTGCCTCACCGCGATCCACAACCTCATGTTGCTGTTGAATCACTCTAGAATTTTTCTCTTCTTCTTCTTTTATTACCTAACTCAGCTAAGGTTTTAAAATGGGGTCGTTTACACAATAGGATAACATATAAGCTTTTCATTACGTCTGTAATGAAAAATGGTTAATAAGACTGAATTTTTTTTTTTAGAAGTCAAGTGAGTATTTTATCATTAAAATTAAAATTGAATTACTGTTAGTCTAATTTAAATTTACCCAAAATAAAATTATGTCTCAAAACACATATTCTGAATCCCCCGAATCATCCTCCCTATCCGCCATATTTTTCCCGCCCTATCAGATCAGATCGATCACATGAAATCACACGGCAACGACCATCATGATGGTGATCATAATATTGCCCCCACTCTCAACCCCACCTCCTCTTCCCCTCTTTACTCTTCCATCCTCGCTTTAAAAGAATCTATCTGTCCTCCACTACCCGCAAATCAATGCCCTGTAAAATTTCTCCATTTTTTTCACCTTTTCCTCCTTTTATTTTTTTATTTCTTTTTCGTTTTCAAATTAAATTTCTCACTCTATATCTACTCCTACTCTTCCACCACTCTCACTTGCTACTATATAGCCTTCCATTTCCCTTTTCTTCTCTTCAACTCCACCTGCTAAAATGCACCAATTTCCGGTGCTTCTCAGCCTCATCGCAGTGTCTGTACTGCTGATGGTAACTCCAGTCATTGGATACCGTCCATGGCCTCACTTAAAACCCAACAGCTCCGATTTAACGTTGGGAAGCTCCAAGAAATTCGAGGGCTCATCAGAGTTCGTCCAAATGAGATACCATATGGGACCAGTTCTCACCGCGAACATCACCGTACACATAGTTTGGTACGGCCGATGGCAAAAATCTCAGAAGAAGATCATCCGTGAGTTCATCAACTCAATCTCCGCCATTGATGCCAAGCACCCTTCTGTTGCCGGCTGGTGGAAGACCGTACAACTTTATACGGACCAAACGGGCGCCAACATCTCCCATACTGTGCATTTAGGGGAAGAGAAGAACGACCGATTTTACTCGCACGGGAAAAAACTGACGCGCTTGTCGATACAGTCGGTGATAAAAAGCGCGGTGACAGCGAGTTCAAAGCCGTTGCCGATAAACCCCAGGAGCGGGCTCTTCCTCTTGCTCACATCCGATGACGTGTACGTCCAGGATTTTTGCGGCCAAGTATGTGGGTTCCATTATTTCACATTCCCATCCATCGTGGGTTACACGCTCCCATACGCATGGGTGGGGAACTCGGCGAAGCTTTGCCCGGGGGTATGCGCTTATCCCTTCGCCGTGCCGAAATACATGACGGGGTTCAAGCCGTTAAAGTCACCCAACGGTGACGTAGGAGTGGACGGGATGATAAGCGTGATCGGACACGAAATTGCTGAACTAGCAACCAACCCGTTGGTGAACGCTTGGTATGCCGGCCAAGACCCAGTGGCACCGGTGGAAATAGCGGATTTATGTGAGGGTATTTATGGAACTGGAGGTGGTGGATCTTACACGGGACAGCTATTGAGCGATAAAGATGGTGCCACGTTTAACATGAACGGGATCAGACGGAGGTACTTGGTTCAGTGGGTTTGGAATCATATCCTTAATTACTGTACTGGGCCTAATGCACTTGATCAGTAATTTTTATTTTGAAATTAAAATATTTTAGTGTTTCTTTATTTTGGCATTTTGAGGTTTATTAAATATGGACTTTTGTAATATTTATAATTTATATATTATTCCTTATATGAAGATTTGAAAGATTTGGATGGTGGTGATAATAGGGGTTGAAATCGAATAAGTATTAATTGAAGTTAATTGAATTGAATTTTTAAAAAAATTAATTGAATCAAAATATTTCGATTAATTTAGTTTAAAATATATGTTTTTGTTTTTGTTTTTGTTGAAATAAGTATAAAACATAAAAAAAAAATTGATAATGTTCATTTAATTAAATTATTCGAAATCACATAATTTGTATTATTAATTATTAAGTTCGATTAATTCAGTTAATTACTCAATTTTAAATTGAATTAATCGATTATTGAACTTTTACAAAATTATTAATTAACTTCTGATCTAATTAGATAATTTGATCAATTAATTAAATTAAATCGATTTAATCAATTAATTCAATTTTAATCTAATCGAATTTTTAACACATAGTGTAATCCAATTGGCTTTCTTGAACTTAAAACTATAATAAGTTTGTCTTAATTTTAGTGTAAGTTTTGACTTAAATTTTAGTTTATTTCGAGTCTCATTCAGTTTGAAGTTGATGTCAGATTTTCTTAAAAAGGTAAATTGATTTTGATACAAGTTTAATCATTTTGATATGGTTGAATTAAATTTGATGTAATTTGAATTTATGCTTTTCAAATTATTTTTTTAATAATAATTAAGATAGATTTTGATTAGGTTTGTGAGATATTTAAATTTGAATTCAAAAAAGTTTTTTGTTTGCTACATTAAAAAAATTAAAACTTAAACTAACAATGTTTGATTTACGTTTATGGATTTCATACGCGGTATAGTTAAATGGATAAATATTTAATATATATGTCCTTAAAATGTTTTAACTCGCGTTTATAATGTCAGTTAAAAATACGTTTTGTTGGACACATTTTTATTTTTTTCTTAATTTTTTAAGGTTAGGATTTTTTTAGAGTTTAAGGTTTTATGTTTTTTAAAATTTAGAGTTTAGAGTTTTAAGTTTTTAGGGTTTTTTTTTGTAAGGTTTAGGGTTGAAAATTTGTGGGGATAGATTTATTTGTGTTTGTATTTGATGTAGACATTATGAAAGCTTAAAGAAATATTTGAGTTGATGATGATTAAGGGTGGGTATTTGATTGAGCTGAGTCGAATCGAGTAAAAAAAATTTGAATTAATCGAACTGAATTCTATTTTAGCAACCAAACTCAATTTGAAATTCTTTCAAATCAAATCGAATTGAGTCAAAAAAATTCGAGTCAAGTCGATTTAACAAATCCTATATTTATACTCAATATTTCGTTTACATGGACTGATTATTTAACTAGTAGATGAAGTACAAATTATTTAACTATATAAACTAGGGGTGAGCAAAACTCGATTCGACTTGAAAAAATCGAAAAAAATTTCGAATTTCGAGTTAAACGAATCGAGTTATTCGAGTTAATTGAGTTATTCGAGTCAACTCGATTTTTTTTTCGAATTTCGAGTTCGAATCAAGTTGAGTTTTCGAATTCGAATAACTCGAATAATTCGAATAATTCAAAAATCAAACTATAATATTTTACATTTTTACCCCAAACTCCCAAACCTTTTTACTTTTCCCTCAAAACTTTTACTCCTTCCCACTTTCCCCAAAATTTTTACTCCTCCTATCCCAACCCCAATCTACCCAAAATTCATTTCCCACCAAAATTTTACTCTCCCATTTACTTTTTCTCAAAATTTTACTCCCAAAAACCCTCAAAACTTTTTATTTTCCCCCAAAATTTTTACTCCCTCCCACTTTTCCCCTAAAACTTTTACTCCATTCCCATCTCACCTCCCATCTACCCCAAACCCATCTCCCCTCTAATTTTTTTTTTAATATTTTCCTTCAAAATTTTACTCTCCCTATTTACTTTCCTCAAACTTTTATTCTCCAAAACTTTTATTTTTCCCTAAACTTTTACTTCTCACCCTTTACTCTCAAATAAAAATCAAAATTATCCAAAAAATCACTAAACATAAATAGTAATAATTTTATTTATATCTACTATTTATATTATTAAACTAAATTTCACATTTTATATTATTTATATTATTGAATTATTTAGTCATATTGAATATTTATATTAAAATTGAATTATTAATTATGCCATAAAATATTCGTGTTAAAATTTTATATTGGTATCAATTTCACATTTTATCTTTAAAATAACTTTCATTAAAAATCACATTTTTACATTTAATATATTTTTAATTCCAAAATACATAGTGACAAGAATCAAGATAATTGAAACAACTAAGCAAGCAAAGAAGCTAACCCGTATATAAAAGATTAATAAATAAATTATTTGGTGATGATGAAAGTTAATAAAAAAATTTGGTTAAGGTGGACAAATTTTATTACGATGGGTGACAATGATAACAGGGACCCAAAATTATTTTTTAAAATTTAACTCGAACAAATATATTCGATTCGATTCGAATTCCATCTCACTCGACTCGATTCGAGAAAATTTCAAATCAAATTAGGATGATAAAATATGATTCGTCAAGTCGATTAACTCGAAATTTTTTTATTCGATTCGATTCGATTCGATCGAACGCTCACCCCTAATATAAACAATATAATGGTTTTGCCTTTTATCTTAATGGGTAAACATTTATCAAAACGAAGTAATTTTGCCTTTTAACTCTAGAAAAGGTAAACATTTATCAAAATGATGTAGTTTTTCCTTTTCTTATTCAGATTTTCGGATAATTCAAATTGTGTAATTCATATTCGAGTTAAAATATTTTTTGATTTTTTTATTCGAGTTGATCCAAATAACTCGAATAACTCGAACTATTTAATTCAAAATTTGAATTTTTTATCAAGTTTTTCGAATTGAATTGGATTTTGCTCACCCCTAACAGTGATGCTATAGCGCTTAGAGACCCATACGTTTCATCTGTCGTGTCAGAATGGAACCATTGCCTTAGAAGCCCATCATATTACAACTCATGCTCTGAGTCCACAGTGCTTATATGGCCACGAGTTGAAGTATAACTAAGGCTTCTACTTGACATATGTTAATGTAACATCCCGTCCAGCGAAGTCCTGGCTATTTAAGTGTTGTTTATAAAAGTAAGGCTTAAGGGTAAGTTTCAAGTGCTCAACGTTAGAACTCGATTAAGTGTAAGGACTTTTTGAGTGCGCTAGTGATGCCCTAGTTTGGCGGATTCTGAACGAAAGGAAAGGCACCCATGGTGAACTCTTGTATGTACAACATATAGGATATTCTAAAATAACAAAGCTTATGACTAAATCTGAAGAAAGGTAAGTATGACGAATCAAGGAGTACTGGTAAGAGTATATATATATATATATATGAATATGGCATATAGTATAAAGAAGTACTAATGGCGAAGTAGTGTTCGCCCAAAATCCCTTTTCGCTATATAGAACAAGCGGACTTCAACATGAAAATAAATAGACAAGGACTCCCCGTCAGATTATGATGAGTGAAACAGAAATGGTAATTACGAAAGGAATAGTTATAAGGTATGAGGCCAGTGATATAATACATCTAGTTACCAATGTGGTCCCATGCTAGCCAATGTGTGAGGTGCTAGTTAAGAATTAACCGAATGCGAACTAGAAGGGTTAAAGGCTAAGGGAATAATCAGATAAGTTTCTTAGAAGTGACAAATTTTGGATAAGACAACTTAGTATTGATGTGACGTTTACCAAGTTCCTATAACTTGAGTTAAGTTAAAAGGACACTCCGGTTAAGTTAAGGGAGAGTTATCTTCCTTCTTAAGAACTAGGGCTAAAAGAAAATGAAAACATCTCTCTAAGATGAGTCGAAAAACCAGGTTTTTCTTAGTGGTTTTCCCTCCCATCAAAGCAGAGGAGGTTGTAGCATCTGGCTGAATGATAGATTTGGAGCCCAAACTGTTGATTCCACAAGGAATGGATAGGTCTGAAGTTTAAACTACCTCTGAAGTTATCAGGTGAGTCCCTAAACTGGCTCATACATGCATAATATGCCTTTTAGAAACTTTTATGCTAAGTAACCAAATTGTGAAATAGAACTAGTAAAATATGATGTGATGACTCTGATAAGGAACACAAGATTTATGAACTTGTATGTATGGATAACATGAAGTTTCACGGTCAAAGTATGAAACATGAATATTAACGTTAAAGGATGCTTGTGTCTGGATAATGGAAATATGTTAATGTGTTTGAAAGGTCTGGATGTGTCTGTTATGAGTAAGTCAAGATATGACGAGTTCATGGGTCTAAGTATGAAGAGCCTAAGTTTGTCTCTGGAGTCATCAAAAGGGTCCGTTAAGACTAAAAACACGAATCTTTGAAAGAACAAGTCAATGGCCATGACACTAAAGGACCATATCGTGTAAAACTGTAACTGGTGGGTTATGGCATTATATGGAAAAATTTAAGGAATGTTACTACTAAATGTGATTCTCTATGTGTCCCAGGACGATGAGGGGCAAACTTCACTAAGTGTGAGTCTAAGAAAATACCTATCGCTTGAATCACCAGGAAATGTAAGCCTCTGTGACGAACCTGTTAAAGGAGAACCTTTATAGAAAAACTTTGGAAAGGTAAGCCTTTATGGCAAAACTGTTAAAGGAAAATCTTTGTGGCAAAACTCTGGAAAGGTAAGCCTTTGTGGTGAACTTGTTAAAGGACAACCTTTGTGGCAAAACTTTGGAAAGGTAAGCCTTTGTAGCAATCTCCGTAAATGAAGCCTTCATGGTTATATCTGAAAAGGAACTCCTTTGTGGGGCAACCAAAGACAGGATGCCTTAGTGGCAACTCTGTAAAGGAAAGCCTTTGTGGTGAGTACAAAGGAAGCCTTTACGGCTATTTAAATGAAAGAATGCCTTAACATAAATTTTTGAATGAATGACGTGTAAAGAATTAGGAAAGAATGGCATAAATGGTCATCTGAAGACAAAGTAAAGATAGGACTCTGAAGGTATGGTAAGTGTAAGAGATAACGTATGGTACAAGTAAAAACAACTAAGTATTCAACAAACT
Organism: Gossypium sturtianum; assembly: GCA_025698515.1. Lineage (NCBI taxonomy): Eukaryota > Viridiplantae > Streptophyta > Magnoliopsida > Malvales > Malvaceae > Gossypium > Gossypium sturtianum. The sequence continues at coordinate 57,605,482 of CM046951.1, read as the reverse complement.
CTAAAAGAAAGGCACTGCATATAAAAGAATTGGCGAACCCCAAATAGTAACAAGAAATGAACAGTAAAGCTAAAGTGTGCCAGAATAGGTGGCGAACCCGAGATATGTGTTATAGGCATGTATATATAGTACCCTGAAGTAAGGAAGATCTGGGTGAACTCTGTGTGAAGTAATTGGCGTAGTCTATCTCGCCCAAAGGTAGTGGTAAAATCAGGATGTATGAATTAAGATTTTAAGTTTGCTAATAAGGAAAGTGAAGTGGTTAAAGACTATATAAAGATAATATTTTAAAAAAGGACATAAAAAGTGATGGAATTGTAAGTATAATACGCTCAAAGGAAAGAAACGGTCATTTGAGTTCAGACTTCAAATCTAGAGCCTAGTAGAGCGAAAGCTTTATAAATATGAAAGGAAGATAAGTCTTTAAAGACACTGAGAGGAAGACGAAGGTTTAAAATAGAAAAGAGTAATTAAAGTCTGTTAGAGGAAATCTTAGTAAAGTAATCACCAGAAGGAATAAGGAAAAGTCAAAGGACACATGAAGGACATGCGAAGCATCTATCGCACTTTGATATAATGAAACATGTATTTAAGGATTATTTCACTAAATTCTTATGAACTTACTAAAGTTATTTCGTGTTTTAGGTTGAAAAGGAGTATGCGCCGAGGGACGATGCAAGGGCTACGCCAAGGGGTGGTGAATCGGGCTATTATGCATACAGAGGAAGGTAAGTGGAGTGCTTAAGTTTGAGCAGAAGTTTATTAGGTAGAATTCCAATATGTATACAGTAGGCCGAGCGACGGTTTTGGGTTAGGGGTGTTACATGATATGTAGACGACTTACTAATGTGATCTCGACCGCATCATGTTACGACACAACTCGACGTCACCAAGATTGGCCTAAACACGAGGGGCCCAAGTGCAAAATGAAATTTAATTTTAGTTTGTTAACTTGTGTGTAGGTTTTAATTGTTCGAGATTGGGGTGGAAATTATTGCTGGAATAATCGAACAATCACGGATGTCCAGCTCAAGTGTTCCATGCAACTTGAAACAATCTCATTTAGCTCGTTTATAGCTCATCCTAGCTCATTGAGCACCACATTATTTGTTTTTAGCTTGTGCATCAATTTGCTGGAATATCTAATTCGGTTTAGCTCAATTATAGCTTTCTTTAGTTTATGCATTTAATTGCTGGAATGAACTTAAATAATATTTAGTTTAAGTATTAAATGAGTCTTAGTAATGTGTTTAGTTATTTTAGTTTAAGTAATTAAGTTGTTTTAATTTTATTTAGTTGTTTAAATAATTTCGGTAATTAATATGTTCTAGCTTAATTAATTTGCTACAGCCATTTAATTTGTTTAATTGTGCTTATAGGTGAATTAATCATTTGAACCAACTGTTACATGGATGGGCATTTAAAGAGAGGAATAAATTCAGCTGTTATGAAGATGAATTAAAGACCAGCAGCTGTTATGAGCTTTTCCAAGTAAATGATTGAAGAGTTTAATGGACAAGGAGTTATTCACACAAGCTATTCAGTTTCCAAACGTTTTTCACATGTTGGTGGCTGTTCCAATTTGTCCATTTACACCTTTGGTTGGTTATATTTAAGCATTTACACAAAGAAGGTTGTTCGTGTGCCAAATGACATTTATTTTTTTTTGCTGCTATCCATTCGGCTGCCCAAGGGGAAATTAAAAGGCTGTTATGACCTTTTTAGCTGATCAAGCATTGAGCCAAATTTATTCAGCTCATTAGAGCTAATTATTAGCTGATTAGGAAGATTAAACATGCTGTCCATTACCGTTACATATGTTTAGAGTTCATCAAAGTTCTTTTAGTTTTAATTAGCTTAATTAAGTTCATCAATAGCTCAATTAAGTTGAATGTTTGTGTCCATTTGGCAGGGGTTTGTCTCATGCCTATAAATACTTTGTTTCCAGCTAATTGTAGGAGGACTTTTGATCATTTGATGAATATCATTTTACTTTGTGAGTGTTCAACTCTCTTTGTTTTCTTTGGGACTAATCTAACTTATCAAGCTAGGCTTGGGGCATCATTTCCTTCTTTTTTTATCCGAACTTATAACTTCAAGTGTAGCATTTGTTATACCTTCGGTTCCTATCTCGTTAGATAGCGGGTCAAGGTTTATTTGTTGTTTCCTAAACCGAATTATCCAACTAAGTGCTTTTAAGACTTGGGTCAACAATCATCCATATTGTTGGTTCGGCCTTTGCCTTAGCCAAACTTATCCATCCATTTCCTAAACATTCCTTGAACCTCTGTTTGAGCCTATCTTCTACCCGTTTTTAGCCTTTCTTGAAACGAAGCACAACTTACTCAATTTCTCGATCGAGCACACACATACGACTCGAAACCACAACAACCGAGATCGTATCACTTACCACTTTTAATATCAAACACCTAAGTTTAGTATATTACAAACTATACAAACATTAAGGTTTTCAAATGTATAAATCCATCAATAAATTATATAGAGGATTATAAATTTATATTATGATTTTTGTACGTTATATTTATAAATCTAGAGGATTATAAATTATGTCTATGGTTCATTTTATGTAAGTATTAACACAATCATTTATGTACGTATTTTCAATGTTATTTCTCATGTTCTAGCATGTTCTGTATAATTTATTATTGTGAGTCAATTTTAAAAAGAATAATTTGTTTGTTCGAGTAATGTTCTAATTCATGACAATTTTCATAATTTATCATACTAGATCAGTTTAGAAAAATTTAGGTGTTTATATTGTATTTTGATATGAGAGTCAGTAGGCAAGATAGAAATTAAGTTGTTGGATGAAAAGCAAAAGAAACAAATGTTTTAACAAGTGAGACAAATACAACAATGAACAAAGAACACAACATAATTGAAAAGAGAGCAGATAAGATGATGGAAAATTTGTTTCCCTTCAAGAACGATGCTTCAATAAAAACAATCAATAGTGAAAGACGGCATTTAACCCTCCAAGTATGAACTTAGTAACCCAAAAGTTGAAGAACTTCCACCCATAACTTGAGAGAAAACGAGATGAAACTTCTTGTGAAAACAAAAATAAACGAGTTCTTGCAAATGAAACTCTCAAAAAGTGTTTAAAGTTAATGAAATCAAACATGATTGCAAATGAAAGTGGTCAAACCTATTTATAGAGACTTACACGGCCTAAAGTCCTCAAAGGATTCAAACTTTGATGGATAAGAGATTACACCTATTCAAAGTAGTTTGAATTACATTGCAACTCTTATCTCCTAAGATTTTTATAACAAAATAAAACCTCTAATTAAGCAAATGTAAATTCGACTATTAAGACTAATGGGTCTAATTTCAATAATTATAAACACTAAATAAACTTTAAATAAAGCTAAATTTATACTAGTTGGGTCAGGTAACAATGAAGGCCAAATGAAAAGTAATTAACAACCAAATGAGCTGAATAACTCTGAATTGTTGGGATTTTGTGCCTTTACTATAGTGATTTCATCATTATGCTTGTAATTTTTTGAATAGATTAGTTAAATAAAATTTAATTGTTAAATTATTATCCTTTGTATAATTGTCTTCAATGGTTTTTGCATAAAAATTAAAATGAATAAAGTGTAACACCCCAAACCCGATCGAGACATTATGACCAGATCTGCAGATATTACCACAATTCATTTGAAAATCTAGAAACCATTTTGAGACTTGTAAAATAAATAGCGCTAACCTTTGATAAATAAAATTTCAGTTTATTTGGGAAGTTTTTTTTCTCTTAACTAATTCCTTAAATTTTGCGGATAAATACTTATAAAAAAACACTTAGTTTTGTAGCGGAATTTCTTTGTTAAGTAAAGTTTTGGAAAACGTGGTCTGATTTTGGAAAATCAACATTTTGCAGATCGAATTAGTATAATTTTAAAAAAGTTGAAACAATTTAAAATGGAAAATAAAATACAAATTTTGAAAACAATCCCAAAAGTCCAAAAACAGTTCAACGAGAAAAATGGATTTAATCTGAACATGTTAAAAGAAGAACAACATAAATATATAACCGAGCTCTTGTTGCACCGATCCGCCCTATGTTTGTGTATTGCCTAAGAGAAAACAAACAAAAAGTGAGCTTACGAGCTCAGTGTGTAACTTATTTCAAACAATAAGTTAGATACACTTGATTAATTAGATATTATAGCAGATAAGCGTTCAGATACCAATCAGATATATTTCATATACAGATACAAAACAGATGCATAACAAATACAAATACATATATAGATTCAGATCCTACCCCCATCCACTACACAGCATCTCTGACCATCCCTGCACACCATGTAACATCCCGGTTTAGGGCCTAGTCAGAATAGTGGTTCGAGACCACAAATCTGAGGGTCATGAATGAGTTTTTAAGGCTTATATTATGTATGCATGCTAGTGTGAAAGTTTCATGAAGCAATTTTGTGAAATTGTGGTTGAATTGTCCAAAAGGACTAAATTGCAAAAGTTGCAAAATGTGTGTTTCTAGAAACTATATGTGTGAAATAGCTTCAGATTATTAATTAGAGGTCCTTAAATAGCAATTTATCCAAATTCTAATTTTTGGACAAAAATGGGCATGGATGAGTTAAAATTGAAAGTTTATCAAAAAGGGCATTTTGGTCATTTATCAATTAAGTGATTAAAATAGGTGAAAAGATGATAGAAATTCATTCATCTTCTTCCCATAGTTGTCGAAAATTTGAGAAGCCATTGTTAGGGTTCTTTCAATTTTTCAAGCTTGCTAGTAAGTGCTCCTAAGCCCTGGTTTTGATATTCTTCGTATTTTTGAAGTCCCTGTGAGTACGAGTAAGCTATTTATAGCTATTTGGTGAGCTATCATGGATGTTCAAAATGTACATATGTATGACATGCATGTATTTTGATGTTTTATGGAAGAATATGAAGGCTTGATGTAGTAGAAACATCTTTTGCTAAGTGGTTTTCCATGAAAATGCATGTAGGGACTTGGTTGTGAAAATCTTAAGTTTGGTAATACATGGGTGATTTAGTGAGATTTGATGAATGATTTAGTTGAGTAAGTGGTTCGGCTAAGCATGAAAGAGTAGAAAGTTGAATAAAAAATGACTTTACGAGCCTTTGGGACTAAAGTGTAAATATGGGAAAGTTTAGGAGCAAAATAGTAATTTTGCTAATGTATGAGATGTGGGTCAATTTAGTCAATGCATGTATTGAATAAGCTGATTTATTCATTATAGATCAAGAAAGACGAAGCCCGGATCTAAACTGAGGCAAAAGCAAGGTGGTGGACTAAATTGCACATTTCAATACTTTTGAGTATCGAGGTAAGTCTATGCATAAACAATGCATTCATACTTACAATTTGTAAATGCTAGCTAGGGTGTAGCATGAATGAGAATGATTGGGAACCTATGTGGTTCAAGTAGAATGAATGTAATATAGATGTGAATGGATGAATAATTGGGTAAATAGACTTGTGCATGTGTTGTGATAATGCGAGATGGTGGGCTAAGTGCGATACCATCCAAATGCATATTGACGATGAGCTGGCTATGTGCGATGCTATCGTTAGGTATATCATTTAGTGGCTATGTGCGAGATCACGATGATTACCTTTGTGGTAGGCTAAGTGCGATACCACCTTATAAATTGATTGTGGTGTGCTAAGTGCGAAACCACCGAGATATTGGCTGTGTGGATTAATTGTGTATATTAGCTGTGTGTAATAGCTGTGTGGATTAGCTATGTGAGTTAGCTATGTGGATGCATTATTGAGCAATAATGACGTGTTGTATATTGTGTAAATGTGATATTGAACGCAGGGGTGCATTTCAATAATTATGAGCATGTGACTCATGATGTGTTGGTAATATGGTAAGGGATAAAAAGAGTAAGCATAGTTGTATATTATATGTTGGTATAATGCTAATTGTGGTTGGGCTTATACTATGATGCTTAATTGTTTATGTGTAAACTTACTAAGCTCAAAGCTTACTCTCTTTCTTTTCCCTTGTCTTATAGATTAAAAGCGTTGAATCGAGATATGAGGATCATCGGAAGATAGCCCACATATCAAAGACACTTTGGTACATGAAACTTAATGTTTTGTATATGGCATGTATAGGGGCTAGATAAGTTAGTAAATTTTGTTGTAAATGGCTAAGATGTGTTGGCCTATAGATGGATAGCTTATTTTGTATAATGCCATGGTTGTTGGCTATTACATTATATGAAAGAAAGATGTAGTTTTCTATGTGAGAATGCACTTCAATTGAGTTGATTATGATGGTGTTAGATGAGTATATGTTGTGTATGCTAGAAGGGTGAAAAGAACTTGACACTTAGTCTTGTTCTTGACCATGTGGGTAGACACTGCGGGCGTGTGTCTAGACTATGTGTGACACACAGTCCACCACCGGGCGTGTCTTTGTGGCCGTACATCCTCTCGCATGTTAATTTTTGAAAATAGAATAGACCACGGACTAGTCACACAGGCGTGTGCCTAGAGCGTGTGGGATTCATCAGTGTTGGCTACGGGCCAGCCACACGCAAGCGCGTGTCTAGACTCTAGGCCGTGCGAGGAAGTTAGTGTTCACCACGGTTGGGGAGCACGGGCGTGCCATGGCCGTGGGGCATTTGGCAGAATGCTTGGGTTTTTAGGCATGGTCTGGGGACATGGGCGTGTGTACTCATGCACGAGCGTGTCTAATCTTGCACGGGCGTGTGAGACCTGTATAAAAGAGAAAAATTTTAAGGATCGTAAAAGTTCCGGATTAGTCTCGAGAGCCCTCGTGTGTATGAGTGAGGCCTCGTAAGTTGAGAATGAGGTTATATCGAGTAATGACGTTGAGCCTAAGTGGCGATTAAGCAGTTTGAGTTTGGTAATGCCTCAGGCCCGGTTCCCGGCGTAGAACCTGGGTAAGGGGTGTTACACACCAATTAGGGTATTAATACCCATCCAACCCCACACACCGTTAAGTGATCATGAGTCACTTTTTAGAAAATTTGCAGTTTAGCTACCATATCATTACGCAGTTATCCGCTAGAAGTAGATACACGTGGCTGAGCCATCAAATAAGGCAGATAAATTAAACTACCAACACTTCCTCCATAGTCATATTCCCCCGAATGCACATGCAAAATAAAATAGATATCGAATGCGTATATGGTATACAAACTATACACATCATATTCAGGTCATATTAGCATAAAACACATCATGCTATTACATATAACATACATCTCATGCGTTTATAAGTCACATTTAACAGAACTGAGTAGCATAATTCATGGTTTTTAGACAAATTAATACCATACAAACCCTACGGAAGGTCTAAATTTGATTCGCACGACAAATACAACCTTAGGGTAAAATTTCGAAAATTAGGCCCACACGGCCTACCTGGCCAGGCCGTGTGGCCCACACGGCTGGCACATAGCCTTACACACACCCATGTGACCCACATGAGCTGCCACACAGCCTACCACACGGCTATGTGACCTACACAGGCTGTCACACAGCCTACCACACGACCGTGTGACCCACACGATTAACCACATAGCTGTGTGACCCATAAGGTCTACCACAAGGCCTACCACACAGCCGTGTGACCCACATAGCTCGACACACGGACGTGTAATGTCGACAGAATACTTTTCGACTTTAAGCCATTTACTTGTTTTTGAGTTTTTCATTACACACCTTGTCTGTTTTTTTATGCGAATTCACTCACGAGACTTCCAGAACCTAAAAATGTCAATTCAACTACCAATTAGAACATTTTCCCAAACTCGATTCACTAAATCGGTATTACCAATAACAAGATTTTAACAATGAGATTCGATATTAAATCCCAAATTGAACTCTTACCCTTAAGAAAATAGCAGCCCACCAAAAGATTCTAGGTCGCCAGAGGATTAACCGCCTCGCCAACTTCACCTAAAAACTCAAACGATTAGTAACGAAACTCATACACCGGTAATACAACACTCGTGAGAGGAAAAACCAAACTTACACATAGAAAACTAATTTAATTACGCCAAGATTAACCACGAACAACCCTTTTTAAAATCCCGCTTTCGATCGAAACAAGATTGACAATACAACAATGGCCACAATTTTGAATAGAATAGAAATGGAGCAAAAAGGAAAAGAGAATCAAACTAACATGAAAAACAAGAAATAGAAGAAAGTAAATGGCTGAGAGTGGGGGAAAAATGTAGGAAGAAACAAGAAAAATAAAATAGTAGAAAATAATTAAAGGGTGATGGGTGATGGAAATGTGCCAAACGGTTTGGCTTGTGAAATTAAAAAATATATAAAACAAACAAACAAATAATAAAAAAAATAATAAGAAATGGTAATATCCAACCAATTGATTTGATTTTGATAACTTATCAGATTTTTCCCAAAGTTTGAATTTAACTCAACTACAAACACAAAGCAGCACCAACTATGGGACCAAAAATATATTCACTTTGCATACGCAGGGATTCCAACACAAGACGAAAGGGTAAGTTGACACCATACCGCTAAACCAGCTAACTCATTCTATCACAAGTTGAGTGAAAATAAAATTTAAGTCAAATGTACAGAGATAGGGAATAGGAACAAAAATAACAAAGATTTCCAAGAGTGAGATTTGAACCCATGACCTCAAACATACATCCAAAGCACTTAATCACTAAACCATATCGACTTACATGAAAAAAAATAACAAATCAAAAACTTAAATTTTGGGGCGTTACAACTCTCCCCCTAAAAGAAATTTCGACCCCAAAATTTACCTAATTCAAACAGATGTGGGTATTGTTGTCGAATCAAGTCCTCATGTTCCCAAGTGGCTTCCTCTGCACCATGATTCTGCCATAGAACCTTAACCAACTGAATGATCTTTCTCCTCAAGACCTTAATCTCATAATCCATAATTTGAACTGGCTCTTCCTCAAAAGTCAAATCCGGTCTTACCTCAATCTCCTCAACAGACACAATATGAGATGGGTCAGACCGATACCGCCTCAACATAGAGACATGTAACACATCATGAATATGATCTAACTCTGAAGGTAACTCTGACTGATAGGCGACTGACCCAACTTGTTCAGAATCTAATAAGGCCTAATGAACCTAAGGCTCAACTTGCCCTTATGTCCAAACCGAATGACCTTTTTCCACTAAGATACCTTAAGAAAAACCTGATTTTCCAGAGCAAACTCAATATCTCTCCTTTTCAGATCCGCGTAAGATTTTTGTCTATTAGAAGCTGACTTAAGACAATTCCGAATCAATTGAACCTTAATCTCAGTCTCAGAAACCAATCAGGACCCAAAATTCGTCTCTCACCCAACTCAGTCCAATACAAAGGGGTGCGACACTTACAACCATACAGAGCCTCATAAGGTGCTATCTGAATACTGGACTAGAAGCTGTTATTATATGCGAACTCAGCCAGTGGTAGAAACTCCTTCCAAATGCCACGGAAGTCGACAACACAACTCCATAGCATATCCTCCAGAATATGAATCACTCTCTCAGATTACCCATCAATATGAGGATGAAACACAGTACTGAAGTCCAACCGAGTACCCTAAGCCTCATGTAGTTTCTTTCAAAGTTGAGACGTAAATCGAGGGTCCCTATCAGAGATAATCGAGACCAGAACCCCATGGAGTCTAACAATCTAAAAAACATACAACTTAGCCAAATTCTGCAGAATAATCGGTCCTAACCGGAAGAAAATGAGCAGACTTGGTCAAATGATCCACGATGACCCAAACAGAATCCTTCTTAGTGGGTGTCAAGGGCAACCCACTAATAAAGTCCATAATCACACGCTCCCATTTCCAAAAGGTAATCTTAATAGGTTGAAGCATACCCGAAGGTAGTTGGTGCTCAACCTTAACTTGCTGACATGTTAGACAACGAGAGACGATTCAGTTACCTCCCGTTTCAAACCAGGGCACCAGTATAACTCTTAGAGATCTTGATACATCTTATTTCCATTGGGATGCATAGCATAAGAGCTACTATGCGCTTCCCATAATAAGGATTGCATCAACTTGACATCATTAGGCACACAAACCTGACCTCTAAAATGCAGAACACCCTCACTGTTCAGCCTAAAATAAAAAATCCTACCCTCTTCAGTTGTTGAAACCGCAGAACCAGAGAATCATCCACTAACTACTTATCCCGAATCTGATCAATCCAAGTCGGCTTAACTTGCAACTCGGCTAACAAACTATCATCATCAAACAAACTTAGGCGACCAAACATCGCCCTCAAATCAGACATTGATTTACGACTAAGAGCATCGACCACCATATTGGCCTTTCCAGGATGATACTCGATGGTCTAGTCGTAGTCCTGAAGCAACTCAATCCATTTACGTTGCCTAATATTCAACTCCTTCTGAGTAAGGAGATACTTGAGGCTCTTGTGATCAGTGTAGATGATACACCTCTTACCATACAGATAATGCCTTCAAATTTTCAAAGCGAAGACAACTACAACCAGCTTAAGATCGTGCGTAGGATAGTTACCTTCATGTGAATTAAGTTGTAGGGATGTGTAAGCCATTACCTTACCATCCTGCATCTATACACAACCTAACCCGATGTGAGAAGCATCATTGTACACAACAAACTCTTTACCAGATTCAGAATGTATCGAAATGGGTGTTTGAGTCAAAACAGATTTGAGCTTCTTGAAGCTCGATCGCTGCTCATTGGTACATACAAATGGTGCGTTTTTACGCAACAATTTTGTCAAAGGAGCTGAAATAAGCAAGAACCCCTCCACAAATCTCTGATAGTATCCCGCTAAACAAAGAAAACTTCAGATTTCAGACACTGTAACATCCTGAAATTCAGGATTTTATGTTTTGCATTATATCATGCGTTAGGCTAGTTAAGAATGTTAATTGTGTATGTTTAGGGGTCCTAAGAAGACTTTGGGTTGAGTTGGGCCTTAGTAAAATTTTTGTGATTAAGCACTTTAAGGAGAGAAGGTAAGTGGCATCAAGACTTAAGGAATTAAGTGTGTACTTTGCTAGCACAAGTGGAGCTAGTAGCAGAGTGGTGTGGCGTCACATGAAGAGGCTTAATGAGTGGAGTTCGAATCCCACCTAGTGCAATTTTCTTTTGGATTAATTTTTTTTGTGCTTCTTTCCAAAGTGTCGGCCATGGCTATAAATAAGGAAAGAAAGACTTTCTAGTGATGGAAAGAATACTAAGGAATATGGTAAGGAGGAAAGCAAGGGAAAAACAAGGAAAGAAATAAAGGAAAGGGATAAGGGAGGGGAACATGTTGGCCGATTTTGTGGAAGGTGTTTGGGAAAGAAATTTTTGGTCAACCTTGATCTTTTTGGTAAAGAGATGCACGGTTTTGGTAGGGGGAATGAGGGAGCCAAATTTCATATAGCTTTCTACAAAGTTTTGGTGCGTGAGAGGCCTGTTTTCTTTTAGCATTTTGGTGTTTTCTTTTCCAATTCTTTCTCATTTGCTTGCCGAAACTCTAAAGCCAAAATTGTTCACCTTTCTCCTTTGTTGCCGAAACACTCACCTCATTTTGCTCATTTTCCCTTTGTTAGCCGAAACTATCCAAAGACTCTTTTCCATCTCTCCTTTTCTTTTCACCATTTCTTCAATCCTTCTCTTCTTCTTAAACCAATATTTTGATGGCCGAATCTTGCTTGATCTTTTCTCTTTAAATAGCCGAAACTTTAATCACACTATTCTTCTTCTTCTTGCTTGCTTATTGAGCATTTCTTCCATGATCAATTTGGTGTTTTAGTGGGTGGCCAAATATTCCATCCTTGCCGATTCATTTCTAGCCTTAAGCCAATCGGTAGAAGTTGGATCTATTATTGTTAAGGTAAGGAATTTCTTCAAGGTTCATTTCGATATATCTCAATGCTTGGTTATTCTGTTAAAACGGATCGATGGATTTGACTAATCGGTTATATTAGGGACTAAATCACTCGTTCTTCTCTACTTGTTGATCCTACTAAGTAGTGGTAAGTTTAATCCTATCCCTAAACAAATACTCTCTCTCATAGTAGTATTTTGCTGACCAAGACTTTTTCAATGGAGGCAAGTGGTAGCGATTTGAAAGGAAAAGCGATAGGAGGACAAAAAGGGAGTGGATTTGCAATTCCTACTTCTAAGTTCAAACGTAGGGCGGTATCGGCAGTTCGGGATTTCCCACCGGGTTGTGGACCATCATCCGGTGAGAATAGACAAATCGTGGTCGTTCACGATACTAAGGGTAAGCATTTTAGATCGTTGATTTAGATTTGGATTAAGAAAAATCTCTTATGTTAGATAATCGAGTATTATGGTGATATAGGTGCCGACGATCAAGAAAGTTTAGTCCTTACCGTAATCAGGTGTGTAATCTCACACTGAAATCCCGTTGATTCATAACTCACCATTATGTTGGAAGAATAGATCATTGTATTGGCTCAAACGATGTTAATTCTAAGATCTGTCAAAATCGGTATTAATTTATTAAATTACAAAAATGCCCCTATGGGCCGATTTATGAAAATGCCCCTATGGGCTGATTTACCAAAATGCCCCTATGGGCCGATTTGCTATAATGCCTAAATGGGCCGAACTATCAAAGTGCTTTAATGGGCCGATTCACTGAATTAATTCACTAGATTAATGGTTGTTGTATATATGTGGATATTTTATTTTATTTTGTATGATACATTTTCATATATTGCATGGGATGGGATAAATTGTATGGAGAGAAGTGTAGCCTGGTGGCATTGCCACAAATCTATTTATTATTGTGCTTAATTATGTTTTTGGTGGCTTGACCACAAAAATATTATACTCTAGCAACTTTGGTTGCAATTTTTGTGTGAGCGCGGGGGTGGGTTTACTTGATCCCCACAGGTGTGATTGGCTGGTCGGGGGTGTGATGGATGGATTGGGTTGGGTTGCATACATTTACTTCAATTAATTATTGTTATGTAAAACGGGCTTAGGCCCAAGATTATGCAATGCGGGTTCAGACCCGGTGGATGACGGTAAGGGGATTATACACTGAGTTCTAGTAACTCACCCCATTTCTTTAATCTTGCAGTAATGATCGATGAATGAGGACTTGGGCCCATGGATGACTCGGTGGAGGCCATACTTTGGAAATAATATTTCGAACCTTAGTAAATTTCGTTTCCGCTTTATTTCGTTACTTTTACTATTTTGGGTTTAAAGTTGTAATAAGGCCTCTGGGATTTTTATTTTGTTTTATGTTTGACGTATTTATTATCTTCCATAAATTGTTTTAAACGGGGATTTTCTAAAATCATAAACAACGGTTTTTCTTAAAATTTACCAACAAACAGATTTCATAATAAATATGTACAAATAATTTAACTTGGATTTTTCCTGCAAATTATCAATAATATTTTCAAAAGTCACGGTTTTAAAAGATCACTAGTTCGATTATCAATTCTTCAATCGACCTTTCAAGATTAGTAGTATTATTTTTCAAATTTGTTTTCTTAAATTTTAACCTATTAACAACATCTTTAGTAAGAATCACAAGTTCTTTACTCGTTTTCTTCATGTGACATGCCAGATCTGGTCATACCGCTTGGGCCGGGTTTGGGGTGTTACATTTTATGGTATCAGAGTCTGGTTGCAAAACTCGGCTGTGGTTTGTGTTCAAAAGCGTTTTCCAAAGCTGTTTGAAATTTAATTTATAAATGCATGTTTTAGAGGAAGTATGGCACCACGGGTATCCGGCACCAAGTCAGTAAGTTTTTGTTTTCCTTTTATGATTATTATGGTATGATTGTAGTATGAAAACTTCACAAAATAGAGATACTCTAGAACTTTTAGCTTTAGGAGCTGAAACTATAGAGATTGAGACTTTAGGATATGTTTTGTGAAAACAACTCTACTTCCTATATTCCATAAAACATCGTTTAATAAAAATTGAATAGCATACTGATTCATAAGACTCGTAATCAGATTAAATCGACTTAGCAAACATGAGCGCTAGAAGACGTGGACGTGGTAGACGTGGCCGTGGTAGAGGTCGAGGTGCTAGAGTTGTATCTGAGGCATCTAGACATATGTCGAAATGGACGCACTCGCATCACCGTGGATCAAGCCGGGTCACATGATCGAATGAGAGAGGACGACGCTCTGTCCCAAGCGATGTTGCGAGTACTGGAAAGGGTTGCTGGGGTAAGAACTGGGTCGGCAGCACGTGGGTCGATATCCAAGCGACTTAGATCGAATGGGGCCGAAGTCTTTAGGGGTATTTCGGGTGTAGCCCCAAGTGTAGCAGAGTACTGGCTTGAGGCGGTGGAACGGATTATGGATGACCTGGATTGTACCGCTGAGCAGAAACTGAAAAGGGTTGTGTCATTGCTAAGAGACGAGGCGTATTAGTGGTGGCTCACTGTTCGGGAAGGCACTCAGGCTGATCGTATTACCTGGGAATTCTTTAAAACAACATTTCAGGGAAAATATGTCGGGGTTAGCTATGTGGATGCCCGAAGGAATGAATTCCTGAATCTGGTCCAAGGAGGTAAATGCGTGGCAAAGATATGAGGCGGAGTTTCGCGGCCCGAGTCAGACGCTTGGGGAATAGTGCCGACTGATCATGAGCGTTGCGTGCGTTTTAAGGATGGATTGCGTGATGAGTTACGGGTACTGATAGCCCCACAGAAGGAGAGGAATTTTGCTACACTTGTGGAAAATGCTAAGATAGCTGAGGAAGTTAAGCACTCGGAACGGCAAAATCGAGACAAGGATAGGGGCAAGAACAAGAGAGACTCTGGGTATTCAGGTCCTGCTAGAGGATTTTAGAAAAAGCCCAGGAATGAGGGACAGTTCGAGTGACTGCTCCAGCTACTACCAATCAGTTATAGCCTTGTGGGGATTGTGGAAAACTTCACTCGGGTGAATGTTGGAAGAGAACTGGTGGTTGTTTCAGATGTGGATCCGAAGACCATCAGTTTAGGGATTGCCCTCGAGAGCTTGCTCGCACTGTAGTTCAGAATGTGATTTGTGCAAACAACAGGAGGCGTTCAGCAGCCGCCGAGAGGCCGTGGGCCAGGTCGAGGTGGTAATAGTGTAGGACGATGTCAGGGTGCACTGGGTAAAGGTACCAGTAACAGGGGTAATGCGGAGGCAAGACAGCCAGGTTTGGTCTATGCGGTCAGACGTTGAGAGGATGGCGATGCACCGGACGTCATAACCGTGACGTTCTTCATATCGATGTACCTTTTACCGCTCGATAGACATTGGATCCACCCATTCGTATGTTGCATGTGCCGTGGTATCGAACTCGAATATTAAACCGAGATTATCGCTATGAGAAACAATCGTGATTAGCCCTTTAGGACGATCGGTGGTAGTAAATAAGTTGTTTAGGGATGTACCTTAGAGGTTCGGGGGTAATATTTTTTGGCGGATTTGATGGAACCGCCGCTCGGGAGTTCGATCTATTTTGGGCATGGACTGGTGGTTAAACACCGTCGCGAACTTGGACCGTGGCCGCAGCGAGATGGTACTAAGAACTTCGGAGGATAAGGAAGTGATGATGATAGGTGAAAGAAGAAATTATCCGTCTAATGTGGTATCCGCTTAAAGGCGGAAAGGTTGGTATGAAAGGGGTGTGAAGCATTCTTAGCCTTCATTAGTGCTTTGGATGCCAAAGAGTTGTTGGTAGAAAGTGTTAGAACGGTGAAAGAGTTTTCAGATGTCTTTCCCGAGGAGCTTCCAGGATTGCCTCCAGACCGGGAAGTGGAATTTGGTATTGAGCTGTTGCCAAGAATGGCTCCGGTGTCCATTGCCCCTTACAGAATGGCACCGAAGGAGCTCGTGGAACTTAAAGCTCAGATCCAGGAGTTGTTGGATCGTGGATTTATTCGACCAAGTGTGTCACCATGGGGAGCGCCGGTTTTGTTCATTAAGAAAAAGGATGGGTCGATGCATATGTGCATCGATTATAGACAATTGAATAAGTTGACGATCAAGAACAAGTATCCGTTATCGAGGATCGATGATCTGTTCGATCAGCTGCGTGGAGCTTTGGTTTTCTCGAAGATAGATCTGAGATCGGGGTATCACCAGTTAAAAGTCAAGGAGGCGGATATTCACAAGACTGCGTTTCAAACCCGATATGGGCATTACGAGTTCTTAGTGATGCCGTTCGGGTTGACTAATGCACCAGCTGCATTTATGGACATGATGAACCGAGTCTTCCAACCATATCTAGATCGGTTTGTGGTGGTGTTCATAGATGACATCTTGGTGTACTCAAAGACTGAAGAGGAGCATGATTCGCATCTACGGGTAGTATTGCAGATATTAAGGGAGAAGCAGCTGTATGCCAAATTCAGTAAGTGTGAATTTTGGCTGAAGGAGGTGACCTTTTTAGGGCATGTTGTGTCTACCGAGGGAATTAGCATTGATCCCCGGAAGGTTGAGGCTGTATTGGACTGGAAGCCACTGATGTAACACCCCATACCCGAGTTCGAGGCTTAGGCCGGATACGAGAAGTTACTATGCTTAAACTTGCTTAATCAAGTACTTACAGCTATAAAATTTCGTTCCAAATTAAGAACTTATCTTTCTTAATCAACTTGTACTTTTCATGGGCCTACGAGGCCTTAAACTCATGTCTGTAAACTTTTGAAACTCAATCGAAAACTTTTCATTGAAACAGGGGTCACATGCCCATGTGAGTTGGGACACGCCCGTGTAAACCTAAGACACGCCCATGTCTCCTAACCGTGCTTAAAACTCGAGCTTACTGCCAAACTTCACACGGCCATGGAACGCCCGTGGTCCTGGCCCGTGTGAAAAACCTTAGCATTCAGACTTATAACACACGCCATGGCACGCCCGTGGACTTAGACCGTGTGTACTTGATATTTCGACTTAAGGTGAAATGGTGCAGGGTACACACGGCTTAGACACACGCCCGTATGTCCGACCGTATGGGCACTTAGAGGCTATTTACCAAGCCAATTGCCACCCTGAAATCAAGAGCAAATTCATACTATCTCAACAACTCAAATCACTACAACTTTAATGAACAATATAACATGCTCCATTGACATCAATAACATACATACTTAGTCAATCTTGGCCAATCATTTAGCCATTTACAAAAGAATAATAATAAACTTGATAGCCCATGCTTTTTCCCTTTCTAAGATATATACTCAAAATGAAATGTTTCCTATACATGCCATACTTAATAAAAACAACTTGGCCATACCAAATTAGCGGTTGAGAACTGGTGATTATTATGATGATTGACATGTTGAGATTGATATTTTGTTATGTATGCGATTATGTTTGTGTTGATCTCACATTGGGCTCTTTAAAGCTCACCCACTTTACTTATGTGTTTCAGATAATCATCATGGTTAGGACTTGGATGCGGCCATTGGTGATGCTCTCAGAAATGGTTTTTCAACAAATATGGACTCTTATTTCTGATTTGAATTTTTATGGACTTTATTGCTATTTGGGACTTTTTATGTAAAATTATGGTACTCTGGCATAGGATTTTTAACTTTGGACATTTGGACATTTTGCATAGATTATATTTATGGATTAAATAAACTAGACTTTTTGTAACACCCCATACCCGAGTCTGAGGCTTAGACCGGATACAAGAAGTTACTATGCTTGAAATTGCTTAATCAAGTACTTACGGGCTATAAAATTTCGTTCTGAAATAAAAACTTATCTTTCTTAATCAACTTGTACTTTTCATGGGCCTACGAGGCCTTAAACTCATGTCCGTAAACTTTCGAAACTCAATCGAAAACTTTTCATTGAAACAGGGGTTACACGCCCATGTGAGTTGGGACACGCCTGTGTAAACCTGAGACACGCCCATGTCTCCTAACCGTACTTAAAACTCGAGCTCACTGCCAAACTTCACACGGACCTGGCACACCCGTGGTCCTAGCCCGTGTGAAAAGCCTTAGCATTCTGACTTATAACACACGGCCATGGCACGCCCGTGGACTTAGACCGTGTACTACAACTTGATATTTTGACTTAAGGTGCAATGGTGCAGGGTACGCGACGGCTTAGACACACGCCTGCAGTGTCCGACCCGTGTGGGCACTTAGAGGCTATTTACCAAGCCAATTGCCACCCTGAAATCAAGAGCAAATTCATATTATCTCAACAACTCAAATCACTACAACTTTAATGAACAATATAACATGCTCCATTGACATCAATAACATACATACTTAGTCAATCTTGGCCAATCATTTAGCCATTTACAAAAGAATAATAATAAACTTGATAGCCCATGCTTTTTCCCTTTCTAAGATATATACTCAAAATGAAATGTTTCCTATACATGCCATACTTAATAAAAACAACTTGGCTATACCAAAATAGCGGTTGATAGTGTGATTCGAGCTCCGACTTCAACGATCCACAAGTTAGCTTGGCGGGACTACATAGAAAGAAATAATAAAAGATGTAAGCATTTAGCTTAGTAAGTTTGCATAATGCACATAGCAACATACTTGCTTAATATAAAACATTTGACATAAACAATGGCATCATAAATTTCAGCTATAAAGCTTACTTACTCATACTTGATTCTTACATATCTCATAAAACTTACTAGTCTCATACTTGAGAGGTAAACAATGTACCTGTATCACTTGATCACATTGATCAAAGATACTTTAACATAATAATCATAATCTCTGATTCATCATTCATAACATGAATAATACTCATTTTCACTTGATAATAACTTTGCTTAGTTAGCTTTCTTGTTATTTCATTTGAGCTTAACTCGTTTGCCCGATGAATTTATATGAATAACCGAGGATACTAAATCTCATCTAAATTTCGAGGCCATGACTTAACATGGACTTATACGAAGTCTTTCTTATTCTCACCAATGCCATGCCTTAACTTGGACTTATATGGGATCTCTTTCTCTTGATAACTTTTCAATGCCAAGCTTGCCTTGGTCTTACATGATAACTTGTTCAATGCCAAGCTTGCCTTGGACTTACATGATAATTTACTCAATGCCAAGCTTGCCTTGGACTTACATGATAACTTACTCAATGCCAAGCTTGCCTTGGACTTACATGATAACTTATTCAATGCCAAGCTTGCCTTGGACTTACATGATAGCTTTCTTGCTTGCCGATGCCATGCCTCGACTTGGTCTTATACGGGCTTTCTTGTTTCATGTGGTAGATCGAGTATCCTAAGTTACTCAACTTCAATCGGGGCTTTCTCATGCTTGATCTCATTAATTTCTTTGTTTAACATAACATTGAACATTTTTCATAATAACATTATACATTATACTAAGCAAGTTAACGATATAAATCATAAAGCTTAGAAATCATGCAAACTTACCTCAATATACAAAATGTATGTAGATATGCAATTTAGTCCTCGATTTTGTCCTTGTCTCGGTTTCGATCCGGGCTTTGTTTTTCTTGATCTATAGTCATAAATAGATCATTTAATACTCACATTGACTAAATTGACTCTTAACTCATACTTTGGAAAAATTACTATTTCGCCCCTATACTTTCTCATATTTGCACTTTTGCCCCAAGGCTCGTAAAATAATTTTCATTCAACTTTCTTAGACTACATGCTTAGCTGATTCATTTTCTCTACGATAGCCATTATCAATTCTCATTATTTCTAATAGGTATGACTAATTTCAAAACTTTTACAAGCTAGTCCCTATGCTCATTTTTCATGAAATTCACTTAGAAAAATATGTTTATCTAACATCAAACTCTCATAAACTTCCATAGAACATCATTTAGCATGCATTTCATTCATGGTTAGATTTTTGAACATGCATCTTAGCTCATCTTATAGCTAAAAATAGCTAATTCATAATACGAGGACTTCAAAAACACGAAGAATATTAAAATCGTGACTAAGATGAACTTACTAGCAAGCTTGAAAGATGAGAAAACCCTAGCTATGGTTTCTTTGAAAATTTCGGCAATGAGGAAGAGGATGATAATGATTTTTGTCATCTTTTTCCTTTATTAATCATTTAATAGGTAAATGACCAAAATGCCCTTCTCTTAAAAATATCACCATTTACTAACTCATGTCCAATTTTGTCCAAAAATTATGACTTGGGTAAATTGCTATTTAAGGACTTATAATTGCTATTCTAGAGCTATTTCATACAAAATGCTTCTAGAAACTCACATTTTACAACTTTTGCAATTTGGTCCTTTTTGACCATTCAACTTCAATTTAGCAAAATTGCTTCATGAAACTTTCACACTAACATGCAAACATGGCATGAACCTTAAAAACTCATAAATTCACCTCGAATTCATGGTCTCGCACCACTATTCTGACTAGGCCCTAAATCTGGCTGTTACAACCGAGGTCAGTGGTAAAAATCTAAAGTTTTCTAGGTTTGGCTGGGTATTACAAGCGTTTCATTGAGGGGTTTTCGTTGATTGCTGCACCCCTAACTAAGCTGTTGCATAAGGGAGTACCGTTTGTGTGGTCAGATAAGCAGCAAGAGAGTTTTGAGAAATTGAAGAAGATTACGGCTGTAAGCGCGGTGATTGATTCAACCCGAGACTGGTAAAGAGTTTATTGTTTATTGTGATGCATCACACACGGGTTTGGGATGTGTGTTGATGCAAGGGGGAAAGTGGTTGCTTATGCATCTCGTCAATTAAGGCCGCATGAGGTGAACTATCCCACACATGATTTGGAGTTAGCTGCAGTGGTTTTTGCTCTAAAGATATGGAGACACTATCTGTATGGGGAGAAGTCGACTATCTACACGGATCATAAGAGTCTGAAGTACCTCTTTACCTAGAAGGAGTTGAACTTAAGACAACGGAGGTGGATAGAATTGTTGAAAGATTATGACTGCTCAATCGAGTATCATCCAGGAAAAGCTAACGTAGTGGCAGATGCATTGTGTCGTAAGGTGATATCAGAATTGAGAGCGATGTTTGCTCATCTCAGCCTTTATGAAGATGGTAGCTTGTTAGCTGAACTTCAAGTGAAACTGCGCGTGGGTAAGTCGATTAAGGAAAAGCGGTTGTTAGATGAAAGGTTGGGTTCTCGGGCGCCAGCAAGTGAAAGGTGGTGAGATAGGGGATTTTGGATTAAATAATGATGGAGTATTGTGTTTCCGTGGAAGAGTTTGTATGCCCAGGGATTCTGAATTGAGACAAATGATTCTGCGTGAGGCGTATAGTAGCCCATATGCTATGCACCTCGGGGGAAATAAGATGTACCGAGACCTCCGTGAGCAGTATTGGTGGCCAGGGTTGAAACGGGAGGTGAGCAGTATTGTGAGCAAGTGCTTGACATGTCAGCAGGTGAAGGTGGAACATCAACCGCCTTCAGGGTTACTGCAAAAGGTGAAAATCCCACTATGGAAATGGGAAAGGATAACGATGGACTTTGTTAGTGGGTTACCTTTAACTCCTACTAAGAAAGATTCCGTATGGGTGATAGTGGATCGGTTAACGAAGTCTGCTCATTTCCTATCTGTTCGTACAAATTATTCGTTGCAGAAGTTGGCCAAATTGTATATAGCATAAGTCGTGAGGTTGCATGGGGTACAAAGTGTCTATTATATCGGACAGGATCCTAGGTTTACATCAGTTACTGGAAGGCTTTACATGAAGCTTTGGGTACAAGACTAAATTTCAAAGACGGCGTTTCATTGCAGATCGATGGTCATCGGAGAGAGTAATCCGATTCTAGAAGACATGTTAAGGGGGTCGTGTGATCGACTTCAGTGGGTAGTTGGGAAGATTTTCTACCATTGGCGAGTTTGCATACAACAACAAACTATCAATCCAAAGATCCAAATGGCACCCTATGAGGCGTTGTATGGTCGTAGGTGTCGACTCTACTTGGCCGGATCGAGCCGGGGAGCGCGGCAGCTATTGGGTCCCTGAGTTAATCTCGGAGACGGAGGAAAAGTTAAGGTAATTCGGACTCGGTTAAAAAAGCTTTGGATGCATGTAAATCGACGCGGATTTGAAGCGGAAGGAGATAGAGTTCTCTGTGGGTGATCAGTCTTTTGAAGGTCTCACCTTGGAAAAGATCTTAAGATTTGGAAGGAGAGGCAAGTTGAGCCCTAGATTTATCGGACCTTACCGTGTATTGAAGCGTGTTGGGCCAGTGGCTTATCAGCTTGAGTTACCTCCGGAGTTAAGTCAGAGACATAGCGTATTACATGTCTCAATGTTAAGGCGTTATCGTTCGGATCCGTCTCATGTTGTGCCAGTGGAGGAAGTTGAGATAAGACCTGACTTGTCTTTTGAAGAAGAACCAGTGCAGATTTTAGATCGGGATATTAAGGTGCTGAGAAGGAAGTCGGTTCCGTTAGTCAAAGTATTATGGCGTAATCACGGATCGGAGGAAGCTACATGGGAATCAGAGGACACGATCCGGCAGCAATATCCTCATCTTTTCTAATTAGGTAAATTTTGAGGCCGAAATTTCTTTAAGGGGGTAGAATTATAACATCCTAAAATTCGGGATTTTATGTTTTGCATTATATCTTGCGTTAGGCTAGTTAAGAATGTTAATTGTGTATGTTTAAGGGTCCTAAGAAGACTTTGGGTTGAGTTGGGCCTTAGAAAATTTTTTGTGATTAAGCACTTTAAGGAGAGAAGGTAAGTGGCATCAAGACTTAAGGAATTAAGTGTGTACTTTGCTAGCACAAGTGGAGCTAGTAGCAGAGTGGTGTGGCTTCACATGAAGAGGCTTAAGGAGTGGAGTTCGAATCCCACCTAGTGTAATTTTTTTTTGGATTAATTTTTGTGTGCTTCTTTCCAAAGTGTCGGCCATGGCTATAAATAAGGAAAGAAAGACTTTCTAGTGATGGAAAGAAGACTAAGGAATATGGTAAGGAGGAAAGCAAGGGAAAAACAAGGAAAAAAATAAAGGAAAGGGATAAGGGAGGGGAACATGTTGGCTGATTTTGTGGAAGGTGTTTGGGAAAGAAATTTTTGGTCAACCTTGATCTTTTTGGTAAAGAGATGCACGGTTTTGGTAGGGGGAATGATGGAGCCGAATTTCATATAGCTTTCTACAAAGTTTTGGTGCGTGAGAGGCTTGTTTTCTTTTAGCATTTTGGTGTTTTCTTTTCCAATTCTTTCTCATTTGCTTGCCGAAAATCTAAAGCCAAAATTGTTCACCTTTCTCCTTTGTTGCCGAAACACTCACCTCATTTTGCTCATTTTCCCTTTGTTAGCCGAAACTATCTAGCACTCTTTTTCCATCTCTCCTTTTCTTTTTCACCATTTCTTCAATCCTTCTCTCTTCTTCTTAAACCAATATTTTGATGGCCGAATCTTGCTTGATCTTTTCTCTTTAAATAGTCGAAACTTTAATCACACTATTCTTCTTCTTCTTGCTTGCTTATTGGGCATTTCTTCCTTGATCGATTTGGTGTTTTAGTGGGTGGCCGAATATTCCATCCTTGCCGATTCATTTCTAGCCTTAAGCCAATCGGTAGAAGTTGGATCTATTATTGTTAAGGTAAGGAATTTCTTCAAGGTTCATTTCGATATATCTCAATGCTTGGTTATTCTGTTAAAACAGATCGATGGATTTGACTAATCGGTTATATTAGGGACTAAATCGCTCGTTCTTCTCTACTTGTTGATCCTACGGAAGTAGTGGTAAGCCGAATCCTATCCCTAAACAACTACTCTCTCTCATAGTAGTATTTTACTGACCAAAACTTTTTCAATGGAGGCAAGTGGTAGCGATTTGAAAGGAAAAGTGATAGGAGGACGAAAAGGGAGTGGATTTGCAATTCCTACTTCTAAGTTTAAACGTAGGGCGGTATCGGCAGTTCGGGATTTCCCATTGGGTTGTGGACCATCATCCGGTGAGAATAGACAAATTGTGGTCGTTCACGATACTAAGGGTAAGCATTTTAGATCGTTGATTTAGATTTGGATTAAGAAAAATCTCTTATGTTAGTTAATCGAGTATTATGGTGATATAGGTGCCGACGATCAAGAAGGTTTAGTCCTTACCGTAATCAGGTGTGTAATCTCACACCGAAATCCTGTTGATTCATAACTCACCATTATGTTGGAAGAATAGATCATTGTATTGGCTTAAACGATGTTAATTCTAAGATCTGTCAAAATCGGTATTAATTTATTAAATTATGAAAATGCCCCTATGGGCTGATTTATAAAAATGCCCCTATGGGCCGATTTACCAAAATGCCCCTATGGGCCGATTTGCTATAATGCCTAAATGGGCCGAACTATCAAAGTGCTTTAATGGGTCGATTCACCGAATTCATTCACTAGATTAATGGTTGTTGTATATATGTGGATATTTTATTTTATTTTGTATGATACATTTTCATATATTGCATGGGATGGGATAAATTGTATGGAGAGAAGTGTAGCCTGGTGGCATTGCCACAAATCTATTTATTATTGTGCTTAATTATGTTTTTGGTGGCTTGACCACAAAAATATTATACTCTAGCGACTTGGCTGCAATTTTGTGTGTAAGTGGGGTGGGTTGACTTGATCCCCACAGGTGTGATTGGCTGGTCGGGGGTGTGATGGATGGATTAGGTTGGGTCGCATACATTTACTTCAATTAATTATTGTCATGTAAAATGGGCTTAGGCCCAAGATTATGCTATCTTGAGTTCGAACCGGTTGATGACAGTAAGGGGATTATACACTCGAGTTCTAGTAACTCACCCCATTCTCTTAATCCTTGCGGTAATGATCGATGAATGAGGACTTGGGCCCATGGATGACTCGGTGGAGGCCATACTTTGGAAATAATATTTGAACCTTAGTAAATTTTGTTTCGCTTTATTTCGTTACTTTTACTATTTTGGGTTTAAAGTTGTAATAAGGCCTGCAGGATTTTTATTTTGTTTTATGTTTGATGTATTTATTATCTTCCATAAATTGTTTTAAGCGGGATTTTCTAAAATCATAAACAACGGTTTTTGTTAAAATTTACCAACAAACGGATTTCATAATAAATATGTACAAATAATTTAACTTGGATTTTTCCTGCAAATTATCAATAATATTTTCAAAAGTCACGGTTTTAAAAGATCACTAGTTCGATTATCAATTCTTCAATCGACCTTTCAAGATTAGTAGTATTATTTTTCAAATTTGATTTCTTAAATTTTAACCTAATAACAACATCTTTAGTAAGAATCACCAGTTCTTTACTCGTTTTCTTCATGTGACATGCCAGATCTGGTCATACCGCTTGGGCCGGGTTTGGGGTGCTACAGACACATTCCTAGGTTGTTTCCATTAAAGAACAACCTCAATCTTTTTAGGGTCTACACGGATACCCTTAACAAAAACCACATGTTCCAAAAAAGTGACCTCCCTTAACAAGAACTCACACTTGCTAAACTTAGTGTAGAACCACTCTAAGATGTTTATCATGATCCAGCTCAATCTTAGAGTATACCAGAATATCATCGATGAAAACCACAACGAACTAATCCAAATATGGCTAGAAAACTTGATTCATAAGATCCATGAATGCAGCTGGAGCATTCGTCAAACCAAATGGCATGACAAGGAACTCATAGTGCCCACAATTAGTCCTAAAGGTGGTCCTCTTTAACCATTAATTGATGATACCTAGAACAAAGATCAATCTTCGAGAATAAAGATACCCTACGAAACTGATCAAACAAGTCGTTAATCCTTGAAAGTGGGTACTTATTCTTTACTGTCAATTTATTCAACTGGCGGTAATCCACACACATCCTCATAGTTTCATCTTTATTTCTCACGAAAAGAACTGGTGCTCCCCACAGAGACACACTAGGCCTAATAAACCCTCGATTTAGAAGTTCCTGAAGCTGTACTTTCAATTCTTTAAGCTCTTTCGGAGCCATGCGGTAGGAAGAAATGGACACTGGAGCTGTTCATGGAAAAACCTCAATACCAAACTCAGCCTCCCTATCCGGTGGTAACCTCGACAATTCCTCAGAAAAGACTTTTGAAAATTCCTTAACTGTCTGAATATCCTCAATAGAAGATTCCAAAGAACTCATACCATGCACATTTTCCAGAAACGCCTCACACCTTTTTCAAACTAACTTTTCGGCTACTTGAGCAGAGATTACATTGGAAAGGTAATCTCGACGCTCACCAACCATAACAATCTCTACGTCATCTTTGGATATCAGAGTTACTCTCTTTGTAGCACAATTTAAACTGAATCAATGCTCTACGAGCTAGTCCATATCCAGTACGAGATCAAACTCCCCGAATGGTAACTCCATCAGATTAGCTAAAAACACAACACCTTGTATCTCCAGCAAACACCTATAAATTTTAGTAACTTGCACTGACTGACCTAGTAGACTAATTACAGAAATCTCACCAGAAGTACTCTCAACAAGAATTCCCAGGTTAATAGAAATGGTACTAGCTATATATGAGTGAGTTAAACCAATGTCTATCAATGCAAAATATGGAACAGAATAAATATAGAACGTACTAGCTATCACATCAGAGCGTCTCTATCCTCGTGACGCCTTGCCACATAAACCAAAGTAGCTTGCCTCACCTCAGTCTGATTAGCATCTCTTCCCGGTGCTCTCTGTCCTCTACCCATACCATTACTACCTCTGGTCTGACCATGACCCCTAGGTGGCTGTTGAATTGCCCTTTGAGGTTGAACCAAACCCGGAGCTAGAGCTTGCACCCGATTGTCCCGAAGCGGACAATTCCTGATGCAGTGCTCCATAGGCCCATATCGCAAACAAGCTCCCAACCTCCTCCAACACTCTTTCGGATGGCACCTACAATAGTCCTCACATATTTGAATCCCAGCAGAAATAACCAGTGTCTTAACCTGCGGAGGCCCATCAAACCTGGCCCGTTTCTTAGGCCATTGAAGAGAACTAGAAGGACCTGAATCCCTTTTAGACTTATTCTGGCCCCTATCCTTATCCCTCTTTTCGTGCTCCGTGCACTTAATCTCCTCCGTAATCTTCACCTTCTCCACTAGAGTTTCGAAGACTCGCTCCCGCTGCGAATCTACCAGAACCTTTATGTAATATCTCAGTTGTTCTCAAAATGGACACTCTTCTCGTAATCATTCTCAATCATGCTTCGAACATACCTACTCAATCTCAAGAATTTGGACTCATACTTGGCCACAGATCTATCCCCCTGAGTAAGTCCAATAAACTCGAGTCTACGAGCCTCAATATATCTCGCCCCCACATACATATTCTGGAAGGCGTTACGAAAGAAGGTCCAAGTCACCTATTCTAGTTGGGTGCTGATAAACCGTAATAGTAACATATTTTAAAGCCCACATTTAGCATACTTTCGGATGATTTATCCCTTGAATTATGTAATTTGGTGCTCTTAATCCTTTAATTTCATGTTTTATACTCAGGAGAGCATAGTAGGATGAAAAGAATGGAAAACGGGCTTAAAATGAACCAAATGGGCCAAAGAAAGAAATCGACACGGCCTGGGCCAAATCCACACGGCCGTTCCTCATTGATAGACTCGAACACAGCCTGGCCACGATTCACACGGGTGTGTGCCAAGGGCGTGTCCCTGCCGTGACAAAGAGGAATTTCACTCAAATTAAGATACTTAGAGGCAAAGAAACACATTCCAAAGTCTATATAAACACCTAAGTATGACCTAAAAGGTGGGAGTCGCATGGAGCCTTCTGTCGGGGCGCCCAAAGCTAGGCCAAGGAGCCAAGCCGAGAGGTCGAATCGTGGGATTTACTCGAAGAAAGCGTTGATTCATCTCAAGAAGTCGAAATCATACTCAAGACGGAGGATCTTCTCTTGATTCCTTCAGGAGTTTTAGGGTTTTTCTTATGTTTTGTTTTATCTTTTCTTTTCCGAGATATATTCTTTTATAATTATGAACTAAACCCTCGATACACGAGGGGATGAAACCTAAAATGGATCTTGTTATCGTTTCTTTGAACTATATGATAAATACTTGATTTGTTCTTAATTATGTGTTCTTAATTCTTGCTTTGATATTCCAGGATATTGATTCAAGTACTGATGTGCTTAGGTGGTGGAGCAAAAGTCCCTGCCTAAGAGTAGATCTAGCATAGTTAAGCGGAGTTGCTCGCGCGCCTAGTCATAGGGTGACGAAATTTTGCCGGATTAGGGTGAAACCTAATATGGGAGTCTATAGTTCGAGTTAATGCAATTCTAGGGGTTTTAATTAGAAAGAGATTTCAATTAATCAACCTAGGGTTAGACGTTAGTCGCCTCGAGAGAGGGATTAATATACATTAGGGAATCCTACTGATCAAGTCAAGTGAATAAATCGTCTGGTTCAGAGTTAGATAACAAGTGAAGTCTAGGTGGATTCTTCCTCGGGTATTGTCTTAGTCAATTGGTTTTTCTCACGAGTATTTTCCCAAATTCATTCTCTTTGTCTTAGCATCTTTAGCTTATTAGTTAGTTAATTTTAGATTAAACAACAAATTCCCTTGTTTCTTAGGCTAAATAATAGAAAGAGAGTCAGTATTAGTACTTCTGGTTCCTTTGGGTTCGACAATCCAGTCTTGCCACTAAGCTATACTACTGTTCGATAGGTGCACTTGCCTCAATCGTCGTCACAGTTAGTTCCCAGGCTCGATCATTCTTTATATAAATTTTTAAGACTCTGACGTACACGATCAAGTTTTTGGCGCCGTTGCAGGGGAACCAAAATATTAAGAACGCTCAATTTTTATTACTTTAGCCATTTTTTTTATTTTTGCAATTTACTTTTGACTTTGCTAATTTTTCTTCTTTTATTCCTTGCAGGTACCTCTAGTTTATGACTAGGAGGAACCCGACAGGACCCTTAATTTACGACAGTGATATTGAAGGTACCGTTCATAGAAATCGTAAAGAGATAAGGCGAAGCTTATCTTACATAGAGGAAGAGAAAGAAGACGAAACCAATACCACCGAAGAGATGGCTGAGAATAATCCGCTACCTCGAGAGAGATGGTCGAAAATCATGCTCTCGAACTATGTATGATTATGCTAAACCTAATTTAACAGAGGCTGAATCGAGTATTGTTAGACCTACTATTCTTTGCAAATAATTTGAATTGAAACCTAACACTATCTGAGATGATACAACAATTTGTTCAAAGTTTGATGGTTTGCAGGATGAGGATCCTAACACACATTTAGCGAATTTTCTAGAATTCTATGATACCTTCAAAATAAATGGCGTGTCTGATGATGCCATACATCTTCGGTTATTTCCTTTTTTTTTGAGGAATAAAGCTAAACAGTGGTTACATTCTCTTCCACGAGGGTCAATCACTACATGGGATCAAATGATCGAAAATTTTTTATTAAAATATTTTCCACCGGCCAAAACGGCCAAGTTGAGGAATGATATCACTTCTTTTGTACAGATGGATCTAGAAACTCTTTACGACGCATGGGAGAGATACAAAGACCTTTTGAGAAGGTGCCCACACCATGGATTACCCTTGTGGCTACATGTTCAAACCTTTTATAACGGTGTAAACCCTTCAACGAGGCAGTTGATTGATTCGGCATGGTGAACCCTAAATAATAAAACACACGAAAGCGACTTACGAATTTATAGAGAGATGTCATGAATAACTATCGGTGGCAAGTCACGAGGACAAAGCCCACGAAAGTTTGCGGTGTTTTTTCAACCTCGACGCAGTAACCATGCTATCAAACCAGGTAGAGATGTTAAATAAGAAGGTTGATGGTCTATGTGGTTCTTTACAGGTACAACCTGTTATGCAGTGCGAAGCAAGCTGAGGTATGTCGAATCCTGAGTACCCACCCTACGGACATGGCATAGAAGGCGAACAAATGAACTATGTAAGTAATAATTTTAGATCTCAAAATAATCCTTATAGCAATACTTACAACCCAGGTTGGAAGAACCACCCTAATTTCTCATGGGGTGGTCAAGGAAATCAAAGGCAACAACCCCCTCCGAAGCCGGTCCACAACCCGGTGGAAAGTCTCATACTGTCGATACCGCACGTTTTTTGAACTTAGGGGTAGGGACTACGAGTCCAACCCCCTCCTTTACTTGGCTGGTATTCGAATCCATGAAAAAGACCTTGATTAGAAGACCGGGTTAAGGCACTGAAGAAGATAAAAGTAAGAGCACATGCTAAAACAAAGAGGTTTCTTACCTAAATTGACAGAAATCGAAAGCTTCAGGCTTGGATTACGAAATCGGCTAAGTCCCAAGAATCTTTCAACTGCAGGCTAGATGCAGAAAATAATACGAACACAAAGCCCCTTCTACATTCGGCCAAAGCATCCAAAGTACCAAGTTAACCCCTTCGGTTTAACAACCAGCAAGGGAAAAGTAAGAATCAAAAGAGAAGAGGCACACTTACCACCAAACAAGAAGAAGTCGATTTGAGAAGGTTAGGAGTATGAGTTGCGGCAATCCAAGGAACAAGAACGAGCGAAGAGGAACAAACACACAAGGAAGATTCGGCTATGAAGAAACAAATGGAAGAAAAACAAATGAAATGGAGAAGGCACCAAACACCACTCTTATGTTCGACTAGAAAAGAAAATGGTAGAGGGGAGGGAGAATTTCAGCTTGACAAAGGAGAAGGTGATAGGAGGGTTCGACTAAGGGGAAGTGAAGTGTGGAATGAGTATGAAACAAAAGAAAAAGAGGGTTGTAAAAGCAGGAAACTGAAATAGTATGAAGGAATTCGGCTAGCCACCAAAAGATGTTTCAATTTGAGAGAAAATAGAATAAAAAGTGATGCTTGCTAAGAAAAGAATGCTCTGCCGAAAATGAGAAGGGTTAAGGACATTCGGCACCTTCAAGGTTTAAGCTACCCAAAGTGCACCCAAAAACGGCACACCTACCCCCTCAAACCGAAAATGTCAAAAGCAACTAGGCAAGGTTTCGTCACACCCCTAGCTATCACTAACCCGAATCCAACTCCCCCTAACAAGCTTCCACAACCGGCCAACATCCTCACCAAGCCTCAAATCCCACACTTTTCTACTACATTCACTCTCCTCCCATCATTCAAATCGGTTTGAATAATTCAAACTCCACCTTTCACTCATGGCCACACTTTCAAATCATTTGACTCATTCAACCCCCATCCATGAAGAGCCCTTGCCGAAACCACCACTCAAGCTCCCCAGGTGAAAAAATAAAGTTTCCAATTGCTGACGACGCGACTCGAACCCCTTCTCCCCACAGCTCCCATATGATGCCACTTCTATGCACTCAAGGTGGCGTCTCCTTGCCACTTTACCACCTCTTTTCTTGTGTCAACAAACCCAAATATTTATTCTTAAGACATGCCTCTGCTAGCTCTCCCCCCTAAAGAGCCTAAAAAGAAAATTTTCACCAAGGCTCAGGCTTAACCCCGGGCCTTCCCGGGACCCCCAAACACACCAAACACACAGAAACATAGCAAATGCAAGGCCCCTAATTCCCGGATGTTACAGTTCTACCCCCTTAAAGAAATTTCGGCCTCGAAATTTACCTGGTCAAAAGAGATGAGGGTGCTGCTGACGCATAACATCCTCTGGCTCCCACGTGGCCTCCTCTGAACCGTGGTTTTGCCACAAAACTTTGACTAAAGGGACTGATTTTCTTCTTAGCACCTTAACATCTCGGTCCAAGATCTGCACTGGTTCTTCTTCGAAAGATAGGTCTGGTCTTACCTCAATTTCCTCCACCGGCACAATGTGAGACGGATCCGAATGATAGCGCCTCAACATCGAGACATGGAACACATCATGTATTTGTTTCAGTGCAAGGCAACTCAAGCGATCGCCACTTGGTCCCACACGTTTTAATACCCGATAAGGCCCGGATAAACACGGAACTTAGCTTGCCCTTCCGTCAAACCTCAAAACTTTCTTCCAAAGAAACTTTCAGAAGACACGATCACCCACTCGCAAATTCTATATCCTTACGCTTCGGATCGGCGTAGGATTTCTGCCTGTCAGAAGCCTCCTTCAATCGAGTTCGAATTAATTTAACTTTCTCTTCTGTCTCCGAAACCAGTTCCGGACCCAACATCTGACGCTCACCCAATTCCATCTAGCAGGTGGGAGTACGACACCTCCGTCCATACAGCGCGTCATAGGGCGCCATCTGGATACTAGACTGGTAGCTATTCTTATAAGCGAATTCTGCCAACGGTAGAAACTCCTCCCAACTACCCCTGAAGTCAATAACACAGCCTCTCAACATATCTTCCAAGATTTGAATTACCCTATCAGACTGACCATCAGACTGTAGATGAAATGCTGTGATGAAGTCTAGTCTTGTACCCAATGCTTGATGCAACGCCTTCCAAAAATGCGACGTAAACCTGGGGTCTCTATCCGATATGATCGACACTGGTACCCCATGCAACCTCACAATCTCCGCCACATACGACTTAGCCAACCTGCGAGAGAATAGTCGGCACGAACAGGTATGAAATGGGCGGACTTTGTCAACCGATCAATAATCACCCATACCGAATCTTTCTTAGTAGGCGTAAGAGGTAGCCCACTAACAAAGTCCATCGTGATTCTCTCCCATTTCCACTGTGGAATCTTCACCGGCTGCAATAACCCTGAAGGCAACTGATGTTCCACTTTCACCTGCTGACACGTCAATCATTTACCCACAAACTCGGTAATCTCCCACTTCAAACCAGGCCACCAAAACTGCTCACGCAGATCCCGATATATTTTATTCCCACCAGGATGCATAGCGTAAGGGCTACTATGCGCCTCCTGAAGAATCATCTGTCTTAACCCAACATCATTCGGCATGCAAACCCTCACGGAAAACACGAACCCCATCTTTATTTCAAACCAAAATCCCTCTACCCCACCATTCTGTACCTGCAGAAGTCGAGCACTCAAGACATCATCCAATAACTGCTTCTCTTTGATCTGACTAACCCACGTCGACTTTACTTGAAGTTCAGCTAGCATACTCCCATCATCATACAAGCTGAGATGGGCAAACATCGCCCTCAAATCCGATATCACTTTCTGACTTAACGCATTCGCCACCACGTTAGCTTTACCTGGATGGTATTCGATCGAGCAGTCGAAATCCTTCAATAGTTCAATCCACCTCCGCTGCCTCAAATTCAACTCCTTCTGAGTGAGGAGATATTTTAAACTCTTGTGGTCGGTGTAGATAATGGACTTCTCCCCGTACAGGTAATGTCTCCAGATCTTCAAAGCGAACACTACTCCAGCCAACTCCAGATCATGCGTGGGATAGTTCAACTCATGCGGTCTTAACTGTCGAGACGCATACGCAACTACCTTCCCATCTTGCATTAACACACACCCTAATCCCGTGTGTGAAGCATCACAATAGACCACAAACTCTTTCCCAGCCTCAGGCTGAATCAAAACCGGAGCCTCTGTTAAGATCCTCTTCAGCTTCTCAAAGCTTTCCTGTTGCTTGTCAGTCCAAACAAATGATACCCCTTTTCGCAACAACTTAGTTAAGGGTGCCGCAATTAAGGAGAATCCCCCAACGAACCTTCTGTAGTATCCGGCCAAACCCAAGAAACTTCAAATCTCCGCCACAGACCTAGGCGGTTTCCAGTCCAACACAGCTTCAATTTTCTGGGGATCAACCCTAATTCCCTCTGCCGATACAACATGACCCAAAAAGGTAACTTCTTATAACCAAAATTCACACTTACTAAATTTGGCGTACAACTGCTTCTCCCTCAAAATCTGCATAACCACCCGAAGATGCGAATCATGCTCTTCTTTCGTCTTGGAGTATACCAGAATCTCGTCTATGAACACCACAACAAACCGGTCCAGATAGGGTTGAAACACTCGGTTCATCATGTCCATAAACGCAGCTGGTGCATTCGTCAATCCAAACGGTATCACTAAAAACTCATAGTGACCATAGCGAGTCCGAAACGCCGTCTTATGAATATCCGCTTCCTTGACCTTAAGCTGATGATAACCTGAACTCAAATCTATCTTCGAGAAGACTGAAGCCCCCTTAAGTTGATCGAACAAATCATCAATCCTCGGCAGCGGGTATTTGTTCTTGATGGTCAACTTATTCAACTGACGGTAGTCAATGCACATACGCATCGACCCATCCTTCTTTTTCACGAACAACACTAGCGCTCCCCACGGAGATACACTTGGTCGGATAAAACCTCGATCCAACAATTCTTGAATCTTTGCTTTCAATTCCACTAACTCCTCCGGCGCCATTCTATATGGGGTAATAGACACTGGTGCTGTTCCCGAAAAAAGATCAATACCGAACTCCACCTCGAGATCCGGAGGTAACCCTGGAAGCTCCTCTGGAAAAACATCGGAAAACTCCTTCACTGCTCTGACATCCTTCACAGTCAACTCCTTGGCCCCAAGAGCACGAACGAAAGTTAAGAAAGCCTTACATCCTTTTCTCACCATTCTTTTCGCCTTTAAACCAGACACTACATTGGACAAGTAGTTTCTCCTTTCGCCTATCACTACAACTTCATTATCCTCAGGAGTCCTTAACACCATGCGTTTAGCAGCACAATCCAAGTTTGCTCGATATTTTACCAACCAATCCACACCTAAGATTAAATCAAACTCCCCGAACGGTAGTTCCATCAAATCAGTCGGGAAAACCAACCCTTGTACTTTTAGAGGCACATTCCTAAAGAGTTTGTTTACCACTACAGATTGTCCTAAAGGACTAAGTACAGTCATCTCCCTAGAAGCAATCTCAGAGTTCATGTTTAAAGTTCCAGACACCACATTAGTCACATAGGAATGCGTCGACCCAATATCAATCAATATAGTAAAGGGCAAACCAAAAATGAGAAACGTACCAGTTATGACGTCCGGTGCATCACCCTCCTCTCGGCGTCTAGCTGCATAGACTAACCCAAGCTGTCTCGCCTCTGTATTCCCAGCACCTCTGCCCGGTGCTCCACATCCCCGACCGAAACCATTCCCTCTTCCAATTTAATCACGACCTCTCTGTGGTTGCTGCCCACCTCTCCTGAACTGATCAAAACCCTGTCCAACAGACCGCGCCTGATCTACTTGTGGACAATCCTTAACCATATGATCCATAGATCCGTACTTGAAACATCCACCGGTTCTCTTCCTACACTCACCAGAATGCCTTTTCCCACACAGAGCACATGATCGAATCTGGCCCATTGCCGCAGGCCTCACAACTCGAGTTGACCCATCAAACCTAGGCCTCTTATGAAAACCTCTAGACGACCCCGACGACGCAAAACTCCTCTTATTCTTACTCTTATCCTTCTCCTTGTTTTGAGTCTCAGTCCGCTTAACCTCTTCAGCTATTTTAGCTTTGTCAACCAGAGTGGCAAAATCTCTTTCCCATTGCAGAGCTATCAACACCCGCAGCTCGTCTCGTAACCCATCCTCAAACCGTACGCAACGTTCATAGTCAGTCGCAACTATTCCTCGGGCATAACGACTCAATCGCAGAAATTTCGCCTCATACGCAGCCACAGATTTGCCCCATTGTACCAAATTCAGGAATGCTTTCCTCTGAGCATCTACATAACTTTCCCCAATGTATTTCCCTTGAAATGTCGTCTTAAAGAAATCCCAGTCAATTCGATCCGCTGGAGTACCCTCTCTTACGGTGAGCCACCACTGATATGCCTCATCCCGAAGAAGAGACACCGCTCCTTTCAATTTCTCCTCAACTGTGCAATCGGATCATCCATAATCGCTTGATCGCCTCACCAATGCTCGGCTACATTTGGGGCCACACCAAAAATACCCCTGAATACCTCTGCCCCATTTGCTCGAAGTCGCTCAGGAATAGACTTTCGAGGTACTGCCCCAGAGCTCGCTCCAGCAACTCGCTCCAAAACCCTCAACATCGCTTGAGACAAGGCATCATCTCCACCAGTCCTATCTTGAGATCCTATTTCTGCCACAAGTGATGCTGGCGCTTCACCCTCAAGATCCTGCCTTGCTTCCGAGAATTTAGCCTCAACATCCCGGCCTCTACCACGGCCGCGTGCAACACGTCCACGTCCTCTCGCACTCATGTTTACCGATTCATTTTAATCTGGTTTACAAATTTTATGCATTAGCTTTTCTTTTCACTGTTGATTAATGAGTAGTTTTATGAGAATGGAGTTTTGAGTAGTTTCCGCAAAACACACATATACCTAAAGGTTTCCATTTCTAAAGCAGAGTTTCTTAATTCTAAATTTCATAACACATCATATCTAATTTATGCAATTCACATAACTTAGTCGGAAGAACTTACAAATGACGGACTTGGTCTTAGGAGACTCGGGTGCCATGCTTCTAGAAAACTTGCATATATATATTTTTTCCAATCTTTTTTAGACCAACTTCGGAAAACATTTTTAAACCAAAACCCATGGCCGAGTTTTTGAAACCAGGCTCTAATACCAAATTGTAACACCCCAAACCCAGCCCAAACACCACGACCGGATCTGGTATGTCACTTGGGAAGAATTTGTAAAACTACACAAACTTCAAAAAAAATTTTTAAATTCCTTTTTTAAAAACTCCAGATCAGTAGTTTGTTTGAGAGCCCAATAATCATTTAAGGAAAATATTTTTTTCGTTAGCCCAATTCTTGTGTTTAGGTGACGTTTGAAAATGCATGTTGTTACACAAGATTAAGCTAGAAGTTTGTCATAAAAATCTGTCTGTAAAATCTTTAATTAAGTTGTGAGAGAAACTTCAAATTTTCATTTTGAAAAAAAACATCTTATCGATTATTTCTATTCAAAACGTCCAGAGTTTAGATCGAAATTAAACCAAATTAAAGTGGCCTTATTACATAACAAAATCCCAAAATTAAAAGTAAATAAGTCTAAGAGGAGAAAGCAAAATTTTACTAAACATAAAGTGCATGGCCACCTCAGAGTCGATCCCAGCCCATGTCCGCTGAACCAAGAATTACCTGCAACATTTAAGCAGAGGGGGTGAGTCAAGAAGACTCAGTGTGCAATTACTCATCAATCACCATAGTTGGGCCTCGGCCCTTATAAATCACTTTGGGCGAAGCCCACACAGAATCAGACTGAGCCTTGGCCCATTTAGTAGAGAATAGCAAATAATCAGAAATTAATGCATTATGATGCAAATCCCAACCCAACCTAGTTATTCATCCGCTACACACCACCCTTACCTGCCAATCAAACCAATGGGGATTTCTACAATCGACCCTCACCGCTACACACCATCGATGGCAGTCATGCTGCAGTTAGCTGCTCATCGTCAAATTGTGACAGTGTCACCAGACTGAAATGGCATGGCTACCAGAACAGAGTGTGGCAGAGCCACCAGAACAGAGTGTGGCCAAAGCCACCAGATTAATGTGACATAGTCACCAGATACACTTCCCCTTCATTTCATAGCATATACCCATCCACTATGCGAACATGACATCATGTGTATGAATGCAACAGATATCGACATATATATCATATGATCAGAGTGTACGTATAATCATGTCAGCATAATCGCATATATAACATAATCAGAAATCACTAACCTGATGTCTTGATTTTACCCTCCATGGGTAAAAGCAGCATATGCCAAAGTTTCGGCATTTAATAAAGCATATATATATATTTGAATAAAATGACAGAAGAAGGTGTGAGAACTACACACCTGTAAACACAGAGAACTAAGCTATCAATCTCGCTAACACCCTCACTCGTAGGGATCACAGCGATCTGCCTATCCCGCTCCGAAGCCGGTCCACAACCCGGTGGAAAGTCTCGTACTACCGATACCGCACGTTTTTTTGAACTTAGGGGTAGGGACTACGAGTTCAACCCCCTCCTTTACTTGGCTAGTATTCGAATCCATGAAAAAGATCTTGGTCAGAAGACCGGGTTAAGGCACTGAAGAAGATAAAAGTAAGAACACACGCTAAAATAAAGAGGTTTCTTACCTAGATTGACAGAAACCGAAAGCTTCAGGCTTGGATTACGAAATCGGCTAAGTCCCAAGAATCTTCCAACTGCAGGCTAGATGCAGAAAAGAATACGAACACAAAGCCCCTCCTACATTCGGCCAAAGCATCCAAAGTACCAAGTTAACCCCTTCGGTTTAACAACCAGCAAGGGAAAAGTAAGAATCAAAAGAGAAGAGGTACACTTACCACCAAATAAGAAGAAGCCGATTTGAGAAGGTTAGGAGTATGAGTGAAGGCAATCCAAGGAACAAGAACGAGCAAAGAGGAACAAACACACAAGGAAGATTCGGCTATGAAGAAACAAATGGAAGAAAAACAAATGAAATGGAGAAGGCACCAAACACCACTCTTATGTTCGACTAGAAAAGAAAATGGTAGAGAGGAGGGAGAATTTTGGCTTGACAAAGGAGAAGGTGATAGGAGGGTTCGGCTAAGGGGAAGTGAAGTGTAGAATGAGTATGAAACAAAAGAAAAAGAGGGTTGTAAAAGCAGGAAACCGAAATAGTATGAAGGAATTCGGCTAGCCACCAAAAGATGTTTCAATTTGAGAGAAAATAGAATAAAAAGTGATGCTTGCTAAGAAAAGAATGCTCTGCCGAAAATGAGAAGGGTTAAGGACATTCGGCACCTTCAAGGTTTAAGCTACCCAAAGTGCACCAAAAAATGGCACACCTACCCCCTCAAACCGAAAATGTCAAAAGCAACAAGGCAAGGTTTCGGCACACCCCTAGCTATCACTAACCCGAATCCAACTCCCCCTAACAAGCTTCCACAACCGGCCAACATCCTCACCAAGCCTCAAATCCCACACTTTTCTACTACATTCACTCTCCTCCCATCATTCAAATTGGTTTGAATAATTCAAACTCCACCTTTCACTCATGGCCACACTTTCAAATCATTTGACTCATTCAACCCCCATCCATGAAGAGCCCTTGCCGAAACCACCACTCAAGCTCCCCAGGCGCAAAAATAAAGTTTCCAATTGCTGACGACGCGACTCGAACCCCTTCTCCCCACAGCTCCCATATGACGCCACTTCCATGCACTCAAGGTGGCGTCTCCTTGCCACTTTACCACCTCTTTTCTTGTGTCAACAAACCCAAATATTTATTCTTAAGACATGCCTCTGCTAGCTCTCCCCCTAAAAAGCGTAAAAATAAAATTTTCACCAAGGCTCAGGCTTAACCCCGAGCCATCCCGGGACCCCCAAACACACCAAACACACAGAAACATAGCAAATGCAAAGCCCCAAATTCTCGGATGTTACATTCGTATTCCCAGTAGACTTTGTAGTTTTAGACATGAATGAGGACAATAGTATCCCCTTAATTTTAGGAAGACCCTTTTTAACGACTACTAGAACTAAAATTGATGTTAGTACATGAGAACTCATACTCCGTGTAGGTGACAAATCAATCAGTTTTCAGGCCCTCGACTCAGCTAGGACATCAAGCAATCAAGGTGAGAAAATAAATTCTATTAATGACCATTCGTTTAAACCTTCTTTTCAGGAAGCACCACGAAACTACACACCCGAGCCAGATCCTACATCTCATAACAATAAGGAAATAACTCATGAGGATCGAAGGCTTCAAGTTGATGACCTAGACAAGTGGAAGACACATTTCAAGGAGAAACTAGGAATACACAAAGTAAAACAGAGGGAACCACCACACGAGCTAGTAGGAACGACAAATCACTTTAAAATAGGAGATCAAGTATTGTTAGATAAGAAATATCCTCGAATTATTCCTCCCGACCCTATTACAAACAAAGAAATCTCTTTTAAGGTAATCAATGTCTTCCCAAACGGAACAGTCGAGGTAAGTAATCCTATTTTCGGCACTTTTAAAGTAAACACTACTCGACTTAAACTTTATCATGATAGTAGAACTGATAGCATG
Organism: Gossypium sturtianum; assembly: GCA_025698515.1. Classification (NCBI taxonomy): domain Eukaryota; kingdom Viridiplantae; phylum Streptophyta; class Magnoliopsida; order Malvales; family Malvaceae; genus Gossypium; species Gossypium sturtianum. The sequence continues at coordinate 57,565,557 of CM046951.1, read as the reverse complement.
AGAGAGGATGCTCAACTCTTCAAACCACCCTGATTATGCAAATGAGAGGTAAGTCTAGATTAAGACTATAAACGAGCACTTCTCAGGAGGCAACCCGAGCACTAACCCCACTAACACCCATATTTTCGAATTTTAGCATCTAACTAAAAACTAACTTTTAAACGCAGGTTTCCCTACCACACAGCCTTGCACACGGGCGTGGCCGTGGCCATGTGGAAACAGGAAAAAACTTATCCCAAAACACGGGCTGCGATAAAATGCCACGGCCGTGCGATTCGGCCGTGGTCGAAACTAAGAAATCTACACGGGCGTGCGACACACCCGTGGGACCTTTGAGTCCATTTATATTTATATTTATATTTTTCTCTTATTTTAGCTTTTAATTTATTTTCTTTTATCCTTCTCGTCTTTAAAATTATATTACTATATTTTGATTTCTTTAATTTAGGTTCAAGGGGGTCATTAACTAACAACACCAACCCCACTAGATATGACAAAGACCTTCACATTTCATCGTCACACCCACCTCGCATGAACCATCCAACAATAAGGACTTTTCAGTCCATTAAATCTTTTCTTTTAGTTTTATTTCACTTTTTACACTCTTTCCTTTTATTTTTCTTTCCTTTAAATATATAATTAGTATAATTTGAATTATCCTTATTATTTCCTGGCTAATTCTTCACGAGTTACCCAATTTCTTCATCTAGCGCAGAAATTGTTGGCGGCCACCACATCACCACCAAAGACGCCTCCTCCAACTTATCTTTCACCTCCAAATCAAATACCTACAAGCCTCACTCTCAAGGAATCCTCACAAAATTCAGGAAGTTTCACTTCTATCCCTATCTTTTGATCTTCTTACTATAATGTTTTTATCTATCTTCGTACATTGAGGGCAATGTACATCTTAAGTGTGGGGGGTGAATCTTAAAAGTTCCTAACTTTTTGCATTATTCTCAAATCCCTGAATTATATCTTTTGCCTTGAGTAATTTTCTCATATTACTAATTAGAATGAAATTTCCTTTGATTTATGATTTTTATTGATATGTTTTAGATTAAGTCATAGTTAATTGTGCATTGATGATTAAACTTTAAGATAATAGAGAATCAATCATGATAAGTCTATTTTCCGTAATTAAAAATTTTTTTAGGTTGTTTACCTGAATCTAGTTATTACCTTGAAATTTGAAATTTACAAGGTTGATGTCAAAAAGCCATAATTTTTGTGAGATTTTGAGCCTTTTAAAGCATATATTCTTTTTCATGCTCACTTTATTGATTATGAGTGTGTCAACATTGATTTGTTATTCTAGAACTTGCTTCGATTATACATGTCGAGACCACACCTTTGATTTGATATACTAAGATGATAAAGGCACCTAGGTTTTAACCCACTTACTCCATAAAAAGCCTACCCTCACAATTAACCCTTAGTGAACCCCTTTAATCCTAACAACCCATTTTATTGACTCACCCACTAATATTAACCCAAAACCAACTTTGTATTTGTTATCACCATTTCTCTTGACTACTCCTATATCGAGATTTGATTTGATCAGTTACTTAACTATTTTCTTTATTCCAATTATTAAATTGTAACACCCGATACCCAATTCTGAAGCTAAAACCGGATATGAGACATTACTAAGCTTGAACTTACTTAAACATGTACTTACGGGCTATAAAATTTTGCTCCAAATTAAAACTTCTCTTCCTTAGTCAAATCATTCATATCGTGGGCCTACGAGGCCTTAAACTTGCATCCGGAAACTTTTATAAGCTAAAGGAAACCTTTCTTTAAGACAGGGGCCACACGCCCGTGTTGGTATAGGGACACGACCGTGTGCCCTCAAGACATGCCCGTGCCTTCCACCCGTGGTCGACACTGACTAAGTCCACACGGCCAGGATATGCCCGTGGCCCTGGCCCGTGTGGCAATTAAATTTCTAAGCGTCAAGCGCAGACTTCACACGGCCTTGGTACACGCCCATGTGCCAACCGTGTGTATCATACGGCCTGAACAAACAGCCGTGTGACCAGCCCGTGGTCTATTCTGACTTAAGACATTAAGGTGCAGGAGACACACGGCCTAGACACATGCCCGTGTGTCTATCCGTGTGGGCACTTAGAGGCTATCTTACAAACCTTTTACTACTCTTGGTTGCATACATTCATATACTTCTTCAAAACATTCTCAAATTATCAATTGAAACTCATAAATTAACACGTTTTGTTCATGAAAATAAAGTTTTCCTCTCATACACTGGGGAGAATTGTTCCCACAACATTTAAAACAACTTAAGCCATCATCACTGGCTATACACAACCATTCTATAAATTCTCTTAAGCCAACAACATTTGGCTACAACAATTAGACTTCATCAACTTTAAACGAATCCCTATACATGCCATGACTCTTAAGGACTTGATACTCATACCGTGTGTATGCGCTCGATAGTGTGAAAACATCTCCGGCGATCTCCAACCCGAGCTAAGTAATGAAACCTATAAGAGATGAGAAAAGTAAAGGAGTAAGCAATAATGCTTAGTAAGTTCATCTGCATAATCTGACAAATAATGATATTCACTGAATATACATAACCCCAAGGCAATATGCTGAGTTTTTCTCATCAATTCATGGTTACTTACTCAATCATTCTTGAATCTTACTCATTCTATCTCTTACCACATTTCTACCATGCCACAAGCCAATTCGCTCGTTTAATTAGCATACATTCCTGCACTGATCATCATAAGATCATACAAAACAACACATCAAGCATTTTCAATAAGTCGCTCATACTACTAATCTCTCGGTGGTTACGCACTTAGCCCACCATTGAATCTCTTATAGGGTGGTATTGCACATAGCCCACCAATCATTTATACCTATGGTGATTTCGCACTTAGCTCACCAATCATTTATAAGCGATGGTATCGCACACACCCATCGATTACTAATCAATCGGTGGTAACGCACACACCCACCAATCATTTATAAGTGATGGTATCGCATACACCGATCGATTACTAATCAATCGTGGTAACGCACACACGATTTCACCAATAAATAATATAGTTGATGGTATCGCACACAGCCCATCACTAACCATTAATAAGTTGATATCGCACATAGCTCACCGTTATTTACATTCATGGATAATAATCCACAAGTATATCTCTATTTCAAATGTTCATTCGAGAACATCCTCACATGCTTCTATTCTTACTTAACTTTCTACGGTACTCATTATCATTCACACAGTACATCAATAAATCTGTCTCATGCAACTAAGGTGCATCAACTACACATACCCCACTAGGGGTTCATCATATATTGAATTCATCTCAATTTAGTTCTACACATACTTGTGCTACTCATGGTACAACCACATACATTCAACATATACATTGAATCATTCGAATTGTTAAATAACTCTCTCGAGTCTCATGCACATAGTTCTCATTATCATCATACCCCAATTGGGTCTTACATACACTAACATATCGATGCCACGCCCCTGACATGGTCTTATACAAATTCTTATACCGAGGCCATATTCCAATATGGTCTTATTCGAGACTTTAACCATTGTCCTATCGTGCTATACACCTTTCCCATTTCTCTAAATTTAATTCCATTGACATCTCATCAAGAGACATTTCATACATTCATATAGTAATATACATTCCATACAACATTGGAATACTAAATCAGCTCATACGTAATTGCAACATTCGCACATGAACTTACCTCGATGTCGAAAGAGCCGAAAAAGACTTTTTGCCTACATTTCTCTTTTCATCCGTTCTAGGTTCGAAACTTATTTTCTTTGATCTAGAACAATGAAATTTACTGATTTAATCACTTATAAATAATGATATACCATAATCTAAACTTTAGGCAAAAATGACTATTTTGCCCCTACACTTTGGCAAAATTACTATTTTGCCCCTAGGCTCGTAAATAAATTTTCATCACATTTTCTTGTTAAACAAGCCTAGCTGAACATTTAATCCTCTTACAACTATTTTCAATTCCATCAATTTCATGCTTAAAAGAACAAATTACAACTTTTGCATTTTAGTCCCAATTAGGTGTTTTCATGACAACACCTTTCACAAAAGTTGTTTCTCATCATCCTATCATTCATTTTCTTCCATAAAAACTCTTCAAACAACATGAACTCTATCATGGCAAGTCCCTAGACTTTCAACCATATTGCAAACTAGTCCCCTCTTTAGAAAGCTTAAGCTTTGGGGACTCCAAAAGTACAATTTTCTTCAACAAATACCATCAAAATCACTTACTTGAATGGAGAATTGCTTGCTGAAATTTTAAGCTTCAAAAACCCCTCCCATGGCTGCTATTTTCGGTGGAGGAAGAGAAGAAATAAAAAAGATGATAGCTTCGCTTATTTCATCTTATTTTATTTCTTTTTAGTCACCTAACATGACCACATTTAATATTCTTGTCCCCTTTAACTTCTTGACCGGCCAAGCCACTTAAACAAGGCCAAATTGAATATTTGGTACCCCCAATTTATAAACCATAGCTATTTGGTTCCTCTAGCAAATAAAATAGAACTTTCGTACTTTATGCGATTTAGTCATTTTTCACAATTTAGCTAGAAATCGCTAAAATTAAGGCACCAAAATTTTCATGCATCCTCATAAACATGTTATAACACATAACATAACATGAAAATAATTTTCTCTACCCTCAAATTATTGATTCCGAGATCACTGTTTCGACTAGCCCCTAAATTGGGCTGTTACAATTCTCCCCCCTTGGGGATTTTCGTCCCCGAAAATCTTATCAGGAGGATTTGCTACTAACATTCTTAAAACGTTTTCATCTACTCTTCAAAATTGCAAATCTACTTATCCTTAAGTCTCTCTTGTCAAAAACCTTTAAGCTATAATAAAAAAAAGTCGAAGCGTAACCTAAGACCTAGGTTATTCTTCCTCTAGGGCATATACTCAGAAATCCACCAATTTGGAACTCTGCACATGTTCAAATGATCATTCGAATCTCTGCTGGTTGATTCACTACGACTCGAATGACATTCCCCTCCTTAGGGAATCTTGTCAAACTAAAGTTGAAATCTATAAGGTTTTATCTCACTTTCTCATTAAAGTATTCACCATCTCAAATAAACTCATTCGGAGCTTATTTAAAATACCATTTACTATATCTCTTCTGAACCCTTTTTGTTCTGAAAAGAAAACTCGCTCTAGTCATTAACCTTGCTGAAACTAAGATGTTACCAACTAGGGTCAACCGAGTAACTAACTCGCATTGCTTAACATGGATCTTTTCATAACATCAAACTCATTACACAGACACAAAGGTGATTGCCTCTGGATCACCAATCTGGTAACTCTTTTTCTCGATTCAGACTGAACTCAGTACTAGAACTTTCAATTAATAGTCCATTCTATAGCTTTCAACTCAACCATCGTGGTTTAAACGTTTCGATGACCATATCTTTGTATCATGCTCCCTACTCACGTACACACAGAAATTTATTCTCTTTACTGATTCATGCATGAATATACTCAGAACTTGAATCATTTTTCAATACATTAATCTACTATTTTCTCCATGCTGAGAACATATTTCAAGCACACTCTCATCTGAGTTTCTCTTGTTATGCTTGTCTAAAACCTTTACTACCGTCATATTACACGATAGTAGAGACATTTCGATCGAATTTATTAACTGTATTCGGCTTACCCAAAAACCCATCACACACGTGAAACTTGTGATTTCACCTCTTATACTAGAATCATCACCAACTTCCTCCTCAAGGTACCCAATTAAGGTTACGAGGAGATAGAGGAATGTCGATTTCAATTAACTAAATTGACAACCGTTTAGTCTACTTTTTCCGTCGGTTAATGTTCTCACACAATCACAATTTCATGAAAAGAACGACTACATCATTCTTGAAGGGAAACAGATGTTTACACAAGATACTCAAGGAGATTTTTATAATCCCTTCATAACATCAACTAACCATGCACAAACTACAGGCTTTAAGCCAACTTATTCAAACTTGCCATTTATTTAGCACATACCTTGCCATACATCGTACTCATTTGTTCTTGACTCGTTCACGAGTGCCTGTGTTCACTTATTCACATGGCTTTAGTACAATTTTCATTTCTTCCTCTAGACTCATCTATCTATCCCATTGATCACCAGGGATAATCAAAGAAGCACATTCATCGTCATTTATGTAGGTACGAAACCAATGCCACATTCCCGAGATGGTCTTATATGGAGTCACCTCTAAATGCCAATGCCATATCCCTGATAAGGTCTTATATGGACTTCCTCCTCAAATATCAATGCCATATTATGGATATGGTCTTATACGGAATCTCAACTCGATGCCGAGGCCATGTCCCGGTCATGGTCTTATACGGGAACTTGTCTATCCCATATCTCAATGATAGCCTCATCATTTCAGTCCTCTAGGACTTCAACCTCATGTTCAACAACCATTACTCTACATAGTAGAGCATCTTGTATCAATGTGATGCAAAGCATTCTCAGAATGCTAACATAAATACTGCATTAATCACATATAAACTTACTCATGTTACAATGGTTTCTATCACCCATAATTTCGAACAGTGACTTCACTTACTCAAGTTCCACCTTAATGTCTACTCAAGTACTCAACATTAAGCTCTAATTTCCTCTTACTATTTCTTATTAATCTAGAGAATGTCTTACGGGTTTTGAGTACGTCGTTTACTTGATTGCCATAGTCCAACTATGGTCTTACTCGTATCACAACATCATAGCCCAGCTATTGCTTTACATGTCGTCACGATGCCATAGCCTCGTTATGGTCTTACTCGAAATCTCATATCAACACCAATGCCATATCCCAGATATGGTCTTACATGGAAACTCATGTCGATGTCGATGCCATATCCCAGATATGGTCTTACACGAAATCTTATATCGATGTCGACGCCATATCCCAGATATGGTCTTATACGGGATCACATATACCGCCATGGTCCAACCACGGTCTTATTCCTCATTTTATAATTGAACGACCGTACTCATTTCCTGCATTCTACTTAGTCAAACTTTTCAATTTTAACTTTCACACTAAAATATGTGTGACTTTATAATAGGGTCATAAGACGAAACCTTATATCTTCTCTACTTTAACAATCACACGTGATTTTTAACCATGTGGACATATTTATCATAAATAATGGCATCACAAATCTCAAATTCTTACTTACTCTTACTGCTTCTCACATACATCATGGTACTTACTAGTCTCATGTTTGTAAGGTGAACAAGGTACCTGTAACACTTGATCACATAGATCAGTATACTTTACTATAACAAGCATAATCTCAACATCATCATTCATAACATGAATTATACTTGTTAGTCAGCCTTCACTAGCATGACATAATATCAACTTTACTACTAACTTTCTTGCTATCTCATTTAAGCTTTACTCTTTTGCCCGATGAATTACTATGAATGACTGAGGATACTGAATCTCATTTCACATGTATCTTGATGCCAATGCTATATCCTTGATATAGTCTTTCATGGGATCTCTTACTTGGCATCGATGCCATGTCTTGACATGGACTTACACGCAGTCTTGCTTGTGGGTTCCCTTGGGAACTTACCATTGCCATGTCTTGACATGGTCTTATTGGTAACTTTACTCATGAACTGGTCAATGCCGAGCCTTGGCTTGGACTTACATGAAATCTTCTATGTTACTCACCAATGCCATGCCTTGGCTTGGACATATGTAACATCCCAAAATTGGGCCTAGTAGAATTGGACCTATTGGGCCCATTGGACCTTGAGCGTAGAAGCGTTTTAAAATTCATGGGAATTTGAGAACAGCATTATTTCAAGTTGGACTTATTAGGAAGGTGATTTTGGAGAGTTACGAGGTTTCTAGGAAGTTCCGGGTTCAAGTTAAGTTATAGGAAGAATTTTATGTTTAAGCACTTTAAGGAGATATAGTAAGTGGCATCAAGGCTTATGGAAATAAGAGAGCATTTTGCTTGCATAATTGAACAATTGGTAAGAAGGTTATGGCGCCACATGAAGTACCTTGAGGGAAGAGGTTCAAATCCCATTGTGTGCAAATTTTGACTATTATTTTTGCATTCTTTCCCTAAGTGTCGGCCAAGCATGTAAATAAGGCAAGGTGGAATTTTTATTTTTGGCAAGATGGCTAAGGAAAATAGGAAAGGATGAAGGTGAGGAAAGAAATCAAGAGAAAGGGGAAACTAAGGGGAACATGTGGCCTTTTTCAAGGGAAGTGTTATGGAAAGTGTGGTTGGCCAATTTTTGACCATTATGGTCATGAATGTGGACGGTTTTTGGGTGTAGAGGAGGTAGCCGAATTTTCTTTGGCAATTGGTAAAAGTTTTGGTGTTGTTTTGGCCAAAAACTCCTATTTGCAACTTTTGTGTCATTTTTCTTTTCTCTCCAAAATTCCTTCTCCTTCTTGCCGAATCTTTAAGCTTTGAGTGTACATCTTTCTCCTTTGTTTGGCCGAATCACTCACCTTTTTGTTCATCTCCCTTAGATATTTGAAACAATCTAGCACTCTTCTCTCCATCCATTCTTTTCTTTTGACCTTTTCATCAACATTTTCTCTATTCTTAATTTGACATTACCTTGTGATCAAATCATCCTCTTTTCGTAGTGATTTAAGTGAGTGGCGCTACAAGGAAATTAACAATCGGTAAGTAGTAGTTCTCTCTTTGTCGATAACTTTGTTTCATCCGAGTATTTCCTTAATAATTGAGTGTTCTTCTTTTCTCTCGTTGGAGTCCGAGTTACATTCTTTCTCGTGATATGGCCATCGTTGGATTTAGGGCTTTCAACAAGGTGAAGGAGCACAAGTGATTTGTATTAACCAAATTGTTATAAATCGACTTGTCAAGCAAGTGGGGTAAGAACGTTGTTATAAGATATGTTTTGATCAAAGGTGGGATAATTGCTAATGACTCTTTCGCTCACCAAATATTGTTAGGGACGGGATTTTGAGTAGCCAAAAGGGTAGGATCGATTTTGGTGCATCGAGGAGATCACATTCGTGGTGTTGAAGCGGTAGAAAGCACAACTTGTAATCAAGGTGTGTAATCCCGCACCCTTCCGAATATATGTTTGAAATGGTGTGTAATCTCATACCTCTCTGGATGTTTGTATGAAATGTTCTATGATTCGGTCGAAATATCAAGAAAGTCGAAACGGCATCCGAGACCACTCGGGAGTGCGTATGTTCATAGTAGTAACCATATTTTGCAAAGAAACAGTTTGGTCAAGAAGAGTGACGTGATTTTGGAAAAATCATGAAAAATAGGATAAAGATAATTAGAAAGCGAAAAGATATCAAATTAAAGCTTCATCGTATCTGTTTTTATATGAAAGAAACAGAGGAGGAAGAGGAATTTTATATTCTGGGATATCTTAATTTTAGTGAGACTGGTTCTGATGGACTTTGTGGTTCCCTGTTCTGTCTTCGAAAAATTGGTTAAAATTGTAAAAAGTGAATTATGAGTTATAAGTTATATGTATGGATTCCTCAGAGAACCTATTCTGAATAGAAACAAGTGGTAGCAGTATATGAAAACCGTACAGTGAGATATTTGAAATTAAGTTAAGAGAGGGCAGAATCATTGGTCAGTGAAACAAGGGAAATTTTAAGGAATAAACTGTACTAAATGGTTAAGCCAAAAATTCTGGAAAAACTTTTGTAAGAATATATATGAGTCTAGTTTCAAAGAAAATTTACGGATTTAAATTTTGAGTTTTCTAACTTGAGTTATAGGAAATTTAGTCAATATGACGTAGATGGACAGTTTCAAATTTTTATGCCCAAATTAGTAGTTAAGTTCGGGGTTGCGAAATTACCAAAATACCCTTGGAGTGTAAATTACCGAAATACCCCTAGGTTGCGAGATTACCGAATTACCCTTAGTGGGTAAAATTATCGATTTACCGAAATGCCCCTATGGGCCGATTTGATAGATTGTTATAATGGGCCGATTTATCGAAATGTCCTTATGGACCGAATTACCGAAATGCCCCTATGGGCCGAATGATCGTATTGCTTTAATGGGATGATTCATAAAAAGTATTCAATAGGTTAATGGATGTTATTTTTATATGGATGTTTTACGATTATGTATGATGCATCTTTACATATTGCATGGGATGGGAAAATTTGAATGAAGAGAAGTATAGACCGGTGGCATTGCCACAAATTCTGATAATGGCTATGTGCCTAACATATGAATTAACGACTCTGTGTCGATCATTTTACCGTATATGAATCTGGTGGCTCAGCCACAAATAGTATAAATTGTAGCTTGACTGCAAATTGGAGAGACTAGCGGGGCCGGTTGACTTGATCCCCACAGGAGAGACTGGCTGGTACGGGGGAGAGATTGGATGGATGGGTTGGGTTGCATACTTTGCATTCATATATATATATACTATTTTTTAATTGGGCTTCGGCCCAAGATTATCTTAAATGGGCTTAGGCCCAAGATATTTCTAAGCGGGTTCAGGCCCAATGGATGACGGTAAGGGGATTTCACACTGAGTTCTTGTAACTCACCCCCTTTTTCTTAACCCTTGTAGGTAATGCTCCGTAATGAGGTCTTGGGCCCATGGATGACTCGGTGGAGGCCATACTTCAGAAATGGTGTTATTGAATTTTAAATTTCTATTTCGGTCTATTTTATTATTTTGCTATTTTGGTTTAAGTTGTAATAAGGCCTCTGGGATATGTTTTAAATTGCTTTATGTTTAGTCGTACTTATAATATTGCTTGAATTATTTTAACGGGGATTTTCTAAAATCATAAATAATGGTTTTCCAAAATTGATTAATAAATGGATTTTACAACAAACTTTTACAAATATTTCAACTCGGAAATTTTCTCTCGAATTATCAACAATATTTTCAAAAGCCACGGTTTTAAAGCTCACTACCTCGATTTTCAACTCATCAAATGATCTTTCAAAAATTCTTGTATTTTATCTACGTTTCCGCAACGATTTCAAAATGCTTCTGCAACTCTATTTCTAAACATCACATTTTTATTTTGTTCATTTCAAATATGCTTTCGCTACTAAAAGGGGTTTTTTAAAAAAATTATTACGTTTTCAAGTAGTTAACAATTGCTTAAGTGTTTTTGGTTTTAACAAAGAGGCTGTATTTCTCAAGTAAGTTTTTAATAATCGCAAAGATGGTTTTTTTTATTTCCATGTGACACACCAGATTCGGGCCTAACTTCTAGGCCGGGTTTGGGGTGTTACATTTTATGGTATCAGAGCCCGGTTGTAAAACTCGATTTGGTTTGGGTTCAAAAGTGTTTTCAAAGCCGTTTAAAATTTTAATTTATAAATGTATGTTCTAAAGGAAGTATGGCACCACGGGTATCCGGCACCAAGTCAAGTAAGTATGTGTTTTTATTTTATGATTATTGTGTTAGTACTGTGGTAAGAAAATTCCACAAAATAGAATACTCTAGAACTTTTAGTTTTAGGAGCTGAAACTATAGAGATTAAGACTTTAGGATGCGTATTGCGAAAACAACTTTAGTTCCTATACTCCATAAAATATTGTTTAATAAACAGTGAAATAGTATACTGATACATAAGACTCGTAATCAAATTAAATCGATTTAGCAAATATGAGCGTTAAAGGACGTAGACGATAGATGTGGACGTGGTAGAGGCCGAGGTGCTAAGGTAGAACTTCAGCATCGGGGCATGTTTCCGAAAGGGAGGCGCTGGCATCGCCAGTGGTTGTGACGGGATCTCATGATCGAGCTGGGGTTGATGAGCTAACTCAGATAGTTAATGAAGTATTAGAGGAGGTTAAAGGAATCAGTGAAGCACTTCGAGTTGAGTGTGTGGACTGTAAGAAGAAATTAGATCGCGGTTCTTTTGGGTCGCAGTCTCGTTCTGTGAAGCGTGTTAAGGCACGTCCAAACTTTTCGGCATGCGATTATTGCAGGGCGTCATCCGGGAGAATGCTGGAGGAGGTCAGGAGCATGCTTGAGATGCGGGTCTAAGGAGCATAAGGCTCGGGATTGTTTCATCACCATCAAGTCAGGTATGTTATGGTTGGACATGATGATTGAATGTAGAAAATTTTAGGTATAAGTGGTAGATAAGCGCTGCATACGTGGTTAGATGTTTGGTTGCGTGAAAGAGGATTCAAGATTATGTTAAAAGTACATTAGTGTTATTAAGATTAGAGTGCGCAGCGAAAGCATAGTGGTATGATTTAAGCGGTGCGGTTAGTAGTTGGTTGGAAATTTCGAGGACGAAATTTCTATAAGGGGGTAGAATTGTAACATCCCAAAATTGGGCCTAGTAGAATTGGACCTATTGGGCCCATTGGACCTTGAGCGTAGAAGCGTTTTAAAATTCATGAGAATTTGAGAACGGCATTATTTCAAGTTGGACTTATTAGGAAGGTGATTTTGGAGAGTTACGAGGTTTCTAGGAAGTTTCGGGTTCAAGTTAAGTTATAGGAAGAATTTTGTGTTTAAGCACTTTAAGGAGATATAGTAAGTGGCATCAAGGCTTATGGAAATAAGATAGCAATTTGCTTGCATAATTGAACAATTGGCAAGAAGGTTATGGCACCACATGAAGTACCTTGAGGGAAGAGGTTCAAATCCCATTGTGTGCAAATTTTGACTATTATTTTTGCATTCTTTTCCCTAAGTGTCGGCCAAGCATGTAAATAAGGCAAGGTGGACTTTTTATTTTTGGCAAGATGGCTAAGGAAAATAGGAAAGGATGAAGGTGAGGAAAGAAATCAAGAGAAAGGGGAAAGTAAGGGGAACATGTGGCCTTTTTCAAGGGAAGTGTTATGGAAAGTGTGGTTGGCCAATTTTTAACCATTATGGTCATGAATGTGGACGGTTTTGGGTGTAGAGGGAGGTAGCCGAATTTTCTTTGGCAATTGGTAAAAGTTTTGGTGTTATTTTGGCCAAAAACTCCTATTTGCAACTTTTGCGTCATTTTTCTTTTCTCTCCAAAATTCCTTCCCCTTCTTGCCGAATCTTTAAGCTTTGAGTGTACATCTTTCTCCTTTGTTTGGCCGAATCACTCACCTTTTTGTTCATCTCCCCTTAGATAGCTGAAACAATCTAGCACTCTTCTCTCCATCCATTCTTTTCTTTTGACCTTTTCATCAACATTTTCTCTATTCTTAATTCGACATTACCTTGTGATCAAATCATCCTCTTTTCGTAGTGATTTAAGTGAGTGGCGCTACAAGGAAATTAACAATCGGTAAGTAGTAGTTCTCTCTTTGTCGATAACTTTGTTTCATCTGAGTTTTTCCTTAATAATCGAGTGTTCTTTCTCTCTCTCGTTGGGTCCGAGTTACATTCTTTTCTATGATATGGCCATCGTTGGATTTAGGGCTTTCAACAAGGTGAAGGAGCACAAGTGATTTGTATTAACCAAACCGTTATAAATCGACTTGTCAAGCAAGTGGGGTAAGAACGTTGTTATAAGATTTGTTTTGATCAAAAGTGGGATAATTGCTAATGACTCTTTCGCTCACCAAATATTGTTAGGACGGAATTTCAGTAGCCAAAAGGGTAGGATCGATTTTTGGTGCACTGAGGGAGATCACATTCGTGGTGTTGAAACGGTAGAAAGCACAACTTGTAATCAAGGTGTGTAATCCCGTACCCTTCCGAATATATGTTTGAAATGGTGTGTAATCTCATACCTCTCTGGATGTTTGTATGAAATGTTCTATGATTCGGTCGAAATACCGAAGAAAGTCGGAAACCGGCATCCGAGACCACTCGGGAGTGCGTATGTTCATAGTAGTAACCATATTTTGCAAAGAAATAGTTTGGTCAGCAGCAGTGACGTGATTTTGGAAAAATCACGAAAAATAGGATAAAGATAATTAGAAAGCGAAAAAGATATCAAATTAAAGCTTACTGTGTCTATTTTTATATGAAAGAAACAGAGGAGGAAGAGGAATTTTATATTCTAGGATATCTTAATTTTAGTGAGACTGGTTCTGATGGACTTCGTGGTTCCCTATTCTGTCTTGTAAAAATTGGTTAAAATTGTAAAAAGTGAATTATGAGTTATAAGTTATATGTATGGATTCCTCAGAGAACCTATTTTTAATAGAAACAAGTGGTAGCAGTATATGAAAACCGTACAGTGAGATATTTGAAATTAAGTTAAGAGAGGGCAGAATCGTTGGTCAGTGAAACAAGGGAAATATTAAGGAATAAACTGTACTAAATGGTTAAGCCAAAAATTCTGGAAAAACTTTTGTAAGAATATTTATGAGTCTAGTTTCAAAGAAAATTTACGGATTCAAATTTGAGTTTTCTAACTTGAGTTATAGTCAATTTAGTCAATTATGACATAGATGGACGATTTCAAATTTTATGCCCAAATTAGTAGTTAAGTCCGGGGTTGCGAAATTACCAAAATACCCTTGGAGTGTAAATTGCGAAATACCCCTGGGTTGCGAGATTACGAATTACCCTTAGTGGGTAAAATTACCGATTTATCAAATGCCCCTATGGGCCGATTTGATATATTGTTATAATGGGCCGTTATCGAAATGTCCTTATGGACGAGATTAAGAAATGCCCCTATGGGCGAATGATCGTATTGCTTTAATGGGATGATTCATAAAAAGTATTCAATAGGTTAATGGATGTTATTTTTATATGGATGTTTTACGATTATGTATGATGCATCTTTACATATTGCATGGGATGGGAAAATTTGAATGTAAAGAAGTATAGGCCGGTGGCATTGCCACAAATTTCGATAATGGCTATGTGCCTAACATATGAATTAACGACTACTGTGTCGATCATTTTACCGTATATGAATCTGGTGGCTCACCACAAATAGTATAAATTGTAGCTTGACCGCAAATTGAGAGAGGCAAGCGGGCGGGTTGACTTGATCCCCACAAGAGAGACTGGTGAGTACGGGGAGAGATTGGATGGATGGGTTGGGTTGCATACTTTGCATTCATATATATATATATACTATTTTTTAATTGGGCTTCGGCCCAAGATTATCTTAAATGGGCTTAGGCCCAAGATATTTCTAAGCGGGTTCAGGGCCAGTGGATGACGGTAAGGGGATTTCACACTGAGTTCTTGTAACTCACCCCCTTTTTCTTAACCCTTGTAGGTAATGCTCCGTAATGAGGACTTGCGCCCATGGATGACACGATGGAGGCCATACTTCAGAAACGGTGTTATTGAATTTTAAATTTCTATTTCGGTCTATTTTATTATTTTGCTATTTTGGTTTAAGTTGTAATAAGGCCTCTGGGATATGTTTTAAATTGCTTTATGTTTAGTCGTACTTATAATATTGCTTGAATTATTTTAACGGGGATTTTCTAAAATCATAAATAATGGTTTTCCAAAATTGATTAATAAATGGATTTTATAACAAACTTTTACAAATATTTCAACTCGGAAATTTTCTCTCGAATTATCAACAATATTTTCAAAAGCCACGGTTTTAAAGCTCACTACCTCGATTTTCAACTCATCAAACGATCTTTCAAAATACTTGTATTTTATCTACGTTTCATAACGATTTCAAAATGCTTGCGCAACTCTATTTCTAAACATCACATTTTTATTTTGTTCATTTCAAATATGCTTTCGCTACTAAAAGGGTTTTTTTTTTAAAAATTATTACGTTTTCAAGTAGTTAACAATTGCTTAAGTGTTTTTGGTTTTAACAAAGAATTTGTATTTCTCAAGCAAGTTTTTAATAATCGCAAAGATGGTTTTTTTATTTCCATGTGACACACTGCATTCGGGCCTAACTTCTAGGCGGGTTTGGGGTGTTACATTTATAATATCGAGCACTGGTTGTAAAATTCGATTTGGTTTGGGTTCAAAAGTGTTTTCAAAGCCGCGTTTAAAATTTTAATTTATAAATGTATGTTCTAAAGGAAGTATGGCACCACGGGTATCCAGCACCAAGTCAAGTAAGTATGTGTTTTTATTTTATGATTATTGTGTTAGTCTTTGTGGTAAGAAAATTCCACAAAATAGAATACTCTAGAACTTTTAGTTTCGTGGAGTGAAACTATAGAGATTAAGACTTTAGGATGCGTATTGCGAAAACAACTTTAGTTCCTATACTCCATAAAATATTGATTAATAAATACTGAAATAGTATACTGATTCATAAGACTCGTAATCAGATTAAATCGATTTAGCAAATATGAGCGTTAAAGGACGTAGACGATAGATGTGGACGTGGTAGAGGCCGAGGTGCTAAGGTAGAACTTGAAAGATCGGGCATGTTTCGGCGGGGAGGCGCTGGCATCGCCGATGGTTGTGACGGGATCTCATGATCGAGCTGGGGTTGATGAGCTAACTCAGATAGTTAAGGAAGTATTAGAGGAGGTTAAAGGAATCAGTGAAGCACTTCGAGTTGACTGTGAGGACTGTAAGAAGAAATTAGATCGCGGTTCTTTTGGGTGTGATCTCGTTCGTGAAGCGTGTTAAGGCACGCCCAAACTTTTCGGCATGCGATTATTGCGTAAGCGTCATCGGGAGAATCTTTGGAGGAGGTCGGGAGCATGCTTGAGATGCGGGTCTAAGGAGCATAAGGCTCGGGATTGTTTCATCACCATCAAGTCGGGTATGTTATGGTTGGACATGATGATTGAATGTAGAAAATTTTAGGTATAAGTGGTAGATAGCGCGCTTGCTTCGTGGTTAGATGTTTGGTTGCGTGAAAGAGGATTCAAGATTATGTTAAAAGTACATTAGTGTTATTAAGATTAGAGTGCTTGTAAAGCATAGTGGTATGATTTAAGCGGTGCGGTTAGTAGTTAGTTGGAAATTTCGAGGACGAAATTTCTTTAAGAGGGGTAGAATTGTAACATCCCAAAATTGGGCCTAGTAGAATTGGACCTATTGGGCCCATTGGACCTTGAGCGTAGAAGCGTTTTAAAATTCATGAGAATTTGAGAACGGCATTATTTCAAGTTGGACTTATTAGGAAGGTGATTTTGGAGAGTTACGAAGTTTCTAGGAAGTTTCGGGTTCAAGTTAAGTTATAGGAAGAATTTTGTGTTTAAGCACTTTAAGGAGATATAGTAAGTGGCATCAAGGCTTATGGAAATAAGAGAGCAATTTGCTTGCATAATTGAACAATTGGTAAGAAGGTTATGGCGCCACATGAAGTACCTTGAGGGAAGATGTTCAAATCCCATTGTGTGCAAATTTTGACTATTATTTTTGCATTCTTTTCCCTAAGTGTCGGCCAAGCATGTAAATAAGGCAAGGTGGACTTTTTATTTTTGGCAAGATGGGTAAGGAAAATAGGAAAGGATGAAGGTGAGGAAAGAAATCAAGAGAAAGGGGAAAGTAAGGGGAACATGTGGCCTTTTTCAAGGGAAGTGTTATGGAAAGTGTGGTTGGCCAATTTTTGACCATTATGGTCATGAATGTGGACGGTTTTGGGTGTAGAGGGAGGTAGCCGAATTTTCTTTGGCAATTGGTAAAAGTTTTGGTGTTGTTTTGGCCAAAAACTCCTATTTGCAACTTTTGTGTCATTTTTCTTTTCTCTCCAAAATTTCTTCTCCTTCTTGCCGAATCTTCAAGATTTGAGTGTACATCTTTCTCCTTTGTTTGGCCGAATCACTCACCTTTTTGTTCATCTCCCCTTAGATAGCTGAAACAATCTAGCACTCTTCTCTCCATCCATTCTTTTCTTTTGACCTTTTCATCAACATTTTCTCTATTCTTAATTCGACATTACCTTGTGATCAAATCATCCTCTTTTCGTAGTGATTTAAGTGAGTGGCGCTACAAGGAAATTAACAATCGGTAAGTAGTAGTTCTCTCTTTGTCGATAACATTGTTTCATCTGAGTTTTTCCTTAATAATCGAGTGTTCTTCTTTCTCTCTCGTTGGGTCTGAGTTACATTCTTTTCTGTGATATGGCCATCGTTGGATTTAGGGCTTTCAGCAAGGTGAAGGAGCACAAGTGATTTGTATTAACCAAATCGTTATCGTGGACTTGTCAAGCAAGTGGGGTAAGAACGTTGTTATAAGATTTGTTTTGATCAAAGGTGGGATAATTGCTAATGACTCTTTCACTCACCAAATATTGTTAAAACGGGATTTCAGTAGCCAAAAGGGTAGGATCGATTTTTGGTGCACTGAGGGAGATCACATTCGTGGTGTTGAAACGATAGAATGCACAACTTGTAATCAAGGTGTGTAATCTCGTACCCTTCCGAATATATGTTTGAAATGGTGTGTAATCTCATACCTCTCTGGATGTTTGTATGAAATGTTCTATGATTCGGTCGAAATACCGAAGAAAGTCAGAAACCGGCATCCGAGACCACTCGGGAGTGCGTATGTTCATAGTAGTAACCATATTTTGCAAAGAAACAGATTGGTCAGCAGCAGTGAAGTGATTTTGGAAAAATCACGAAAAATAGGATAAAGATAATTAGAAAGTGAAAAAGATATGAAATTAAAGCTTACTGTGTCTATTTTTATATAAAAGAAACAGAGGAGGAAGACGAATTTTATATTCTGGGATATCTTAATTTTAGTGAGACTTGTTCTGATGGACTTCGTGGTTCCCTGTTCTGTCTTGGAAAAATTGGTTAAAATTGTAAAAAGTGAATTATGAGTTATCAGTTATATGTAAGGATTCCTCAGAGAACCTATTTTGAATAGAAACAAGTGGTAGCAGTATATGAAAACCGTACAGTGAGATATTTGAAATTAAGGTAAGAGAGGGCAGAATCATTGGTCAGTGAGACAAGGGAAATTTTAAGGAATAAACTGTACTAAACGGTTAAGCCAAAAATTCTGTAAAAACTTTTGTAAGAATATATATGAGTCTAGTTTCCAAGAAAATTTACGGATTAAAATTTCGAGTTTTCTAACTTGAGTTATAGTCAATTTAGTCAGTATGACGTAGATGGACAGTTTCAAATTTTTATGCCCAAATTAGTAGTTAAGTCCGGGGTTGCGAAATTACCAAAATACCCTTGGAGTGTAAATTACCGAAATACCCCTGAGTTGCGAGATTACCGAATTACCCTTAGTGGGTAAAATTACCGATTTACCGAAATGCCCCTATGGGCCGATTTGATAGATTGTTATAATGGGCCGATTTACCGAAATGTCCTTATGGACTGAATTACCGAAATACCCCTATGGGCCGAATGATCGTATTGCTTTAATGGGATGATTCATAAAAAGTATTCAATAGGTTAATGGATGTTATTTTTATATGGATGTTTTACGATTATGTATGATGCATCTTTACATATTGCATGGGATGGGAAAATTTGAATGAAGAGAAGTATAGACCGGTGGCATTGCCACAAATTCTAATAATGGCTATGTGCCTAACATATGAATTAACGACTCTGTGTCGATCATTTTACCGTATATGAATCTGGTGGCTCAGCCACAAATAGTATAAATGGCAGCTTGACTGCAAATTAGAGAGACTGGCGGGGCGATTTGTCTTGATCCCCACAGGAGAGACTGGCTGGTATTGGGGAGAGATTGGATGGATGGGTTGGGTTGCATACTTTGCATTCATATATATATACTGTTTTTGAATTGGGCTTCGGCCTAAGATTATCTTAAATGGGCTTAGGCCCAAGATATTTCTAAGCGGGTTCAGGCCCAGTGGATGACGGTAAGGGGATTTCACACTGAGTTCTTGTAACTCACCCCCTTTTTCTTAACCCTTGTAGGTAATGCTCCGTAATGAGGACTTGGGCCCATGGATGACTCGGTGGAGGCCATACTTCAGAAACGGTGTTATTGAACTTTAAATTTCTATTTCGGTCTATTTTATTATTTTGCTATTTTGGTTTAAGTTGTAATAAGGCCTCTAGGATATGTTTTAAATTGCTTTATGTTTAGTCGTACTTATAATATTGCTTGAATTGTTTTAACGTGGATTTTCTAAAATCATAAATAATGGTTTTCCAAAATTGATTAATAAATGGATTTTATAACAAACTTTTACAAATATTTCAACTCGGAAATTTTCTCTCGAATTATCAAAAATATTTTCAAAAGCCACGGTTTTAAAGCTCACTACCTCGATTTTCAACTCATCAAACGATCTTTCAAAAATACTTGTATTTTATCTACGTTTCCGCAGCAATTTCAAAATGCTTCTGCAACTCTATTTCTAAACATCACATTTTTATTTTGTTCATTTCAAATATGCTTTCGCTACTAAAAGGGTTTTTTTTTTTAAAGATTATTACGTTTTCAAGTAGTTAACAATTGCTTAAGTGTTTTTGGTTTTAACAAAGAGGCTGTATTTCTCAAGTAAGTTTTTAATAATCGCAAAGATGGTTTTTTTATTTCCATGTGACACACCAGATTCGGGTCTAACTTCTAGGCCGGGTTTGGGGTGTTATATTTTATGGTATCAGAGTCCGGTTGTAAAACTCGGCTGTGGTTTGGGTTCAAAAGTGTTTTCAAAGCCGTTTAAAATTTTAATTTATAAATGTATGTTCTAAAGGAAGTATGGCACCACGGGTATCCGGCACCAAGACAAGTAAGTATGTGTTTTTATTTTATGATTATTGTGTTAGTACTGTGGTAAGAAAATTCCACAAAATAGAATACTCTAGAACTTTTAGTTTTAGGAGCTGAAACTATAGAGATTGAGACTTTAGGATGCGTATTGCGAAAACAACTTTAGTTCCTATACTCCATAAAATATTGTTTAATAAACACTGAAATAGTATACTGATTCATAAGACTCGTAATTAGATTAAATCGATATAGCAAATATGAGTGTTAAAGGACGTAGACGCGATAGATGTGGACGTGGTAGAGGCCGATGTGCTAAGGCTAGATCTTCAGCATCGGGGCATGTTTCCGAAAGGGAGGCGCTGGCATCGCCAGTGGTTGTGACGGGATCTCATGATCGAGCTGGGGTTGATGAGCTAACTCAGATAGTTAAGGAAGTATTGGAGGAGGTTAAAGGAATCAGTGAAGCACATCGAGTTGAGTGTGTGGACTGTAAGAAGAAATTAGATCGCAGTTCTTTTGGGTCGCAATCTCATTCTGTGAAGCGTGTTAAGGCACGTCCAAACTTTTTGGCTTGCGATTATTGCAGAAGGCCTCATCCGGGAGAATGCTGGAGGAGGTCAGGAGCATGCTTGAGATGTGGGTCTAAGGAGCATAAGGCTCGGGATTGTTTCATCACCATCAAGTCAGGTATGTTATGGTTGGACGTGATGATTGAATGTAGAAAATTTTAGGTATAAGTGGTAGATAACTTCTTGCTTCTATGGTTAGATGTTTGGTTGCGTGAAAGAGGATTCAAGATTATGTTAAAAGTACATTAGTGTTATTAAGATTAGAGTGCGCAGCGAAAGCATAGTGGTATGATTTAAGCGGTGCGGTTAGTAGTTGGTTGGAAATTTCGAGGACGAAATTTCTATATGGGGGTAGAATTGTAACATCCCAAAATTGGGCCTAGTAGAATTGGACCTATTGGGCCCATTGGACCTTGAGCGTAGAAGCGTTTTAAAATTCATGAGAATTTGAGAACGGCATTATTTCAAGTTGGACTTATTAGGAAGGTGATTTTGGAGAGTTACGAGGTTTCTAGGAAGTTTCGGGTTCAAGTTAAGTTATAGGAAGAATTTTGTGTTTAAGCACTTTAAGGAGATATAGTAAGTGGCATCAAGGCTTATGGAAATAAGAGAGCAATTTGCTTGCATAATTGAACAATTGGTAAGAAGGTTATGGTGCCACATGAAGTACCTTGAGGGAAGAGGTTCAAATCCCATTGTGTGTAAATTTTGACTATTATTTTTGCATTCTTTTCCGTAAGTGTCGGCCAAGCATGTAAATAAGGCAAGGTGGACTTTTTATTTTTGGCAAGATGGCTAAGGAAAATAGGAAAGTATAAAGGTGAGGAAAGAAATCAAGAGAAAGGGGAAAGTAAGGGGAACATGTGGCCTTTTTCAAGGAAAGTGTTATGGAAAGTGCGGTTGGCCAATTTTTTACCATTATGGTCATGAATGTGGACAGTTTTGGGTGTAGAGGGAGGTAGCCAAATTTTCTTTGGCCATTGGTAAAAGTTTTGGTGTTGTTTTGGCCAAAAACTCCTATTTGCAACTTTTGTGTCATTTTTCTTTTCTCTTCAAAATTCCTTCTCCTTCTTGCCGAATCCTCATGCTTTGAGTGTACATCTTTCTCCTTTGTTTGGCCGAATCACTTACCTTTTTGTTCATCTCCCCTTAGATAGCTGAAACAATCTAGCACTCTTCTCTCCATCCATTCTTTTCTTTTGACCTTTTCATCAACATTTTCTCTGTTCTTAATTTGACATTACCTTGTGATCAAATCATCCTCTTTTCGTAGTGATTTAAGTGAGTGGCGCTACAAGGAAATTAACAATCGGTAAGTAGTAGTTCTCTCTTTGTCGATAACTTTGTTTCATCTGAGTTTTTCCTTAATAATTGAGTGTTCTTCTTTCTCTCTCATTGGGTCTGAGTTACATTCTTTTCTGTGATATGGCCATCGTTGGATTTAGGGCTTTCAATCAGGTGAAGGAGCACAAGTGATTTGTATTAACCAAATCGTTATCGTCGACTTGTCAAGCAAGTGGGGTAAGAACGTTGTTATAAGATTTGTTTTGATCAAAGTTGGGATAATTGCTAATGACTCTTTCGCTCACCAAATATTGTTAGGACGAGATTTCAGTAGCCAAAAGGGTAGGATCGATTTTTGGTGCAGTGAGGGAGATCACATTCGTGGTGTTGAAGCGGTAGAAAGCACAACTTGTAATCAAGGTGTGTAATCCCGTACCCTTCCGAATATATGTTTGAAATGGTGTGTAATCTCATACCTCTCTGGATGTTTGTATGAAATGTTCTATGATTCGGTCGAAATACCGAAGAAAGTCAGAAAACGGCATCCGAGACCACTCGGGAGTGCGTATGTTCATAGTAGTAACCATATTTTGCAAAGAAATAGTTTGGTCAGCAGCAGTGACGTGATTTTGGAAAAATCACGAAAAATAGGATAAAGATAATTAGAAAGCGAAAAAGATATCAAATTAAAGCTTACTGTGTCTATTTTTATATGAAAGAAACAGAGGAGGAAGAGGAATGTTATATTCTGGGATATCTTAATTTTAGTGAGGCTGGTTCTGATGGACTTCGTGGTTCCCTGTTCTGTCTTGGAAAAATTGGTTAAAATTGTAAAAAGTGAATTATGAGTTATAAGTTATATGTATGGATTCCTCAGAGAACCTATTTTGAATAGAAACATGTGGGAGCAGTATATGAAAATCGTACAGTGAGATATTTGAAATTAAGTTAAGAGAGGGCAGAATCGTTGGTCAATGAAACAAGGGAAAATTTAAGGAATAAACTGTACTAAATGGTTAAGCCAAAAATTCTGGAAAAACTTTTGTAAGAATATATATGAGTCTAGTTTCAAGGAAAATTTATGGATTTAAATTTCGAGTTTTCTAACTTGAGTTATAGTCAATTTAGTCAGTATGACGTAGATGGACAGTTTCAAATTTTTATGCCCAAATTAGTAGTTAAGTCCGGGGTTGCGAAATTACCAAAATACCCTTGGAGTGTAAATTACCAAAATACCCTTGGGTTGCGAGATTACCGAATTACCCTTAGTGGGTAAAATTACCGATTTACTGAAATGCCCCTATGGGCCGATTTGATAGATTGTTATAATGGGCCGATTTATCGAAATGTCCTTATGGACCGAATTACCAAAATGCCCCTATGGGCCGAATGATCGTATTGCTTTAATGGGCTGATTCATAAAAATATTCAATAGGTTAATGGATGTTATTTTTATATGGATGTTTTACGATTATGTATGATGTATCTTTACATATTGCATGGGATGGGAAAATTTGAATGAAGAGAAGTATAGGCTAGGTGGCATTGCCACAAATTTCGATAATGGCTATGTGCCTAACATATGAATTAACGACTACGTGTCGATCATTTTACCAGATATGAATCTGGTGGCTCAACCACAAATAGTATAAATGGCGGCTTGATCGCAAATTGAGAGATCAAGGGCGAGTTGACTTGATCCCCACAGGAGAGACTGGCTGGTACGGGGGAGAGATTGGATGGATGGGTTGGGTTGCATACTTTGCATTCATATATATATATATATATATACTGTTTTGTAATTAGGCTTTGGCCCAAGATTATCTTAAATGGGCTTAGGCCCAATATATTTCTAAGCGGGTTCAGGCCCAGTGGATGACGGTAAGGGGATTTCACACTGAGTTCTTGTAACTCACCCCCTTTTTCTTAACCCTTGTAGGTAATGCTCCGTAATGAGGACTTGGGCCCATGGATGACTCGGTGGAGGCCATACTTCAGAAACGGTGTTATTGAACTTTAAATTTCTATTTCGGTGTATTTTATTATTTTGCTATTTTGGTTTAAGTTGTAATAAGGCCTCTGGGATATGTTTTAAATTGCTTTATGTTTAGTCGTACTTATAATATTGCTTGAATTGTTTTAACGGGTATTTTCTAAAATCATAAATAATGGTTTTCCAAAATTGATTAATAAATGGATTTTATAACAAACTTTTACAAATATTTCAACTCGGAAATTTTCTCTCGAATTATCAATAATATTTTCAAAAGCCGCGGTTTTAAAGCTCACTAACTCGATTTTCAACTCATCAAACGATCTTTCAAAAATACTTGTATTTTATCTACGTTTCCGCAACGATTTCAAAATGCTTCTGCAACTCTATTTCTAAACATCACATTTTTATTTTGTTCATTTCAAATATGCTTTCGCTACTAAAAGGGTTTTTTTTAAAGATTATTACGTTTTCAAGTAGTTAACAATTGCTTAAGTGTTTTTGGTTTTAACAAAGAGGCTGTATTTCTCAAGCAAGTTTTTAATAATCGCAAAGATGGTTTTTTTTTATTTCCATGTGACACACCAGATTCGGGCCTAACTTCTAGGCCGGGTTTAGGGTGTTACATTTTATGGTATCAGAGTCCGGTTGTAAAACTCGGCTGTGGTTTGGGTTCAAAAGTGTTTTCAAAGCCGTTTAAAATTTTAATTTATAAATGTATGTTATAAAGGAAGTATGGCACCACGGGTATCCGGCACCAAGTCAAGTAAGTATGTGTTTTTATTTTATGATTATTGTGTTAGTCTTGTGGTAAGAAAATTCCACAAAATAGAATACTCGAGAACTTCTAGTTTTAGGAGTGAAACTATAGAGATTGAGACTTTAGGATGCGACATAAAACAACTTTAGTTCCTATACTCCATAAAATATTGTTTAATAAACACTGAAATAGTATACTGATTCATAAGACTCGTAATCAGATTAAATTGATTTAGCAAATATGAGCGTTAAAGGACGTAGACGCGATAGATGTGGACGTGGTAGAGGCCGAGGTGCTAAGGCTAGATCTTCAGCATCGGGGCATGTTTCCGAAAGGGAGGCGCTGGAATCGCCAGTGGTTGTGACGGGATCTCAGGATCGAGCTGGGGTTGATGAGCTAACTGAGATAGTTAAGGAAGTATTGGAGGAGGTTAAAGTAATCAGTGAAGCACTTCGAGTTGAGTGTGTGGACTGTAAGAAGAAATTAGATTGCGGTTCTTTTGGGTCGCAGTCTCGTTCTGTGAAGCGTGTTAAGGCACGTCCAAACTTTTCGGCTTGCGATTATTGCAGAAGGCATCATCCGGGAGAATGCTGGAGGAGGTCAGGAGCATGCTTGAGATGCGGTCTAAGGAGCATAAGGCTCGGGATTGTTTCATCACCATCAAGTTAGGTATGTTATGGTTGGACCTGATGATTGAATGTAGAAAATTTTTGTAACACCCCAAACCCGGCCCAATCACTACAATCGGATTTGGTATGTCACTCAGGAGATTTTTGTAAAAGACGTCGAAATTTGGGCAAAACTTAATAACTTGATAAGTTTAAGTAAGATTTAAAGTTCATTTGTTGTTTTCATGAATTAAAACCAAAACCTTAATACATGCCTTAGTTTAATTAAAATTTAAATGTCTATCGATAATAAAAGCCCAAACTAAAACCCAAAAGCAGTATAATAGTCTAGTGGCCCGTGGCCTTATTACAACGAGATTTAAAACCCATTAAATAATAATATAAAATAATAAATTAAAGCCTTTTTGCCGAATCCAAATGTTCTTTTGCATGGCCACCTTGCTCTCCTCTCCAGCCCGGTCCGATGCACTAAGTGCTACCTGAAATTTGTTAAAAATAATAGGCTGAGTCGCGAGACTCGGTGTGCAACCCTCGTGCACCATCGATGGCCTTAGCCCACGTGATCGATCGAATATAGAACATAATATAAGAGATAACATACATAAAAACCCAACCCAATACTAGGTTTCCATCCGCTACACACCACCCTTACCTGCCAATCACACCATTGGGGATTTCTACAATCAACCAACACCGCTACACACCATCGATGGTAGTCATGCTGCTGTTAGCTGCTCATCGTCAGAGTTGTGACAGAGTCACCAGGCTAAAATGGCAGAAGCCACCAGAAACAGAGTTGTGACAGAGTCACCAGGTTGAAATGGCATAAGCCACCAAAACAGATCACTTCCCCTTTTTATCAATCACCCAACCCCGAGCATACATAGAAATCGACATGCAAAACATATCTTTTTAATAGAAACATTCACTGAAGAATGGCAGAAAACACTAACCTGATATTTATCCTTTACCCTTCTCGGGTTTTCAAACATTATGCCGGGATTTCGACTTTTAACAGAGTATAGCAGATTTATACTTATACATATATATACATAATAGCATTCAATCTAATGGTGTGAGAAGTTACACACCTGATTAAGGTCGATACCCTTGCTAAACCGATCTACAACTTTGCTCGAAAAGCTGAAAAGATGTGACAATAGGGCCTCTCCTATAATCGGCCATGGTTAGTGTTTTACCCGATCTTACACACTTAAATCAATAGATTCCCTTACCTTGAAATCTCGAAAGTACCACGATTCAAGTATTACCGAACTTATGACTTAGAGATCTATGCGATTGACTCCTCTTCAGATCCCAGAATGCCAAAAATAAGAGAGAAATAAGTGATTAGTTTCTAAATAGCCATTCGACTAGGGACTTTGAAAAGCCGAAAAAAACATTGAAATCCCGAAATCAACACTTACCTATTGCTTCCTTCAAAATTCGGCACAAACAAGCTCCACTAAAGAAGATTCGGCAACTTTAGGAGGTGAGATCTTAGTGATTTCGGCTTTGAGAAGAACAAAGAATTGGAAAAATAAAAGCAAGGAATGGGTAGAGACATTCGGCCAAAAGAAAAGAATAGCAGGGTTTCGGCAATTGAGACTTCAAGAGCTTTGATTTCTGTCAGAAAAAGAAAAGAGAGAAGAGCAAGAATGGAGTAGGAATTTCGGCAGAGAAAAGAGAAGAAGAATGAGAACTTGCTAGCAATTTCGGCACCTACACCTTAAGCTAAAACTGAATGCCCATTTCTTTTCAAATTCTTCAAAGTTTCGGCTAGCATTAAACACTTAAAGATGGCTCCTATCATTGATCTATTATCTCCTCAAAAATAGCCTTTATCTGCTTATTATCCATACAATAAAATCCCTAAAATTTAGCCTTGTGCCGTCCCCCCTTGCTCAATTAAATGCCGAATTTTAGCCCTAAAACTTGGGCTTCAAGCAACCATAATTTGGGCCTTTCTCATGCACAAGTGACGCCAACTCCTCTTCCTCCTAGTAGCACCATTTCCTCTGGGCCACAAGCCCAAAATGCTTATTAAACTACTAAAACTTCAATTTAAACCCCTAGAGTGTCTAGACAAAATATTTAAAATAAGGCCTCAGCCCAATTTGAGCCCCATTTGTACCTCAAACTCTCAAATTAATATTTTAAGCACACAAAATGCACAAGCCCATAAATTTAGGATGTTACAGTTCTACCCCCCTTAAAATAAATTTCGGCCTCGAAATTTACCTGATCAAAAGAGATGGGGATACTGTTGTCGCATAACATCCTCCGGCTCCCACGTCGCCTCTTCGGCGCCGTGATTTCGCCACAAAACCTTGACCAAAGGGACGGACTTCCTTCTCAACACTTTTACATCTCGATCCAAGATTTGCTGGTTCCTCCTCAAAGGATAAATCGGCCTTACTTCAATCTCCTCCACCGGCACTACATGCGATGGATCGAACGATAACGTCTCAAAGATCGAGACATGAAACACGCCATGTATCCGCTCCAACTCGAAGGTAACTCCAAACGATAAGCTCACGGGCCCACGCGTTGCCCAAAGCACTGATAAGGCCCAATAAACCGAGGACTTAACTTATCCTTTCGTCCAAACCTCATTACCTTCTTCCACGGAGATACCTTCAAGAAGACTTGGTCTCCTACTGCAAATTCCATCTCCTTTCGCTTTAGATCCGCATAAGACTTCTGCCGATCAGACGCTTCCTTCAACCGAGCCCGTATTAACTTAACTTTCTCCTCCGTTGTCGAGACTAGCTCTGGACCCAACACCTGACGTTCACCCAACTCCGTCCAACAAGTGGGGGTACGACATCTCCTTCCATATAACGCTTCGTACGGCACCATCTGAATACTAGCTTGATAACTATTATTGTATGCGAATTCAGCCAAGGGTAAATACTTCTCCCAACTACCCCTAAAATTGATGATGCAACCCCTTAGCATATCCTCCAAGATCTGAATTACCCTCTCAGACTGACCATCAGTCTGTGGGTGAAAAGCGGTACTAAAGTCTAACCTGGTTCCTATTGCCTGATGAAGAGCCTTCCAGCACTGTGACGTGAACCTAGGGTCCCTATCCGATATGATCGATACCGATACACCATGTAGTCTCACAACCTCGGCCCACGCATAACTTAGCCAACCTCAGAGAGGATAGTCGACCGAATCGGTATAAAGTGAGCGGACTTCGTCCGCCGATCCACAACTACCCAAATTGAATCCTTCTTAGTGGGCGTAAGGGGTAGCCCACGAACAAAATCCATCGTGATTCTCTCCTATTTCCACTGCGGAATCTTCACCGGTTGCAACAACCCCGAAGGCAACTGGTGTTCCACCTTCACTTGCTGACACGTCAAACACTTCCCTACAAATTCCGTTACCTCTCACTTCAAACCTGGCCACCAGAATTGTTCCTGCAAATCACGGTACATCTTAACCCCTCCAGGATGCATAGCGTAAGGACTACTATGCGCCTCCTGAAGAATCATCTGCCTTAACTCCACATACTTTGGCATATAAACTTTCTTACAAAAACACAGAATTCCATCACTATTCAAACTATAGTCCTCTCCTTCACCATTCTGTACTTGTCCGATTCGAGCACCCAAAACATCATCCAAAAGTTGCTTCTCCTTGATCTGTCTTGTCCACATAGGTCTTACTTGAAGTTCAGCTACCAAACTACCATCCTCATATTGCACTAAGATGAGCGAACATCGCTCTTAGTTCGAGATACTACCTTACGGCTTAACGCATCTGCCACCACATTCGCCTTACCCGGATGGTATTCGATCGAGCAATCATAGTCCTTCAGGAGCTCGATGCACCTACGTTGTCTTAAATTTAACTCCTTCTGGGTAAGGAGATACTTCAGGCTCTTATGGTCCGTGTAAATAACCGACTTCTCCCCATACAAGTAGTGCCTCCAAATCTTCAGAGCGAACACTACCGCCGCCAATTCCAAATCATGAGTAGGGTAGTTCAAATCATGCAGTCTCAACTGTCGAGACGCATATGCAACAACTTTTCCATCTTGCATTAACACACACCCTAACCATGTGTGTGACGCATCACAATAAACGGTAAATTCCTTTCCTGCCTCTGGTTGAATTAACACTGGTGCTTCCGTCAGAAACTTCTTCAGCTTCTCAAAGCTCTCCTGTTGTTTGTTAGTCCATACAAACAATACTCCCTTCCTTAACAACTTAGTTAAAGGTGCCGCTAATGCAGAGAACCCCTCAACAAATCTCTTGTAATACCCTGCTAATCCCAAGAAACTTCAGATTTCTGCCACAGACTTCGGCGGCTTCCAATCTAATACAGCTTCTATCTTCCGAGGGTCTACCCTAATCCCCTCCGCGAAAACTACATGCCCTAAGAAAGTCACTTCCTTTAGCCATAACTCACACTTACTGAACTTTGCGTACAGCTGCTTCTCCCTCAAAATTTGCAACACCACACGAAGGTGTGCACCATGCTCCTCCTCGGACTTGGAGTAAACCAAAATATCATCGATGAACACTACCACGAATTGATCAAGGTATGGCTGAAACACCCGGTTCATCACATCCATAAATGCTACTGGCGCGTTCGTCAAATCGAACGGCATTACCAAGAATTCATAATGACCGTAACGTGTTCCAAACACCGTCTTATGAATGTCCCCTTCCTTCACCTTTAACTGATGATAACCCGACCTTAGATTAATCTTCAAAAAGACCGAAGCTCCTTTAAGCTGATCGAATAGGTCATCGATTCTTGGCAATGGGTACTTGTTCTTAATCGTCAACTTATTCAGTTGACGATAGTCTACGCACATACGCATGGATCCATCCTTCTTTTTCATAAATAGGACTGGCGCTCCCCATGGAGACACACTCGATGGAATAAATCCTCGATCCACAAGCTCCTGGATTTGAGCTTTGAGTTCCACCAACTCCTTTGGTGCCATTCGATAAGGAGCAATGGATACCGGAGCCGTACCCAGAAGTAGCTCTATTCCAAACTCCACCTCGTGATATGGGGGTAATTCTGGCAACTCCTCCAGAAAGACATCCGCGAAATCCTTGACTGTTCGAACCTCATCGATAGTCACCTCCTTAGCATCCAACGCACTAATAAAAGCTAAGAATGCGCTGCATCCTTTTCGAATCATCTTAACAGCCTTCAATGCCGATACTACGTTGGACAAATAGTTCCATCTTTCTCCTAACACAACCACCTCCCCGCCTTCCGGGGTATTCAACACCACACGCTTGGTCTCACAATCGAACTTGGCACGATGCTTAATCAACCAATCCATTCCTAAAATAAGATCAAACTCTCCAAATGGCAATTCCATTAAATCTGCCGGAAACACTACCCCTTGAGTTTCTAACGGTACATCCTTAAATAGCTTGTCCACTACCCTAGATTGTCCTAGGGGACTAACCATAGTCATCTTCCTAGTGGTTGTTTCAGAGTCTATACTTAGGGTCTCAGATATTGAACATGCAACATAAG
Organism: Gossypium sturtianum; assembly: GCA_025698515.1. Taxonomy (NCBI): domain Eukaryota; kingdom Viridiplantae; phylum Streptophyta; class Magnoliopsida; order Malvales; family Malvaceae; genus Gossypium; species Gossypium sturtianum. Next base: position 57,534,182 of record CM046951.1, on the reverse strand, counting down.
AGTGGGTTGACCCAATATCAATCAAGGCAAGAAATGGTTTATCAAAAATCAGAAACATACCGGTTATAACATCCGGTGCGTCACCATCCTCCCGTCGGTGAGCTGCATAAACTAGACCCGACTGCCTCGCATCTACATTATCTGCACCCCTACCAGGTGCTCCACGACCCCGACCGAATCCATTTCTACCTCTTGCTGCGCCACGACCCCCTTCAACTTCTCCTCCCCCGTGAAATCTAAATCATCCATTATGCGCTCAGTTGCTTCCATCCAATACTCAGCTGTGTTAGGGGCTACGCCAGAAACTCCTCTAAACACTTCTGCCCCATTGGCCCTAAGCCGCTCCGGCACAGATTTTCGGGCTCCTGTGCCCATGCCTACTCCAGCAACCCTCTCTAAAACCCTCAACATCGCCTGAGATATAGCATCATCTCCGGGCGCCTCATCTCAAAATTCTCCTTCTACAGCCGATAGATCCGGCATCTCATTTCCTGACCCGTGGCCTGACCCTACCGGCTCTGACACGGTCCTCCTACCCCTATCGCGTCCACGCGGCGGACGTCCTCTACCCCTTGTACTCATTCTTTCAATCGACGTTTATCTGATTAAGAATTTTATGAATAATTAATTCTTTCCACTGATTAACCACGATCAATCTTATGAATAGCAGTTTTAAGGGTAGTTCTTTCGAATTCGCATTCATAATTTAGTCTCATGTTCGGACCCTCTAGTTCTAGGAAACACATACACTCAATTAACATACAAAGAATCATCCATGAACTTACATTCATCAAATAAAGGTGTTTTCATTGTTTCACTACCTAGGGGTATTTTCGTCATTTTGTCCCACAAGGGTATTTTCGTAATTTTCCAAAATGGGGTTCCTTGGTGATTTTGTGAAATAAGGGTATTTTGGTAATTTTGTAACCCGGGGGTATTTCGGTAATTTTGACATACGGGGGTATTTAAGTAATTCTGACATCTAGGGTTTTTTTTTTAAAAACAGGGTTGTCTTGGAGAATTTGATTTCAGTGGAATAATAATAATGTTCAGGTGTTTGTGGGTTTGTTGTCGTGTGTTGTGTGAGTTTTTCTTTGTTAAGGAAAATTTCGTTGACTTTGTAAATCGGGGTGTATTTGCAAATCATGAGTATCTTGGTATTTGTTTTCGAAGTAAGGGTGTTTTAGCATTTTGTAAAAATAAGGTGGCTGGTCCCTTACGGGTTTTAATTATAAGGTTTAGCCTGTCAACAAGTTCTCATGATTAGGGTGAACAGTCACTACGCACCAGGTAGGATTCCAGCGAAGAGGAGGTGAGTCCCTAGGACTGCTTAAATACCAAGCTCTCCCTGAATCCACCCCTAGACATGCGTATGCCTGTTGCCACACCCTAACTCGGCTTAGGTGAACAGTCACTACACACCAGGTAGGATTCTAGTGAAGAGGAGGTGAGTCACTAGGACTGCTTAAATACCAGACTCTTCAGGATCTAATCCTAGACATGCGTATGCCTGTTACCACACCCTAGTCTTGCGGCTCGTTCCCGGGTTTGTTTAGTGAAGTTAAGTCTTATGAGATTTTAGGAGTTGTTTCAGCTAGGCTTAGAGTCCATCAAGTTCTAATCTAACTAATCTACGTCCCATAAAGCCCATCAAGTCCACATACATATAACACACAATGAGTTCAGAATACTTACCTGGCGGACTTGGGCCGGAGACGTAGGTGCCATGCCGAGCTAACAAACCTGTTATGCATGTTTCAAAAACCCATCTTTAGAAAAATTTTTGAGCCCAAAAACCCCAAAGCTGAGTTTTGAATCGGGCTCTGATACCAACTTGTAACACCCCAAACCCGGCCCAAACACTACAACCGGATTTGGTATGTCACTCAGGAGATTTTTGTAAAAGACGTCGAAATTTGGGCAAAACTTAATAACTTGATAAGTTTAAGTAAGATTTAAAGTTCATTTGTTGTTTTCATGAATTAAAAACCAAAACCTTAATACATGCCTTAGTTTAATTAAAATTTAAATGTCTATCAGTAATAAAAGCCCAAACTAAAACCCAAAACAGAGTATAATAGTCTAGTGGCCCGTGGCCTTATTACAACGAGAATTAAAACCCATTAAATAAAAATATAAAATAATAAATTAAAGCCTTTTTGCCAAATCCAAATGTTCTTTTGCATGGCCACCTTGCTCTCCTCTCCAGCCCGGTCCGATGCACTAAGTGATACCTAAAATTTGTTAAAAATAATAGGGTGAGTCGCGAGACTCAGTGTGCAACCCTCGTGCACCATCAAACTAGCCTTAGCCCACAGATCAGAATATAAAACATAATATAAGAGATAACATAGATAAAAACCCAACCCAATCCTAGGTTTCCATCCGCTACACACCACCCTTACCTGCCAATCACACCATTGGGGATTTCTACAATCAACCCACACCGCTACACACCATCGATGGCAGTCATGCTGCAGTTAGCTGCTCATCGTCAGAGTTGTGACAGAGTTACCAGGCTAAAATGGCAGAAGCCACCAGAAACAGAGTTGTGACAGAGTCACCAGGCTGAAATGGCATAAGCCACCGGAACAAATCACTTCCCCTTTTTATCAATCACCCAACCCCGAGCATACATAGAAATCGACATGCAAAACATATCTTTTTAACAGAAACATTCACTGAAGAATGGCAGAAAACACTAACCTGATATTTATCCTTTACCCTTCTCGGGTTTTCAAATGTTATGCCGGGATTTCGGCATTTAATAGAGTATAGCAGATTTATACTTATACATATATATATACATAATAGCATTCAATCTAATGGTGTGAGAAGTTACACACCTGATTAAGGTCGATACCCTTGCTAAACCGATCTACAACTTTGCTCGAAAAGCCGAAAAGATGTGACAATAGGGCCTCTCCTATAATCGGCCATGGTTAGTGTTTTACCCGATCTTACACACTAAAATCAATAGATTCCCTTACCTTGAAATCCTGAAAGTACCACGATTCAAGTATTACCGAACTTATGACTTAGAGATATACGTGATTGACTCCTCTTCAGATCCCAGAATACCAAAAATAAGAGAGAAATAAGAGATTAGTTTCTAAATAGCCATTCGGCTAGGGACTTTGAAAAGCCGAAAAAAAACATTGAAATCCCTAAATCAACACTTACCTATTGCTTCCTTCAAAATTCGGCACAAACAAGCTCCACTAAAGAAGATTCGGCAACTTTAGGAAGTGAGATCTTAGTGATTTCGGCTTTTAGAAGAACAAAGAATTGGAAAAATAAAAGCAAGGAATCAGTAGAGAGATTCGGCCAAAAGAAAAGAATAGCAGGGTTTCGGCAATTGAGACTTCAAGAGCTTTGATTTCTATCAGAAAAAGAAAAGAGAGAAGTGCAAGAATGGAGTAGGAATTTCGGCAGAGAAAAGAGAAGAATAATGAGAACTTGCTAGCAATTTCGGCACATACACCTTAAGGCAAAACCGAATGCCCCTTTCTTTTCAAATTCTTCAAAGTTTTGGCTAGCATTAAATACTTAAAGATGGCTCCTATCTTTGATCTATTATCTCCTCAAAAATAGCCTTTATCTGCTTATTATCCACACAATAAAATCCCTAAAATTTAGCCTTGTTCCGTCCCCCCTTGCTCATTTAAATGCCGAATTTTAGCCCTAAAACTTCGGCTTCAAGCAACCATGATTTGGGCCTTCCTCATGCACAAGTGACGCCAACTCCTCTTCCTCCTAGTAGCACCATTTCCTCTGGGCCACAAGCCCAAAATGCTTATTAAACTACTAAAACTTCAATTTAAACCCCTAGAGTGTCTGGACAAAATATTTAAAACAAGGCCTCAGCCCAATTTGAGCCCCATTTGTACCTCAAACTCTCAAACTAATATTTTAAGCACACAAAATGCACAAGCCCATAAATTCAGGATGTTACAATTTTAGGTATAAGTGGTAGATAGCTGCTTGCTTCTGTGGTTAGATGTTTGGTTGCGTGAAAGAGGATTCAAGATTATGTTAAAAGTACATTAGTGTTATTAAGATCGAGTCTTGCAAATAAAGCATAGTGGTATGATTTAAGCGGTGCGGTTAGTAGTTGGTTGGAAATTAGGACGAAATTTCTTTAAGGGGGTAGAATTGTAACATCCCAAAATTGGGCCTAGTAGAATTGGACCTATTGGGCCCATTGGACCTTGAGCGTAGAAGCATTTTAAAATTCATGGGAATTTGAGAACGTCATTATTTCAAGTTGGACTTATTAGGAAGGTGATTTTGGAGAGTTACGAGGTTTCTAGGAAGTTTCGGGTTCAAGTTAAGTTATAGGAAGAATTTTGTGTTTAAGCACTTTAAGGAGATATAGTAAGTGGCATCAAGGCTTATGGAAATAAGAGAGCAATTTGCTTACATAATTGAACAATTGGTAAGAAGGTTATGGCGCCACATGAAGTACCTTGAGGGAAGAGGTTAAAATCCCATTGTGTGGAAATTTTGACTATTATTTTTGCATTCTTTCCCTAAGTGTCGGCCAAGCATGTAAATAAGGCAAGGTGGACTTTTTATTTTTGGAAAGATGGCTAAGGAAAATAGGAAATGATGATGGTGAGGAAAGAAATCAAGAGAAAGGGGAAAGTAAGGGGAACATGTGGCCTTTTTCAAGGGAAGTTTTATGGAAAGTGTGGTTGGCCAATTTTTGACCATTATGGTCATGAATGTGGACGGTTTTGGGTGTAGAGGGAGGTAGCCGAATTTTCTTTGGCCATTGGTAAAAGTTTTGGTGTTGTTTTGGCCAAAAACTCCTATTTGCAACTTTTGTGTCATTTTTCTTTTCTCTCCAAAATTCCTTCTCCTTCTTGCTGAATCTTCAAGCTTTGAGTGTACATCTTTCTCCTTTGTTTGGACGAATCACTCACCTTTTTGTTCATCTCCCCTTAGATAGCTAAAACAATCTAGCACTCTTCTCTCCATCCATTCTTTTCTTTTGACCTTTTCATCAACATTTTCTCTATTCTTAATTCGACATTACCTTGTGATCAAATCATCCTCTTTTCGTAGTGATTTAAGTGAGTGGCGCTACAAGGAAATTAACAATCGGTAAGTAGTAGTTCTCTCTTTGTCGATAACATTGTTTCATCTGAGTTTTCCTTAATAATCGAGTGTTCTTCTTTCTCTCTCGTTGGAGTGCGAGTTACATTCTTTTTACGTGATATCGCCATCGTTGGATTTAGGGCTTTCAACAAGGTGAAGGAGCACAAGTGATTTGTATTAACCAAATCGTTATCGTCGACTTGTCAAGCAAGTGGGGTAAGAATGTTGTTATAAGATTTATTTTTGTCAAAGGTGGGATAATTGCTAATGACTCTTTCACTCACCAAATATAGTTAGGACGGGATTTCAGTAGCCAAAAGGGTAGTTTCGATTTTTGGTGCACTGAGGGAGATCACATTCGTGGTGTTGAAATGGTAGAAAGCACAACTTGTAATCAAGGTGTGTAATCCCGTACCCTTCCGAATATATGTTTGAAATGGTGTGTAATCTCATACCTCTCTGGATGTTTGTATGAAATGTTCTATGATTCGGTCGAAATACCGAAGAAATTCGGAAACCGGCATCCTAGACCACTCGGGATTGCGTATGTTCATAGTAGTAACCATATTTTGCAAAGAAACAGTTTGGTCAGCAGCAGTGACGTGATTTTGGAAAAATCACGAAAAATAGGATAAATATAATTAGAAAGCGAAAATGATATCAAATTAAAGCTTACTGTGTCTATTTTTATATGAAAGAAACAGAGGAGGAAGAGGAAGTTTATATTCTGGGATATCTTAATTTTAGTGAGACTGGTTCTGATGGACTTCGTGGTTCCCTGTTCTGTCTTGGAAAAATTGGTTAAAATTGTAAAAAGTGAATAATGAGTTATAAGTTATATGTATGGATTCCTTAGAGAACCTATTTTGAATAGAAACAAGTGGGAGCAGTATATGAAAACCGTACAGTGAGATATTTGAAATTAAGGTAAGAGAGGGTAGAATCGTTGGTCAGTGAAATAAGGGGAACTTTAAGGAATAAACTGTATTAAATGGTTAAGCCAAAAATTCTGGAAAACCTTTAGTAAGAAGATATATGAGTCTAGTTTCAAGGAAAATTTACGGATTTAAATTTCGAGTTTTCTAACTTGAGTTATAGTCAATTTAGTCAGTATGACGTAGATGGACAGTTTCAAATTTTTATGCCCAAATTAGTAGTTAAGTCCGGGGTTGCGAAATTACCAAAATACCTTTGGAGTGTAAATTACCAAAATACCCCTGGGTTGCGAGATTACCGAATTACCCTTAGTGGGTAAAATTACCGATTTACCAAAATGCCCCTATGGGCCGAATGATCGTATTGCTTTAATGGGCTGATTCATAAAAAGTATTCAATATGTTAATGGATGTTATTTTTATATGGATGTTTTACGATTATGTATGATGCATCTTTACATATTGCATGGGATGGGAAAATTTGAATGAAGAGAAGTATAGACCGGTGGCATTGCCACAAATTCGATAATGGCTATGTGCCTAACATATGAATTAACGACTACTGTGTCGATCATTTTACAGTATATGAATCTGGTGGCTCGACCACAAATAGTATGCTTGATTGCAAATTGAGAGGCTGGCGGGGCGGGTTGACTTGATCCCCACGGAGAGACCGGGTGAGTACGGGGAGAGATTGGATGGATGGGTTGGGTTGCATACTTTGCATTCATATATATATCTGTTTTGTAATTGGGCTTGGCCCAAGATTATCTTAAATGGGCTTAGGCCCAAGATATTTCTAAGCGGGTTCAGGCCCAGTGGATGACGGTAAGGGGATTTCACACTGAGTTCTTGTAACTCACCCCCCTTTTTCTTAACCCTTGTAGGTAATGCTCCGTAATGAGGACTTGGGCCCATGGATGACTCGGTGGAGGCCATACTTGTAAAGCAGTGTTATTGAACTTTAAATTTCTATTTCGATTTATTTTATTATTTTGCTATTTTGGTTTAAGTTGTAATAAGGCCTGCAGGATATGTTTTAAATTGCTTTATGTTTAGTCGTACTTATAATATTGCTTGAATTGTTTTAACGGGATTTTCTAAAATCATAAATAATGGTTTTCCAAAATTGATTAATAAATGGATTTTATAACAAACTTTTACAAATATTTCAACTCAGAAATTTTCTCTCGAATTATCAACAATATTTTCAAAAGCCACGGTTTTAAAGCTCACTAACTCAATTTTCAACTCATCAAACGATCTTTCAAAAATACTTGTATTTTATCTACGTTTCCGCAAGGATTTCAAAATGCTTCTGCAACTCTATTTCTAAACATCACATTTTTATTTTGTTCATTTCAAATATGCTTTCGCTACTAAAAGGGTTTTTTTTAAAGATTATTACGTTTTCAAGTAGTTAACAATTGCTTAAGTGTTTTTGGTTTTAACAAAGAGGCTGTATTTCTCAAGCAAGTTTTTAATAATCGCAAAGATGGTTTTTTTTTTATTTCCATGTGACACACCAGATTCGGGCCTAACTTCTAGGCTGGGTTTGGGGTGTTACATTTTATGGTATTAGAGTCCGGTTGTAAAACTCGGCTGTGGTTTGGGTTCAAAAGTGTTTTCAAAGCCGTTTAAAATTTTAATTTATAAATGTATGTTATAAAGGAAGTATGGCAGCACGGGTATCCGGCACCAAGTCAAGTAAGTATGTGTTTTTATTTTATGATTATTGTGTTAGTACTGTGGTAAGAAAATTCCACAAAATAGAATACTCTAGAACTTTTAGTTTTAGGAGCTGAAACTATAGAGATTGAGACTTTAGGATGCGTATTGCGAAAAACAACTTTAGTTCCTATACTCCATAAAATATTGTTTAATAAACACTGAAATAGTATACTGATTCATAAGACTCGTAATCAGATTAAATCGATTTAGCAAATATGAGCGTTAAAGGACGTAGACGCGATAGATGTGGGCGTGGTAGAGGCCGAGGTGCTAAGGCTAGATCTTGAAGATCGGGGCATGTTTACGAAAGGAGGCGCTGGCATTGCCAGTGGTTGTGACGGGATCTCATGATCGAGCTGGGGTTGATGAGCTAACTCAGATAGTTAAGGAAGTATTGGAGGAGGTTAAAGGAATCAGTGAAGCACTTCGAGTGACTTTGCTAAACCGATCTACAACTTTGCTCGAAAAGCCGAAAAGATGTGACAATAGGGCCTCTCCTATAATCAGCCATGGTTAGTGTTTTACCCGATCTTACACACTAAAATCAATAGATTCCCTTACCTTGAAATCTCGAAAGTACCACGATTCAAGTATTACCGAACTTATGACTTAGAGATCTATGCAATTAACTCCTCTTCAGATCCCAGAATGCCGAAAATAAGAGAGAAATAGGAGATTAGTTTCTAAATAGCCATTCAGCTAGGGACTTTGAAAAGCCGAAAAAAAACATTGAAATCCCGAAATCAACACTTACCTATTGCTTCCTTCAAAATTAGGCACAAACAAGCTCCACTAAAGAAGATTCGACAACTTTAGGAGGTGAGATCTTAGTGATTTTGGCTTTTAGAAGAACAAAGAATTGGAAAAATAAAAGCAAGGAATGGGTAAAGAGATTCGGCCAAAAGAAAAGAATAGGGGTTTGGCAATTGAGACTTCAAGAGCTTTGATTTACATCGAGAAAAGAAAAGAGAGAAGAGCAAGAATAGAGTAGGAATTTCGGCAGAGAAAAGAGAAGAATAATGAGAACTTGCTAGCAATTTCGGCACATACACCTTAAGCCAAAACTGAATGCCCCTTTCTTTTCAAATTCTTCAAAGTTTCGGCTAGCATTAAACACTTAAAGATGGCTCCTATCTTTGATCTATTATCTCCTCAAAAATAGCCTTTATCTGCTTATTATCCATACAAAAAATCCCTAAAATTTAGCCTCGTGCCGTCCCCCCTTGCTCATTTAAATGTCGAATTTTAGCCCTAAAACTTGGGCTTCAAGCAACCATAATTTGGGCCTTCCTCATGCACAAGTGACGCCAACTCCTCTTCCTCCTAGTAGCACCATTTCTTCTGGGCCACAAGCCCAAAATGCTTATTAAACTACTAAAACTTCAATTTAAACCCCTAGAGTGTCTGGACAAAATATTTAAAACAAGGCCTTAGCCCAATTTGAGCCCCATTTGTACCTCAAACTCTCAAATTAATATTTTAAGCACACAAAATGCACAAGCCCATAAATTTAGGATGTTACAGTTCTACCCCCCTTAAAATAAATTTCGGCCTCGAAATTTACCTGATCAAAAGAGATGGGGATACTGTTGTCGCATAACATCCTCTGGCTCCTACGTCGCCTCTTCTGCGCCGTGATTTCGCCACAAAACCTTGACCAAAGGGACGGACTTCCTTTTCAACACTTTTACATCTCGATCCAAGATTTGCACTGGTTCCTCCTCAAAGGATAAATCGCCTTACTTCAATCTCTCCACCAAAGACTACATGCGATGGATCGAACGATAACGTCTCAGCATCGAGACATGAAACACGCCATGTATCTGCTCCAACTCCGAAGGTAACTCCAAACGATAAGCTACTGGGCCCACGCGTTCCAGTACCTGATAAGGCCAAATAAACCGAGGACTTAACTTACCCTTTCGTCCAAACCTCATTACCTTCTTCCACGGAGATACCTTCAAGAAGACTTGGTCTCCTACAGCAAATTCCATCTCCTTTCGCTTTAGATCCGCATAAGACTTCTGCCGATCAGACGCTTCCTTCAACCGAGCCCGTATTAACTTAACTTTCTCCTCCGTTTCTGAGACTAGCTCTGGACCCAACACCTGACGTTCACCCAACTCCGTCCAACAAGTGGGGGTATGACATCTCCTTCCACATAACGCTTCGTACGGCACCATCTGAATACTAGCTTGATAACTATTATTGTATGCGAATTCAGCCAAGGGTAAATACTCCTCCCAACTACCCCTAAAATCGATGATGCAACCCCTTAGCATATCCTCAAAGATTTGAATTACCCTCTCAGACTGACCATCAGTCTGTGGGTGAAAAGCGGTACTAAAGTCTAACCTGGTTCCTATTGCCTGATGAAGAGCCTTCCAGAATCGTGACGTGAACCTAGGGTCCCTATCTGATATGATCGATACCGATACACCATGTAGTCTCACAACCTCGGCCACGTACAACTTAGCCAACCTCTGTAGAGGATAGTCGACCCGAATCGGTATAAAGTGAGCAGACTTCGTCAGCCGATCCACAACTACCCAAATTGAATCCTTCTTAGTGGGCGTAAGGGGTAGCCCACTAACAAAATCCATCGTGATTCTCTCCCATTTCCACTGCGGAATCTTCACCGGTTGCAACAACCCCGAAGGCAACTGGTGTTCCGCCTTCACTTGCTGACACGTCAAACACTTCCCTACAAATTCCGTTACCTCTCGCTTCAAACCTGGCCACCAGAATTGTTCCTGCAAATCACGGTACATCTTAACCCCTCCAGGATGCATAGCGTAAGGACTACTATCCGCCTCTTGAAGAATCATCTGCCTTAACTCCACATACTTTGGCATATAAACTTTCTTACGAAAACATAGAATTCCATCACCATTCAAACTATAGTCCTCTCCTTCACCATTCTGCACTTGTCCGATTCGAGCACCCAAAACATCATCCAAAAGTTGCTTCTCCTTGATCTGTCTTGTCCACATAGGTCTTACTTGAAGTTCAGCTACCAAACTACCATCCTCATACAGACCAAGATGAGCGAACATCGCCCTTAGTTCAGATACTACCTTACGGCTTAACGCATCTGCCACCACATTCGCCTTACCCGGATGGTATTCGATCGAGCAATCATAGTCCTTCAGGAGCTCGATCCACCTACGTTGTCTTAAATTTAACTCATACAGGTAAGGAGATACTTCAGGCTCTTATGGTCCGTGTAAATAACCGACTTCTCCCCATAAAAGTAGTGCCTCCAAATCTTCAGAGTGAACACTACCGCCGCCAATTCCAAATCATGCGTAGGGTAGTTCAACTCATGCGGTCTCAACTGTCAAGACGCATATGCAACAACTTTTCCATCTTGCATCAACACACACCCTAACCATGTGTGTGATGCATCACAATAAACGGTAAATTCCTTTCCCGCCTCATTTGAATTAACACTTTGTTGCTAAAGTGAAACTTCTTCACTTCTCAAAGCTCTCCTGTTGTTTGTCAGTCCATACAAACAATACTCCTTCCTTAACAACTTAGTTAAAGGTGCCGCTAATGTCTGAGAGAACCCTCAACAAACCTCCTGTAATACCCTACTAATCCCAAGAAACTTTAGATTTCTGCCACAGACTTCGGCGGCTTCCAATCTAATACAGCTTCTATCTTCCGAGGGTCTACCCTAATCCCCTCCGCGAAAACTACATGCCCTAAGAAAGTCACTTCCTTCAGCCAGAACTCACACTTACTGAACTTTGCGTACAGCTGCTTCTCCCTCAAAATTTGCAACACCACACGAAGGTGTGCATCATGCTCCTCCTCAGACTTGGAGTAAACCAAAATATCATCGATGAACACTACCACGAATTGATCAAGGTATGGCTGAAACACCCGGTTCATCATATCCATAAATGTTGCTGGCGCGTTCGTCAAACCGAACAGCATTACAAATAATTCATAATGACCGTAACGTGTTCCAAACGCCGTCTTATGAATGTCCCCTTCCTTCACCTTTAACTGATGATAACCCGACCTTAGATTAATCTTCGAAAAGACCGAAGCTCTTTTAAGCTGATCGAATAGGTCGTCGATTCTTGGCAATGGGTACTTGTTCTTAATCGTCAACTTATTCAGTTGACGATAGTCCACGCACATACGCATAGATCCATCCTTCTTTTTTACAAATAGGACTGGCGCTCCCCATGGAGACACACTCGGTCGAATAAATCCTCGATCCACAAGCTCTTGGATCTGAGCTTTGAGTTCCACCAACTCCTTCAGTGCCATTCGATAAGGAGCAATGGATACCAGAGCCGTACCCGGAAGTAGCTCTATTTCAAACTCCACCTCGCGATGCAGGGGTAATCCTGGCAACTCCTCCGGAAAGACATCCGCGAAATCCTTGACTGTTCGAACCTCATCGACAGTCACCTCCTTATCATCCAACGCACTAATAAAAGCTAAGAATGCACTGCATCCTTTCCGAATCATCTTAACAGCCTTCAATGCCGATACTACGTTGGACAAATAGTTCCATCTTTCTCCTAACACAACCACCTCCCCGCCTTCCGGGGTATTCAACACCACACGCTTGGTCTCACAATCCAACTTGGCACGATGCTTAATCAACCAATCCATTCCTAAAATAAGATCAAACTCTCCAAATGGCAATTCCATTAAATCTGCCGGAAACACTACCCCTTGAGTTTCTAACGGTACATCCTTAAATAGCTTGTCCACTACCCTAGATTGTCCTAGGGGACTAACCATAGTCATCTTCCTAGTGGTTGTTTCAGAGTCTATACTTAGGGTCTCAGATATTGAACATGCAACATAGGAGTGGGTTGGCCCAATATCAATCAAGGCAAGAAATGGTTTATCAAAAATCAGAAACATACCGGTTATAACTTCCAGTGCGTCACCATCCTCCCGTCGGTGAGCTGCATAAACTAGACCCGACTGCCTCGCATCTACATTACCTGCACCCCTACCAGGTGCTCCACGACCCCGATCGAATCCATTTCCACCTCTGGCTGCGCCACGACCCCCTTCAACTTCTCCTCCCTCGTGAAATCTAAATCGTCCATTATGCGCTCAGTTGCTTCCATCCAATACTCAGCTGTGTTAGGGGCTACGCAAGAAACTCCTCTAAACACTTCTGCCCCATTGGCCCTAAGCTGCTCCGGCACAGATTTTCGGGCTCCTGTGCCCATGCCTACTCCAGCAACCCTCTCTAAAACCCTCAACATCGCCTGAGATATAGCATCATCTCTGGGCGCCTCATCCTGAAATTCTCCTTCTACAGCCGACAGATCCGGCATCTCGTTTCCTGACCCGTGTCCCGACCCTACCGGCTCAGACACGGTCCTCCTACCCCTACCGCGTCCACGCGGCGGATGTCCTCTACCCCTTGTACTCATTCTTTCAATTGACGTTTATCTGATTAAGAATTTTATGAATAATTAATTCTTTCCACTGATTAACCACGAACAATCTTATGAATAGCAGTTTTAAGGGTAGTTCTTTCGAATTCGCATTCATAATTTAGTCTCATGTTCGGACCCTCTAGTTCTAGGAAACACATACACTCAATTAACATGCAAAGAATCATCCATGAACTTACATTCATCAAATAAAGGTGTTTTCATTGTTTCACTACCCAGGGGTATTTTTGTCATTTTATCCTACAAGGGTATTTTTGTAATTTTCTAAAATAGGGTTCCTTGGTGATTTTATGAAATAAGGGTATTTTTGTAATTTTACAACCCGAGGGTATTTCAGTAATTTTGACATACGGGGGTATTTCAGTAATTCTGACATCCAGGGTTTTTTTTTAAAGAATAGGGGTGTCTTGGAGAATTTGATTTCAGTTGAATAATAATAATGTTCAGGTGTTTGTGGGTTTGTTGTCGTGTGTTGTGTGAGTTTTTCTGTGCTAAGGAAAATTTCGTTGACTTTGTAAATCGGGGTGTATTTGCAAATCATGAGTATCTTGGTATTTGTTTTCGAAGTAAGGGTGTTTTAGCATTTTGTAAAAATAAGGTGGCTGGTCCCTTCCGGGTTTTAATTATAAGGTTTAGCCTATGAACAAGTTCTCATGATTAGGGTGAACAGTCACTACGCACCAGGTAGGATTCCAGCGAAGAGGAGGTGAGTCCCTAGGACTACTTAAATACCAAGCTCTCCCTAAATCCACCCCTAGACATGCGTATGCCCGTTGCCACACCCTAACTCGGCTAAGGTGAACAATCACTACGCACCAGGTAGGATTCCAGAGAAGAGGAGGTGAGTCACTAGGACTGCTTAAATACCAGACTCTTCTGGATCCAATCCTAGACATGCGTATGCCTGTTACCACACCCTAGTCTTGCGGCTCGTTCCCGGGTTTGTTTAGTGAAGTTAAGTCTTATGAGATTTTAGGAGTTGTTTCAGCTAGGCCTAGAGTCCATCAAGTTCTAATCTAACTAATCTACGTCCCATAAAGCCCATCAAGCCTACATACATATAACACACAATGAGTTCAGAATACTTACCTGGCGGACTTGGGCCGGAGACGTAGGTGCCATGTCGAGATAACAAACCTGTTATGCATGTTTCAAAAACCCATCTTTAGAAAAATTTTTGAGCCTAAAAACCTCAAAGCTGAGTTTTGAACCGGGCTCTGATACCAACTTGTAACACCCCAAACCCGGCCCAAACACTACAACCGAATTTGGTATGTCACTCAGGAGATTTTTGTAAAAGACGTCGAAATTTGGGCAAAACTTAATAACTTGATAAGTTTAAGTAAAGATTTAAAGTTCATTTGTTGTTTTCATGAATTAAAAACCAAAACCTTAATACATGCCTTAGTTTAATTAAAATTTAAATGTCTATCAGTAATAAAAGCCCAAACTAAAACCCAAAACAGAGTATAATAGTCTAGTGGCCCGTGGCCTTATTACAACGAGATTTAAAACCCATTAAATAAAAATATAAAATAATAAATTAAAGCCTTTTTGCCAAATCCAAATGTTCTTTTGCATGGCCTCCTTGCTCTTCTCTCCAGCCCGGTCCGATGCACTAAGTGCTACCTGAAATTTATTAAAAATAATAGGGCGAGTCGTGAGACTCAGTGTGTAACCCTCGTGCACCATTAGACTGGCCTTAGCCCACAGATCAGAATATAGAACATAATATAAGAGATAACATACATAAAAACCCAACCCAATCCTAGGTTTCCATCCGCTACACACCACCCTTACCTGCCAATCACACTATTGGGGATTTCTACATTCAACCCACACCGCTACACACCATCGATTGTAGTCATGCTGCAGTTAGCTGCTCATCGTCAAAGTTGTGACAGAGTCACCAGGCTGAAATGGCAGAAGCCACCAAAAATAGAGTTGTGACAGAGTCACCAGGCTGAAATGGCATAAGCCACCAGAACAGATCACTTCCCATTTTTATCAATCACCCAACCCCAAGCATACATAGAAATCGACATGCAAAACATATCTTTTTAACAGAAACATTCACTGAAGAATGACAGAAAACACTAACCTGATATTTATCCTTTACCCTTCTCGGGCTTTCAAATGTTATGCCGGGATTTCAGCATTTAACAGAGTATAGCAGATTTATACTTATACATATATATACATAATAGCATTCAATCTAATGGTGTGAGAAGTTACACACCTGATTAAGGTCGATACCCTTGCTAAACCGATCTACAACTTTGCTCGAAAAGCTGAAAAGATGTGACAATAGGGCCTCTCCTATAATCGGCCATGGTTAGTGTTTTACCCGATCTTACACACTAAAATTAATAGATTCCCTTACCTTGAAATCCTGAAAGTACCACGATTCAAGTATTACTGAACTTATGACTTAGAGATCTACACGATTGACTCCTCTTGAGATCCTGAATCCGAAAATAAGAGAGAAATAAGAGATTAGTTTCTAAATAGCCATTCGGCTAGGGACTTTGAGCCAGAAAAAAACATTGAAATCCCAAAATCAACACTTACCTATTGCTTCCTTCAAAATTCGGCACAAATAATCTCCACTAAAGAAGATTCGGCAACTTTAGGAGGTGAGATCTTAGTGATTTCGGCTTTTAGAAGAACAAAGAATTGGAAAAATAAAAGCAAGGAATGGGTAGAGAGATTCGGCCAAAAGAAAAGAATAGCAGGGCTTCGGCAATTGAGACTTCAAGCGCTTTGATTTCTATCAGAAAAAGAAAAGAGAGAAGAGCAAGAATGGAGTAGGAATTTTGGCAGAGAAAAGAGAAGAATAATGAGAACTTGCTAGCAATTTTGGCACATACACCTTAAGCCAAAATTGAATGCCCCTTTCTTTTCAAATTCGTCAAAGTTTCGGCTAGCATTAAATACTTAAAGATGGCTCCTATCTTTGATCTATTATCTCCTCAAAAATAGCCTTTATCTGCTTATTATCCACACAATAAAATCCCTAAAATTTAGCCTTGTGCCGTCCCCCCTTGCTCATTTAAATGCCGAATTTTAGCCCTAAAACTTGGGCTTCAAGAAACCATAATTTGGGCCTTCCTCATGCACAAGTGACGTCAACTCCTCTTCCTCCTAGTAGCACCATTTCCTCTGGGCCACAAGCCCAAAATGCTTATTAAACTACTAAAACTTCAATTTAAACCCCTAGAGTGTCTGGACAAAATATTTAAAACAAGGCCTCAACCCAATTTGAGCCCCATTTGTACCTCAAACTCTCAAATTAATATTTTAAGCACACAAAATGCACAAGCCCATAAATTCAGGATGTTACAATTTTAGGTATAAGTGGTAGATAACTGCTTGCTTCTGTGATTAGATGTTTGGTTGCGTGAAAGAGGATTCAAGATTATGTTAAAAGTACATTAGTGTTATTAAGATCAGAGTGCGCAGCGAAAGCATAGTGGTATGATTTAAGCGGTGCGGTTAGTAGTTGGTTGGAAATTTCGAGGACGAAATTTCTTTAAGGGGGTAGAATTGTAACATCCCAAAATTAGGCCTAGTAGAATTGGACCTATTGGGCCCATTGGACCTTGAGCGTAGAAGCATTTTAAAATTCATGAGAATTTGAGAACGGCATTATTTCAAGTTGGACTTATTAGGAAGGTGATTTTGGAGAGTTACGAGGTTTCTAGGAAGTTTCGAGTTCAAGTTAAGTTATAGGAAGAATTTTGTGTTTAAGCACTTTAAGGAGATATAGTAAGTGGCATCAAGGCTTATGGAAATAAGAATGCAATTTGCTTGCATAATTGGACAATTGGTAAGAAGGTTATGGCGCCACATGAAGTACCTTGAGGGAAGAGGTTCAAATCCCATTGTGTGCAAATTTTGACTATTATTTTTGCATTCTTTCCCTAAGTGTCGGCCAAGCATGTAAATAAGGCAAGGTGGACTTTTTATTTTTGGAAAGATGGCTAAGGAAAATAGGAAAGGATGATGGTGAGGAAAGAAATCAAGAGAAAGGGGAAAGTAAGGGGAACATGTGGCCTTTTTCAAGGGAAGTTTTATGGAAAGTGTGGTTGGCCAATTTTTGACCATTATGGTCATGAATGTGGACGGTTTTGGGTGTAGAGGGAGGTAGCCGAATTTCTTTGGCAATTGGTAAAAGTTTTGGTGTTGTTTTGGCCAAAAACTCCTATTTGCAACTTTTGTGTCATTTTTCTTTTCTCTCCAAAATTCCTTCTCCTTCTTGCCGAATCTTCAAGCTTTGAGTGTACATCTTTCTCCTTTGTTTGGCCGAATCACTCACCTTTTTGCTCATCTCCCCTTAGATAGCTGAAACAATCTAGCACTCTTCTCTCTATCCATTCTTTTCTTTTGACCTTTTCATCAACATTTTCTCTATTCTTAATTTGACATTACCTTGTGATCAAATCATCCTCTTTTCGTAGTGATTTAAGTGAGTGGCGCTACAAGGAAATTAACAATCGGTAAGTAGTAGTTCTCTCTTTGTCGATAACTTTGTTTCATCCGAGTTTTTCCTTAATAATCGAGTGTTATTCTTTCTCTCTCGTTGGGTCTGAGTTACATTCTTTTCTGTGATATGACCATTGTTGGATTTAGGGCTTTCAACAAGGTGAAGGAGCACAAGTGATTTGTATTAACCAAATCGTTATCGTTGACTTGTCAAGCAAGTGGGGTAAGAACGTTGTTATAAGATTTATTTATCAAAGGTGGGATAATTGCTAATGACTCTTTCGCTCACCAAATATTATTAGGACGGGATTTCAGTAGCCAAAAGGGTAGGATCGATTTTTGGTGCACTGAGGGAGATAACATTCGTGGTGTTGAAACGGTAGAAAGCACAACTTGTAATCAAGGTGTGTAATCCCGTACCCTTCCGAATATATGTTTGAAATGGTGTGTAATCTCATACCTCTCGGGATGTTTGTATGAAATGTTCTATGATTCGGTCGAAATACCGAAGAAAGTCGGAAACTGGCATCCGAGACCACTCGGGAGTGCGTATGTTCATAGTAGTAACCATATTTTGCAAAGAAACAGTTTGGTCAGCAGCAGTGATGTGATTTTGGAAAAATCACGAAAAATAGGATAAAGATAATTAGAAAGCGAAAAAGATATCAAATTAAAGCTTACTGTGTCTATTTTTATATGAAAGAAACAGAGGAGGAAGAGGAAGTTTATATTCTGGGATATCTTAATTTTAGTGAGACTAGTTCTGATGGACTTCGTGGTTCCCTGTTCTGTCTTGGAAAAATTGGTTAAAATTGTAAAAAGTGAATTATGAGTTATAAGTTATATGTATGGATTCCTTAGAGAACCTATTTTGAATAGAAACAAGTGGGAGCAGTATATGAAAACTGTACATTGAGATATTTGAAATTAAGGTAAGAGAGGGCAGAATCGTTGGTCAATGAAACAAGGGAAAATTTAAGGAATAAACTTTACTAAATGGTTAAGCCAAAAATTCTGGAAAAGCTTTAGTAAGAAGATATATGAGTCTAGTTTCAAGGAAAATTTACGGATTTAAATTTCGAGTTTTCTAACTTTAGTTATAGTCAATTTAGTCAGTATGACGTAGATTTAAATACCCCTGGGTTGCGAGGTTACCGAATTACCCTTAGTGGGTAAAATTACCGATTTACCGAAATGCCCCTATGGGCCGATTTACCGAAATGTCCTTATGGACCGAATTAGCGAAATGCCCCTATGGGCCAAATGATTGTATTGCTTTAATGGGCTGATTCATAAAAAGTATTCAATAGGTTAATGGATGTTATTTTTATATGAGTGTTTTACGATTATGTATGATGCATCTTTACATATTGCATGGGATGGGAAAATTTGAATGAAGAGAAGTATAGACCGGTGGCATTGCCACAAATTCTGATAATGGCTATGTGCCTAACATATGAATTAACGACTACGTGTCGATCATTTTCACAGTATATGAATCTGGTGGCTCGACCACAAATAGTATAAATGGTAGCTTGATCGCAAATTGTAGAGGCGGCAGGGGCGGGTTGACTTGATCCCCACAGAGAGAGGCGGGTGAGTGCGGGGAGAGATTGGATGGATGGGTTGGGTTGCATACTTTGCATTCATATATATATACTGTTTTGTAATTGGGCATCGGCCCAAGATTATCTTAAATGGGCTTAGGCCTAAGATATTTCTAAGCGGGTTCAGGCCCAGTGGATGACGGTAAGGGGATTTCACACTGAGTTCTTGAAACTCACCCCCTTTTTCTTAACCCTTGTAGGTAATGCTCCGTAATGAGGACTTGGGCCCATGGATGACTCGGTGGAGGCCATACTTCAGAAACGGTGTTATTGAACTTTAAATTTCTATTTCGGTTTATTTTATTATTTTGCTATTTTGGTTTAAGTTGTAATAAGGCCTCTGGGATATGTTTTAAATTGCTTTATGTTTAGTCGTACTTATAATATTGCTTGAATTGTTTTAATAGGGATTTTCTAAAATCATAAATAATGGTTTTCCAAAATTGATTAATAAATGGATTTTATAACAAACTTTTACAAATATTTCAACTCGGAAATTTTCTCTCGAATTATCAACAATATTTTCAAAAGCCACGATTTTAAAGCTCACTAACTCGATTTTCAACTCATCAAACGATCTTTCAAAAATACTTGTATTTTATCTACGTTTCCACAACGATTTCAAAATGCTTCTGCAACTCTATTTCTAAACATCACATTTTTATTTTGTTCATTTCAAATATGCTTTCGCTACTAAAAGGGTTTTTTTAAAGATTATTACGTTTTCAAGTAGTTAACAATTGCTTAAGTGTTTTTGGTTTTAACAAAGAGGCTGTATTTCTCAAGCAAGTTTTTAATAATCGCAAAGATGGTTTTTTTTATTTCCATGTGACACACCAGATTCGGGCCTAACTTCTAGGTCGGGTTTGGGGTGTTACATTTTATGGTATCAGAGTTCGGTTGTAAAACTCGACTGTGGTTTGGGTTCAAAAGTGTTTTCAAAGCCGTTTAAAATTTTAATTTATAAATGTATGTTATAAAGGAAGTATGGCAGCACGGGTATCCGGCACCAAGTCAAGTAAGTATGTGTTTTTATTTTATGATTATTGTGTTAGTACTGTGGTAAGAAAATTCCACAAAATAGAATACTCTAGAACTTTTAGTTTTAGGAGCTGAAACTATAGAGATTGAGACTTTAGGATGCGTATTGCGAAAAACAACTTTAGTTCCTATACTCCATAAAATATTGTTTAATAAACACTGAAATAGTATACTGATTCATAAGACTCGTAATTAGATTAAATCGTTTTAGCAAATATGAGCGTTAAAGGACGTAGACGTGATAGATGTGGACGTGGTAGAGGCCGAGGTGCTAAGGCTAGACATGTTTCCGAAAGGGAGGCGTTGGCATCGCCTGTGGTTGTGACGGGATCTCATGATCGAGCTGGGGTTGATGAGCTAACTCAGATAGTTAAGGAAGTATTGGAGGAGGTTAAAGGAATCAGTGAAGCACATCGAGTTGAGTGTGCGGACTTTAAGAAGAAATTAGATCGCGGTTCTTTTGGGTCGCAGTCTCGTTCTGTGAAGCGTGTTCAGGCACGTCCAAACTTTTCGGCTTGCGATTATTGCAGAAGGCGTCATCCGGGAGAATGCTGGAGGAGGTCAGGAGCATGCTTGAGATGCGGGTCTAAGGAGCATAAGGCTCGGGATTGTTTCATCACCATCAAGTCAGGTATGTTATGGTTAGACGTGATGATTGAATGTAGAAAATTTTTGTAACACCCCAAACCCGGCCCAAACACGCTTGGTCTCACAATCCAACTTGGCACGATGCTTAATCAACCAATCCATTCCTAAAATAAGATCAAACTCTTCAAATGGAAATTCCATTAAATATGCCGGAAACACTACCCCTTGAGTTTCTAACGGTACATCCTTAAATAGCTTGTCCACTACCCTAGATTGTCCTAGGGGACTAACCATAGTCATCTTCCTAGTGGTTGTTTCAGAGTCTATACTTAGGGTCTCAGATATTGAACATGCAACATAGGAGTGGGTTGACCCAATATCAATCAAGGCAAGAAATGGTTTATCAAAAATTAGAAACATACCGGTTATAACATCCGGTGCATCACCATCCTCCCGTCAACGAGCTGCATAAACTAGACCCAATTGCCTCGCATCTACAGTACCTGCACCCCTACCAGGTGCTCCACGACCCCGACTGAATCCATTTCCACCTCTGGCTGCGCCACGACCCCCTTCAACTTCTCCTCCCCCGTGAAATCTAAATCATCCATTATGCGCTCAGTTGCTTCCATCCAATACTCAGCTGTGTTAGGGGCTACGCCAGAAACTCCTTTAAACACTTCTGCCCCATTGGCCCTAAGCTGCTCTGGCACAGATTTTTGGGCTCCTGTGCCCATGCCTACTCCATCAACCCTCTCTAAAACCCTCAACATCGCCTGAGATATAGCATCATCTCCGGGTGCCTCATCCCGAAATTCTCCTTCTACAGCCGGCAGATCTGGCATCTCGTTTCCTGACCCGTGGCCCGACCCTACCAACTCTGACACAGTCCTACCCCTACCGCGTCCACGCAGCGGACGTCCTCTACCCCTTGTACTAATTCTTTCGATGGACGTTTATCTGATTAAGAATTTTATGAATAATTAATTCTTTCCACTGACTAACCACGAACAATCTTATGAATAGCAGTTTTAAGGGTAGTTCTTTCGAATTCACATTCATAATTTAGTCTCATGTTCGTGCCCTCTAGTTCTAGAAAACACATACACTCAATTAACATACAAAGAATCATCCATGAACTTATATTCATCAAATAAAGGTGTTTTCATTGTTTCACTACCCAGGGGTATTTTCGTCATTTTATCCTACAAGGGTATTTTCATAATTTTCTAAAATAGGGTTCCGTGGTGATTTTGTGAAATAAGGGTATTTTGGTAATTTTGCAACCCGGGGGTATTTCGGTAATTTTGACATACGGGGGTATTTCGGTAATTCTGACATCCAGGGTTTTTTTTTTTAAAGACAGGGGTGTCTTGGAGAATTTGATTTCAGTGGGATAATAATAATGTTCAGGTGTTTGTGGGTTTGTTGTCGTGTGTTGTGTGAGTTTTTCTTTGCTAAGGAAAATTTCGTTGACTTTGTAAATCGGGGTGTATTTGCGAATCATGAGTATCTTGGTATTTGTTTTCGAAGTAAGGGTGTTTTAGCATTTTGTAAAAATAAGGTGGCTGGTCCCTTCCGGGTTTTAATTATAAGGTTTAGCTTGTCAACAAGTTCTCATGATTAGGGGTGAGCAGTCACTACGCACTGTAGGATTCGGCGAAGAGGAGGTGAGTCCCTAGGATTTGCTTAAATACCAAGCTCTCCACGAATCCACCCCTAGACATGCGTATGCCCGTTGCCACACCCTAACTCGGCTAAGGTGAGCAGTCACTACGCACTGGGTAGGATTCCAAGAAGAGGAGGTGAGTCACTAGGATCGCTTAAATACCGGACTCTTCCGGATCCAATCCTAGACATGCGTATGCTGTTACCACACCCTAGTCTTGCGGCTCGTTCCGGGTTTGTTTAGTGAAGTTAAGTCTTATGAGATTTTAGGAGTTGTTTCAGCTAGGCCTACAGTCCATCAAGTTCTAATCTAACTAATCTACGCCCCATAAAGCCCATCAAGCCCACATACATATAACACACAATGAGTTTGAATACTTTACAGCGGACTTGGGTAGGAGACGTAGGTGCCATGCCGAGCTAACAAACTGTTATGCATGTTTCAAAACCCATCTTTAGAAAAATTTTGAGCCCAAAAACACCAAAGCTGAGTTTTGAACCGGGCTCTGATACCAACTTGTAACACCCCAAACCCGACCCAAACACTACAACTGGATTTGGTATGTCACTCAGGAGGTTTTTGTAAAAGACGTCGAAATTTGGGCAAAACTTAATAACTTGATAAGTTTAAGTAAGATTTAAAGTTCATTTGTTGTTTTCATGAATTAAAACCAAAACCTTAATACATGCCTTAGTTTAATTAAAATTTAAATGTCTATCGATAATAAAAGCCCAAACTAAAACCCAAAGCAGTATAATAGTCTAGTGGCCCGTGGCCTTATTACAACGAGATTTAAAACCCATTAAATAATAATATAAAATAATAAATTAAAGCCTTTTTGCCGAATCCAAATGTTCTTTTGCATGGCCACCTTGCTCTCCTCTCCAGCCCGGTCCGATGCACTAAGTGCTACCTGAAATTTGTTAAAAATAATAGGGTGAGTCGCGAGACTCAGTGTGCAACCCTCGTGCACCATCAGACTGGCCTTAGCCCACAGATCAGAATATAGAACATAATATAAGAGATAACATACATAAAAACCCAACCCAATCCTAGGTTTCCATCCGCTACACACCACCCTTACCTGCCAATCACACCATTGGGGATTTCTACAATCAACCCACACCGCTACACACCATCGATGGCAGTCATGCTGCAGTTAGCTGCTCATCGTCAGAGTTGTGACAGAGTCACCCAGCTAAAATGGCGAAGCCACGAAATGAGTTGTGACAAAGTCACGGTGAAATGGCATAAGCCACCAGAACAGATCACTTCCTCTTTTTATCAATCACCCAACCCCGAGCATACATAGAAATCGACATGCAAAACATATCTTTTTAACAGAAACATTCACTGAAGAATGGCAGAAAACACTAACCTGATATTTATCCTTTACCCTTCTCGGGTTTTCAAACATTATGCCGGGATTTCGGCATTTAACAGAGTATAGCAGATTTATACTTATACATATATATACATAATAGCATTCAATCTAATGGTGTGAGAAGTTACACACCTGATTAAGGTCGATACCCTTGCTAAACCGATCTACAACTTTGCTCGAAAAGCCGAAAAGATGTGACAATAGGGCCTCTCCTATAATCGGCCATGGTTAGTGTTTTACCCGATCTTACACACTAAAATCAATAGATTCCCTTACCTTGAAATCTCGAAAGTATCACGATTCAAGTATTACCGAACTTATGACTTAGAGATCTATGCGATTGACTCCTCTTCAGATCCCAGAATGCCGAAAATAAGAGAGAAATAAGAGATTAGTTTCTAAATAGCCATTCGGCTAGGGACTTTGAAAAGCCGAAAAAAAACATTGAAATCCCGAAATCAACACTTACCTATTGCTTCCTTCAAAATTCGGCACAAACAAGCTCCACTAAAGAAGATTCGGCAACTTTAGGAGGTGAGATCTTAGTGATTTCGGCTTTTAGAAGAACAAAGAATTGGAAAAATAAAAGCAAGGAATGGGTAGAGAGATTCGGCCAAAAGAAAAGAATAGCAGGGTTTCGGCAATTGAGACTTCAAGAGCTTTGATTTCTGTCATCAAAGAAAAGAGAGAAGAGCAAGAATAGAGTAGGAATTTCGGCTGAGAAAAGAGAAGAATAATGAGAACTTGCTAGCAATTTCGGCACATACACCTTAAGCCAAAACCGAATGCCCCTTTCTTTTCAAATTCTTCAAAGTTTGGCTAGCATTAAACACTTAAAGATGGCTCCTATCTTTGATCTATTATCTCCTCAAAAATAGCCTTTATCTGCTTATTAACCATACAATAAAATCCCTAAAATTTAGCCTTGTGCCGTCCCCCCTTGCTCATTTAAATGCCGAATTTTAGCCCTAAAACTTGGGCTTCAAGCAACCATAATTTAGGCCTTCCTCATGCACAAGTGACGCCAACTCCTCTTCCTCCTAGTAGCACCATTTCCTCTGGGCCACAAGCCCAAAATGCTTATTAAACTACTAAAACTTCAATTTAAACCCCTAGAGTGTCTGGACAAAATATTTAAAACAAGGCCTCAGCCCAATTTGAGCCCCATTTGTACCTCAAACTCTCAAATTAATATTTTAAGCACACAAAATGCACAAGCCCATAAATTTAGGATGTTATAGTTCTACCCCCTTAAAATAAATTTTGGCCTCGAAATTTACCTGATCAAAAGAGATGGGGATCCTGTTGTCGCATAACATCCTCTGGCTCCCACGTCGCCTCTTCTGCGCCGTGATTTCGCCACAAAACCTTGACCAAAGGGACGGACTTCCTTCTCAACACTTTTACATCTCGATCCAAGATTTGCACTGGTTCCTCCTCAAAGGATAAATTTGGCCTTACTTCAATCTCCTCCACCGGCACTACATGCGATGGATCAGAACGATAACGTCTCAGCATCGAGACATGAAACACGTCATGTATCTGCTCCAACTCCGAAGGTAACTCCAAACGATAAGCTACTGGGCCCATGCGTTCCAGTACCTGATAAGGCCCAATAAACCGAGGACTTAACTTACCCTTTCGTCCAAACCTCATTACATTCTTCCATGGAGATACCTTCAAGAAGACTTGGTCTCCTACTGCAAATTCCATCTCCTTTCGCTTTAGATCCGCATAAGACTTCTACCGATCAGACGCTTCCTTCAACCGAGCCCGTATTAACTTAACTTTCTCCTCCGTTTTCGAGACTAGCTCTGGACCCAACACCTGACGTTCACCCAACTTCGTCCAACAAGTGGGGGTACGACATCTCCTTCCATATAACGCTTCATACGACACCATCTAAATACTAGCTTGATAACTATTATTGTATGTGAATTCAGCCAAGGGTAAATACTCCTCCCAACTACCGCTAAAATCGATGATGCAACCCCTTAGCATATCCTCCAAGATCTGAATTACCCTCTCAGACTGACCATCAGTTTGTGGGTGAAAAGAGGTACTAAAGTCTAACCTGGTTCCTATTGCCTGGTGAAGAGCCTTCCAGAATCGTGACGTGAACCTAGGGTCCCTATCTGATATGATCGATACCGATACACCATGTAGTCTCACAACCTCGGCCACGTACAACTTAGCCAACCTCTGTAGAGGATAGTCGACCCGAACCGGTATAAAGTGAGCGGACTTCATCATCCGATCCACAACTACCCAAATTGAACCCTTCTTAGTGGGCGTAAGGGGTAGCCCACTAACAAAATCCATCGTGATTCTCTCCTATTTCCACTGCGGAATCTTCACCGGTTGCAACAACCCCGAAGGCAACTGGTGTTCCGCCTTCACTTGCTAACACGTCAAACACTTCCATACAAATTCCGTTACCTCTCGCTTCAAACCTGGCCACCAGAATTGTTCCCGCAAATCACGGTACATCTTAACCCCTCCAGGATGCATAGCGTAAGGACTACTATGCGCCTCCTGAAGAATCATCTGCCTTAACTCCACATACTTTGGCATATAAAATTTCTTACGAAAACATAGAATTCTATCACCATTCAAACTATAGTCCTCTCCTTCACCATTCTGCACTTGTCGGATTTGAGCACCCAAAACATCATCTAAAAGTTGCTTCTCCTTGATCTGTTTTGTCCACATAGGTCTTACTTGAAGTTCAGATACCAAACTACCATCCTCATACAGACTAAGATGAGCGAACATCGCCCTTAGTTCAGATACTACCTTACGGCTTAACGCATCTAGCACTACATTCGCCTTACCCGGATGGTATTCGATTGAGCAATCATAGTCCTTCAGGAGCTCGATCCACCTATGTTGTCTTAAATTTAACTCCTTCTGGGTAAGGAGATACTTCAGGCTCTTATGGTCCGTGTAAATAACTGACTTCTCCCCATAAAAGTAGTGCCTCTAAATCTTCAGAGCGAACACTACCGCCGCTAATTCCAAATCATGCCTAGGGTAGTTCAACTCATGCGGTCTCAACTGTCAAGACGCATATGCAACAACTTTTCCATCTTGCATCAACACACACCCTAACCATGTGTGTGACGCATCACAATAAATGGTAAATTCCTTTCCCACCTCTGGCTGAATTAACACTAGTGCTTCCGTCAGAAACTTCTTCAGCTTCTCAAAGCTCTCCTGTTGTTTGTCAGTCCATACAAACAATACTCCCTTCCTTAACAACTTAGTTAAAAGTGCCGCTAATGCAGAGAACCCCTCAACAAACCTCCTGTAATACCCTGCTAATCCCAAGAAACTTCAGATTTCTACCACAGACTTCGGCGGCTTCCAATCTAATACAGCTTCTATCTTTCGAGGGTCTACCCTAATCCCCTCCGCGGAAACTACATGCCCTAAGAAAGTCACTTCCTTTAGCCAGAACTCACACTTACTGAACTTTGCGTACAGCTGCTTCTCCCTCAAAATTTGCAACACCACACGAAGGTGTGCATCATGCTCCTCCTCGGACTTCGAGTAAACCAAAATATCATCGATGAACACTACCACGAATTGATCAAGGTATGGCTAAAACACCTGGTTCATCATATCCATAAATGCTGCTGGCGCGTTCGTCAAACCGAATGGCATTACCAAGAATTCATAATGACCGTAACGTGTTCCAAATGCCGTCTTATGAATGTCCCCTTCCTTCACCTTTAACTGATGATAACCCGACCTTAGATTAATCTTCGAAAAGACCGAAGTTCCTTTAAGCTGATCGAACAGGTCATCGATTCTTGGCAATGGGTACTTGTTCTTAATCGTCAACTTATTCAGTTGACGATAGTCCACGCACATACGCATGTATCCATCCTTCTTTTTCACAAATAGGACTGGCGCTCCCCATGGAGACACACTCGGTCGAATAAATCCTCGATCCACAAGCTCCTGGATCTGAGCTTTGAGTTCCACCAACTCCTTCGGCGCCATTCGATAAAGAGCAATGGATACCGGAGCCGTACCCGGAAGTAGCTCTATTCAAAACTCCACCTCGCGATACGGGGGTAATCCTGGCAACTCCTCCGGAAAGACATCTGCAAAATCCTTGACTGTTCTAACCTCATCGACAGTTACCTCCTTAGCATCCAACGCACTAATAAAAGCTAAGAATGCGCTGTATCCTTTCCGAATCATCTTAACAGCCTTCAATGCCGATACTACGTTGGATAAATAGTTCCATCTTTCTCCTAACACAACCACCTCCCCGCCTTCCGGGGTATTCAACACCACACGCTTGGTCTCACAATCCAACTTGGCACGATGCTTAATCAACCAATCCATTCCTAAAATAAGATCAAACTCTTCAAATGGCAATTCCATTAAATCTGCCGGAAACACTACCCCTTGAGTTTCTAACGGTACATCCTTAAATAGCTTGTCCACTACCCTAGATTGTCCTAGGGGACTAACCATAGTCATCTTCCTAGTGGTTGTTTCAGAGTCTATACTTAGGGTCTCAGATATTGAACATGCAACATAGGAGTGGGTTGACCCAATATCAATCAAGGCAGGAAATGGTTTATCAAAAATCAGAAACATACCGGTTATAACATCCGGTGTGTCACCATCCTCCCGTCGACGAGCTGCATAAACTAGACCCGACTGCCTCGCATCTACAGTACCTGCACCCCTACCAGGTGCTCCACGACCTCGACCGAATCCATTTCCACCTCTGGCTGCGCCACGACCCCCTTCAACTTCTCCTCCCCCGTGAAATCTAAATCGTCCATTATGCGCTCAGTTGCTTCCATCCAACACTTCTGCCCCATTGGCCCTAAGCCGCTCCGGCACAGATTTTTGGGCTCCTGTGCCCATGCCTACTCCATCAACCCTATCTAAAACCCTCAACATCGCCTGAGATATAGCATCATCTCCGGGTGCCTCATCCCGAAATTCTCCTTCTACAGCCGGTAGATCTGGCATCTCGTTTCCTGACCCGTGGCCTGACCCTACCGACTCTGACACGGTCCTACCCCTACCGCTTCCACGCGGCGGACGTCCTCTACCCCTTGTACTCATTCTTTCGATGGACGTTTATCTGATTAAGAATTTTATGAATAATTAATTCTTTCCACTGATTAACCATGAACAATCTTATGAATAGCAGTTTTAAGGGTAGTTATTTCGAATTGACATTCATAATTTAGTCTCATGTTCGTACCCTCTAGTTCTAGGAAACACATACACTCAATTAACATACAAAGAATCATCCATAAACTTATATTCATCAAATAAAGGTGTTTTCATTGTTTCACTACCCAGGGGTATTTTCGTCATTTTATCCTACAAGGGTATTTTCGTAATTTTCCAAAATAGGGTTCCGTGGTGATTTTGTGAAATAAGGGTATTTTGGTAATTTTGCAACCCGGGGGTATTTCGGTAATTTTAACATATGGGGGTATTTCGGTAATTCTGACATCCAGGGTTTTTTTTTTAAAAAATAGGGGTGTCTTGGAGAATTTGATTTCAGTGGGATAATAATAATGTTCAGGTGTTTGTGGGTGTGTTGTCGTGTGTTGTGTGAGTTTTTCTTTGCTAAGGAAAATTTCGTTGACTTTGTAAATCGGGGTGTATTTGCAAATCATGAGTATCTTGGTATTTGTTTTCGAAGTAAGGGTGTTTTAGCATTTTGTAAAAATAAGGTGGCTGGTCCCTTCCGGGTTTTAATTATAAGGTTTAGCTTGTCAACAAGTTCTCATGATTAGGGTGAAGTCACTACGCACTGTAGGATTCCAATAAAAGGAGGTGAGTCCCTAGGATCGCTTAAATACCAAGCTCTCCCTGAATCCACCCCTAGACATGCGTATGCCCGTTGCCACACCCTAACTCGGCTAAGGTGAACAGTCACTACGCACCAAGTGGGATTCCAGCGAAGAGGAGGTGAGTCACTAGGACTGCTTAAATACCAGACTCTTCTGGATCCAATCCTAGACATGCGTATGCCTGTTACCACACCCTAGTCTTGCGGCTCGTTCCAGGGTTTGTTTAGTGAAGTTAAGTCTTATGAGATTTTAGGAGTTGTTTCAGCTAGGCCTAAAGTCCATCAAGTTCTAATCTAACTAATCTACGTCCCATAAACCCATCAAGCCCACATACATATAACACACAATGAGTTCAGAATACTTACCTGGCGGACTTGGGCCGGAGACGTAGGTGCCATGCCGAGCTAACAAACCTGTTATGCATGTTTCAAAAACCCATCTTTAGAAAATTTTTTGAGCCTAAAAACACCAAAGCTGAGTTTTGAACTGGGCTCTGATACCAACTTGTAACACCCCAAACCCGGCCCAAACACTACAACTGGATTTGGTATGTCACTCAGGAGATTTTTGTAAAAGACGTCGAAATTTGGGCAAAACTTAATAACTTGATAAGTTTAAGTAAGATTTAAAGTTCATTTGTTGTTTTCATGAATTAAAAACCAAAACCTTAATACATGCCTTAGTTTAATTAAAATTTAAATGTCTATCAGTAATAAAAGCCCAAACTAAAACCCAAAACAGAGTATAATAGTCTAGTGGCCCGTGGCCTTATTACAACGAGATTTAAAACCCATTAAATAATAATATAAAATAATAAATTAAAGCCTTTTTGCCAAATCCAAATGTTCTTTTGCATGGCCACCTTGCTCTCCTCTCCAGCCCGATCCGATGCACTAAGTGCTACTTGAAATTTGCTAAAAATAATAGGGTGAGTCGCGAGACTCAGTGTGCAACCCTCGTGCACCATCAGACTGGCCTTAGCCCACAGATATGAATATAGAACATAATATAAGAGATAACATACATAAAAACCCAACCCAATCCTAGGTTTCCATCCACTACACACCACCCTTACCTGCCAATCACACAATTGGGGATTTCTACAATCAACCCACACCGCTACACACCATCGATGGCAGTCATGCTGCAGTTAGCTACTCATCGTCAGAGTTGTGACAGAGTCACCAGGCTGAAATGGCAGAAGCCACCAGAAACAGAGTTGTGACAGAGTCCCCAGGCTGAAATGGCATAAGCCACCAGAACAGATCACTTCCCCTTTTTATCAATCACCCAACCCCGTGCATACATAGAAATCGACATGCAAAACATATCTTTTTAACAGAAACATTCACTGAAGAATGGCAGAAAACACTAACCTGATATTTATCCTTTACCCTTCTCGGGTTTTCAAACGTTATGCCGGGATTTCGGCATTTAACAGAGTATAGCAAATTTATACTTATACATATATATACATAATAGCATTCAATCTAATGGTGTGAGAAGTTACACACCTGATTAAGGTCGATACCCTTGCTAAACCGATCTACAACTTTGCTCGAAAAGCCGAAAAGATGTGACAATAGGGCCTCTCCTATAATCGGCCATGGTTAGTGTTTTACCCGATCTTACACACTAAAATCAATAGATTCCCTTACCTTGAAATCCCGAAAGTACCACGATTCAAGTATTACCGAACTTATGACTTAGAGATCTACGCGATTGACTCCTCTTCAGATCCCAGAATGTCAAAAATAAGAGGGAAATAAGAGATTAGTTTCTAAATAGCCATTCGGCTAGGGACTTTGAAAAGCCAAAAAAAAAACATTGAAATCCCAAAATCCACACTTACCTATTTCTTCCTTCAAAATTCGGCACAAACAAGCTCCAGTAAAGAAGATTCGGCAACTTTAGGAGGTGAGATCTTAGTGATTTCGGCTTTTAGAAGAACAAAGAATTGGAAAAATAAAAGCAAGGAATGGGTAGAGAGATTTGGCCAAAAGAAAAGAATAGCAGGGTTTCGGCAATTGAGACTTCAAGAGCTTTGATTTCTGTCAGAAAAAGAAAAGAGAGAAGAGCAAGAATGGAGTAGGAATTTCGGCAGAGAAAAGAGAAGAATAATGAGAACTTGCTAGCAATTTCGGTTCATACACCTTAAGCCAAAACCGAATGCCCCTTTCTTTTCAAATTCTTCAAAGTTTTGGCTAGCATTAAACACTTAAAGATGGCTCCTATCTTTGATCTATTATCCCCTCAAAAATAGCCTTTATCTGCTTATTATCCACACAATAAAATCCCTAAAATTTAGCCTTGTGCCGTCCCCCCTTGCTCATTTAAATGCCAAATTTTAGCCCTAAAACTTGGGCTTCAAGCAACCAGAATTTGGGCCTTCCTCATGTACAAGTGACGCCAACTCCTCTTCCTCCTAGTAGCACCATTTCCTCTGGGCCACAAGCCCAAAATGCTTATTAAACTACTAAAACTTCAATTTAAACCCCTAGAGTTGTCTGGACAAAATATTTAAAACAAGGCCTCAGCCCAATTTGAGCCCCATTTGTACCTCAAACTCTCAAATTAATATTTTAAGCACACAAAATGCACAAGCCCATAAATTCAGGATGTTACAATTTTAGGTATAAGTGGTAGATAACTGCTTGCTTATGTGGTTAGATGTTTGGTTGCGTGAAAGAGGATTCAAGATTATGTTAAAAGTACATTAGTGTTATTAAGATCAGAGTGCGCAGCGAAAGCATAGTGGTATGATTTAAGCGGTGCGGTTAGTAGTTGGTTGGAAATTTTGAGGACGAAATTTATTTAAGGGGGTAGAATTATAACATCCCAAAATTGGGCCTAGTAGAATTGGACCTATTGGGCCCATTCTTTTCTGTGATATGGCCATCGTTGGATTTAGGGCTTTCAACAAGGTGAAGGAGCACAAGTGATTTGTATTAACCAAATCGTTATCATCGACTTGTCAAGCAAGTGGGGTAAGAACGTTGTTATAAGATTTGTTTTGATCAAAGGAGGGATAATTGCTAATGACTCTTTCGCTCACCAAATATTGTTAGGACGAGATTTCAGTAGCCAAAAGGGTATGATCGATTTTTGGTGCACTGAGGGAGATCACATTCGTGGTGTTGAAACGGTAGAAAGCACAACTTGTAATCAAGGTGTGTAATCCCGTACCCTTCCGAATATAAGTTTGAAATGGTGTGTAATCTCATACCTCTCTGGATGTTTGTATGAAATGTTCTATGATTCGGTCAAAATACTAAAGAAAGTCAGAAACCGGCATCCGAGACCACTCGGGAGTGCGTATGTTCATAGTAGTAACCATATTTTGCAAAGAAACAGTTTGGTCGGCAGCAGTGACGTGATTTTGGAAAAATCATGAAAAATAGGATAAAGGGAATTAGAAGCGAAAAAGATATCAAATTAAAGCTTACCGTGTCTATTTTTATATGAAAGAAATAGAGGAGGAAGAGGAAGTTTATATTCTAGGATATCTTAATTTTAGTGAGACTGGTTCTGATGGACTTCGTGGTTCCCTGTTCTTTCTTGGAAAAATTGGTTAAAATTGCACAAAGTGAATTATGAGTTATAAGTTATATGTATGGATTCCTTAGAGAACCTATTTTCAATAGAAACAAGTGGGAGAAATATATGAAAACCGTACAATGAGATATTTGAAATTAAGTTAAGAGAGGTCAGAATCGTTGGTCAGTGAAACAAGGGATATTTTAAGGAATAAAATGTACTAAATGGTTAAGCCAAAAATTCTGGAAAAATTTTATTAATAAGATATATGAGTATAGTTTCAAGGAAAATTTTTTGAGTTTTCTAACTCGAGTTATAGTCAATTTAGTCAGTATGACGCAGATGGATAGTTTCAAATTTTTATGCCCAAATTAGTAGTTAAGTCCAGGGTTGCGAAATTACCAAAATACCCTTGGAGTGTAAATTACCGAAATACCCCTGGGTTGCGAGATTACCGAATTACCCTTAGTGGATAAAATTACCAATTTATCGAAATGCCCCTATGGGCCGATTTGATAGATTGTTATAATGGGCCGATTACATCAAATGTCCTTATGGGACCGATCAGAAATGCCCCTATGGGCGAATGATCGATTGCTTTAATGGGCTGATTCATAAAAAGTATTCAATAGGTTAATGGATGTTATTTTTATATGGATGTTTTACGATTATGTATGATGCATCTTTACATATTGCATGGGATGGGAAAATTTGAATGAAGAGAAGTATAGACCGGTGGCATTGCCACAAATTCTGATAATGGCTATGTGCCTAACATATGAATTAACGACTCTGTGTCGATCATTTTACCGTATATGAATCTGGTGGCTCAATGACAAATAGTATAAATGGCGGCTTGATCGCAAATTGGAGAGATCAAGCGGGCGGGTTGACTTGATCCCCACAGGAGAGACTGGCTGGTACGGGGGAGAGATTGGATGGATGGGTTGGGTTGCATACTTTGCATTCATATATATATATATATACTATTTTGTAATTGGGCTTTGGCCCAAGATTATCTTAAATGGGCTTAGGCCCAAGATATTTCTAAGCGGGTTCAGGCCCAGTGGATGACGGTAAGGGGATTTCACACTAAGTTCTTATAACTCACCCCCCTTTTTCTTAACCCTTGTAGGTAATGCTCCGTAATGAGGACTTGGGCCCACGGATGACTTGGTGGAGGCCATACTTTAGAAACGGTGTTATTGAACTTTAATTTTCTATTTCGGTTTATTTTATTATTTTGCTATTTTGGTTTAAGTTGTAATAAGGCCTCTGGGATATGTTTTAAATTGCTTTATGTTTAGTCGTACTTATAATGTTGCTTGAATTGTTTTAACGGGGATTTTCTAAAATCATAAATAATGGTTTTCCAAAATTGATTAATAAATGGATTTTATAACAAACTTTTACAAATATTTCCACTCAGAAATTTTCTCTCAAATTATAAACAATATTTTCAAAAGCCACGGTTTTAAAGCTCACTACCTCAATTTTCAACTTATCAAACGATCTTTCAAAAATACTTGTATTTTATCTACGTTTTTGCAATGATTTCAAGATGCTTCTGCAACTCTATTTCT
The DNA here is from genome assembly GCA_025698515.1 of Gossypium sturtianum. Taxonomy (NCBI): domain Eukaryota; kingdom Viridiplantae; phylum Streptophyta; class Magnoliopsida; order Malvales; family Malvaceae; genus Gossypium; species Gossypium sturtianum. Next base: position 57,499,235 of record CM046951.1, on the reverse strand, counting down.
AAACATCACATTTTTATTTTTTTCATTTCAAATATGCTTTCGCTACTAAAAGGGTTTTTTTAAAGATTATTACGTTTTCAAGTAGTTAACAATTGCTTAAGTATTTTTGGTTTTAACAAAGAGGCTGTATTTCTCAAGCAAGTTTTTAATAATCGCAAAAATGGTTTTTTTTTATTTCCATGTGACACACCAGATTCGGGCCTAACTTCTAGGCCGGGTTTGAGGTGTTACAACTTACATGGGATCTCTATCTCTTGATAGCTTTTCAATGCCAAGACTTGTCTTGGACTTACATGACATCTTTGCTTGGAGACTCGCCAATGCCATGCCTTGGCTTGGGCTTATATGGGTCTTCGTCTCATAGTAACTCTCCAATGCCAAGACTTGTCTTGGTCTTACATGATAACTTGCTTGATTGCCGATGCCATGTCTTGACATGGTCTTATACAGACTTTCTTGTCTCATGTGGCAGATTGAGTATCCTAAGTAATTCATTTTCAATCGGGACTTTCATATATATGCTCTTAGTAACTTCTTTGTTTAATTAATCATTAAACATTTTCATGGAAATAATGTGCATATAACAACATCACAAGCAATTCAATGAAATCTTCATGAAGCTTGAAAATCTTAAAAACTTACTGAAATTAGCTCGGTTGGGAATCATCACTGTCTTAACAAAACAATTTCGTTAGAGCCGGGAGATATCACACTATCACGGTCCACATATGGCATGTATAGCTAGACTCTTACTTGTGCTAGGCTAGTCCGAGAATCGACTAAACCATGCTCTGATACCACTAAATGTAACACCCCATATCCGATTCTGAAGCTAAAACCGGATATGAGACATTACTAAGCTTGAACTTTCTTAAACATGTACTTACAGGCTATAAAATTTTGCTTCGAATTAAAACCTCTCTTCCTTAGTCAAATCATTCGTATCGTGGGCCTACGAGGCCTTAAACTTGCATCCGGAAACTTTTATAAGCTAAAGGAAACCTTTCTTTAAGACAGGGGCCACACGCCCGTGTTGGTATAGGGACACGCCCGTGTGCCCTCAAGACATGCCTGTGCCTTCCACCCATGGTCGACACTGACTAAATCCACACGGCCTGGACACGCCCGTGGCCTTGGCCCGTGTGGCAATTAAATTTCTAAGCATCAAGTGCAGACTTCACACGGCCTTGGCACACGCCCATGTGCCAACCGTGTGTATCACACGGCCTGAACAAACGGCCGTGTGACCAGCCCGTGGTCTATTCTGACTTAAGACATTAAGGTGTAGGAGACACGGCCTAGACACACGCCCGTGTGTCTATCCGTGTGGCACTTAGAGGCTATTTTACAAACCTTTTACTACTCTTGTTTGCATACATTCATATACTTCTTCAAAACATTCTCAAATCATCAATTGAAACTCATAAATTAACACATTTTGTTCATGAAAATAAAGTTTTCCTCTCATACACTAGGAGAATTGTTCCCACAACATTTACAACAACTTAAGCCATCATCACTGGCTATACACAACCATTCTATAAATTCTCTTAGGCCAACAACATTTGGCTACAACAATTAGACTTCATCAACTTTAAACGAATCCCTATACATGCCATGACTCTTAAGGACTTGATACCTCATACCGTGTCCGCTTTCGATAGTGTGAAAACATCTCCGGCGGTCTCCAACCCGAGCTAAGTAATGAAACCTATAAGAGATGAGAAAAGTAAAGGAGTAAGCAATAATGCTTAGTAAGTTCATCTGCATAATCTAACAAATAATGATATTCACTGAATATACATAACCCCAAGGTAATATGCCGAGTTTTTCTCATCAATTCATGGTTACTTACTCAATCATTCTTGAATCTTACTCATTCTATCTCTTACCACATTTCTACCATGCCACAAGCCAATTCGCTCGTTTAATTAGCATACATTCCTGCATTGATCATCACAAGATCATACAAAACAACACATCAAACATTTTCAATAAGTCGCTCATACTACTAATCTCTCGGTGGTTACGCACTTAGCCCACCATTGAATCTCTTATAGGGTGGAATTGCACACAGCCCACCAATCATTTATACCTATGGTGATTTCGCACTTAGCTCACCAATCATTTATAAGCGATGGTATCGCTTTACGACCCATCGATTACTAACCAATCAGGTGGTAACGCACACAGCCCACCAATCATTTATAAGCGATGGTATCGCATTACAGCCCATCGACACTAATCAATCGGTGGTAACGCACACAACCCACCAATCATTTATAAGCGATGGTATCGCATTACCCATCGATTACTAATCAATCGTGGTAACGCACACACACCCACCAATAAATAATATAGTTGATGGTATCGCTTTACGACCCATCACTAACCATTAATAAGTTGATATCGCACATAACTCACCGTTATTTACATTCATGGATAATAATCCACAGGTATATCTCTATTTCAAATGTTCATTCGAGAACATCCTCACATGCTTCTATTCTTACTTAACTTTCTACGGTACTCGTTATCATTCACACAGTACATCAATAAATCTGTCTCATGCAACTAAGGTGCATCAACTACACATACCCCACTAGGGGTTCATCATATATTGAATTCATCTCAATTCAGTTCTACACATACTTGTGCTACTCATGGTACAACCACATACATTCAACATATACATTGAATTATTCGAATTGTTAAATAACTCTCTCGAGTCTCATGCACATAGTTCTCATTATCATCATACCCCAATTGGGTCTTACATACACTAACATATCGATGCCACGTCCCTGACATGGTCTTATATGAATTCTTACACTGAGGCCATATTCCAATATGGTCTTATTCGAGACTTTAACCATTGTCCTATCGTGCTATACACCTTTCCCATTTCTCTAAATTTAATTCCATTGACATCTCATCAAGAGACATTTCATACATTCATATAGTAATATACATTCCATACAACATTGGAATACTAAATCAGCTCATACGTAATTGCAACATTCGCACATGAACTTACCTCGATGTCGAAAGAGTCGAAAAGGACTTTTTGCCCATATTTCTCTTTTCATCCGTTCTAGGTCCGAAACTCATTTTATTTGATCTAGAACAATGAAATTTACTGATTTAGTCACTTATAAATCATGATATACCATAATCTAAACTTTAGGCAAAAATGACTATTTTGCCCCTACACTTTGGCAAAATTACTATTTTGCCCCTAGGCTCGTAAATAAATTTTCATCACATTTTCTTGTTAAAAAGCCTATCTGAACATTTAATCCTCTTACAACTATTTTCAATTCCATCAATTTCATGCTTAAAAGAACAAATTACAACTTTTGCATTTTAGTCCCAATTAGGTGTTTTCATGACAACACCTTTCACAAAAGTTGTTTCTCATCATCCTATCATTCATTTTATTTCATAAAAACTCATCAAACAACATGAACTCTATCATGGCAAGTCCCTAGACTTTCAACCATATTGCAAACTAGTCCCCTCTTTAGAAAGCTTAAGCTTTGGGGACTCCAAAAGTATAATTTTCTTCAAGAAATACCATCAAAACCACTTACTTGAGTGGAGAATTGCTTGCTGAAATTTTAAGCTTCAAAAACCCCTCCAATGGCTGCTATTTTTGGTGGAGGAAGAGAAGAAATAAAAAAGATGATAGCTTGGCTTATTTCATCTAATTTTATTTCTTTTTAGTCACCTAACATGACCACATTTAATATTCTTGTCCCCTTTAACTTCTTGACCGGCCAAGCCACTAAAACAAGGCCAAATTGCACATTTGGTACCCCTAATTTATAAACCATAGCTATTTGGTGCCTCTAGCAAATAAAATAGAACTTTCGCACTTTATACGATTTAGTCCTTTTTCACAATTTAGCTAGAAATCGCTAAAATTAAGGCACCAAAATTTTCATGCATCCTCATAAACATGTTATAACACATAAAATAACATGAAAATAATTTTCTCTACCCTCGAATTATTGATTCTGAGATCACTCTTCTGACTAGCCCCTAAATCGGGCTGTTACATAAATTCTATCTTATTATTATTGTACTTGATTTGTTCTTAATAAAAAAAACGAAGTATATTCATTATTAGCTCTATGTCATTTGAGCTTAAACTGTTAATTTCATTATCTTTCGAAGAAGCTCATGTTATTAGTATTAATTTTCCGTGATGTAATTATTCAGTATTAGTACAACTTTCTAGTTAGGTAATTTGTCAATTCAGTCTCGATACTAACTTTCTAATTCAGCCTTTATCCACACCTTTAACCCAAGCCCCGTTGCAACCCATAAAATTCCTTTTGATTTGTGTATCATATCATTTTACAGTGGCGGAGATTTGATTTTCATGCAAGCCTATGGGATTAACTTTTCATGTTTGACTCTTGAGTGCTTATTTTTGAACCTTAAACACTTCGAGTGATTTGAGTGAATCTTCAGTGAGGATGTCAACCCTTGTCGATTTTGAATTAGAGGTAATTATTTAGAGGAGGGGAAACACCTATTTTTCGTACTATAAAAACTATGACTTAGATTGTTTGAATCTTTAGGACTCTTTGAGTTGAATTATCCATGTATGAATTATCTTTGAATTATGATGAAACATTGTTGATGAAGGTTATGAATTGAGGAAATTCTATTTTAATTGTGAGTTGAGAATTTTGCTTGAGGACAACCAAAAGCTTAAGTGTGGGGGTATTTGATAAACCGTAATAGTAACATATTTTAAAGCCCACATTTAGCATACTTTTGGATGATTTATCCCTTGAATTATGTAATTTGGTGCTCTTAATCCTTTAATTTCATGTTTTATACTCAGGAGAGCATAGGAGGATGAAAAGAACGGAAAACGGGCTTAAAACAGACCAAATGGGCCAAAGAAAGAAATCGACACGGCTGGGCCAATCCACACTAGTGTGCCTTATTGATAGACTCGAACACGGCCTGGCCACGATTCACATGGGCGTGTGCCAAGGGCGTGTCCCTGCCGTGACAAAGAAGAATTTCACTCAAATTAGGATATTTAGAGGCGAAGAAACACATTCCAAAGTCTATATAAACACCCTAAGTATGACCTAAAAGGTGGGAGTCGACAGAAGCCTTCTGTCGGGGGCGTCCAGCTAGGCCAAGGAGCCAAGCCGGAGAGGTCAAAATCGTGGGATTTACTTGAAGAAAGCCAGTTGATTCATCTCAAGAAGCCGAAATGAAACGCCCCAAACCCGGTCAATACGCCATGACCGAATCTGGCATGCCACGAAGGAAAACGTTTTGAAGAAAAACAAGTTAACGATTAAATTTTAGTGAAAAACTTTTTGTTGTTCTAAATTCGTAGAAAATTAAGTTGAAAACTGATATTTTATTTTGAAATTCCGTAAATAGATTTTTTAAAACTTAGTCACAGCTTAGATTCGTAAACCATTTATAAATTAAAGAGAAACTAAAGCAATTAGGTTGAAAATCGTATCTAATAAAAATTTGGAAACTTAAGTTTTTGGAAAATAGTATGAATTATCGAAAATACTTAAGTTGTTAAAAATTATCAATTTATTTAGGTTACCCGATGGTAACTTTTGAAAACCATTGCATTTTGTAGTTTAGAAAACTTTGTGCTCAAATTATTATATCAACCATGTATTTTATAAGCCATGTTAAAATCAAATCCAAAGCATAATAACATAATTAAAGAGGCCTTATTACAATTTCAAATAGAGATGAAAAACCAACTTAAATAAAATATAATACCCAAACCAAAATCCGTGTAAATCGAATTTTTATTGCATGGCCTCCTCGAGTCTATCCGGCTCCTCATCCATGATTTACATTTAATCACTGAAAAGATAAGGAGAAGGTGAGTCACCAAGACTCGATGCATAATCCTTCCCCGGTTGATGCAACATACTTACACAATTATAACCAAGCAATGTATATATATATGATGCACCCAACCTAGCCATCCATAACCCCTTTTCTACCCCGTGTGGTACCAAAACCACTGGTGGTGCTAAACCACCGTGACCAAAGTCACGATATTCAATATTGTGATACCAAATCACTTTGGTGACCCAAAGTCACAAATAATCAAGTCGTGGGGCCAACCCACTTGTGATACCAAATCTTTGGCGACAATCCCATATCTTAAAAGTGGGGCCAACCCACGGTGGTGTTAATCCACAGGGACGAGTCGCTATGAGGTGCCAAACCTCTGGTGTCCCAAAGACACAAATGTGATACCAAATCACTGGAGGTGCCAAACCTCTGGTGTCCGAAGACACGAATATCAACCTTCCCCCTCCTCTCATATTGCCCATACCAATGCAATATTTGTACAAATCATGTCAACATACCTTATTATGAAACACATAACAAATATATCATAAATCGTAGATCATGATTTCAATCCACATGTATTAACAACATATAGAAACGAACTTACCCGAATCCTCATTCATACCATCATAGTATCATATCAAGATCTCTTCATTTTCCACTTTAATAATATGATTAGTAAATTGAAATTATATATACATATACATAACCGAGTTATAAAGTGTGTAAGGTACACACCTGACACTATCGCAAGTACTCAAACCAAGACCGATCTACCGCACTAGATCACCTTGTCCTACAATCGGCCAATATTTAAATTATAAATAAAGGCCATTCGGCCATACCACTAAATCCCAATGAGTTATCACTTGAAATACCAAGTCTTACCTAAAGCTTACCCAAAACGATTTGACAAAGAAACGAGGCTTAGATTGATTGCTTCCAACGCCCCGAGGAGCCTAAAAGAAATCGGTTTCTAAGAATGATTAGAACCTTGCAACAATTGTCCAAAATTCGGCCTTTGTCCACAAGAGGAACAACATAGAAACAATAAAAGACTAAGGAAAACGGCCATAACACTTACCTATCTTCCAAAACCGTTTGAAGAAAACCAAATGAAGTCCTACCCTTGAAGAAAATTCGCCAAGACAAATCAAATAGGATATGAGAGTTTTGGCTATGATTTTGAAAGAAAACAATTGATATTCGGCTCAAAAGAGATGAAGAATTAGTATGGCAAAGAAGAAAAAAAAAAAATGAAAAGGGAAGAAGGATGATTCGGCTTTAGCAACTAATGAAAGAAAAATCAAGGGAAAGGGAAGAAAGAGATTCGGCCAAGAAGAAAGTAAAAGAAATGTTGTGATTTTGAACAATATTCAAAAAAAAAAGAAAAGAGAGAAAATGGGATTAAGAGATTCGGCCAACACCTATTTTACTAAAAAGAAGAAAAGTGCACAAAAATGCACAAAGTTCAAATGTAGTTTCGGTTTCAAAAGGAAAAATGAGAGAAAGAGAATGGTATTTGGTTCAACACAAAAATGAGAGCTAAAATCCAAAGCAAATTTGCACAAAAATGCCTAGGTACATTCGGCCAAAGAAGGATTTTTTGGAGAGAAAAGAAACAAATGCCAAAAGGTGCACAAATGCTAAAGTTGGCCAACTATCCTTCCCCAAACCTCCTATCAATATTCGCCACCCCTAGCCATACATGCCGTCCACATACATGCACTAAAGGCCTTGGAATAGTTTCCAAAACATCTCCCTTAAGCCAAGCCTTGAAATCCTCTACATTCCCAAAGTTGAAGAAATTTTATCCCCAAAATCTAGCAATTCTATCCCTTATTTCATTCTTACCATAACCTTAAGTCTTCTTGCCATAAAAAGAAAATTGTCCATCTTATCCATATATATAGTTGACCGACACTTAATGCTAGGATGTACAAAAAATAAAATCCTCAATATGCTTTCCATGCTACTCGAACCACTTCCCTCAAGCAACCTTTCAAGCTCCTTATCCATTATGCCACTAACTCCTCATGTGCTTTAATTTAACACTTAAATTAACTTAAGTGTCAAGCTCACTTAATCCACTTCACTAAATTTTCCACACTAAAAATTATTCTAGCTTAGCTAATATTTCCAAGCCTTCACACAAATATACTAAGCACACAATAACAATCATATCCGAGCTAATACAGATAACAAGATGATACTCTAACATTTTTAGGATGTTACACGAAATCATACTCAAGACGAAGGATCTTCTCTTCAATTCCTTCAGGGAGTTTTAGGGTTTTTCTTATGTTTTGTTTTATCTTTTCTTTTGAGATGTATTCTTTTATAATTATGAACTAAACCCTCAGATACCTGAGGGGGATGAAACCTAAAACGGATCTTGTTATCGTTTGCTGAACTATATGATAAATACTTGATTTGTTCTTAATTATGTGTTCTTAATTCTTACTTTGATATTCCAGGATATTGATTCAAGTACTGATGTGCTTAGGTGGTGGAGCAAAAGTCCCTGCCTAAGAGTAGATCTAGCATAGTTAAGCGGAGTTGCTCGCACGCCTAGACATAGGGTGACGAAATTTTGCCGGATTTGGGTGAAACCTAATATGGGAGTCCATAGTTCGAGTTAATGCAATTCTAGGGGTTTTAATTAGAAAGAGATTTCAATTAATCAACCTAGGGTTAGACGTTAGTCGCCTCGAGAGAGGGATTAATATACATTAGGGAATCCTACGGATCAAGTCAAGTGAATAAATCGTCTGGTTCAGAGTTAGATAACAAGTGAAATCTAGGTGGATTCTTCATCGGGTATTGTCTTAGTCAATTGGTTTTTCTCATGAGTATTTTCCCAAATTCATTCTCTTTGTCTTAGCATCTTTAGCTTAGTAGTTAGTTAATTTTAGATTAAACAACAAATTCCCTTATTTCTTAGGCTAAATAATAGAAAGAGAGTCAGTATTAGTACTTCTGGTTCCTTTGGGTTCGACAATCCGGTCTTGCCACTAAGCTATACCACTGTTCGATAGGTGCACTTGCCTCAATCATCGTAACAGTTAGTTCCCATGCTCGATCATTCTTTATATAAATTTTTAAGACTCTGACGTACACGATCAGGTGCCTTGCTCAACAGTTTGCCACCATTGGTATGCTTCATCGTGAAGCAACGATTCTGCACCATTTAATTTCTGCTCGGGTGTTCAATCCAAATCATTCATGATCCTCTAAGTGGCCTCCAACCAATTTTCAGCCACAGTCGGGGCGACTCTAGTGGCGCTCTAAAATAATTCGACCCTATTTGACTGGAGTCATTCAGTTATTGACCCACAGGTACCAAGTCCAGTCTGGGCCCCAACGACCCTTTCCAACACTCTCAACATAGCTCGGGACAGTGCGTCATCCCCAGCAGTCTAAGCCCGAGACTTAATCTCAACAGTAGGCATCCCAACAGTCTCGCTTGTATCTAAATTGGGCATACTGCCCATCGAGGATGGCTCAGCTCGAGCCCCTCTTCAGTGCCTACCATGCCCACGAGTACATCGTCCACGATTTTTGTGCATACTTATTATGCTCATATTATCTACAATTTTAGAATTTTATGAATCAGTTTAAGTTTGTTATCGGAAGTCTTATGCCCAAAATTTTATCAGAACTTTTACAGAGTTGTTATAGTCTTTAACTAAAGCAAAGCATTTCTAAACTTATAGTGTCTTTCTAAACTACAGAGTATAGTTAAAGCAGAAGTACTTACAGGATAGACGCTGGAGACTCAGAATTTTTCATAAACTCATTTTTCAAAATTAATCAGAAATACATTTTGTTTAAAAACACTTTTCGTAAAAATTTAAACCCAAAAATCACAGTCCAAGTTTTGAACGTAGGCTTTGATACCACCAAATGTAGCACCCCAAACCTAACCTAGACTTTATGACCATATCTGGAGGTATTACAACAATTCATTTGAAAATCCAGAAACCATTTTGAGACTTGTAAAATAAATAGCGCTAGCCTTTTATAAATAAAATTTCAGTTTATTTAGAAAGTTCTTTCTCTTAACTACTTCATTAAATTTTGCGGATAAATACTTATTAAAAAACATTTAGTTTTGCAGCGGAATTTCTTTGTTAAGTAAAGTTTTGGAAAACACAGTTCGATTTTGGAAATTCATCATTTTGCAGATAAAATTAATATAATAAAAAAACATTCAAATAGTTTAAATTTGGCTTTACGCCGTTCACTTTTTTCAGGTTTTTCGTTACACACCTTGTTTATTTTTTATGCAAATTCACTCACGAGACTTCCTGAACCTGAAAATGTCAATTAAACTACCAATTAGAACATTTCCCAAACTCGATTCACTAAATCTTTATTACCAACAACAAGTGTTTAACAACGAGATTCGATATTAAATCCCAAATTGAACTCTTACCTTCAAGAAATAGCAGCCCACCAAAAGATTCTAGGTCACCAGGGGATTAACTGCCTCACCAACTTCACCTAAAAACTCAAACGATTAGTAACGAAACTCATACACCGATAATACAACACTCGTGTAGGAAAAACCAAACTTACGCATCGAAAACTAATTTACTTACACCAAGATTAACCATGAACAACCCTTTTTAAAATCCCACTTTCGATCAAAACAAGATTGACAATACAACAATGGCCACAATTTCGAATAGAATAGAAAGGGAGCAAAAAGGAAAAGAGAATCAAACTAACATTAAGAGCAAGAAACAGAAGAAAGTGAACGGATGAGAGTGGGGGGAAAATATGGGAAGGAACAAGAAAAAGAAAAAAAATAGAAGAAAAGAATTAAAGGGTGAGGGGTGACAAAAACGTGCCAAACGATTTGGCTTGGAAAGTTAAAAAAAATATAAAACAAACGAACAAATAAAAATAAAAAATTAATAACAAATGGTAATATCCAACCAACTGATTTGATTTTGATAACTTATCAGATCTTTCCCAAAGTTTGAATTGAACTCAACTACAAACACAAAGCAGCACCAAGCATGGGACCAAAAATATATTTCCACTTTGCATACGTAGGGATTCGAACACATGACCAAATGGTAAGTTGACACCTTACTATTGAACTAGCAAGCTCATTCTGTCAGAAGTTGAGCGAAAATAAAATTTAAGTCAAATGTACAGAGATAGGGATAGGAACAAAAATATCAAAAATTCCAAGAGTGAGATTTGAACCCATGAGTTCAAACACACATCCAAAGTACTTAACCACTGAACCAAATCAATTCACATAAAAAAATTTAACAATTTAAATACTCAAATTTTTGGGTGTTACACAAAGAAAATATTGAGTCATTGATTACCTAAGGTTTAACTAATATTAAACTGCATTGTAACACCCCAAACCCGGTCAATACGCCATGACCGAATCTGGCATGCCACGAAGGAAAACGTTTTGAAGAAAAACAAGTTAACGATTAAATTTTAGTGAAAAACTTTTTGTTGTTCTAAATTCGTAGAAAATTAAGTTGAAAACTGATATTTTATTTTGAAATTCCGTAAATAGATTTTTTAAAACTTAGTCGCAGCTTAGATTCGTAAACCATTTATAAATTAAAGAGAAACTAAAGCAATTAGGTTGAAAATCGTATCTAATAAAAATTTGGAAACTTAAGTTTTTGGAAAATAGTATGAATTATCGAAAATACTTAAGTTGTTAAAAATTATCAATTTATTTAGGTTACCCGATGGTAACGTTTTAAAAACCATCGCGCTTTGTATTTTAGAAAACTTTGTTCACATATCATTAAATCAATCATGTAATTTGCAAGTTATTCCTAAAACAAATCCAAAGCATATAAATAATCCAAAAACATAATTTAAGAGGCCTTATTACAAACCCATAAAAATGAAAACCAAATTAAAATCAAGTACCCAAATGGAAGTTCATGTAAAACCAAATTTCATTGCATGGCCTCCTCGAGTTCATCCGGCTCCTCATCCGCGAATTTACGAATTACCTGAAAAAGTAAGGGAGAAGGTGAGTCACCAAGACTCAGTGCATATTCCCTCTCCCGGGTAAATACCACATACTTACACAAATTATAACCAAGCAATATATATATATATATTATGCACCCAACCTAGCCATCCTTAACTCCTTTTTCTACCCCGTGTGGTACCAAACCATTGGTGGTGCCAAACCACTGGTGACCCAAAGTCACGATATTCAATATTGTGATACCAAATCACTGGTGACCCAAAGTCACAAATAATCAAGTTGTGGGGCCAACCCACTTGTGATACCAAATCACTGGCGACAATCCCATATCTCAAAAGTGGGGCCAACCCACGGTGGTGTTAATCCACAGGGACGAGTCGCTATGAGGTGCCAAACCTCTGGTGTCCCAAAGACACAAATGTGATACCAAATCACTGGAGGTGCCAAACCTTTGGTGTCCGAAGACACGAATATCAATCTTCCCCCTCCTTTCATATTGCCCATACCAATGCAATAGATAAACAAATCATGTCAATATACTTTGATATGAACATATAACCAATACATATCGTAGATCGTGATATTAAAAAACACATAGCAACATCATATCGAAACGGACTTACCCGTATCCTTGCTCATACCCATCAAGGTATCATATCAATATCTCATAGTTTCGGCTTTAACAACTTAAATAGTTATTTAACACACACATATATATATAAACCAAGTTATAAAGTGTGTAAGATACACACCTTTCACCAATGCAGATACTAACTTCCGAAGGTCCGATCTATCGCACTAGATCACCTTGTCCTACAATCGACCAATACATAGATTATAAACAAAGGCCATTCGGCCATACCACTAAATCCCAATGAGTTATCGCTTGAAATACCAAGTCTTACCTAAAAGCTTACCCAAAACGATTGACAAAGAAACGAGGCTTAGATTGATTGCTTCCAACGTCCCGAGGAGCCTAAAAGAATAATCGGTTCCTAAAAATGGTTAGAACCTTGCAACAAATGTCCATAGGTTCGGCCTTTGACCACAAGAAAACGACATTGAAAAGAGAAAGAAATGAAGGAAAAACGGTCATGAACACTTACCCTTTTCCAAAACCGATTGAAGAAAACCCAAAATGAATGCCTACCCTTGATGATATTCGGCCAAAACAATACAAAAAGGGAGTGGGAAGTTTCAGCAATATGGTTATGAAAGAAGAAAGATATGTGTATAAAAAGTAAGGAAGTATGTGAGTAGAAAAGAGAATAAAAAAAATGAGAGAGAGGATTCGGTTTTAGCAACAATGGAAGAAAAGAAAAGTGAGTTTGGGGAAGAAAGAGGTTCGGCCAAATGAAAGAAAAAAGGAAATGTGGTTGAGCAAATATCAAAAGAAGAAAAGAGAGAGATGGGAGAAAAAAAGGTTCGGCCAAGCACCTAGTTTGCCGAAAAGAAAAATGCACAAAATGTAAAAATGAGTTTTCGGTTTCAAAAGGAAAAATGAGAGAAAGAAAATAGTATTTGGTTCAAACAAAATGAGAGCTAAAACCAAAAGTAAAATTGCATAAAATGCTTATGGTGCATTCGGCCAAAGAGGGATTTGTTTAGAGAGGAAGAGAAAAAAATATGCCAAAAGGTGCACAATTACTAAAGTTGGCCAAATATCCCCCCCCCAAACCTCCTATCAACATTCGGCCACCCCTCTAGCCACACATGCCATCCACATACATGCACTTAAGGCCTTGGAATAGTTTCCAAAACATCTTCCTTAAGCCAAGCCTTGAAATCCTCTACATTCCCAAAGTTGAAGGAATTTTATCCCCCAAATCTAGCAATTCTATCCCTTATTTCATGCTTACCATAACCTTAAGTCTTCTTGCCAAAAAAAGAAAATTGTCCATCTTATCCATATGTATAGTTGACTGACACTTAATGCTAGGATGTACAAAAATAAAATCCTCAATATGCTTTCCATGCTACTCGAACCACTTCCCTCAAGCAACCTTTCAAGCTCCTTATCCACTATGCCACTAACTCCTCATGTGCTTTAATTTAACACTTAAATTATCTTAAGTGTCAAGCTCACTTAATCCACTTCACTAAATTTTCCACACTAAAAATTATTCTAGCTTAGCTAATATTTCCAAGCCTTCACACAAATATACTAAGCACACAATAACAATCATATCCGAGCTAACACAAATAACAAGATGATACTCTAATATTTTTAGGATGTTACAATTCTACCCCCTTAAGAAAATTTAGTCCTCGAAATTACACGATCAAAAGAGTTGAGGGTCTGCTTTGCCTCATCGCATCCTCCGGTTCCCACGTAGCTTCTTCCACGCCATGATTCCGCCATAAAACCTTCACTAAAGGAACGGACTTCCTACGCAAAACTTTCACATCTCGATCTAGAATCGCACAGTTCTTCTTCTATCACAACTGGACTCACCTCTATTTCCTCTCATCGCCACGACATGCGATGGATCGAACGATAGCGTCTAAGCATGGAGACATGGAACACATCGTGAATCGACTCACTCGATGGCACTCTCGGTGATAGGCTCACTGGTCCCACTCGTCTCAACACCTTATACGATCCAATAAACCTTGGACTTAACTTGCCTTTTCTCCCAAATCTTAACACTTTCTTCCATGGCGAGACCTTGGAAAAACTTTGTCACCCACGGCAAACTCTATATCATTCCGGTTGAGATCAAGATATGACACGCCTATCGAAGCTTCCTTGACGAGCCACGAATCGTCTTAACCTTATCCTCAGTCTCTGCAACCAACTCTGGTCCTAACATCTAACGCTCATCCAACTCTGTCCAACATGTAGGTGTGCGACACCTCCTACCATACAACGCCTCATATGGTGCCATCTTAATGCTTGCTTGATAACTATTGTTGTATGCGAATTCAGCTAATGGCAAAAACTCTTCCCAGCTGCCTCTGAAGTCCAAAACACATCCTCTCAACATATCCTCCAAAATCTGAATAACTCTTTCCGATTGCCGTCAAGCGTGGATGAAATGTCAGATGAAATCCAACCGCGTACCAAAAGCTTGATGTAACGCTCTCCAAAACCTCGACGTAAATCTAGGATCTCATGCGAGATGATCGACACTGGTACACCGTGCAACCTCACTATTTCTGCCACATACAACTTAGCTAACTTCTGAAGCGAATAATCCACCCTTACCGGAATAAAATGAGCTGACTTAGTCAGACGATCCACAATCACCCAAACTGAGTCCTTCTTACTTGGCGTAAGGGGTAATCCAGCGACAAAGTCCATAGTGATCCGTTCCCACTTCCCTTTGTGGAATCTTCACCGGATGAAGTAACCTGCATAAAGAATCGATGTTCGCCTTGACCTGACTGGGCACGCCGGACATTTACCCACAAACTCGATTACCTCCGCTTGCACTGCCACCAAAAGCGCTCTCTTAAATCCCGATACATCTTGCTACCTCCGGGATGCATAGCGTATGGGCTGCTATGTGCGTCGAAGAATCCTTTGCCTCAACTCAATATCCTTTGGCATACAAGCTCTCCCTTTAAAACATAATACTCCATCTTTGGACAAACTATAATCCTCTAAACCTCCGTTCGAACCCGCAACCTCCAGATCATTTAAACCATCATCCTCTAACTGTTTCTCCTTGATTTGCTCTAACCAAGTCGGCTTGACTTGCAATTCAGCCAAAAGACTCCCATCGTCATATAAGCTAAGACGAGCAAACATTGATCTTAAGTCAGTCACAACCTTACGGCTCAACGCGTCGCCACCACATTAGCCTTGCTCGGATGATACTCAATCGAGCGATCGTAGTCCTTTAACAACTCAATCCATCTACGACGCCTCAAGTTCAAATCCTACGAGTCAAAAGATACTTAAGACTCTTGTGATCCGTGTAGACTATCGACTTCTCTCCATACAAATAGTGTCTCCAAATCTTCAAAGCAAAAACCACAATAGCTAATTCCAAGTCATGCGTCGGATAGTTAACTTCATGAGGTCTCAACTGTCGAGATGCATAAGCCACTACCTTCCTTCCTCTGATCAAAGCACACATCCCAAACCAGTATGTGATGCATCACGAAGAAAAGTGAATTCCTTGCCTGCCTCAGGTTGAATCAAAATCGGAGCTTCAGTTAGAATCTTCTTCAACTTGTCGAAACTTCCTTGCTACTTCTCGGTCCATACAAATGGAACTCCTTTCCTCAATAACTTAGTCATAGGTGCTGCTATCAAAGAAAATCCCTCTACAAATCTTCGGTAATACCCCGCCAGACCTAGAAAACTCTGAATCTCAGCCACTGACTTAGGCGGCTTCCAATCCAACACTGCCTCAATCTTTCGAGGATCCACTCTAATCCCCTTAGCTGATACTACGTGACCCAAGAAAGTCACCTCCCTAAGCCAGAACTCACACTTACTAAATTTGGCATAAAGCTGCTTTTCCCTCAGAATCTGCAACACTACTCACAAATGCGCATTATGCTCCTCCTCTGACTTTGAGTATACCAAAATATCATCTATAAATACTACGACAAACTGATCCAGAAACTGCTGGAATACCCGATTCATCATGTCCATGAATGCTGCCGGCGCGTTAGTCAACCCAAACGGCATTACCAGAAATTCGTAGTGCCCATACCGAGTGCGAAATGCCGTCTTATGGATATCAGCCTCTTTCACCTTCAGCTGATGATATCTAGACCTTAAATCAATCTTGGAGAAAATTGCTGCCCCCTTAAGCTGATCAAACAAATCATCTATCCTCGGCAAAGGATACTTGTTTTTGATCGTCAGCTTATTCAACTGGCGATAGTCTATACACATCCGCATCGAACCATCCTTCTTCTTGACAAAAAGTACCGGCGCTCCCCAAGGCGAAACACTTGGTCGGATAAAACCTCGATCCAACAATTCCTGAATCTGAGCTTTTAATTCCACTAATTCCTTCGGAGCCATCCTATACGGTGCAATAGACACCGGCGCAGTTCCGGGTAACAGATCTATACCAAATTCAACTTCACGATCCGGAGGCAATCCCGGAAGTTCTTCTGGAAATACGTCAACATATTCCTTTACCGTTCGGACATTCCCCATAGTAGACTCCTTAGCCTCCAACGCACACACATGAACTACAAATGCCTCACGACCTCTTCCGACCAACTTCCACGACTTTCAAAGCAGATACCACGTTGGATAGATAATCTCTTCTATTACCTATCATAACCACCTCTTTGCCCTCAGCTGTCTTCAAAACCATGCGCTTAGCAGCGCAATCCAAACTTGCTTGATACTTGACCAACCAGTCCATCCCAAGAATCAGATCAAACTCCCCAAATGGCAGTTCCATCAGATCAGCTACAAACACTACCCCTTGGAGTTCTAGGGGTACATCCCTATACAGCTTATTTACTTCTACAGAGTGACCTAGAGGGCTAAGTACTGTCATTTTCCTTGAAGTAGTCTTAGAGTCTAGATTCATAGTCTCTACTATGCTACTAGCAACATACGAATGTGTCGAACCCACATCTATCAAAGCCGTATATGGTACACCAAAGATTAAGAACGTACCGGTTATAACATCCGGTGCGTCGCCCTCCTCTCAATGTCTTGCTGCATATACCAAACCAGGCTGTCTTGCCTCAGTGCTACCTGCACCTCTGCCTGAAGCTCCACGGCCTCGACCAGAACCATTACCTCCTCTACCATTACCACGACCTCTCAGTGGTGACGGTCCCTCATTTCTGAACTGAGCACGACCTTGACCCTCAGACTGATTCCTAGCTAGCTTACATGGACAATCCCTCACACGATGATCCAGTGAGCCACACTCAAAACATCCTTTCCCTCCGGTCCAACATTCGCCCCAATGAGATTTCCCACGCCGGTTACCGCTGTCTTTGGTCCCGATTAGCGATATGAGCCTCCCAGATTGATTTGGCCCACTCTGCCTAACCCTCTTCTGAGAATTATCGGCTGACCCGGATGATCCAAAACCTCTCTTATGTTTATTCTTGTCGTGCCTCTGCCTTACCGATTCCTTTATCCCTTCAGCTATCTTAGTCTTTTCAACTAGCGCAGCAAACTCTCGCTCCTGATGTGGAGTAATCAGCAATCTTAGCTCGTCCCTCAATCCATCTTCGAGCCGAACACATCGCTCGTGCTCCGAAGCCACGATACCTCCAGCATACCGTCTCAATCTTAAAAATTCTGCCTCATATTCTGATACGGACTTACTCCCCTGAACCAAACTCAGAAATGCCTTACGCTGCGCATCAATGTAACTAGACCCAACATATTTCTTCTGATACGTTGCCTTAAAATAATCCCAAGTGAGATCCTCTGCTGCAGCACTATTCCGCACCGTGAGCCACCACTGATATGACTCATCCCGAAGAAGCGACACTATCCCTTTCAGCTTTTCCTCAGCACTCAGATCCAAGTCATCCATGATTCGTTCCGTCGCCTCTAACCAATACTCGCCGTCGGGAGCCACACGAAACACCTCGAAATACCTCGGCTCCATTGGCTCAAGTCGCTCGGATCACGGATTTTGAATCCCGCGCCTCCACCTATTCCGGCTACCCTCTCAAGAACTCACAAAGATCGCTCGAGACAACTGCGTCATCCCCGTTTGATCTCGATACTCAACTCCAACCGCTGGTGGTGGGGGTGGTGGTACCTCATTCTCGGATCCTTGACCGGACCTCACCGCTCGCACCACGACCATCCTACCCCGACCACGTCCACGAGTAATACGACCCCGACCTCGAGTACTCATGTCTAAAGTCTCGACTTATCTGATTTAAAAGCGTTATGCATTAGTCATTATTCCACTTTCTTTAAAACACAGTTTTATGAATAATTTTAATAAGAAGTTATTTCGCGAGTACATTTAACCTATAGTTTGGGTCTCTAGAGTAGTTTCTACTACTAATCAGTCATGCCATCATCATTATAATCATATTATCAAAAGAAACAATTTTAGAAACTTACCCGGGCGGATCGGTGCCGGAGACTCGGTGCCATGCCTTTCCAACCATATAATTTTAGACAAAACATTTTAAGACCATACTTTAAATCATTTTGGGCCTCGGGCCCACAGCCGAGCTTTTGAACTTGGCTCTGATACCAATTTGTAACACCCCAAGCCCGGTCAATATGCCATGACCGAATCTGGCATGCCACGAAGGAAAACGTTTTGAAGAAAAACAAGTTAACGATTAAATTTTAGTGAAAAACTTTTTGTTGTTCTAAATTCAGTAGAAAATTAAGTTGAAAACCGATATTTTATTTTGAAATTCCGTAAATAGATTTTTAAAACTTAGTCATGACTTAGATTCGTAAACCATTTATAAATTAAAGAGAAACTAAAGCAATTAGGTTGAAAATCGTATCTAATAAAAATTTGGAAACTTAAGTTTTTGGAAAATAGTATGAATTATCAAAAATACTTAAGTTGTTAAAACTTATCAATTTATTTAGGTTACCCGATGGTAACGTTTTAAAAACTATCGCGCTTTGTATTTTAGAAAACTTTATTCACATATCATTAAATCAATGATGTAATTTGCAAGTTATTCCTAAAACAAATCCAAAGCATATAAATAATCCAAAAACATAATTTAAGAGGCCTTATTACAAACCCATAAAAATGAAAACCAAATTAAAATCAAGTACCCAAATGGAAGTTCATGTAAAACCAAATTCCATTGCATGGCCTCCTCGAGTTCATCCGGCTCCTCATCCGCGAATTTACGAATTACCTGAAAAAGTAAGGGAGAAGGTGAGTCACCAAGACTCAGTGCATATTCCCTCTCCCGGGTAAATACCACATACTTACACAAATTATAACCAAGCAATATATATATATTATGCACCCAACCTAGCCATCCTTAACTCCTTTTTCTACCCCGTGTGGTACCAAACCACTGGTGGTGCCAAACCACTGGTGACCCAAAGTCACGATATTCAATATTGTGATACCAAATCACTGGTGACCCAAAGTCACAAATAATCAAGTTGTGGGGCCAACCCACTTGTGATACCAAATCACTTTGGCGACAATCCCATATCTCAAAAGTGGGGCCAACCCACGGTGGTGTTAATCCACGTGGACGAGTCGCTATGAGGTGCCAAACCTCTGGTGTCCCAAAGACACAAATGTGATACCAAATCACTTTGGAGGTGCCAAACCTCGGTGTCCGAAGACACGAATATCAATCTTCCCCCTCCTCTCATATTGCCCATACCAATGCAATAGATAAACAAATCATGTCAATATACTTTGATATGAACATATAACCAATACATATCGTAGATCGTGATATTAAACAACATATAGCAAGATCATATCGAAACGGACTTACCGTATCCTTGCTCATACCCATCAAGGTATCATATCAATATCTCATAGTTTTGGCTTTAACAACTTAAATAGTTATTTAACACACACATATATATATAAACCAAGTTATAAAGTGTGTAAGATACACACCTTTCACCAATGCGAGATACTAACTTCTGAAGGTCTGATCTATCGTACTAGATCACCTTGTCCTACAATCGACCAATACTTCGATTATAAACAAAGGCCATTCGGCCATACCACTAAATCCCAATGAGTTATCGCTTGAAATACCAAGTCTTACCTAAAAGCTTACCCAAAGCGATTGACAAAGAAACGAGGCTTAGATTGATTGCTTCCAACGCGTCGAGGAGCCTAAAAGAATAATCGATTCCTAAAAATGGTTAGAACCTTGCAACAAATGTCCATAGGTTCGGCCTTTGACCATAAGAAAACAACATTGAAAAGAGAAAGAAATGAAGGAAAAACGGTCATGAACACTTACCCTTTTCCAAAACCGATTGAAGAAAACCCAAAATGAATGCCTACCCTTGATTATATTCGGCCAAAACAATACAAAAAGGGAGTGGGAAGTTTCGGCAATATGGTTATGAAAGAAGAAAGATATGTGTATAAAAAGTAAGGAAGTATGTGAGTAGAAAAGAGAATAAAAAAATGAGAGAGAGGATTCGGTTTTAGCAACAATGGAAGAAAAGAAAAGTGAGTTTGGGGAAGAAAGAGGTTCGGCCAAATGAAAGAAAAAGGAAATGTGGTTGAGCAAATATCAAAAGAAGAAAAGAGAGAGATGGGAGAAAAAAGGTTCGGCCAAGCACCTAGTTTGCTTAGAAAGAAAATGCACAAAATGTAAAAATGAGTTTCGGTTTCAAAAGGAAAATGAGAGAAAGAAAATAGTATTTGGTTCAAACAAAATGAGAGCTAAAACCAAAAGTAAAATTGCACAAAATGCTTATGGTGCATTCGGCCAAAGAGGGATTTGTTTGGAGAGGAAGAGAAAAAACTATGCCAAAAGGTGCACAATTGCTAAAGTTGGCCAAATATGCCCCCCAAACCTCCTATCAACATTCGGCCACCCCTCTAGCCACACATGCCGTCCACATACATGCACTAAAGGCCTTGGAATAGTTTCCAAAACATCTTCCTTAAGCCAAGCCTTGAAATCCTCTACATTCCCAAAGTTGAAGGAATTTTATCCCCAAAATCTAGCAATTCTATCCCTTATTTCATGCTTACCATAGCCTTAAGTCTTCTTGCCAAAAAAAGAAAATTGTCCATCTTATCCATATGTATAGTTGACCGACACTTAATGCTAAGATGTACAAAAATAAAATCCTCAATATACTTTCCATGCTACTCGAACCACTTCCCTCAAGCAACCTTTCAAGCTCCTTATCCACTATACCACTAACTCCTCATGTGCTTTAATTTAACACTTAAATTATCTTAAGTGTCAAGCTCACTTAATCCACTTCACTAAAGTTTCCACACTAAAAATTATTCTAGCTTAGCTAATATTTCCAAGCCTTCACACAAATATACTAAGCACACAATAACAATCATATCCGAGCTAACACAAATAACAAGATGATACTCTAATATTTTTACGATGTTACATGCATCATAGGGATTTATTATGATGTAGAAAGATAACTGATATTAGTAAGTGACCTAAATTGTCTATAGTCCCAGGAATCAAAATGAAATATTGATTCAAGATTTTATTATGTTGTCTATCAAGTATAATTTGAGAGATACCTTGTCTTTGGTATCGGAGCTAATGACTTCTAAAAAGATAAAGACATAAATTTGATAGCTTGGATTAACAATACATCGAACATGTCTCAAGTTGAATTTACCTTGGATCCATTTATGGATTTATTCACTTGTGATGTTCATAGTGTTGCTTACCTCAATCCTGAGTAAGTGACTGACCATGTGTATCTAACTCATATGCTTTGATATATTGAAAGTCTGTATCCAATTAATTCCAGAGTTGAAAGCTGGTATATTGGGTATATGACTTAGGTATGGTATGACTTTCACTTACAATAGTAGAATTCATAGTTCAATTATAGAGTAAATGATATATTTTCACTGACATTGCATAGATTATGAAAAAGGAACATGACCATAGGTCATTCATCATGGACGGATGATTGTTATTACTGTTTATTAGTAATAATAATTTTCATCATGGAAGATACAACGGAGACCATGACATAAAATAGGATCATGATGGGAGAACAGATTTAACCTAAAGAGATTAAGTGATGCGAACCCGATCGCATCATGTTTCGACACAACTCGCCGACAACGAGAATGGCCTAAACTTGAGGGGCCCAAGTGCAAGATGAAACATCTCATAGGCCTGATTGATTATTGGGCCAATGTTTTAAGGACTTTTTAATTTAATATAGTTTTATTTAAATTAATAAGTTTGCATTTTTTTTTAATTTTAGATTTGCACTTTGTGTGTTCTGTATTTAATAAAGTTATGTATTATGTAACTTCCATGCTAGTTAAGTATGCATCATAAATAATGACATGCATTATGTAACTCCCATGTTAGTTTAAGTTTGCATCACTAAATTAAGTCTTGCATTTGTTCATTTAGTTTGCATTTCAAACCATGCATTTAAACATCTTAGTTTAATAAATGAGTTTCTGGACATTTATTCAACTCATCTTAGTTTAATTAATAAGTGTTTTTATTGAACTTCATTTAATAAGATGCTTATTTAATTAATCTAGTTACTAGGATAATTTAATGGAGCATGAGTTTAATTCTGCTTCTTTAATTAAACTAGTTCCTGGATTAATTGATGTCTTTACTTTTAGTTCATTTATTGAAGTCAAGTGTTTAATGTGTTTGAGTTTAATTAGTGTTTAATTGTGTTTAATAATTTCATTTTAATGTGTTTATTGCAGGTGTCTCTTTAGCTCACAACCGTTACATTTCAAGGCTGTTACAACTTAATTAAAGTGACTTTTTAGGTGATTTTTGGTTACAAATGAAGTGGCTGTTACAAGGGATGTTTAATACATCAATTAAGGAGTTTTAAGGAGCATTTTAACTCCTCTTAATTCAGCAACAACACCCTTTCACCTACCAGCAGTTTTTGCTCATTTAAAGATGAAAACAAGAATTCAAAACACCATTTAGTTGCTGGTGTCTTTTCGGCTAGCCAAGGGACAACTCAAGAGACATTTTAAGCATTCAAGGATGATCATTCAAGCTGAATTAAAGTGAATTCAAGCATGGAGTAAATTGTTACAAGAATATCAAGAGTCTTGAGTTTAATTTCAGTTTTAATTAGCACATTAAGATGTGACCTTTCAGCTAGCTTTTCTATCCTTATAAATATCTGTAACCAGCCATTTTGAAAGGGACTTTTGGACATTTTAATGAAACTCTATTCATTTGGTGAGAAATACTTCTCTCCTATTTCGTACAAGTCTTGTTTGACTTATCTAGCGTTGCTAGTGGCATCTTCCCGACTTGTTTGAACTTATCACCAGCCTTGGTGTGGCGTTCATTCTACTATCTCCATCCTACCACCTTAACGACATAAGAAACGGGGTGACACTACGATATAGTGTTGAATCTTTCTTCTGTTAAGATCGTTATTCATCCCCATCAATTATTCCAAATTACCTATCTTTTTTATTTTTGTTAAACCGAGCCTACTACATCTTTCTAAACCTACCATTCTTTTCAAAACCACTTCGTTAGCTTCCGCATATCTTAGCCAAACTTGCATTTTTCAACGCACCGAACATTCTCCTCGTCGACGATCGGGCAACTATGTGAAATGACTCGATTAACCCGGGCCGGATCGCATCATTAAGGATATTCTATGAGGGAAACACATTAATAACAAGGTCATTGGACAAATCATAAATCTAAGTTACTTTCATAATAGTATATAATTGGAGATCAATCATTGTACTTTTAATGGAATGAATCTATGACTAGATAATGTCGTAATTAATAGACAAAGAGTTAGAACTTAATTACATATTATTTAAGACCTAATTATATATGTTTGGTCGTCCCTCCACTAACTCAACACAACTTTGTCTAGATTGCAAATTAGAACAGATATGGTAAATGGATGAAAACAACGAGTGAGATATAGATTGCATGAATTACTATCCATAATAAATGTATCTTCTTGAATGAGACAAGATATGGCATAGAAATTAATTTAATTTCTTTAAATTATTATTTAGTTAATTATAATTAAATAATTGAAGTTTGAAGTAAAGACTAAATTATTAAGTTATTGTAGTTTTGCTAAATAAGACAATTAAATTTATTTACTCATAAGTTCTAATACAATAAATTCTTCATGACTTTAACGAAATAAGAATTGAGAAAATAATTTAATTGAATAAATAATATTCAAGGAATAGAAAACTATTTATTGGGTTAGATAATTATATGATCTTGTTTGAATTAAAAAAAAAAAACGGGCTGCATATATAATTATAACCAATACATGAAAAAGACTCAATTAGGCCGTATACAATATAGGAGTGCGTCACCCTCTACATAGAGTTCTAATAGAACTTTAAGTTTTCTATTAAAATATATAAGGATTACGGGTTAACCAAAAATACACATAAGTCATACATGGATACTTTATAGAAATTTAGGGAAAATTTATTTAGCCTCAAATAAATTCTATTATTTTGTGAGTACTCAAGATACAAATTTTGGTTTTGGTTTTCCATAGAGAAAGTGTAACACCCCTAACCCGTATCTATCACTGGAATAGTGTTGCAGAGCATTACTGGAGTTTTCAAATCATACAAACACATATTTATAAACATTTCATATCATATCAATAAACATATTACAATCAAGTCAAAACATACATATGGTCCCTTATACAAGCCCTCGAGGCCCTAAATACTCGTTAAAACAAGTCGGGACTAAATCAAAAACTCAGAGAATTTTTCAGAAAACATTGAAAATTTTCAACACTGCATGGGCCGCACGCCCTTGTGTCAGGCCGTGTACCCTTTGAACTAACCTCACACGCCCGTGTGCCAGGCCGTGTGCTAGGTCATGCAATAGCCTGACTTGCAACCCTTTGAAAGCTACAAGGGACACACGGCCGTGTCGCCTGGCCGTGTGTGAGACACACGCCCATGTCTCTGCTTGTGTGGACGAAAAAAGGCCATTTTACAAGCCATTTTCTCACCTATGTCCACAAGTACCTACAACCAACTTTGTACCAATATTCAAGCCATCAAAAAGGCATCCAAGCCATGCATAATCAAGCTATATACACATGGTATAATATCATACAACCAATATGCCCAATGGCACCTCAAATGACAACATTTAAACATGTATAACCATGTATTCAATTTGGCCAAAATGATTAGTTATTTTCCAACTAAAATTTGCATCATTACATACCGTTGAATTAGCTTACCAAAACATACCAAATGGTATCAAATAAGCCATTCTAAACTAGCATCAAAACACCATATAAGTCATACATACTAAATTACCAATTCACCACAATTTCATCATATCACAAAACACATTTAACTATCTTTTTACCGTTCACTATTTAAACACAAAACAAGCCACATATCAACCATATCAAGGCTACTTATATACGTACCAAAATATGCCAAAACACAAGCCAAATCAAATGGTCATATTCACAACAAAACATATAGGCCAACACTAGCCACAATACCTATACATGCCATTATAACCAAAATTGAAACAACTGAAATTACCGAAAGAGCCGATGGATAGTGTGATATAAAACACTAAAAATAACACAGAGTAAGGATTTAAGCTTATTAAGTTCGTATATCATAGAATAAAACTTACCATTTAGTCACATAATAGGTAAGTAAACATAGCATATCCCAACATAATTTGGCCAAATGCCTAAGCACATATACATCAACCATGTTAGCCATGTAAATACATATATAAACCAATAATCATGGACGAGCACAACAATTGATTAAGTTTCATATACATGTATCATCCAATTCAATTATCCATATACCATGTAACAATATAACACCCTGAATTTGGGCCTAGTAGAATTGGGCCCATTGGGCCTTGGGAATGGGAGCGTTTAAAATTTTTGGGAATAAGAGAACGGCACTAGTGCAAGTTGGACCTATTAGGTGAGTGATTTTGGAAGGTTAGGGGGCTTCCATGAAGTCTTGGGTTCAAGCCTGGGCTTTAGGAAAAATTTTGGTTTAGGTGTATAAAACCCTGGATGTAAGTAAGTAGGCTTTAAGAATATTGTTGGGGAAATCATGACACAAGGAAGCATGTGGCCTAGTGGTTTTGGCGTCATTAAGGGTGTAAGGGATCTTGGGTTCAAATCTTTGCTCTTGCAGAATTTCATTAATTTTTGGCTCTTATAAGAATCTGGACACTGGCACATAGGTTTTATAAATATTTGTGCATGTTTTAAGTCACAAAAGGAGCTTGTGTTGTGGTGGCATGTAGTGTCTGGAGCATAGGAGAGGGCAAGGGTTCGAATCTCATGTCAAGCAAGGGAGTGTTTATTTTGCGGATTGGACGGCCAGAGTTTATGTTGGATTTAAACTCTGCTGAAGGGAGGATCTCACATCGGGAAGCTAGCATGAGAGTAGGCGAGAAGTTGGCTTTAAATAGAGCAAACCATGATGAGAGTAAGCACACCTTTCTTGGCTTATCCCTTTCGCTTTGTGGCGTGCTCGTTTGGGTTAGGCGTTGGATCATTCGTTGATCTGTATGCCGTTGGGTCGCGGTGGTGGTGACCGAAGTTGATCGACACACCTCTTGGGGGTCAAGGGTGCGATCATTGTTGGCTTCTGCGCAGAATAATGTTCAGAGCGCGGATTAACTTCAGATTCCTATCATGTGTGTATTTCGCACTACTCTAGCTGTAGAGCGGCAAATGCTGAAATGCCGGTCACACGGCAACGGTAGCCACACGAGCATGCGAGCGCACGTGTGGGAGCTTCAACGCGATAGTTGAGACCATCATGAGTGTTCTTGTGGGTTTAGGTTGTTTGGGCCGAAACGGGCCATGTGGGCCCAATGGGCCCATTGTGTAGTAGATATTGGACTGGACTATGTGAATCTCATATCTGTGGCTAGATTTGGGCTAAATCAGCCACACGAGCGTGTGGGCCCATTTGGGCCGAGAATAGGCCCTAGGCCCATTCGTATCGTTATCTCTGTTTAGAATACATTGGTTTACAAAATTACTGAAATACCCTTGGTTTACAAAATTACTGAAATACCCTTGGTTTACAAAATTATTGAAATACCGTCGACTTGTAAAATTACTGAAGTACCCCCGATTTGTAAAATTACCAAAACACCCTCGGTTTGCGAAATTACCAAAGTACCGCTAATTTGCAGAATTATTGAAATACCCTCAGTTTGTAAAATTATCGAAATACCCCCGATTTGCAAAATTACCGAAATACCCTCAATTTGTAAAATTACCGAAATACCCCTGATTTGCAAAATTACCAAAATACCATCAGTTTGCAAAATTACCAAAGTACCCCTGATTTGCAAAATTACCGAAACACCCTCGATTTATGAAATTACCGAAATACCCCCGATTTATGAAATTACTAAAATACCATCAATTTACGAAATTATCGAAATACCCTTGATTTGTAAAATTATCGAAATACCCCTGATTTGTGAAATACCCCTGTAGGGTAGAATTATCGAAATACCCCTGTAGGGTAGAATTACTGAAATACCCCTGTAGGGTAGGATTACCGAAATACCTCTGTAGGGTAGGATTACCGAAATACCCTTATAGGGTAAAATGACTATTTTGCCCTTGCGGGTAACTAACCGATTAGATACCCCCGATTTGCAAAATTACCGAAATACCCTCGATTTGCAAAATTACCGAAATACCCCTGATTTACAAAATTACCAAAATACCCTCAATTTGCAAAATTACCAAAGTACCCCTAATTTGCAAAATTACCGGAACACCCTCGATTTATGAAATTATCGAAATACCCCCGATTTATGAAATTACTAAAATACCATCAATTTACGAAATTATCGAAATACCCTTGATTTGTAAAATTATCGAAATACCCCTGATTTGTGAAATACCCGTGTAGGGTAGAATTATCGAAATACCCCTGTAGGGTAGAATTACTAAAATACCCCTGTAAGGTAGAATTATCAAAATACCCCTGTAGGGTAGGATTACCGAAATACCTCTGTAGGGTAGGATTACCGAAATACCCTTATAGGGTAAAATGACTATTTTGCCCTTGCGGGTAACTAACCGATTAAAACTATGATTGATCTAACTGTGAATGTATGACTGTGTTTTAACTGATTTGACTGGGATTATATGGCTGATATGTTTTCAATATGTGTGTAAATGACTGTTTCTGAGCATGGCCATTTTGCATACACGTGTGATGATTGAGCATGACATACACGACATATTGCATGGGGTTGGGTTTTATGATTTGGAGGAAGTACCGTTATAGTGGCATCGCCACATTTACCGTTATAGTGGCATTATCGCGTAATCTGATTATGGCTCTGTGCCAACCTAAACATGGCTCTGTGCCATCTTGATTATGGCTTTGTGCCAATCGTATTTACCTGTGGCTATGTGCCTAACATATATATTGACGACTCTGTGTCGATCATATTTACCCATGGCTGTGTGCCGATTATATTACCGTCGCTGCTGGCTATGTGCCAAACATAATACAGTTAACGATGGCTATGTGCCAATTATGAGACCGTTACTGAAGGCTTAAAGCCGCATAAATACTAGCAGCTAGGCTGCACCATTAGAGAGTTTGGCTGGGTGAGTCGACATGGTCCCCACATGGAGAGATTGGTTTGTACGGGTGGAGAGTTTGGTGGTTAAGGGTTGGGTTACATGTCCATTGCATTGATATGATCTTGGGGCTTATGCCTAGATTGTTACCGAATAGGGCTTAGGCCTAGACTGTTACCGTAATAGGGGATTGCACATTGAGTTTTTGTAAACTCACCCCATTTTTAACTGTGCAGATAATCCCCAGCTTTAGGAGGATCGGTGCTGTGAGGGACTCGGAGATGGCCACACGTCTATAGTTTCTTTATACTTTGGACTATATTTTTGAGAATCTAGTTTGGGTTTTAATTTTTATAATAAGGCCTCTTTAAGTTTCTGGATTTTAACTTTGGGTTTTATTTATGTTTGAATTATATTCGTTAGAAGTAAATCACGATTTTCCAAAATGTTAACTGTTTTTAAACAACACTACGTTTTCGCAACATTTTTGAAATGGTTTTGCGACTTAATCTTTTTCGTAAATCAATTTCTTTCAAAATTTGCTTCCGCAACTAAAAAGATATTTTGGCAATAAAATTAAGAATTTTTCAATGTACCACGTTTTAAAATAAACTAACGTAACTGAGAGTTTACTTAAGCTTTTAAACAAGAAGGGTTTTTAATAAAAACAAGGTTTTCGAAAAACACTTCAATGTGACACACCAGATTCAGGCCTACTTTTAGGCCAGGTTTTGGGTGTTACATTTAGTGGTATCAGAGCCAGGTTGCAAAAATCGGCTGTGGGTTGGGTTTTTAAAATTGAATTTCTAAAAGAACTGTTTCAAAAGATTTGAAGTATGTGAAATGTTTTACTGAATATTTTTCTGAAAGTGTGGTTCACCGAGTCTCCAGCGCTGAATCCGTAAGTTTTCTGAAAACCGTTGTCTGCTGTTATGCAATAGGAAACACTGTAATTACCCTAGATATTAGACTGTACTGTGATGCTTAAATTTAGATTTTGTATTTATTCTGTGTGATGTTGTGGGTATGGAAATTGTATTTGTATGATATCTATATGCTCTAGTTTCGGGTGTGCATAAGAGGTAATGTTTTGGAAATAGAGTGCGCAGCGGAAGCGCGATTGTGTAGTTGGGTTGCGCGACTGTTTTAAGAAGTTGGAAATTTTGAGGATGAAATTTCTTTAAGGGGTAGAATTGTAACACCCTGAATTTGGGCCTAGTAGAATTGGGCCCATTGGGCCTTGGGAATATGAGCGTTTAAAATTTTTAGGAATAAGAGAACGGCACTAGTGCAAGTTGGACCTATTAGGTGAGTGATTTTGGAAGGTTAGGGGGCTTCCATGAAGTCTTGGGTTCAAGCTTGGGCTTTAGGAAAAATTTTGGTTTAGGTGTATAAAACCCTGGATGTAAGTGAGTAGGATTTAAGAATATTGTTGGGGAAATCATGACACAATGAAGCATGTGGCCTAGTGGTTTTGGCGTCATTAAGGGTGTAAGGGAGCTTGGGTTCAAATCTTGGCTCTTGCAGAATTTCTTTAATTTTTGGCTCTTATAAGAATATGGACACTGGCACATGGGTTTTACAAATATTTGCGCATGTTTTAAGTCACAAAAGGAGCTTGTGTTGTGGTGGCATGTAGTGTTTGGAGCATAGGAGAGGGCAAGGGTTCGAATCTCATGTCAAGCAAGGGAATGTTTATTTTGCGGATTGGACGACCAGAGTTTGTGTTGGATTTAAACTCTGCTGAAGGGGGGATCCCACATCGGGAAGCTAGCGTGAGAGTAGGCGAGAAGCTGGCTTTAAATAGAGCAAACCATGAGGAGAGTAAGCACACCTTTCTTGGCTTATCCCTTTCGCTTTGTGGCGTGCTCGTTTGGATTAGGCGTTGGATCATTCGTTGATCCGTATCTTTGTTGGGTCGCGGTGGTGGTGACCGGTTGATCGACACACCCTTGGGGGTCAAGGGTGCGATCATTGTTGGCTTCGCACGCAATGTGTTGAGCACGGATTAACTTTAGATTCCTATCAGGTGTGTATTTCGCACTACTCTAGCTGTAGAGAGGCAAATGCGAAAATGCCGGTCACACGGCGATGGTAGCCACACGAGCGTGCGAGCGCACGTGTGGGAGCTTCGACGTGATAGTCGAGGCCATCATGAGTGTTCTTGTGGGTTTAGGCTGTTTGGGCCGAAAGGGGTCATGTGGGCCCAATGGGCCCATTGTGTAGTAGATATTGGGCTGGACTATGTGAATCTCATATCTGTGGCTAGATTTGGGCTAAATGGGCCACACGAGCGTGTGGGTCCATTTGGGCTGAGAATGGGCCCTAGGCCCATTCATATCGTTATCTCTGTTTAGAATACCTTGGTTTACAAAATTACTTAAATACCCTTGGTTTACAAAATTACTGAAATACCCTTGGTTTACAAAATTACTGAAATACCCTCGACTTGTAAAATTACCGAAGTACCCTCGGTTTGTAAAATTACCGAAATACCCTCGGTTTACGAAATTACCAAAGTACCGCTAATTTGCAGAATTACTGAAATACCCTCAGTTTGGAAAATTATCGAAATACCCCCGATTTGCAAAATTACCGAAATACCCTCGATTTGTAAAATTACCGAAATACCCCTAATTTGCAAAATTACCAAAATACCCTCAGTTTGCGAAATTACCAAAGTACCCATGATTTGTAAAATTACCGGAACACCCCCGATTTATGAAATTACTGAAATAGCCTCGATTTATGAAATTACCGAAATACCATCAATTTGCGAAATTATCGAAATTCCCTTGATTTGTAAAATTATCGAAATACCCCTGATTTGTGAAATACCCCTGTAGGGTAGAATTACTGAAATACCCCTGTAGGGTAGAATTACCGAAATACCCCTGTAGGGTAGGATTACCGAAATACCTCTGTAGTGTAGGATTACCGAAATACCCTTATAGGGTAGAATGACTATTTTGCCCTTACGGGTAACTAACCGATTAGAACTATGATTGATCTAACTGTGAATGTATGACTGTGTTTTAACTGATTTGACTGGGATTATATGGCTGATATGTTTTCAATATGTGTGTAAATGACTGTTTCTGAGCATGGCCATTTTGCATACACGTGTGATGATTGAGCATGACATACACGACATATTGCATGGGGTTGGGTTTTATGATTTGGAGGAAGTACCGTTATAGTGGCATCGCCACATTTACCGTTATAGTATGGCTCTGTGCCAACCTAAACATGGCTCTGTGCCATCTTGATTATGGCTTTGTGCCAATCGTATTTACCCGTGGCTATGTGCCTAACATATATATTGACGACTCTGTGTCGATCATTTTTACCCAAGGCTGTGTGCCGATTATATTACTGTCGCTGATGGCTATGTGCCAAACATAATACAGTTACCGATGGCTATGTGCCAATTATGAGACCGTTACTGAAGGCTTAAAGCCGCATAAATACTAGCAGCTAGGCTGCACCATTGGAGAGTTTGGTTGGGTGGGTCTACATGGTCCCCACATGGAGAGATTGGTTGGTACAGGTGGAGAGTTTGGTGGTTAAGGGTTGGGTTACATGTCCATTGCATTGATATGATCTTGGGGCTTAGGCCCAGATTGTTACCGAATAGGGCTTAGGCCCAGATTATTACCGAACAGGGCTTAGGCCCAGACTGTTACCGTAATAGGAGATTGCACACTGAGTTTTTGTAAACTCACCCCGTTTTTAACTGTGCATGTAATCTCCAGCTTTAAGAGGATCGGTGCTGTGAGGGACTCGGAGATGGCTACACGTCTACAGTTTCTTTATACTTTGTGTAACACCCCAAACCCGGCCTATGCGTTAAGACCAGACTTGGCATGCCACACAATTCGAACTTACATCTAGTCATCACTGCTTTTAATGAAAACAATTCTTCAAAACGATTTTGAAAAAATGAAATTTATCATAAACTGAGATTTATTTGAAAACCATAATTTTAAAACATAAGAATTTACAATTTGATTTTCAGAGAAATAATTGGTGGAAATCTTAAACTTATAAAAGAGTTTTCACAAAATATTTTGGATTAAGTGATATTTAAGAAAATCCCTTTTTTATTTTTCTTTATACGCAAGTTTAAGAAATCATTTATGAAATTTAAACAGCCCCATTTAAAACATATTAAAATTCCATCCACGAATAAAAATCCATGAAATAATACCAGAGGCCTTATTACATCGCAATCAAAATAGTACTTAAATAAAAATAAAAATATTAAAAAGAAGTTCAAGTTTATAAAAACCCATCATTCGTAGTATGGCCTCCACACGAAGTCATCCCCGGCCCAAGCCTCCATCAATTATTATTACCTGAGAAGGATAAGAAAAACAGGGTGAGTAACTTAGAACTCAAGGTGTAACCCACTTACCGTGTCCACTGGGCCAAATCCATTTAAGCATTAAATTGGGCTTGAGCCCATTTGCAAAAATACAATATATAAATCAAATAAAAAAAATGCATGTGATATGCAATTCCCAACCAAGCCTAATTTTCCATCTGCTACACACCACCCGTACCAACCATCACACCTGTGGGGATCAAGTCAACCCACCCCGCCAACACACCAATCACAGGCATTAAGCCATTTAAAATATATGTGGCAGAGCCACCGAACTAGATTGTGACAGAGTCACCGAACTAGATTGTGACAGTGTCATCGAACTAGATTTTGGCACCAGGCCTTTCTTCTCTTCGTCAATTATCCCAACCCATGCAGTCATGTATAGATAGAATGCATCACAATATATTCATAAGGTAAATTTCAACAAAAAAAAAACCCGTATTACAAGTTATCAACTTGGCCCATTAGTCAAAATAACAATTTAACCCATTTAACGATCTAGCAATTTTGGCCCTTATATCGATCTAGCAGTTTTGGCCCATATATACACATGAGGCCCTTTTCACAATTTTCTCACTTGGCCAATTTATCAAAAATAATTTGTAACACCCCAAACCCGGCCCATAAGTTTCGACCAGATCTGGTATGCTACGAGTTGTACATTGAAAACTTTTGCTAAGTTGGTTTTAGTAAATCATACGTTGAAAACCTTGTATTATTATTATTTTGAATAATAAAGCCTTTGACAAAGTTCCATAAGATAGCTCCTATCTTTTCTCCTTTTTTTTTTCTTCCATATTATCAACTATATTATCTACATTATCCCATTCACATAAATCCTCCTATTTTTGAGCCTTGTTGCCGTCCACTCTACCTAACTCTAGTGCCTAAATTTAGCTAACTTAAATTAAAAGAGTTGGGCTCCATGTAACTTAAATTTGGGCCTCTTACTCCCTTGTGTGGCGTCACCTCCTTACTCCCTAAGTGGCGCCACTAACCACTGGGCCACAAGCCCATTTTGATATTTTAAACTCAGATACCACCTTTTAAACCCTATAGTGCCCAAACAAAAATTTAACTAAGGCTTCAGCCCAATCCTGAGCCCAATTTGGACCCCTAAAGCTCAAATTAACTCATTACACATATTCACCCATTAAATGCATAGGCCCAAAAATTCAGGATGTTACAGTTCTACCCCCCTTAGAGAAATTTCGTCCTCGAAATTTCCAACTAACTACTAATCGTACTACCCAAGTCTCACCACTATGCTTCGCCGGCGCACTCTAATTCTAAAGCCAAAATAAACACTTAGTATACTATGGTAGGGTACGCACCATCATTCACATCTGGAGCGTCTCCGTCCCCTACCACGGCCACGCGGCGGTCGTCCTCGACCCCTTATACTCATTCTACCGATTCGCGTTTATCTTATTAGAAATTTTATGAATTATTAATTTCTTCCACTAATTACCCCCGAACAATCTTATGAACAGTATTTTTAAGAGTAGTTCTTTCGAATTCGCGATTATATCTACGGTTCAGTCTCAAGTCTGTATCTCCTAGTTCTAAGAAGCACATATGTTTAATCATCAACCATTCACATACAAGTAGCATCCACGAACTTACATTCATCATGTAGGGGTGTCTTCATCGTTTCACTACCCAGGGGTATTTTCGTAATTTATCCTACAGGGGTATTTTCGTAATTTTCCAAAATAGGGTTCCTTTGTGAAATTGCTCAAATTAACTCATTACACATATTCACCCATTAAATGCATAGGCCCAAAAATTCATGATGTTACAGTTCTACCCCCTTTAGAGAAATTTCGTCCTCGAAATTTCCAACTAACTACTAATCGTACTACCCAAGTCTCACCACTATGCTTTCGCCGCGCACTCTAATTCTAAAGCCAAAATAAACACTTAGTATACTATGGTAGGGTACGCACCATCATTCGCATCTGGAGCGTCTCCGTCCCCTACCACGGACACGCGACGATCGTCCTCGACCCTAACTACTAATCGTACTACCCAAGTCTCACCACTATGCTTTCGCCGCGCACTCTAATTCTAAAGCCAAAATAAACACTTAGTATACTATGGTAGGGTACGCACCATCATTCGCATCTGGAGCGTCTCCGTCCCCTACCACGGACACGCGGCGATCGTCCTCGACCCCTTGTACTCATTCTACTGATTCGCGTTTATCTGATTAGAAATTTTATGAATTATTAATTTCTTCCACTAATTACCCCCGAACAATCTTATGAACAGTAAATCCAGGGTTATTTTGGAAATTCTACAAATTAGGGATATTTTGGTCATTTATAAATCAGGGTAATTTATTAGTTTTACAAAATAGAATGGCTGGTCCCTTTCGGGTTTTAGTTATAAATTTTGGCCCGTCAACAAGTCCTCATGACTAAGGTGAACAGTCACTACGCATCAGGTAGGATTCCAGCGAAGAGGAGGTGAGTCACTAGGACTGCTTAAATACCAAGCTCTCCCTGAATCCAATCCTAGACATGCGTATGCCTGTTGCCACACCCTATCTCGGTAACTTGTTCACATGTTTGTTTGGTTGGATTAAATCTTATGAATTTAGAGAGTTTTTTAGACTAAGCCTAAAGTCCATCAATACTATCATACTTAGTCTACGTCCATAAAACCCATCAAGCCCTACATTCATATCACATCCAAAAGTTCAGAATACTTACCTGCGTGGATCGGGTGCCGGTAGACTCGAAGGCCATATCTTCTTCCAGATTTTTTTCTCAATTTCACATAAATTTTCAAAACACTACTAGACCCATTTCATAGCCCGATTTTTGAACTGGGCTCTGATACCAAAATGTAACACCTCTAACCCGGCCCATAAGTTTCGACCAGATCTGGTATGCTACGGGTTGTACGTTGAAAACTTTTGCTAAGTTGGTTTTAGTAAATCATAAGTTATTAGGCAAAATTCGAATAAACAAGTGACTTTTAAAAAGAAAACCTTGTATTATTATTATTTTGAATAATAAAACCTTTGACAAAGTTCCATAAGTTGCAAATATTAAAAACTAAGTAGTGAGTATAAACTATGGGGCCTTATTACATAAATGTTTCCAAAATTAAAAACTTAAGGAAAAACCGAAATAATCTATAGGAATAAAAACTTGATGGACCCTCAACATGTCCACGATCTACTGCTCATCTGCAAAGTTAGGGAAAAATAATAGGGTGAGTCACCAAGACTCAGTGTGTAAATCCCGAAAACACATCAAAGGCTTGGCCCACAAACACATTATGGCCTTGGCCCGTATACAAGGGTAACTATATATGCATCATGGCCCATCCCAGCCTAGAAATCCATCCTCTTCACACCAACCCGTACCAACCATCACACCTTGGGGATTTCTACAATCAACCTTCCAACCGCTACACACCATATCGACAACTGTGCTGCCTGTCTTAAAGACCGATCACTGTGTGACATATGTGGCAAAGCCACCGATCGCCATGCGACCTTAATAATACATAGTAGCATTTCGACATTGGTGAGTCGTCATCATAAAGATCGATCACTATGTGACCTATGTGGCAAAGCCACCGATCGCTATGCGACCTTCTTCCCCTTCATCATATCAATCTCATCCCATGCATACATACATGCAGAATCAAAACAATATGCTACCTAAAAGTTCACAGTCTATCACATACATCGATACACATAGAGAAGTTTCTATGATTACGTACCTGGCATCCCTTGCCTACCCTTTTTGGGTAATCCGACTGTCTATACAGCCTTTTTCCAGCTTTTTTCCCATAACATATATTTAGTACAGATTACTATCTGACCTTTTTCCGGCTTTTAGCCCATAACATATATTTAGTACAGATTAATTAGTGTGTTAGAGATCTACACACGATGACATGTTAGAACGAAACCTCTAAGTCGACGCTATCCGTAGCCAACACCACTGCTATCTGCCTTGAAATCTCGAAAAGTGATATGAGATTCAGGAACTAGTGTTTCCGGCTTTTAGATCTAAGAGATCTTACTAGAGAAGATTCGGCTACTCCCAGAGGATTCTGGCTTTTTGCGAAAAATCAGGAAGAGAAGATGATTCGAAGAAATCTATAGAGATTCGGCTTTCAGAAGAAAGAAGAGAAAAGAATAATGGAGTTTTCGACTTTTGGCTTTTTAGAAGAAAGAAGATAAGAGAATAATGGAGTTTTCGACTTTTAGAAGAAAGAAGAGAATAATGGAGTTTTTGGCTTTTAGAAGAAAGAAGAGAAAGGAATAATGGAGTTTTCGGCTTTCAGCTTTTAGAAGAAAGAAGAGAATAATGGAGTTTTCGGCTTTTAGAAGAAAGAAGAGAATAATGGAGTTTTCGGCTTTTAGGAGAAAGAAGAGAAAAGAATAATGGGGTTTTCGGCTTTTAGAAGAAAGAAGAGAAAGAAAAGGTGGAAACCCTAAATGCCAAAAAATAAAGAAGAGAACCCTCCCTATTTATAGAAATTTCGGCACTTACCTATGAAAAACCGAAAGTGCCCTTCCTGATAACTAAAAATTAATCAAAAGGGAAAATTCGGCATCCCTTTTGCCATAAAGAAATCGATTTCTTCACTTCTCTAGGTGATGGAATTTCGGCCAACTCCTAGCCTTGTAGATAGCTCGTATCTTTTCTCCTTTTTTTTTCTTCCATATTATCAACTATATTATCTATATTATCCCATTCACATAAATCCTCCTATTTTTGAGCCTTGTTGCCGTCCATTCTACCAAACCCTAATGCCGAAATTTAGCTAACTTAAATTAAAAGATTTGGGCTCCATGTAACTTAAATTTGGGCCCCTTACTCTCTTGTGTGGCGTCACCTCCTTGCTCCCTAAGTGGCGCCACTGACCACTGGGCCACAAGCTCATTTTGATATTTTAAACTCAAATACCACCTTTTAAACCCTATAGTGCCCAAACAAAAATTTAACTAAGGCTTCAGCCCAATCCTGAGCCCAATTTGGACCCCTAAAGCTCAAATTAACTAATTACACATATTCACCCATTAAATGCATAGGCCCAAAAATTCAGGATGTTACATAATTCATATGGCCCAAAATATCACTTTTTAACAATATAGCTTATTAAGGGCAAATTCGTAATTTTCACAACTTTAATACCGTTTTCATGCTTTCATACCAAAAGTGCTAATAAACCGTATTTTCCAATTTTACTGACTTTACGATTTTTAATCGAATACTTACGGCATAGTATAACCCATGAGATAAGTGTGAAGTTACACACCTGATTACGGTGAGTACTATATTTTCCCGCTCGTCGATACCTAAATATTTATCACGCTTAATTAGAACACTAATATTTAATATAAAGCTATTCTAATGATGAACGATCTAGATCTTTACCCTCGAAATCTCGAACAACAGCTATTTGTGATTTCTCCTCGACCGATAGTTCATAACCCGATGAAGAACCACGAATAGTCAAAGGCTCAGGACTACGAATGACTTAAAATAATTGATTTTCGCCGGATGAGGGTCCACAACCCGCTGGAAAATCTCGGATTGCTGAAACAGTCCTTCTTTTGAATTTAGGGGGAATAGCAGAACCACCCCTCTTCCAAACGCTATTAACAACCCTTTTTGTCCCTATCTTGATTGCCACGAAGTTCTTACGTTCACAAAAAGAGAGTCGATTAATAGGGTCCTTATGATAGAATCGATTAATCAATACCATCATAAGCCAAATAAAAAAATAACATAGAACCCCCTTCGAAATAAAATGAATCCCTTACCTTAAATGATGAAATCCTTTTCCACACGTTCTTATGATGACTAAGATCGACTATCGATGAAGAAATGATCGACACTCCACTACACCATGATTGATCAAGGTATGAATAAAAAGAATGATTGAGAAGTGAATAGATGTGGAGAGAAGGATTCGGCTAAGGAGATTGTCATCAACATTCGGCCATAGTGGAAAATATTTGGAAGAGAGAAATGTTTGTGAGTCTTTTGTGAGAAGTAAAAAGAAAAGAAAAAATGGAGATGAGAGGTTTGTATTTCGGTTCTCAAGGATGAAAGATGAACCAAGAAGAAACTTTGAAACCAATATGCATTCGGCAATGAAGAGGAAAAAGAGAAGAAAAGAAATGGTCCTAGATGGTTATATGGTTTCAGTCACAAAGGGAAGAAAAAGATTTGGAGAATAATCAATCCTAAGACCGAAATGGTAAAAGAAAGAAATGGCCAAAAGAAACAATTGCTTCCCTAAAGCTTATGGCACATTCGGCTAGGGAGAGGGAAAAATGGAGAAATTTTTTTAAGAAAAGCACCCAAAATAACCAAATGAAAGATGTGCTCATTTAGCACCTAATCCTACCAAGCTAGCACCAAAAACCGGCCATCCCCCTTAGCCCCCTATGCCGTCCACATACATGGTCAAACTTGGCCATCATACCTTTCCAAAACACTCTCCCTTAAGAGGTGCCTTATGTTCCTCCACCTTCCAAAAGTTTTGAAATCCTATCCCCAAAATCAAGCAAATTATATCCCTAAATTCATGTTTGCCATAACCTTTAGCCACTTTACCATAAAAGAATTAGTCCATCCTTACCAAGAATAGAGCTTGGCCGACACTTGCTAAGAAAGAGCAAAAATAAATGTCACCAAAATGC
Source organism: Gossypium sturtianum (assembly GCA_025698515.1). NCBI lineage: Eukaryota > Viridiplantae > Streptophyta > Magnoliopsida > Malvales > Malvaceae > Gossypium > Gossypium sturtianum. The sequence goes on along the minus strand of CM046951.1, from coordinate 57,459,100 downwards.
TATCCATGGGATTCAAACCTCTTCCCTCAAGCAACACTCAGGGTGCCTATTCCACCTTGCTACTAGCTCATCTTATGCTAGTTTTTGCCATTTAATTACCTTAAGCATCAGGGTCACTTGTTCCACTTCAATAAAGTACTCATTACTAAAATTTATTCTAATTCCAAATAATCCCATGCCTTCTCAAGACTATATTAAGCACACAAATTTAATCATTCACAAGCTAAACACCAAAACATGCAACATATCGATACTCATATTTTTAGGATGTTACAATTCTACCCTCCTTAAAAAAAATTTCGTCCTCGAAATTTACACGATTAAAAGAGATGAGGATATTGTTCTTTGAATTGCGTCCTCGGGCTCCCCACGTAGCTTCCTCCGCTCGTGATTATGCCATAGAACCTTAACCAACGGCCCAGTCTTCTTTCTTAGCACCTTAACATCACGGTCTAAGATTTTCACTAGTTCCTCCTCGAAAGACAAGTCTGGCCTTAACTCTACTTCTTCTATCGGTACTATGTGAGATGGATCCGATCTATAACACCTCAGCATAGAAACATGGAAAACACTACGAATCTGACTCAACTCCGGAGGTAATTCAAGCTGATAGGCCACTGGTCCTACACGCTTCAAAACACGGTACGGTCCAATGAACCTATGGCTCAACTTGCCCTTCCTTCCAAATCTGAAAATTTTCTTCCAAGGTGAGACTTTCAGAAAGACCTGATCTCCCACCGCAAACTCAATATCCTTACGCTTCAGATTCGCATACGACTTTTGTCTATCCGAAGCTTCCTTTAACCGCGCTCGAATCACCTTTACCTTCTCTTCCGTCTCAGTTATCAACTCAGGACCCAACAACTGTCGTTCCCCCAATTCAGTCCAACAAGTAGGGGTACGACACTTACGACTGTATAATGCTTCATAGAGCGCCATTTGAATACTGGATTGGTAACTGTTATTATACGCGAACTCTGCCAACGGTAGAAAATCCTCCCAACTACCTCTGAAGTCAATCACGCAACCTCTTAACATGTCTTCCAAAATCTGAATTACTCTTTCTGACTGACCATCTGACTGAGGATGAAAAGCCGTACTGAAGTTTAACTTTGTTCCCAAAGCCTCATGCAAAGCTTTCCAAAACCGCGATGTAAACCTAGGATCCCTGTCCGATATGATAGACACTGGTATCCCATGCAACCTCACAATCTCAGATACATACAGCCTAGCCAACTTCTGCAGCGAGTAATCCGTACGAACAGGTAGAAAATGAGCAGTCTTCGTCAATTGATCAACTACCACCCAAACAGACTCTTTCTTAGTAGGTGTTAAGGGTAACCCACTAACAAAATCCATCGTTATCCGCTCCCATTTCCATAGAGGAATCTTTACCGGTTGCAATAAACCCGATGGTAATTGATGTTCCGCCTTCACTTGTTGACACGTCAAACACTTTCCTACAAAATTAGTAACCTCCCGCTTTAACCTTGGCCACCAATACTGCTCACAGAGATCCCGATACATCTTATTTCCTTCGGGGTGCATAGCATAAGGGCTACTATGCGCCTCTCGTAGAATCATTTGTCTCAAATCCGAATCCATGGGCATACAAACTCTTCCACGAAAACACAGCACGCCATCCTTATTTAATCCAAAATCCCCTATTATACCACTTTCAACTTGTTGCATTAAAGGACCCAACTTTTCATCTAATAACTGCTTTTCCTTGATCTGTTCTAACCATAATGTCTTCACGAAGTTACGCTAGTGATTGCCATCCTCATACAAACTGAGATGAGCAAACATTGTTCTTAACTCCGATACTACCTTACGACTCAACGCGTCTGCCACCACGTTAGCCTTTTCAGGATGGTACTCGATTGAGAAGTCATAATCCTTTAACAACTCCACCCATCTCCGTTGTCTCAAGTTCAACTCCTTTTGGGTAAGGAGGTACTTAAGACTCTTATGGTCTGTATAAATGATCGACTTCTCACCGTAGAGATAGTGCCTCCAAATCTTTAAAGCAAACACCACCGCAGACCAACTCCAAGTCATGAGTAGGGTAGTTGACTTTCATGGCCTCAACTAACGAGAAGCATAAGCCACCACTTTTCCACCTTGCATCAGTACACATCCTAAACCCGTGTGTGACGCATCACAGTAAACGATAAACTCTTTTCCAGCCTCAGGCTGAATCAGTACTGGTGCTTCCATCAAAATCTTCTTCAGTTTCTCGAAACTTTCTTGCTGTTTATCGGTCCACACATACGGTACCCCCTTTCGCAACAGCTTGGTTAGAGGTGCAGCAATCAATGAAAACCCCTCAACAAAGCGTCTATAGTAACCAGCCAAACCCAAGAAACTCCAGATCTCAGCCACTGACTTCGACGGTTTCTAATCCAACACCGCCTTTCGAGGATCAACTCTTATTCCTTTGGCTGACACCACATGACCCAAGAAAGTCACTTCCTTCAACCAAAATTGGCATTTACTGAATTTGGCATAAAGTTACTTATCTCGCAAAATTTGCAACACAATGCGTAAATGTGAGTCATGCTCTTCTTCATTCCTCGAATATACCAAGATATTATCTATGAACACCACTACGAACCGGTCTAGATAAGGTTGAAAGACTCGATTCATCATGTCCATAAATGCAGCTGGTGCATTGGTCAAACCAAACGGCATAACCAAAAACTCATAATGTCCATAACGAGTTCGGAATACCGTCTTATGAATATCTGCCTCTTTCACCTTGAGTTGATGATAACCCGATCTTAAATCAATCTTGGAGGAAACTCAAGCTCCTCTCAATTGATCAAACAAGTCGTCAATTTATTCAACTGCCTATAATCAATGCACAAACGCATCGACCTATCCTTCTTCTTGACGAACAAAACTGGTGCTCCCCACGGGGACACACTCGGTCGAATAAATCCCCGATCTAATAATTCTTGAATTTTAGCTTTAAGCTCCGCTAACTCCTTCGGTGCCATTCTATAAGGAGCAATAGACACTGGAGCCGTTCCGGGCAAAAGCTCAATGCCAAATTCTACTTCCCGATCTAGAGGTAGACCCGGAAGTTCTTCGGGAAAGACATTTTAAAATTCTTTCACCGTTCTCACACATTCCACCGATAGTTCCTTGGCATCCAAAGCACTAATGAAGGCTAGGAATGCTCCATACCCTTTCCGCACCAACTTCTCTGCCTTCAAAGCAGATACCATATTTATAGCAAGCACCAGTTTTCCTCCAACATTCCCTGGGGTGTCGCTTCCCACAGTCAGCACAGTCCCGACTTTGATTGGTAACCATAGGCGCTCTAGCTTGAGCTGGCTCATCATTTCGAGGCCTTTTCTGGAACCTTTTAGCAGAACCCGGTTCTGACGTTCTGAATTCTTAGCCTCTTCGGCTATCTTGGCTTTCTCCACAAGTGAGGCAAAAATCCGTACTTGTTGTGGGGCTATCAGTACCCGCAACTCATCATTCAGCCCATCTTCAAAGCGTACACAACGCTCATGATCTGTCGGCACTATTGTGCGAGCATATCGGCTTAAACGAAGAAATTCTGCCTCGTAAGCTGCCACTGTCTTATTTCCTTGAACCAAATTCAGGAATTCCTTCCATCGGGCATCTACATAACTTATCCCAACGTACTTCCCTTGAAAGGTAGCTTTGAAGAAATCCCAAGTAACCAATGCAGCCTCGGTGCCTTCTCGAACAGTAAGCCACCATTGATACGCCTCGTCCCTTAACAAGGACACAGCTCTTAGTTTCTGCTCGGCGGTGCACTCCAAATCATCCATAATCCGCTCTACAGCCTCGAGCCAATATTTCGCAACATTCAGAGCTACACCGGAGACACCTCTAAAAACCTCGGCACCACTTGATTTAAGTCGTTCCAAAATTGATCCACGAACTACTGGACCAGTTTTAGTCCCAGCAACCCTTTCAAGGACTCGTAACATTACTTGGGTCAAAGCATTGTCCTCTCTCGAATGGTCATGTGATCCAGTCTCACTCCCGGGTGAAGCAGGTGCATCCATTTCTGGCATATGACCCAGCGCTTCAGTTGCATCTCTAGCACCTCGTCCTCTACCACGGCCACGTCTACCACGTCCATGACCACGTCCTCTAGTGCTAATAATGACTAATTCGATTTAATCTGATTACAAGTTTTATGAATCAGAATACCATTTCAGTGTTTATTAACGATATTTTATGAGATATAAGAGGTAAAGTTGTTTTCGCAATCACGTCCTATAGTCTCAATCTCTACCGTTTTCGACACCTAAAACTAGAAGTTCTGGAGTGTTCCTATGTTCATATCACAATAATAAACATTTAATATACAAATACTTACTTGGCTTGGTGCCGGATGCTCGTGGTGCCATACTACCTTTAAAACATAAAGTCTAGAAATTAAAATAGTTTTAAACAAAAAATTTTCTTGAACCCAAACCACAACCGAGTTTTGAAACTGGCTCTGATACCATAAAATGTAACACCCCAAACCCGGCCTATGCGTTAAGACCAGACTTGGCATGCCACACAATTCGAACTTACATCTAGTCATCACTGCTTTTAATGAAAACAATTCTTCAAAACGATTTTGAAAAAATGGAATTTATCATAAACCGAGATTTATTTGAAAACCATAATTTTAAAACATAAGAATTTACAATTTGATTTTCAGAGAAATAATTGGTGGAAATCTTAAACTTATAAAAGAGTTTTCACAAAATATTTTGGATTAAGTGATATTTAAGAAAATCCCTTTTTTATTTTTCTTTATACATAAGTTTAAGAAATCATTTATAAAATTTAAAAGCCCCATTTAAGTAACTAAAACATATTAAAATTCCATCCACGAATAAAAATCCATAAAATAATACCAGAGGCCTTATTACATCGCAATCAAAATAGTACTTAAATAAAAATAAAAATATTAAAAAGAAGTTCAAGTTTATAAAAACCCATCATTCGTAGTATGGCCTCCACACGAAGTCATCCCCGGCCCAAGCCTCCATCAATTATTATTACCTGAGAAGGGTAAGAAAAACAGGGTGAGTTACTTAGAACTCAATGTGTAACCCACTTACCGTGTCCACTGGGCCAAATCCATTTAAGCATTAAATTGGGCTTGAGCACATTTGCAAAAATACAATATATAAATCAAATAAAAAAAATGCATGTGATATGCAATTCCCAACCAAGCCTAATTTTCCATCCGCTACACACCTCCCGTACCAACCATCACACCTGTGGGGATCAAGTCAACCCACCCCGCCAACACACCAATCACAGGCATTAAGCCATTTAAAATATATGTGGCAGAGCCACCGAACTAGATTGTGACAGAGTCACCGAACTAGATTGTGACAGTGTCACCGAACTAGATTTTGGCAACGGGCCTTTCTTCTCTTCGTCAATTATCCCAACCCATGCAGTCATGTATATATAGAATGCATCACAATATATTCATAAGGTAAATTTCAACAAAAAAAACCCGTATTACAAGTTATCAACTTGGCCCATTAGTCAAAATAACAATTTAACCCATTTAACGATCTAACAATTTTGGCCCTTATATCGATCTAACAGTTTTGGCCCATATATACACATGAGGCCCTTTTCACAATTTTCTCACTTGGCCAATTTATCAAGAATAATTCATATGGCCCAAAATATCACTTTTTAACAATATAGCTTATTAAGGGCAAATTCGTAATTTTCATAACTTTAATACCGTTTTCATGCTTTTCACACCAAAAGTGCTAATAAACTGTATTTTCCAATTTTACCGACTTTACGATTTTTAATCGAATACTTACGGCATAGTATAACCCATGAGATAAGTGTGAAGTTACACACCTGATTACGGTGAGTACTATACTTTCCCGCTCGTCGATACCTAAATATTTATCACGCTTAATTAGAACACTAATATTTAATATAAAGCTATTCTAATGATGAACGATCTAGATCTTTACCCTCGGAATCTCGAACAATAGCTATTTGTGGTTTCTCCTCAATCGATAGTTCATAACCCGATGAAGAACCACGAATAGTCAAAGGCTCAGGAGTACGAATGACTTCAAATAATTGATTTTCACCGGATGAGGGTCCACAACCAGGTGGAAAATCTCGGATTGCTGAAACAGTCCTTCGTTTGAATTTAGGGGGAATAACGGAACCACCCCTCTTCCAAACGCTATTAACAACCCTTGTTGTCCCTATCTTGATTGCCACGAAGTTCTTACGTTCACAAAAAAGAGAGTCGATTCATAGGGTCCTTATGATAGAATCGATTAATCAATACCATCATAAGCCAAATAAAAAAAATAACATAGAACCCCCTTCGAAATAAAATGAATCCCTTACCTTGAATGATGAAATCCTTTTCCACACATTCTTATGATGACTAAGATCGACTATCGATGAAGAAATGATCGACACTCCACTACACCACGATTGATCAAGGTATGAATAAAAAGAATGATTGAGAAGTGAATAGATGTGGAGAGAAGGATTCGGCTAAGGAGATTGTCATCAACATTCGGCCATAGTGGAAAATATTTGGAAGAGAGAAATGTTTGTGAGTCTTTTGTGAGAAGTAAAAAGAAAAGAAAAAATGGAGATGAGAGGTTTGTATTTCGGTTCTCAAGGATGGAAGATGAACCAAGAAGAAACTTTGAAACCAATATGCATTCGGCAATGAAGAGGAAAAAGAGAAGAAAAGAAATGGTCCTAGATGGTTATATGGTTTCGGTCACAAAGGGAAGAAAAAGATTTGAAGAATAATCAATCCTAAGACCGAAATGGTAAAAGAAAGAAATGGCCAAAAGAAACAATTGCTTCCCTAAAGCTTATGGCACATTCGGCTAGGGAGAGGGAAAAATGGAGAAATTTTTTTAAGAAAAGCACCCAAAATAACCAAATGAAAGATGTGCTCATTTAGCACCTAATCCTACCAAGCTAGCACCAAAAACCGGCCATCCCCCTTAGCCCCCTATGCTGTCCACATACATGGTCAAACTTGGCCATCATACCTTTCCAAAACACTCTCCCTTAAGAGGTGCCTTATGTTCCTCCACCTTCCAAAAGTTTTGAAATCCTATCCCCAAAATCAAGCAAATTCTATCCCTAAATTCATGTTTGCCATAACCTTTAGCCACCTTACCATAAAAGAATTAGTCCATCCTTACCAAGAATAGAGCTTGGCCGACACTTGCTAAGAAAGAACAGAAATAAATGTCACCAAAATGCTATCCATGGGATTCGAACCTCTTCCCTCAAGCAACACTCATGGCGCCTATTCCACCTTGCTACTAGCTTATCTTATGCTAGTTTTTGCCATTCAATTACCTTAAGCATCAGGGTCACTTGTTCCACTTCAATAAAGTACTCATTACTAAAATTTATTCTAATTCCAAATAATCCCATGCCTTCTCAAGACTATATTAAGCACACAAATTTAATCATTCACAAGCTAAACACCAAAACATGCAACATATCGATACTCATATTTTTAGGATGTTACACTTTCGACTATATTTTTGAGAATCTAGTTTGGGTTTTAATTTTTGTAATAAGGCCTCTTTAAGTTTCTGGATTTTAACTTTGGGTTTTATTTATGTTTGAATTATATTCGTTAGAAGTAAATCACGATTTTCCAAAATGTTAACTGTTTTTAAACAACACTACATTTTCGCAACATTTTTGAAATGGTTTGGCGACTTAATGTTTTTCGTAAATCAATTTCTTTCAAAATTTGCTTCCGCAACTAAAAATATATTTTGGGAATAAAATTAATAATTTTTCAATGTACCACATTTTAAAATAAACTAACATAACTGAGAGTTTACTTAAGCTTTTAAACAAGAATGGTTTTTAATGAAAACAAGGTTTTCGAAAAACACTTCAATGTGACACACCAGATTCGGGCCTAACTTCTAGGCCGGGTTTGGGGTGTTACAAACAACATTTCCATGTAATCATATGTGTCCCTCTAATAGTCTGTATCGAACTCTTACCAATTCGTATCAGAATATTGCCTGTTGAACCATTAGAATGCCATTGGATACCCGGGATAGCTCACACATAGTTTGCTTACTCATATAACTGTAATCTGTCAAATTATGTACATGTATGCTCATACGAGTTGTGAATCGGTATGCTCACTCGAGCTGTAGATCGGTTTGCTCTCATGAGCTGCAAATCTGTATGCTCACACGAGTTGTGGGTCGGAACGTAGCTACACGATGCTACTCATACGAGCTATGGAATATCCGCCAACACATGTAGGACATTAGCCATCGTTAGGACGTTCAGGACCAATACCTGAATCATGTAAACCCTAATGACAAGTCATTTGTATCCTTCGAATTCCTAAGGTTCAAATGGGGCTCGGTAATTGTCATATGTTGTTGGATATACAACTGTGTATACATATAGCAAAATAAAACATATAATCACAACTTAAATCACACGAATTTACGGAGGCGATTAATCTAAGACTTTCTCTTTGCCCCGATCTAAAGCCGTACAAGGTCTGTCTTGATCTATACGAATAAATTTAACTCAATTCAATATGTATTTTATTCAATTTAACCCAAAATCATATTTTGGAAAAATTACCATTTTGCCCCTATACTTTTAATTTATTTTCAATTTAGTCCCTAGCTCATAAAAATAGAAATTCATGAAATTCCATCACAACCCATTATAGCCAAATATCATCTAGGTCCCTAGCATGCCCTATATTTCATTTATTTCACAATTTCACCATGTATAATTTTCTATTTTTCAATTTAATCCCTATTTGACAATTTCATCAAAAATATCTTTAAAAAAGTTATTTATCTAACAACAACTATCCATTTTCTATCATCAAACATCAAAACTCATGTATATTCAACAATGTCAAAACCCTAATAGTCTAACAGTTTCACAAATTAGTCCCCGGGCTAGCTGATTAAGTTACAACGACCCCAAAAACATAAAAATAAATAAAAATGGGACAAAAATCACTCACATGCGCAAGGAATTAAGTTGGTCGAACCTAGCAAGCTTTAATGGCTTCCTCTTCTTTAAACTTTCGGTTGAAGAAAGAAGAAAAATATGATACTTTGATTTGTTTTATTTAATTTAACCATTATTTACTCATTACCAAAATAACATTAAAAATAATTCAAAATTTCAATAATGTCAAACCATGCTCATCCACTAACACCATTAATTGTCTATTTACCATTTAAGGACTCAAACTTTAAATTTCTATAGCTATTTAATACCTTTAGCTACTAGATCACAAATTTTTCATTTTACGCGATTTAGTCCTTTTTATCAAATTGAGCATGTAAACGTAAAATTTCTTAACAAAATTTTTATACAGTATTTGTAACAGCCCATTTCGGTGAAATCGGAACAGTGGTTTCGGGACCACAAAGTTGACCCAAAAATATAATTTATTTTTATTTTATTAAATGGTCTGTATTATCATAGATATAATATGTGAAAATTTTGGTACGAAAATTTTATTGATTTAGTGCTTAATTACGAGAAGGACTAAATCGCATAAAATGCAAAAGTTGAATTCTAGAAGCTATAAGGATTAAATAGCTATGGAATTCAAAATTAGAGGTCCTTATATTGTAATTAGACCATTAAGAAAAGTATGTAGATTTTTCTTGGTGACTCATCCATGGAAGACTTAGAAATGGCTAGGGACTAAATTGGAAATCAACAAATTAAAAAAGATGGTAGAAAAATAAAAAGAAATTTTCATCTTTTCTATTCATATCTTCCCCAATATTTTCTATGGAAACCCTAGGAGAGAGGAAGAGAACTTACCGAGCTTAAAAAGGTATGAAATCAAGTCCCGTTTTTAATGATTTATATATTTTTAGAATTGGGATAGCCCAATCTTTCTATTTATGGGATTTATTTGAAAAGATAACAAAGTGTAGAAACTTTGCCATGGATGTAAATGCTGGAAAATTGAAATTAATGGTAGAAAATGAAAGATAGTTGATAGATAAACAACTTTTACAAAGCAATTTTTGACGAAAACTTGATTTAGGGACTAAAATGAAAAAAAGAAGTAAAACCCATGAAAAATGCTAAAATTGGTGAAATGTGTGTGTTGTAAAAAAAATGTTATTTAATTTTCGGTTAGGCTTTGAAAGAGGACTAGATTGTATGAATTTCATTTTTCGAGCCTAGGGACGAAATTAGAATTTTTGAAAAGAGTAGGGGCAAAATAGTAATTTTGCCTAGGATGTAGTAGAATGCAAATGTATGTAAAATGTGATGAGTTAATAATTAAATTTGCTTATATATACCCGGAAAGACCAACTACGAAATTAGATTGAGGGAAACAAAAAGTTTCGGATTAGTTAGAATACCAAACACGAACAGTTGTCAAGGTAAGTTCGTGTAACTTAAAAATGTATGTTAAATTGCTTGAATTGAATTATATGATTTTAATGGTATGTATGTGATGATGAACATAATGAAATAACTATAATTTGGAAAATATGGATAAAATATCATGTCCCGGTTGAACATTGAAATTCGAAGGATTATGACGATTTCTTGAAATGAGTAGGATAAGACAAATGTTACAAATAGGATTTAGCCCGGACGAGTAATCCTAAATTAAGCCTCTCGAGCATATGTTATAGATTGGGTTTAGCCCGGTCAGGTAACCCTAATTAAACTCTTTAAAGCATTGGTCACTAATAGGATTTAGCCTAGACTGGCAATCCTAAATGACTTTTGTGAACGTCGGTTGAAAAATCTGGATTTAGCCTGGATTGGTAATCCTGTTATAAAATATGTGGCTCGAAAGTGTGTTCTTTGAACTTATGCCCAATGGGTAATTATGAATATGAATTGACGGATAATTTATATGTATACCTTATGTACATCACCCGAATGTCCATCAAAATTTCATTTGTTCAACGGAAAAGACTCTGAAAATATGGAAAGGTGGAATTAATGGAAGTTTGTATGTAATGAGCTCATTTATGTTTACTTGATATTTATATGATGTTATATGACTAACTTGCTTGATCAAGTGTATATGTTTAGGTGAACTACCTATAATGGATGAAATGTATGTTTATGTATGCTTGTTTGAATAGATATGACCGGTAAGTTTATTTTCCGTTATATGAACTTACTAAGCATGAAAATGCTTACCCCATTTACCTTTCCCTTGTTTTATAGTGCTCGTAAGCTCGCGAAGGTTGGAGGATCGTTCGGAGCATAATCACACTATCCACTATCTCCTTTTTGGTATATAGAGAAATCTCATTTTGGTATAATGGCATGTATAGGCTTATTTGGACAAATAATGACTTGTAAGTGATGTTTTGTAATATAGCCATTGGAATGGCTAGTAATGATTTATTTGGTATGATTATAAGTTATCTCATGTTCAATGCTTATGTGTTAAGTGTGGAAACATAGAGTATGTTTATCTTGTATATGCACCAAAAGTATAATTATAAACATGAATTGCATGTGATATTATGCCATGATAGATGTTAGTTTAGGCCTGGTTTTAATGCTTGATTTGGATGGTATATACATGCAAGTATTGGTGTAGGTTGTTGGCAAAATTGGGTGAGAAAATGAAGCTAAGAAATGGCTTCATTTTGTCCACACGGGTAGACACACGGGCGTGTGTCTAGGCCTTGTGTCACACACGGCCTACCCCGTAGGTGTGTAGCCAGGCTGTGTGTCCCCTGCACCTTAAATTCGAGAAAATAGATTGCTCAGAATTGAGCATACGGGCAAAGACACGGGCGTGTGAAAACTGCACCTAATTTCAAAAATAAAAATTTGCCATACGGCCTAGCACACGGGCGTGTGACTTGGCCGTGTGACTTAAATTTCTTCATGCCTTAGAAGTCAGAGAGTTACATAGGTTAGGGACACGGGAGTGTGAGACCACACGGCCCGACCACACGGGCGTGTCCCTACACCACACGGGCGTGTGAGCCCTGTATTGGGAAAAATTTTGAAATTTCACGAAAAATTCCCTGAGATCCCGATTTAGTCCCGATTCGTTCCTAATGCTCGTATTGGGCCTCAAGGGCCCATTTAAGGGACGTTATGCATAATCTCAGTAAATGATTAGTGATTAACATGAAATGTTTGTAAATGTTCTGAAAATCTCTGGTAACGCTCCGTAACCCTGTTTCGGCGATGGACACGGGTTAGGGGTGTTACAGTATTATTATCATATTATAGGCAATAAAATAATAATAAAATAAATTTTTTGACTTTAGATTTGTGGTTTCGAAACCACTATTCTGATTTCACTGAAAACGGGCTGTTACAGAAAGTAAAATTTCCCCATTTGAAAGTTATGATTTTCATTATGTGCTCGGTTTTAGATAAGAGACCACTCTCTTAGCAATAGTGGGTTCAAGAATAGTAGAGAAGATCATTTAATCAAAAGCCAAAATTCTACAAGACTCCTTAGCTTGGAAAAACTTGTACTAAATTTTGTAAAATTGATTGTCATAGATAATACAACAAAAGTTCAGTTTTATGAAAAAGAATTAAAATTTCACTGTGTAACAAATTATTTTTCATAAATGATTTTTCTAACACGAATGGGCATGAATTTTAAATGAGTGTGTGTTTAGGCCACTCTCTTTACAACTCAAGCTCTTGTAAGCTTATTAAAACCTTCCATTCAAATCCAATTCTTAGATCTCATCTAAAAATTTGTCGTAAGTTGATTGATCTTTTAGACTTAAAAAACAACAGGTTCGATTAATTTACGTTAATAACTTTGGGTGTGTATCAAATCGGACATTGGAAATTTCTTTGACTTTTGTTACTACACCAACAACATTTAAAAATATATATGAGAACATTCTTACTCTCTTTTTCTGTAAGCATATCTCAATTAATTGGCACTTGTTTTTATGTCCAACTTTTCAATGTACCATTTGTCAACCGATGGAGCAATAATGAACTGATTTACATCGTGAACATTTTTTTAGTGTAGACATGTAACAAGAAAAACATGTAGGTCTCTCCATTAAAATTTTAAAAGAACAACACTCGACAAAGAAAATATTAAAGATAAAAAATAACTCACTATTAGTACTTACAAAAATAACACTCTTGAGAGGCAAAGAAAATAAATAAAAACTAAAAACCTTGTAAATTTCAAAAATAAATTAATGGCAATATACTCTAGAATGTTAATGATAGTTCTCTAATAAGGCACACCAAAGGGCTCTAATAGGACAAGAAAAAGGTGACGCCAAAGAATGCAGTTGGATGGATGAATGAAGGAGCAACTTTGTCATACCTAGTAACATAAGAAGGAAAAAAGGGTTAGAAAGCGTTAAGGAACAATAAAAAAAAAAAATTAACAAAAGAAAATCCTAAGGCTAAGAATCAAAGAAACTAATAGACTATCCAAAACCCAAAAAATGAAACACAACTTGAAATTTTTTGTTTAATGTGTTCTCGATATGTTAAAATCATGAAATTTAATCTGGAGCCTCCTCAAATTATAATATTCAGATTTGAAAAGTTTGGGCACTAATTTTTTTATTACTTTTTTCAACTTTTTTGTTGTGAAAACATTACTTTTCACTATAAATAGTGCCAACAGTACGAGGTTAAAGTTCTAGGTGAAAATAGTATCGCTTATCCCCTTTTTGAAGCAAACAATCCAAAAAGAAATTTTAGGTAAAATAAATTTTCAGGCTCCAAATGTTTTCACCAGTAGTGAAAATCATTTTAGCACAAAGAGATGAACCAAGAACACCTAAAATTTGATACCAAATGGTATGAGAGCAATGACTATGATCAAAATTCAAGTTGATGGATAAAAAAAAAGAAATAAACGATTAACAAAGTGAGATAAATAGAATAATGAAAAAATAATGAAACATATTTGAAAAGAGATTAGATAAGATGATGGAAAGATTGTTCCCATCAAAGAAAAATGCTTCAATAAACAGAACCAATTGTAAAAGATGCCATTGGATCCTCTAAATATGAACTTGGTAACTTAAAATTTGAAAATTTTTATACAAGATTGTGGAATCTTAATATTCCCAGCAAAATTCATATTCACCTATGGAAGGTAGCTAATGGATTTGTGCCTAGATTATGTACATTGAAGCCTCACAAGCTTGTTGTGAACACACTTTGTCTGGTTTATAAAGTGGAGGAGGAGGCGGTGAACCATTTGTTTTGAGATTGCATCTTTATTAAGCAAGTCCTACGGGAAATAGGGGTGGTTTTCTCGACCACCAACATGGAAAACAATTGGAAGCAATGGTTAGCAACGAACTTTGTAAATAGCAGCAGGATAATGAGCAGAAACATAGCCATTTCTTTTGGGGCTTTATGGTATAACTACAACATGATTTATCATGAAGGGATAAGGGAGCGGGTGCAAGAAATAGTGGGGTTTATAAATGCATAATGTTTAGAAATTGAGCAGTTGGGTGAGTCAATGATGAACATGCACCAGCCAAAATATGATGGTTGGGTACCACTAGTGGGTGATGTTATTAAGATTAATTTTGATGCCTCTTATAATCAACAATCACACAAATCAAGTTCGGGTATAATTGTAACACCCTAAACCCAGCCTAGACGTTATGACCGGATCTAATGTGCCACATCAAAGCGGTGTTCGAAAACTATAAGTTCATTGGAAAACCCTTTTACGGATCAAAACTTTCTACCCTTTAAAAATCTCGATTTGCGTTGCTAATGACAAAACAAATTTGTTCAAAGTCATTCCTTTACAAAAAAACATTACCGTTTTTAAAACTTTGTTTATTGCGGAAGTTTGTTTGAAACAGTTGCGGGAACGTGTTATTTTGAAATCAGTGGTTACTGTTTTAAAAACTCGTGTTTAGCAGATGAGCAGTTCGCAATTAAAGGAAGTACCAAATAAAAGTTAAAAAGAAAACCCAAAGGCCTTATTACAAAAATAATTAACCCAATACTTAAAATAAAATAAACTAAAATAAAGTCGCTAAATTTAACCCAAAACATATTGGACGTGTGGCCACCTCCGCGTCCCTCGCAGCTCCAAATCCACTAAAGCTGGGGATTACTTGCACAGTTAGAAGAAAGGGAAAGTTACGAGAACTCAGTGTGAAATCCCCTATTACGGTCACAGTTTGGGCTCGAGCCCATACGGTATTAGTCTGGGCCTAAGCCCTATTCGGTAACAATCTGGGCCTAAGCCCTATTCGGTAACAATCTGGGCCTAAGCCCTAAAATCATATCAATGCAATGGACATGTAACCCAACCCAATCCAACCAAACTCTCCACCCGTACCAACCAATCTCTCCATGTGGGGACCATGTCGACCCACCCAGCCAAACTCTCAGCCTAGCTGCTAATAACGGTATACGTGGCTGAGCCACTAAAATCAGAATACGTGGCAATGACACTATAATGGAACTTCCTCCAAATCATAAAAACCCAACCCGATGTAATATGTCATGTATGCAGTGTATCACAGTCATATACAATTATATAAATATCACACAAACATCATTTAGACTACCACTAAGGGTATAACGGTCATTTTATCGTTTTAGAGGTAAAACGGTAATTTCACCCATAGGGGGTATTTCAGTAATTTTACCCACCAAGGGTATTTCGGCAATTTTACCCACCGAGGGTATTTCGATAATTTTACCCACCGAGGGTATTTCAGCAATTTTACCCGTGAAGGGTATTTCGGTAATTTTAGTCATCTAACATCCTTTTTGGAGGCCTACTGTCGCCTCGAGCGACACAAGTTCCCTTTTTGGTGAAAACAGTTCAATTGGGCCTAAAGCCCAATTTTGGCCCAACAAGGCCCATTACAGCCTCAGTCCCACGGGAGAGATCGTGGCACTCCCAACAGTCCATCGCCAACACTTGTGGCTCGGTTTATCTCTACGAGCGCTCGCACGCTCGAGTGATCTCAAATGTCGATATTCTGGCTTTTCAGTATTTCAGCTTTTAGCCGATTCACGGATCATCACGTTAACAGAACAAGCAGGAGTGTGAGATTACACACCTGTTATGGATTATACGTTGAAGCTCCAAAAATTAAACACCTATGAAATCACAGTTCTAAACGATTAGCTTTAACCCTTGATAAGACATCCTCATAAAAATTGAAACCGTCTAGACAAACTAACGCTACTTACCACCAATAAGAGATGTCCTGCAAGGGAAAGGTAATTAGCCGACTCCTTGGTTATGGAAAGCGAGTTCCTAGCAATGTTGAACGAAAAGGAGGTGTTAGCTACATAATAACCCAGCCCACAATTGACACAAAAATAGCCTTTCGGCTTGGGAGATATAGAACCGAGCATAGAAGAGAAACGGACCAAGATTCGGCTATAGTACCCACTTACCGCAACTTCGAAGAGATTCAGGAAGATTAGAACAAAGCATGGAAATAGATTCGGCCCACACAATCGGCTAGCTTTGCAAAGTGAAAAGAGGAGCAACAAGAGGGGAATAGAGGTTGTGTTCGGCCAAGAAGAGCCGAAGGAGGAAAAGAGATTTGGCAGCAAAGTAAAGATGAAACGCAAAAGAGGAAGTAAAAGAGGGGAGCCTACCACTCAGCAAGTGTCAAAAAGAGAAGGAAAAGAGGAAGACTTGAACCACAGAACGAGAAGAGAAAGAAAGAAACTGAGAATTCGGCAAAGGTGAATTGAGAAGGAAATGACCCGAAATGCTAGAGAAAAATACCAAAATGCAAAAACTCTCAAAAGAAGTCCAGAGAAAATTCGTCACTCTCCCCTCTCAAAACCGAATATGCACTTCCAGATGACCACCCTTGGCCGAAATTCCCTATCACCACCTTCCTCACATTCAGCCAACACTTGCACACCCATCCATCCCTTGATTCTCTACATCGAATCCTCCTAGAATAGCTCCCCACCTTCCGTTTGAATTATTTGACCAAGTCTCCAACTCCCCTTGAAGAGTTTGATCCGAACTCTGCTCCTCCCCTCTCAAGTTACAAAATAAAAGCCTCTAATTGCAACTTGTGGGATTCGAACCCCACTCTCCATGCCTTCCCAATGACGCCACTGCCACTGAGCTACAAGCTCATCTTGTGTCATCTTAACGCACACCATTTTACTTAAGCCCTACTGCCAACAGTCCTCTCCACTAAAGGGCCAAAAACTAAAATTTTTCCCAGGCTCAGACTCAAACCCAGGCCTCTTTAGGACCCCCAAACACACTCAAGTAGCTAGCCAATCAAGCCCAACATGAATTTAAGCAAAATTACAAACCCATATTTTTTGGGGCGTTACAACTCTACCCCCTTAAAGAAATTTCGGCCTCAAAATTTACCTGATCAGAAGAGATGAGGGTATTACTGTCGCATCGCCTCCTAAGACTCCCATGTGGCTTCCTCTGAACCGTGATTTCACCGCAGCACCTTGACTAACGGAACAGATTTCCTCCTTAGCACCTAAACATCACGATCCAATATTTGCACCGATTCCTCCTCAAAGGTCAAATCAGGCCTTACCTCGATCTCCTCCACCGGCACTATATGTGAGGGGTCAGAATGGTATCGCCTCAGCATAGAGACGTGAAACATGTTATGTATACGATTTAACTCAGAAGGCAATTCTAGCTGATAGGCAATCGGTCCCACACGTTTTAATATCTGGTAAGGTCCGATGAATCTAGGGCTCAACTTGCCTTTTAGCCCAAATCTCAGAATCTTCTTCCATGGTGAGACCTTTAAGAAAACATAATCTCCTACTGCGAACTCAATCTCTTTACGCTTCAAATCAGCATACGACTTTTGCCTATCAGATGTTTCTTTTAACCGATTACGGATCAATTTCACTTTCTTCTCGGTATCAGAGACTAGGTCTGGACCCAACAGTCGCCGCTCGCCCAATTCTGTCCAACAAGTAGGGGTACGACACTTACGACCATATAATGCCTCGTACGGTGCCATCCGAATACTTGATCGGTAGCTATTATTATAAGAAAATTCCGCTAATGGCAGATAGTCTTCTCAACTTCCCTTGAAGTCAATTACACAGCCTCTCAACATATCTTCTAAAATCTGAATTACCCTTTCCGACTAACCATCAGTCTGCGGATGGAATGCTGTGCTGGAATCCAACCTTGTACCCAAAGCTTCGTGTAACACTCTCCAGAATCGTGATGTGAATCTGGGGTCCCTGCCCGAGATGATAGAAGCTGGTACCCCATGTAACCTCACAATTTTCGCCACGTATAACTTGGCCAACTTTTGCAACGAGTAATCAGTGCGAACCGGTATGAAGTGGGCGGACTTAGTCAATCGATCAATAATAACCCATACCGAATCTTTCTTAGTAAGCGTCAGGGGTAGCCCACTAACAAAATCCATGGTTACCCTTTCCCACTTCCAGAGTGGAATTTTAACAGGTTGCAGCAATCCAGAAGGCAATTGATGCTCAGCCTTCA
Source organism: Gossypium sturtianum (assembly GCA_025698515.1). Classification (NCBI taxonomy): domain Eukaryota; kingdom Viridiplantae; phylum Streptophyta; class Magnoliopsida; order Malvales; family Malvaceae; genus Gossypium; species Gossypium sturtianum. The sequence continues at coordinate 57,440,604 of CM046951.1, read as the reverse complement.
CTTGCTGGCATGTCAAACACTTACTTACAAAATCGGTAACCTCACGCTTAAGCCCTGGCCACCAGTACAGTTCATGCAGATCTCGGTATAACTTGTTTCCACCAGGATGCATAGCGTATGGGCTACTATGCGCCTCCCGCAGTGTAACATCCTGAAAATGGGCCTATGCATTTTTGATTTAATTATACGAAATGGCATGTCTTATGTGTTATGAATGTATTGTGAACATTTTTGGAAACTTGGAAATGTAAGGAAATGCTTTGGAAATGTTAAGTTTAAAAGAGGAAAGTGAACATTTTTGGGAACGTGGAAATGTAAGGAAATGTCTTAGAAAATGTTAAGTTTTAAAGTTTAAAAGAGGAAACTAAGGCAAGGTGGCCTTAAGAAAATTAATAGAGGAAATTTAACACAAGAACGGGTTTGGAAAAGTGGCAAGGAGACGCCACTTAAAGCCCATGATAAGTGACGCCACAAGCAAGGGAGAGGGGCCCGAGTTCGAGTCGCATGGGAAGCAAATAAAGGATTTTATTTTTGCTACAAGGAGCGAGAGAGGAGGTGGGCGGCACTAAGGAACTCTGGGGAGGAGTTTTATTCTCTTTAAAATTCAGCTAAATAGATGGATACATGATGGATAATTATTGGTATTTTTAATAAGAGATAATTAAAGGATTATTTCTATTAATTTTAAATAAGGTGATAAAGCTATCAAAATAGAAGTGATGGCCAAGTAAGGGATTCTAAGTTAGTAATTTCGGCTACTAGAGGAAAAGAGGGCCATTCATTCTTTCTTTCAACCCTTCTCTCTCTGTCGAATTTCCTAGAGCATTTGTTCTTCTTCTTTTTGTTAGCCAAAGCCGAAAACTCAAGATACCATCATTAGCCGATTTCTTTATACCAATCAAAGAGCCGAAATCAAGATCTTTTTAGCCTACATAGCCGAATGTTGTTAAAGGCTCAAGCAAGGATTGCCGATTCCTAAAGTAAGGGTAAGATCTCATTCGGTTTCATCCTTTTTCTTTTAAGATTTGCCGAAATCTAGGACTAACCCCATTAATATCTTATTATCGAAACTTTGAAGAGATCTTTCGGGATTTACTAAGCATCGACTACAAGGAAGGAGAAGTTCTTTTTCCGAAGGTACACCATAGGCCGCGTGTTCCCTAGTTATTCGGTGAATTTTGGGATTTAAAATCCACAAGTGATTGCCGATTTCAAGAAAGAAGGATACAAAGTTTCCGGCATTTGATTAGACATCAATCGGCACTAAAGGGTCTTAAAAGATCTAAAGTGATAGATCGATTTTTTGAGATTTCAAGGAATTCATTAAGCATACCAGGTGTGTACCCCACACTATCTTTTAATAAGATTTATGGCAATATTTAATATTAGCATGTTTATAAGAATGTTAATATGGTTAAGGTACCATACAATGGTACAAATTACCCAGGTACGTTTCCTACTCCTACTAGGATTATGAATATATGTTATGACTCATACGTGAACAGTGAGAAGAATGTGAAATTTGGCATGTTAATGCATAATATGTATGATATGGGGCATATGGGTTATTGAAAAAGGGGAAGTGAATGTGGTGATCTAAGACCACGATATCTGAATGTGGTGACTTCGATCACAATTATCTAATCTGGTGGCTATGCCACAAATAATTATAAGGGTGATGAGCACGTCGACTGCAGCGACTGCCTTTGATGGTGTGTAGCAGATGGAGGGTTGACTTAGTAGTCCCCACGGTGTGCAGGATGGTACGGGTGATGTGTAGCGGATGGCATCTAGGTTTGGGTTTGGGTTGCATCACTTTTTTTTTCATATCTGTTATATGAATATGCACGTGTTATGATAATGTATGCATGAGCTATTAAATTTTAGTGTTGGTTACACATTGAGTCTGTTGACTCACCCCGTTGTGGGAACATGTTCAGGTGACGAACAGTGATGGACCGGGACAGCAGAACTTGTGGTGGCCATGCTCAGCTTGAAGTTTATTTTATTTGGACATTTCATTTCATTTAAGTACTTTAAATTATTTGGGTTTGTTTGATGTAATAAGGCCACTGTTGAACTATTTCATTGTTTTATTATGGCTACAAATTTTTATTAAGTTAAAGATTAAGTAATTTATTCTAAATGTACTCTATACATTCTATCACCTAAAATTGAAAAAGGGTTTTCATTATAAAACGATTTTGTTTTCTAGTCGAGCCCAACTCAAAACAATCTTTCTTTCAAAACACACCATTTTCCAAAGTAACAAATGAATTTTGAATCGGTTTTCTTCGGGGAGCATACCAGATCCGATCAAGGCTCGTGGGCCGGGTGTGGGGTGTTTCAGTTTGGTATCAGAGCCCAGTTTTAAACTCTCAGCCTGGGGTTTAAGGCCCAAAATGTTTTCAAATCGAGCCCAAGTAAGTTTTATGAAAATATTTTTGGAAATAAGCAGGTTTTTCTGGCATGGCACCTAAGTCTCCGACCCGTAGTCCACCAGGTAAGTACCCCTATCTATAGTATGAATTGTAGAAGGGTAAGAATGGAACGTAGAATAGTATGGTAGGTACTTGAACCCTAGGACTAGTTTACCCCAACAATTACATAAGACTTAAGTGACTAATTAAACAACCCCGTGACTTAGTCGCGAGTTAAAGTGTGGCAACCTCATGCGCATGTCTAGGATTGGATCCGGAAGAGCACGGTACTCAGCAAATCCTAGTGACTCACCACCTCTTCTTCTGAATCCTACTCGGTGCGTAGCCGGTTCACCTTAACCAAGAGGACTCACCACAAAGCTAAACACCATAACTAAAACCCGAAAGGGATTAGCCACATTTTCATGGAAACCCAAGTTTTTGTTTTTTAAAAAAGTCAACAAACTACTCTTTTATTGTGAAAATTATTATCTTTGGAAAATTTCTTAAAAATTTCTAAGTTTCAAAATTACCGAAATACCCTCAGATTACAAAATTTCCAAAATACCCCAGTAAATGCAAATTACCAAAAACCCTTATCGACAAAATCACCAAGGAATCTTATTTTGAAAAAATTATGAAAATAACCCCAGTAGGGCAAATGACGAAAATACCTCAGCATAGGAACACTATGTAAATGTCCAGAAGAGTGAATGTGTATGGGAGATACTATGGAATGGATGTCCTTTGAATGAATGAATGTTTGAATGAATGTACTTCTCTCGAATTAGGATAGAAGTTTTGAACTTTGATTGATCGAAAGAACTACTATTAAACTTCGTCATAAAATTTTTCGCGAATAATAAGTGAAACAAGGACTAATTCATAAAACTTTTTAATCGAGATCACGACGATAGAAATGAGTTCTAGAGGAAGTGGACGTAACGTACGAGGACGCGGTAGAGGTAGAATGATCGTGTCGGAACCCGTTAGATCGAGTCAAGGATCTGAGAATGAGGTACCACCACCACCACCACCGGTGTTGGTCTTTGAGTCAAACAGGATCGCACAGAGACGACATCAGTATCGCAGCCGTACTACGAGTTCTTGAGTTGGTGGCTGGTGCAGGAGGAAATTCGGGAGCTCGAAAGTCGGTACCTGAGCAACTTCGTGCCAACGAGCCGAGGTGTTCCGAGGAGTATCGGTGTGGCACCCGAAGATCACCGAGTATTGGTTGGAGGCCATCGAACAATTATGGATGAGCTTGATTTGACCCCGAGGAGAAATCGAAGGAATGGTGGCATTGCTAAGCGATGAAGCGTATCAATGGTGACTCACAGGTCGTGATGGTGCCACGACTGAGGATCTGACCTGGGAGTATGTTAAGGCCGCATATCAAAAGAAGTATGTCGGCACAAGGTATACTGATGAGCAGAGGAAGGCTTTTCTGGGGCTGGTTCAAGGGAATAAGTCTGTAGAGGAGTATGAAGCTAAATTTCTAAGGTTGAGCCGATATGCTCGAGGAGTAGTGGCTACGGAGCATGAGCGGTGTGTCCGGTTCGAAGACGGTTTAAGGGATGATCTATGGTTGTTGATAGCTCCACATCAGGAGCGGGAATTTTCTGCGTTAGTAGAAAAGGCAAAAGTAGCTGAGGGAATTAAGGATTCTACAAAGCAAAATTTCGACCAGAACAGGTAGAAAAGAGGCTTTGGATCGTCAGGATCATCTGGGAATAAAAGGCCTAGAGTTGATGGGACGCGAGGTCAGCAAGCTGCTACAAGAGGGCCGTATCGCACTTGTGATCAGTGTCGGAAAAAGCACTTAGGGGAGTGTTGGAAAAAGATAGGAGGATGCTTTAGGTGTGGGTCTAGGGACCATATGATCAAGGATTGTCCTATGAAACCAGATGGAAATCGACCAGTAGCTCAGAATGTTAATCAAGCTGGTAGAGGTGGACAGCAGCCTCAGCGAGGCCGTGGTCAGAATGGCCGAGGTAATGGTACAGGTAGAGGACGTGGAACACCGGGCAGAGGTGTCTTTGCTATCACGAGGCAAGGCAATCGGGTTTGGTTTATGTGGTTCGCCGGAAGGAGGATGGAGACGCGCCGGACGTCATAACCGGTACGTTTCTTGTATTTGGAAAACCTTATCATGCTCTGATTGATGTGGGCTCGCCCCATTCCTATGTTGCATGTAGTGTAGTGGAAACACTAGGCCTAGACTCGAACTCTCCGGTAGGCGGATGATGTAGTAAGCCCATTAGGCCAAGCTGTAGTGGTGGATAAGATCTTTCGGAGTGTACCTCTAGAGATTCAGGGAGTGAAATTTTGAGCCGACTTAATGGAACTTCCTTTTGGAGAATTCGACCTTATTCTTGGCATGGTGGCTAGTGGAGCATCGAAATGTGTTGGATTGTGCACTAAGCTTAATGGAGTTGAGGACCCCGAAGGATGAGGTGGTCATTATGATAGGAGAAAGAAGAAACTACCTGTCTAATGTAGTTTCGGCGTTAAAGGCGGAGAAAATAGTTCGAAAAGGGTACAAGGCATTTCTGGCCTTCGTTAGTGCCGTGGATGCAAAAGAAGGGGGAATTAGTGGAGTTAGAACGGTAAGGGACTTCGTGGATGTTTTTCCGCAGGAGCTACCAGAATACCCCGAGATAGGAGGTGGAATTTGGTATAGACTTGCTACACGGGAGCAGCTCCCGTGTCAATCGCTCCATACCGAATGGCGCCAAAGGAGTTAGTTGAGCTCAAGGCTCGATCCAAGAGTTGTTGGATCGTGGGTTTATTCGACCCCAGTGTGTCTCCATGGGGAGCACCGGTCTGCTTTGTAAAGAAGAAGGACGGAACTATGCGCATGTGCATAGATTATCGTCGATTGAATAAGCCGACCATCAAGAACAAGTATCCTTTGCCAAGGATAGACGACTTGTTCGATCAGCTTAAGGGGGTCGCCGTATTTTCAAAGATCGATCTAAGGTCGGGATATCATCAGTTGAAGGTAAAGGAGGTAGATATCCATAAAAAGCGACCTTTAGGACAAGATACGGCCATTTTGAGTTTGTAGTAATGCCGTTTGGGTTGTGAACGCGCCCACCACGCGTTCATGGATATGATGAACCGGGTTTTCAACCTTACTTGGATAGGTTTGTCGTTGTGTTCATCGACGGCATTTTGGTATAATCGAAGTCAGAGGAAGAGCATGGTGAGCACCTACGGATAGTGTTACAAGTATTAAGGGAGAAGAAGCTCTATGCCAAATTCAGCAAGTGTGAATTTTTGCTTAATGAGGTGGCATTCTTAGGGCATGTGGTGTCCGCTGAGGGAATAAGGGTGGATCCTAGGAAGATCGAATCAGTGTTGGATTGGAAACCACCTAGGTCCGTGGCTGAGATCCGTAGTTTCTTAGGTTTGGCAGGCTATTACAGAAGGTTTGTAGAAGGGTTCTCGTCAATAGCCGCGCCTTTGACGAAGTTGTTGAGGAAGGAAGTACCCTTTGTATGGACGGATAAGCAACAGGAGAGCTTTGAGAAGCTCAAGAGGGTTTTGACCGAAGCTCCAGTGTTAATTCAGCCGGATGCAGGAAAAGAGTTTGTGGTGTACTGTGATGCTTCGCATACGGGATTAGGCTGTGTTCTAATGCAAGATGGAAAAGTAGTCGCTTATGCGTCTCGACAGTTAAGGCCGCATGAGGTTAACTACCCAACCCATGACTTGGAATTGGCAGCAGTGGTTTTCGCTCTTAAGGTTTGGAGGCACTATCTTTATGGAGAAAAGTCGATAATTTACACGGATCACAAGAGTCTCAAGTATCTGTTGACTCAGAAGGAGTTAAACTTGAGACAGCAAAGGTGGGTGGAGTTATTGAAGGATTATGATTGTGCAATAGAGTACCACCTGGGCAAGGCGAATGTGGTGGCAGATGCCTTAAGTCGGAAAGTGGTATCGAACCTGAGGGCGATGTTTGCACACTTGAGTTTGTATGATGATGGGAGTCTGCTGGCAGAATTGCAAGTCAAACCAACATGGTTGAATGAGGTAAAGGAAAGTTGGTGGATGAGGACCTAAGAGTTAAGTTGCAACAAGTACACAACGAAGAGTTAGAGGATTTTGGTGTTAATGATGAGGGAGTATTGTGCTTCAAGGGAAAGGTCTGTATGCCAAAGAACGAGGAGTTAAGACAGTGGATTCTTTGGGAAGCGCATGGTAGCCCTTATGCTATGCATCCCGGAGGCACTAAGCTGTACAGGGATCTAAGGGAATAATTTTGGTGGCCAGATCTTAAACGGAAAGTTACTGAATTCGTGGGAAAATGTCTGACATGTTAACAAGCTAAGGCTGAACACCAGGTTCCATCGGGACTACTTCAGCCAATCAAGATCCCGCAGTGGAAGTGGGAGAGAATCACCATGGACTTCGTTAGTGGGCTTCCCCTTACGCCTACTAAGAAGGACGCGGTATGGGTAATAGTGGACCGTTTGACCAAGTCCGCGCACTTCATTCCGGTAAGAGTTGATTATTCTCTTCAGAAGTTGGCCAAATTATATGTGGTGGAAATTGTGAGGTTACATGGAGTGCCAGTGTCAATCATTTCGGATAGAGACCCAAGATTTACGTCTCGGTTTTGGAAGGCACTTCATCAAGCTTTAGGCACTAAGTTGGATTTCACTCATCGCCTTTCATCCACGAATGACGGCAAATCCGAACGGGTAATCCAAGTGTTAGAGGATATGTTGAGGGGCTGTGTGATGGACTTCAGAGGAAGTTGGGAGGAGTATTTGCCTTTAGCAGAGTTCGCGTACAACAACAGCCAACAAGCCAGCATTCGGATGGCACCGTATGAAGCATTGTACGGTTGGAAGTGTCGAACTCCTACGTGTTGGACTGAATTAGGAGAACGTCGAGTTTTGGGTCCAGAGTTAGTGGCAGAATCTGAAGAGAAGGTTGAGATAATTCGGGCACGGTTGAAAGAGGCATCTGATAGACAAAAGTCGTACGCAGACCTCAAATGGAAGGAAATAGAGTTTGAAGTGGGGGATCAAGTGTTTCTGAAAGTCTCGCCTTGGAAGAAGGTGATGAGGTTTGGTCGCAAAGGGAAGTTAAGCCCAAGGTTTATAGGGCCCTATCGAGTGTTGAAGCGAGTTGGACCAGTGGCATATCAGTTAGAGTTGCCACCGGAGTTGAAACAGATGCACGACGTATTCCATGTTTCCATGCTACGTCGATATCGATCGGATCCATCTTACGTAGTACCAGTTGAAGAGGTGGAGCTAAGGCCAGACTTATCCTACGAGGAAGAGCCGATTCAGATCTTGGAACGAGACGTGAAAGTGTTACGGAGGAAGTTAGTTCCTCTAGTCAAAGTGTTATGGCGCAACCACGGATCGGAGGAAGCTTCGTGGGAGCCAGAAGAGGGAATGCGACAGCAATACCCTCATTTTTTTTAGCCAGGCAATTTCGAGGACGAAATCATTTTAAGGGGGTAGAATCAGAACATCACGAAAATGGGCCTATGCATTTTTGATTTAATTATACGAAATGGCATGTCTTATGTGTTATGAATATATTGTGAACATTTTTGGAAACTTGGAAATGTAAGGAAATGCTTTGGAAATGTTAAGTTTAAAAGAGGAAAGTGAACATTTTTGGGAACTTGGAAATGTAAGGAAATGCCTTAGAAAATGTTAAGTTTTAAAGTTTAAAAGAGGAAACTAAGGCAAGGTGGCCTTAAGAAAATTAATAGAGGAAATTTGACACAAGAACGGGTTTGGAAAAGTGGCAAGGAGACGCGCACTTAAAGCCCAGTAAGTGACGCCACAAGCAGGGAGAGGGGCCCGAGTTCGAGTCGCATGGGATGCAAATAAAGGATTTTATTTTTTGCTACAAGGAGCAGAGGAGGTGGAAGGCACTAAGGAACTCCAGGGAGGAGTTTTATTCTCTTTAAAATTCGGCTAAATAGATGGATACATGATGGATAATTATTGGTATTTTTAATAAGAGATAATTAAAGGATTATTTCTATTAATTTTAAATAAGGTGATAAAGCTATCAAAATAGAAGTGATGGCCAAGTAAGGGATTCTAAGTTAGTAATTTCGGCTACTAGAGGAAAAGAGGGCCATTCATTCTTTCTTTCAACCCTTCTCTCTCTGCCGAATTTCCTAGAGCATTTGTTCTTCTTCTTTTTGTTAGCCAAAGCCGAAAACTCAAGATACCATCATTAGCCGATTTCTTTATACCAATCAAAGAGCCGAAATCAAGATCTTTTTAGCCTACATAGCCGAATGTTGTTAAAGGCTCAAGCAAGGATTGTCGATTCCTAAAGTAAGGGTAAGATCTCATTCGGTTTCATCCTTTTTCTTTTAAGATTTGCCGAAATCTAGGACTAACCCCATTAATATCTTATTATCGAAACTTTGAAGAGATCTTTCGGGATTTACTAAGCGTCGACTACAAGGAAGGAGAAGTTCTTTTCCCGAAGGTACACCATAGGCCGCGTGTTCCCTAGTTATTCGGTGAATTTCGGGATTTAAAATCCACAAGTGATTGCCTATTTCAAGAAAGAAGGATACAAAGTTTCCGGCATTTGATTAGACATCAATCGGCACTAAAGGGTCTTAAAAGATCTAAAGTGATAGATCGATTTTTCGAGATTTCAAGGAATTCGTTAAGCATACCAGGTGTGTACCCCACACTATCTTTTAATAAGATTTATGGCAATATTTAATATTAGCATGTTTATAAGAATGTGAATATGGTTAAGGTACCATACAATGGTACAAAGTACCCAGGTACGTTTCCTACTCCTACTAGGATTATGAATATATGTTATGACTCATACGTGAATAGTGAGAAGAATGTGAAATTTGGCATGTTAATGCATAATATGTATGATATGGGGCATATGGGTTATTGAAAAAGGGGGAGTGAATGTGGTGATCTAAGACCACGATATCTGAATGTGGTGACTTCGGTCACAATTATCTAATCTGGTGGCTATGCCACAAATAATTATAAGGGCGATGAGCATGTTGACTGCAGCGACTGCCTTCGATGGTGTGTAGCGGATGGAGGGTTGACTTAGTAGTCCCCACGGTGTGCAGGATGGTACGGGTGATGTGTAGCGGATGGCATCTAGGTTTGGGTTCGGGTTGCATCACTTTTTTTTTCATATCTGTTATATGAATATGCACGTGTTATGATAATGTATGCCTGAGCTATTAAATTTTAGTGTTGGTTACACATTGAGTCTGTTGACTCACCCCGTTGTGGGAACATGTTCAGGTGACGAATAGTGATGGACCGGGACGGCAGAACTTGTGGTGGCCATGCTCAGCTTGAAGTTTATTTTATTTGGACATTTCATTTCATTTAAGTACTTTAAATTATTTGGGTTTGTTTGATGTAATAAGGCCACTGTTGAACTATTTCATTGTTTTATTATGGCTACAAATTTTTATTAAGTTAAAGATTACGTAATTTATTCTAAATGTACTCTATACGTTCTATCACCTAAAATTGAAAAAGGGTTTTCATTATAAAACGATTTTGTTTTCTAGTCGAGCCCAACTCAAAACAATCTTTCTTTCAAAACACACCATTTTCCAAAGTAACAAATGAATTTTAAATCGGTTTTCTTCGGGGAGCATACCAGATCCGGTCAAGGCTCGTGGGCCGGGTGTGGGGTGTTTCACGCAGTATAGACTGTCTTAACTCAGAATCCCTCAGTACACAGACTCCTTTACATCGTTGCTCACACGAGTTGTGAAATGGGCCTGCTCACACGAGCTGTGGGTTAGAATGTAAGCTACACGATGTTGCTCACATGAGCTATGGAGTATCCGCAACAAATGCATGACTTCAGCCATCGGTAGGACATTCAAGACCAACACCCAAAACATGAAATCCCCAATGACATGTCATTTTTATCCTACGAATTCCTAAGGTTCAACCGAGACTCATTAACCATCATAGCATGATTTTGGATATACATTGTGAAGAATAAAAAATTAGTCTCGATTTAGGGACTATATTGGAGTTTAAACAAATATTGAATAAAAATTGAAATATTAAATGTGAAATTGAATTGTGTTGTATTGATGTATTTTAATTGTTTTAATTTTGTAGCTAACGTCACCGGAATCCTCGACTAAAAAGGGGAAGGATAAGATCGACGTCGAATAGCTCAGAATCCATGATTTGTATTTCTATAATCTAAACCTAGTTGTTAATTGTTATATTTTGATTTAATGCATATGGTAAGTGGCTGAGGTGAGTATTTTGGCACTTTGATAGTGAATTGAAATTATAGTTGATTGAAATGGATTGAATTGGTATATACATTATGAATGTATTGATTATTTGAATTGAAATGAATATATGTGTGACTGTGATAATGTGCAAATATGATAATTGAATATTGGTTGTACTTAAAAAGTGAAATAAAACCTTATTAATTGTATTGGGCTGAGTCAGATAGAGATGGCATGTACCTTGGATGTGTTTGGTTTTTAATGAATTTTGTATATGTGATGTAATTGAGTTTAAGTATAATGTTGGTTTGGTATATATATAAACTTATGTTTGTGTTTGTAGTCATAATTTGGCATGTTGATTTGAACCAAGATTTGTTAGGTGTTGTGATATTAAGTTTGATTTTTTAGGTAGATATAAGCTAGGCTAAATTGATTGATTTTGGCATGTTTAAAACTTTAATTTGAATGATGTATGGATGATATGTTTTGATGATATAACATGTGGTACCAATGAGGGTACATTGGTTAGGCATATTAGGTGATGAATTTGGTGTATTTTGGGCATGTTTAATCGTGTTTTGAATAGAATAAACAATTGGTAATTGAGTTTCTTAGTGCCTAAGTAAGTAGGAAATGGTAAACTTGAGTTTTAAGGTACTTTTGGGTGCACACCGCCTGGCCACATGGGTGTGTGACCCCTACATTTGAAATTTTTCAAACTTTTTCCTAAATTTTTCAAATGTTCCCGATTTAGTCCCCAACATTTCTAAAGTGATTCTAAGGCCTCGAGGGCTTGAATAAGGGACGATATGCATGTTTAATGATGGGTTATGATATGATTATTGAAATGTTTTGAAATGAATAATTTAGGTTACGTTTACTCGGTAATGCTTTAAAACCCTATTTCGGCGACGAATACGGGTTAGGGGTGTTACAAATTATAACAAGAATGAAGATCGATCTTTAAGAATACCATCGCACCTTTCAATTGGTTAAATAGATCATCAATACGTGGCAATGGATACTTGTTCTTAATCATGACTTTGGTGAGCTGTCGATAATCGATACATAGTCGAATGAATCCATCATTTTTCTTAACAAATAACACAGGAGCACCCCAAGGAGAATAGTTGGGCCGAGCAAAACCCCTATCTGTCAACACATGCAGTTGAGTTTTCAACTCCTTCAATTCCGTAGGTGCCATTCTATACAGAACTATCGATGTCAGAGATGTTCCCGGCATTAATTCAATAGCAAACTCAACCTATCTGATCGGCGATAACCCTGGTAATTCTTATAGAAACACATCTGTATACTCACATACAACTGGAGCCGATTCTATCTTCAATTCAGAAACTCTAGAATCAAATACATAAGCAAGATACGCTTCACAGTGTTTTCTAACATATTTTTGTGCCGACATAGCTGAAATAACATTAGATGCACTATCCAGTCTATCTGATTCAATTCAAAACTTTTCACCGTTTTGACATTTTAATACTATGTGCTTTCGTTTACAGTTCACAACAGCATCATGCAGAGTTAACCAGTCCATACCCAAAATCACATCAAAATCATCGAAGGGTAGTAACATCAAATCAGTCGAGAAGTTGCAACCCCGAATCATCAAAGGACAATTTTTACATACTTTATCAACTAACACATACTGAACTAGGGGGTTCGTTACTTTAACCACAAACTCAGTAGACTTGAAAGACAATTTTTTATCTGACACTAAAGTCGTACATACATATGAATGTTTTGACCCTGGGTCAATCAAAGCATTAACGTTAGTATCAACGATAGAAAATGTACTATGATAACATCTAGCGCTGAAGCTTCCTCTCGAGCATGGATCGCATAAGCTCTAGCCGGCGCTCGTGCCTTAGATGTCACAGCAGATTTGTAACACCCGTTACCCGTATTCGACGTCGGAACCGGGTACGAGGCATTACCGATCTTAACTTACTTAAATCATACAAAATGGACCAGAAATTTTTCTTTTGAACTTTAAACATTTCATTCATAATCATATAGTCCTTATTACGAGCCCACAAGACCCAAAACATTCAATAGAGCGAATCAGGACTGAACCGAAAGCTTACGAACACTTAGAAATTTTTTACTCAAAATAGGGCCACACGCCCGTGTGGGCGGGCCTTGTGGTCACACACGCCCATGTCCCTAGTCCATGCGAACTTTATTTTTCATTTCGAACCTACAGGAGTTTTCACACGGCCTGGCACGCGCCCGTGTCTATGGTCCGTGTCCCTCACACGGCCATGACATGCCGGTGTCTTAGCCCGTGTATGAAAACCTTGACATTTCATTTATGACATCAGCAAACATTCAGGGTCACACGGCCTTGTCACACACCCATGTGCTAGCCCGTGTGACGAACTGAATTTTTCTCAAATTAGATGCAGGGGACACACGGCCAGGCTACACGCCCATGAGAAAGACCGTGTGTCACACACGGCCTAGACACACGCCCGTGTGTCTACCCGTGTGGACAAATATAAGGCTATTTACCAAGCCATTTGCCACCCTAAAAAGCCATCGCACTTATATCATTTTAGTGCAACACACAACATGACAATAAGGCACCTCTAATATCCAAAATCAATACATCTACACCTTAATTTCACACTGCGTTCAACATGCATATACTTCACACATTACTCATTCAATCGCACAAGCTTGCAATTCATGAATTTCATTATCATTGAATAGATATAACTTAACTAGTATCGGCCAATTCTAATGGCCATTTACAAAATAAATTGAGTAACATTAATAGCCAACACCTAGGCTAACCAATATGACATATAACAAAATGACCAAGTTCCTATACATGCCATACCCAAAATAATCAAACTTTACTATACCAAAGGAATAGCTTTGTAACACCCCAAACTCGGACAAGACACCACGCCCGAATCTGGTATGTTACGGGGAAGAACGTCTTTGAGTGACCAGATTTTTTTTTTTCGTTTAGAAGTGGGGTGAAAACATAGTGAATTTGAGGAAAGTTGAGTAGGCTTGTTTGGTTAGATTTTTGAAAACTTATCCAAGTATAAAGTTAAAACGAGTTGATTTCATTTAGTACTTCCAATAGTTTCTTAGTGCCATTTTGAAACCTTTTAGACTTAGTAGCAAATCGAGTTTTGATTTAAAAATCATTTGAGTTTATTGAATAACGAAACATAGCGAGATACCCGATGGTATAATTTAAAACACATTGCGATATAATTTTGAAAACGTTGTCTTTCCAAGTTTTAGTAAAATTTCATGCCAAGTTATTTGTTAAGCAGGTTGAGAATCTAATTAAAACATACCCATCATAAAACAAAATTTAAAGGCCTTTTACAAATCCAAATTAAAAAAACCAAATAATGATAATTTAACTAAAGTACCCAAATGTTAGTGTTGAGGTAAAACTTTATCAAGCATGGCATGAGCACCCGAGTCCATCCCGGCTCCATGTCCGCGTCTCACGAGTCACTGAAATGTCAAAGGAGAGGGTGAGTCGAGTGACTCAAATGCATAAATCCCGCTCCCGATGAAACAACATGCTAACACACATCATACATAGCAACATAATTAATGCAACCCGATCCTAACCATCCGTATCTCCTTTTTCTACCCCATGTGGTACCAAACCACCTGGTGGTGCTAAACCACTGGTGACATATAGTCACAATGTGTTACTAAAACATTTGGTGTCCCAAAGACACAATGTGCTACCCAAGCATCGTGACCGTAGTCACGATAATCGAATGATGGGGCCAACCCATCGTGTGATACCCAATCACTAGCGACGATCCCATATCTCAAAGTGGGGCCAACCCACGGTGGTGTTAACCACAGTGGACAAGTCGCAATGAGGTGCCCAACCTCCGTGTCCCAAAGACACAAATGTGCTACTAAAGCACCGTGACCCGTAGTCACAATAATCGAATGATGGGGCCAACCCATCGTGTGATACCCAATCACCAGCGCACGATCCCATATCTCATGTGGGGCCAACCACAGGTGGTGTTAACCACGTGGACAAGTCGCAATGAGGTGCCCAACCTCCGTGTCCCAAAGACACAAATGTGCTACCAAAGCACCTGGTGACCCAAAGTCACAAGGTGTGTTACCAAAACATGGTGCTCACAAAGACAAAATATCATGCTCCCTCCACTCATATCACCCATCAACATACCATACTCATGTAATCATGCATATCATACAAGTCATGCATATCATGCTAATATGTTTGACTCATGCCCCATATCACATACATACATAGTCATGATACCATATAGATCATCAAGATGTCTGGTAACAATACCGACTTACCGGATACGTACACATACCCCGCTTGGGGTATCCAATAATCCATCATCTTGTCATAGCTTTTAATAGGCAAACAGGTTTAATAACAATATTACTAAGTATAGTGTGTTAGTTTACACACCTGGTAAATCGCAAGTCTAAATCCCAAAGACCCCGTCTAAAACCCTCGATCAACTTGCTCCTAGAATCGGCCAAACCGGGGTTAGTAACCAAGATCATTCGGCTATGACCAATTAAACCAAAGGGTGTATCGCTTAATCCTTACCTTGCGAGATGGTTTGGTTTCCTACCAAACCTCGAACCAACAAATGGTTATTCTTTAACAATCGGCACACCCTATTAAGACAAATAGTTAATCACCAAACACCTTTAACTTAACCGAAATCTAAGGATTGAACTCACAATAATATACCAATTACTTACCCCTAACTTACCAATCGGTCACTCACAGTCAAGGCTTCAATTGACTGCTACACCCGATCACCACCACAATCCAAGGCCCTAGCAGAAAACGGTGCAACACAAAAGATTAACCCCCTTCAACACATGCCCAAGATCGGCTATAACCAAACCATAATCAATAGAGAACAAGAGAGGGGAAAATGGCCATTCGGCCACCCACTTACCTTGTTCAATGATTGAACAACCAACCCAGATCAACCCTTCACTGATATTCGGCCAAAAGAGATCTACTAAGAGAGAGGAGAGATTCGGCCTAACCCAAGAAAGAAAGCGCAAGAAAAGAATGAAAAAGGGAGGGGTTGATATTCGGCCAAAATAAGAACAAGTGATAGAAGGCAATTTCGGCAATACCAAGGGATTCGGTTATAAACTTGAAAGCAAACAAAGAAGTGTGGTTCAAGAAAAGAAGAGAAATCGGCCACAAGTTGCAGGAAGATTCGGCTCAAATGTTTTCAAGAAATAAGAGAATGTATGAGAGGAAAAGGATGATGGCTTCGGCTTACCTAAATGATAAAGAAAAAGAAATGATGGGGAGGATGTATGGTTCGGCCAAGGAATCACAAGAAGAAAAGAAATAAAAGCAAAGTGGAAATGGTGGCACAAAAGGGCATTCGGTTATTAAGAGAACTAAAAGAAAAACTAATTCAAAGACATGTCGCTTGCACTTTCGGTTTCCAAGAAGAAAATGAGAGAAAACAAATGAAGTTTCGGTTGGCTATTATCAAAGGAGAGAATTCGGTTTACCCAAAATGGTGACCGAAAATACTAAGAAAATTGCCAAAAGAAATTCGCACTACTCACTCCCCACTTCCCAAAACCCGCCATACACTCCCCACTTCCCCAACATTCGGCCATATCCCCCAAACACTCCTCTCCACCCATTTCAAAAGAGTTGAACAAGTCTTCCTCCTCAATCCACTCTCCACCCACCATTTGAATGTGAAGACTTGGTCCAAGGTAGAATCCAAATTGCTCTCAACCTCTTCCTCCATGCCGTCCAAAAATAAGTGACAAAATGGGGACTCTACACTCGAACACTGGACCTCCTCACCGAAGATGACGCCACACCAAGCTCCCAAGTGACGCATGCCTTGCCACTTTGCCAGCTCTTCATTTGTGCTAAGAAATACCAGAAATAAATTAAAAACCCCAGCTTCCTCAACTCCCTTCACTTAACACCCAAAAACCAAAATTTTCCCAAACACTCAGGCATACTCCTTGCCCACAATTAAGCCCCTAAAACACCGAAATAGCCACACAGCACACTAAACACATGCAATAACATGCAACAACAAAATAGCCCCTAACCCGGGATATTACAGTTCTACCCCCCTTAAAATAATTTCGACCTCGAAATTACTTGATCAGAAGAGTTGCGGGTATTGTTGTCTCATCGTATCCTCGGGTTCCCACGCCGCTTCTTCTACGCCATGATTCCGCCAAAGAACCTTAACCAAAGGCACATGGACTTCTTACGTAGAACCTTCACATCTCGATCAAGAATCGCGCATGTTCCTCCTCCATGGTCAAATCTGGATTTACCTCGATCTCTTCCATCGCTACTACATGCGATGGATCGAACGATAACGTCCAAGCATCGAACGCGTGAAAAACGTCATGAATCGACTCACTCTGCGGCAACTCAAGTTGATACGCCATCGGTCCAACTCGCCTCAATACCTTATACGGTCCAATAAATCTCGGACTTAGCTTGCCTTTCTTCCCGAACCTCAACACCTTTTTCCAAGGCGAGACCTTCAGAACACTCGATCCCCCAACGCGAACTCTATATCTCTTCCGCTTAAGATCGGCATAAGACTTCGCCGTCCAAGCTTCCTTCAATCGAGACTGAATCGCCTTAACCTTGTCTTCGGTCTCAAAGCAACCAACTCGGGTCCCAACAACCGACGTTCACCTAACTCCGCCCAACACGAGGTGAGCGACATTTCCTACCATACAACGCCTCATACGGTGCCATCTTAATGCTCGCTTGGTAAATCGTTGTTGTAGGCAAACTCAGCTAATGGTAGAAACTCCTCCCAACTACCTCTGAAATCCAGGATACAACCTCTCAAAGATATCCTCTAAGATCTGAATGACCCTTTCTGATTGCCCGTCGATCGCGGGTGAAAAGCCGTGCTAAAATCCAAACGAGTACCTGTGAGCTCGATGCAGTGCTTTCCAGAACCTTGACGTGAATCTGGGATCCCTATCCGAGATTATCGAAACTGGCACGCCGTGCAACCTCACTATCTCTGAAATATACAGCTTCGCTAGCTTCTGAAGTGAGTAGTCAACCCTCACCGGAATAAAGTGAGCTGATTTAGTCAGTCGATCCACCACTACCCAAACGGAATCTTTCTTGCTAGGCGTAAGCGGTAACCCACTGACGAAATCCATGGTTATCCTTTCCCACTTCCACTGAGGAATCTTCACAGGCTGAAGCAAACCCGACGGCAACTGATGTTCAGCCTTGACCTGCTGACAAGTCAGACACTTCCCAACAAACTCTGTCACCTCCTTCTTCAAGCCAGGCCACCAAAACTGCTCTCTAAGATCCCTATACATCTTGCTACCTCCAGGATGCATAGCATGAGGATCATGGATGCTATGTGCGCCCTGAAGAATCTTCGCCTCACCAACATCTTTAGGCATACAAGCCTTACCCTCGAAAACACGAACCTCGCACTAGACAGCCGTAACCATCCAAACCACCGCCCCGCACACTGCAACCTTCGCGCACTCGTAACCTCATCCAATAATCGCTTTCTCTCGACCGCTTCAACCCAAGTAGGCTTAACTCGCAACTCGCGAGAATACTCCCATCGTCATACAAACTCAAATGGGCAAACATCGCCTTAAGTCCGGAAACAACCTTACGGCTCAACGCGTCGCCACCACGTTATCCTTGCCCGGATGGTACTCAATCGAATAAATGCGTAATCTTTCAAAGAACTCAACCCATCTCGCGCGCCTCAAATTCAAATCCTTCCGAGTCGCAGATACTTGACTCTTGTGATCTGTGTAGACTATCGATCTCTCTCCGTATAAGTAGTGCCTCCAAATCTTTAAAGCGAAGACCACACCGCTAGCTCCAAGTCATGCGTCGGATAGTTGACCTCATGTGGCCTCGGTGCCAGAAGCGTAAGCCACCACCTTACCTTCTTGCATCAAAGACACAACCCAAGCCCGTATGACGCTGCGTCGCAATAGACTGTGAATTCCTTACCAGCCTCAAAGTTGAATTAGAACCGAGCCTCGGTCAAAATCTTCTTTAACTTGTCGAAGCTTTCCTGCTGCTTCCGGTCCATACAAACGGAACTTCTTTCCTCAAAGAACTTGGTCATCGGCAGCGCTATCAACGAAACCTCAACAAACCTTCGGTAGTACCGGCCAAACCCAGAAAACTCCGAATCTCAGCCATCGACTTAGGCGGCTTCCAATCCAAAATCGCCTCAATCTTACGAGGATCTACTCGAATCCCTCACCGACACTACATGACCCAAGAAAGTCACTTCTCTGCCGTAACTCGCACTTCATCGAACTTAGCATAGAGTCGCTTTTCCCTCAAAATCTGCAACACCACTCGCAAATGCTTATCATGCTCTTCCTCCGTCCTTGAGTACACCAAGATGTCGTCTATGAAAACCACGACAAACCGATCCGGATATTGCTGAAACACCCTATTCATCATGTCCATAAACGCCGCCAGGCGTTAGTCAACCCGAATGGCATTACGTAAATTGTGAGTGCCCATACCGAGTCCAAACGCTGTTTTATGGATATCCGCCTCCTTAACCTTTAATCCGGTGATACCTGCACCTCAAGTCGATCTTGAAAATACCGCAAAGCACCCTTCAAATTGATCAAACAAATCATCTATCCGTGGCAACGGATACTTGTTTATAATCGTCAGCTTGTTCAACTGGCGGTAGTCTATACACATTCGCATCGTGCCATCTTTCTTCTTGACAAAGAGTACCGGCGCACTTACCGCGCGAAACACTTGGCCTAATAAAACCTCGATCCAATAACTCCCGGATCTCGAGCCTTAAGCTCCACCAACTCCTTTGGCGCCATCCTATACGGAGCAATAGACACGGGCGCAGTTCCGGTAACAGATCAATCCCGAACTCCACCTCGCGATCTGGCGGCAAACCCGAAGCTCATCAGAAAAACATCAAGAAACTCCTTAACTGCATTTAACCTTCTCCACACAGCAGACTCCTTAGCCTCCAAGGCATACACATGAACTACATACGCTTCACACAGCCTTTCTTGACCATCTTATCGCTTTCAAAGCAGATACCACATTGATAAGTAATCTCTCCTATTACCTATCATAGCCACCTCTTCACCCTCGACCGCCTTAAGAACCATGCGCTTGGCGCGCAATCCAACCTCGCCTGGTACTTGACCAACCAATCCATCCCAAGAATCGATCGAACTCCCAAACGGCAGTTCCATCGGATCAAGCAAAGCAAACACTACCCCTTGGAGTTCTAAGGGTACCTCTCTAAACAGCTTTATCTACTACCACAGAGTGACCTAGAGGGCTAATCACGGTCATCCGCCTAGAAGATATTTTCAGAGTCTAAATCCATGGTCTCTACTATACTATCGGCAACATAAGAGTGCGTTGAACCCACATCAATCAAAGCAGTATAAGGAGAACCAAAAATCAAAAACGCACACGGTTATGACGCCCGGCAAGCGTCGCCTCTCTCGGCGCCGCAAAGATACACTAATCCAGCCGTCTAGCATCAGAGCTACTCGCACTCTCGCCTCGTGCTCCACGGCCCCGACCAGAACCATTACCACCTCTCGCCATTACCACGGCCCCTCTGCGGTGGCGGTCCATTACCTCGAATCGACACGGCCCCGCCTCTCGGATCGAATCTGGCCGCCAACCTACGCCGATCCCCTCACACGGTGCTCCAGAGAACCACACTCAAAGCAACCTTTTCCTCCATCAAAGAACCACCCCAATGAGATTTCCCACACCGATCACATCTGCGGCCCTCGCTTAGCAAAGAACAAACCTAGCAGGTGGTTCGCCCACTCGGTGCCGGCCTCTCTCGCGGATTACCCGACGACCCGTAAGACCCAAAGCTCCTCTTATGTCTATTTCTCGTCCATGCCTTGTCTCACTCGACTCCTTAACCCCTCGGCTACCTTAGCCTTCTCAACTAAGACAATGAACTCGCGCCCGCTGCGAGGAGCAATCAGCAAACCTCAAGTCGTCTCACAGCAGCCATCCGAAACGAACACACCTCTCATGCTCGGTGGCCACAATGCCCCGGCATACCTACTCACCCGGGAACTCACTCGCACTCGTAAACAGATTTACTCCCCGAACAAGCCTCGAAATGCCTTCCGTTGGGAGTCAACATAACTAGCTCCGATGTACTTCTTTTGATATGCAGCCACGAAATAATCCCATGTTAGATCCTCTCGCCGCCACACTCGTCTCGAACCGTGAGCCACCACCGATATGACTCATCCGGAGAAGCGATACGATGCCCTTCGGGGCTTTTTCTTCACTGCCAGTCCAGATCGCCCATGATCCGCTCGATCGCTCTCCAACCAATATTCAGCTGCGGCTTTGAGCAACACCGTAAACACCTCGGAAGAATTCGGCCCCATTGGCCCGAAGTCGCCAGAACAGATTTCCTAACTCCCGCATTACCACCACCACACTACTCTTTCCAACACTCGCAAAGATCGCTCGTGACATCGCGTCGCCCCCCCCGATCTTGGAACTCACCACCTCCGGTGGTGGCGGAACCGTATCTCATTTTTCGAACCCGGACCAGATCCACGGGCTCGTAAAACGGTCATCCTACCACGACCTCGCCCACGACCACGCCCACCTCTAGCGCTCATGACTAATCTTTCTACGATTCGATTAAGAATTTTATGCATCAAGATTTATTTCACTTGTTAAAAAGCAAGTCTTATGAATATTTAGGAGGATTTGTTCTCGCGAGTTCACAAAATCCTATCATTTCAATCTCTAAAGTAGTATACTATTGCTGTTCATCAAATCATATCACATCCAATCAATTCACAAGCAATAGTACTGGTACTTACTCGGGCGAACTGGTGTCGAGACTCGGTGCCATGCCTTTCAAACCTTACTTTAAGAATAAAACTAACAAAACAATCTTTTGAAAACATTTTGGGCCTCGTGCCCACACCGAGCTTTTGAACTTGGCTCTCGATACCACAATTGTAACACCCCAAACTCGGACAAGACACCACGCCCGAACGGTATGTTACTGGGGAAGAACGTCTTTGAGTGACCAGATTTTTTTTTCGTTTAGAAGTGGGGTGAAAACATAGTGAATTTGAGGAAAGTTGAGTAGGCTTGTTTGGTTAGATTTTTGAAAACTTATCCAAGTATAAAGTTAAAACGAGTTGATTTCATTTAGTACTTCCAATAGTTTCTTAGTGCCATTTTGAAACCTTTTAGACTTAGTAGCAAATCGAGTTTTGATTTAAAAATCATTTGAGTTTATTGAATAACGAAACATAGCGAGATACCCGATGGTATAATTTAAAACACATTGCGATATAATTTTGAAAACGTTGTCTTTCCAAGTTTTAGTAAAATTTCATGCCAAGTTATTTGTTAAGCAGGTTGAGAATCTAATTAAAACATACCCATCATAAAACAAAATTTAAAGGCCTTTTACAAATCCAAATTAAAAAAACCAAATAATGAAGAATTTAACTAAAGTACCCAAATGTTAGTGTTGAGGTAAAACTTTATCAAGCATGGCATGAGCACCCGAGTCCATCCGGCTCCATGTCGCGTCTCACGAGTCACCCTGAAATGTCAAAGGAGAGGGTGAGTCGAGTGACTCAAATGCATAAATCCCGCTCCCGATGAAACAACATGCTAACACACATCATACATAGCAACATAATTAATGCAACCCGATCCTAACCATCCGTATCTCCTTTTTCTACCCCATGTGGTACCAAACCACCGGTGGTGCTAAACCACCGGTGACATATAGTCACAATGTGTTACTAAAACACCGGTGTCCCAAAGACACAATGTGCTACCCAAGCACCGTGACCGTAGTCACGATAATCGAATGATGGGGCCAACCCATCGTGTGATACCCAATCACTAGCGAGACGATCCCATATCTCAAAGTGGGGCCAACCCACGGTGGTGTTAACCACAGTGGACAAGTCGCAATGAGGTGCCCAACCTCGGTGTCCCAAAGACACAAATGTGCTATTAAAGCACTGGTGACCGTAGTCACAATAATCGAATGATGGGGCCAACCCATCGTGTGATACCCAATCACTAGCGCAGACGATCCCATATCTCATGTGGGGCCAACCCACGGTGGTGTTAACCACAGGGACAAGTCGCAATGAGGTGCCCAACCTCTGGTGTCCCAAAGACACAAATGTGCTACCAAAGCACTGGTGACCCAAAGTCACAAGGTGTGTTACCAAAACACTGGTGCTCGTCAAACACAAAATATCATGCTCCCTCCACTCATATCACCCATCAACATACCATACTCATGTAATCATGCATATCATACAAGTCATGCATATCATGCTAATATGTTTGACTCATGCCCCATATCACATACATACATAGTCATGATACCATATAGATCATCAATGAATCTGTAACAACATCGACTTACCCGGATACGCACACATACCCCGCTTGGGGTATCCAATAATCCATCATAATTGTCATAGCTTTTAATAGGCAAACAGGTTTAATAACAATATTACTAAGTATAGTGTGTTAGTTTACACACCGTAAATCGCAAGTCTAAATCCCAAAGACCCCGTCTAAAACCCTCGATCAACTTGCTCCTAGAATCGGCCAAACCGGGGTTAGTAACCAAGATCATTCGGCTATGACCAATTAAACCAAAGGGTGTATAGCTTAATCCTTACTTTGCAGATGGTTTGGTTTCCTACCAAACCTCGAACCAACAAATGGTTATTCTTTAACAATCGGCACACCCTATTAAGACAAATAGTTAATCACCAAACACCTTTAACTTAACCGAAATCTAAGGATTGAACTCACAATAATATACCAATTACTTACTCCCTAACTTACTAATCGGTCACTCACTGTCAAGGCTTCAATTGATCACTACACCCGATCACCACCACAATCCAAGGCCCTAGCAGAAAACGGTGCAACACAAAAGATTAACCCCTTCAACACATGCCCAAGATCGGCTATAACCAAACCATAATCAATAGAGAACAAGAGAGGGGAAAATGGCCATTCGGCCACCCACTTACCTTGTTCAATGATTGAACAACCAACCCAGATCAACCCTTCACCGATATTCGGCCAAAAGAGATCTACTAAGAGAGAGGAGAGATTCGGCCTAACCCAAGAAAGAAAGCGCAAGAAGAAAAGAATGAAAAGGAGGGGTTGATATTCGCCAAAATAAGAACAAGTGATAGAAGGCAATTTCGGCAATACCAAGGGATTTGGTTATAAACTTGAAAGCAAACAAAGAAGTGTGGTTCAAGAAAAGAAGAGAAATCGCCACAAGTTGCAGGAAGATCTCGGCTCAAATGTTTTCAAGAAATAAGAGAATGTATGAGAGGAAAAGGATGATGGCTTCGCTTACCTAAATGATAAAGAAAAAGAAATGATGGGGAGGATGTATGGTTCGGCCAAGGAATCACAAGAAGAAAAGAAATAAAAGCAAAGTGGAAATGGTGGCACAAAAGGGCATTCGGTTATTAAGAGAACTAAAAGAAAAAACTAATTCAAAGACATGTCGCTTGCACTTTCGGTTTCCAAGAAGAAAAATGAGAGAAAACAAATGAAGTTTCGGTTGGCTATTATCAAAGGAGAGAATTCGGTTTGCCCAAAATGGTGACCGAAAATACTAAGAAAATTGCCAAAAGAAATTCGCACTACTCACTCCCCACTTCCCAAAACCGGCCATACACTCCCCACTTCCCCAACATTCGGCCATATCCCCAAACACTCCTCTCCACCCATTTCAAAAGAGTTGAACAAGTCTTCCTCCTCAATCCACTCTCCACCCACCATTTGAATGTGAAGACTTGGTCCAAGGTAGAATCCAAATTGCTCTCAACCTCTTCCTCCATGCCGTCCAAAAATAAGTGACAAAATGGGGACTCTACAGCTCTAACACTGGACCTCCTCACCGAAGATGACGCCACACCAAGCTCCCAAGTGACGCATGCCTTGCCACTTTGCCAGCTCTTCATTTGTGCTAAGAAATACCAGAAATAAATTAAAAACCCCAGCTTCCTCAACTCCCTTCACTTAACACCCAAAAACCAAAATTTTCCCAAACACTCAGGCATACTCCTTGCCCACAATTAAGCCCCTAAAACACCGAAATAGCCACACAGCACACTAAACACATGCAATAACATGCAACAACAAAACAGCCCCTAACCCGGGATATTACAAGCTTGATAGTGTGAACCGAGCTCCGATGTCCTACGATCCCCGAGCTAGCTTGGCGATACTACAAGGAAAGGAAAAAGAGAGGGAGTAAGCATAAAGCTTAGTAAGTTTGTATGTAATAGATAGCAACATCAAAATCTTGTAATACATTCATACTTTACTTTAAGTAATAACACAAGTTCTCAAGCACATTGATATAGCTTACTCATGCTTACTCTTACCAATCACATAACACATATCGGACTCATTTCTCGTGAGTTTCTCATATGTACTTGTATCACTTCATCACTTAACTTTAGCACTTTTACCATCTTGAACATAAACTTAGCTCTTTACCCCATTGAACCACTTGGAATATCGAAGGATACCCAGAATTCGTCATACACGTAATAAAATGCCAATGCCATATCCCAGATATGGTCTTACATGGGATCAACTGTTGATGCCTATATGCCATATCCCATATATGGTCTAATACGGGATCTCTTATCGATGTCAACGCCATATCCCAGATATGGTCTTATACGAGATCGTGTATCGATTCCATGTCCAAGACATGGTCTTTCACGATTTCATACCGAAGCCAGGTCCTAGGCGTGGTCTTACACGGAATCACTATTTGATGCCGATGCCATATCCCAGATATGGTCTTACACGAGATCTCAATTCAGTGCCGAGGCCATATCCCAGATATGGTCTTATACGGGACCTTATAAATCTCATGTCTTGACAAGGGTATCCTTTCTATTCATAAGGTTCAACCGGGATTTCAACATAATATAACTTCATCATACTTTCATCGAGACCTTAATAACCACTTTCATAGAAATAATATACATTTCACGAAACGTCAAGCATTTAAAAGCATAGTAACTTGATGTTGAACTATTACACACAAACTTACCTCAGTACCAAAATATGTATAATTGTTCAATTTAGTCCACCACCTTGTTCTTTCCTTGGTTTCGATCCAGACTTCGTGTTTCTTGATAATCAAGCTTGAAAGTGAAGTAAAACCCTAGCTATGGCTTTTTGAGATTTTCGGCTATGGAAGATGAAGATGGACAAAATTTTTTACTTCTTTTTCCCTTTTTATTAACTTATTAACCAAATGACTAGACTACCCTTAAGGCCCCTTTCTTGAGATTTTTCCTTCCCATGTCCATTTTTGTCCATCATAAGATATAATGGTATAATTCTATATAAGGACCTCTAATAAATTTTCTAATGCTATCTCATACTTAAAACTTCTAGAATCTCATATTTTTCCATCTTTGTAATTTAGTCCTAATGGATAAATTGATCACTAAATTATAAAATTTCTTCATGAAATTTTCACAAAATAATGCAACCATATCATAGACCTCATAAAAGCCATAAAACACATATTTGTACTTTGGATTTGTGGTCTCACAGCCACTATTCTGACTAGGCCCTAAATCAGGTTGTTACAATTCTCCCCCTTAGGGATTTTCGTCCCCGAAAATCTTACAGGTAAAAAGGTTTGGATATTGGTTTATCATTGCCTCCTCGGGCTCCCATGTAGCCTCTTCTACCCCATGTCTTTGCCACAATACTTTCACAAGAGCTATACTTTTATTTCTTAATTGTTTGACTTCTCGTGCCAAAATCTTAACCGACTCTTCACCATAAGTCATGTCGGGTTGAATTTCAACCTCTGTCAGTACAATCACATGTGAAGGGTCTGATCGATAACGGTGCAACATCGACACGTGAAACACACATGGATCCTTTCCAACTCAGGTGGTATAGCCAACCGATAGGCTATCGGTCCTATCCTCTTAGTAATCTCATACGGTACGATAAAGCGCGGACTCAATTTACCTTTCAAGCCAAATCTGAGAACCTTCTTCCATGGTGACACTTTCAAAAATACCTTATCACCAACTTGAAACTCAATCTCTTTCCATTTCAAATCCGCGTAGGATTTTTGTCTATCCGAAGCAGCTTTTAAACAATCACAAATCACTCTTACTTTTTCTTTGGTTTCTCTGACTAAATCAATTCCATGAATCTGATTTTCTTTGAGTTCGGTCCAATACAAGGGTGTTCAGAACTTACGCCCATACAATGCCTCATAAGGTGCCATTTTCAAACTCGACTGAAAACTATTATTGTAGGCAAATTCCACTAATAGTAAGTACTTTTCCCAATTACCTTGAAATTCCAAAACACAGCATCGGAGCATGTCTTCAAGTATATGTATTACCCTCTTCGACTGTCCATCGGTTTGTGGATGGAAAGCTGTACTAAAACTCAACTTTGTGCCCAAGGCTTCTTGTAACTTTTTCCAAAATTATGATGTAAATCTCAGATCTCTATCCGAAATAATCGACAACGGTACTTCGTGTAATCTCACAATTTCTGACACATACAAATCCGCCAACTTATCAAGTGAATAGTCAATGCGTACCGGTATAAAGTGAGCCAATTTCGTAAGCCTATCAACCACAACCCATACAGCATCTTTTTTTCAGTGTCAAAGGCAAACCCGTCACAAAGTCTATAGCAATACAGTCCCATTTCCACTTGGGAACCATAATAGGCTAAAGTAAACCCGAAGGTACTTGGTGTTCAGCTTTCACTTGCTGACAAATCAAGCATCTCGATACAAATTCAAAAATATCTTTCTTCATACTCGGCCACCAATACCATTTTTTCAAGTCATTATACATCTTTGTACTGCCTGGATGTACAGATAAACATCCACTATGTGCTTCATGCAAAATTTTCCGAATAAGTTCATCGTCTCATGGTACACAGACTCTATCTCGGAACATCAAACATCCATCAGAACTAATACGAAAATCTGACTCCATACCTGATTCACATTAAACTCTTTTGGCTTGCAAATCACTGTCGCCTTTCTGAGCTTCACAAATCTCTTGGGGAAATATCAGTCTAGCTCTCAACTCAGCTAGAATAGAACCATCATCTGATAAAGCCAACCGTGTGTTCATAGCTTTCAATGCGAACAAAGATTTCCTACTCAAGGCATCGGCGACCACATTCTCCTTTCCCGGGTGGTAGTCGATCACCAACTCGTAATCTTTTATTAACTCTAACCACCTTCGTTGCCTTAGGTTCAATTACTTTTGAGTCATAAAGTACTTTAGACTTTTATGATCAGTGAATACCCGACATTTCTCGCCATACAAATAGTGTCTCCAAGTCTTCAACGCAAACACAATGGCAGCTAACTCCAAATCATGTGTCGGGTAATTCTTCTGGTGCGGCTTTAACTATCTAGAGGCATAAACTATCACCTTGCCCTCTTGCATGAGTACACTATCCAATCTATTCAAAGATGCATCACTATAAACCACAAATTCTTTTCCCGGTTCAGGTTGTACTAAAACAGGAGCCTCAGTCAATAATGCCTTTAATTTCTCAACACTCTACTGGCACTTTTCTGTCCATTCAAATTTAAAACCCTTTTGTAATAGCCTCGTCATCGGAGTAGCTATCATGGAAAATCCCTTGAAAAACTGTTTGTAATAACCAACTAGGCCTAGAAAACTTCTAACCTCTGATATGTTCTTCGGCGGTTTCCATTCATTAATGGCCGAAATCTTTCCCGGGTCAACTCTAATGCCATCACCCGAAACAATGTGGCTCAAAAATCTGACTTCTTTAAGCCAAAATTCACTTTTACTAAACTTGGCATATAACTGTTTATCCTGTAAGATTTGTAGAATCGTCCTCAAGTGCTTAGCATGAGTAAATCAATATATCATTAATAAAAAGTACAACAAAATAATCCAAATATGGTCGAAAGATACGGTTCATCAAATCCATAAACACAGCAGGGGCGTTGGTTAAACCAAAAGGCATAACTAGAAATTCTGTAACGCCCCAAATTTTGGGCCTAGTAGAATTGGGCCTATTGGGCTTTGGGTTTTATAAAAAATTTTAAGTGAGTAAGAAAATGACAAATGACATGACGGCTTTAAAGGTTTAATGAATTTGGAGTGTGTAGGTGTGTTGGAGAAGCTCTGGGTTCGAGTTTTGTGGTGGAGGATTCTTAATTTAATTAATTAAGGAATCAGGGTTGTGAGTAGTGGGCTTTTAAATAAAAATAAGTGAAAAATGGCACAAAGAAGCCTGTGGTGAAGTGGCTAAGTGACGCCACTAGGGTGTAGAAAGGTGGCGACATATGCATGCAGGGAGGTCTCAGGTTCAAGTGCTAGCTTAGTTTTATTTTGGAATTTAATTTTAGGCTTCTAGAAGGCTGGAAGTGGCGTGTAGAGGGACTCTAAGGGGAAGTGATCAGTAGAGAGAATTTAGGAGAAGGATAAGGGAGATATCATGGAGAAAAAGTAGGAGATGAGCAGTGGATGAAGTGGTGCCGAATTGGACTTCAGGGGTGGCTAATTTTCGGCTATAGGCTATATAAATGTCTGTGTGCTGAATCTGGGGTCCTAGGTAATGCCGAATTTTCCATTCTTTTTCTTTCTTTTCTTCCCCTCAATCGGTTCCTCCCATAGCCAAACTCTCCCATTGCCGAAATCTCCTAAAGCAAAATTCCTTTGTGCCGAATTCTCTCATAGCCAAAATCTTCTATAGCCGAATTACCACCATCTTTTCTCTTGCCGAAATTCCTAATAGTTCCAAATCTTGGTGGTTGTTCCTCCATCACAAATCGATTGTTACCTACTCTCAGTCAAGTGTTGAAAGCCGAATCTAGTTCATAGCTATCTAGACCGCAGGATCAAAAGGGGATTTGGTAAGTATTCGGTTAACCTCTTTTGTACGTTTTGCTAAAAGCCGAAAGGCTATCTAACTGTCCTGTCGTTAACTCTGTGATAACAAGGATAAGGTTCAAAGATTGCAAGCATGGTAGGATCGTTAGCAAGGGTAAGTGTAATCAACTCGATTGTGGTTTAAGTGAATGGCCGAATGTGAGTTTGATCTGTAGGGGTGACTTGTGTGGATTATGAGTCACTCGAATCTTGATGGTGTGTGTGTGAGTGCAGATCTATGGGATACTCCTGATTAGTAGCTAAGGAAGGGCTA
The DNA here is from genome assembly GCA_025698515.1 of Gossypium sturtianum. Classification (NCBI taxonomy): domain Eukaryota; kingdom Viridiplantae; phylum Streptophyta; class Magnoliopsida; order Malvales; family Malvaceae; genus Gossypium; species Gossypium sturtianum. Next base: position 57,410,627 of record CM046951.1, on the reverse strand, counting down.
TTAGAACCCGGTGGCACACGATAAGGTTACGGTAAGGTTTCAGCTTTTGGTAGATATCTTGTTTAAGTATGGGTGATTGATTGAAGGTTGGTTGGTTGTAGGTTCAAGACCAAGGATAGTATAGCACGTCGCGGTAACCAAGTGTGTACAAACACTACACACACGATATCGACAATGCCAGAAAGCCGAAAAGCCGAAAGTGGCTAAAGGGGCCCGGTGGGCCTTGAGGCTAAGTTTGATGAAATTGTTTGGTTTGGTCATACGTATTGAGTTAGTCATGCATGTTACATGATTTGGAATTTTTTTGGGTCTAATAGGCCATATGAATGAGATTTGAGCCTAATGGGCCGTAAGGATGTGATTTGGGCTTGATGGGCTGAATGGGGACGTAGAAAAGTATGCTAGGGTTTAATGGACTTTAGGCCTAGTTCTGAACAACTCTTAATCCGCATAAGACTTAATCTAATATTTAAACATGTCCATGGACAAGTTGCTGGGTTAGAGTGTGGAAACGAACATATGCATGTCTAGGATTGGATCTAGGGAGAGCTTGGTACTTAAGCGGTCCTAGTGGCCCACCTCCTTCTCTCTAGAATCCTACCTGGTGCATAGTGTCTGTTCACTTTAGCCGCAAGGACTTGTTAATGGGCCAAAGTTCATAACTAAAATACCCCTGATTTGAAAGTTACCAAAATACCATTAGTTTGAAAATTACCAAAATATCCTTAGATTTGTAAAATTACCAAAATACCCCTAAATTGTGAAATTACCGGAATACCCTTAATTTGCGGAATTACCAAAACATCCCTGATTTACAAATTTTCCAAAATACCTATGTTTTGCAAAATCACCTAAATACCCCTGTAGAGTAGATTTACAGAAATACCCCTGGGTAGTGAAATGACTAAAATACCCCTAAGTGCCGAATGGGTGGAAATATGTATGTTGCATTCATGAAATATATGTTGCACTTGGGTGGGTTTTGATGATATGGAGGAAGATTTGAGGATCGTATAGTCGCTTGACGACCGTGGATCCACCGGTCGCTTTAAGCCCTTTTTAGCAGCTTTCCTGCAACGTTTGAGTAGTGCCGCTACTAGTGCTACCTTTGGTGTGTAGGGATGGGTGGGTTGATATTTATATCCCCACAGGTGTGTAGGGTTGGAAGGGAAATGGTGTGCAAGGTTGGATTTGGGATGGGTGCATTGCATTCATGTTATACTGATGTGATATGAGGTCGTTATGGGTTAAGGCCCAATACCACCGTTTTTGATAGGGCTTAGGCCCAATGTGATATTTGTATGTTGATTGGATTACCAAGGGCCGTACACACTGAGTTTCGAAACTCACACCCTTTTTATTAAAAGTTTCAGGTGATCCTCAGTAAACGGCTCGACGTGGGAGAGGACTCAGAGATGGCCACACTACAAGACATTTAGAAGTTTTATTTATTTGTTTCAAAAGACGTGATTTTAATTGCTTTATTTTCATTAGATGTAATAAGGTCTTGTACTCCGTTTTGACTTTGGATTTTGAATTTTGTTGTTTCAACTGTTTACTTAATTATTAAACCTGAGTAATTTCTTATGTTTAAACATGGTTTTCGGGATACTTAAAATAATTAAATGAGCTTTTATCGCTACTTAACAAGGTGTCAAGGATTTTGGGCTTTTAGGTCTTAAATTTTAACTTAGCAAAATCGTTTTGAGTTATGCCTTTGATGTGACATTCCCAGATTCGGCCATAACGTCTGGGCCGGGTCTGGGGGTGTTACAAATTCATAGTGACCATACCTTGTCTGAAATGCGGTTTTCGACACATCTGAGTCTTTGACTCTCAATTGGTAATAATCAGACCTCAAGTCTATCTTGGAAAACACAGTAGCTCCCTCCAATTGGTCAAACAAATCATCGATCCTTGGCAAGGGATACTTGTTCTTTACGGTTACCCTATTAAGTTGCCGATAATCTATACATAACCTCATAGAACCATCTTTCTTTTTCAAAAATAGTACGGGAGCACCCCACGGCTCGGTCTAGCAAAACCTTTATCCGTCAACTCTTGTAACTGAGCCTTCAATTCTTTTAACTCGATCGGGGCCATCCTATACGGAGCAATCGAAATGGGCGCAGTACCAGTGGCCAACTCAATACCAAATTCAATCTCTCTAACTGGAGGCAACCCAGGCAATTCTTCCGGAATTACATCTGGATACTCACATACTATCGGCACTGATTCAATTCTTAACTCAGTCTCTTTGGAATTCATCACAAAGGCAAGGTAAGCTTCACAACCCTTTCTTATACATTTCTGAGCAGTCATAGAAGAAATCACTACAGGCAAGCTATCCGATTCATCTGATTCAATCCGAAGAATATCACCACTTTCACATTTCAACTCAATAAATTTTCTTCCACAATTTACTACCACATCATGAATAGTCAACCAATCCATACCAAGTATTACATCAAATTCATCAAACGGCAAAAGCATAAGGTTAGATGGAAACCAGTGACCCCTAATCATCAAAGGACAATTCTTACATACTTTGTCAACTAACACACATTCGCCTAGGGGATTTGACACTTTTATCACAAATTCTGTAGACTCTACAGGCATGTTCATATTAGTTACTAATTTCAAACAAACATACGAGTGGGTAGATCCCCGATCAATTAAAGCAACAACTGGAGTATTATAGAAAGAAAATGTACCCGTAATCACATCAGGGGATGACGCCTCTTCTCAAGCACGAATGGCATAGGTCCTCGCAGGTGCTCTACCCACAGATCTTGCAATTTGCTCTCTAGGTGTATTCTTACTACTCGTTCCATTTCCCAGATTTCTCTGCGATCTCTCTCTAGTAGTACTACCTGATCTTGCACTCTAAAATTTCTCTTTTTCACCCATCTCGGGACAATCTCTAATAAAATGATCTTGGGACCCACACTTGAAACAAGCTCTCTAATTTGCTCGGCACTCACCTGGGTGACGTCTGCCACACTGTGAACATTCTGGTCTACTTCGTCGAGCATTACCAAAACTAGCAATTGAAGTGGTCTGAGCTTTAGAACCCGAGTACTGTTTACCTTTACTTCTGTTTGAGAATCCAACTGAAGTATCTGATCGAGTAGTAAATTCTCTTGATTTATTGGATGAGGATTGAAATGACTTACCCAATTGTCTCTTCCTCGAGTCACGGGACTCAATTTCAGCCTTTCTTTTCTCTTTGGCCAATTCCTCGACCTTGCAAGCTCTCTCTACTAACACAAAAAATTCCTTCAGTTCTAGAATACCAACAAACAATCGGATGTCCTCATTTAGTTCATCCTCGAACCTCTTACAAACGATGGCTTCAGTGGACACGCACTCCCGAGTGTATTTACTGAGCCTTACAAACCCACGTTCATATTCAGTTACCGTCATTCGACCTTGCTTTAACTCAAGGAATTCCTTTCTTTTCTGATCGACAAACCTTTGGCTAATATACTTCTTTCGGAACTCTTCTTGGAAAAATTCCCAATTAACTTTCTCCCTTGGTACCACCAACACAAGGGTGTTCCACTACTGGTAAGCCGAATCTCTCAAGAGAGACACAACACATTTCATACACTCTTCAGGTGTGCAAGACAATTCATCAAATACCCTGATGGTATTTTCAAGCCAGAATTCCGTACTTTCTGGATTGTCATCTTTATTAGCCCGGAATTCCTCATCTCCTTGTTTCTGAATTCTATCAACCGGAGGCTTTTCCCTTTTTACTAATTCTACAACTTGGGGAGCTACAGGGGTAGGCTGAGGAATAGGTGGGGGTGGAGGGGGTTGAGCGTTCGGGTTCGTTCGAACGAACTCCGTATACCAAGCGTTCATTATATGGAGAAAGGCTTCCCTAGCCTCTTCTCCCCCTCTCTGACTCACAGTCATTGGTCTATTTTCATTTTCAGTTGGCATCGTCCCTTGGGCGGGAGTCGGTGTAACATCCCGATTTAGGGCCTAGTCAAAATAGTGGTGCGAGACCACAAATCTGAGGCATAAGTATGAATTTTTGAGGTCTATGTTATGTTTGCATGCTAATGTGAAAGTTTCATGAAGCAATTTTGTTAAATTGCAGTTGAACTGTCCAAAAGGACTAAATTGAAAAAGTTACAAAATGTGAGATTCTAGAAGCTATTTGTGTGAAATTGCTTTAGAATATAAATTAGAAGTCCTTAATGAGTAATTTTCACAATTTCTAATTTTTGGACAAATTTGGGCATGGATGAGTTAAATTAGGAAGTTTGTCAAAAAGGGTATTTTGGTCATTTGACAATTAAATGATTAAAATAGGAGAAAAGATGACAAAATTCATTCATCTTTTTCTCCAAGGCTGCAGAAAATTGAGAGAAGCCATTGTAAGGGCTCTTCAACTTTTCAAGCTATCTAGTAAATGTATTCTAGCCCGTTTTTGATATTCTTCGTATTTTTGAAGTCCTAGTAGCATGAGTAAGCTATTTTTAGCTATATGATGAGCTAAAATGGATGTTCAAAAATGTACCCATGTATGAAATGCATGTATTTTGATTTTTTATGGAAGAATATGAAAGCTTGATGTTGTAGAAACATATTTTACTAAGTGAATTCCATGAAAAATGCATGTAGGGACTAGTTTGTGAATGTCTTGAGTTTGGTCATACATGTAAGAATTAGTGAGAATTGATGATAGCTTTAGTTGAGTAAGTGATTCGGCTAAGCATGAAAGGCTAGAAAGTTGAATAAAAATCACTTTACGGGCCTTGGGGCAAAAGTGTAAATATGAGAAAGATTAGGGGCAAAATGGAGATTTTGCTAAAGTATGAGATAAAGGTCAATTTAGTCAATGTGTGTATTGAATGTGTTTATTTGTCATTATAGATCAAGAAAGATGAAGCCCGGATCGAAATCGAGGCAAGGGCAAGGTCGTGGACTAAATTACACATCTCCATACTTTTTGAGTACCGAGGTATGTTTACGTATAAACGATGCATTATGCGTATACTTAGTAAATGCTAGCTTGAGTATAGCATGGTTGAGAAACTATATGGTTCATGTGGAATGAATGAGTTAGTTACAGTGAACGAATGAATGAATGAACTACAAAGTAGATATGTGAATGTGTAGTGATAATGCTTGATGGTAAGCTAAGTGCGGTGCTACCCCAATACTTAGCAACGATGAGCTGGGCTATGTGCGATGCTATCGCTAAGTATATTGTTTAGTGGGCTAAGTGCGAGACCACTATGATTACCTTATTGGTAGGCTAAGTGTGATACTACCTTATTGTATCAATTGTGGTAGGCTAACAGCGAAACGACCGAGAGAGTAGCTGTGAGGATGTATTAGTGAGTGGTGTAGATGTGTGGATGTGTTATTGTGAAATAATGATGTGTTGTATATTGTGTAAATGCGATATTGAATGCAGGGGTGCATGTCAGTGGTTATGAGTATGTGACTCATGATGTGTTGGAAATGTGGTAAGGGATAGAAAGAGTACGCATAGTTGTGAATTACTTATGTTAGCATAATGCTAATTGTTGTTTAGCTTATATTATGATGCTTAATTGTTTATGTGTAAACTCACTAAGCTCAAAGCTTACTCCCTTCCTTTTCCCTTGTCTTATAGAGTGATAGAGTTGAATCGAGATACGTGGATCAATTGGAAGATCGCCCACACTATCAGCACACTCTGGTACATTAGATTAAACGTTTTGTATATGGCATGTATTGTAACACCCCTTACCTGGGTTCTATGCCAGGAACCGGGCCCGAGGCGTTACCGAACTCAAACCGCTTAATCGCCACTTAGGCTCAACGTCATTACTCGCTATAACCTCATTTGTGACTTACGAGGCCTCACTCATACAAACGAGGACTCTCGAGACTAATCCGGAACTTTTACGATCCTTAAAATTTTTCTCTTTTATACAGGTCTCACACGCCCGTGCAAGATTAGACACGCCCGTGCATGAGCACACACGCCCATGTCCCCAGACCATGCCTAAAAACTCAAGCATTCTGCCAAATGCCCCACGGCCATGGCACGCCCGTGCTCCCCAACCGTGGTGAACACCGACTTCCTCGACGACGGCCTAGAGTTCAGACACGCGCTGGTGTGGCTAGCCCGTGGCCAACATCGATGAATCCCACACGCCCTTGGCACACGCCCGTGTGACTAGTCCGGGGTCTATTCTGTTTTCAAAAATTAACATGCAGGGGACGCACGGCCACAGCACACGCCCATGGGCTGACCGTGTGTCACACGTGGTCTAGACACGCGCCCGTGTGTCTATCCACATGGTCAAGAACAAGACTAAGTGTCAAGTTCTTTTCACCCTTCTAACATACACAACAAATACTCATCTAACACCATCATAATCAACTCAAATTGAAGTGCATTCTCACGTAGAAAACTACATCTTTCTTTCATATAATGTAATAGCCAACAACCATGGCATTATACAAAATAAGCTATCCATCTAAAGGCCAACACATCTTAGCCATTTACAACAAAATTTACTAACTTATCTAGCCCCTATACATGCCATATACAAAACATTAAGTTTCATGTACCAAAGTGTGCTGATATGTGGGCTATCTTCTGATGATCCTCGTATCTCGATTCAACGCTTTAAATCTATAAGACAAGGGAAAAGAAAGAGAGTAAGCTTTGAGCTTAGTAAGTTTACACATAAATAATTAAGCATCATAGTATAAGCCCAACCACAATTAGCATTATACCAACATATAATATACAACTATGCTTACACTTTCTATCCCTTACCATATTACCAACACATCATGAGTCACATGCTCATAATTATTGAAATGCACCCATGCATTCAATATCACATTTACGCAATATACAACACATCATTATTGCTCAATAATACATCCACATAGCTAACTCACATAGCTAATCCACACAACTAATCCAAATATCTTATCCACACAGCTATTACACACAGCTAATATATACAATTAATCCACACAACCAATATCTCGGTGGTTTCGCACTTAGCACACCACAATCAATTTATAAGGTGGTATCGCACTTAGCCTACCACAAAGGTAATCATCGTGATCTCGTACATAGCCACTAAATGATATACCTAACGATAGCATCGCACATAGCCAGCTCATCGTCAATATGCATTCGGATGGTATCGCACTTAGCCCACCATCTAGCATTATCACAACACATGCACAAGTCTATTTACCCAATTACTCATCCATTCACATCTATACTACATTCATTCTACTTGAACCACATAGGTTCCCAATCATTCTCATTCATGCTACACCCTAGATAGCATTTACAAATTGTAAGTATGAATGCATTGTTTATGCATAGACTTACCTCGATACTCAAAAGTACATAAATATGCAATTTAGTCCACCACCTTGGTTTTGCCTCAGTTTCAATCCGGGCTTCGTCTTTCTTGATCTATACTAAATAAATCAGCTTACTCAATACACACATTGACTAAATTGACCCACATCTCATACTTTAGCAAAATTACTATTTTGCCCCTAAACTTTCTCATATTTACACTTTAGTCGCGAAGGCTCGTAAAGTGATTTTTATTCAACTTTCTACTCTTTCATGCTTTAATGAACCACTTACTCAACTAAAGCATTCATCAAATCTCACTAAATCACCCATGTATGACCAAACTTAAGATTTTCACAACTAAGTCCCTACATGCATTTTCATGGAAAATCACTTAGCAAAAGATGTTTCTACTACATCAAGCTTTCATATTCTTCCATAAAACATCAAAATACATGCATTTCATACATATATACATTTTTGAAAATCCATAATAGCTCACCAAATAGCTATAAATAGCTTACTCATGCTACCGGGACTTCAAAAACACGAAGAATATCAAAAACCGGGCTTAGGAGCACTTACTAGCAAGCTTGAAAAATTGAAAGAACCCTAACAATGGCTTCTCAAATTTTCGGCAGCTATGGGAAGAAGATGAATGAATTTCTATCATCTTTTCACCTATTTTTATCACTTAATTGATAAATGACCAAAATGCCCTTTTTGATAAACTTTCAATTTTAACTCATCCATGCCTATTTCTGTCCAAAAATTAGAATTTGGATAAATTGCTATTTAAGGACCTCTAATTAATAATCTAAAGCTATTTCACACATATAGCTTCTAGAAACACACATTTTGCAACTTTTGCAATTTAGTCCTTTTGGACAATTCCACCACAATTTCACAAAATTGCTTCATGAAACTTTCACACTAGCATGCATACATAATATAAGCCTCAAAAACTCATTCATGACCCTCGAATTTGTGGTCTCGAACCACTATTCTGACTAGGCCTTAAACCGAGATGTTACAACTCTCCCTCCTTTTAGAGATTTTCGCCCCCGAAAATCTTACCAGAAAAGAGGTTTGGATGTTGCTCTCTCATAGCTTCTTCTGTTTCCCACGTGGCCTCTTCCACGCCATGTTTCTGCCATAACACTTTCACTAGTGCTATGCTCTTATTTCTCAACTGTTTCAGTTCTTGAGCCAAGAACTTAATCGGCTCCTCTTCATAAGACATATCCGATCTTATCTCAATTTCCGTTGAAGGAATCACATGTGAAGGATCAGAGCGATACCGTCGTAACATCGACACATGGAACACGTTATGAACCTTTTCCAACTCTACCGGTAAAGCCAACCGGTAAGCTACAGGCCCAATTCTGTCTGTAATCTCATACGGCCCTATGAACCTTGGACTCAATTTCCCTTTCCGTCCAAATTTTATAATCTTCTTCCACGGCGATACTTTCAAAAATACTTTGTCGCCTATCTCAAACTCAATTTCTTTTCTTTTAAAATCTGTATACGACTTTTGTCGGTCCGAAGCAGCTTTCAGACTATTACGGATTACTTTCACTTTCTCTTCGGTCTCTTTTACTAGATCGACCCCATGGATTCGTTTCTCGCTAAGCTCGGTCCAATACAAAGGAGTCCGACACTTACAGCCATACAAAGCCTCATACGGTGCCATCTGTATACTCGACTGATAACTATTGTTATAGGCAAATTCGACCAAAGGTAGATATCTCTCCCAACTACCTTCGTATCAAACACACAGCATCGAAGCATATCCTCAAGAACTTGAATTACTCTTTGAGACTGACCATCGGATTACAGATGGAACGCGATGATCGAAATTCAATCTCGCACTCCATGGCCTCTTGCAACTTCTTCCAAAATCTCAAGTAAACCTCGGATCTCTATCGGATATAATAGACACGGTACATCATGCAATCTCACTATCTCTCGCCACGCACAACTCAGCTAACTTATCCAAAGGAATAATCGACACGCATCGAATAAAGTGAGTCGACTTCGCCAATCTATCCACAACAACCCACACAAGCATTTCTCTTTTCTGAGTCGCCGGCAACCCCGCCACAAAATCCATGGTAACCCGATCCCACTTCCATTCGGGAACCATCACTGGCTGAAGCAATCCCGAAGGCACTTGATGCTAAGCTTTCAATTGTTGGCAAATCAGACACTTTGCCATAAACTCTAAAATATTTCTTTTCATACCCGGCCACCAATACAACTTCCTCAAATCATTGTACATTTTCGTACTGCCCGGATGTACTGACAAGCATCAACTGTGGGCCTCATACAAAACCTTTCGAATCAACTCCTCATTTTTAGGAACACAAATTCTATCACGATACATCAGACAAGCATTCAAATCCACTCGAAAATCAGAATCACTTCCTGATCCGCACTTAGCTATCTTAGCTTGCATCTCGCTGTCATTTCTCTGAGCCTCACATATTTGTTGAACAAATAGTGGCCTACCTCTCAAATCTGCCAAAATAGCACCATCATTAGACAATGCTAAACTCGCTCTCATAACTCTTAGAGCATACAGGGATTTTCTACTTAAGGCATCCGCAACTACATTCACTTTTCCCGGGTGGTAATCAATGACTAACTCATAGTCTTTCAACAATTCAAGCCATCGCCTCTCATCTCGATTCAGATCCTTCTGATCCATTAAATGCTTTAAACTCTTGTGATCCGTAAAGATTCGGCACTTTTTGCCATACAAATAATGTCGCCAAATCTTTAACGCAAACACAATCGTAGCCAACTCCAAATCGTGAGTCGGATAATTCTTCTCGTGCGATTTTAGCTGCCTCGAGGCGTAAGCGACTACCTTACCCTCTTGCATCAACACGCAATCGAGACCATTAAATGACGCATCACTATATACCACAAACTCCTTCCCCGATTCTGGTTGAACCAAAACTGGTGCCTCAGTCAACATTGTTTTTAGTCTCTCGATGCTCTGTTGACATGTCTCAATCCATTCAAACTTGACATCTTTATGCAATAGTTTCGTCATCGGGGTAGCAATCACAGAGAACCCCTTTACGAAACGTCTGTAATATCCCACTAATCCCAAGAAACTTCTGACTTTTGACACGTTCCTCGGTGGTTTCAAATCTATAACAGCCGATATCTTACTCAGGTCAACTCTGACACCATCACCTGACACCATGTGTCCTAAGAATCCGACCTCTCGGAGCCAAAACTCACTCTTGCTAAACTTAGCATACAACTGCTTATCTCTCAAAGTTTGCAAGACAATTCTCAAGTGCTCTTCATGATCGTTCTCATCCCGAGAATAGATCAATATGTAAATCAATAAAGACAACCACAAACTTGTCCACATATGGTCTGAAAACACGGTTCATCAGATCCATAAAAATCGCAGGTGCATTCGTCAAACCAAACGGCATAACCAAAAACTCATAATGGTCATACCTTGTCTGAAATGAAGTTTTCAACACATCTTGCTTTTTCACTCGAAATGATAATAACCTGGACCTCAAGTCTATCTTGGAGAACACAGTAGCTCCCTTCAGGTTGATCGAAAAGATCATCAATCCTTGGTAAAGGATACTTGTTCTTAACCGTAACCTTGTTTAGTTGTCTATAGTCTATACACAACCTCATAGACCCATCTTTCTTCTTCACAAACAATACCGGAGCACGCCACGGCGAGTAGCTCGGTCTTGCAAAACCCTTATCTGTCAACTCTTGTAACTGAACCTTCAGTTCTTTCAACTCTACAGGTGCCATTCTGTACGAGGCAATCGAAATAGGTGCCGTTCTCGGAACCAACTCAATTCCAAACTTGACCTCTCTCACTGGTGGTAATCCGGGTAACTCTTCCGGAAACACATCTGGGTACTCACATACCACTGGCACTGTTTCAAACCCTACTCCAACCTCTTGAGTATTCAACACAAACGCAAGATAGGACTCACACCCTTTTCTTAAACATTTCTCAGCCACTAAGGAAGAAATCATCACGGGTAGACTGTCCGATCCACCTGATTTAGCCCGAACTACATCTCCACTCTCACATTTCAGTTCAAAAAACTTACTACCACAGTTCACTAAGACACTATGGGTAGTCAATCAATCCATGCCTAGGATTAAATCAAACTCATCAAACGGCAACAACATAAGGTTTGCCGGAAAACAATGATTCTCAATCAACAAAGGACAATTCTTACACACTTTGTCCACTAACACATGCTTTCCTAACGGGTTTGACACCTTAATCACAATGTCCGTAGACTCAACAGTCATACTCAAACTAGATGCTAATCTCATGCAAATATAAGAGTGAGTAGACCCTGGATCTATTAAAGCATAAACAGAGGTGTCAAAGAGAGAAAAAGTACCCGTTATCACATCAAGGGAGGATGCCTCTTCGCGAGTGCGAATGGCGTACGTCTTCGCAGGTGCCTGACCCTCTGGTCTCCCAGCAGAGTCCCTGGACGCACCTCTACCACTAGCCCCACCTCTTGGGTTCCTTGGTGGTCTACCCCTCGTAGACACATCACTAGGTCTCACTTCTTGCCTCTCTTACTTATCATCCCTCTCGTGCCTCTTCCCCTTGACCCCTCGCCTCGGGTCCACTTTGCACCGGCACGGTTCCTTGCGCAAGAGCCGGTGCATTACTAGCTGCTTCATCAGTAGTCAATGGATCGGAATCCATATTCTATATAAAACTAGATTTGAAATCATCAGAAACCACCACATTATCATCGTACACTTATGGCATGTATAGTTAGACTCTTACACCCGCTACAGTAGTCCTAGAACCGACTAAACCATACCTCTGATACCACTAAATCTAACACCCCTTACCCGGGTTCTACGTCGAGAACCGGGCCCGAGGCGTTACTAAACTCAAACCGCTTAATCGCCACTTAGGCTCAATGTCATTACTCGTTATAACCTCATTCTCGACTTACGAGGCCTCACTCATACACACGAGGACTCTCGAAACTAATTCGGAACTTTTACGATCCTTAAAATTTTTCTCTTTTATACAGGTCTCACACGCCCGTGCAAGATTAGACACGCCTGTTCATGAGCACACACGCCCATGTCCCCAGACCAAGCCTAAAAACTCAAGCATTCTGCCAAATGCCCCACAGCCATGGCACGCCCGTGCTCCCCAACCGTGGTGAACACTGACTTCCCTCGTACGGCCTAGAGTCTAGACACACGCCCGTATGGCTAGCCCGTGGCCAACACTGATGAATCCCACATGCCCTAGGCACACGCCCGTGTGACTAGTCTGGGGTCTATTCTATTTTCAAAAATTAACATGCAGGGGACGCACGGCCACAGCACAAGCCTTTGGGCTGACCGTGTGTCACACGTGGTCTAGACACACGCCCGTGTGTCTATCCACATGGTCAAGAACAAGACTAAGTGTCAAGTTCTTTTCACCCTTCTAACATACACAACAAATACTCAACTAACACCATCATAATCAACTCAAATTGAAGTGCATTCTCACGTAGAAAACTACATCTTTCTTTCATATAATGTAATAGCCAACAACCATGGCATTATACAAAATAAGCTATCCATCTAAAGGCCAACACGTCTTAGCCATTTACAACAAAATTTACTAACTTATCTAGCCCCTATACATGCCATATACAAAACATTAAGTTTCATGTACCAAAGTGTGCTAATATGTGGGCTATCTTCTGATAATCCTCGTATCTCGATTCAACGCTTTAAATCTATAAGACAAGGGAAAAGAAAGAGAGTAAGCTTTGAGCTTAGTAAGTTTACACATAAACAATTAAGCATCATAGTATAAGCCCAACCACAATTAGCATTATACCAACATATAATATACAACTATGCTTACTCTTTCTATCCCTTACCATATTACCAACACATCATGAGTCACATGCTCATAATTATTGAAATGTACCCCTGCATTCAATATCACATTTATGCAATATACAACACATCATTATTGCTCAATAATACATCCACATAGCTAACTCACATAGCTAATCCACACAACTAATGCAAATATCTTATCCACACAGCTATTACACACAGCTAATATATACAATTAATCCACATAGCCAATATCTCAGTGGTTTCGCACTTAGCACACCACAATCAATTTATAAGGTGGTATCGCACTTAGCCTACCACAAAGGTAATCATCGTGATCTCGCACATAGCCACTAAATGATATACCTAACGATAGCATCACACATAGCCAGCTCATTGTCAATATGCATTCGGATGGTATCGCACTTAGCCCACCATCTAGCATTATCACAACACATGCACAAGTCTATTTACCCAATTACTCATCCATTCAAATCTATACTACATTCATTCTACTTGAACCACATAGGTTCCCAATCATTCTCATTCATGCTACACCCTAGATAGCATTTACAAATTGTAAGTATGAATGCATTGTTTATGCATAGACTTACCTCGATACTCAAAAGTACAGAAATATGTAATTTAGTCCACCACATTGGTTTTGCCTCAGTTTCAATCCGGGCTTCGTCTTTCTTAATCTATGCTAAATAAATCAGCTTATTCAATACACACATTGACTAAATTGACCCATATCTCATACTTTAGCAAAATTACTATTTTGCCCCTAAACATTCTCATATTTACACTTTAGTCCTGAAGGCTCGTAAAGTGATTTTTATTCAACTTTCTACTCTTTCATGCTTAGCCGAACCACTTACTCAACTAAAGCATTCATCAAATCTCACTAAATCACCCATGTATAACCAAACTTAAGATTTTCACAACTAAGTCCCTACATGCATTTTCATGGAAAATCACTTAGCAAAAGATGTTTCTACTACATCAAGCTTTTATATTCTTCCATAAAACATCAAAATACATGCATGTCATACATATATACATTTTTGAACATCCATAATAGCTCACCAAATAGCTATAAATAGCTTACTCATGCTACCGGGACTTCAAAAATACGAAGAATATCAAAACCGGGCTTAGGAGCACTTACTAGCAAGCTTGAAAAATTGAAAGAACCCTAACAATGGTTTCTCAAATTTTCGGCAGCTATGGGAAGAAGATGAATGAATTTCTATCATCTTTTCACCTATTTTAATCACTTAATTGATAAATGACCAAAATGCCCTTTTTGATAAACTTTCAATTTTAACTCATCCATGCCCATTTTTGTCCAAAAATTAGAATTTGGATAAATTGCTATTTAAGGACCTCTAATTAATAATCTAAAGCTATTTCACACATATAGCTTCTAGAAACACACATTTTGCAACTTTTGTAATTTAGTCCTTTTGGATAATTCCACCATAATTTCACAAAATTACTCCATGAAACTTTCACACTAGCATGAATACATAATATAAGCCTAAAAAACTCATTCATGACCCTCATATTTGTGGTCTCGAACCACTATTTTGACTAGGCCTTAAACCGGGATGTTACATGTATAGAGGCTAGAGAAGTTAGTGATTTTTTATTTTAAATGGCTAAGTTATGTTGGCCTTTAGATGGATAATCTATTTTGTATAATGCCATAGTTGTTGGCTATTTTATTATATGAAAAGATGTAGTTATCCATGTAAGATTGTGTTTCAAATTGAGTTGATTATGGATGTGTTGAATGAGTACATATTGTGTATGCTAGAGGGGTGAGAAGGGGCAAGATAAATAGCTTTGTTCTTGTCCATGTGGGTAG
The DNA here is from genome assembly GCA_025698515.1 of Gossypium sturtianum. Classification (NCBI taxonomy): domain Eukaryota; kingdom Viridiplantae; phylum Streptophyta; class Magnoliopsida; order Malvales; family Malvaceae; genus Gossypium; species Gossypium sturtianum. The sequence goes on along the minus strand of CM046951.1, from coordinate 57,395,523 downwards.
ACACACGGGCGTGTGTCTAGACCATGTGTGACACACGGTCAGCCCATGGGTGTGTGACTTGGCCGTGTGTCCCCTGCATGTTAGTATTTTAAGTTAGATTAGACCACGGACTAGTCACACGGGCGTGTGCCTAGGACGTGTGAGTTATTCAGTGTTGGCCACGGGCTAGCCACACGGGCGTATGTCTAGACTTTAAGGCCGTGTGAAGTAGTCAGTGTGCACCACGGGTGGTGAACACGGGCGTGTGACCTAGCCGTGGGACTTTGGCAGAATGGTTGAGTTTTGTGCACGGGTTGTGGACATGGGCGTGTGAGACTACACACGGGCGTGTATCATCTAGCACGGGCGTGTAGTCCCTGTCTAGATGGAGAAAATTTTTAAGATAGTAAGAGTTTCCGATATGGTCTCGAGATCCCTCGTGTGTTTGAGTAAGGCCTCGTAACTTGAAAATGAGGTTGTCGTGGTGACTTAAGGAGAGTAGTCACGTTGAACCTAAGTGGCGATCAAGTTGTTTTAATTCGGTAACGCCTCGGACCTGGTTTCGGTGGGGATTACAGGTAAGGGGTGTTACAGCCGGTGTGTTACTTTTTACATCATCTGCCACTGCTCTGTCGGGATCCATTTGCTATATAAAAACATAATTTAAATCGTCAGGAGTCGTCACACTATCATTTTATAAATACTCATATGTATGGCACGTATAGCTAGACTAGTGCTTACGCTAAGTTAGACCAAGAATCGACTAAACCGTAGCTCTGATACCACTAAATGTAACACCCCTTACCCGTATTCGACGCCGAAATCAGGTACGAGGCATTACAGATCTTAACTTACTTAAATCATATAAAATCGACCATATTTTTTTCTTTTGAACTTTAAACTTTTCAATCATAATCATATAGTTATTATTACGAGCCTACGAGACCCAAAACATACAAATAGAGTGAATCGGGACTGAACCAAAAGCTTACGAACATTTAGAAAATTTTTACTCAAAACAGGGCCACACGCCCGTGTGGGCAGGCCATGTGGTCACACACGCCCATGTCCCTAGTCCATGCGGATTTTATTTTTCATTTCGAACCTACAGGGGTTTTCACACTGCCTGGCACACGCCCGTGTCTATGGTCTATGTCCCTCACACGGCCATGACACGCCTGTGTCTTAGCCTGTGCATGAAAACCTTGACATTCCGTTTATGATGTCAGCAAACATTCAGGGTCACACGGCCTAGTCACACGCCCGTGTGCTAGCTCGTGTGACGAACTAAATTTTTCGTAAATTAGATGCAGGGGACACACGGCCAGGCTACACGCCCGTGTGTCTACCTATGTGGACAAATATAAGGCTATTTATCAAGCCATTTGCCACCCTGAAAAGCCACCGAACTTATATCATTTTAATGCAACACACAACATGACAATAAGGCACCTCTAATATCCAAAATCAAGACATCTACACCTTAATTTCACACTGCATTCAACATGCATATACTTCACACATTACTCATTCAATTGCACAAGCTTGCAATTCATAAAATTCATTATCATTGAATAGATATAACTTAACTAGTATCGGCCAATTCCAATGGCCATTTACAAAATGAATTGAGTAACATTAATAGCCAACACCTTGGCTAACCAATATGACATATAAAAAAATGACAAAGTTCCTATACATGCCATACCCAAAATAATCAAACTTTACTATACCAAAGGAATAGCTTGATAGTGTGAACCGAGCTCCAATGTCCTATGATCCTCGAGCTAGCTTGGCGATACTACAAGGAAAGGGAAAAGAGAGGGAGTAAGCATAAAGCTTAGTAAGTTTGTATGTAATAGATAGCAACATCAAAATCTTGTAATACATTCATACTTTACTTTAAGTAATAACACAAGTTCTCAAGCACATTGATATAGCTTACTCATGCTTACTCTTATCAATCACATAACACATATCAGACTCATTTCTCGTGAGTTTCTCATATGTACCTGTATCACTTCATCACTTAACTTTAGCACTTTTACCATCTTGAACATAAACATAGCTCTTTACCCCGTTGAACCACTTCGAATATCGAAGGATACCCAGAATTTGTCATACACGTAATAAAATGCCAATGCCATATCCCAGATATGGTCTTACATGGGATCAACTGTTGATGCCGATGTCATATCCTAGATATGGTCTTATACGAGATCTATTATCGATGTCGACGCCATATCCTAGATATGGTCTTATACGAGATCGTGTATCGATGCCATGTCCAAGACATGGTCTTACACGATTTCATACCGAAGCCAGGTCCTAGACGTGGTCTTACACGGAATCACTATTCGATGCCGATACCATATCCTAGATATGGTCTTACACGGGATCTCAATTCGGTGCCAAGGCCATATCCCAGATATGGTCTTATACGGGACCTTATAAATCTCATGTCTCTACAAGGGTATCATTTCTATTCATAAGGTTCAACCGGGATTTCAACATAATATAACTTCATCATACTTTCATCGAGACCTTAATAACCACTTTCATAGAAATAATATACATTTCACAAAACGTCAACCATTTGAAAGCATAGAAACTTGATGTTGAACTATTACACACAAACTTACCTCGATACCAAAATATGTATAATTGTTCAATTTAGTCCACCACCTTGTTCTTTCCTCGGTTTCGGTTTGGACTTCGTGTTTCTTGATAATCAAGCTTGAAAGTGAAGCAAAACCCTAGCTATGGCTTCTTGATATTTTCGGCTATGGAGGATGAAGATGGACAAAATTTTTTACTTCTTTTTCCCTTTTTATTAACTTATTAACCAAATGACTAAAATACCCTTAAGGCCCCTTCTTGAGATTTTTCCTTTCCATGTCCATTTTTGTCCATTATAAGATATAATGGTCTAATTGCTATATAAGGACCTCTAATAAATTTTCTAATGCTATCTCATACTTAAAACTTCTAGAATCTCATATTTTTCCATCTTTGCAATTTAGTCCTAATGGATAAATTGATCACTAAATTATAAAATTTCTTCATGAAATTTTCACAAAATTATGCAACCATATCATAGACCTCATAAAAGCAATAAAACACATATTTCTACTTCGGATTTGTGGTCTCGCAACCACTATTCTGACTAGGCCCTAAATCGAGCTGTTACAAGATTCATTCATACCACTACGACTATTACCCGTATTTTTAGTGTTTCGAGGTGGTTTCCTTCTCACAGCTGTATTACTCGGTCGAGTAGTCTGAGCATTTTCTTTGTCTGACCTTTTCGGGCAATCTCTAATATAGTGTTCATATGAACCATATATAAAACATGACCCGTCTTTCAACTTGTATTGACTGAAGTCTTGTCTATTACATTACTGACATTTGGGCTTGTTGTTTCTAACACTGCGCACACTCGCTACAGACGTAGCCTGAGGTTTCGAGCTCGAATGTTTTTTCCTCGGACTTTTCCAGAATAACCCACTGAAGTTGACAAACGACCATGATACTCTTTCAACTTCTTTGATGGCGATTGGTATGACTTTCCCACTGATCTCTTTCCTGAATCAAGAGCCTCAGAATCAAATTTTCTTTTTGCTTTACTAAGTTCCTCAGCTTTATGTGCTCTATCTACCTGAACCATAAATTCTTTCAACTCAAGGATCCCGACTAACATTTTAATATCTTCATTTAACTCGTCTTTAAATCGAGTGCACATAGCAACCTCTGTCGGAATACATTCTCGGGCATACTTACTGAGTCGAACAAATTCTCTTTCATATTTATATACTATCATACGGCCTTTTTTCAGCTCAAGAAACTCTTTGCGTTTCTTATTGAGAAATCTCTAACTCACATATTTCTTTCAAAACTCTCGAAAGAAGAATTCGGTTCTGCTCAGAATGATCGGATTATACCCTAGTCAGAACAGTGGTTTCGGGACCACAAATCTGAGTCCAAATATTATTTTTAATATTATTTTTTGTGTGTTGATGTGTGATTGAGCATGTGGTAAATTTCCGTAAGCTAATTTGTTCGTCTGTGTGATTAATTTGACAAAAGGATTAAAATGCATTAAACGTGAAAGTTGCTTGCTATTTGTTAAAGTGCTTAAGCGATGTGGCTTTTAAGTGTTAAGGACTTATGTGGCAATTTAGCCACTATCATGGTTAGTGGACGGCAAACCATTAAATGCATGAGTTTTATATGTTATAATAATGGTTATTATTTTTATGTTAATATATATGATATTTTATATTATATGTATTTAATAAGTTACTAGTTAATAAAAGAAAACAAAAAGAAAGTGGCCTTGTTTTTATCATCCTTTGGCCGAATGTTCTAAAGAAAAAGAAAGAACAAAAGCTTTAAAGTTTTGGCACTTACAAGCTTGAATTAAAGGTTAGTTTTTGATCCATTTTCGATAATTTCTACGTTTTTGTAATCGTTGCTTCGAGAGCTTTAAAACCCATGTCTAAATTTGATGAATTGATAATGTTTGTGTGAGATGCCATTGTTGATATGTTGAGTTTTGTGATGTTTTATGTTGTTAAATGAAAGGTTTAAGCTTGATGAACATGTTTTGTTCTTGAAGTTTTGTTAAATTTAGCTAAATAGGGCTAAATCGTTAAAATAGCAAATTGAGAGACTAAATTGCTAATTTGATGGAAAATTTGAGCTTGTATGTGATGTAAGAATATTCGGTTATGCATGAGCATGGGTAAATTTTATGAATTTGATGTTTTGATAAAAATGGACTAAATTGATAAAATGTGCAAATGTGAGGGCTAAATTGCAAATAGCCCTAAATGTGTGTCTTTGGATTGAATTGAAAGAACTAGTGAATAAAAGGGTTAATTTTGAATATGTTTAGATCAAGAACTGAGGAAGACGGATTTAGATCGTGGGAAAGCGAAAGTAAGCGAGTAGCCGTTTTCATTTCCGATCAACCGAATCCGAGGTAAGTCAATATGCAAATAAACGTACTTGTCTAAATTTATACTTGTTTGTATGATTAATGTTGATGATAGATGCTTACGAGGGTTTATGGATATGAATTCCAAGATAAGTTTGATATAGTAATTAAGTCTGAGAAGTCCCGTATGAACCTAGGAATAGGTATCTGTTCTGCTTTATCATGTAAGACTACGTCCGGGACGTTGGCATTGATTTCAGATTTTTATGTAAGACCACGTCTGGGACGTTGGCATCGATAGTAGATTTTGTGTAAGACCCTGTCTGGGACAGTGGCATCGATATCCGATTACGTGTAAGACCCTGTCTGAGACAGTGGCATCAATATCCGATTATGTGTAAGACCCTGTCTGGGATAGTGGCATCGATATCCGATTATGTGTAAGACCCTGTCTGGGACAGTGGCATCGATATCTGATTACGTGTAAGACCCTGTCTGGGACAGTGGCATCGATATCCGATTACGTGTAAGACCCTATTTGGGACAGTGGCATCGATATCCGATTATGTGTAAGACCCTGTCTGGGACAGTGGCATCGATATCCGATTACGTGTAAGACCCTATCTGGGACAGTGGCATCGATATCCGATTACGTGTAAGACCCTGTCTAAGACAGTGGCATCGATATCCGATTACGTGTAAGACCCTGTCTGGGACAGTGGCATCAATATCCGATTATGTGTAAGACCCTGTCTCGGATAGTGGCATCGATATCTGATTTCATGTAAGACCTCGTCTGGGACATTGGCATTTTATGATTATTCTGGGTTTCTTAGTATCCTATTAGTTTCCGAATGGTTCAATGAGCAAATCTGAGCTATGAACAATTATGTGAATTTATATTTGTTTCAGGTACGTTTGGTATGTACACTAGTGTGTATAAAAAGGTAAGTACTCATATGACTTTGATATGAAGAGAAGTATGATTGAATATAAGAACGAGAATGAGATGCAAGAATGATTATGAAAGAGTTATGTATATATAATTGATTTTTGAATGGATGAATGCGGCAATTGTGGCTAAGTTTATGAATCAAAGCAATTATGTGATTGTTTGTTAAGTAAATGTTATGTGCCAATGTACCTTATGCATATGTGCCTTTTTATGCTAAGTTTGTTTGTATTATGACTTACTAAGCTTTTGGAAAGCTTACTCTGTGTGTGTATGTTTTCTTTGTTTTATAGGTCGTCAAAGCTACTGAAGGCTCGGGACCGTCAAGGATCGTCATAACATTATTACTAAACTCATTTTGGTACACTTTGAAAATGTATATAGCTAGATATGGCATGTATAGCCTAGAATTTGGTATGAGTATGTTACATGAACTTAGCCATGTGATATGGCTAGTTTGGCTCATATTATGCCTTGATGAATGTGGTATATGTATAGTTTCGGTATGGTCTAAATGCCCATAAAATAGTTAAGTTTTTGGATAGTTAAATGATGAAGATATGCTTTGGTTATGTATATGTTTTGTCTTGAAAGTTGGCATGAATGAATTAGATATTAGATGCATAGATCGAATGGACAAATTGGTATGTTTGGGGTTGCTATATGTTCAAGATATGTCTTGGGTTGTGATACTTGTAGGTTTGACCCTTATGGGTGGCAACTTGGCCTTGTAAATGGTTTATAATTTCAAACGGTCGAGTAGCACGGGCGTGCCTAATGACCGTGGGTGTATAACAGGATGTGGCTTAGTAGTACACGGCCTCGACATGGGCGTGTCAGCTGGCCGTGGTGTGCAAGTCAGTGGCTAGCTAAGAGTACACGGCCGTGGCACATGGGCGTGCTTAGTGGTCGTGGTGGGGAAGTCAGTATATGGCCTAGTAGCACACGGCCATGGCAAACGGGCGTGCCTAGTAACCGTGTTGATATAGTCAGTATATAGACATGGATGGACGCACGGGGGTGTCTAGAAGCTGTGGAGGGCACACGGTCTCCTCCCACGGGCGTGTCTCCCCTGTATTTTAGAAAAGATTAAATTTTTCGATGAGATTCTGTATGTGTTTCGATTTAGTCCCAACTCGGTTTATATGCATGCTTAGGGTCTTGATGACTCATCTAAGGGGCACTATGATTGTTAATGATGAATGTAATGTGTGAAATGTTATGTAAGTTTCCAATATGTCCGGTAATGCTCCTAACCCTAGTCTGACGTCAGTTTCAGGTTAGGGGTGTTACACGTTCACTCGGTACAACCGTAACCAAAGTGCTCCACCACTGATAAGCCAAATATTTCAACAATGAAACAACACATTTCAAACATTCCACTGGAGTACATGATAATTCGTCAAAAACTCTGATCGTGTTTTCTAACTAGAATTCAGCTCTTCTAGGATCATCTTCGGCTGTACCTCGAAACTCTTCAGCCCCATACTTATAGATTTTATCGACTGGAGGCTTGCTTACTCGTACTGGTTCCAAACCTTGAGGAACTACAGGGACCGGTTGGGCTACAGGTGGGGGTGGAGGTTGTTGAGCCATTGGGTTCGTTCGCACGAACTTGGTGAACCATTCATTCCTGATCTAGAAGAAGGCTTCCTTGGCCTCTCCTCCCCGGCCTTCAGATATAGGCCTACTTCCACTAGACGCTGCTGTAACAGCCCAATTTTAGTGAAATTAGAACAGTGGTTTTGGGACCACAAATCCAAGCCGGAAGAAAAAAATTATTTTTATATTTTTGAATGATTTGCATTTAGATAAATATGTCATATGAAAATTTTGATAAGAAAATTTTACCGATTATGTGCTTAATTACGGAAAGGACCGAATTGCATAAAATGCAAAAGTTGGATTCTAGTAGCTAGAAGGATTAAATAGCTATGGAATTCAAAACTTAAGGTCCTTATATGGTAATTAGACCATTAATCAAAAGTTAGTAGATATTTTTGATGAATCATCTATGGAAAAATTAGAAAAGGTTAAGGACTAAATTGGAAATAGAAATAATTAAAAGATGATAAATAATTAAAATAGAATTAAAAATCATTATATATCATCTTATTCCCCAAATATTCCATGGAAACCCTAGGAAAGAGAAAACAAGCTTTCTTGGCTTAAATTGGTAAGTATTCAAGTCCCGATTTTAGTAATTTTTATATTTTTGAAAATGGAATAGTCTAATCTATTTATTTGGGGGATTAATTTGAAAAGTTATCAAAGTATATAAATTATGTCATGGATGAATATGCTAAAAATTTGAAATTTATGGTAGAAAATGAAATGTTGTTGATAGATAAATAACTTTTAAAAGTGAATTTAGATGAAAACATGATTTAGGGACTAAATTGTAAAGTTGTGAAAATTTAAGAAAAATTCTGAATTTTATAGAATATATGTGCTGTAAATTTTATATTGAAATTTGGTTAGGCTTGGAATAAGGAGTAAATTGCTTGAATTTCATTTTTTCGAGCTTAGGGGCGAAATTGGAATTTATGGAAAGTTTAGGGGCAAAATGGTAATTTTGCCTAGTACATAAATTGAGTTCAAATGAATATGAAATGTGAGAAATTGATGATTAAATTCTTTTACATAGATCCGGATAACTCAAATTCAAAGCTAGATCGAGGAAAAGAGAAAGTTTCGGATTAGTACATTTTCTTGTACGAACTATTATCGAGGTAAGTTCGTGTAACTTAACTGAGCATGTAAATATGTTGAATTGAATATTGTATTTATATAGAATGTGGTTTATATTTATAAGAATTATTTGGATGTTACAATATAAGAAATGAATACATGCTTGAAACTTTTTGAAAAGGGTTAAGTTCCGTTTGAATATTGGATTTCGATGGATAAATGCGATTCCCCTTATTGAATGAGGTCCTGCATTTGTTGCTGATGGGATTTAGCTCGGACGAGTAATCCTATTGACCTCATTACAGAAAGGATTTAGCCTGGACTGGTAATCCTGATATAAGCCCTCTTGAGCATATGTTATAGATAGGATTTAGCCTGGACGGGTAATCCTGATTCAGCCCTTGTGAGCATATGTTTGAAACAGGATTTAACTTGGACAAGTAATCCTGTTATATGATATGTGGCTCGAGAGTGTTCTTTCTAATTAAGTGCCTTAATGGGTACTCTTGAATATTAACTGACGGGTTATTGAAATTTTACATCTTGAGTGTATCATCTAAATATCCATTGAAATTTCAATGATTCAACGGATAAAACACTTGACATGATATGAAAATTATGAGATGAAATGAATAATGTCTTGAAAGATTATAGCATGATGAGCTCATTAGTGCTTATTGATGTATATGTGAAATTTATGTAACTAACTTGCTTGATTGAGTGTATGTTTGTTTAGGTAAATTTTCCAAATTGATGAAAAGCATGTTATTGTATGCTTAATGTTATTAAATATGATTGGTAAGTTTCAGTTCCTGTTATACGAACTTACTAACATATAATGCTTACTAGGTTTTATTTTCTCTGTTTATAGTGCTCGGAAGCTCGAAAAGGTTGGTGATCGGTTGGAGCATCATCACACTATCTACAATCTTATATTGGTATAAATAGTAAACTTCTTTTGATATAATGGCATGTATAGATTAACTTGGCCATTGTTGGCTTGAAAATGTTGTTTGTAATCTAGCCATTGGAATGCCTAGTAATGGTTTGTTTTGATATACTTATAAGGTTATACTATGGTAGCTACATATATGTTAAGTATGGTTGATTAAATTATGTTTAACATATAGACTAAACCAAGGTAAGAATATAAATATGTGTGCATATAATGATATACCATGTTAAATGATAGAATTAGCTTAATTATAATGCTTGGATTGGTTGGTTTATGAATGTAAGTTTTGGTGTAGGA